>CM046875.1:423976904-425278317 GCA_025667525.1 Glebionis coronaria
AATATATTATTTATTTTTATGTCATGAACATGTCAATGGTCTTTCAGACGAAGCGGATAAGGAGTCTAAAATAACTAGGCGAGGGTTCAAAGAAGACATTATGCCGCTTGGATGTTATTACACGACTCGACTTACTAACCATTAACATTTACCGTTCTAAAAAAATATATATAAATTAATACCTACTTTAACGTGTTTAAATGATTTAAACGGTTTATCATAACTCGAACTGCGAATAATTTGAGTACCCATGTACTTTTGGTATCCCTCTTTGATAAGATTTCAGATAATCGAACAGCTCACTATACCCAACTTAATAGACCATATATATACCCCACATAAAAAATCATCTACATTAGGATTGATTTTGTTTTGGTTTCTGTGATTTTGTAGAGTAAAACACATGGTATCGGGTTTGTAGTTTTTTTAATCACAAGAGATCTAAAATTATACTACTGTAGTACTTAACCTTAGGTTAATACAGTTAGAGGATATGGTAATGATACGATTAGCACTAATATTCACGTTGATAATATTCACGTTGATAATGGGCCCCTGCCCATGTGTCCTCCGATAGTCCTATCACCACTAAATATTGCGTTACGTGGATATTTGTTGTATTTGACAACTATTTTGACGTAAATGAAAATATGAAATGATGTATACTTCTGTATTTTTCGAAGATTGTGACGGGTGCACAGGGCCGAATTTAACGGAGTCTAGGCAGTGGCATTATGTTTGGCAAAACTAGCTATAAGCTATAAGCTGTTAACTGTAAGTTGTTAATTGTAAGCTGTTAGCTGTAAATTGTTTACTAAAAGACTGTATTTTTAATAAAAGTGTTTGGTATATTAGCTATTAACTGTAAAATTAAGATGTAAAATGAATTAAAAAGATATATTTAAATAAATTATAATATGGTTGGAGAGTATATCAGTAATCTACAACTTTAACAGCTCTTCACAATTTAAAAAGCTATATTAGACAACTTTTTATTTAAGAGTTACTTGATTAAAATAAAAAGCTAACAGCTCTACAAAATTGTTGTGCCAAACAGAGTTATTAGATTGTTTTTTTAACAAAAAAGCTAACAGCTCTAAAAAAGCTTTCAAACAGCTCTTGGCAAACATAACGTCATCGTTTGATAAGATCTCATGTGATTTTTATTATAAATATGATGTTCTTGTTTAATTATTCCATGCAGCACTAATGCATAAGGGGCTGTTTGGTTGGCTGTTATTTGATGGTTTTATGAGTTTTGAAATTGAATACTTTTAAAATGGCTTGTTTGGTTGAAAAAGTAGAATGCGGTTTTGTATTCTTAACTTTCTAAAAAGCAGAGCTAAAAAAACGTCCGAGGGAAGACGCATATAAAACTTGGTGAGGCCACATGATAATATCTTATCTTACTCTATAAAAGGTTTAGACCATTTTCTATTATTGAAAGTCTTAAAAATTAAGCCTCCAACATTGCTAAATAAAGAAATATTAACAATTGAGTCAATATTAATCAACCTGGAATTTTATTACTCTAGCAAAACGTATGCCACAATTTATTATAGTAACAGCCTCTTCATTATTGGATTCATAATTTTAATAAACAAAAAATAACAGTTTTTAAAATATGCAAAATAAGTTACAGTTTTAAAATCATATATAAATTATCATAAACCACACACTCATATATATATTTACATCTTTTTCTCTTTCTATTTGTTAAAAAAATACAATACAAAAGACGACACACAACTGTTGGAACATGTAAAGTTCTTTGTCCCAGATCGCCAGAAAAAGGAAACCAAAACATGTTTATAAGGACCTTGGATCCATTCCTACTAATTACTTAATGTGCATACTAATGGACATCCTAGTGAATGATGAATGATAGACCTTATTGGGCTTAATATATGTATAATTAATATACATATTAAATGGTGAAAAGATGGGCCTTGGGCCTTGGGGCTCTTGGGCTCAGTTAAGAAAATCTGGAATTAGTTTTTAATAATCCAGATTAGGGTTTTCTTATCTGTTCATTACACTAAACAGACACAACCAACACAACGACGTTTCTTTTTTACATCTTTTTTAATAGATATAACTGCTTTCTGGAAAGTCACGACTGTTCATTGGTGCTGTTTCATTAAGTATATATACCACATCAGAATCCATCAAGAAGGATAATTCAGATTCGTCAGATTAAAGTTTATCTTGATTTGATTGTTGTATCCTCCAAACAGTTCGTACTAGGGACGAATTTCTGTTTAAGGACACTACATATTGTTGCAGGCCTCAATCTGTTGTTGTAATCTACGATTCTGTATAATACAATTAGTATTACGTTTATATAATTCCTAACAATCTTAAACAGAAATTTCAAGATGGATCAAACCGTGTTGAAATCGCATGTGTAAAAACCTGAAAAGTTTAAGGGTTCTGATTTTCGTCGCTGGCAACAAAAGATGTTGTTTTACTTAACATCTCTACAAGTTGCATATACATTTACGGATTCTGAACCAGTGTATCCGTATAGTGTTGATCAGAATGTTCCTACTGCGGAACAATTGGCAGACTATGAAAGGGCCGCCTCACAATAGAATCGTAATGAATATAATTATAGAAATTATATTCTGAATGCTTTGGATGATTCCCTGTATGATATTTATTCGTCCTTTGCTTCTGCAAGGGAGGTTTGGGAATCACTAGAAAAGAAATACATGGCTGAAGTTGCATGTTCTAAGAAATTTGTTGTTGGTAAATTTCTGAACTTTAAAATGAACGATGCAAATCCTGTCGTGAAACAATTGGAAGAACTCAAAATAATTGTTCACAAATTGGAAGTAGAAGGCATGGGTATTAACTCTAACTTTCTTGTTGGTTCTATTATTGAAAAATTGCCTCCATCTTGGAAATTTTTTTAGTTATATCTTAAACATTTGACTGAGAATATGAGTTTTGAGCAATTAGTTTTCAAAATTCGTGTTGAAGAAGATAACAGAATGCATGACAAGGTTGATGCAGTTTCAATTGAACCAAATGCCAACATGGTTGGAGAAAGTTCTGCCAAACACAAATCCAACCACAAAAACAAAGGCAAAAATGGTGGTTGCTCTGGACAGAAAACTCCTAAGGATGGAAAGAAAAACAATAACCAACAGAAGAACAACAACTTTAAGAAAGTAGTTCATTGTTGGGTATGTGGGAAACCTGGTCATAAAGCCAGGGATTGTCGTACAAGAAAGAGTATGGAGGAGGAAATTCTGGCGGAAATTCGAACCATGCAAACCATGTCGAATCTCCAAAAGAATTTGTAGGAATGATTGATACCTCTTTGGCTTTTTTAACCACAAATGTTGTTGATTGGTGGTATGATACAGGTGCAACAAAACACATCTGCAATTCAAGAAAGATGTTTGCTTCTTATCAAAAACTGAATAAAAGTGAAGCAATGTTCGTTGGAAATGGAACTGATTCAAAGATTGAAGGAAAGGAAAAGTCACATTGAATATGACTTCTGGAAAGGATCTAGTACTCTCAAACGTGCTTCATGTGCCAACTATCACCAAGAATCTGATTTCTGGCCCTATTCTTAGCAATAAGGGATTTAAGTTTGTAATTGAATCAGAAAAAATTGTAATCACTAAGGGTGGTGTGTATGTTGGAAAGGGTTACCTCGATGAGGGACTCTTCAAATTAAGTATTATAACCGATGACAATGTTATTAATAATAATAACGCGGGCACTAGCACCGCTTCTGTGTACATGCTTGATCCTTCTACTTTATGGCATTCTAGATTAGGCAATGTTAATTTCCGTTCCTTGCAAATAATGATAAACTTAGGCATGTTGCCTAAATGTTCTATGGATAAACAATCCAAGTGTGAAATCTGTGTTGAATCTAAGTACATAAGCCATTCACACAAATCTGTAGAAAAATCTAATGAAATACTTGGTTTGATCCATATGGATTTATGTGATTTTAAAGCAACACCATCAAGAGGAGAAAATAATTATTATATTACTTTCATTGATGAGTGCAGTAAATTTTGCTACGTGTACTTACTAAATACCAAAGACGAGGCTTTGAATATGTTTAAGACATATAAAGCAGAAGTTGAAAATCAACTTGACAAAAAGATCAAAATTCTAAGGTCTGATCGCGGAGGAGAATATGAATCCAATGACTTTGCTGAATTTTGTTCAACCTTTGGTATTATACACCAAACAACAGCCCCATATACTCCACAACAAAATGGAGTGGCTGAACGTAAAATAAAACATTGAAGAACATGATAAATTCAATGTTAATAACAACATGGGCTCCTCATAGTTTGTGGGGCGAGGCATGTTTAGCCGCTAACACAATCTTGAATAATATTCCTCATAAGAAGAGCGACAAATCTCCATATCAATTATGGAAAGGAAAACAACCTTCGTATAAAAGGATGAAAGTGTGGGGTTGTTTGGCAAAGGTTCAAGTACCTTTACCAAAAAGAACCAAACTTGGACCCAAAACAGTTGACTGTGTTTATCTTGGTCCAGCAAAGAGTAGTGCAGCTTATAGATTTCTGGTATACAAATCAGATGTATAAGACATAAGCAACAACACTATTATAGAATCTGCAGAATCAGAGTTCTTTGAAACTATCTTTCCTTTCAAGGAAAAAGAGAAGCAAATCTCTAACCCAAGGAAAAGATCATTAGATGATCATTTATCTCATGATCAAGAAGAAAACACTTCTGAAATTCAACAAGAAGATGTTGAACCAAGAAGAAGTAAGCGTACTAAAGTCCTAAAGGACTTTGGGCCAGACTACATGACATATGTAGTTAATGAAGAACCACAAACATATAAGGCTACTATGGAATCATCAGAAGCACCTTATTGGAAAGAGGCTATTCAAAGCGAAATAGACTCAATCGTGCATAACAACACATGGAAATTGGTTAATTTGCCCCCAAGACATAAACCAATAGGCCACAAGTGGATCTTCAAGAAGAAATTAAGACCCGATGGCACCATAGAGAAGTATAAGGCTCGTTTATTAGCCAAAGGATACCGTCTAAAATAAGGTCAAGATTTCTTTGATACCTATTCACATGTGACAAGGATAACGTCTATAAGAACGTTAGTCGCAATAGCTTCAATCCACAACTTAATTATACATCAAATGGATGTGAAAACTGCCTTTTTAAATGGTGAATTAGATGAAGAAATCTATATGCAACAACCTGAAGGGTTTGTTGTGAAAGGTCAGGAGCATAAGGTTTGTAAATTGATTAAATCACTTTACGACCTTAAACTGGCTCCAAAACAATGGCATGAGAAGTTTGATAACACTCTATTATCAAATGGATTTCAAATAAACGAATGTGATAAATGTGTTTATGCTAAACAATACAAAAATGCATTTGTCATCATTTGTTTATATGTCGATGATATGTTGATTATGGGAACAAATTTGGATGTTATAAACCAAACCAAGAAAATGCTTCATTCTTCATTTGACATGAAAGATATGGGAGAAGCAAATATCATTCCTGGTATTAGAATTCAAAGAAATTCTAGTAGATACATCCTTACCCAATCTCATTACATTGAGAAGACCCTAAAGAAATTTGGGCACTATAATGATAGACCAGTTGTAACCCCGATTGATCCCAATGTTCAACTAAATAAGAACAAAGGACAAAGTGTTTCACAATTACAATATACACAAGTACTGGGAAGCTTGATGTATATAATGATTTGTACACGTCCAGATTTAGCATATATTGTAAGTCGACTTAGTCGATACTCGCATAACCCTGGTAGAGATATTTGGGATGCACTGGTTAGAGTGCTTCAATATCTAAAGCATACAATGGCTTATGGGTTACACTACACTAAGTATCCTTCTATTCTAGAAGGATTCTGTGATGCAAATTGGATTTCTAACCATAATGAAGGAAAGTACACAAGTGGATACGTATTTACACTTGGAGGGGCTGCTGTATCATGGAAGTCATCCAAACAAACAGTGAATACCAAATCAACTATGGAAGTAGAATTCGTAGCCTTAGACAAAGCTGCTGAAGAAGCAGAATGGCTAAGAGGCTTTCTAGAGGGTGTGGCCAAAACCTGTGACTGCTGTATGTATACATTGTGATAGTATGGCTGCTATTACTAGAGCAAAGAATCACATCTACAATGGCAAGTCAAGACATATAAGACGTCGCCACAATACAATAAAAGACTTGTTGAGAAATGGAATCATTTCCATAGACTACGTAAAGTCAAAGGAAAATATTGCTGATCCTTTGACAAAAGGCCTTTGTAGAGAACAAGTCATTTTCTCATCGAGGGGTATGGGTTTAAAGCCAATACAATGAGTAAAAACTCGGCGGAAACCTAACCTAGCGAAATTGGAGATCCCATGGTCTAGGTTCAATAGGCAAACTAGTTGAGTAACACTCAAAGTACTAACACACAAGTATACCCATTCCTATAATGAAATTTTGTGTGTTTTTCCGTTGATGATTGTAGGTTGAATTTTAATTTTTAATAATGCTAATGGCTCTTATAGCAGAATACTATGGAGTACTCTTGATTGGCATTACCTATATGAGATTGATGTGTGGTCTCATATTTGGGAACCAGATGGCTAAAGTTCTCTAAAATTCTCATGAATAAGGATATGTTCAAGACCGAAATGAGCACAACGGTAAGAATCTGTTATTTCATAAATATGACTTGTGTGATACTTATTGTCTCGATGTTCTACAAAACGTGGCTAGTTCAAGAGTTATGCTCACTATCCATAAAGTAGATCCGATAAATATCACTAAGATAGGTTCAAGTCCAAAAGACACCTATTCTGATGCATGTCATATTAAGTTTGATGGAAATAGAATAATAAGTATCTTTACATTAGCTTATTTTCTATTCAAATGTGGGGTATTATTGGTGTTTGAATAGAAAATGTGGGGTATTGTTGGAACATGTAAAGTTCTTTGTCCCACATCGCCAGAAAAAGGAAACCAAAACATGTTTATAAGGACCTTGGATCCATTCCTACTAATTACTTAATGTCCATACTAATGGACATCCTAGTGAATGGTGAATGATAAACCTTATTGGGCTTAATATATGTATAATTAATATACATATTAAATGGTCATAAGATGGGCCTTGGGGCTCTTGGGCTCAATTAAGAAAATCTGAAATTAGTTATTAATCATCCAGATTAGGGTTTTCTTATCTGTTCATTACACTAAACAGACAAAACCAACACAACGACGTTTCTCTTTTACATTTATCTTTTTTAACAGATATAACTGCTTTCTGGAAAGTCACGACTGTTCATTGGTGCTGTTTCATGAAGTATATATACCACATCAGAATCCATCAAGAAGGATAATTCAGATTCGTCAGATTCAAGTTTATCTTGATTTGATTGTTGTATCCTTCAAACAGTTCGTACCAGGGACGAATTTCTGTTTAAGGACACTGCATATTGTTGTAGGCCTCAATCTGTTGTTGTAATCTACGATTCTGTATAATACAATTAGTATTACGTTTATATAATTCCTAACAATCTTAAACAGAAATTTCAAGATGGATCAAACCGTGTTGAAATCGCATGTGTAAAAACCTGAAAAGTTTAAGGGTTCTGATTTTCGTCGTTGGCAACAAAAGATGTTGTTTTACTTAACATCTCTGCATGTTGCATATACACTTACGGATTCTGAACCAGTGGATCCGTATAGGATCAGAATGTTCCTACTACGGAACAATTGGCAAACTATGAAAGGGCCGCCTCACAATGGAATCATAATGAATATAATTGCAGAAGTTATATTCTGAATGCTTTGGAGGATTCCCTGTATGATATTTATTCGTCCTTTGCTTCTGCAAGGGAGATTTGGGAATCACTGGAAAAGAAATATAGTACTGAAGTTGCATGTTCTAAGAAATTTGTTGTTGGTAAATTTCTGAACTTTAAAATGAACGATGCAAATCCTGTCGTGAAACAATTGGAAGAAATCCAAATAATTGTTCACGAATTGGAAGTAGAAGGCATGGGTATTAACTCTAACTTTCTTGTTGGTTCTATTATTGAAAAATTGCCTCCATCTTGGAAAAATTTTAAGTTATATCTTAAACATTTGACTGAGAATATGAGTTTTGAGCAATTAGTTCTCAAAATTCGTGTTGAAGAAGATAACAGGATGCAGGACAAGGTTGATGCAGTTTCAGTTGAACCAAATGCCAACATGGTTGGAGAAAGTTCTGCCAAACACAAATCCAACAACAAAAACGAAGGCAAAAATGGTGGTTGCTCTGGACAAAAAAATCCTAAGGATGGAAAGAAAAACAATAAACAACAGAAGAACAACAACTTTAAGAAAGTAGTTCGTGTTGGGTATGTGGGAAACCTGGTCATAAGGCCAAGGATTGTCACCACAAGAAAGAGTATGGAGGAGGAAATTCTGGCGGAAATTCGAACCATGCAAACCATGTCGAATCTCCAAAAGAATTTGCAGGAATGATAGATACCTCTTTGGCTTTTTTAACCACTAATGTTGTTGATTGGTGGTATGATACATGTGCAATAAAACACATCTGCAATTCAAGAAAGATGTTTGCATCTTATCAAAAACTGAATGAAAGTGAAGCAATGTTCGTTGGAAATGGAACTGCTTCAAAGATTGAAGGAAAAGGAAAAGTCACATTGAAGATGACTTCTGGAAAGGATATAGTACTCTCAAACGTGCTTCATGTGCCAACCATCACCAAGAATCTGATTTCTGTCCCTATTCTTAGCAATAAGGGATTTAAGTTTGTAATTGAATCAAACAAATTTGTAATCACTAAGGGTGGTGTGTATGTTGGAAAGGGTTACCTCGATGAGGGACTCTTCAAATTAAGTATTGTAACCGATGACAATGTTATTAATAATAATAACGTGGGCACTAGCACCGCTTCGGTGTACATGCTTGATCCTTCTACTTTATGGCATTCTAGATTAGGTCATGTTAATTTCCGTTCCTTGCAAAGAATGATAAACTTAGGCATGTTGCCTAAATGTTCTATGGATAAAGAATCCAAGTGTGAGATTTGTGTTGAATCTAAGTACACAAGCCATTCACACAAATCTGTAGAAAAATCTAATGAAATACTTGGTTTGATCCATACGGATTTATGTGATTTTAAAGTAATAAGTGTGAAAACACTTATCCTTTTACCACTTATTTCCAATAATAACAAGACCAAAACGTGTATTTTATGTCGTAAAAGTCAGAATTATGCGTGGTTTGTGTTTTTATTGTGTTTTAGGACCAAATGATGAAAAAGGAAGAAAACACGGGCTTTCACAGGCTTTTATCGAAGAAAACGAGAAAAGACGAAGTCAAGAGTGCTTAAAGAACGGATGTCCAAGACCTATTCTGAAGATTTATCGAAGAAAAAGTCTAAAGACGGAAGTTTAATGAAGTCGAAGAACTCAAGTCTAAATTAAAGAAGAAAATTATTAAGACAAGTTCAAATCCTGAGACGACGTCGAGAAAAGACAAAGAATTAAATCGAGTCGAGAAGACGTGAAGAAAGAAAGAAAGAAGAGGCAACACATGCAATCCTTCCCATTTTCCCTATAAATACCCTCCTAATACACATTAGGAGGGTAGTTAGTTTTTTAGTAGTTAGTTTCATTTTTCATTTTTCTTTCTAGCTTTAGAGAGAGAAAGTTCTCAACTTTCTCTCACTAAGTTTTCATCTTTCTTTCTTTTAATCTTTCAAGATTAAGCCTTTTGTATTTGGATTTCATTAATCAAGTTCAAGTTAAGCTTTTAATCTTTCATCTCTTTCTACCTTTCTTTGATTTTAGTTTACTTTTGGTACGAAATCTATTTGATCCGTGTTGTTCTTAATGTTTTCGTGCTTAAAAGTTAATCTTTTTATTCCTACTTAAGTTTTCATACGAATAGGCTTTAAGATCTTTGTGCTTATTGGCTTATTTATATGTTTAGCTTATTTACTTTTTAAAAAGTTTTGTTAAAAAGTTCATCCTTTTTATGGTTTGATTTAAAAGATTGATTATTTTAAGTTGGAAAAGTTGTTATTTGTGCTTATTTAGTCTTTTTCATATTGGATTCGTTCAAGTTTTAGTGTGAGCTTATCAAATTTAGCTTATTACTAGCTTACTTACGAATCATAAGGTAATCGGAAAGGGTAAACCCCTTTCCGATTTGGCTTTCTGATCATAGGCCTTTATTCCGATCACTTGATCGGATTAGGGTTTATCTTATTCCGATTTGCATCTTAGTATTCCGATCTATTGATAGGATTGGGGTTTGATTATTTCGATTGTAGGGGTTGTTTGACATTCCGACAGGACTCATTTGTTAACATTCTGATTTGACTGTTTTCAATTATTCCGATAGCCCCCAATTTACATTATTCCGATATGATTCCTTTTATGCTATTCCGATTGGCATTGTTTTCAAACATTCTGATTACCCTTGTTTCTAAGATATTCCGACGAGAGTTGTTTGCCATATTCAGATCACTCCTGTTTTCCAACATTCCGATTGAAGCAATTTAAGTACTTTCCGATCTGTCTTTTCCGACCAATATTCCGATTAGGGTTTAGATTAGTTTCTTGTTTTTACAAAGTTTTCAAGTTTTAGATTTATTAAGTGTTCAAGTATTTTTCTAATATTGTCTTTAAGTTTTCATTCATTTATTTTTAGCTCGTTATTTTTAGTTTAATCTTTAAAGCTTTTATTTTACTCAACGACATTTACTTATTTGCTATTAGTTTAAAATAGATAAACAAACCATTTTTATTTCCACCAAGAACAATTGAGTCGCACTTTGAACCAATAGTCAATTCGAAGAGATTTGGAACAACGAAATTTTATACTCAGTTGCAAAACCTTGTATTAAATGGCGCCGCTGCCCGCTCTTTTCGTTAAGATTAAAGGTTTTTAGTGAGAGACGCGTTGGATTTTGGGATCCGTTCATTTTTGAACGTTATTTTCCTTGCTTTAAAATTTTCAAAAAATCCTAAAAAAATATAAAATCTTCTAAAATACAAAAAAATTGAAAAACCATAAAAACCAAAAATATTTCCTTTCTATTTTTCTAATCCTTTTGTAGGTGTGCATGCGTACTCGTGCTCGTAAGAAGAAAGTAGCTCAATCCGAAGTCATTACTCAACCAATCGTCACCATGGACAATCAACCAATGATCGAGCTTTTGCAATCGCACGTAGAAGGCAACACCGATGCAATTGTCATCCCTGAGATTGGAGCCAACAACTTTGAACTCAAATCTGGCTTTATACAAATGGTCTCTGCTCAACCCTTCTTGGGCCGCTCACTTGATGATCCTCATGACCACATTAAAAGGTTTCTTCAGCTTACCAATACGGTTAAGTACAATGGGGTATCACAAGAAGTGATTCGCTTGCAACTTTTTCCTTTCTCTTTAGAGGGACAAGCCCGGAATTGGCTTGATAAGGAACCACCACAAAGTATTCTTACGTGGACGGATTTAGAGACCAAGTTTATCAACTACTTTTTCCCACCCTCACGTACTACCGCTTTGCGGAATGAAATTATTACCTTTGAACAAAAGTACGGTGAGTCTTTTAGTGAATCTTGGGACCGTTTTAAGGAACTTTTAAGAAAGTGTCCACAACATGGTTTAACAAAAGTACATCAAATCAATACTTTTTACAATGGTTTAAGCATGAATGACCAAGATTCACTAAACAGTGCCTCGGGGGGTAATATTTTGGTTAAGTCTTCTAATGCTGCTTGGGATATTATTGAGAACAAATCTAGAGTACAAACCAAGAGTGTTAGAACTAATGTAGCAAGTGATAGTACTAGTGATGCCGACAAAAGAACTGATAAGCTTACTTCGCTTGTGGAATCGCTTGCTTTACAAACTGCCAACAATGCCAAACAATTCAATGCCCAAGCTAATGTTTTGAGCCAATCATGTGATATATGCGGGGGATCTCACTCAGACACCGATTGTCCTTCGACTCATGACAATCCGGAAAATGTGTATGCCGCCAACGGTACCTATGCTACAGGAAGCTATCAAGCACGTCCTCAGGGTGACCGCAACTTGCTCAGCTATCGCTCAAACAACTTTCTTTCACCACCCGGTTTTCCCCCACAAAACCCAAACAACCTCAATCGCAACAATCAAACGCAACCTCGTGCTCCAAATCAATATCCAAACCAAAGAAACCCATATCCACCTCAAAGAAACAACCAAGTTTACCAACAACCTACTTATCAACCACCCGCCTACCATGCTCCTCCTCTCAACCAACCAACAGCCTTACACCAAGATGTTGAAACCTACATGAGGACTAATGATGTGATCGTGCAAAATCTTCAGCGGGAAATGGCCAACATGAAAGCAGATATGGTTAAGCAAGGAAACGTTCTTCGAGCTGATATGCGAAACACTTTGGCAAGTCAAACGAATGACTTGAGGAACATGATGGCTAGTTTCTTCCCTAGTAATCAAGCCTCTGGATCGGGTTCTCTTCCGAGTAACACCGTTGCTAATCCAAGAGGGGAGATGAAAGCAATCACCACTCGCAGTGGAAAAGGTTTAAAGGAACCCGAGCTTCCTACACCTACACCGGTGATTGTGATAAAGGAAAACGAGTCTCCTTCTCCAAATCCTCCATCTTCTATTCCTCCTACTTCTCCAATTCCACCACCTTCTACTTCTACCCCTCCACCACCCACGAATGTGAGTGCGAATTCTATCCCAAAGCCTTCATCTCAACCCAATATACCTTATCCTTCGAAGTTGAGGAAAGAGAAATTAAAGAACAAGGATGATATTCAGGTTTCGAACTTTCTTAAAATGTTCAAACAACTTAATTTCAATATCTCCTTTGCTGAGGCTCTCGCTCACATGCCCAAATACGCTAAAATGTTTAAAGATCTTCTCAGTGATAAGGAGAAACTTCTCGATATTGCTCAGACCCAACTTTATGAGAATTGCTCCGCAGTGCTCTTAAGGAAATTGCCAACCAAACTTGGTGATCCCGGTCGTTTCTTGATTCCTTGCAACTTCCCGGGAGTAGAGAATTGCATGGACCTAGCCGATCTAGGTGCTAGTATTAACTTAATGCCATTAAGTGTTTGGAAGCAGTTATCTCTCCCCGAGCTAGTCCCCACACGAATGACTTTGGAATTAGCTAACCGTACGGTTGCTTATCCAGTGGGGATAGCCGAAGACGTTTTCGTTGGTGTCGACAAATTCACCTTCCCGGCGGATTTTGTTGTCGTTGACTACGAGATAGACCCCAATGTTCCATTAATCGTTGGACGTCCATTCCTAAGGACCGGTCGCACTCTCATTGATGTCGCCGCTGGCGAATTAATCATGAGAGTTGGTGACGATAAAATCGTCTTCAACATGGGTAAACTTTCTAAGCAGCCTTCGGATAACGAGAGTGTTAATTTCATTGATGTTCTTGATGAGGCTTGTGAAGAACATTTCAAAGACGCTTGTAAAAGTGGTTCTTTTTCTCTACCCAATGTTGAGACCGTTGCCTCAATTACTCCGTCATTGACTCCTTTTGGAGAAAGTGACTTGGATGATTTTGAAGCTAGCTTGGGTCCTCTCGATCTTAAGTATGATAATTCTCCCACTGATTGGGATGAAGACATTCGTACCATTGAGAAACTTCTCAATGAGGACCATACTTCTCCACCATCTCCTAAGGCTATCTCTACCGATGATCCGAAGTTGACTACGCCATCCATCGAAAATCCTCCAGATTTAGAGCTTAAGGATCTTCCGTCTCATCTCGAGTATGTTTTCCTTGAAGAAAACAAGACGTTACCGGTCATCATCGCTAAGGACTTGAAAGAAGAAGAAAAATCTCGCCTTATCGCCGTGTTGAAGAATCACAAGAAAGCGATTGCTTGGAAGATCTCTGATATTCGTGGAATTGATCCTCACTTTTGCACACATAAAATTCTCATGGAGGACGACTTTAAACCCACTATTCAAAGCCAAAGAAGGGTGAATCCTAAGATCCATGACGTAATCAAAAAAGAGGTTATCAAACTTCTTGATGCCGGAATGATCTATCCTATCTCGGATTCACCGTGGGTTAGTCCCGTCCATTGTGTGCCTAAGAAAGGTGGAATCATCGTTGTTCCCAATGAAAACAACGAGTTGATTCCTACTTGTCTCGTTACAGGGTGGAGAGTTTGTATAGACTATCACAAACTCAATGATGCTACGAGAAAGGATCATTTTCCCCTTCCTTTCATGGACTAAATGCTTGAACGTCTAGCGGGTAATGACTATTACTGCTTTTTAGACGGTTTCTCTGGGTATTTTCAAATTCCCACCGATCCCAAAGACCAAGAGAAAACCACATTCACTTGTCCTTATGGAACATTTGCCTATAAAAGAATGCCTTTCGGCTTATGCAATGCTCCTGGGACATTTCAAAGGTGTATGATGGCTATCTTCCATGACATGGTTGAAGAAACTATGGAAGTCTTCATGGATGATTTCTCGGTTTATGGTGATTCTTTCTCTGCTTGCCTTGCCAATCTAGAACGTATGCTTAAGCGGTGTGAAGACACTCGCCTTGTTCTAAATTGGGAAAAATGCCATTTCATGGTAAAAGAGGGCATCGTGCTAGGACACAAAATCTCCAAAGCCGGTATTGAAGTGGACCGTGCTAAAGTCGATGTTATTGCTAAATTGCCTCCACCTTCAACCGTGAAGGGTGTGAGAAGTTTCCTCGGTCATGCGGGCTTCTATCGTCGATTCATCCAAGATTTTTCTAAAATCGCTCGCCCGATGACCCACCTATTGGAAAAAGATACTCCTTTCATCTTTTCCAAAGAGTGTCTTGAATCCTTCAATCTTCTTAAAGATAAGCTAACTAAGGCACCGGTCTTGGTTACCCCTAATTGGGAGCTACCTTTTGAGTTGATGTGTGATGCTAGCGACTTTGCTATTGGAGCGGTTTTTGGCCAAAGAGTGAACAAACACTTCCAACCAATCCGCTATGCTAGCAATACAATGACGGGGGCTCAATTGCATTATACCACTACCGAAAAAGAGCTTTTAGCTGTAGTGTATGCTTTTGAAAAATTCCGCCCCTATCTTGTCCTTTCTACCACCATCGTGTATACCGATCATTCCGCGTTGAAGTACTTGATGACTAACCAAGATTCTAAGCCAAGACTTCTTCGTTGGGTTTTGCTCCTTCAAGAATTCAACATTGAAATTCGTGACAAAAAGGGAGCTGAAAACCTAGCCGCAGATCATCTCAGTAGACTTGAGGATCCTTATCAAGGGGATCATCCGAACAAAGAGATCAATGACTCTTTTCCCCTTGAGGCCTTAATGTCTATCAACTCCAATCTCGATGACACCCCGTGGTTTGCGGACATTGCAAACTACTTAGCGGGTGGGATTCTCAAGGAAGGGCTCACGTCCTAACAAAAGAAAAAGTTCTTTAAAGATATTGAACATTATTTCTGGGACGATCCTTACCTCTTCAAACAATGTGCTGATCTGATTATTCGTCGATGTGTTGATGGGCCGGTAGTGGTTCAAATCCTTGATGCTTGCCATAAAGGACCCACAGGTGGTCACTTTGGTCCCAATTACACCGCGAAGAAAGTATTCGACTCTGGATTCTATTGGCCCACCATTTATCGTGACGCTCACGACATGGTTAAACATTGTGATGCTTGCCAAAGACAAGGCAAGATCACACATAAAGATGAGATGCCTCAAAATTTAATACAAGAATGTGAAATCTTTGATGTATGGGGTATCAACTTTATGGGGCCATTTCCATCATCTAAAGGGAACAAGTACATCCTCGTAGCCGTTGACTACGTTTCTAAATGGGTTGAAGCCAAGGCTCTCCCTACGACCGATGCAAGGGTGGTTGTGAACTTTTTGAAGCAGCTTTTCGCTCGATTCGGCGTTCCTCGTGCTATCATCAGTGACCGCGGGACTCATTTTTGCAATGATCAATTTGCAAGAGTCATGGCTAAGTATGGTGTTAATCATCGTCTTTCCACCGCCTATCATCCCCAAACCAATGGGTAAGCCGAGATTTCCAACCGTGGATTGAAGCGAATTTTGGAGCGTACTGTGGGAGAGCATCGCGCCGCGTGGGCCGATAAGTTAGATGATGCTCTGTGGGCTTTCCGTACTGCTTATAAGACCCCGATTGGTTGTACACCTTATCGTCTTGTGTACGGGAAAGCTTGCCACCTCCCCATCGAGCTGGAACACAAGGCGTACTGGGCCTTGAAGTGGGCTAACTTCGACATCAACAAAGCCGGTGATCTTCTCAAGATTCAACTCAATGAGCTCAACGAACTGAGGAATGCAACTTATGAGAACTCACTGATCTACAAGGAGAAGACCAAGATCATCCACGACGCAAGAATCAAGAACCGAGAGTTGCACGTTGGTGATCAAGTCTTACTTTTTATCTCTCGGTTAAAGATCTTCTCTGGCAAGTTGAAGAGCCGCTGGTCTGGTCCATTCACCGTCGCCAAAGTCTTTCCATATGGGACCACTGAGCTTTCTCAGCCAAATGGGCCCAATTTCAAGGTGAATGGCCAGCGTTTGAAGCTGTACCCTGGTAAGGACATCTCCCATTAGATGATTCCATCCCTCACCACGTTTCCTATGAACTAATTTTGGGTCGAGTCAGGCTCGTGACTCGGTGAACAAAAACAAGCGCTTCTCGGGAGGCAACCCGTGATCTATCCTTTACTGCTTTCATAATAAGTGTAGGGGGGAACCCCGTATGTGTTTGTTGTCTTGTTTCTTGTGTTGTGCAGGGATTAAAGCTTCAAAGAGCACCTCGATGACTTTTGACGAACCGTGATCCCGTGTTCCCATCTTCCCGGTTCTATCCTAAACTCTTGTGATTCAATATTTCATATTTTATATGTTCACATTGAAATCACTTTAGTTGTCCTTTCCTTAGCAAGATTTAAACAAAGTGCACAATGTCCTAAGTGTAGGGGAGTTTACTCCCACATGCTTAAACATTAAGGACAATGTTTATATTAAGTGTAGGGGGACTTCTATCGAAGTAAGTGGTCCTTTCCATGAATTTGCCCTCATTTTAACCGAAAAATTTGATTTTTCGACATTTTTCAAAAATTTTAATCTATTTTGGCCTAGTTGTATAGTTGTAGTTTCCTTTGTTATGGTTATTTTATTTCCTTGCTAGAATAAATTTTCAATAAAGTGGTTTTAAAATTTTTCCAAGTCGTGAATATTTTGACTCAACCCGAGTTTACTTATCTAAGTTTACTCTAGCTAGTATCCTTAACGTGTTTAAGTCAAGTTTTTCTAGGCTTTTATATAGGGAGCTATAAAACGCGAAAGTCTTAACTCTCATGGGTTAAGAACAAGAACTTTTCGCAAGTTCCTATATTTGATCCTAGAGAGTTGTTTATCAAGGGAACTTTAAAATGCGATTTCTAAAATTGAAAGAGTCTAAGAATTTGCAAGATCCTATAGATGACTCGAAAACCCAAAACTTTGATTTAATAGGCTAAGCATCCACGAGTCTCATTCCTTGAGATTTTAAACTGTGGAGAACGAGAGATGATAGAGTCAATTATAAGTTTGGTATTCTTTCGTGAGTTTATGTGAGTTAATTATGAGCCTATTCTCCCATCGCTTGTTAATAAATTTATCTGCAATAAATAAGGTTGTACGATTTGAAAAGTTACTTAGCTTCTAGCCCAAGATCGTTTAAAAGTTGCTCGGTATTAATTAGAGTTCATAGCCAAGGCATAACTTATTGAAGCGGGATGCGAAGATGGGCGAGTCCGAAAAGGCCCTAACAAGGCATGAGGGCTACATTTTGTTGCTAAAGATCCAAAAGTGATGTGAAGAATCATTTATCGAAAATCAATATGAAGGATCGAGACACACGACGAAAAGCAAATACTCCCCAAAAGATCATGGAGAAGTCTATCCAAAAAGGCCCTAACAAGGTATGAGGATAAATCGATCCAAGTCCTAAAAGGAGGCGAATCGTTGTATATCAAAGTCCAAAATAAAGATTGGAGAAAAATGAAGAAGTCGTGGTCCAAATATGAAGAATCTCTCAAAACTTCATGTGAAGAAATTCCTATTATGAAGAGAAGACCATAATTTCAAGAACGTCTCTCAAAGATTCGAAGTATGAAGTCGCTGCCAAATATCGGTCCGAGAAAGGTCTCAAATCGTGAAGCGAGTTATGCCAAGATATGAACTTTATGAGGTCCCGAGAAGCAGTTTTAAAAGATTTTGTCCTTTAGCTAACTATTGATTAAATCGTTCACTTTATTTTCAGCCTAAATAACTATCGAAATAAGTCAAACAATGCATCCTCGTGATCATTCAAGACAAAAAAATAAAATATAAGAGATACACCTAGGAATAAGGGAGTCTAAGTAAATAATTGGCCCACATGAATTCGTGTTAGTTTGCTAACTTATAATAACAATGATCTCGTTTTTAAGCTTGGTATGGGGAACGTGAAACTTGAGGATGATAAACGTTCACGGCAGCCAAAACCCAATGTAAGTTTTTGATTTCTTTACTTGTTTTTATCTTTTTACTTTCCATAAATGTTTAGTGTTTAATAAAGGCCAAGGTGGGTTATTTATGATGGAAAATGTAAACCGTGCTTTAAAATTAATGCATTGCATGAGGGCATTGCAATGGTCAAGTGTAAGGGATTTAATAAGTGTGAAAACTGTTATCCTTTTACCACTTATTTCCAATAATAACAAGACCAAAACGTGTATTTTATGTCGTAAAAGTCGGAATTATGCGTGGTTTGTGTTTTTATTGTGTTTTAGGACCAAATGATGAAAAAGGAAGAAAACACGGGCTTTCACGGGCTTTTATCGAAGAAAACGAGAAAAGACGAAGTCAAAAGATCAAGAGTGCTTAAAGAACGGATGTCCAAGACCTATTCTGAAGATTTATCGAAGAAAAAGTCTAAAGACGGAAGTTTAATGAAGTCGAAGAACTCAAGTCTAAATTAAAGAAGAAAATTATTAAGACAAGTTCAAATCCCGAGACGACGTCGAGAAAAGACAAAGAATTAAATCGAGTCGAGAAGACGTGAAGAAAGAAAGAAAGAAGAGGCAACACATGCACTCCTTCCCATTTTCCCTATAAATACCCTCCTAATACACATTAGGAGGGTAGTTAGTTTTTTAGTAGTTAGTTTCATTTTTCATTTTTCTTTCTAGTTTTAGAGAGAGAAAGTTCTCAACTTTCTCTCAGTAAGTTTTCATCTTTCTTTCTTTTAATCTTTCAAGATTAAGCCTTTTGTATTTAGATTTCATTAATCAAGTTCAAGTTAAGCTTTTAATCTTTCATCTCTTTCTACCTTTCTTTGATTTTAGTTTACTTTTGGTACGAAATCTATTTGATCCGTGTTGTTCTTAATGTTTTCGTGCTTAAAAGTTAATCTTTTTATTCCTACTTAAGTTTTCATACGAATAGGCTTTAAGATCTTTGTGCTTATTGGCTTATTTATATGTTTAGCTTATTTACTTTTTAAAAAGTTTTGTTAAAAAGTTCATCCTTTTTATGGTTTGATTTAAAAGATTGCTTATTTTAAGTTGGAAAAGTTGTTATTTGTGCTTATTTAGTCTTTTTCATATTGGATTCGTTCAAGTTTTAGTGTGAGCTTATCAAATTTAGCTTATTACTAGCTTACTTATGAATCATAAGGTAATCGGAAAGGGTAAACCCCTTTCCGATCATAGGCCTTTATTCCGATCACTTGATCGAATTAGGGTTTATCTTATTCCGATTTGCATCTTAGTATTCCGATCTATTGATCGGATTGGGGTTTGATTATTCCGATTGTAGGGGTTGTTTGACATTCCGACATGACTCATTTGTTAACATTCCGATTTGACTGTTTTCAATCATTCTGATAGCCCCCAATTTACATTATTCCGATCTGATTCCTTTTATGCTATTCCGATTGGCATTATTTTCAAACATTCCGATTACCCTTGTTTCTAAGATATTCCGACGAGAGTTGTTTGCCATATTCCGATCACTCCTGTTTTCCAACATTCCGATTGAAGCAATTTAAGTACTTTCTGATCTGTCTTTTCCGACCAATATTCTGATTAGGGTTTAGATTAGTTTCTGGTTTTTACAAAGTTTTCAAGTTTTAGATTTATTAAGTGTTCAAGTATTTTTCTAATATTGTCTTTAAGTTTTCATTCATTTATTTTTAGCTCGTTATTTTTAGTTTAATCTTTAAAGCTTTTATTTTACTCAACGACATTTACTTATTTGTTATTAGTTTAAAATAAATAAACAAACCATTTTTATTTCCACCAAGAACAATTGAGTCGCACTTTGAACCAATAGTCAATTCGAAGAGATTTGGAACAACGAAATTTTATACTCAGTTGCAAAACCTTGTATTAGAAAGCAACACCATCAAGAGGAGGAAAGAATTATTATATTACTTTCATTGATGAGTGCAGTAAATTTTGCTACGTGTACTTACTAAATACCAAAGACGAGGCTTTGAATATGTTTAAGACATATAAAGCAGAAGTTGAAAATCAACTTGACAAAAAGATTAGAATTCTAAGGTCTGATCGTGGAGGAGAATACGAATCCAATGACTTTGCTGAATTTTGTTCAACCTTTGGTATTATACACCAAACAACATCCCCATGTACTCCACAACAAAATGGAGTGGCTGAACGTAAAAATAGAACATTGAAGAACATGATAAATTCAATGTTAATAACAGCATGGGCTCCTCATAGTTTGTGGGGCGAGGCATGTTTAGCCGCTAACACAATCTTGAATAAGATTCCTCATAAGAAGAGCGATAAATCTCCATATCAATTATGGAAAGGAAAACAACCTTCTTATAAAAGGATGAAAGTGTGGGGTTGTTTGGCAAAGGTTCAAGTACCTTTACCAAAAAGAACCAAACTTGGACCCAAAACAGTTGACTGTGTTTATCTTGGTCTACCGAAGAATAGTGCAGCTTATAGATTTCTGGTATACAAATCAGATGTACAAGACATAAGCAACAACACTATTATAGAATCTGCAGAAGCAGAGTTCTTTAAAACTATCTTTCATTTCAAGGAAAAAGAGAAGCAAATCTCTAATTCAAGGAAAAGATCATTAGATGATCATTTATCTCATGATCAAGAAGAAAACACTTCTGAAATTCAACAAGAAGATGTTGAACCAAGAAGAAGGAAGCGTACTAAAGTCCTAAAGGACTTTGGGCCAGACTACATGACATATGTAGTTAATGAAGAACCACAAACATATAAGGCTACTATGGAATCATCAGAAGCACCTTATTGGAAAGAGGCTATTCAAAGCGAAATAGACTCAATCGTGCATAACAACACATGGAAATTGGTTAATTTGCCCTCGGGACATAAACCAATAGGCCAGAAGTGGATCTTCAAGAAGAAATTAAGACCCGATGGTACCATAGAGAAGTATAAGGCTCGTTTAGTAGCCAAAGGATACCGTCAAAAAGAAGGTCAAGATTTATTTGATACCTATTCACTTGTGACAAGGATAACGTCTATAAGAACGTTAGTCGCAATAGCTTCAATCCACAACTTGATTATACATCAAATGGATGTGAAAACTGCCTTTTTAAATGGTGAATTAGATGAAGAAATCTATATGCAACAACCCGAAGGGTTTGTTGTAAAAGGTCAGGAGCATAAGGTTTGTAAATTGATTAAATCACTTTACGGCCTTAAACAGGCTCCAAAACAATGGCATGAGAAGTTTGATAACACTCTATTATCAAACGGATTTCAAATAAACGAATGTGATAAATGTGTTTATGCTAAACAATACAAAAATTCATTTGTCATCATTTGTTTATATGTCGATGATATGTTGATTATGGGAACAAATTTGGATGTTATAAACCAAACCAAGAAAATGCTTCATTCTTCATTTGACATGAAAGATATGGGAGTAGCAGATATCATTCTTGGTGTAGGTCCTTAGTTTCTTAGGATTGTAGATGTGTTTGATTCATCTAAAGAATGGAAGGGAGATGAAGAACTAGAGAGAGAAAGGTAGAGAGAGAAAGGAGAGAAAGAGAGAAAAGATGGAATATTGAATAGAATAATGAAGTGCTCAACCCCTCCTAACATGCTAGAAGGGGGTTTATATAGCCACCCTACACGTGGGCTTTGGTGGGCTATATGTTTATACATTGGATCACGAGCCCAATACTTGAATCTATCTTTGGAGTGACCGATCCTTTCTAAATACGTAAAAACGTATTTCCAACAATCTCCCCCAAAGGGAGGTCACTCCAAGTTACAATGTCCTAAATAGTCTATAGCTCGTGATCTATGCTATCAATGATGTGACCGAGATTTTCTTTGGAAAAACGTATTTCCAACAATCTCCCCCAAAGGGAGGTCACACCATTTTACAAAATCTTAAACCTAGCATACTATGCTTGAGTCTTCGATCTTGTTCTTGTGAATATGCAGATGAGATCTTTGACTTTAGTCTTGAGCATGTTTCCTTGCCTTGACCTTGTGCATTCATCACTTGTGAAATTTTCCTCCTCGTGACTTCATGTTCCACATACTTATACCTTTATAAATTCTTGAAAGCTTCAGAGTTTGATACATCGGAAGACTTGACTTTTAGGTTTTCTTGAATTTGTTGAAGTATTAAGTGTATGCAGTATAAGCATGTGGTGAGGACTTCTTCTGGATTGTACACCGCAATGCCACCTTCTTGTTACGCTGCATAAGACAGTTAGCAACAAAACATATACACGGATGAAATGGATTTGAACATTTCATTCTAATTCGGTAGCATTTTACCGCCAGTCGGTGAAGACCGTTGGACGATATTAAATATTGTACTTGTGGCAGGTAGTTTCAATTAAGAACCTCCTTGACAAGATTTCGCGGGTAAACTCGTTCTCTTTATTAGACCATCCAAAGCTGACTGCGAACATAAAGAGTGAATAATTTGGATAATAATATCCGCATGATTTGAAGCCGTTAATTCATGTTCCTAAAACAAGTGAAATTCAATTAAGAACCGCACCATCGTTGCTTTCCAGTTGTCACGAGCTTGATTCGTATAGAATCTTG
This sequence comes from Glebionis coronaria, assembly GCA_025667525.1. Taxonomy (NCBI): domain Eukaryota; kingdom Viridiplantae; phylum Streptophyta; class Magnoliopsida; order Asterales; family Asteraceae; genus Glebionis; species Glebionis coronaria. The sequence goes on from CM046875.1 coordinate 424,000,083, forward strand.
CAAGTTACCTACCAAGTGCTGTTTGAGGTTAACACTAGAAGGATTTCCACTCATCACTGTGAACACTAAGGTATCACTCTGAGTGTTCTGGCAAGATCACTAAGATATTGCGTAGAGGCCTGGAGCGTGTTTAAATTCATTTAAGAATTAAACCACTGTTGCTTTCCAGTTATCACAAGTTTAATTCATAAAGAATCGCACAAGTCACCTACCATGAGCTTTTTGATATTCGATCAAGAAGGATTTCCATCTTCATTGTAAATACTTTCGTATTACTCGGATGTTCAGGCAAGATCATGAAGATTTTACGTAGGACTCTTAAGATCTTTCTTACTTTTCACAGTGTGTGAAGAAGCAAGGAAATATGAAAGTGTGTCCTAGTGAGATATCTGATGATCTCAAATGGCTCTAGACTCAATCGTGCATTTTGGATTTTAGTGATTGGAGGCTGGAGAGGAGTGCCACCATTTCAATACCAATTTATTCGGAGTGAATAAATCAATAGATAATGCGTTGTCTTCGTGTGATTAAAACAAATATCTTTTGAGAGATATCTGAGTTAGCTGGGATGGGTTGTGCATTGCATCACTGGGTCCATGATGTATGTCTTCAATATCAAGCATCATTAAAAATGATCTCAATAGCATATGTATTGACCCGGTTTCTGCCTAAGGTTGTAAGGAGGGCTTGTTTCTTTACACCCTTTATCTTTCAATTCTTTTTCATTCTTCAACCCCTTCAATGCTTACCAATACGTCATCACTAGCACCTTGTTGTGATTGTTCCAGTGCTAACTTAAGTACTTGGTCAGCATTCAGCTACGTTCACAATCTTTCTCCATCTTTCCTAAGGACTACTATTTCTAGCTATGGAATGTCCTTGGGAAGATTCCTCCGGTTCTAGAGGAATCATTGGACTCTAACCTATCCTACCATCCTTATGTCACCACAATCTTCATCGTTGTGAAATAAATGGGTTGCGGGTAAGTATAAATCGCCATGAAATCCATTTTGAAGTACAAATCCATTTTGCTCCCCCTTAACATATGCCACGATATTCGAAAACATTTCGCACATGTCGGGATGAGCCAGCACATTAAGTCAAACCATTATTGATCTCAATATTAAATCACATTTTCTCCCCCATATTAAAAATATTAACCCAATCGATGTTTTTAATATCAATTGATTTAATAGCATTTTAAGAGAATTTGGGAAGAAAAATGCAAATCCAGTTATCTTCATGATTTACACAAGCTCCCCCTCAAATTAATGAGGGTGTACTTGAAACGTAAATTAAATACCTTTTAAACACAAGTGTAAGGTATTTATCACGTGCAAAGATCATATATAATAATGTATTCACAAGATTAGCGATTTATGACGTTGGACCTGAATGATGGAGAACATCATATGAAAGAAGCACATGGTTCTTGTTCACGAATGTTGGTCGCCTCATCACGTCTGAAGTTATCTCTTGACTTCATGTGTACGATTGATATCGTTGTCTTGACACCAACATGTGAACTTGGCACTTTCGGCGTCAAAGATTCTGAATGCTGGACAATTGCTCCCCCTCAATTGTTGACCCGTGTTCTATTGAAAGAGGTGTAGTCGCCCTTTGAGTAGTCGCATCGTCGAGTATGTAGATATCAATTGTAAATTGCTACGGTTGGTGGAGATGATAACTTCATAAAAACAAGATTTCTCTTGTTTTAACAAATAAATGCACTGACACGTACATATATTCGTGTTAGATTGTGTTATTCCGTAAACACAATCCCTTACATGGTTATAAAATAAACCATGTCCGAGAAACTTAATTCCCCTTGTTGTGTCAAAGCTTTCCGGTGAAATGCTTGACTTGAGTATGAGAAGCGGGTTACTATCTGAAATAATAGCAAACCATTTTGAGCATGTTTTAAAATATTTGAACTTCTGCTCGAACTTTATTTACAACCCCGTGTCATTATTGAATGACATTTCTAGTATCGTAAATATTATCGATTCCAGAAGACATGCTCTTTTTATCAAAACGTTTTTTAACACACAATTTTGAAAGATTTATAAAAACCTTTCGAGAAATTCTCGAAAAATTGTGTTCAAAGTTTTGAAAACCAACAACTTGAGCTTAAGATGTTGAATATCTTACAAAACGAGCTCAAGTCCGAGAAGTTGTAAACTTCCCGTTGTTAAGGATAAGTTTATCATCGGCGATAAACTTTCCTTTTAACTGAAGAACGAGTCCTAAGTTGACATTTACTTAGAAGTCGTTTTCATGAGCTTGAAAAACTTTGAATGTTTTAACGTAAAGCTCATGACCGAGAAAGGTGAATTTCTCGTTATGAAGAAAAGTTCTCTTATTTAAAAGATACACTTTCCTTTATGAGCTCAAAACTTGGAATGTTTTAATACAAGCTCATGACCGAGAAAATTTAATTTTCCGTTACGAGGATAAGCTATCTTTAAAGATAAGCTCTCCTAAAATAGAGGTCCGAGTTACAGTCTGATATTTAACTGTAAGTCATAGTGCATGAGCTTAAAAACTTCGAATGTTTTTAATATAAGCTCATGCCCGAGAAAAATTAATTTCTCGTTGTAAGGATAAGTTTATCATTAGCGATAAACTTTCCTTTCTTTGAGGTCCGGGGAATAATCTGAAATATAATTATACACCATTGTGCATGAGCTTAACAACTTCGAATGTTTTTAATATAAGCTCATGCCCGAGAAAAATTAATTTCTCGTTGTGAGGATGAGTTTATCGTCGGCGATAAACTTTCCTTTATTTGAAGAACGGGTCAATGTCTGACATTTAACAATGAACCATTTTACACGAGCTTAAAACCTTGGAATAGTTTTAAAGTAAGCTCGTGTCCGAGAAAATTTAATTTCTCGTTTTTGAGGATAAGTTTATCATCGGCGATAAACTTTCCTTTATTTGAAAATCGGGTCATCATCTGATATTTAATGATGAACCATATACACGAGCTTAAAACCGTTGAATAGTTTTAATATAAGCTTGTGTCCGAGAAAATTTAATTTCTCGTTTTGAGGGTAAGTGATCGTTGACAAGATAAACTTCCCTTTCTCTGAACTTCGGGTCACAGACTGTGATTTGACTGTGAGCCATATACACTAGCTTAAAACCTTTGAATGGTTTTAGGATAAGCTCGTGTCCAAGAAAACTTAATTTCTCGTTTTGAGGGTAAGTTATCGTTGCGTAGATAAACTTCCCTTTCTCTGAAGTCTTGGTCTTGGTCTTTCATTTAACGAGGAGCCATTTACACGAGCTTAAAACCTTTGAATAGTTTAAATATAAGCTCGTGTCTGAGAAAATTTAATTTCTCGTTTTGAGGGTAAGTTATCGTTGACGAGATAAACTTCCCTTTCTCTGAAGTTCGGGTCACATACTGTGATTTGAATGTGAGCCAATGTGCATGAGCTTAAAAAACTTGGAATGTTTTGAATATAAGCTTATGCCCGAGAAAAATTAATTTCTCGTTATAAGGATAAGTTTATCATTGGCGATAAACTTTCCTTTCTTTGATGTACGAGTTACAGTCTGTGATGTGACTATAAGTCCTTGTTTACACACGATGTTTAACTGCGAATCCCCTGAGACACTTGTTTCTTTGATATCAGCTTCTTCAGTAACCAAACTCTGAGAGTGTCCTTAGTTGAACGATATGTAAAGATCGGACCGCTGTGTTCTTGTTGAACGTGGACTTTGGTACCTGCATTCTCATCAGGAGTTTGTATGCTTTTATGTGGGTTAGCGATATCTATCTTAGAAGCAAGTGGGGAATCACAGTTGGCCTTACTTGTGCTAGAGGTGACTTGAGGAGATAATTCACTTGTCTTAGTTGGCAAACGTTTCCTTTTATAGAAAACCTTAAGTTCAGGCATAAGTGATGTATCATCCTTTTCAATTTCCTCCCTAGTAGTCTTAGTAGAATAGAAGACTATCCTAGTTAAAGGGCACTCGTTTCCTACAAGAGTGAAAGTTCTACCAGTGGGGCGCCACATTTTACCAATAGGTTTGATTTTAGCTACCCACTGGAAGTTAAGTCTAGCACGGGAGTTCACCTCATTAAGTAATTTTTTGATACAAGAATCATGATTGGCTTTAAAGACACATTTCCTACATGTTTTACAAGTAGCATATTTAATGTCCGAGTAAGATCTAGAATTCCTAGATGATTGATTGATGCTCCTAGGATGTGACATGCTACGGTTAGCAGTGTTGAGTGAACTAGAAGGCATCTGACTAGGTTTGAAATTCCTATCTCTTACTTGTGTCTTTTGCTTAGCTTCCCTTAGACCAAATGTATGGCGAACGTCATTTGAACTAGTTTGAGACGTGTTCTTTGGACTAAGACTAGGGAGACTAGAGGCAATCATGTGATTAGGTCTTGCAAAAGCTGTTTTAGTCACATTGGCCCTAGTTGGTGGAGTGACTGTTCTAGAAATATGAGCCATATTATCTTGGGAGGCAAACCGCGGTCTCGAGGATTGTGATCGCTCGGATCTAAATGCAGTCGGTTGTCGAATGAACTGATTTGTAGATGGTTTCCCCAAGATTGATGGTTTTTCAAGCTTAGTGTCCACACTAGTTCCTTTAGTTTTCCTTAATTCATTTCTCAAAGCAGCTATAACAAAAACCTTTTCCTGTACTTGAGCCTTTAAAGTCTCATTCTCTTTGAGCAATTCATCTTGGGATGCCAACTTAGATTCAAGCAACGTAATTTGTTTCAAAAGATTATCATTTTCAGCTTTAGAATCTAGAACTGTTTGATCTAATTTTCGTTCAAGAACAACGTTTGACTTTTCAAGTTTTTCAAAATACTTTTCAAATTTGTCCGTTTTCTTTGAAAATTCAATTTTGGCATCCTCAAGCTCTTTAGATTGCTGAGCTACGATCGTTTCGAGCTCTTTAATATTAGAATCGGAATCTGTTAACGAGGCAGTCATAAAGCATTTATCATGATGTATAATAGCATTCTGAACAATCTCCCCCCATTATGACGCACATCGGATGAATCTAAAGTGGTAAAACTATCACCGTTTTCCATCCCATGTTTGTCATAAATAGGTTCGGAATGCTCAACATGCGTTAGTTCATCGGCATAGACATCATATACAACATTACATTCTACCATATTTGTAGGCTCTTCGTCATAAATGGGTATAGTGTCATCATAAGAGATGTCTGTAACATTCCCTGACGTGTTGCTGATGTCATGCTTAACTGTTGATTCCATGTCCTTGCAATCTTTAGCAGCCTCCAACGCGTCAATCGTATGACCACTTTCCTCTTGTATCATAGAATCTTGCACTCCATTATCACACACTTGCTGAAGTCGGGATCTTTCATAAATCGAAGACGATACCGATGTCATGAGTTTCAATAGTGTACCACGGAAAACTTGAAGCTCGGTATGTGTGTCTCGAAGAAATGATTGGCAAATCACTGAACTTTCAGACTTGATGATATTGAATTGGAAGAAAGGCGTGAGTTGTGTCACGAGAGCTTGATATGCAGATTCTGATGCATAATGATTAAAGTCTGCTTTGTGAAGTTGCTCAGCTAGTTGGTTCAAGGTGAGGAGTATTGAATCAATGAATGGATAACGATCTTGACCAAATAGTGTCACAAATTCGCTCACTCCTTGAATCCATGAAAGAGTCACAAGATGAGACTGAAGTAGTCTAAATGAAGTGATGCCGTTGTCTCTAAGTTTGTCTTGCATTGGATACCGGTCTTCCTCTTGAAATATTGAATTCAACAATTCCATTTCGTTGGATGATAATTTCTTGGATCCTTGTTTAGCAATATAGCTTTTTCTTGGCTCAAACGTTGATAAAACAAACCCGATAAAAATAAACTTAACGACTTGATATCCTTTCAACCCACTACCACAAAACCACTTTCGGTTAATATAGTGCTCGGCCAGTCAATCAATTTAACTTGAAAACCGTTAGAAGAATCTTAAACAGGTAACAGAAAAAATGCGATGTTACCACTTGCTACTAAATATTAAACCCACGCCAAATTGTTAAACAAGTAATAATTTGTTAAACGTGTGACAATATTCGATATACGGTCCAATTGAAACTAGAGAATTGTCCTAACATGGACCGACCATCGGTTCCTTCACATAAACGATTTCTAATCAAGATTCTTTGATAAATGAAAACCTAGGCCCAAGTAGATTCACGGTCTTAACTTATATTTGAGTGCAAAGCCTAAAAAAAAAATACTCGTGTACCCTTATAGAATCTGGCGGACATTAGGGACTAGTCAACCCTAATTAAGTGGATATAAATTTTGTTTACCAGTATATACTTCAAGTGGTATACGAAAGCACATAACAAAATTTATGAGAAAAACAAAATCGGTGCCATGAATAAGAGTAGTATAACACAAATCTGGCCCAATGGTGTACCCGATCCATTCTCAGTTGTATATAGTTCCTCAAAAAAATTAGGCAACACTAACCCTAATCATATTATTCACCGCCTACATTTTCACCATATTCTATCTCAGCCCTCAAACTCCTAATCCGTCATCTCACATCATAACCACTAAACTCGTAGCCACCTACAAGCTGATTAAATAATAAGCCCCATCTCATCACATCTAATCTCATATCATCCACATCACAAATCTTAGTATAATAAGGCATCGAGGAGCATCGAGTACCAACCACCCCACATCTGTTTCGAGATGAAGATGAAATAGGCACACCTACAAGAGCTTGTTACATAAGGTCTCGGGTAGGTTTGATTTGTTTGATTTATGAAAGAAACAATTAGATTATAACAATAATTGTTATAAATCTTGTTTTTGTGTGGTCATCGAATCAGAAAAACGAATATAACAAACGTTGTTATGATTCGTTCTTGATTTTTCGAATATTAACGAAGGTAAAAGACCTTTATATATATCAATGATGATAGTTAATTTCGTGTATATGATCTTAATAGATCTCGGGTTGCATGTCCAATCACGAAAAATAACGAATCTGAGATTTGAGTGTGTGATGGTTCGAGTCTGAGTGTTGTAGGTAAAGGTTTATTGATTGAGACGAAATCGTTGGGAGTCTTGATTCTTTTACAGGTTAATGTTTTGGGTAGGTTGAGTCTAAAATGGTTTTATAAATCGAGTGTTGTGTCAAGTCTTGAGTCTTGTTTGAGTGATTCAGGGTCTGATGAGTTTGTGGGGTTTGTTTGTAGTCAACGGTTGTGGTCGAGTCGGTTGGTGATATTGAGAGTGTGAGTCGTGAGTTTGTTTAGATTGAAGTTTGAAGATGAAAGGAGGGTCAGTTGAGTTTGTGGTTGTGAGGCTGATGAGTCTTGGTCTTGTTTTAGTCAAGTCTAAATCTGTATATGAAAATCATACCCATCGCAATAAGAACGAAATAATCACACCATCGCAATAATGGACAAAAAACTTCATACCATCGCAATATGACAAAGTGACCATCACAATAATGACAAAAGTAAATTATCGCAATATCACAAATTCGTCGCAATAACAGATTGATCGCAATATTACAACACCTGTCGCAATAATAGCAAAACCTGTCGCAATAACTCACAAGCTGTCGCAATATACCAAATTGTGTCGCAATATCACAAAAAAAGCTGTCGCAATAACTCAAAAAGCGTCGCAATATGCGTCGCAATATGTAAACCCTAGGCTATTGCGACGGAAAAAGTGTCGCAATAGTACAAAATTATCCCAAATCCACTTTTTTCACTTTTTTCGGATAAAACCCAACCAATTCGAGATTTTAAGCTAAAAAGTGATCTAAACACCCAAAAATTTTGCGTTTTTAACCAAAGAAACAATACCAAATTACTACCACAACTATGTAGATGATTTGTATCAAGATTAAACCATAAAACACAAAAGAAATTTGGATCGAATGATTTTGAATCAAAATAGACAAATCAATGATGAACAAACACAAGAATAACCTAATCAACCATGGATCTTGATACCATTTGTAGGTCCTTAGTTTCTTAGGATTGTAGATGTGTTTGATTGATCTAAAGAATGGAAGGGAGATGAAGAACTAGAGAGAGAAAGGTAGAGAGAGAAAGGAGAGAAAGAGAGAAAAGATGGAATATTGAATAGAATAATGAAGTGCTCAACCCCTCCTAACATGCTATGAGGAGGTTTATATAGCCACCCTACATGTGGGCTTTGTTGGGCTATATGTTTATACATTGGATCACGAGCCCAATACTTGAATCTATCTTTGGAGTGACCGATCCTTTCTAAATACGTAAAAACGTATTTCCAACACTTGGTATTAGAATTCAAAGAAATTCTAGTGGATACATCCTTACCCAATCTCATTACATTGAGAAGACCCTAAAGAAATTTGGGCACTATGATGATAGACCAGCTGTAACCCCGATTGATCCCACGGTTCAACTAAAGAAGAACAAAGGACAAAGTGTTTCACAATTACAATATACACAAGTACTGGGAAGCTTGATGTATATAATGAATTGTAAACCTCCAGATTTAGCATATAGTGTAAGTCGACTTAGTCGATACTCGCATAACCCTGGTAGAGATCATTAGGATGAACTGGTTAGAGTGCTTCAATATCTAAAGCATACAATGGCTTATGGGTTACACTACACTAAGTATCCTCCTGTTCTAGAAGGATTTTGTGATGCAAATTGGATTTGTAACCATAATGAAGGAAAGTCCAAAAGTGGATACGTATTTACACTTGGAGGGGTTGGTGTATCATGGAAGTCATCCAAACAAACAGTGAATACCAAATCAACTATGGAAGCAGAATTCGTAGCCTTAGACAAAGCTGCTGAAGAAGCAGAATGGCTAAGAGGCTTTCTAGAGGGTATTCCTTTGTGGTCAAAACCTGTGACTGCTGTATGTATACATTGTGATAGTATGGCTGCTATTACTAGAGCAAAGAATCACATCTACAATGACAAGTCAAGACATATAAGACGTCGCCACAATACAATAAAAGACTTGTTGAGAAATGGAATCATTTCCATAGACTACGTAAAGTCAAAGGAAAATATTGTTGATCCTTTGACAAAAGGCCTTTGTATAGAACAAGTCATTTTCTCATCGAGGGGTATGGGTTTAAAGCCAATACAATGAGTAAAAACTCGGCGGAAACCTAACCTAGCGAAATTGGAGATCCCATGTTCTAGGTTCAATAGGAAAACTAGTTGAGTAACACTCAAAGTACTAACACACAGGTATACCCATTCCTATGATGAAATTTTGTGTGTTTTCCGTTGATAATTGTAGGTTGAATTTTAATTCTTAATAATGCTAATGGCTCTTATAGGAGAATACTATAGAGTACTCTTGATTGGAATTACCTATATGAGATTGATGTGTGGTCGCATCTTTGGGAACCAGATGGCTAAAGTTCTCTAAAATTCTCATGAATAAGGATATGTTCAAGACCAAAATGAGCACAACGGTAAGAATTTGTTATTGCATAAATATGACTTGTGTGATACTTATTGTCTCGATGTACTACAAAACGTGGCTTGTTCAAGAGTTATGCTCACTATCCACAAAGTAGATCTGATAAATATCACTAAGATAGGATAAGTCCAAAAGACACCTATTCTGATGCATGTCATATTAAGTTTGATGGAAATAGAATAATAAGTAACTTTACATTAGCTTATTTTCTATTCAAATGTGGGGTATTATTGGTGTTTGAATAGAAAATGTGGGGTATTGTTGGAACATGTAAAGTTCTTTGTCCCACATCGCCAGATAAAGGAAACCAAAACATGTTTATAAGGACCTTGGATCCATTCCTACTAATTACTTAATGTCCATACTAATGAACATCCTAGTGAGTGGTGAATGATAGACTTTATTGGGCTTAATATATGTATAATTAATATACATATTAAATGGTCAAAAGATGGGCCTTGGGCCTTGGGGCTCTTGGGCTCAATTAATTAAATCTGGAATTAGTTTTTAATAATCCAGATTATGGTTTTCTTATCTGTTCATTACACTAAACAGACACAACCAACACAACGACGTTTCTTTTTAACAGCTATCTTTTTAACAGATATAACTGCTTTCTGGAAAGTCACGACTGTTCATTAGTGCCGTTTCATGAAGTATATATACCACATCAGAATCCATCAAGAAGGATAATTTAGATTTGTCAGATTCAAGTTTATCTTGATTTGATTGTTGTATCCTCCAAACAGTTCGTACTTGGGATGAATTTCTGTTTAAGGACACTACATATTGTTGCAGGCCTCAATCTGTTGTTGTAATCTACGTCTCTGTATAATACAATTAGTATTACATTTATATAATTCCTAACAATCTTAAACAGAAATTTCAAGATGGATCAAACCGTGTTGAAATCGCATGTGGAAAAACCTGAAAAGTTTAAGGGTTCTGATTTTCGTCGCTGGCAACAAAAGATGTTGTTTTACTTAACATCTCTGCATGTTGCATATACACTTACGGTTTCTGAACCAGTGGATCCGTATAGTGTTGATCAGAATGTTCCTACTGCGGAACAATTGGCATACTATGAAAGGGCCGCCTCACAATGGAATCATAATGAATATAATTGCAGAAATTATATTCTGAATGCTTTGGATGATTCCTTGCATGATATTTATTCGTCCTTTGCTTCTGCAATGGAGATTTGGGAATCACTGGAAAAGAAATACAGGACTGAAGTTGCATGTTCTAAGAAATTTGTTATTGGTAAATTTCTGAACTTTAACATGAACGATGCAAATCCTGTCGTGAGACAATAGGAAGAACTCCAAATAATTGTTCACGAATTGGAAGTAGAAGGTATGGGTATTAACTCTAACTTTCTTGTTGGTTCTATTATTGAAAAATTGCCTCCATCTTGGAAAAATTTTAAGTTATATCTTAAACATTTGACTGAGAATATGAGTTTTGAGCAATTAGTTCTCAAAATTCGTGTTGAAGAAGATAACAGGATGCAGGACAAGGTTGATGCAGTTTCAATTTAACCAAATGCCAACATGGTTGGAGAAAGTTCTGCCAAACACAAATCCAACAACAAAAACAAAGGCAAAAATGGTGGTTGCTCTGGACAGAAAAATCCTAAGGATGAAAAGAAAAACAATAACCAACAGAAGAACAACAAATTTAAGAAAGTAGTTCATTGTTGGGTATGTGGGAAACCTGGTCATAAGGCCAAGGATTGTCGCCACAAGAAAGAGTATGGAGGAGGAAATTCTGGCGGAAATTCGAACCATGCAAACCATGTCGAATCTCCAAAAGAATTTGTAGGAATGATTGATACCTCTTTGGCTTTTTTAACCACTAATGTTGTTGATTGGTGGTATGATACAGATGCAACAAAACACATCTGCAATTCAAGAAAGATGTTTGCATCTTATCAAAAACTGAATGAAAGTGAAGCAATGTTCGTTGGAAATGGAACTTCTTCAAAGATTGAAGGAAAAGGAAAAGTCACATTGAAGATGACTTTTGGAAAGGATCTAGTACTCTCAAACGTGCTTCATATGCCAACCATCACCAAGAATCTGATTTTTGGCCCTATTCTTAGTAATAAGGGATTTAAGTTTGTAATTGAATCATACAAATTTGTAATCACTAAGGGTGGTGTGTATGTTCGAAAGGGTTACCTCGATGAGGGACTTTTCAAATTAAGTATTGTAACTGATGACAATGTTATTAATAATAATAACGCGGGCACTAGCACCGCTTCTATGTACATGCTTGATCCTTCTACTTTATGGCATTCTAGATTAGGCCATGTTAATTTCCGTTCCTTGCAAAGAATGATAAACTTAGGCATGTTGCCTAAATGTTCTATGGATAAATAATCCAAGTGTGAAATCTGTGTTGAATCTAAGTACACAAGCCATTCACACAAATCTGTAGAAAAATCTAATGAAATACTTGGTTTGATCCATACGGATTTATGTGATTTTAAAGCAACACCATCAAGAGGAGGAAAGAATTATTATATTACTTTCATTGATGAGTGTAGTTAATTTTGCTACGTGTACTTACTAAATACCAAAGACGAGGCTTTGAATATGTTTAAGACATATAAAGCAGAAGTTGAAAATCAACTTGACAAAAAGATCAAAATTCTAAGGTCTGATCGCGGAGGAGAATACAAATCCAATGACTTTACTGAATTTTGTTCAACCTTTGGTATTATATACCAAACAACAGCCCCATATACTCCACAACAAAATGGAGTGGCTGAACGTAAAAATAGAACATTGAAGAACATGATAAATTCAATGTTAATAACAGCATGGGATCCTCATAGTTTGTGGGGCGAGGCATGTTTAGCCGCTAACACAATCTTGAATAAGATTCCACATAAGAAGAGCGACAAATCTCCATATCAATTATGGAAAGGAAAACAACCTTCTTATAAAAGGATGAAAGTGTGGGGTTGTTTGGAAAAGGTTCAAGTACCTTTACCAAAAAGAACCAAACTTGGACCCAAAACAGTTGACTGTGTTTATCTTGGTCGAGCGAAGAATAATGCAGCTTATAGATTTCTAGTATACAAATCAGATGTACAAGACATAAGCAACAACACTATTATAGAATCTGCAGAAGCAGAGTTCTTTGAAACTATCTTTCCTTTCAAGGAAAAAGAGAAGCAAATCTCTAATACAAGGAAAAGATCATTAGATGATCATTTATCTCATGGTCAAGAAGAAAACACTTCTGAAATTCAACAAGAAGATGTTGAACCAAGAAGAAGTAAGCGTACTAAATTCCTAAAGGACTTTGGGCCAGACTACATGACATATGTAGTTAATGAAGAACCACAAACATATAAGGCTACTATGGAATCATCAAAAGCACCTTATTGGAAAGAGGCTATTCAAAGCAAAATAGACTCAATCGTACATAACAACACATGGAAATTGGTTAATTTTCCCTCGGGACATAAACCAATAGGCCACAAGTGGATCTTCAAGAAGAAATTAAGACCCGATGGTACCATAGAGAAGTATAAGGCTCGTTTAGTAGGCAAAGGATACCGTCAAAAAGAAGTTCAAGATTTCTTTGATACCTATTCACCTATGACAAGGATAACGTCTATAAGAACGTTAGTCGCAATAGCTTCAATCCACAACTTGATTATACATCAAATAGATGTGAAAACTGCCTTTTTAAATGGTGAATTAGATAAAGAAATCTATATGCAACAATCCGAAGGGTTTGTTGTGAAAGGTCAGGAGCATAAGGTTTGTAAATTGATTAAATCACTTTACGGCCTTAAATAGGCTCCAAAACAATGGCATGAGAAGTTTGATAACACTCTATTATCAAACGGATTTCAAATAAACGAATGTGATAATGTGTTTATGCTAAACAATACAAAAATGCATTTGTCATCATTTGTTTATATGTCGATGATATGTTGATTTTGGGAACAAATTTGGATGTTATAAACCAAACCAATAAAATGCTTCATTCTTTATTTGACATGAAAGATATGGGAGAAGCAGATATCATTCCTGGTATTAGAATTCAAAGAAATTCTAGTGGATACATCCTTACCCAATCTCATTACATTGAGAAGACCGTAAAGAAATTTGGTCACTATGATGATAGACCAGTTGTAACCCCGATTGATCCCAAGGTTCAACTAAATAAGAACAAAGGACAAAGTGTTTCACAATTACAATATACACAAGTACTGGGAAGCTTGATGTATATAATGAATTGTACACGTCCAGATTTAGCATATAGTGTAAGTCGACTTAGTCGATACTCGCATAACCCTGGTAGAGATCATTGGGATGCACTGGTTAGAGTGCTTCAATATCTAAAGCATACAATGGCTTATGGGTTACACTACACTAAGTATCCTCCTGTTCTAGAACGATTATGTGATGCAAATTAGATTTCTAACCATAATGAAGGAAAGTCCACAAGTGGATACGTATTTACACTTAGAGGGGCTGTTGTATCATGGAAGTCATCCAAACAAACAGTGAATACCAAATCAACTATGGAAGCAGAATTCGTAGCCTTAGACAAAGCTGCTAAAGAAGCAGAATGGCTAAGAGGCTTTCTAGAGGGTATTCCTTTGTGGCCAAAACCTGTGACTGCTGTATGTATACATTGTGATAGTATGGCTGCTATTACTAGAGCAAAGAATCACATCTACAATGGCAAGTAAAGACATATAAGACGTCGCCACAATACAATAAAAGACTTGTTGAGAAATGGAATCATTTCCATAGACTACGTAAAGTCAAAGGAAAATATTGCTAATCCTTTGACAAAAGGTCTTTGTAGAGAACAAGTCATTTTCTCATCGAGGGGTATGGGTTTAAAGCCAATACAATGAGTAAAAACTCGGCGGAAACCTAACCTAGCGAAATTGGAGATCCCATGGTCTAGGTTCAATAGGCAAACTATTTGAGTAACACTCAAAGTACTAACACACAAGTATACCTATTCTTATGATGAAATTTTGTGTGTTTTCCGTTGATGATTGTAGGTTGAATTTTAATTTTTAATAATGCTAATGGCTCTTATAGCAAAATACTACGGAGTACTCTTGATTGGCATTACCTATATGAGATTGATGTGTGGTCTCATCTTTGGGAACCAGATGTGTTGTCCCATATATTTAGATGATATAGCATGAATTAAAGAAAGAAAATAGATGAAGAAAATGAATTCTAGAGAGAGAAAGTAGTGAGAGAAAGTAGAGAGAATGGTTGGAGTAACTAGGTGATATTAGATTAAGAGAAAATGAAATAACCAACACCCTTCCTAACATGCTAGGAAGGGTATATATAGTCCACCCACATGCGGGCTTCTTTATGAACGATATGTTTGGGCCGGGCTTTCCTTTTGGGCTTTGGTTACTTATGAATGAACCTTAGCTTAAAGTTAAGCCCGTAATACACGACTAACGTACTACCTATTACAACGTTCTAAAATACGATACATAATAAACCTATGACCGATCATTCTTGTTTGACTCGATATTTTGAGGCTAACAAGATGGCTAAAGTTCTCTAAAATTCTCATGAATAAGGATATGTTCAAGACCGAAATGAGCACAACGGTAAGAATCTGTTATTGCATAAATATGAGTTGTGTGATACTTATTGTCTCGATGTACTACAAAACGTGGCTAGTTCAAGAGTTATGCTCACTATCCACAAAGTAGATCCGATAAATATCACTAAGATAGGTTCAAGTCCAAAAGACACCTATTCTGATGCATGTCATATTAAGTTTGATGGAAATAGGATAATAAGTAACTTTACATTAGCTTATTTTCTATTCAAATGTGGGGTATTATTGTTGTTTGAATAGAAAATATGGGGTATTGTTGGAACATGTAAAGTTCTTTGTCCCACATCGCCAGAAAAAGGAAACCAAAACATATTTATAAGGACCTTGGATCCATTCCTACTAATTACTTAATGTCCATACTAATGGACATCCTAGTGAATGGTGAATGATAGACCTTATTGGGCTTAATATATGTATAATTAATATACATATTAAATGGTAAAAAGATGGGCCTTGGGCCTTGGGGCTCTTGGGCTCAATTAAGAAAATCTGGAATTAGTTTTTAATAATCCAGATTAGGGTTTTCTTATCTATTCATTACACTAAACAGACACAACCAACACAGCGACATTTCTTTTTGACATTTATCTTTTTAACAGATATAACTGCTTTCTAGAAAGTCACGACTGTTCATTGGTGCTGTTTCATGAAGTATATATACCACATTAGAATCCATCAAGAAGGATAATTCAGATTCGTCAGATTCAAGTTTATCTTGATTTGATTGTTGTATCCTCTAAACAGTTCGTACTAGGGACGAATTTCTGTTTAAGGACACTGCATATTGTTGCAGGCCTCAATCTGTTGTTGTAATCTACGATTCAGTATAATACAATTAGTATTACGTTTATATAATTCCTAACAACAACTTCCTTAGCACCTTCTCAACAGCCACAACCTTCACCACTTTCGTCGATGCCACTAATTCAGCCGCCGCCACCATCAACCGCAAACATTAAAGGTTTGATGTGATTGGTGGTAGATTGGTGGGTTTTGTTATAAGTTTGTTGTTTGGATTATAACAAAAGCAAAAACCATTAGTTTTATGGTGGTTGATGTTTCGATTTTATAATATATGTTCATCACAAAATTAGTCATCGAGTACCCGCCGCCGCATTGCGCGGATACTCGGCTAGTTATGATAAAAGACACCGATACCCCAAATAAATCTCGATGCATCTCTCTGTTCTTCAACAAATCTCAAATTCTTTATTTTTATTTTTTCTTCATCAATCAAGTCATTTTTTTCCTTTCTTTCTTTGAATGATTGATAATACTTTGTTTTTTAAAAACTAATTCTATTTTTTCTACGAAACCTTAAGACCAGTAGATGGGCGATAACCATTTAAAATGAGTTTTTTGTTTATATAAATAATGCAAAAATGTTATGTCTTGTTACAGATCAACAAGTGTTGGTGATGATTTAGACATATTTCTTCAATAGCCTTTTGTAAAATTTTAATTTTTTTTTATGAAATAAAATTTAAATTTTGTTTATAAGCCTTGTTTTATAAATGCATATTGGTGTGCGGCTGATCATCGAAGATTTTGTTTTTATGTCTTTTTTCTTTTTCATTTGGATCTATACAATAGAAGTGATTTGCTTGATGGAAAATTGAAACTATATTTGTTGTTGCATTTTTTCTGGGTTTTTTTTATGAAGATGATGATGACATAATGATGGATAACAAAGTCATTTACTTTCTACATGTTGACAATTCATTTGCACATATCTGCGAACCAAACATGTCATGAGTTTTCAAACATAGAATCTTTAAAAACTGTGTTTTTAAAATTTGATTAAACTTTTAAAACTTGGTATTTAAAGTTTGGGAACCAAACATCCCTTAGGGTATTTTAGGGTATACCGAGTGATATAAAACTCACGAGTGAGTGGTATAAGTCACGCATGAGTTGTCCCCCCGATTAAAAATTTACGTTTGAGTTGGTACTCACTATGGTGGGTTTTTCACAACAGCAAGTTGTGTTTCATGTGTATAACTTTTTAAAACTAACCGTTACATTTAAAATCTAACCCACTTTTTTCTATATAAATACTTTATTTTTTTGGTATACTTAGGTTTCCGACTCGACATTGCGACCTCCGTGGCCACCCCCAAGTGTACACACCTAGTGAGGTTTGAACCCTTGACCTCTTCTTCGAGAGTCAAAGACCTTACCACTAGGCCACTTGGTAGTGGTTATAAATAAATACTTTATTTTACCACTCGTTTATCTACAAACACATTTTTCAAATAAAACTTAAACCGAAATGGACGAGTATGAGTTGATGTTTCCCACCGAAGACAACACCGAATAAATTTTGAAGAAAAAGTTACTTTTCTTACGAAAGCCGTGTCGTTTTTTAGGCGTCGGCGACAAAAAATCGCCTACCTAGAAAAATCGTTTACCGAGATCGTTATGGCGCTCATGGCCGTTTGTGGGCGGCTTTTTTTTCGAGGATCCAATGTACGATGACAACAAATTCTGGAAGACGTTTATAATGGATAAGCCCCTTTACAGCTGGATAGTTAACGAGGTAACTGCTCATGATCCCTACTTTACCAAAAACGTTGATTGTACTCGAAAAATAGGCATATCAGCGTTAGTTAAATGCACATATGCAATTCGTCAATTGGCTTATGGGGTTGGTCCAAGTTTTCTTGATAAATATTTGCAAATAAGTGAGAGAACTTTAAGGGAAGCTCTTGATCATTTTTGTAAGTCTGTGATGGATGTGTTTGGTCCCGAATATTTGCGTAAACCCACATACACTGATATTGAGAAACTTTATAAACATCACGAAGAAAAACATGGGTTTCCAGGGATGTTAGGAAGCCTTGATTGTACAGACTGGGAGTGGTTTGGTTGTCCGAACGCCTATAAAGGCCAATATGTTAGACGTGATCACGGTTCGAATCCGTTTATTTTATTAGAAGTTTTTGCGTCACAAGACTTGTGGATATGGCATGCTTTCTTTGGTGTCGATGGATGCAACAACGGCATCACCTTATACCAATATTCCTTGTTTAACGATCTCAAGATCGGACGAGCACCAGAGATTCCGTTTGTGGAAAACGGTGTTTCTTACCCTTTGGGATATTATCTCGTTGACAGGATTTATCCGGAATTGGCGTCACTTGTTGAGACAATACCAGAACCTGCGGATGATGACCATAAAAGAATTTTGTACAAGAAAAAACAAGAACCGGCAAGGAAGGATGTGGAACGAGCTTTTGGTGTTCTAAAAAAGAAATAGGCCATAATCGTCACTCCTTCTCGAACATTGAGAAAAGAATGAATTTATAATATGATGTATACATGCATAATATTACATAATACGATTCAAAAATACAAAAAACCTGCAATTTCACCCATCTAGTTCTCGGAGGAAGATCACCAACCCGAGGACATTATCCGGAGCGATGCGCAAAGACGACAAATTATGAGGTACATCCGGTCAGCACAAACACATCATAACCTTCGAGCTAATTTAGTTGAACACTTGTATGCTAATGCTACTTTGTAGTTTTATTATTCATCTTGATGTAATCGTTTTAATTATTGAATATATGTTTTAATTTTCGAATAAGTGTTTACGTTTACGTTTTTATTTTACGAATTAAAAAAATTAAGAAGAAAATGTTTTTTTGGTATGAAGTGGTCACCGTCAGTAAGGTTGTAAAGTGGGTTGGGTGAGTGAAGAGAGAAAGATGATGTGACGTTGAGGTGGAGGTGAGTTTTTGACTCATCACTTCATCTAACCTTAGAGTCACTTTATGGTAATGACATTAGACCCGAGCACTGCAAGTGTAGTGTGTTATAGCACCATGTTATAAAATCTTGTTTGTGTGACTTGCCTTATAACCATGGTTTTAAATAGGGTCTCATAGCGCGATTTATAACGAGTTATAGCGTAAAGCATGGGATCCACGTTATAAAACATAATAAAGCGCCGTCTGTAGGCGTAACGTGCTAAAAGCGGCATAAAGCGTGATATAGTGTGACACTTTTTAAAAAATATTTTGGCAGATTTACAGGAATTAAGCCTGTTTACTAGTTTTGGGATATTTACGAGACTTGGGTTTAGTAATGTTAATATAAAGATAAATTTTGAGTAACTACAAGCCAATTTTGTTTTAAATTTGAATTAAAACTGTAACACCCCACTTGGATAAGTGGACTGTTACGTGTATTTATGGCGTGTCATCAAAGCATAAGGTAAATGTCCTAAAACATTAACTGACCATAAAGGAAATACCGGAATCAAACATCTTTAATCCAAACATAAGCTCAAAACATGAAAAGTAAAATACTGAAGGAAAGGACTAAACAATGTCCAAATAAGCAGAATAATATAAGAAGTGCATAAAGTAAAAAGTCCGGATAGCTTCCTTCAATTCACATGATATCATAATCCTAAGAGCGTCCTGATGTACCTGCCGTTAAAACATGAAAGAACTACGGCTGAGCATAACGCTCAGTGAACGGATATAAAGCATGATAATGAATTACTGAAATGAAACAGATGATAAAATACTGGAGCTGTAAGGCTGATAAGTAAAGTTGCAGCGGAAATCTGTGTATAATATGTAAAGTCTGATTTATATATAATAAAGCTGAACTATTATCTGTTAAATCTGAAAACATGCATTTACTGTATTTTAATTGCCAGAGCTTATATAGGTCATGTGCTGTAACAACGGTGCATGAATAACTAGAGGGGTGACCTCATCATGCTGTAGAGGGGTGACCTCTAAATAACTGTAGAGGGGTGGCCTCTAAATACTGTGCTGGGTGGAGGGATCAGCTCTAATGTGAAGGATGTAGAGCACACACCACATTCACCCTGATAGCTGTAAACTGATAAGCCTAGGATGCATCCATACGCCCCACTTAAAATACTGATAAAATGGCCAAACTGAGCTGAGTGGGACGATGCAGGATATCACTCTCCTGCATGTGAGTCACGACCCCGGTGCCTCTAGTGCCATGGTTACGGTACCTCCATAACTAGTACATAAACTGGTCATGCTTGTATATAATGCTCAGGTAATTTATTTAGTTATTAACATGATTACCTGATAAGCTTAAACATATACTGGGGAAAACATTTGGCTGCAGACGGGGAATCCTAATCATGCATAGGATAGGAAGTCCTTAGTGAAAGGACAGAAAATCCGTACCTCGTGTCCAGTAATGAAAGAAGAACAAAAGCTGCAAGATTCACTCCGACTTCACGGATACTACATAAATAACCTACGCGAAAATAATTCGATTGATGTTTATTTATTTTACTGATCTTAACTGTTTTCGTTGGATTTAATTTATTCTTGCAATACTGTCTGTATATATAAACTGATAAATCTCAGCCTTCTAATATTTCTTTTAAACATATTTTTGTCTACTAATAATTACGGTATAACAGTATTCTGACGTTATACTAACTCTATATTTGATAACCTACTAAAAATAGAAAGTTTCTTAATTTAGGAAGTTTCCAAAAATATCTTCGAAATTAAATCATTAATACCCATATATTTTTAATTGGACAAAAAAATAAGGTTAAAATCAATTTAATATTTATTAATTAATTTAATAAAATTGGATAATATAATTTATTTATAAAACTTAGTTACAAAATGATTTACCGATTTAAATAAATCCCATGGTTCCCACTCTTTTCATTTTATTCCCACTGTTAGTTATATTGTACCCACTGCTTTCATTATATTCCCACTGTTTTTGTTGTATTCCCACTGTTTGTATACAGTTCCCACTGCTATCTATAAGTTCCCATTGCTATTTATCGGTTCCCACTGTTTTCACTGTTTTGTTAACCCAAACATCCTTTATGATGATGCAGACCCAAACGCACCCTTTTTGGTATTGCAGACCCAAACGCACCCCTTGCTGAGCTATTCTTTGTCACTGTTTTGGGCTTTGACAGTTGTTGTCCCGCACGAACCAACCCGCACCCCTGTTTGGGGTTTACTTGGCGTCGGTTGATCACAAAAATGCACGACCGAGACACTAGGTCTCGGCTGCACACCAAGAAGACCCCAATGAGACACCACGTCTCGGTTTTGGTAGTCAACAACAAACCCGACACTCCTTGTTTATTAATCTAGTGATCATAACATATACTCATTTTTTTTAATTCTGAAATGCTAACTCGCGATTTAAAGAAAGAGTTAAAGTGGAGGGTGATTACCGTTTATTCATGTTTGATAATTAACCACAATGATTCTCGAATTCAAGATCGTAACCGACTGGATCTCCCTTTTGTTTTCTCTTGTTTCCCGGCGGCACAACCCACACAGCAACCCTACCCTTTTTTTTCTTTTCGTCTGAATATAACAAAAGGGTGAACCCCGTGTTTTATTTTCCTTTCTCTAAAACTGGGCCTAAAGCCCATTTAATATTTCCTTGTTTTTTTTGTACAAACAGCCCCTTTATAAACTTATATAGTTTTCCTTTTTTTCTTCTTTTTTTAAAAGTTTTAAATTATTTACATACTTTCGTGATGAATTTTCGCGTGTCTTTAGTCTTTCTGAACGTACTAAATTTGCGTACTTAACGTATATACATTTGTAATTATTATTTTCCTGAATAATTGCATATAGTTTTATATAACTAAAACTGTGTATTTAATATTTAAAATATTTAAATACGGGTTTTACAATTCTTTCCCTCTAAAAAAAATAATTCGTCCCCGAATTAAGGATACAACTGTACCGGGTTTTACAATTCTCCCTCTCTAAAAATAAAAATCGTCCTCGAATTTACAGGTAATAAGCTTGTGGAGTTATAACAACTGAAAGGACGTATATGCTGAAGGAGCATGAAGGCTGAAAAGGCATATAAGCTGAAGGATCATTCGTCCTTGATTTAGAACATAAAGCTGCTGAAAGGGTATAACCACGACATGACTGAAGTGAACATGGAATGTGACATGGCTGAAGAGAACATGGAATGTAACCTGACTGAAAGAACTTAACTGGATTTATTAAAGGAAAAAGGATGAGAGATCTGGATGGACCCCTCCATACTGAGTGGTTTCCCGCTTGAAACGATTCCTTCATAGGTCTAAACACAATGAAATCTTGATCCTGATGACCCTGTCCTGACAATGCTTAAAAGTTTCTGGTTCCATACATAAGATAGATTTTCTAAATCTGATGGGTAATCAAAATGGTACACACGATTATCCTGAAAGATAATGTTTATCTCTCCGAGTAAGTTGCTGAAACATTTAGGGACGAACTACATGAACAATCGTGAACGTGCTACGTGAGCAATTATGAACGTTGTTTGCGATTATATAAGGAACAATGTGCATGAAGTATATCGTGAATGTGATACGCGAAACATATTGTGAACGTAGTACTAGGACATATCATGAACGTATGCTGACTGAGGAAGGAATGCCAAAAGATACGACCTAAGATGTGAAATGTCTGCCTGGGTATGGAAAAGTTGTGCTAAACTTGAGTCTGGTTTCTTAAGCTTTCGGTAACCAAATTCGGTAATAAACTGTGAAATGTGTATCACGAAATGGCACACGAGCTTGAACGTAAACAATGCTATGAACGCTAACGTGAGCTTAAATCATGAGATAACACGAAATATGAACTGAAACAGCATCATACTGCGAATGAGACGTAAACGTGAAAGTGAAAATAAACGTGAACGTGAATGCGACGTACACGTAATCGTGAACATGAACGTGAGCGCGATTCGCAAACACAAATTTCTATCTGACAAGATTCTTGATGGAATACCTTGGAATCATACAATTTACTGTGAGTCGGCTACTGTGTAATCCTTTCGGATGAAAGAAAACGTGTAGGTTGATTACATGGTTGACGATGACTTAGATAGTATCATACTTTTCTGAGTCTGTGGTAACTGATAACAATTTCATAGAATTTCGTCTTATTTCTGCTCAGAAATTTCTAAGGATTGTAGTAACTCACTAGCATGACGGCGTTCTATCTTGAACCTGCTGGGATGGCAGGCATTAGATATGAACATAGCTTCCTCAACGTGTTATACTGTTTCTATCAAAATCATGCCTGGAATTTTGGTACATTCTGGTGGAACCTGAGTGAATATTCACCGAAAGGTACGAGCCCTGGTAATTAGACCTTTACTAGCGCAAGCTTAGTTATGGAAGGCTAATCGTGAGAACTGTTAGGAATTTCTGCGGTAGTAGTTTTCTAAGTTCTAGAAATTTTGTATGTTCGTCACAGACGTCAGTGTTGACCATTTGGTGATGGCCTTCACCTTCGCAACATTGTTTGAAAATTCTTTCTGCTAAAATAGGGTGGCTCAGAAATGCCACCTTGTTCATCTGGAGCTCACATCTAGAGAGCTGCATATATAATTTCCTCCTATCAAAAAATCTGCAGGATCGTAAAAGTATATAATCCTCTTGTTCTCCTCTAGAATTTAGCAGATCTGAAAGTTATCGATAAATATGCTGGTGAACTGGTTTAAGAATTCGTGGAAAGATTTATTCATAAATCTCATAATATAGCTGGAGCATTAGGGAGCTCAGAAGTATAATTCAAAATTTTAGAGAGACTATAACGTGTGCAACAGTAGTCTGGAAACCTCATGTTATTTCTCTCACCATTGATGGTAGCATGTTAGCCTCAAAATAATGAGTCAAACAAGAATGTTCGGTCATAGATTTCTATTGTAATATTTATTAGAACGTTGTAATAGTTAGTTAAATAGTCGTGGTTCACGGGCTTGAATTTAAGCTACTTAAAGCCCAAAAGACAAGCCCGGTCCAAACTATATAGCCCATTATGGTTACATGTAAGCCCGGCTATATAAAGCCCTTCATAGCATGTTAGGAAGGGTGAATGGTCATTAGTACTCTAATTTTTCTCTAATCTAATATTCACCAAGTTAATCATCTCTCTCTCTCTACTTTCTCTCACTACTTTCTCTCTCTAGAAATTCATATCTTTTCCATCTCATTTCTTAATCAATAATCATATTATTGGGGACAACATAGAATGATCAGAAATTTGTTCTGGAAGATGTTTAAGACATCATAGCAGATCAGATAAACCTGCTATTTATGGAATGAACATTGATTAAGAATGGTGATCTTGTCAAAAAAATTAGTGGTCGATCGTGATCTCATGATATCGGCCTTCTTCTTGATAGACAGAAACGGTGCACTTCCTAGTGGTGCACCAGGGCGAATAAAGTCTCGTGTCGGTCATTCTTGCAGCATATGTTGCAACTCTTTTAACTTAGCTGAATTCCTGCCATAAAGAGTTTTGGAACAGTTTCTATTCTTGAGACATGTTAAATTCTGCCTCGTGGTTGGGAAGGAATTTCTGGAGAACTTTCTGAAATTTTATCTGAGAACGCTGGAATAATCTGTTGATCGTGAATTTTAAGGGATCTCAGAAGTGAACTTATAACTGGTAGCTACAAGTCTTCGTAGCTATGGACTGATAAGTCACGCGCTTGTAAGGCAGAAATAATTTGTACTGATTTTTCTGGCATAAAGTATGATGAATATATTTGGGATTTAGTAAGACGGATCTCGTCGTTAGCTGAAAATAAGACTTTAATAAATATGGTGATACTGTTGAGTCCTTTCTGTCTAAGAGGCAGGTAGCTACCTGATTTAAGATAAAGCTGACATAGGAACACGTGAAGTAAATATGGCGACTTTTCACTGAATGTGTTCGTCTGTAACCTCACAAAATAAATATTGCGTGTTTAATCTGAATAATTTTCTAGTGGTGGTGACTGAATCTTTAATGATCTGATTCCTGCGTGGCATAATAGAACGGGTATACCCCTTTCTGAAGGGTACCCTGAATTACTGAAGGGTATACCCCTTTCTGAAACATACTGGAGTTATGAGTTCTGACTCGTATTTTGAGAAAATATTCGTATGACGGGTACCATGTCTGGTCTCCTGATATGTGTCTTCCGAAGTGATACCTGAGACCTATGTCTTGACTGATATCTTGACATGTGTTTTAGTGGATGAATCTGGACCAGGCTGAAAAATTTTGGTAACTGCTAGGATTGGCGGACCGGTTAGACTACTGACCACTGTATTTTGGTCACGTCTGTTCCGAAGTTTCGATGGTTACTGACTGATTAATTATAAGCACGGTGGTTTTCACTACTGCTTTGTCTGTCAATTTATGACGGTCATTATCATGTAACTATTTTGCTGAGTGGCCGACTGGGTTCCGGTTCCCACTCTTCTGAATAAAAGGTTAGCTGAGTAAAGTGTGACATCTAGCTGAGAAAGTAAAAGCATGGAATGGAATGGTAGTGTATGATGGTTGAAATTTATTCTTGTTAGAAATTTCAAATTTATAGTTTTCGCCCCTGTTGTGTAGAGTCTTCATAGTATAAACAGCATCAGCATCTTGAGAAATATCCAATGTATCAGTAGCATCAGCATTTGTGAGGTCTTCAAAGTGTTAGCAGCATCAGTATCTGGTAAAATCTTCAACTCACGAGAAGCATCATCTGGTAGAATGTCGACAAGTTGAAACGCCTGAGATGATTGAGGATCGATTAGCAATATCCATGTAGTAGGGTACATAGAGTGCACCTGGACTACTGTACATAAAGTACAAAATGAATATTGCACATGGAGTATATCTGAGACACTGTACGTGGAGTACACATGAAATAATGTACATGAAGTATAACTGAGACACTGTACATGGAGTGCATATGGAATACTGTACATGGCACTGGTGGAAGTTTTATGGGATGATCGATACTGGTGTCGCTTGTCTGACATGATCAAAGAATTAAATTGATTTAAACGGTAGTAAACTGAACTGAAATGAGTAACATGATAGCCTTGTGATTCCCGCGTAAACTTAATGCTGGTTGTACAGAGGCTGAAAAGTATGATTAACCGGAGTTTCATCTATGTTCAGTATGACGACATGATTGATGAAGACCAGAACATGATTTATCAAGAAATAGAATTTTACTGTAATCCTTCTGTATCTTAGCATGAAAACATCATCACTTTGCTGAAAACGAAATCCTCATAAGGAGACATGAACATAATCAACATGAAAACGACATCCACGTGAGGGTATGAAACTTTAACTGTTACAAAGAACATAAAAAAAAGTCTAATTAACTGAGGTTTAATATCAACTGGCGTGGATGCCTATGGTTCAATCCACAGAATCCAAGGAAGAAAACATGTAACTAAGTATGGGCGATCCTGGTTCGATCCATGCTTGTCAAAATTTTTTGAGAACTGTCATGTATAGAAATTTATAATCTGGGACTAAATATGGTTGGCTGTAGTCCAATTCATATTTGTCAAGATTTGATGAAATGTCATGATATGACAAATGTGAACAACTATGGATCGGTTCACCAAAATGAAAATTCGCTAAAAGCCCAAGCGACTAAATATGTCCAGTTCTGTACCAACCTTTTACTTAGTCAAAACTTTAAGAAAACTGACTGATAAATGAAGAAAACTGACTGAATAATCCATGAGAAACATGAAAGATAACAACGCCAAAATCTGGGAAATTCCTGGTGACTACCCACTAATCACAGGTCAAGTTTTAGACCCTACAGGTCGAACCTGGCTCTAATACCATAACTATAACACCCCACCTGGATAAGTGGACCGTTACGTGTATTTATGGCGTGTCATCAAAGCATAAGGTAAATGTCCTAAAACATTAACTGACCATAAAGGAAATACCGGAATCAAACATCAGTAATCCAAACATAAGCTCAAAACATGAAAAGTAAAATACTGAAGGAAAGGACTAAACAATGTCCAAATAAGTCGAATAATGTAAGAAGTGCATAAAGTAAAAATTCCGGATAGCTTCTTTCAATGCACATGCTATCAGAATCCTAAGAGCGTCCTGATGTACCTGCCGTTAGAACATGAAAGAACTACGGCTGGGCATAACGCTCAGTGAACGGATATAAAGCATGATAAGAAATTACTGAAATGAAACAGATGATAAAATACTGGAGCTGTAAGACTGATAAGTAAAGTTGCAGCGGAAATCTGTGTATAATCTGTAAAGTCTGAATTATATATAATAAAGCTGAACTGTTATCTGTTTAATCTTAAAACATGCATTTACTGTATTTTAATTGCCAGAGCTTATATAGGTCATGTGCTGTAACAACGGTGCATGAATAACTGGAGGGGTGACCTCATCACGCTGTAGAGGGGTGACCTCTAAATAACTGTAGAGGGGTGACCTCTAAATAGTGTGCTGGATGGAGGGATCAGCTCCAATGTGAAGGATGTAGAGCACACACCACATTCACCCTGATAACTGTAAACTGATAAGCCTAGGATGCATCCATACGCCCCACTAAAAATACTGATAAAATGGTCAAACTGAGCTGAGTGGGACGATGCAGGATATCACTCTCCTGCATGTGAGTCACGACACCGTTGCCTCTAGTGCCATGGTTACGGTACCTCCGTAACTAGTACATAAACTGGTCATGCTTGTATATAATGCTCAAGCAATTTATTTAGTTATTAACATGATTACTGATAAGCTTAAACATATACTGGGGAAAACATTTGGCTGCAGACGGGGAATCCTAATCATGCATAGGAAAGGAAGTCCTTACTGAAAGGACAGATAATCCGTACCTCGTGTTCAGTAATGAAAGAAGAACAAAAGCTGCAAGATCTACTCCGACTTCACGGATACTACATAAATAACGTACGCGAAAATAAGTCGATTGATGTTTATTTATTTTATTGATCTTAACTGTTTTCGTTGGATTTAATTTATTCTTGCAATACTGTCTGTATATATAAACTGATAAATCTGAGCCTTCTAATATTTCTTTTAAACATATTTTCGTTCTACTAATAATTATGGTATAACACATATTCTGACGTTATACTAACTCTATATTTGGTAACCTACTAAAAATAGAAAGTTTCCTAATTTAGGAAGTTTCCAAAAATATCTTCGAAATTAAATCATTAATACCCATATATTTTTAATTGGATAAAACAATAAGGTTAAAATCAATTTAATTTTTATTAATTAATTTAATAAAATTGGACAATATAATTTATTTATAAAACTTAGTTATAAAATGATTTACCGATTTAAAATTAATCCCATGGTTCCCAATGTTTTCATTTTATTCCCACTGTTAGTTATATAGTACCCACTGCTTTCATTATATTCCCACTGTTTGTTGTATTCCCACTGTTTGTATACAGTTCCCGCTACTATCTATAAGTTCCCACTGCTATCTATCAGTTCCCACGGATTTCACTGTTTTGTTAACCAAACACCCCCTTATGAGGATGCAGACCCAAACACACCCTTTCTGGTACTGCAGACCCAAACGCACCCCCTGCTGAGCTATTGTGTGTCACTGTTTTGGGCTTTGGCAGTTGTTGTCCCGCACGAACCAACCCGCACCCCTGTTTGGGGTTTACTTGGCGTCGGCTGATCACAAAAATGCACCACCGAGACACTAGGTCTCGGCTGCACACCAAGAAGACCCCACCGAGACACCAGGTCTCGGTTTTCGTAGTCAACAACGAACCCGACACTCCTTCTTGTTTATTAATTCAGTGATCATAACATATACTCGTTTTTTTTATTCTGAAATGCTAACTCGCGATTTAAAGAAAGGGTTAAAGTGTAGGGTGATTACCGTTTATTCATGTTTGAGAATTAACCATAATGATTCTCGAATTCAAGATCGTAACCGACTGGATCTCCCTTTTTTTTCTCTTGTTTCCCGGCGGCACAACCCACACAGCAACCCTACCTTTTTTTTCTTTTCGTCTGAATATAACAAAAGGGTGAACCCCGTGGCAGATCCAGGCGGGGGAAGCGGTCACCGAGCTACAACTCATGTGGCTCCGACTCGGAAGACCTTCACCCTAGGCGCCGCAAGTCGAGGTACTCTTCCTCTGAGTCCTCCAACGACGAGAGGGAGGAGTGGAGACATTCCCATCAGCTGTATCCGCATGATGATGAGGACCTATCTCTACTATGACACCGAAAAAAGGTGGATGCTTTTACAAAACACATATGAAACTATTCAGAAGATAAAAAGAGGCGCAAGTCGTTGAATGTCAAGACTTACGACGGCACCACCGACCCAGATGACTATCTGAAGGTCTTCGAGTCACAGCCATGGATTGAGCGTTGGCCGAAACCAATATGGTGTCACATGTTCAATTCCACCATGATAGGAAAACACACGGAATTGGTTCGATAAATTCTCACACCGAAGCATCGATGGATTTGAAGATCTGCGAAAAGCTTTCAGAAGAAACGACACACAACAAAAGAAGTGCGCTAAGAACCCCGTCTCTCTTGCGACAGTTAAGCAAAAAAATGGGAAATCCTTGGAGGACTTCATGGAACGCTTTAGGGGTGAATACAATCACATCAGAGAGTGTCCAGAGATCTTGAAAATTTCTGACTTTATGGCTGGAATAACCAACCGGGACCTGATTAGAAAACTGAATGACACGACCCCCGCGACTTTTGATGAATTAATGCGGTGGGTTAGATCTTTTATCCAAGGAGAAGCCGCAACCGCTGATAGTAGGAAGGGAAACTCTAACTACAAATCTCAATACCAGCCCAAGAGGCAACCCAACAACTAGAAAAATGGTCGAAACCTCGACTATCGAGGAGTTCAGAAGGGAGGACACGACAACAACAACAAATTTACCCCCTAAAGATGACGTCGAGAGAGATATTCTTATCAGAATGCGCGAATTTTCTGAAACCCCGCCAATGACCACCCAGCGGAAAAACGCACAAGCAATAGGTACTGTGAATACCACGGTGAGAAGGGACACGAAACTGGCGAATGTATACAGCTAAAAAGGCACATCGAGAGTTTGGTAAAATCGGGCAAACTGAATCATATCATCAAGGATTGGGAAGGGGGAGATAACAAGAAGAACGATAATACAAAAGAAAATCCAAAGGATAATCCCACTACCATCTACATGGTACAGCCGTGGCAGCGCATAACCAAGCAAAAAATTAGCCAAGAATTTTCTCGCGAGACAAAAATCTCATTCCATCCCCTTACGGTAAGCAATGTGGCTGAAGGATCTTAAGGATTGTTAATTGCGGCAAGAAGTTTTTACTGTGTGAGCACAATGAAAAGGAGGCTGGTGGTATTTATACCTCGGGTTAACTATTCAGCACAGGGATGAACGTCGCATGTCGTCCACTTGCACAATCTAATGGTGGAAGATGAATTGACTAGCTGACGTGTCATGCACTTTTCACATTTACCGAGTGAGTGGATAAAAGGAGGGAAGTAGGTACAGGTTTTGGCAGGAAACTTTTGAAACTTCTTTTCTACGCTCCTATCTTTTTGTTACAAACTCAGTTTCAAGTATTATTCTGGGTGCGAATGCATTGGTTCTATAGTCTAGTAGCCGCGACACGGCTTGCGACTACTAGACTAGCGGACATGATGACGTATAATCTCTAGTCGGGCTATAAGTCCAACCCACGGGTACTACCTGTATCCAATCTATTATAAATGGATTATGATAGACAGCGCCAAAGCCTACGCGGCCCAATAAACCGTTGTCGCACGGGGCTCCATGTAAGCCGCACTCTGATCGTACGCGGTTAGGATTAAACAGAATCATAGTTTAATTAGGACTATGATTCTCCTAATACAAGGGGATATAAACTCTCCTTATTTAAGTGATAAGAATCTCGGTGTATATTGTATCCCTTACTTAGGCCACAAGAATAAGGAAGCCCAGTTAGGGTTCACCAGGTATATAAGAAACCCACGAGGTTTCACAAGGGTACCATTTACTTAATACTCACAACCCTAACCGATAATCTTAATCAAACGGATTACTTACTCTCATGCTGGAGTCTAATGGTGGGATACATTTTCACGATAAACTTAACGGTGTTTGTTCTTTAGTGTGCAGGATTTTCATACAAGTTTACTTGATGCAAAAGCCGGAGTCCTCAACACCAGGTTAAACCTAATTTAAGTTAAACACGATCCATCCAACTTTTGTATAAGCAATTACCACTTTAATACTTAACCAATCACGATTACGACTACATATATACTACTTTCTTTCATTACGAAAAAGCAAATCCATATGTCATCTCATGATTCATTTTCATTACAACTAATTATATGCAATTCTGCTTATTTTGAAAAGAATAAAGCGCTTAAATAATTAGTCCCAATAACCATCTAGCTACAACATTACCAATTCACTGAACATTAGAAAAGCTCTATATATTTTTTTTCTTAAATAATCAAGAAACCATACAAATCTAAGGAAGCAATAAAACAAGCAACATCTACTTATTAATTATACCAAAATAATATGAATAAAAAATCAAATGTATACCTGAATCGACAATTCGAAGCTTATTTTGATCGGAAACTAACGACGAAGACGATCAAGGGTCAACGGGTCACCTTTAGATAGTGATATTTGATCTCGTATGTCCATTTTATAGTGTTGAGTGAGATAAATTTCACATGAATATTTTAGTGTTTGAAATGGTTGTTTGAGGGGTGGTGTGTGTGATCGGTGGTTGTAAATTACTTTAGTATGCTACATACGAAATTTACTAAAATACTCTTTCGTAATAATTAATTAGAATGACATCTATCTACACCGTTCGAGATCATTTGATTTGATTTTTTTTGAAATATGTTCTACACTGAACTTTTATCTAACGGTTATAGGCAAGATATTAAATAGCGTGAAGTATAGCGTCATGGTATTGCCAAGTTGCAAGCTACAAAAATTATATCGAAGCTATAAAGCGTGATATATAGCGACACAAAATATTTGTAAATTAATATTTATATAGAGATGTTACAAAAGACGATATACATAAAAAAAATTAAATCCATTAATTTGTAACATACTGCTTACATGATACAAACTGTAGCAAGATTTTTGTAAAACCCGTATTTAAATATGTTAAATATTAAATACACAGTTTTAATTATATAAAACTATATGCAATTATTCAGGAAAATAATTATTACAAATATATATACATTAAGTACGCAAATTTAGTACGTTCAGAAAGACTAAAGACACGCGAAAATTCATCACGAAAGTATGTAAATAATTTAAAACTTCTTATTAAAAAAAAGAAAAAAAGGAAAACTATATAAGTTTATAAAGGGGCTGTTTGTACAAAAAATGAGATTCCGTGGTCGAGTCCCTCTCTCTAGCTGGAGTTTCGGTCCCCTTGGAGACACTCGTACGTCGGGTGTCTTTCCGAGGGGTTTCCTGGATTCTGAGCCTTTGGGATCCATCTGAGTGGTCAGAAGCTCGTTGTTCCTTTTCTAGATCCGCAATGATTTGATCCCCGATATGTTCGAAGAAGTTCTGTGGTTGAGGTTGTTCCCCGGCTTAGCGTCTTCTTTTTCTCTTCTCGGGGCGCTGCGGCAAACTGTCGGGCTCAACTTCAAATCTGATCCGAGACTACAAACTTTTCCTTTGGTCGGCCCTCATCCACGCAGTGATGAGTGGGATGAGGACGTCAAGGTTCTGAGTGACGAAATCCTCGATAGAGGTGATCCTGTCGTCCTCTGTCTCTACATCTGGTTGCTTTTGCGTATCATTCAGAGATGGAACTAATTTTGGATCGGGATTTCCCACATTCAAGGTTGGTGTAACACCCCATTTGTTAAGATAGGATGCTACAGTAAATTATGGCGTGTCATTAAAGCATGCAAGGTAAATGTCTAAACATTCATGACCATAAATAGAAATACCGGAATCAAACATCGGTAGTCTAGTAACTCACACACAAGCAATATAAGTACTATAAATGGAAAGGACTAAACAATGTCCAAAAGAAGTAAAGTATGATAAAGAAGGAATAAATGCATAAGGTAAAAGAGGCCAGATAGCTTCTAATCCGAATGCACATACTCTGGAGTTCCTACTTACGTCCTTGGGTAACTTCCGTTTGGGAACATGGAAAAGTAGACGGCTGAGCATAACGCTCAGTGCACGGATATACAATAAAGCATGGAAGACATATCATATGAAAACATGTAAAGACTAATAAGCATGAATGGTAGCGGAAATGAATAAGTCCTGGAAAACCTAGTTGTCTGTCATGTTAACTGGTTTTAGTTCTGAAAACATAGCTTATGTTTACCTGTAAAATCTGTATTAGTTTACCATGCAAAATAGCCAATATAGGTCATGAGGTCAACAACGTGCATGAATACATAAAAGGGGTGACCTCGTCATGTAATTAGAGGGGCTGCCTCTAGTTATACTGGTAAGTGGGTAGGAGGGATCATCTCCTTGTGAAGGATGCAAGGCACACACCACATTCACCATGAAATCCTGACTCAAACATGTAACTAGGATGCAACCATACGCCCCACATGATAATATAATAATATAATGGTCAAATAACTAAAAAGGGACGCCACGAGCTATCACTCCGCCGTGGTGAAGTCATAACACTAGTGCCTCTAGTGTTATCGTTATGGTACCTCTATAACTAGGTGAAACTAGTCATGCATGTATATGGCTAAGGTAACTAATTAACATAAGCATTTAAATCTGTAACTACTAGGAAAACAGTTGGCTGCATACGAGAAATCCTAATGAAGGAAGAAATTTTCCTTACTGAAGGACGGGAAATCCGTACCTTATGTCCAGTAGAAGCTAATGAAAACGATGAAGACTAATTCGCCTCGACGGATAACACTACATAAGAAATATGGACGTGTATGAGTTGTCTGAATT
This sequence comes from Glebionis coronaria, assembly GCA_025667525.1. NCBI lineage: Eukaryota > Viridiplantae > Streptophyta > Magnoliopsida > Asterales > Asteraceae > Glebionis > Glebionis coronaria. The sequence continues at coordinate 424,034,008 of CM046875.1, forward strand.
ACATGTGTTTTACTGGCTTCATGTGTTATTAGCTTGTTATATGTATTCTGTCATGTTTTACTGTTTACTATGTTAACTGTAGTTATTCTGATGTTCTGTCGTGTATTATTCATGTATTAGTGTACTATAATACTTGTATTGTAATAGTAAGTAACTTTCTAAAAATAGCAGGTTTCCATAAAAAGTAAGTTTCTAAAAATAGAAAGTTTCTAAAAATAGAAAGTTTCTAAAAATAGTAAGTTTCCATAATTTGAAATAAGCTGGATTATAAATAATAATTAAAGTTTAATTGGCACAATACAAGTTTTGATTATAGCTTATTAATTAAATAACTGGTTAATTAGTTAAACTATACGTTATATGATTTTAATTAAAATACATGTTTTAATTAAATAACTAAGTATAAATACCTTAGGTTATACATGAATTAATTTAAATAAATTAATTAACCTAAAGTTTAATATAACATGACTTATATAAATAGTTTTCATAAAAAACCCGAATCCTGAGCCCGTGTTTTAAAAAAGCCGAACCAAATAAACCAAAATCAAAGTCCCACCGATACCTTAAAGGGGTCTCGGTTGACACTACTTAAACTAACAAACATGTACAACATACCCCGACTTAAAGTCGGGGTCCCTTTGGTCTCGGGTCCGAACAAACAAACCAAGTTGAGCCCCTTTGGGGGTCTCGGTGGTGTCTCGGTGCACACAACCGAACAAACAAACACACCCCGAACCTTGGTCGGGGGTTCCTTGCTGCATCCGACCAAAACCAACCAAGACGAGAGTCTTGGGACTCTCGGTGGTGGAAAAAAAAACAAGTCGAGCCCCATATGGGGTCTCGGGTGTCTCGGCCGAACCAAACCACACACAAACCAAACCCAAAACCATGATTTAATTAATCTAACACATGTTTTATTCTTGTTCTTGATGATTAAATAATTAAACATGAAATTAAATAAGAATTAAATGAAAAAGAAAATGTTTGATTTATACCGAATGCGTGAAAAGAAAAAGGGAATGATCACGAACACAAAAGTAATCACAAAAATCGTCCGGTTCTTCCTTCTTGCTTGTTGTAGCCGGCGGCACCAAGAGACAAAAGGGAGAGAGCACCAAATTTTATAAAACCTAAAATAATGAAGTTGTTTTCCCCTGGTTTTTGATCTTAGGCCAAAAGGCCCACTTGGCCTCCTTCTTTGCTCTAGCCGCGGCATGTGGGGCCCACTAAGGGTAACCCGAAGTTTTTCATGTGTTAAATAATTAGTCATGTATGCTCGTGATTTAATATTCGTAATTTTGGTATTCGTGATCGTGTCACATTTATAATATTCATGATTGTTCGTTATTTATTGTCGTGACACGTGTATTAATATTATAAATGGAAAGTTTAAATTTTATCGTGTTTTCGTAAGTTACTGTTCACGTATACTGTTCATAGGTTTTTAATGCGGGTTTTACAACTCTTCCCCTCTAAAAGAACAATTTTTCCTCGAATTGGAGAAATGTAAACTGAAAGAAAACATACCCGAATTAAAACTGGAAATGAGGGTAAGAAGTCCGTATAGACTCCTCCGTCTCCCAAGTGGCTTCCCGCTCAGGATGATCCCTCCAGAGGATTTTAAGGAAAGGGATCGTCTTCCTCCGCATGACACGATCTTGTCGCTCAAGAACTCTCTCGGGTTCTTCGACGTATGAAAGATCCTCTCGAATCTGATCAAGTGGATACTGGACAACACGAACTGGATGATAGTTGTATCCTCTGAGTAAGGACACATGGAACACGTTGTGAACGTGTGATAGCTGAGGCGGTAACGCTAAACGGTACGACACTTCACCAACGCGTTCTATGATGTCGAACGGTCCGATGAAGCGAGGACTAAGCTTCCCTCTGATTCCAAAATGTCTAACTCCTCGTGCAGGTGATACCTAGTACGTTGAAAGATACATCTCTGCGACGTTTATCAGCATAGCTCTTTTGACGAGCACGAGCTTCCTGAAGCTTTGCCTTGGAGACAACGACCTTCTCATTGGTCACCTCAATCATCTCTGGACCCTCAAGCAGTCGTTCGCCCACCTGATCCCAATAGATTGGGGCGCGACACTTTCTGCCATACAACATCTCAAAAGGAGCACACTTGATTCTAGCGTGCCAGCTGTTGTTGTATGCGAATTCTACTAGGAATATATAATCATCCCAGCTTCCTGACCACTCTAGAGCACACGATCGCAACATGTCCTCCAATGTCTGAATGGTATGTTCCGACTGCCCGTCTGTCTGACGATGAAAGGCGGTGTTGAGCTTAAGTCTGGTGCCCCAAGATTTCTGCAGACTCTGCCAGAAACGTGATGTAAAACGGGGATCTCTAGCAGAGATGATTTCTGATGGAGTACCATGTAGTCTCATTATCTCTCTTTGGAATGTGTCTGCTAATTTGCTGACCGGATGCTCCTTGCGAATCGGCAGAAAATAAGCAGATTTAGTCAACCTATCCACAATAACCCAGATAGCGTCGTTCTTCTTCTGAGTGACCGGAAGACCAGTAACAAAATCCATGGAGATTTTTTGTCCCACTTCCATGCTGGAATATCTAATGGCTGTAGTAAACCACTATCTCGCTGGTGTTCGATCTTCACCTGTTGGCAGACCATGCATTTAGAAACGAAAGTGGCAACATCCTGCTTCATACCACTCCACCAAAAGTGTTTCTTGATGTCGTGGTACATCTTGGTAGAACCAGGATGTATGGTAAATGGAGAACTGTGAGCTTCAACCAGCACAACTTCCTTGAGTGTAGAGTCATCACGAACCACTAGTCTAGTGCCCTGCCGTAAGATACCATCGCTGTCAACATGAAACTCCGTCTGCTGATCAAGGTTCTGAATGATAGCCCAAATCTCACCATCGTCCTTCTGAGCTTCCCTGATCCTAGAATGTAAGTCTGGTTCCACTCTAAGATTAGCCCAGTAACCGTGCTGTCCTCGTACGTAAAACTCAATATCAGTCATCTCTAGATCACGAATGATCTCCTTTGCAATCCAAATGCCAGCAATCATACCCGACCTCCTGCTTAGATCATCTGCCACCACATTCGCCTTACCAGGATGGTACTGAATGTTGGTGTCGTAGTCCTTCAGTAGCTCTAACCATCTCCTCTGTCTCATGTTCAGTTCCTTCTGGGTGAAGATGTACTTGAGACTCTTGTGGTCGGTGAATATGTCACATGATTCACCATACAAATAATGTCTCCAGATCTTCAATAAGAAAACAACTGCTGCAAGCTCTAAATCGTGAGTAGGATAGTTTTCTTCATAAGGTTTCAGCTGTCGTGATGCGTATGCAATAACCTTCCCATGTTGCATGAGAACACAGCCTAAACCCTTTCCTGAAGCGTCACTATATATCTGAAATTCACTTGAGCCAGATGGGAGAGTAAGAATGGGTGCAGTCACTAACTTCTGCTTGAGATCTTCAAAACTCTTCTCTCGCTCTTCTGTCCGGACGAATTTCTCTCCATTCCTCATCAGCTTAGTCAAAGGTAAGGCTAACCGTGAAAAATTCTCTACAAACCTGCGATAGTAGCCAGCTAAACCCAAGTAAACTTCTAACTTCAGTTGTAGATGTAGGTCTCGTCCATTTAGTGATAACTTCAACCTTGGTAGGATCCATGGTGATCCCCTCTGCAGATACAATATGGCAACAGAATTGACACCTTGCTTAACCAAAATTCACTCTTAGAGAACTTGGCATACAGCTGCTTCTGTCGAAGAATCTGTAAGACTGTACGAAGGTGTTCTTCATGTTCCTCCTTGGATTTGGAGAATATAAGGATGTCATCAATTAACACAATAACGAACTTGTCCAGAAACTCATGGAAGACATGGTTCATCAAATCCATGAAGACGGCTGGAGCATTAGTGAGTCCGGATGGCATGACTACGAACTCATAGTGCCCAAAACGTGTACGGAAAGCAGTCTTAGAAATATCCTGCTCTTTGACCCGTAACTGATGGTAGCCGGACCTTAGATCGATCTTGGAGAAATACTTGGCGCCCTGAAGTTGATCAAAAAGGTCATCAATACGCGGCAAAGGATAACGATTCCTGATCGTGATCTTGTTTAGCTCACGATAGTCCATACATAAATGCATGCTGTCGTTTTTCTTCTTCACGAACAGTACGGGTGCACCACATGGCGATGCACTGAGACGGACGAAACCTCGTTCCAGAAGTTCCTGCAGCTGATCTTTTAGTTCTTTAAGCTCTATGGGAGCCATACGGTAAGGAGCTTTGGAAATCGGCTTTGCACCTGGTATGAGCTCGATTCTAAACTCGACTTCACGAACACGTGGTATGCCCGGACGTTCATCTGGAAATACGTCGGTAAACTCTGACACAATAGGCTGATCTTGGATCGATGGAGACTCGGCAAAAATGTCATGAATATTGGCTATGAAGCCCTGACAGCCGTGTGATAGCAATGCATGCGCCTCCATGGATGAAATAATTTGTACTGACCTTCCTGGCAGAAAACCATGGTGTATGTATTATGGAGATTTAACATCACGGAAGATAACCCGATAAGTGTGGTAGTCAATCGTAGCATGGTGTGTGGATAAGCAGTCTATGCCCAAAATCAATTCAAAATCGCACATGTCCAAAGGAAGTGCGTCAACTCTGCGGATCTTGTCATCAAGTTCTAGGGGAAGATCTCTGTACACCTAAGTGATTCGTTCAGAGTCCCTAAGTGGCGTGGAAATGCATAAGGCATTATCTAATGGCATCGGGGAGATCCTAACACGTACAACAAAAGTAGTGGACACGACTGAATGCATCGCTCCGGTATCAAATAGAACACATGCTGCCAAACTATTCATAAGGAGATTTCCGGTGATGGTACCTGAAGCCTTATTCGCCTGATCTCTAGTAGTAGTGAACACACGACCAGAAGTAGGAGGTGGCTTGGTGTCGGCGTGCCCAGGAGTGCCTTTTATCTCACCTTGGCGACAGTCCTTCTGCTGATGGCCTTGTTGGCCACACTTGAAACAACCACCAGTACCTCGGCGACAAATACCAGAGTGTCTGCCCGAGCAAGTAGGACATACATGATGCGTGAATCCTCCAGTAGGCGTCCTGGTCAGCTGAGAGCCTGTTAAGGATTACGTGCATGAGACATGATCGTGGAACATAAACATGATTACATAAAAGGTGTAAAATTTACCAGATGAGGTAGAACGGTTAGGCTGTGCACCTCTACGGTCCTGATCCCTGCCGTTACCGATGTTCCTGAATTAACAATTGTTGGAGTGTCAGAATATCATAACATAAGATAGTTTACATGAAGGAAGGTTAATGTAGGGACCTGATGTTGTTCGAGTTGTTAGCGTTGTTACGGTAACTATCATTACCGCCACGCCTCTCAAAACCAGAACGGTCGTTGGTCTGACCGTTTCTCTTAGATGCTTGCTGCTGAACGACCGTAGACTTACGGTCGTCAGCCTTCTGTCTGAAATGAAGAATTGAACAGAGGATGATATAAACATGAAAATACTGAAAAGAAATGAAAGATTACATTTGGTGACTGAAGATACCTCTTCACTGTTCGGTCATCACCAAACTCCTCTCGTTCTTGAAGCATCTCCAGCTTACGGGCTGCATCGGCCACTTGTGCCACTGTAGTGAAAGTAGCACATACCAAGCTGTTGGCGACCGAAGTACGAAGTGCCCAGCGAAACTTTCATATGATAGTCTATATCTTGGTGATATTTCTTGATTACTTACTCATATGGGTTGTGTATTCATACTTACATCATTCATGAGTTTACCACTCATTTATAAGGTTTCTAGGGAATTTAGGGTATCATGGTTATACTTGAGATGTTCTTATCCATAATATACTTATCAGATTACTTTTTAGAACTCATGCTTGATATATACATTGTATTTACAACATATAGGAATATGTTGATATGGCAGTTCAGGTTGTGAGAAGCAGTTCATCTTACCAAATAAGTCACAAAAAGCAAAAAATTCTAATGGATTTTACACATTCTTTCAATCATAGCATATATCATACTTGTGAAATTTATGGGTTGTCATATCATGCCACCAGTGCATCGGATGACAACGAAATATCATTTTAACAAATTTGTATGGAAGCACTTCGAATAATAGGCAACCCAATTTAAAAGAACATAAAAACTCACCTCTTATATCTTATTATCTTTCACTTCTCGTCCGAATCAAATTCTCTTACAAATTCCACAAAGTGGACCTTTCGCATAGTTCATTTGTGATTCATCAAAGTCGGAGTGATTTGCGGTAGGCATGAATTCCCCGGTGATAGGTGGGGGAACAACATGCATTCTTGTAGTTGGTTTAAACCTATTAAAAAGCGGTCTACCTTCCACATCTTCAGGGGTAGTGTTAAAAATACTATATAGAGACAATGTAATTGGCTTATTTGAGTTAATAAAAAGAAAATAATCAGGAAAACACATGCAAAAACACAACAATTAAGCTCAGATAATTAAATAATCTATAGCTGAACAAAAGAACAAGTAGTGGAAACTAGGAAAATAGACTAGCAGTACTGAGTGGTTAATACTAACAGTAGAAACATCCTACTATAATGCCCTTGAGGATCTTGAAAGATGCCATCTTGATTTTCTTGACGTCGTTTTGAATTTTGAAGTCAAATTGAGTCTTGTGACTTCTCATGATCATTCTTCACATCCATGTGATGCCACAGCTGGAAAAGTTGATCAAGGCCGTTGGTTTTTTTGTGGAGAACAAACCAGCTAATACAAGCCATAGAAATCTCTGTACCACTTTTGTTTTCTTCCAAGTTTAGTACAAGGGAGGTCATGGTGGGGCCATAGGGTGACGTGGCAACAAAACAAACAATGTGGGTCTGTTCAATACTCGTTCGATTGGTGATCTGGACGAATTAACTCAAACCCCTTTGGATTAATGTTAGTGGGTTGGTTAGGGATTATGGGATGGGGGTGAGTAACAGTTGTGGTTTAATCTATTTTTGGCAAAAATTTATTGTTAGGTGCGTTTTGTTTATGTCTAAACATTGGGCCATATTAAATCAAACCGGGTAAAAAGATTAAGTTAAAGTGGTGGGCTTGTGGATTGGGCTCGGTATAAGTTGGTATTAGGTGTAAATGGGTTTAGTTGTTGGCTGGTATGATCCCCACACAATGAAAAATATCAAAATACCCCCTGGCTTCTTGTGCAATAAAAAGTTGTTTATTTCCTTTTGTATTGAAGTTTCCTTTATGGTAGATTTAGTCCTTGTGTTTTAATAATCTTGTACAAGGACTTAAAATGAAATTTCTTTAATATTTTAAGGGTTAAACTTGACATGTCTTCAAACTTTAGGGAGCCCATTGGTATTTTTTGATTTTTGGGTATAAAGTATCAATCTTTAATTCTTGGAGGACCAAACTTGTACATCTTCAAAACTTCAAGGGTCTTTTTGGAAATTCCACATCCGAGTCCGGTTCTTTTGTGTGGCTTCATTTCCCGTGTTTGTTTTTTATTGTTTCTTGTGATCTTTTGGTGAATTCACGATACCCGAGCCCGCAATCACAAAACTGAAGAAACAAAGGTATTTTACATGCTTTTATGATATTTTATCCGTTTTTAGTTCGTTTTGGGTGATGAAAACATGTATAATAGGAGTCTCATCATGCTTCCAAACACCTCAAAGTATTATAATGAGGGTTTCTTACATTTGGGAGGCAGATTAGTTACCATTGGATGGAAACAAATGAAGGGCTAAGATGTGATCTTTTGTAATTTAATACGATGTGGTTCTAGAGGGATCTTACCTCATAACCATTATAGTTGTTTTTTTATAATGAAACCGATGAGTTGAGATCAATTTAAACCCCTAATTTAGCATATACCAAATCATCCAATCATATTCACTCATTAAAAACTCGCTTCCCATCTCATTTCAAAAAATTAAATATCTTACAAACGGTAAATCGTCAAGCGACATAAAATACACCATTGCAATGAGAATTAAATCATATTTCTATAGAGGGGCACATGTATAAACTTTAGAAAAAACTTTTTTTTGTCTGATAGAATCTTATATGATTCGTATCACCAATCATATATGATTATGATTTCCAAAATCATATATGATTTTAGAAAATCTTATATGTATCGTTCTATGAATCATATATGATTTCAGAAAATCATGTATGATACGTGATACAAATGAATATGATTTTCTCAGACACGAAAAGTTCGTCGCGAGTATATACATGTACCCCTCGGTAGAAAGATGATTTAATTCTCGTCGCGATGGTATGTTTCATTTTGCGTAACAGTTAACGATTTGTGAGATATTTTTTTTAAACATGATGAAAATGGGATTTTTTTAAATAGATGGTCGTGATTGGTTGATTTAGTTAGTATGGAGCTTTGTATTAAGATAATGGATGCCACCGGTCGAGATAGTATTCATTTTATTTTAAAGATCACTTCGGCATTTCGTCAATTGACATACGGGTCATCACCCGATTCATTTGACGAGTACTTGTGTAACGACCCACTTTGACAAGGTGGCGTTATGTCATTATTATGGCGTGTCATCAAAGCATAACAAGGTAACATGTCTTAAAATATAAATGACTAAAAAGGAAAACCGGAATCAAACATCGGCTCCCAAACATAAGCCCAAAACATGCATAAAGTAAATGAAGTATAAAAGACTAAACAAGTGTCCAAGCAAGAATAAATATATGAAGTGCAAAGGAAAAGAAGTCTAAGGTAGCTCCCATCCTATGCACGTCCTCTCAATGCTCAAGTATGTCCTTGGGTACCTGCCGTTTGGGTCATAGAAAGAAAATACAGCTGAGCAATACACTCAGTGAACGTATATAATGACATGATAAGAAATATTAGAATGAGTAAAAGATCTGAAATGCAGCGGAATATGTGTATGTCCTGGAAAACCTAGAATATGTTATACTAGACGAGTACTCGCGCATAGCGGCGGAATTACCTGGCGGCAGATAATTAACGAAACGCTACATCGTGGTAAGATCCAGCATCAATGACATTAGCAGAGTACCCGCGTCTAACGGAAACTGTGTCTAGTTTTCAAGAAAATTACGACCGCAAATCTTTTTCAATCAAAAAGTGTATTTGTGGTGCTCGGGAACTATTTTCAAGGATGTGTTCTATTGATGGCATGATTGAATAGCGATATGTAGTTTTGACCAAATTTTAACAGAAAATAATTTTTCGATAGTATGATTCCATAGTTTTTTAATTGTCATGGGGGCACTATTTTCCTTGTTGCGTAGTTATAAGTGACAATAGTTATTTAAAATAGACTATCTTCGTCATATAATAAGTGTCCACTTTTACTTTTGCGGTCTTTTTTATTCAGCGACTATAAATATTTCCATTTGTGTTATATAATACTCGTTGAAAAATATATGTATGAATTGAGATTTAAATGATTTTTCCAATGTTTTAAAACCCGTTTTTTTAGTTGACCCGGTCTAGTGACCGGTTTACGGGTCAACCGGTTGAACCGCCGGGTCAACCCGGTTCTATATATATGTATATTTTTTCTATATTTAATATGTAGTAGTGAATTATCTTATAATTTATATTCCGTTCAATTAAACGGATAAAAAGTATGTATTTTTTACTCATGGTTTTTAGTTATATATTTATGATATTGTAATACAAGTATGCAAAAATAATTAATTTATAGTTAAAATTTGTAATAGATAATAATAAAAAAATTATTAGTTAACATTTTAAGTTAATTTTGATTTTATTTCAACTAATATTAATTACTATCATTTTAATTTATCATTAAACTTAAAAGTATTTATTAAAAAAGGTTTTTGAAATATTTTTTTTATAAAAATTCGTGACCCGGCCGGGTTTATAAAACCGGGTCAACTAAAAACCGATGGTTCAATCCGGTTCTCAAACAAGCAAAAACCTGGTCACATCCGGCCCGGTCTCTGAGCCGGTTCACGGTTCAACCGGTTCAATCGGCCGGGCGAACCCGGTTTTTAAAACATTAGATTTTTCATTAAATATACTTTTCATCTGGTATTATATACCACAAATGAAGATATTTATGGTCAAATTGAATAAAGAAGACCAAAATAAGTTAAAATGAACACTTATAATGAAACGAGGGAATAATAATAATATCTTTGAAGGTTATACTATTTAGTTGAATACTTATACCAAGTCTTATCATCCCAGACAACTTAATAAAAAATGAACCACAAATATCATGCATTCAAACCACTAAGTTCGTTTATTTTGTATTTTTATCAAAATATTTATTTTCTAATAATCATGCCTAGTTTTTTAAACAACTTGTTGCAAGAGACTCTATCATTGACACTACAAAATAAAAGTAAAAAAGCAAACATGATAAAGTTGTTGTCACCGCACATCAGTATTCATTATATTTTTAAAAGTTTAATATTAAACAATAAAAATTCTAAGTAGTTAACTTAATTTAAAGTCTCAAATTTTAATTGGCATTCAAATTTTTAATAGTCAAATCAACATCACAACGTGTAACCTTTTTTTTTAAATCCGTTTCATAATTATAGTTTACACTTTTTTTAAAATAATAATTTATTTTTAAAAATAAATCAAAAATTTTAATTAAATTTACTATATCACCTCCCTTTGATGTATTATTACAACTTTAAAAAAAAATAATTAGTTAAAAATAAAATTATCATTTTATTATTACAAAATCTATAAAGATTTCCTTTACAAAAATCAAACTTTAAAAGATATTCACTACTACTGTATTTGTAGCCGAATATCTTTGTAAGTTTTGAAATGTTTTTATTTGTAGCGTCTATTTTTTTTAAAAGAAGCTAAAAGTAAAATCTTGATTCACGTGTCACAATTGATAGGATAGTAGACCAACTTTTTAAAATTTCAATAAAACATCGTGCTTGACAACAAATTTTAAAATAAAAATCGATTATAACTAATATATATATTACATTATTTTCTAAATAACTTTCTAATTATTAGAATACAATACCGATATGTATGAATTATTCTGCGTGTAATGTGTTACTACATGTTATCCTTCAAAAGTAGTACAATGTCTCTCATCCTCTCATTCACAGGTTAATTGCTTTGATTAATTTGCTTCCATTTCTTAACTCATTCGATCCTTTCCTTTTGCCACCTCTACTTTTTTCATCAATATCTCTCATTCTCTCATTCACAGGGCTTTTTTTCACTATAAATTCGATCAAAAATTACACTTTTATCAACATCGACCGCTTTTTGCAAAAATATATTTTTCTTATAGGAAATCAAAATCTATTTTTTCTTATAAGAAATCCAATTTAACTCATCACTCAATACTAATTGCTCAATCAAAATACAAATCAAACAAAAAAGATGAAAGTTGTTTCCAAAAAGCCTAAAAACAATTTTAAATTTATTAAAAGTTTTAGATTATCAAAGCATTGAGAATAGGAGATGTCATTTAGCAACTATTCTCTCATAGGTGTTGTCATGATCAGCCCAAAGTCCCAAAACATCACCCTCCTAAAATTCTGACACTCTATTACAACGTTAGTTTCTATGTGAAATTCAAAATTTTGAATGTATCATATAATCAAAACTTTGTATTCTCAAAGCTTCCAATGTCTACATAATATTAAAATACTAAAGTCTACTAAAGATCTTCATATCAAAACCATGGAAACACACAAAAGTCATTGCCTCGAAACTCAAACATATTATAAAAAATTCACACTTTAATACAATTTAATCATTTACGTATAAAATATAGTAACAAATTATACAACAAAATTTTTTAAATGTATCCTTTTCAACGATTTACACACCAAAAATATGAGTACAAACATAATTTAGAATCTATCAACAAAGTCTTATATTCTTACATTCTACTATACACAAAACCATGTACGGTAATAAACAATTACCAAAAAAGACATGGACACAAATTTACAAACTAATTTGAAAATAAATTATACATCTCGGCAACGGCGCAATCGGATTTCGGCGAAAGTAGTGTGAGGAGAAGCATATAAAACTCGGATCTGTAAAAAAATTACACATAACTTTTTTAACATATAAGTACAAATAAATAAAAACCTTTAAACCTGAAAAATATAAATCCATAAAAAAACATCAAATACCTCAAAATTCTAACATACCTCTAATCTATTAAGATGTTTAGGAGGAATTTGCGTCGAATCGGTGGCGGCTTTTCCTGTGACTCCACGGTTAAACTCTTTTCAGCCTCTGTGACACAAAAACATAATAATTTTTTTATTCTTTAGATACTCATATCTAAAAAAAAATTACAAATCTATAAATCTAACAAAAGAAAGTTTACATACATTTCTGGCGAAAAAGCACAATGAATGTCGTGGCTGAAATAAGAAACATGTCAAAAACGTTAATAAAACTAAAATATGCACTATAAAACTTACAAATATATATAAGGATACCTTCAAAAGTTTTTTTATATTAATAGATCTAACAAAAAAACACAAATAAATCTCAAATTTTCAAACCTTTTTATGTGAGGGATTTGAATGGTTATTTTTCTTGCTGGTGTAGGTTTCGGGGGTTGCGGGTTACGGTGTTAAGGAGTTCGGTGGTGCTAAGCTCGGCGATGGTAAATTTCTAGTCGTGATGGGGTTTTGATGGTGGTGTAATCTGGTGGTGGTGGATTGATGTTGTGTTTTGGCGGTTGTTGTTGTGGTAGTGGCGGCGGGAGTTGTGATGGTGGTGGATAATATAAGGTGAGAGTGTTTTGTGTTTTTATAAATTGTGGAATGAGAGGGTTCAGTGTATGTGTGTGTTTTTTTATTTTAGTGGTGAAAATAATGTGTGAGTTAGGATGGAAGGATGAGTTATTTTCTAGTTTTATATGGTGTTTTTGGTTTGAAAATCTTTTGCCTTTTTAGTGGGACCCACAATTTTTCAACCATTCTAATATTTTCAACATTCAACATTTCAACATTCAACATTCAACCAATTTTGTGTAGCCTTTATAAGGTATAGAGATAAACAAAGGATAACTGAAAAGTATTAAGTTTTATGCATGCAATATAATTTAAATGGCGATGAGCTCATATAGGTCATGTAACGCCCCATTTTGATAAATGGAATGTCACGCGTGATTATGACATGTCATCAAAGCATATAAGGATAATGTGTTAAACATCACATGACCATAAAGGAAATACTTGAAACAAACATCGGTATGCCAAAAGTAGAACTCATCACACACAAACATAAGTACTGTAAATGAAAAGGACTAAACAATGTCCATGGAAATGAGTATCAAAGTATAAAGAAATGCATAAAGTAAAGAAGGCTAGGAAGCTTCCAATCCATATGCACGTACGCTTAAAGTCTACGAGCGTCCCTGAGTACCTGCCATTTTGGGAACATGAAAGGAAAACGGCTGAGCATAACACTCAGTGCACGGATATACAAATAAAGCATGAATAACATAAGCATATAAGCATAGAGCAGCGGAAAAGACTAAGTCCTAGATAACCTAGTATATCTTATTAAAACTGGTTTTATAGTTTGAAAAGCCTTATGCTTATCTTATAAAAATTGTTTAACGTGTTTACCATTAGCCAATATAGATCATGAATTATCAACGTGCATGAATACTTGGAGGGGTGACCTCGTCATGTAAATTAGAGGGGCTGCCTCTAATTTAATATACTGGTTTGGGTAGGAGGGATCAGCTCCTTGTGAAGGATGCAAGGCACACACCACATTCACCTGAATAATTTGCTGAAAACATGTAAACTAGGATGCACCCATACGCCCCACCTGATAATAATAATATGACCAAAAGCTGAAGGGACGCCACAAGCTATCACTCCGTCGTGGTGGAGTCATAACACTGGTGCCTCCAATGTTATGGTTATGGTACCTCCATAACTAGGTGAAACTGGTCATGCATGTATATGGCTTTAGGTATCTAATTAAACATAAGCAATTCAAAAATATATAAAACATATATTGGGGAAAACAGTTGGCTGCATACGGGGAATCCTAATAAGGAAGAATGTCCATACTGAAAGGACGGAGAATCCGTACCTTGTGTCCAATGAACGAAGAAGACGAACGGAAGAGAGTCCTACTTCGGTATCACTAATTCTACATATATACATACGTGTATAAGTATCTGATTACTGAGTACGTAACTGGTTTTATATCATGTCTTAGCTTGTTTTATATGTTCAAGTCATGTTTTACTGATTAAAGCTTTATACTGTGTTTATCATGTATTCTGTCTATTTTGATTAAGCATTTCTTGTATTACTATACTTGTTGTGTAATAATAATTAACTTTCTAAAAATAGCAGGTTTCCTAAAATAGAAAGTTTCCAAAAATAGAAAGTTTCCAAAAATAGAAAGTTTTCAAAAATAGATTTACTGCTTAAAATAGATAAGTTTCTAAAAATAGATTAGCTGCCTTAATTAAATAAGTTTCTAAAAATAGAAAGTTTACATAAATAGAAATAAGCTGGATTATTAAGCTAATTATATAAGCTTAAGTATTTACTGATTAATATTCTAAGTCATGTAATTTAAATAGTATAGTTTATTAATTACTTCATGTAAATTAAATAAACTATAGGTTAAAGTATTTAATTAAATATAACATGATTTAATTAAATAAATGTAAAAATAATTAGGTTAAAACATGTATTATTATCTATTAATAATATAACTTAAGTCATGTAAATTAATTAATTATAAGTCATGATTTCAATAATTAATTAATTATATAGTCTAATTAAAATGATAATTACTTAGGTTAAAATTCATGTACTAAATAATAATATTAATAACCTAAGTCATGTATAAATTAAATTAATCATGTGCATGTTTTAATTAATTTAATTTAATCTTGTAAGAAAAACTTGTAAATATAATTAACCTTGTAAAATAATTAACTAGCAAAAATCACCCATGAACCGAACTCGTGTTTTAAATCTAAACATGTTGTGAACCGAATTAATGAACCCCATGGACCGGACCCGTGAACCTGTCAACAACGCACCCTTGGTCATGGCTATCCGCCGGCTAGCATGAGTTCCCACCGGCTAGCCGGTGTTTCCCCTGCTGCCTTGGCCTACGTTCCCCCTGCTTTCCTTATTTAGCCACCGGCTTAGGCCCGTGGTGGTCCTTGTCTTAGTCGAGACCCACCCGAGCCAAAACATACCCCGACCGAGGTCGGGGTTCCCTTTTTCTCCTGCGGCCGAGACACACAACACACACCGAGACCTTGAGGTCTCGGTTGGTGTGAATAAAAAACAAGCCGAGACCCCCTTGGGTCTCGGTTCCTTGCGTCGGCCAACAACAAACACCCCTTAAACCTTAATTAATTTACCCCCATGATTTTATAACATATAATTACTTGTTTTTATACCATCCATGTTTCATGTGTTCTTGATTTAAATAAAAACATAAAAAGAAAAAGGGTTTATGGTTTACCGATCACGTGAAACAAAGGAGAACGATAACACTAACACACTTGCAATAAATCAATCACCAAAATCAACCCAACACACCCTTGGTGTGTGTTCTACCCGGCAGCCAAGGAGAGGAGAAAGAGAGATTTAGAGTTTTGATTATTTTCTAATTCTTGTAATTATGAAAATAAGTTTTTCCCTTTTTCCTTGTTTAGTAAAAATTGCATGGGCTTGGCCCTTTTCTTGTGTTTAGCCGCGGGTAAGGGGGCCCACATGGGGTAACCCAAATGTTTTTCGTGTCTAATATTATACTTGTTCTCGTGTTAGTGTTTTACGTGATTAAAATAGTTATCATTCGTGTCTTATTATATTTATTCATGATCTTAATAAATATACATAAATACGTAATACTAAGCTCGTGATTATTTACGTTCATGATTTCATGTTCGTATGTTCGTGATTATAATTATTATTGAAATATTTTTCGTGTCTTAATACGTAATAAATACTTATCGTGTTATAACACGTACGTAATACTTTTAAATCTTGTTCGTGAAACGTAAACGTGCTATAAAAGGAAGGTTCTAATCATGTACGTACGATCATGAGGGTACTATTCATGGTAAAAGCATGCGGGTTTTATAGGTCATAACATATATCAACGTGCATGAATACATAGAGGGGTGACCTCGGCATGCAATTAGAAGGGCGATCTCTACTAATATAAGTCTGGGTGGAGGGATCAACTCTAATGTGATAGATGTAGAGCACACACCACAATCACCTTGTAAACCTGCAAAACATGAACTAGGATGCACCCATACGTCCCACATGATAATAATGATAATGGCCAATGTAAACTGAAGGGACGCCGCGATAAATCACTCTCGTCACGGAAGAGTCATGACACCGGTGCCTCAAGGGTCATGGTTATGGTACCTCATAACTAGGTGGTCATGGTCGTGCATGTATATAGCTCAGACAATTTAAAATGATAGCATGGAAAACAATGAAAGTTTTTTATGAAATGAAAACTGGGGAAAACAGATGGTAGGAAACGGGAAATCCTAATCATGCATAGAAAGAGATGTCCTTACTGAAGGACGGAATATCCATACCTTATGTCCAGTAAACGGCAAAAGATGAAATGAAAGAAAGTCCTACTCCGACTTCACGTAAGCTAAATGATAAAGGACGTGTATGAGTTGTTTGTTCTTGTATAAATTATTAGTTCTTAGTTTAATTTACTTGTTCTTGACGTGTTTTACTTATTCATGTCTTATTATGTCTTTCCTTAATGTTATACGTTTCATGTGTTCTTGATTAATATATTTCATGAGTCATGTGTTATTATACTTGATATTTCCATGTTTAGTAACTTTCCAAAAATAGCAGGTTTCTATATATAGTAACTTTAAAAAATAGTAGGTTTCCATATATAGTAACTTCCCAAAAATAGCAAGTTTTCATAATAGTAAGTTTCCAAAAATAGTAAGTTTCTATAAATAGTAAGTTTCCATAAATAGTAAGTTTCCATAAATAGTAAGTTTCAATAAATAGTAATAAGCTCGTTTAATTTACATAAGTAATAATATCTTGTTCATCGAATAAGCTAGTTTTATAAGTCGTGATTTAATATGTATATTAAATAAGTCAATTGTTATAAGTCATAGTTAATTATAATTATCATGTTAATGTGTCCATTTAATAATAAACTTCCATATACTAAAGTTTATAAATAATTATTAATTAATAATAAATCATGTTATATACTTTGATTATCAATTAATAATATGTCATGAATTAACTATAAATAAGATTATGTCATGTATTATAATTAATTATTAAATAATAACATGTCATGTATTTTATAATTAATTATTAGATTATAGTATGTCATGAATATAATTAATTATACATTAAGCCTTAAACTTGATAATTAATTTAATTATAATAAGCCCTTGTTAATTAAGTCCAAATTAAAATAAGTCGTAATATAAGTCGAAACTAAACGGGTTCATAATAAGCCCAAACTTAAATAACCAGTTTATAATAATTTCCAAAGATTAAACAAACCGTTTCATAATATCCCATAATTTAATTAAGTCGGTTCGATAAGCCGTAAAATTAATAAATTCATGAATATTATCCGTGTTTAATTATGTAAAAACTTATTTACTTAATTATATTAATAAGCCCGAATATATAATAAGCCGATAAAATAATAATCCAAATACCCCCCTTTTCTTATCTTGGTTTACTCGAGCCCCAAACACAACCCCACCGTGACCCCCTTGGTCTCGGCTGCTTGAACCAACAAACCACCACCACGCAGCCCTGCTGCGGGTTCCCACTACCCGGCCAAGATACCCGCCGGCAGCCCTGCTTTCCCACCGGCAGCAACAGCTTCGGCTGCCACTACACAGTGGTTCGATCCCACTGCATCCCTGCTGCTTGCCACCGATAAGCGGCTGTTGTTGCTTGCTGTTCAGTCTCATCGGCAACACCCCACAACCACTATGGCCTTGTTGGGGTTGCGGCTGCTTTCACAAGGACCCCACCGAGACACCTCACACGGGGTTCTCGGTTCCCGTTTAACCCGAAACAACCAACCCCGATCTAATACTTGTTTTAAAGATTCAAATTACATGTGTTCTTCTTAAATTGATTTAGATTAAATTCATTATTCTAAAAATGATACTAAAAGAATTAGGATTTGATGGTTACCTATTTATGAACGATCTAGGAAATGAAACACGAACACCTTAATAATCAAAGATCAAAAACACTTTTCTTTCCTCCTTCTCCTCTCTTTTGGCCGGAGGTACCAGGACACTCTAGGGTTTCTTTTACCTTTCTTGTTTTTGATAACATGAATGTATTGAATGGTTTGCTAGTTTAATTTGTTATCGGGCCGGGCTTGGGCCCTTTTCATTCTTTACAAAACCGGAGGCCAAACACCCGATATATATATTTTGTGTTTTTCTTGGATTCCCGTGTCTAGTAAATTCGTAATTTTAATTTTCGTGTTAAGTCTAGTTGTGCATTATTAATTTTACGTAAATACTCGTCGTTAGTTAAATATATACTTTTCGTGATATAAATAAATTATAAGTTATTTCTTGTCGCGAATTCATGATTTTTAATTCCGTGTCATAACTGATCATGTCGTATTAAATATACTTATATACTTATAACTTGTATATTGTCACGTCGTATTTATTATACGTATTTACTTATCGTAAATTATTTATTATTAAAATTTTAAATTTCATGGTATTTTTATGCGGGTTTTACAACTTGCAAATTGATGAATGTAATTCTAGAGTTTGTTTACTTAATTTTACTAAATGCACATATGTTGAAACCTATTTAAGAAAACCAAATTCCACGAATGTCAAAAAAACATATGCAATGCATGTTGAGAAACATGGACTTCCGGGAATGCTCGGGAATATTGATTGTATGCATCGGGATTGGAAAAATTATCCAAAGTCTTTACATGCTCAACTTAAAAGACGCGATCATAAATAACCAACTCTTATGTTAAAAGCGGTTATGGATCAACAATTCTGATTTTGGCAAGCATATTGTGGGGTTACAGCGACAAATAATGCTCTAAATGTGTTGTATGGTTCTCTTTTATTTAATGATGAGTTAACCGATGGGGTTCCGAAATCTTCGTTTGTGGTAACGGAAATACATACAAAAAAGGTTACTATTTGGCTGACAATATTTATCCAGAATGTGCTACTTTTGTTATAAAAAAAATTGGTTTTAAAGGAGAAAAAAAAGTTTTGGTTTAAAAGAGTTCAAGAAAGCGCTAGAAAAGATATTGAACGTGCGTTCGACGTTTACAAGGTCGTTGGGAATTAAACGACAACCACACGTGCTTATGAAATAAACCACTTGAAAAGAATCATGAGTTGTTGTATTATGTTACTTACATAACATGATATTGGAAAATGAAAAATTCGCATTGAATTTAAGAGATTTTTTTGTTGATCCTCAACCTAATATTGTTCGAACTTGGATCGAACGATGTGAAATACATGGGAGGAAAACAAAAGAAATTCGAGATCGAAGAGTGCACAACAAGCTTCGAGCTGACATTGTAGAGCATTTAGTTAACCGTAATGAATAAATTGTAATCTTCATTTTCATATTTTATTTTATTTTGATGTAATGTTTATTTATTGTATTGTAATGTTTTTTTAATTTAATGAATTTTTATTTAAGTTATATTGTATTTAAGAAAAAAAAATCTTTTGCACCACATTTTGGACCCCAATCATTTCCGAAAAAAAAATATGGTGTCAAATAATATTTAGTGCCAAAGTCAATTTATCCTATTGGACATTTACTTTTCCTTTGACACCAAATTTAAGCGTCAACCATAACGAATGTTCTTATCAGATACATTACGCTTGGTTAAAAGCAATATACAAGTACTAAAACAATGTGTTGATGGGTAAAAGTTCAATGTACACATTCTTTTTAGTATAAACTCAAATAACTATCATAGTCATACCTTTTTCATTTAATAAAAAATCTCTTTTCTATTATTTTTTTTAAAATTAATTATATCACAAGCCGTTAATCGTTACGCAAAACGAAACATGTCATTACAGCGAGAATTAAATCATCATTTTATCGAGGGGCATATGTATAAACTTTCGACGGACTTTTTTTTCGTCTGAGAAAATCATATATGATTCGTAAATCATAACTTGTTTTCTGAAATCATATATGATTCGTATCATGAATCGTATATGATTCGTATAAGATTTTCTTAAATCATGTGCCACTCGATAAAAAAAATGATTTAATTCTCGTTGTAATGATATATTTTTTGTCGCTTGACGATTTACCGTTAATTTATTTTAAAAGGGTGAAAAATAAGTTGAGTAAATATAATTGGTTGATTGGGTATAGGATAAATTAGTGATTTACATGTGTTAATGCACCCCAACGCGAAATAAGATTTCGATACATAAACCTTACAACTGCAAAAATTATAAATTTACAGTCATAAGGATTGAACAACCGAAGAAGACTCTTCATGACCAAAACCAAAAAAAAAAACTCGAATGTAGCATCGAAACGAGAACGACATGGGCATATGGGAACGATACAGAACGAAAAACGGCAAAAATAAAAAAATCAAGATACGAGAACGGCAATAAAAATATATAAAAAATAAATATATTAAAGAAAATTCAAAATAAGTATTTATTGATGTAAATTCTAACTCTTATATAAGATTTGGTTCTAACTTCCTTGCAAGATTTGCACTTAAATTTCCATGCTCCTCCAGATGTACCTTGTTTTTCGAGTTTATCAACAAATTCCCACAAAGTGTGAAAAATAAAAATCTAAGTAAAAAAGTATATATACTATTGAGTAGAGAGAAAAAACAATGGAAAGTGGCTATGAATAGTTTTTTGTCTGCTAACTATAGGACCCAAAAATAAATTATGTACAAATATTGAATAGAAAATAGAAAAAATTACTCTCATTTTCGCAAACACGTGACTGCCAAAGAAGAAAAGTAAAAAAGAATATTTATATCCATTTATCCTTCTTTCTTCTTCCCCCGTCAATATTATTCCGGTAAGTTTTTTATTTTTCATTTTTTCCGGTTATGTCCTTTGGAATACTCAGCTTTACTTGCTTCTTTTTATCAACTTGTAAGGGAGCACAATTACCGAAACGTTTCAGATTCAGTCAACAAACGATCCTATGATTTGAGAATCGGTCAAGATACGATCCCTTGCCGAATCGTCGGCGCTCCCGCTCCTCAACCGCTCCCATACGAATACGTCACTCTTACAAACGATTCCGTGCATTGTCGACTCTTAATTTTGCTTAGATAACCTTCCTCAATTAAAGCACATGAAAACAACACGCGGATCCATTAACATCTTTCATTTAGTCGTATAGTACAGGATACAGGACCTTAACATCTTTAAATTTGCCTACATTCCTACAGGAATAGTCGTATCACTAAAATCTAAGGAAAAAACTAAAAGTCTTCTCAAGCAGCTTGTTAATTCCCTCTAATTGCTCCTAGATATACTACCATGACCTGTAGTCGGGAAATATCATGGATCATTTGAAATGAGTATTTACATATTACACAGTGATGTCTTGGATATGCTTGACAGGGTCGTTTTATTGATTTTGGTGGCCCCGTGCCATCATCGTCAAGAGGCCCTTCAAAACACATAAAAAACATATAAGAATAGTGCATGAACTAATTACGCTCGAGCATCACATTGCCGATATATATAATAGAAGGACATGAAACTTGGTGTCCCTCGTCAAGCGGTGGCTCTGTACGACCGCACCTCTTGCACTCTCCTAAAGACGGCCCTGATGCTTGGCACATGTTAAATTGTTTTATCGAATTAGTAGCCTACTAGGGTGCGTTTGGTTAAGGTATATGGGAATGAGAGTATGGGTGTGAAAGTGATATATGTTGTTTGTTATGATGTAATCATTATCTTAAACCATAGTATTTAGCAAATATGATAGTAGGACATATGACTATCTATCATTTTATTTATTTTATATTTAAAATAAATAATTATTAATTTTATTTTTTCTCTTTTATACACACAATATAAATTTAATTTAAAATAAGCTTCACCATCATATAATTTATTCATTATAAATATTTATTTATTATTATTTAAATACACCTACTAATATTTGATACCAATCTTAATACCTTATAAAAGATTTAGACCATTTTCTAAATTCAGTAGTCTTAAAATTTTAAGACTAAAACATTTCTTCTTTTGGAAAGTTTATGCATACAATGTTTAAAAGTCATTCAAAATCCTGAGAGTTATGCATACACATTTAAGAAAATTAAATATCATATATCATAATTTAAAAGTGTTTATTATGTAGTAAATGTATACGTTTTTTCTAATGTTGGGTCAATAACAACCCTTAAAAATTAAATTTCTTTAAAACCATGGTTGTAACTGTCCTCCCTTATTGTAACAGCCCATATCAACCAAACTTATAAAAGCGTATTGCGCAACCTTTTTAAAGCATGCATAAGACGGTTTTGGCTGTTGTTTTTGGTTTCAAACCCCTCGAACATACAACTCAACCCTTTGCTGCATTCTGAAATTACTACATCTACATCTTCGTCACAACATATGTAGTCTGCTTATGTTTAAATTGTTTTTGTTGGTTATTTTGGCGGTGTTGCGCTGCAATTGTGTGTGACACATGTTTATTTAGTTTAGCCTGTTAAATGTGCAGTGATTTTTTTTTAATCATATAATTCGTTCGTTTGCCTCAAAATATAGTCACAGGTACCCGCCGCCGCATTGCGCGGGTACCTGGCTAGTTCATAAAAAAACCAAACACAATTAATGAAACTATCATATCGAATCTATCAATTCTTTATGTATGACTTGAAATCACTATCGGTATAACATTGATAAATGAGTGGAATGGAATTAAATGTTGTGATTCCATTGTTTTTGTTTGGTATATATATATATATATATATATATATATATATATATATATATATATATATATATATATATATATATATATATATATATATATATATATGGGAGTGATATGTACACGGGACCTTTTTATGTGTACACATAATTTTAATCCAAAATGTCCTTTCTACCCTTACTCAATTTCACCATATCTCTTTGATGCTGTACGGACTTCTGAATTCTGGTCTTGCAAACTGAAAAACACTCCATGAACATATCATTGATTCTGTATCGATTGTTAGTAACAATAAAAATATATTTTTTTCAACTTCTTCGTGTCTTCATCTTCACACTGAAATACAAATACTACTTTCATAAAAAAGACCTAAAAGTTACAAATTGAATTTTAAGGTATCCTCGACAACCTAAAATGAATGCAGAGAGAAAAGCAAAGGATGCAAGACTATTTCAAAACTTGGCCAGTTATTTCCCGATGGGTTCAATTAGTTAATAGTTACCACTAAGAGCCAATGGTTAACGGGCGGTTTTCGGTAAAACGACGACGAGATGCCGCCGTTGGTTTCTTTCTCTTCAATGATGCAAGAGATAGAAAAAGCTCAAGAAAGCTATGATTAAAGCTTTACTGCCGGGTAATAGAAAACATGAACTAAAACCATACGATATATGAAATTTTGGTAACCGAATGTATGATTTTTGATTTATCTTAGCCCTTAGGTAGTAAAAGCATGATTTTTGAATTAAATAGCTTAAAGATAAAACGTTTGGTTAAAAATTGAAAATGATGACAATAAAAGTAAAGCATAAAATTTATTGGGGTATAGAAGTCATTTCATCTTTAATTTCCGTGTACAGATAGAAAAGCACCGTGTACATATCATTTCCCATATATATATTATGTATCTATGACTTTCTAAATGAAAATGAAAATGACGCTTCTTATTTCTTTGACGTTCAAACTCACAAATTACAAAAATGAATTAAAATTTCTAATTTTAATTTGAAAAAGTTGATTTCCTTACATATCATATATTTTTATAATTAAAATCATATATTTTCTTTTAGCACTATTGTATTTTTAGGCGTGATGTGTATGTGATCAAGATGATATTTATATATGTTATATTTTTTTCATTTTTGAGGATCTACTGGTGCATGAAAAAAATATGCGCGTATGACTTTTTTTTAAACGTTAGAGAATATAAATCGTATTTCATAAATGAGCTCATGTGGAATCACTAGCAAACCAACCTCTTTGCCATGGAATGACTCTATGGGTTTCAATGTTACTTTTTGATTCCATTCCGAGTCACTAAACAACAACAATGACTATCATATGCATTCTTTGATTCTGACATTCACATACCAAACGCACCCTATATCAAAGTCATTCTTATAGTGATTCCAGTTAACAAATCTAACACACCCTAAGTATATTAACATGATGTATGATACTCGGTATTTCAATAAAGCTCAAACTCAACTTAAAAGTACAATTCAAGAATACATGTCAGGACATCCACAATAAATACATAATTTTTGGTTAAATAGATAAGTAGTGTTATTTAAAATACTGTATTTATTTTGGATATTAAATGACTCATTTTCACCATCCATTTTCATCATATCTAATTGATGAGATTAAAAGTATTTCATTATTTATCTTATTTTTATAATTTAAATATCTCTTAAACCGTTAAATGTTAAACGAAAAAAAATATACGATCGCGACGAACATTTAATTAGTTTTCTACAGATTTGCACTATTATATAATTTCGAAGAAAAACAATTCGTCTTTTTTTTGTTTTTTAAAATTTACGTAAAATATCATATATGATAATAGTGTTTCATCATATATGATATTAGTGTTAGGATACAAATTATTATTGAATAATATATAATATTGGTTAATATCATATGTGATAAGTTATATCATATATGATACTAGTGTTACTATCATATATGATATTTAGTATCATATATGATAGTTTTTTACAACAAAAAAAACATGAAAAAAGCGAATATTTTTTTCTGTCGAAAGTATATATCATATAGCATATATGTAGAAAAATAATTAAATACCCGTCGTAATGGTATATTTTTTCGCATAACGATTAACGGTTTAAAAGATATTAATGTTCAAAAAAGGAGGAAAATGAGTTTTTGGTTTAGTTTTATCCATTGGATTAATATGGAGATGGAGGATGGAGATTAGTCATTTGGTATCCAAAGTAAAATTTTGTATCCAAAATAAAATTTGGTATCCAATTATATTATATCTAAATTTCAGGTCCTTATCTTTCAAATGCATGAGTACATTTAATGCCAGTACAATGGTTTTAACCTATGGTACTACTTGAGAATGCACAAATACATCCTGAAAGATTACTTCATAGTAGTAGTGAGAATGCCAAAGATCTTGCGGTTTGCATACGTCATTAATAAAAAAACCAAAAGATTAAGGTTACAAGTTTAGCACTCCACCATTAATAAAGAAAATCAAAAGACTAAAGTTACATGTTAGGAACATTATAAATAAGCCGGTAATTTCTCAACCGAGTAAAAAATCCACTACCACAACTACCAGAATTGCTGCCAACATCAACTCTTTCCGCCGCCGACACCACTAAATCTTAAGAGGTGGTGTTTCGAGCTTGAGTGGTTTCATTGTTGTTTTGATGGCTTAAATCACAATCAAAAGCAGCTTGACAACACAAATCAACATACAAGCAACAAGAAACTAAATTATCCCATCTCAATCCAATCACAAGACTCGAAATAAAAGCAAAACTATAAGACCTCAGTTTATTTTGTGTTTTCTTATAATGATATGAATCTTAGCAGATCAAAAAACACGAAAGAGATTCATCATCGATATGTGTGAATTAAATATTGTTTTAATATTCGAATCTCAAATATGAGAACATAAACAAGATTGTTTTGTTCTTTTTTATTCGTTCAAGAATACACGCGAGACAAACACAACAATAGAACACCTACCCGAGATTTAAAGAGCTTATCAGTATAAAAAAAACCTCTTCATAGATGTATAAGAAGACGAACTTCTTTTTCACCATCACAATCTCAAACTCATCTGAGCCAACAAGATTTGAAGCAAAACAATTACTAAAAGAAAATCAATGAAGATCTCAGAATTCTTCAATCCTTACAACAAGATCTCAGTTTTATTAACATCATCGATCTTGAATCGTATAACAAAAAGATAATTACAACCTACCTGAGACCTCATGAAACAATATCTTGAAGCCAACGATTATGAAGGTGATGATATTTCTAATCGTGTTTGTGTGATTTAACTGATGTAATGATGTGTTTGTAGTTTATTTTTTTAGGGTATAAGAAAGAAGCAAGAAAAATGATCATGATTTTATGTTGATGGTGTTTCAGATCAAATGATATAATAGGATTGAACTGATTGGGTGATGTATGTATGAATGTGAATGAGATGAAGGGAGCATACATATTTTTGTGAAGAGGAGGGGTTACATTGTTTTAGGGTTAGTAAAAGTGATTTAGTTTGGGCTGTTACTGGGCCTCAGTTTTATAAAAAACAAATAGTGTTTAAAAAAAATATGGAGTGCTAAGACAGCTTATTGAGATTAACGAAATATAAATTTTCAGCGAAGTAATAATAAAATTGAACCGGGCGGACTGTTATCTATTTAACTATGTTAAGTTGATGTATAACTCAGCTCGGATTAAATACATTGTAAACAATTACTGAAAATGATACACAAATGTTAAATTATAATAGACGTCGTTGCATCCGTTTCCTTAACACACGATCAACATCCAAGCTACGGGCCATTGTGAACAAACTTACAAAAACTCGATCGAAGAACCATCAAGCGTCAAGCATGGCCCCGGCTCGCGTGCATCGCGCGTGTCTGCTTGCCTCGTGAACTTAAATCTAAATAGATTGACACATCATCTTTGAACTTTTGTACACAAAAAAATTACGATTTATTAAACTTAGAGCAAAGGATGTCTCAACAAGCTTCACCCTCTTCATTATGGCCCCACAACTGTCACATCAGCGTCACATCATCACAAAATAACTAACAAAAATACCTCTTCACTCACAACACACCAACCCCTCTTCACTTTGGCCCCGCCACTATCTTTTTTTTTTCTTTTTTTCATTTTTATAAAAATTAAAATTCATTTCATTCAAATTAAAAACTATAAATACGGAAATAAAAATTACAAATACGGAAATTAAAAATGTGATGCAAAAAAAATACGGTTACTTAAATAAAAATAAGCTACTCATTTATGCCGGAATCCGAATCAGATGTGTCTGCTGAAAAACAATACCGCAACATAAAATACTCAGATCTTTCTTTCTTGATCTGCTTCTCCAGCTCTTTTTTTATCCTTTTTTCTTCTGCTAATGTTTCACGTAATGTTTCTTCATCAAGAAGCAACTGATATTCTTGTTCCTCAGTAAGACGAAACTCAGCCGCTACCTCGTATTCTTCAATAGGGCTCTCTTGTTCATAAACAGGAGGAACTGATGATCCAACCATCGTGTTTGGGTAAGGTTGTGGAGGGATTGAGTCTGGTACCTTTTTCAGTGTCGATGGGTTGCTTCGAGTAACTTTTCGTTTGTTTTGTTTCTTGTTTGCAGAAGTGTTTTCTTGAGACATGTTTGAGAGTATAGTTTTGTGTGGGAAAAATATACTAAATGGAAGTAGTATAGAGAAAATATAGCCATTGGAAAATTCAAATTAAAACATAGCCGTTGAAAAATTCATTAGTGAAATTAAAATTACAACATAGAGAATAAAACTACATTACTAAAAATAAAATTACATTACTGAAATTAAAATAACATTATTTAAATTAGAACTACAACACGGAAATTAAAATTCTCTCACCCATTCTTTTTTATATTCCATTTGTCTTTCGATTTTTAGCGGCTTCATCAAACAAAGCATCATGTGTCGCATAGTCTTTGTCTGATTCTTTTTTCAAAAAGTTGATCATCGAATCACGCCACTCTTTTGGAATATCATTGCATTCTTCGCATTTTTTATGCAAATCATCTTTAGCAATAGATGCACTTTCAAATTTGAGGGCTAAATCCATAATCGCTTTCTGCCGAACGTTGTCTTCTTTAATTAGGTTAGCAACAAATGTTTTGATTTGATAAAAAGTGTGTGAAACTGAACAAGGCATAATATTATTTGTCGATTTAGAGGATAAATATGTTTGTTAAAAGTGTTAAAATAGAAGATATATATAGGTTAAAAATAAAATTAAATAAAATTAAATTTTAAAAAAAGGGCTACTTTTTACTAGCCAACGGCTAGTGTATTTAAAAACCAAATGGTTATATCCTCCACTATACTCGCCGGTTAACCGACGAAGGCTCAACGAATAAGGATGGTCGGTGTGACAACGAAGACCGGCGAGCGCCGGCGAGCATGCTACATAGGCACGACGAGGCGTTGCGTTTCGTGACACTCTTTGCTCTAATAATGTTATACATTATTTTTATTTTATTTATTTTTTTAAACGACAAATATTAGTGGTTAGTGGTCGAGTCGTGCAATAACATACAAATATAAAAATGTTTTTTTTTAAACTCTTGTCTAATTATGTTAGACTTTTTATCAAAAATACATTAAAATAAATAGAAGTATTTTCACTATCCTTAAATTATTTGATTATATAATATTTGAAAGTATACATATTATGTGTTTGTTTAAAAAGACATCCTTTTTACACGAATCATTCCTACAATAAGATTGTATAGTGATTTAACACGTAAATAATTTCATTAAACCATGCATTAAACCTTAGAGAGCTGGGAGTCGTTGGCACGAGAAGTTGGTGCCAAAGCCGCCACGTAGGATTTTGGGGCTTTGGCACCAAAAACCCGTTGGCACCACATTTAGGGGGGAGTCGTTGGCACGAGAAAAAGTGGTGCCAAAGGGTATAATGGGCCCACAAATACCCCCACTTTATAACTAAAAAACAAAAAAATAAAAAAAAAATAATTAAAATCGTTGGCACGAGCTGTTGGGTTCAAACCTCACTAGGTGTGTACACTTGGGGGTTGCCACGGAGGTTCACCTGCGAAGACTCCGGGCTACCCAAAAGGGTAGTCGCCCTGGGATTAGCCGGCTCGCAATGTCGAGTCAGAAACCTAGGTATACAAAAAAAAACTGGATTTGTTCTCAAAGAAAAATATACACCATAGTCAAAAAAATCTGTTATAACTAAACAAATTTTCTGTCTTTTTAACACACGAAAATATTTTGTGAATAACTTATGTACTAAGTTAATAGCTATTCCTAAAACAGATGTACATAATTTTCTGGAAAAAATTCGAATTCGCAGCAAAAAAGATACCGAATCTGCCCGCACCCATGTCCGCAGGTCGTGCGCTCATGCACAAGTTCAGTAGCTTCGGACCCATTTTTGGCCAAAAAATCTCACTTTCTGAGCCACTCCCTGCGCCTGTAGGCGTGGGAGTAAAAACCCACAAATGAATATTGAAGGTAGAAAACAAGATTTCCTTATAAACGTGTTTTCACTTCATGTTTTGAGCGATGTGGGACAATTTCATTTCCCAAAATTTGTGTTTCACGTGCCCTACTTTGAGACACGATAGCTCATTCATACTAACTCTGTTTTTGACATAGTTTAGCTCGTTGCGAAACTCTCTTCGAGGAAAACGCAAAACTACTAATCACTACAAATATATATAACATATACATATATTAAATTATGTACAGGCTTTGAAAAAATCATTTTACAAATCAATTTTCCCAAAATCCCCCACATGAATGGAAATCGGTCGCAAAAACACACGAAAGTTTCGATAAAATTTATGCGGTTAAGTCCTGCGTAGGATAGGTAGGTGTAACCCTTTGAACCTTCCCTTGTGAGATGCACTTAGTCTCCTAGATCTGAGTAGACGCGGTGTCCTTGAACCCATCCTCTATTTACATAAACGATAGTACACACTCACACAAGACTCTCCCTGACTTTGTCAAGTCCTCATAGTTGTGCTCGTTATGGTCATGAACACTGGCCTGGTTCTGCAAGGCTCTTAGAAATTGTGCCCCCACAATTTCCTTCGAAGCGACCCACTTCTCTCTCACATAGGTGATTTCATCTTGAATCACTAAAAACATATGTTTTATGATTTCATCTTGAATCATCATGCTTTATGATTTCATCCTAAATCATTAAGCCATACGTTGAACCTCTCAACAAGTCATATGTTCTAGGAATGGACTAGGAAGGTTATTGTATTAAGTAACTCCCCCACAATGACGTGACTTCCCCACATTTCTATGATTAGGTTGTCCTATTGAACCCAGATCTTGGAATCTCCAGTCATCTGGGTTAGGTTTTCCTTCATAGAAATTCATTCCTTCAAGGGCTTTAGTCTTATTCCTTTAGACGACTTACTAACTAACTATCTGCTTAAGCCTTTCGTAAGTGGATCTGCGATGTTATCCTTTGACTTTATATAGTCAATTGAGATAACTCCTGTTGAGAGTAGTTGTCGTACCGAATTATGTCGACGGCGGATATGTCTAGACTTTCCATTATACATTGTGCTATGAGCTCTGCCAATTGCTGATTGACTATCACAATGTATACTAATGGATGTTACCGGTTTAGGCAACCTCAGTATGTCCTCTACGAATTGACGTAGCCATTCCGCCTCTTTTCTGCATTTATCTAACCTGATAAATTCTGATTTCATCCTGGACTTAGCTATTACAGTTTGCTTGGAAGACTTCCAAGATATATCGGCCCCTCCTAGTGAAAACACATATCCAATAGTCGATATAGAATCTGATGTAGGTTTTTATGTATATATTTCTTTTAAGAAAAAGAAATAACAACGACAACTATTAAATCTCATGTTTTAGGAAAAATGCAAAATCGAATATTCCAAGTTTGTTCTCGAAGGAGATGTGTATTTGTGTTTCCAAAAATATAGATACGTATTTGGGTTAGTGACGTTTTTGAGAGAAAGAAATTAAAATGAAAAGACGATTTACGCTAATACTATATTACGACGAAAACGCGTTTGCACGCAAAACAAGAAAAGGACGAAAATTTAAAATATTTGAAAACTTAAAATGTAAAATCACTATTAAACTAACAACGAGAATCTAAACAATTTTAAAACTACAAACTTTTTAAGAAACACACTAGAAATAAAAATTTTAAGAAAACTACGCGACACGTAAAACTTCAAAAATGTTTAAAACTTAACGAAAAAACAATAAATTTGCAAAGAGATCTAATATGACTGTCTAAAACAGATTGTAATACAAAATTTCTAATAAGCTCAATGATTAAGCTATAATGGACGAAAAGCTTATTTAGGAAACGTCGAATTAGTCGAATTGGAGTTTTTTAGACCTCGAACGACTTCCAAGTGAAAGGAACTAATATATAAACTAAGGAAAATAAAAATGACACAAAAATGTACCAATAAGCATTATGAATAAGTTATAAAATGATTTTTAAACCAAACACGGGCTTAAAGGCTGAATATGGACAAAATGAAAGAGAGTATAAAAGAAAAATAGAAGAAACTAATGAACAAAACGAATAATAGATTAGATGGTTGTTGATGGTATGTTTGCGTCTGATATTT
The DNA here is from genome assembly GCA_025667525.1 of Glebionis coronaria. Taxonomy (NCBI): domain Eukaryota; kingdom Viridiplantae; phylum Streptophyta; class Magnoliopsida; order Asterales; family Asteraceae; genus Glebionis; species Glebionis coronaria. The sequence goes on from CM046875.1 coordinate 424,065,681, forward strand.
GTGCAAGGTCACAAGTTCGAGCCTTGCTACCTGACCTTTTTGCTTCTTTATTATTTGGCTCCTTTGTAGGTGCAATAAGTCCAACTTTGGCTTAAGAAAAAGCTTACCTAAAAAGCACTAATCCTAAATATGACCAGAAACAGATGGAAACCTATCATAAATCTACTTGATCCTTGAATTTAAGCTACTAAAACTCCCAAACCAAGCAACTACACCTACTGGTGTAGTTGATACTTTATGTGAGAAAATACTGAATGAATTTCAAAATATATGACCAGAACCTTAAGCAAACATTCAGAATATTCTAATAACATTTAAATAAATACAAAACACTTAAACTAACCACAACTTACAACTAAACAACCAAAATCAAAACCATTGTTCAAATTATCTACACAATGGCATAAACTTAATAACACTAATCAATATTTTTTGATTTTTTGTATTTTATGACTTTATAATGGTGAACTTAGGCTATATTACACTTCTACAATCTGATTCAATCAAACTTATACCCTAAATCATATGCTAAGACAGAAAATAGACTCGTGCCAAACACTACCTCTAGACAGAAATATAAAATTAAATACTAAGACAAGCTGAAATAAAGCAATACAATGAAAGTGCTAAACATAATAAGCAATAACAAGAAGTAATAAGCAGAAAACAAGCAATCAGTAAAACAAAAAGGCACATAAGCATAGAGATAAAAGAAAATGCAGAATAAAGTACTTTAAAAAGTAAAATGAAGGAAGTTGCTTACAAGGCGGTCCAAGCTTGAAACTCTAACCGGCTAAGCTTATAAGTACCTCGACTCAGATTTCTTACAACTTAATCAACCCGCAGCTACCATAACTTTTACTACCAGCTTATTTTACCCAAGAGCTTATCACCCAAATCTTTGTTACCGCAGAGACTTAAAATCAAACTGGTCGGACTTCTTCAAACCAAGAACCTTCAAAACTGAACAGCAAGAACAACCTAAATAGCCAATAAGTAGGGCTTGTTGTCAATAAGCCAGCTTATTGCTTATGCTACAGTAACTCGTGAACTTTTTTGTGATAAATGAAATAACAAGACAGGAAATTAAAGTGTTTGCAAGGTAAGTAAAATTGACAAGGTATTTAAAGATGCTGAATCTAAATTGCAACGTAATAAAAGGTGGAACTCAATAATTAATCAAAATTCGTATAATACAATATCTTGAATAAAATTTGGAACAAGAGTGAAAGCTAAAATATGACAACTATTTATAAAGGTACGACGAGGCTTGAAACTTAAACCCTAATCCTGAGATGTCATCATTTTCTTCTGTGTCTTGACCAATTTGAGCCTTTGATTATCATTCTAGAGCCTTCCAATAGTATCTCGATGGCCGAGATGAATTTGATATGTCGACATAATCCTTGAAGCTATTGTAAGCCCGTGATTGGTTCTAAAAGAATGAATCATAGCCGTAGATTGGATTCATGTGACTTGTCAACTTGTCTATATTTGTCTTGTTCTTTGACCCAGCAAGACAAATGCACATGGGATGGCATTGTCTTGGGGTAATTGTAGTTCTAGGCTATCAATTTTGGTTTCCCCTTTGTTTTCACTATAGTTGACCCTGGGAAACATGATGTGCATAACGGTGAATAGTACAAGTTAAACTTATTTCCCTCCTTTTTGACAGTAGTTATATTAAGGGGATAGGCTGTATTGGGTGGATATGTTTAGGCTTGGGAATAGGCAAAATGGGTAATGGGTTTGGTTAGAATAGGTTTAGTGGGTTGATGGTGATGATATTTGGGCATGGGTGAGTTTGACCGGGTTTGGGTTACACAAATGGCAGTTTATACCCCCTAACTTTGCAATTGTTGGCAATTCATGTTTTCCACCTTTTTCTTCAATTCCCTTAATGAATAATGACATCTTTGAGCTAATTGTCACTTTTGGCACAATTATATAGCAAACTTTTGACAAGGACCTTATATGAAATTTCTTCATTCTTGAAGGGCTTATATTGTCATTTCTTGAAATATTAGGGACCCAAATGTAATATTTGAGATTTACAAGGGTATAATATGACAACTCTTCATTTCTTGAGGGACCATTCTTGTCAATCTTCAAAACTTCAAGGACTTTTTGGAAATTTCATTGTTCGAGTCCGGTTATTTGTGTAGCTTCGTTTCTCGTGTTCGTTTGTGCTTGATTCTTGTTCTCTTTTGTTGAATTCACGATATCCGTCCCTAAAATACACAATGAACAAACACAAACATATTTTGGGGTATTTTATGATATTTTTAAGCATTTTAAGCCCGATTTGGACGACGAGATTATGTATAAATGCAGTCTCATCACTCCCCATACTAAAACATTGCCGTGCCCTAATGCAATGCTTGAATTAAGTATCATAGCACTTCCAAAGTTCATTTTTATATGACATTTATTGAAGACGTAAGTTTAAATTAACTACTACATGTGTTTTAGACATAATGTATTGTTTTCACCGAAAAATGGGACGTTTAGGGTCAAAGAATAAGAACACGTGAATGCCTCATAGAGATAAGTTCGTCATCCTCAATTTTCACCCAATTCCATGCTAAGAGTGAAACGAGATCATTGTCATTATAAGTTAGTAATGCTAACACTACTTATATGCTCTAATCACGTACTTAAACTCCCTTATTCCTAAGGTGTATCACTTATATTTTATTTTTATCTTTATGATCACGAGGATACATTTTTGACTTATGCGTGAATAGGTATTAGGTACAAAATAGAGCCTTAACGGTGTAATCAAAGTCCTTGAATTAATAATTTCACCTAATAGACAACGATGTCAAAAACTTAAGTCAACAAAAAGGATCGATAAACACGGTTTTATAACGGTTTTGAACATGAGACTTAATACCATAAATTTATGACCCACCTCATCATCGGTAGCTTTGATTCTCATGGTTTACATCCATCTTTTATTCAACTCCGCCATGGAGCTTTTATTATGACTTCGGTCTTGCCCTTATCTTTTATTTAACCTCTCCATGAGGTGTTTATTATGACTTGAAGTATACCCTCACGCTAAGACGAATTTTGGATCTTTAAGGCTTCAAGATTTAAGAAATTTACTTCAATTTTGCATAGATTTTTCAGCCTTGTGAGCTTCAAATTTTTTCTTGATTTAGGTGAAGGAACTTAAAATTATTATTGGGGAAGCCTTTGATTATTCGGGTGCCAATACTTCAAAACCGTGACGCTGGCGAATCCTTAATGTTTTCCCAATTTAATTACATGGAAGCTACTAGAATTAATTAGAAAACAACAATTTAGACTAAACCGCAAAAAACCTATTTATTAACAATTTAATAATAAAGAGATGAGAGAGAAAGCAAATAATAAGGACACATGAGTTTTTGAAAGAATACAAGTACTCTATGTTTAACATAGTAACTTATAATTAACTCTATTATTTATCGTCCTCAATTTAATGAGACTTAGCCTAATATAGTTAAGGAATCGAAGCTAAGTGCTCAACACGCACGGTCGAGTAAAAAATTACTCTTATTCTCACCATCGGAAAACCTACATTCGTGTCTTAAACACTTATGAAAAACTAGAAAAATTTAATATTTGGCCATTTTAGCCTTATTTTGCATAAAACGATAACAAAAAGATGAAAACTGGATGGCGTGATGACGTGAGCAAGGTGAAGTATCTATTCACCCCCATACTAAAACTAAACATTGTCCTCAATGTTTAAGTCTAAGGGTGAAACACCTCCATACTAGAGACGAAAAGTCGAATACTTAATCTCGAGCATGGAAAGGGTAAAACGAATAACCTAAAAGCCGTTTATGAATTATGCTAATAAGATAATCGCTAGAACGTAAAAGGATATATCATCGGATATCGGAATCTTCAAATGCAACGATCGAAGCTCGAGTGATACGTAAAACGAACACGAGAGGCTTCAATGATGACGATGAACCTAATAGATCACAATCACAAACAACCACGGAACAAAGGTTGGAAGAACACAAGTCTCCGCATTACATTAATCTAAGAAAGAAATAATATTTACAAGGATAAGCATGATAATCTCCCACGAGGCACCTTGTTTTTGATAACTGATAAGAGCATAATCTCTTATCTTATTTTATTGAAAAACGTGCTCAAAATGGTCAAATAATCATAAAAAAGTGCCATATATACTTGTGTTTCTTGTTTGTGCATGTGTAGGTACGGATATCAAGAAAAGACAAGAAAAACGATCAAGTCAAAGATAAAGCGAGCACGGGATTAGAAAAGCACACAGCCGAAGCCGGGATTCTACTTCAACGGGTTTTCTACAAATATTCCTCTCAAATTACCAAAACACCCTTACACTTTCACAAAATTAAACTTTTTCCCCTCCACTTTCCTAAAAGTTCACAAAATATGCTTCATTATCCTTAAAATGCCAAATTGGTCCCTCATCTATTCCAAATCTACCAAACAAATCCTTTAAAATACATGATTCTACCATTGAAAACCACAAGGGACCAAACTTGCCAAAGGTGAAAGTTGGGCTGGGTCAAAAGTCAAAACCAGTAAAAAAAGGGAATAAAGAAGAGAAGGAAAAAGTTACTATTCCTCCATCTCCTTCATTTCACCCAACAATGAACAAGAAAGGGGTTTTTTTATCTCTTTGGGAAATTGGCTAATTAATTATCACATTCCCACTCACAAAGACCCAATAAACGAATCCCACATCACCAAAGGAGCCACGTTGGCAATCCAAGCTTACATTGGAGAAAGCACAAAAATCAAGGGATTTTACACTAAATTCAGTGTTAAAGAAACACAAATGATGTCAAATAAAGTGCCAGCTTGGCAATCCGTGGGAAGACAGAGAAAACAAGAAAAAGATCCAAGGGCCTCAAATCATGCTTCATTCTTAAGCAAAATCCAATGGACAAAAATGAAACCCTTGGAGAGAGAAAGAGAGGCCAATAATCATCTAGAAGGATCAAAGTTTCCCTATAAATAGAGGGTAGGATTCATTGTAATTTTGATGTAATTTTCCTTAGTTAATTTCTGCAAATTTTAATTTCTTGTTATGTTTTTATATTAATGTAATGTTTTTATGAATTAATGAAAAGTTTGTTTGATCCAGAAAATTGTTCTCTTCATTTACTTTAAGTGTTTTGTTATTGCTCTCCTAAATTTGTGATAAGCTATAAGCTGTGATATAATAAGCTATTGGAATAAGTTGTTTGCTAAAAGTCATAATCTATCTCACATAAGCTTGCACACGCTTATGTGAGGTTTTGTTTTCATAAGACTAAGGAAATTATCTCAAATTACAAAAAATAAGCTCAAAAGGAATTGAAGGCTGCCTCATATGGAGATATATGAACAGTGGGTTGTGATTATTGATAATAAGCTGAAATAAGCTTATTTGTAGTTGATTATATTATGGGTTGAAGATATAGGCCTTTGGCAAAGGCTTCATTTGGATAGGAGCTTGCTAAAGGTACATTCTTATGTTACGATTCCTCTAAAAGTTTAATTTTCAGTCATAGCTTATAATAATTCTGCTTATACACTGCTTATGTGCTTATTTTGAGTGTTTACTTGATATTTAGTTACGTCTATTGGTTTTATATAGCTTTCTAGTCCTTAGTTCATTTTCTGCCTAACAATATAAAAGAAAACCAAAAATATTTTAGTTATCTAGCTTATTACATGTCACCTAGCTTATTTTTGTGTTAATTCAGCTTAATATAGGTTATTATAGTTGTTCATCATTCATAACTTTATTATATATCATTTGAAATCAAGGTTGTAGGTTAAGCGATCTTTGTGTCAGTTTAAGGAGTGTTTGGATCTGTCTGTTGAAATTCATTTAAGTTTGTTCTAGGTGTTAATGTCAGCTTAAATAGTTCCATCAGGTGGTGTTTAGTCATAATCAGTAGTTTTTTTCATTAAAATCCAAAAACACAATAAAATATTTGTTGCTTTAAGTCTCTGTGGTAATTCTCTTGTTTTGCTGAATTTTCGATTATAAGTAGTTGCTCTTGTGTTGTTTTTGTTTCTAGTAATTCTCTTTTATGCTCTGTATTAGTTTCAGTACTTGACTTGTGAAGTGGAAATCATTTGCTCAAAATTTAGAATAACCCAAAGTGTAAAAACTAGGCCTATAAGTTGTCATAAACATCAGCAGCAATTGTGAGCGTGACGTTGCGTTTTAGAGCTCGAAAATTGACACACTAGTAGTTCACTAGGTTGTTAAGATCTGCATTAAGGTTTTGAACTTTGAAATTGCTAATTGGAGAAGCTAGCTTAAGCGAAATTTGGCCAAAATCCTCTAGGAGCACATATAGAACTAAGTTGCTGTTGTTGTTCTTATGTTATGCTTGCTGCTTGAATTTTGAATTGCTTTTGATTTCTGTGGTTACTGTCGGTATAAGACCGTTTGTATATCGCACATAAGCAACTGCTTATGTGTGATCATTGCTGATTCCAAAATAAGCCTAACAGGAAAAATATTCTGTGCAAAAAAGTTGCCACAGACGAGATTTGAACCACAGATCTGTGACAAATAACAGACGCAGCAACCCACCCCTTTCACCATCTGCTCTATTATAACTTTCTGTTATTGCTTCCTTTTAATTCTGTTTTACACCTTTCTTTATTTCGTCCAATAATTAATCTGCCAAAACAGGGGAGCAGCAGGGTTTGAACACCTGACCTCACAGAATCAAGAGACGCAACACTCCTTTCTGTTGCCATCTGCTCTAGAAGAGCCTTTGTTTATCTTTTCGTTTTAGTAATTTCTTATACGTCTTTTACTCGCGTCTTATTTTTAGCTAATCAACCTAATATAGCTTAAATTCGTTTCTTATTAATATTAGTCGTTCAATACTTTTTATTATATATTATTTTTTTATTTTTTTTTGTTTTTAAGTTTAATAAATTTATTTTTAGTTACGTTATTTTCATTAATTAGCACCAATCAAATTATTTGTTTTCCACCAAAAGACGACTGAGTCGCACTTTTAACCATGAATCAATTCGAAAAGACTGGTACAACGAATCTTTTTCATACGAAGTAAAACCTTGTATTAGTCATAATCAGTTTTCTTCATATGTGGTCATTACATAAAGCCTACAGAATTTGAAGATTCAAGATTCTTGACAAAAGTCGTTCTTATTTACTACATTCAACCATAATAAAGTTGTTCTTCAGAGTTTACTACTGCTTGGTTCATCTACTGGTGTGGTCATTTTTAAAAAAGGTACTACATGCTAATTTCTGGTACTACTCTTCATGGATGGTACTACACAGTATTTGTTCTTCAAATGGTTAGTTCTTCGTTTGCTTCTTATGGTTGATACATCTACTTTTGGTCAAAAGAAATGGTTAGCACACTTTAAGGGGAAACTCATTTGCTAAAGTGTTAATCATTTTGCATATGGCATTGAGGTGAAGATTTTTTCTACTGTTTGTTGGTATTACTACAACTAATGTGAGTATCTACTGGTCAAGATCATTTTTATTAGGTAGGTGGTACTACCGTGCTTCATGGAGGGTATCTTGAAAAGTGGAATGCTTGGGTTTGATGTGTGATATTGATTAGTAGTAATTAAAAATCAAGGTTGTTCACTTACAAGACCCCTATTTGATTATGTCAAAAAGGGAAAGTTGTCTACAGAGAATGTTCAGCTTGTTGATCTTTGGTGTTGTATGCTTAAGGGGAAGTGTTTTGACATCATCAACTAGGGGAAGATTGTTGGGCTAAAAGTTGATGATTCAAACACTATGGAAAAAAGAAGGACCAAATAGGGAGTTCCCACTACTGGAGTTCCCACTGTTGGAGTACTTTCCCCTGCTAAGGCAAGTTCCCCCTGCTGGAGTACTTTCCCCTGCTAGTGAAAAGTACTTGCCCCTGCTAGAGTACTTCCCATTGCTAGTGAAAAGTATGAAGATTTGGTCAACTCAGGATAAGAATGAATAAGTTAGTTTTGATTTAGTCATTATTACTTTATTTAGTTTCCATGTATCCCTGGGTTCCTTAAGTTATAAAAGGAACAACCAGACGTAGGTTTTATTCATCAGTTCCAACACACAAAATGTAACCTACTGCTATTATGATCTCTAGGTGTGAGATTCAATGTATACACACCTAGAGTTGTTTGTGTTAATCAAATAATACAAACTCTTTTGGGAAGAATTCGTCTTGTTAAACATCTTATTCTAATCATTGTTCTATTCCGCTATGATTCATCATATGAATAATGGTTATCCTAGATAAAACAGTTTTTACTGTTTGAGTCTAAAGATCTTGGATTCAACAACGATCGCGTCTTCATAACCCTCGGTGGGTGCTTGGAGCAACTGCATCATCGTACGATTCTCGGCCATCTCGTCTACGGTTTCGACAACAAAATTAGGAACGTCCGTTTCTAAATTTCGTCTTCGTCGTTGATTCCATCGATTTCGATTGCGTCGATTCGAAAAGTCACTAGAATTAGAATAATCCTTCGATCGAGTGCGCATGCACTAACGTAGAGAATGGGGGTAGCAAAGAAGATTCTTTTTGGGGTTTTTCGTTTCTTCAACTTTTTGGTTTTTGATGGTTTTTTAAATTTTTTGGATTTTTGGGTGTATCGTAGAAATTAATCTACAAAAATTTATCCAATAATCAAAGGTCTTGATTAATGAATCGAAAGAGGAATGAAGGAATTTACGTGAAGTAAAAACCCTCGTCGACTTTGAAACGTTGGCGGAACACCAAAACTTTTCGAGGTTCAATAATGTAAACTCACAAAATAGATATATTAATACTTGAATGGCAAACCCTTAATCAATCGTCACTAAATCGATACGCACAAGCAAGCGGAGAAACGAGGCGGCGCGAACCACTTAAGAGCTTTTTTCTTTAGGGTGTATTTTATAACACCCGCCTTATACCCACCTTATAGTTTGTATCAATCGAGATTAAATTTCTTAAGAGTAATTATCTATTTTGCCTTTGATTTTTGTTTGAATTCGATACACTCGATAATGACCGGAACGCCCACTATCGAGGTGCGATTTCTCGCGTATTTGGATAATATTGTGTATTGGTTGTGCTACGGAATATAATATAGTATTCACAAAAATAAAACGAAACCGATAAAATGAAAAAGATTTGTGTGTTAATTGAGGAACAATTAACACGATTTATTTGAATATTTATATATAGTAGAAAAATAAAAACGAGTATGTACGATATTTACGCTTTCCAAAAATGAAAAGAAAAACGCACTACTCACACAAACACGATATATATAAGGCATAAAAAACACCTCCCCGGGAGCCGCACCAAAAATTGATGTAGGTTTTTATGTATATATTTCTTTTTGGAAAAAGAAATAACAACGACAAGTATTAAATCTCACGTTTTAGGAAAAACGCAAAATCGAATATTCCAAGTTCGTTCTCGAAGGAGGTGTGTATTTGTGTGCCCAAAAATATAGATACGTATTTGGGTTAGTGTCTTTTTTGGGAGAAAGAGATTAAAATGAAAAGACGATTTACGCTAATACTATATTACGACGAAACGCGTTTGCACGTAAAACGAGAAAAGGACGAAAATTTAAAATACTTGAAAACTTAAAATGTAAAATCACTGTTAAACTAAAAACGACAATCTAAACAATTTTAAAACTACAAAATTTTTAAGAAAAATACTAGAAAAAAATAATTAAAAAAACTACCCGACACGTAAAAATTCAAAAATGTTTAAAACTTAACGAAAAAACAATAAATTTGCAAAGAGACCTAAAATGACTATCTAAAACAGATTGTAAGATAAAATTTCCAATAAGCTCAATGATTAAGCTATAATGGACGAAAAGCTTATTTAGGAAACGTCGAATTAGTCGAATTGGAGTTTTTTAGACCTCGAACGACTTCCAAGTGAAAGGAACTAATAAATAAACTAAGGAAAATAAAAATGACACTAAAAAGGTACCAATAAGCAGTATGAGTAAGTTATAAAACGATTTTTAAACCAAAGACGAGCTTAAAGGCTGAATATGGACGAAATGAAAGAGAGTATAAAAGAAAAATAGAAGAAACTAATGAACAAAACGAATACTAGATCAAATGGTTGTTGATGGTATGTTTGCGTCTGATATTGGTGTAAGGTCACAGGTTCGAGCCTTGCTACCTGACGTTTTCGCTTCTTTATTATTTGGCTCCTTTGTTTTGGATAAGCAATAAACCAAGAACCACAGTTGGTGTGTCTTTGGCTGATAAGAAAATACAAACACGATCACACAGATTCACAAACAACAATTTCCAAGCAAATTCAAAACATTAATAACAAATAAAGAACTCTAAACGGTGGACTTGAGCTAGGTCTATCTTGGTGCAAAAACTTGGACTTCTAGCTCATAAGTAAGGCATAAAAAAGACTAACTTATTGATTTTAATGCAAACAAAAAAAACCTATATCTAAATTATCTAATCCCTAGTTTACAAGAACTAGTTCAAGCCAAGAGTTGAGATATGGTTTAGTGTTTATAGGCAGAAAATTTGGAACTCACTCTGATGAACAGTAGACAGATTTGTAGGTGCAATAAGTCCAACTTTGGCTTAATAAAAAGCTTACCTAAAAAGCACTAATCCTAAATATGACCAAAAACATATGGAAACCTATCATAAATCTACTTGATCCTTGAATTTAAGCTACTAAAACTCCCAAACCAAGCAACTACGCCTACTGGTGTAGTTGATACTTTATGTGAGAAAATGATGAATGGATTTCAAAATATATGACCAGAACCTTAAGCAAACATTCAGAATCTTCTAATAACGTTTAAATAAATACAAAACACTTAAACTAACCACAACTTACAACTAAAGAACCAAAATCAAATCCATTGTTCAAATTATCTACACAATGGCAGTAATTTAATAACACTAATCAATTTTTTTTTTAATTTTTTTTATGACTTTATAATGACGAACTTAAGCTATATTACACTTCTACAGTCTGATTCAATCAGACTTATACCCTAAATCATATGCTAAGACAGAAAATAGACTCGTGCCAAACACTACCTCTAGACAGAAATATGAAATTAAATACTAAGACAAGCTGAAATAAAGCAATACAATGAAAGTGCTAAAGATAATAAGCAATAACAAGAAGTAATAAGCAGAAAAACAAGCAATTAGTAAAACAAAAAGGCACATAAGCTTAGAGATAAAAACAAATGCAGAATAAAGTACTTTAAGAAGTAAAATGAAGGAAGTTGCTTACAAGGCGGTCCAAGCTTGAAACTCTAACCAACTAAGCTTATAAGTACCTCGACTCAGCTTTCTTACAACTTAATCAACCCGCAGCTACCATAACTTTTACTACCAGCTTATTTTACCCAAGAGCTTATCACCCAAACCTTTGTTACTGCAGAGACTTTAAACCAAACTGATCGGACTTCTTCAAACCAAGTAACCAAGAACCTTCATACTTGAACATCAAGAACAACCTAAAAAGCTAATAAGCTGGGATTGTTGTCAATAAGCTAGCTTATTGCTTATGCTACAGTAACTCGTGAATTTTTTGTGATAAATGAAATAACAAGACAGGAAAGTAAAGTGTTTGCAACGTAAGTAAAATTGACAAGATATTTAAAAATGCTGAATATAAATTGCAATGTAATAAAAAGGTGGAACTCAATAATTAATCAAAATTCGTATAATACAATATCTTGAATAAAAAATGGAGCAAGAGTAACATCTAAAATATGACAACTATTTATAGAGGTACAATGAGGCTTGAAACTTAAACCCTAATCCTTAGATGTCATCATTTTCTTTTGTGTCTTGACCAATTTGAGCCTTTGATTATCATTCTAGAGCCTTCCAATAGTATTTGATGGCTGAGATGAATTTGATATGTCGACATGCTCCTTGAAGCTATTGTAAACCCGTGATTGGTTCTAAAAGAACGAATCATAGCCGTAGATTGGAGTCATGTGACTTGACAGCTTGTCTATTCTTGTCGTATTCTTTGACTCAGCAAGACAAATGCACATAGGATGGCATTGTCTTGGGGTAAGTTATAGTTCTAGGCTGTCAATTTTGGTTTCCCCTTTGTTTTCACTGTAGTTGACCCTGGGAAACATGATGTTCATCACGGTGAATAGTACAAGTTAAACTTGTTTCCTTCCTTTTTGACAGTAGTTATATTAAGGGGATGGGCTGTATTAGGTTGATATGTTTGGGCTTGGGAATAGGCAAAGTGGGTAATGGGTTTGGTTAGAATAGGTTTAGTGGGCTGATGGTGATGATATGTTGGGCTTGGGTAGGTTTGACCGGGTTTGCGTTACACAAATGGCAGTTTATACCCCTTAACTTTGCAATTGTTGGCAATTCGTGTTTTTCCAGCTTTTTCTTCAATTCCCTTAATAACAACTTTGAGCTAATTGTCACTTTTGGCACAATTATATAACAAACTTCTGACAAGGACCTTATATGAAATTTCTTCATTCTTGAAGGTCTTATATTGTCATACTTGAAATATTAGGGACCCAAATGTAATATTTGAGATTTACAAGGGTATAATATGACAAGTATTCAATTCTTGAGGGACCATTCTTGTCAATCTTCAAAACTTCAAGGACTTTTTGGAAATTTCATTGTTTGGGTTCGGTTCTTTGTGCGGCTTTGTTTCCCGTGTTCGTTTTTGCTTGATTCTTGTTCTCTTTTTTTGAATTCACGATATCCGTACGTAAAATACACAATGAATAAACACAAACATATTTTGGGGTATTTTAAGATATTTTTAAGCATTTGAAGCCCGATTTGGACGATGAGACTATGTATAAATGCAGTCTCATCTAAATCCTTTATGTCATATATCCAATTTGCATCAGTGTATCCTTCAATAAAAGTTGGATATCTAGGATAATTCAGTACATAACCATGACTATATCTCAAATAATGAAGTACCTAGTCATAGCTTTCCAATGTGCATCACTTGGATTACTAGTATACCTATTAGCCTGCTAACAGCATATGCTAAGTCAGGTCGGGTACCTGTCATAAAATACATTAACATGCCAATAACTCTTGAATACTCTAATTGGGCAACACCTACGCCTCTATTTTTAGATAGATGCAAACTGGTGTCAATTGGAGTTCTAGCTAGGCCAGAATCCCTCGCATTATGAGTATTAAGAATTTTGTCCACGTAATGTGCTTGACTGAATGTAAGTCCACCTTGAGTTCGTGTGATCTTTATTTCAAGTATCACATCAACCAAACCCATATCTTTCATGTCAAACTTTGATTTCAACATGTACTTAGTAGACTTGATCATCTTGTCGTTACTACCAATGATAAACATATCATCAACATAAAGACACAAGATTACATATTCACTATTTGTGTCTTTGACATAAACACACTTATTGCATTCATTAATTTTAAATCCATTCTCTAACATGGCGTGATAAAACTTTTGATGCCATTGTTTAGGAGCTTGCTTTAAGCCATACAATGACTTAACAAGCCTACACACTTTGCTCTCTTGTCCAGGAGCCATGAAATCCTCAAGTTGGTTCATGCATATTTCTTCTTCTAAATATCCGTTTAGAAAAGTTATTTTCACGCATTTGGTGAATTTCCAAATTTCTTAATGCAACAATCGCAATTATCATTCGAATATCCGTTATTCGCGTATAAGTATCCAAGTAATCTAGAATTTCACGTTGTCTAAATCCTTTGATCACCAGTCTTGCTTTGTACTTGTTAAAAGGTGCCATCAGCTTTCATCTTCTTCTTGAAGATCTAATTATAGCCTAGTGGTTTACAACCAGGAGGTAAATCCACGAGCTCCCAAGTATGATTTTGTAAAATAGAATTTATTTCACTTTTAATGGCTTATTCCATCGAGGCCCTTCTGAGAAATTACCGCTTCTTGATAAGAAGTGTGTTCATTTTCTACCATAAAAGAAACAAAATCAGGTCCAAATGATTTCTTGGTTCTCGTCCGTTTGCTTCTTCTAGGTTAAACCTCTTCTTCTTCGGGTTGATCTTGTGTGACAATCCGTCAATTTCAGGTCGATATTTTAATCTCGACTATTAAGTATTATATGTTTACTTTAATGAGAATTTTAATTTATCGGCTAACCGAGAAGGTTATATCTTAAAACTTAACGTAAGAATATCGTTTAGATGAAAAGCGGCAAGGAATAGGTTAGATATCGATATTTTATTCTCAAATTATCATATGAATGATTTTATTGTATTTATTTTTATTTCACGTGTTTTACGTTTTAATGAATGACGAGAACTATTAGTGATCGCGATACCGACGGATGCCCAAAAATTTACGTTTTATTATCGATTGTTTCGATATTTAATATTTTCGACTTTCTTGATTTAATTACATTTTAAGTCGTGTCAAAGCTATATTATTATATTTATGAAGCATTTTAACTTTTGAAAAGTATTTCTACGAAACCCGAGTCCCGTAAATATTTTAAATTGACTAATAGTCATTTTCTATCCTATAAACTATTAAATTACTTTTTGAATCCAAAATTATGCCTAAATGACAAAATCTACCCTAAACTATTACAACTATATAAAGAAAAATTTTCACCTAACAATACCACTAGCACCATTTTTATAAAAAAATTTCACATAGAGCTTCTCTCCCACCCTTTGTTGCCGTCATCTATACAACACACAAACACATTCATAGCTTTTGATCCAGTTTGATTTTGGATAATCTAACAAAAGTCCCATCTTAGTTTTTGAAAGGTGATTCTTTTGGTACCAAATTTACCCACATGCATGAAGTTTTAAATTTTGATAAAAACAAGAATTTGTTGAAGGTATTTTATGATTATGCATGTGATGATCATGTAAAGATCATGTTATTTTGATAATTAAAGTTTGATTTTTATTTGGGTTTATATTTTTATGAATTATACAAGTGATTTGGTTGAAAGTGGGTGATTATAGGATGTTAGGATGAGTAGAAAAGTGATTGGAATTGCTTGAAAAATTGTTTTTGTATGAGTTTTAGATAGTCAATTTAGATCAGTAGGTAAAAGGGAATTTTTGGGTACCTTAAAGCTATGTTGTTGCTTAGCTAATCGGATAGGTTTGTAGAGAATTTTATTAGCTTCGATTTGATATAAAGTAGAGCTTCTAGCTCCAAAAGAGCGAAAAGTTATGATAGTTTTATTATTTGTGTACCGGGAAACGAGTATCGGCGCAATATATAGTTGTTGTCGATATTTGGATCGAATCTCGGGGATTATATAATGAGTTTTAAAAATAGTCAAGGGCTGTTGTGAATTTCTAAACCTCAGATTGAGAGTCTATTTTCACACCCCGAGTGTCGGTTTTGTAAACGGAATTGTTTAGAGTAATAAAAATGGTTTTACAAGTCAAAGGCGTAAAACTGTCCGGTTTTTACAGCACAAAGATGTGTCGGGCAGAAGGTCTTAGAAGTAATATTTTTGAATAAAAATTGAACTGGGTCTTATTCATATTATGTGTGAGTTTGTCACCAAGTTTCGTCGAAATCGGACAAGTCTAGATAGGGTAGATTGGTGTGTACATTTGGAGTGTACATGTTGATTTTAATTTGGACACGTAGTTCAATACTCGTGTGACGTGAGTTGATTATTCACTATTGGACATGGTGATTTATTCAAATGTTTAGTCATTATATCAATGACTTAGCTACTGGTCCGAGTGAAGTAAAATGATAGTTTGACTTGCGTTGACTTGACGTCTTATGACGGGTCAATGTCAAGAGTGCAAGTATTTAAACGTATAGTGGTGAAAAAGGGTATAGTAATATCACTTGCATTGTTAATTTTTCAGGATTGTCATGGTTTTGTAATTTTGAGTTTTGTATTACTTAAGTATGATTTATACTTGAGTCGATTATTAACGAACGCGCCTTATTTGGTAGGTTGCGGTTTTCGTGTTTAAACGGGCATCACTAATCGTCGACGATCGTCTCATTACCACTATTGGCTAAGGTGAGTCTATAGCCTCACTTTTAAACATGTTTACTTGCTTTGTAAAACCCGCGAGGGGGATAACATGGTTGTTTTTCTAAAATAAAGGGTGCAACGAGAAGTTGTGGAAACCCTACTTATTGGAAAAGTATGGGTGCAACGATAAGTTGTGAAAACCCTACTTATTGGAAAAGCATTTATTATAAAAATGAAGGGTGCAATGAGAAGTTGTGGTATACCCTCTTTGTTTTAAAATTGAACACAAGGGACCTGACTGTATGCTTAGATGAAAGTTATTACATAAGTTAGTTTTAGCCATAACAGACCCATGAATCGTGAATTGTTAATCAAAGGGACGATAATACTATGGATAGATCTATCGGGGTGACGCCCAGTCCGGTCGCGACTAGCTATCGCGTAGTGTTGTGATACACTAGTAATGAAACATCGGATGCATTGTATAAGAGAAATATACACACTTGGCTAGGTGTGTTGGGCTGAAATAATATATGTTAACGTTCAATGTCACGAGGCTTATGTAATGACACCGATAATTATGTCCGTACAACATAATTGTCTTTTGATGAATTATTAACCATGGAAGGTTATTCAAAAATGCTTGTGTTCTCTTTATTTAATTTAAACTCTATAGATTCAATCAACAAATTTTTGTTGACTTTTTAGCATGTTTTATCTCAGGTTCATATAGAAGGCACTCGAGGAAGGCGGTTTCGTGAAGCTTGCTTATTTGAAATGTTTTGGCCCACTTTTATAAATAATATCCATTCAAAGAATTTTTATCATTATTGCGCTTATAAACATAAAGTTATCTGGGACCATGTGTAAAGTTTTATCGTTGAATGAATGAATGGATGTTTTTATCAAAACGACTCGTTTTGAGCCGTTTTCTATGATATTGAGCTTGAATCAGGATAGTAACACCCAAGGACCCTTCCGCTGATATGACCGAAATTGGGGGTGTTACAGATTGGCATCAGAGCTCAAGTTATAGAGAACGAAAAGATTTTCTAAAAATGAAATTTTGAAATCTTTTAACTATAACAGTTGCAAGCGAAACCTCCGAGTTGCCAATGGACGAGAATGAAAGTATTTTTATATATATGAGATTATATTTATATGATGTAATCTTTATCGATTATTTGTACTTGTGAATTACAAGGTATTCTCATTTATTTAATTATAAATAATAATTTTATGCTTATAAGAGATTTATACGACATAGATTGTCATGAAACCATCCTAGTCATTCTAACGATAACGCTGAAGTTAATCCTGTTATTATCGAGACTAACTAAGTTGTGGATATACATGATCCCAATGAAATGGTTAACATTCTTGATGATATTCTTTTGGTTACAAGGATTTTGATTTCCTTGGTTCTTATTATTGATTCCTCAATCCGTTCATATCGTTCGCAAATTTAATCTAGATTTTCATTAATCTTCGACATTCTATTGTTTTGCTAGAAACAAGTTTGTCTGAGATGGTACTATTGATTTTTAGGAATTGAGATTGATTATTATGGTATTCACATGCCAACCAGGATTCAATATCCATTTTCTGCTAAATCATTTTCTCGTTTGTTTCGATCCTGATTTTTTACGTTGAGCTGGCGATGCTTAAATAAAATGATTTATAATCGTCTTGTTGAAATGAATTGGCCATTTATTTGAACAAGGAAATTATAAATTGTTGAATCACAAATTTCTAAATCTTATTTGGATGGATTTGATCAATCCATGGAAATAATGATTTATAAACGTGTGGGCTTAAGCATATAGCATCCACGCATTTAAAAATCTTATTGACTCGTAATTTGTTTGCTTGATTCATTCCTTGATTTTGTTCCTTTAATTCTTGGATCATGAGATGGTTGCATTGAGACTGTCCAAAACCACCAATTGAGGAGGATATCAAGCGTCTCTGAAAGACACTATAGAAATATTCTTCTAGTGTGACCGAGGAGCTTTCTTAGCCATGTGAATTATCTAGTAACTCTTGTGGATTAGTTTATCAATTGTAGTATCTTCCATAAATCATTAACTAAACTGTGACATCAGTTAGTATGACTAGTCTTTTAAGTTAGACAACATTAGACGATGACAATCTATAATGCTTAACAACACAACTTGTACTAGTTTGTGATCAACGGAATGACTATCTTTTGATTCCTAATTCTACATCGTTATGTTATTATCTTCCTTTTCTTTTCTCTTGTAAATTCCTATGGTATCACGCAACCATTGAATGAATACTCTTTATGATTTGATTTGCGTTGCACAAGAATCATGCAGTCAATGAAAGCTATGACTGAAGCACGAATACGCCAAGTTATTAGTGAATAAATTGTTTTATCTTTAACCGAATTCATGGCCAACATGAATGATGGATCTGGAACTGGAGATGAAACTACAACTGGTGGAACTGGAACCGTTGGAGCTGAAGCTGGAGCCAATAATATTCTTGGTACAGATGGAACAAATGTACCCGAAATTAGAGGCTATAACTACACTTCATTCATTAAGTGAAAACCATAGACTCTTAAAGGGACTAAAGATGAAGGAGGATTGTGTCAGTTGTTGAAAAGCTGGCGTCGGTCTTTCGACTAAATGACCCTAATCAAGAGGATAAGGTGTAGTATGAAATCGCCACTCTCCAAGGTCGTGCATAAATTTGGTGGAATGGCATACTTGCTTCCACAGGTATCGTTACTTATGGGACGCCATGGATTAAGGTGAGGAAGCGGTTGACTGAGGAGTTTATCCTCAAAGTATTTCCAAAGTATAAAGCAAGTGTTGTACAATCTGAAACTGAAGGGAACTAACATTGCTAGATATACCAAGTGTTTCCATGAGTTGACTCCTTTATGTCCAAGAATGGTGGAACCCGAATGGTCAAGGTCAAGCAGTATATTCACGGTTGACCAAGAATATACACGATGATGTGACTTCTTCTAAGCCATTTACTATTTGTGAAGATGTATGCATGGCTTATTAGCTCATGGGACAAATAATTCAAGGCAACGCTGATGAGGTCATTGAAGGGAAAAACAATTCCAAACTGAAAATCGTTTCGTGCATTAGAGCTCGTAAGTATATCAAAAAAGGTTGTGAATTCTTCTTAGCTTAAGTATCGTAGAAGGAAGCGTAAGAGAAGTAAGTAGAATAACTCTAGTCATTAGTAACTATTCCAAAGTGTTCTGGGAGATTTTCCAGGTTTTTCGCTCTAAGGCAAATAGAATTCCTAATTGATGTAATTCCTGGTGCTGCAACTGTGGAACGTGCACCATATCAACTAGCATCATCCGAGCTGAAGGAATTATCTGTACAGTTGCAAGAACTATCTGATAAAGGTTTTATTCGATCGAGCTCGTCACTTTGGGGAGCTCCTATTCTGTTCGATAAGAAGAAGGATGATTCGTTCCATATGTATCAATTACCGAGAGCTGAATAAGATAAAGATTGAGAATCGTTACCCGCTTCCAAGAATTGATGATCTATTTGATCAACTTCAAGTTCTCGTGTTTTCTCCAAGATTGATCTTCGTTTTGGTTACCATGAACTTCGCATACGCGAGGAAGATATTCCTATTACGGTGTTTAGAACTCGTGATGATCATTATGAGCTTCGTGTTATGCCTTTTGGTTTCACTAATACACCTGCTATATTCATTCACTTAATGAATCGTATGTGTAAGTCGTATCTTGATAAATTTGTGATCGTTTTCTTTGATGATATTCTAATCTACTCTAAGAGCGACGAAGAACATGCCGAACACTTAAAGATTATCTTGAACTTGTCAAAGAACGAAAAGTTGCACGCAAAATTCTCAAAGTGTGATCTTTGGCTTAGTTCCGTACAATTTCTCTTACATGTCTTTGATAAACGTAGGGTACGTGTCGATCTTGCGAAAATCAAAGCCATCGAACATTTGAATGCTCCAAACTGAAGTACGGCAATTTCTAGGTTTGGCTGATTACTACCTAAGGTTTATTGAAGGATTCTCTTTGATATCAAAACCATTAACCAAGCTAACTAAAAAGAATGAACCGTATGTGTGGGGCGATGATGAAGAGAAAGCTTTTCAAACCATGAAAAGGAAACTCTACAGCACGCCGATCTTATCGTTACCCGAAGGAAGTGAAGATTTTATTGTTTATTGTGATTCATCTCTTGAAGGAATTAGAGCTGTCTGATTTGTACATGCTTGTAGGAAACTCAGAAAGAATGAGGAAACTACACACCCATGACTTGAAATTAGGTGCGGTGAGTTTTACTCCTTTTCTATTGAGACATTAATTGTATGGCACTAAATGTTCGGTATCGACAGATAGAAAGAGCTTACAATGTATTCTGGAATAAAAAGAGATAAATAAGTGTAAGACTTATGCACACGACTTAACCAAATACGAATACCATCATGGATTAAACCAAAAAGAAAGATTAGATTAGATGAAGAATAAAGAGAAAAAACAAAAAAGGTTGTGAATTCTTACTGAGAGAAAGACATATGTTTCTCTCTCTATAATCTATGAAATGGAAAACACACACATACAAATGAGGTGCTTAGTGCCTTTTATACTACAAGTATAAGGTATAGAAGGCCTTCCTCATTTGTGTGTTCGGGACTAATTCCCGTTACATACCAAACATTGTACTAGAACTCTCAACACCATTATGTAGCATTTTCCACGAGCTTCGCAACGGTATATTATATGGCCATCACTTTAAATACGGCTAACAATCTCCCCCTAAGGGGTGGTCATGTAATATGTGACTTCACTTCTTTGATGTTGCAGACTTTGAAGCTCGTTGTCTTGAGAGTTCTTTCATAGTTCCTTTCATGACTTGTGATCTTGGATCTTTGATCTTTGCCTTGACTTGATCTTGAAACTTTGCCAACTTGTGTTCTTGTGTCTTTCCCCACATAGTCATATTTTGTGTTGTCTTGAAAGCTTGTTAACAATCTCCCTTGATTATCAGAGAAGCGGAAGTCTTTGTCTTTAGATGTTCTTGAGCTTTCTTCATTTACTTGAGTATGTAGTTTTGAATTACGACTCTTGAGGTTACGCCACTGTTTGCATTCCTCCGGTTTCCCATTATACAGTACGAATACTCTACCTGTGATTAGGTAAGTTCAAAGAACTTCCTTGACAGGGTTTCCAGCAGTGGTAGCTGTTCTCAATACTTGAATATATCAAAAGATAATTCATAGTAAGGAGTGAATCATGCAGTTCCATTCTGCTGATTAAGTCGTCAATTCAATTTCTTGGAACAAGTTTGAATCAATTAAGAATCAAACCATTGTTGCTTTCCAGTTGACAGAAGTTTGATTCATATAGAATCTCACAAGTTACCTACCGCAGTGCTGTTTGATGATGACACTAGAAGGATTTCCATTCGTCACTGTAAATACTAATAAGTATTCCTCTGAATGTTCTGGCAAGATCATAAAGATATTGCGTAGATACCTGGAACGAGTTTGAATCAAAATAGAATCAAACCACTGTTGCTTTCCAGTTAGCATATGTTTAATTCAAGTGAATCTTACATATGACCTACCGCAGTGCTATTTGATGTCAACACTGGAAGGATTTCCATTCATCATAGTGAATACTAGAGAGTATCACTCTGAATGTTCTAGCAATACCACAAGGATAGAGCGTAGGACTCTGTGAATTATCGCTTGTGTTCTAACGATGAAAAACAATTGATATATGGAATAAGTGTCCTAATGAGATTTTTGATGAATCTCGTTGGCTCTAGACTCTATAAGTGCACGTTTATTTGGTGATCGGAGGCTGGAGCAGACTTCCACCTATTCAATATCTACTATCTCGGAGTGAGAAAGTTGATAGAAATGAGTTGAACTCCGTGACAATAAAACAAACTTGTTTTGAGATAAGCTTGAGTAGGTTGGGAGGGGTTGTGCTTTGCATCACTGGGTCCATGACGCTTTGTCTTCAATACCAGAAATCATCAACGTGATTCTGATAGTAGATGTATTGACTCGGTTTCTGCCTAAGATGTATGGAGGGCTTCTTTCTTTAAACCCTTTATCCTTACATTTCTTTTTCATTCTTCAACCCCTTCAATGCTTACCAATACGTCATAACTAGCACCTTGTTGTGATTATTCCAGTGCTAGCTTAAGTACTTGGTCGACATTTTTCACGAACGCACTACTAATCCATCTTTCCTAAGGACTTCTAAGTTCTAATGGATTGTCCCTGGGAAGATCTATCCGGTTCAGGTTGGATCATAGGACGAATACCTAACAACCTTTTGACACCAATACCATAGTGAATTAATGTGTTGAAGGGTATAGATATCGTAACCAGAAAAACCAACTAAAAATGCAATCAAGGTGTTGATGAAATCAATGTTTACACCTTGAAAGTTTTCTATATCACCAAAACACTCCCCCTACATATGTGCATCATCGAATGAAAGGTTTTTGCACATATTAGGAAGAGAAAGAACTTACATCAAAGATCTTACCCAAGATGACACATTTTGAACATATTTTAATCACTATTCTCCCCCTCAAAAAGTGCATGTGATAGAAATTTTTGTGAAACTAGTGATGAAACATGGAGAGAATAATGTTGCATGAAAGTTTGTACTCCCCCTCGAAAAGAAACTCTAGTTAAAATAGGGGAGTATATGAGCACACAGTTTTGAAATACCTTGAAAAAATTATGCTCAAACCCGAGAAAACTGAATTTCCTGTTGTTGAGGAAAAATGTACATAAATGAACATTTTCCTTGAGTTCGTGAGCTTAAAACTTTGAATGTTTTAATATAAGCTCATGACCGAGAAAAATTAATTTCTCGTTGATGAGGATAAGTCATAGACTTTCCTTTCTTTGGGGACCGGGTTATAGTCTGACATGTGAGTATAAGCCATTATGAGAAGAAAGTAGAAAAGACATGTTTTGAAAACACTTGAACTCTCATTCGAACTTTATGTACGTACCCTGTCGTTATTGAGTGACATTTCTAAGTATGTACATATTATCGATGCTTAGAGACATGTCGAAGAAGAATATTTTTGGTATTTTTGAAAGATTTTCTCATTTTTTTTATTTTTTTATAGTTTTATATTTTGTATTTTGGATTTCTGATAGATATATACAAGATTACCGCGAATGTGCAAGACGTTCAAGTTCATCTGGAGTGAAACTACGCATACCAAGTCGACGAACCAAGAATTCAAGTCTGTCTTGAGAAAGAGCTTTGGTGAAGATGTCGGCTAGTTGGTAGTCCGTCTAGACAAAATACAGTTCGATCGTTCCTCTTTCCACATGCTCCTTTATGAAATGGGAATCGGACAACAATGTGCTTGGTCTTGGAGTGTTGGACCGGGTTACAGGATATGGCTATGGCTGATTGTGAATCACAATAAATAGGAACTTTGTTAAAGTGAAAGCCATAATCCGTGAGTTGTGTTCTCATTCAAAGGACTTGAGCACTACACACAGATAGAGACACATATTATGCTTCCACGGTGGACAGCGCCATGAAATCTTGTTTTCTTGAGGACCAACTCACTAGCTTCTCGCCTAAGAATTGTGCTCCACCGGAAGTACTCTTGAATGTATCATGACTCCCTGCATGGTCGGCATCTGAAAAACCAGTTAGATTAAAACCAGAATCCTTCGTATTCCAGAGACCCATGTGAATGGTTCCCCAGAGATAACGAAATATTCTTTTAACCTCCTTGAGGTGCTTCTCGGTTGGCTTAGCCTGGTACCGAGCACATAAACAAGTAGCATGCGCAATGTCCGGTCTGCTTGAGGTTAAGTACATAAGGGACCCGATCATACTTCGGTATTTTGTAGGATCACAGGATCACAGTTTTCTATTCCAAATTTCGTTAGAATCTCGAGCACATATTTGGACTGATTTATAAAAATACCACGGGGGGATTGGTGAACTTGCAGACCAAGAAAGAACATCATTTACCCCATCATGGACATTTCAAATCTGCTTTTCATAAGGTCAGCAAATAAAATGGAATATTTTGGGTTTGTAGAGCCAAATATTATATCATCTACATAGACCTGAGCCACCAAGATGTCGTTGCCGTAGTGCTTGATAAACAACGTTAGATCAATGGTTCCTTTGCTGAATTGATTTTGGAGAAGAAATGATGATAATTCGTCGTACCATGCCCTCGGTGCTTGTTTCAAACCATAAATTTCCTTTTTCAACTTGTAGACATGGCTTGGATGTTCGGTGTTGATGAAACCTTCAGGTTGACATACGTACACGTATTCTTTTAACGGCCCATGCAAGAAAGCCGTCTTCACGTCTATTTGATACACAGTGAATTATTTGTGAGCAGCGTATGCCAGGAAAATCTTAATAGCTTCCATTCGAGCAACCGGGGCGAAGGATTCAGTGAAATCAGTTCCCTCCTTATGTTTATAACCTCTCATAACTAACCGAGTCTTGTTCCTAATGACCGTTTTCTCCTCATCCATCTTGTTTTTCAATAACCATTTCAGGGTAAGGGGATCGATATTGTCTGGCGTGGTACTAACTCCCATACATCAAGCCGGATGAATTGATTGAGCTCTTCTTGCATAGACTCAATCCATGATGCGTCGGTCATTGCTTCTTTAACACTTGCTAGTTCCATTGTGCTAACTTATAGTGCATAGATTCACATATCACCATCGGTACACAGCTGATTTCGTGTTGAGACTGGTCGTGAGAGATTGCCAATCACTTGAACCAAAGGATGATTCTTAGTCCATTTGTGTTCATGTGGAAGTGTATGAGAAACTTGATGCGAGCTCGACGGATCCACATATGGTGTTGAAGGCTGAGTAGTACTTGTGGAAGTCGCAAATGGATTAACAAACTCATGTTCGTTGAGCATTGCATTGTTTGCATTTTCAGCAACTATTTCATTCTGAAGATGAACATGATTAGGAATTTGCTGAGAATGTTGTTAAGTTGCGTCAGCAGTCGGAGAAGTGGTTGGAATATTTGGATTCAATATGGTTGAGTTTGACGTAGATGTCGTAGAAGAAGATGTCGTTGGTGTAGATGCAATCGGAGGTTGTTGAACTACTGTAGCAGGTGCAGCCGGGGCATTTTGAGGAACACCAAATGACGAAGGACCCTCCATATATTCATCATAGATTGGCCCAAATAAAACTTCCAAGTCACGTTCCGAGGGTTGTAACGATGAGATTGCTGACGGTGAAAATTGAAGCGCGAGTCCTGAACTTAGGAGTCCAGAAGTCTGACTTTGAAGCTCGGGATGTTGACTTATATGTTGAGATGCCATTCTTGAGAGTTCATCAAATCTAATATTCATAGTATCCATTACCTTTCTTATCCTCCAATTATAAATCCTGTAAGCACAAGCAGTTGAAGAATAACCAATGAAAAAGCCAATATCACCTTTAGGTTCAAGTTTACCGATATCTTCACGGTCATTCTTCGGATAACATAATGCACCGAAGACATGTAGAAATGATATATCCGGTTTTCTTCCATTAATGATCTCATAAGGTGTTTTGTTGAATCGGGTGTGAATAATGGAGCGGTTTTGAGTATAACTTGCAGTTGCTATAGCGTCGGCCCAAAGAAATAACGGTGAGAAGCATCATCCGAGCAGCTTCAACTAACGCACGATTCCTCCGTTCCACAACTCCATTCTGGTCTGGAGTTCTTACAGCCGAAGTTTGATGAGAGATCCCAACTTCGTCAAAGTAAGCTTTCAGTTGCTGATTGGTGAATTCTGTGCCGTTATCCGTTCTCACAATAATGACAGGGGCTTGCAGTAGTACTGATGTTTTCTTCAAGAGGTTAATAATTACATCAGGGGCTTCATCTTTTGATGCAAGAAAATGAGCCCATGTATAACGAGAATAATCATCCACAATTACTAGGACATACCGCTTTCCATTTATGCTTTTGATTCTCATTGGGCCACACAAATCCATATGTAAGAGATGTAACCTATTCGTTGAGTTGGGAACAAGTTTGGGTTTGTGAGGCTTCTTCTTACTTTTAAATTGCTCATAGGAAGGACAAAGATGGTCTTTGGTATATTTAAACTTTGGAAGACCGGTAACAAGATCATCTTTCGCAAGTTGGGTGATGGCATCGAAATTGAGATGAGATAACCTTTGATGCCATAACCATGACTTTGTTGAAGTGGCCCGGGCCATGAGACAAATTGGAGAAGCAACAGACATTTGAAAAAGATCAATGGTGTAAAGTTTGGTGGTACGATTTCCTTTCAACAAATAAATTCCTTCAAGATCCCTAACAAAGCATGTATGACATTTGAAGGCTACCTCTAAATCTGAATCACAGAACTGCCCAACCGAGAACAAGTTGTGTCCCAAGCCGTCAACAAAAGTGACTCTGGTGATGATTATATTTCCCCAATGAAGATCACCATATCCTAGAATTGTAGCAACATGATCATTTCCAAATCGAACAGTTCCCATGAAACGACATACAAAGTTCTTGAGAAGGCTTTGATTCCCAGTCATATGTTTGGAACAACCCGAGTCCACGCACCAGAGACAAATTTCAACAACCTGCCAATGATAAGAGAAAGAATATTTTGGCAAGCGATGAAATAGGTTCCTGTAAGGTTAGAAGATAAGCCGTATCACATACCTACGTTTCACTGTCAGTATGAGATCTACTAGTATCGATAATTTTGCCACTATAGTCAAAATTTCTACCAGTAGGCAACCATTTAGAGGTGAATCTAGGGCTACTAGGCTTAGCAAGACTTTATTTGGACCCTACGTGCGTACTTTTTGGAACATACACCTTAGCCTTAGGAGTGCGTTGTTGTTTACTGACTGACAGCTTGTCAATTCGAGTGTAACCACCATAATTCAAACCATTCATAGTCAAAACACAAGCATCATGACTAAAAGTAAAGAAACATTTATTACATTTAGCACAAATAACTTCAGATTTTTCATTCCGAATAGCACACTTAAAGTCATTACATTCAGATGAATTAAGTGTCTGACTCTGATTAAAAAACGGTAAATTCCTAAGGTGTTCTTCTACTTCCACATTATTGATCTTGGGGCGACTACTTCTAGAGGAAAAAGGGACCCTATCATTCCTTGTATTGCTCGTAGGCTGTGGCCTTCTACTCTTAGTGTAGTTGTTTATTCATGTAGAAGAAGACACACGTCTATTAGAATTAGCACTTTTTAAATCAATGACTTGTGGTTGAGATATATTGGTCGGTTTTCTCCTAAAGCTTGCTTTACGTTGATTGCTAGGCACAGAGGGAGAAATAATATGAAACATTCCTGGGGCAATCACAACAGATTTCGTTCTAGAAACCTTTGGAAAAGGTGTTACAGCAATACGAGTGGGTCCCGAGGTTGCTGATGTCTGAATCATAGCATCCATAATCGTACTAGGCTCAGAAGTCGTATCTTTTAATAAGGCTTTTAACTTACAGTTCTCACAGATTTTATCAATAAGTTTCTGATAGACAGACTTACTTTGTTCAACAGCCCGCTTATATGAAACAACAACAGATTCTAAATCTGTAATATTAGCCTTAAGCTTCTGAACATTTCCATCACTAGCATTCTCTAACCCTGAAGAGGCCAAATTCTTTTCCTTAACCCCTACTAACTGAGCCTGCAACCGTGCGATAGTTTGTTGCATTTCATTGTAGGCTTTATCATACGAAATTTGTCATATTTGCATTCATCACATTTTTTGACAAATTATTTCGAAAGATCGGTAAATTCTTTGTCCTTTTTAATGACAAAAGATTCCATTTTCTCTTTCATACGTGCAAGCTCAGTTTGGAGGGTTTCATGATTTGACACAGAAGTATCTAACACAACAGGGCTGCTATCAACACTATCAGGTGCTGTAGAGAGGTGTTCAAGATTGTTTTCTAAAACTTTGATTTTAGCAAGAGATTCATCAGCCTCTTTCGCCAAAGATTTAAAGTCTTCAACAAAGTTGGCTAATTCTTTTAGAAAAGCGTTTTCCAAATTTCTTATCCTAGCATCAACTTGATTAATAACCAGATTAATATCGTTTTGAAGAATTTTTTGGACCTCAATCTGAACTGGTGATGTAAAATTTCCTCAAGTGATTTTGGAATTAACAACACGTTTAAGTATGACAAAGTTATCTTTTAGCTCGTTTAGAAATCGGCGTGTGATACTCGGTTTAGGAGGGTCATCATACAATTCCTCACTTGGTAGCAAAAGCATTTCAGTACTTGTTTTAGACCGAACAAAAATAGTTGGAGGATTAACTTTCGGATAATAAACGGGTGTTACTTCTTTATTAAGCTTTTGCATTCTTAAACGAGTCTCTACAGCAAGTTTAGTAGTTTCCTCAGAATCATGCACACTAGGAGGATCATGCTCATCAGACAAGAGCACACTACCATTATATAAAGTTTGATTTGTGGCTTGAACATGCTTAAGATACTCGGGATTGGGGGGAAGAGGACAACCTAAAGCCATTTTGTAACGGGTGTAATTTATCTCATTCACTTTAGGTGCGAGCATATTTATCGTTTGCATAGTTTGGCCACGTTTTACCAAAAGGTTGTCTAATTCCCTAATCCTATCATGAGCTTTGCAAAAATCCTCAAGATGCCCATCTTCTAGAATTTTTAAATTATATTTCCGATTTTTTCGTTCTTCTTTTAAACCCAAAATAATAGATTTTTCAGTTGAAAGCTCTTTATTAAGAGAGGTGATTTCATCATTCAATTCGCTTATCTTTTTAGCACTACTTAAGTGTAAGGCATTTAATTTCTTAGTAGTGCATTTTTCTTGATAAACCGATGTAGCATGAGCTTGTTCAAGTTCTTTAATTTTAGCCTGATGAATTTGAAAACTTTTATCCCGTTCCTTATATCCCGCAAGCTCAGTGGTCAATTTGGCATTAGTTTCTCTAAACTTATTATTAACCACCGTAGCATGGTCAACATCCTTAGCAAGCTTATCAAATAAATATTTATAATATGCATGGGTCGCATCAGGAAGGGTTGTAGGCTAGGCAACTTGATCCACACTAAGGTCCACACTGGGCTCATTCGAATTAATATTACTATTATTCGTTTGATCCCCTTGTGTCTCAATGTAGGGCTCAAGCATCTCAGTATACTCCTCCTCCTGATTCGACGTACTATATATATCATTATTATCAAAACGTGGGTGTACCTCGGAGGGACAGTCTGAATCATAGACTGAAGCAATGTCATCATGCATTCCTGAGGTAGATGCTTGCTGTAAGTTTGCCATCAAGATGTAGTTGGCATTCACTTCTTCTTCCTCGTCATATTCAGCTGCAGAAGCCATAAGATCAAATTCCTCAGCTTGAAGTGGAATCCCTGCCTCTTCCTTTTGTGCAATAAGAAGTTGAGTCTGAGGATAAGCAGCATCCCTCTTCTTTTTAGCTGTGCAATCTCGAGCATAATGACCAAATCCTCTACAGTTGTAGCACTAAACCTGACGATTATTGTTTCCATTTCCCGTACCAGTATTCTCAGCCCTTGCAGCCACAATATTTCCCATCTGATTACTAACCGCTGGCACAACAATTAACCCATTCTGAGTACCCACATTCGGAACACTCGAATTATGACCACGGTTTTATCCATACTGATTTCTTGCATTCCCAATGGTCTGCCCAACATTCTGACCATATTGTTGAAACTGTGTCCCCGTGTTCCCAGCAACTAACCATTGGCGATCTTGATTCGTGTTCATGAAAGGTTGAGCAATCTGCCTATTTCTAGTGTTCGAGGAGATTCTCTAATTGTTGTTGGTGGAGTTAATGGTAAATTTGAATGCCTTTGCAAGAAGTGCAAGACCAGTATTAATCGCATGAGTAGGATCGATGATGTCATCAAAACAAGCAATGGGATGTTAGTTCACAACAGCAGGAAGTTGATATCCATAAGGGGTGAGTTGTTGTTGTTGTTGTGGCATGAAGTTACTTGTTGTTGTAAAACCCCAAATTTTGAGCTTTTAACACGTCACCTACTTCATTATTATTATCACTCATCCTATAATATTTTTATCAACCACTTTTATAAACAAGATCATAATATAGTAAATATTATATATTTACTTATATTACTTAAAAACTTGACGTTTTAACCATGGAGCTATTTTATTTTTATTTTTAGACACTTTTTATGTGCATAAATAATTACTAATTATATTTATTACGATTAATAATGACGATCCAAAATATTACGCCTTAAAAACTGCATACAATAAATTTTGAACATACACTTTTAGTACAATAAACACGACTCAATAAAAAAAATATTTTACCTGATGTGGCTCCTCTCGTATCCACATTTCATACCAAACTCTACCCTCAATCTGGTTCTAAAACATTCATCTACTACCTAGGATTGGTGCAAGATTTACCCACATACCATATACCTTGTACAAACCTTAACATTAAAACCTAGTACTTGATTTTTACCATTTGTCTCTTTGACCTCAAGAGATGCCGCAACACAAGAGTCGAAAGGGACAATGTGTACAACATTAGGATACACAAGATCTAGTCTAGATATACTAGGACCTTACAAGATTCACCAAATTTCAAAAATCCTTATACAACCGTGTATAACCTGGAACCACAAAAACAAAATCTAACAAGTCACACCATCATTTGGTTTTGGCAATGTACACGTCTAAAAAATCTCACTAAATCTTGCTAGATCCTCTAATACAAGAAAAATCTTAAGTTTCTAAACACAATCCTATCTTATCCTTATTCCTTCCTTATAATTCGAATGATAGACCCCAACTCAAACATAACGAACAAATGCTCAATCCTTCATTTTTGGTTCCACTCCCAAGCCATTTCTAGTCATATGAACACAAACAAATCACTAACCTATATCATCCACAACACGAACAAAAGACACCATGGTGAATGAACACGATAAGGGTTTCGTCAAGTCGGGGTTTTCTCGTGGGTTTGAGTTAAGAACGAGCTAGGGTTTTCATAGGACCTTCGGGTCTCATTCATATACCTCTTTGTTCACATTCCAGTGAGTGCTTCTTCTCTCGTCTATTTGCTTAATAATCTAGACATTCATACCCTAATATGTTCTTGTGTAAAGATCAAAAGATGTTTCTTTTTCAAACCAACATTTGAACTTGATTTAATATGATACACACTGTTAGTTTGTGGATGTGCTTGTAATGATGCTACGTAAGCCACACATAGTAGAAACTAGTGTTGTAGACTATAACAGGAAAGCATGTCTTATACTCTTT
Organism: Glebionis coronaria; assembly: GCA_025667525.1. Taxonomy (NCBI): domain Eukaryota; kingdom Viridiplantae; phylum Streptophyta; class Magnoliopsida; order Asterales; family Asteraceae; genus Glebionis; species Glebionis coronaria. The sequence continues at coordinate 424,096,995 of CM046875.1, forward strand.
AACATAGCCTATGTGCCATACTCATACGACAAACCAAGAACCTTACCTCTTAGAGTTTGTTGTAGCAAGAAATCAGTGTCCATATAGGTTTCGGTACACTTTGCAATGGAAATGAAATAGACACAGAAATATTAGAGATTTGTAAACCACCTTCTTTGATACTAACCACATAACCATTATGATTTGACTCCTACCTTATAAACAACGCCCTTATAACATAAACATGAAGTAGTGAGTGCTCACGTTAAGTATTTGGTAAGAGTGTATAGTTGGAAATATAATACATTGTTGTGAAACCTCATCTTTAGATCCCTAAACGAGCCACCTAGGATAGAGTGCCCACACGTTTTATGGGGACAAAAGGTAGTCGAGATAGCTAAGAACCAACAGAAACTTGAATCACCCGAAATGGTTAAGAAACGAGTAAGAAATCACTTACCAAAACACGTTGAACATGACTTGTTTTTAATCGAAATATATAAGTTATTTAGTGTTTCAACACGACCTTTTACGACCTACTTTCGACCCTCTAAACGACCTTGCCCCATGTCGAGTAAACAACGAAAGTTGTAGACGGCCATGCCGTCTACACGAGCCTACTTTTAGTTCAAACCAAAAGTATTTAACAAAAACCGTAGATGAGATCGAAAGTGACTCGTCAAACACCTTTCTTTAAAATAGGTTCACTTCGAACATGACTTTACCCTATCAAACGATCTTGATTTATGAAACTAAACATACGGGCCTCTAGACGACCCAGCTAGCTTTCTAACGATGATTTTAGTTTGTATCAAAAGGCACTTATGAACTCTATACTTGCTTTCGAAAACAATCACAACAACAATTACAACATAAATCTTCCCACCGTTTTCCTTATAGTTCCCACTGGTAGCAATCAACAGCCACTGTTGGAAAAATTAAGAAACAATGCATGTGAAAACTTTCCATTTGTATAAAATGTTTCTTGTCCCCCAACATTCAACATTCTTGTTCCCTGTTTCCCCAACACCAACATATTTGGTTTTCCTAATGTTTCATGTTTTCAAAACTTTTATATTAAACATTTAATTTATTTATATTAATTATTTTTATAATAAAAATATAATATATTTAGGATATTTGACCCGTTAAATGACCCAAATAAATAAATTGACCCGACAAAAAAATATTTAGTATTTCTAAATATATCCCAAATTAAATGTTGACACTTTTATTAACACGTTAAACCTTCGCAAGTGTCGAAAACCATCGGTTTATCTATATAAACTCAAGCACATACTAGGGGATTATATACAATGTATATTATTATTACGATAACGGAAACTTGTAAGACTTTTATAAAACATTATATTTATAAGGCTTAATTAAATAAAAATCATTTTATTTAATTCATTTATAATGTTACCATTCAACCAAGGTAAATACGCTTTATTAAATTAAAAGTGGTACATGGTACGATAACTTACAATAAGTTTAACACTTAAAACGATAACAACTTATTAAATTTGTGATCATGCATTTTCATTAACTGCATTTATATGTGCATTTTATTTGTGCATTTACTGAGACATACATATTACATAGGTAATTCTACTGCTTCGTGATCATACTGTGCCAATTTATTCAGTGACATCATCACTACATCATTGCTACTAAGGTGAGTTCATGACCCCATCTTTTACTGTTTTATAAATGGGGGAGAAAACATACTTAATTATTGTTTATGCAAACGCTTACAGACAACAACAACTTATTGTCTATTGTTTGCCCCATTCCCGTGGACTGTAATAGTTAATAGTGTAGCGCGAAATGTTATGAATAGATCTATTCGGGTATTGACAACACTCGGCCTGCGTGACTTGCTATCACGAAACGCTTAGGCCAAGCAACAGGTTTATTTCATTGTCGGACTCAGGGAAACAACATCAGGATAGATCCAAATGGGCATACTGAGAAACATTGTCTAGCTTCTATTACAGGGCAATAGGAACTACTATAGCATTGGGTTGTGATTGTCCTGCTATGATCGTGGTATTTGGCATAACAATACTTATACTTTTTGAACTAAACTCTATGAATTCACCAACCTCGTGTTGACCCCCACATTTTACTTTATATGTTTTCTCAGGAAAATAAGTAGGTTCATGTGCATTGGTGTCCAGCATCATAGGAAGCATCATGTTTGCCATCGGGCTGGGATATTTCTACAAATAATAATAAATGTTGATTTCAAGACAAATTATTAAATCTGCACATTTGATTCATGTAATATGTTTAAATGATACTTTATGATCATGCTCTGTATACTATTTGCTATCGATCCACCAAAGTAACACCCCAAGTACTATTCCGCTGCATTTGACCAACTTGGGGGTGTTACAGAAATGGTAACAGATCGATAGTTATAGAGAACCAGATCAGAAACTTAAAATTTTTTAAATAAAAATTTTTTTAAACTGGACTATAACTGAATATAAAGATCAGTTTAAGGAAAAATTGATTTTTGGGGACCCTAATAGTTAGGCATATAGCATATAGAGCATACATATTATGTGAACTAACCCTTTACGTGCCTTTCATATAATGATTGTTTAATATCTTTATGAAGCATATAAACATGCCATGTTAGTAGGGAGCTTTATACTAAAGATGATCAATCTCGATATTACGTTTTGACTAGGTGGCTGGGTTTACGATTTAAAGTTCCCTCGCTCCTCAAACGTTTATAGAATGGCTTCTAAAGTATGATGGCCCGAACAATGCATTGTAACCACAAACAATTTTGTACATAACAAACTCTTAGAAATATCTATATGGAAATCTAACTAAATCTTTGGAAATCTTTAGAAATCTAAATAAATATTTGAAAAACAAAATCTAACTAGATTCTGTGAATCTTTGGAAAATCTAACAAGATTTTATAAATCTTAAAAAATCTACCTAGATTTTATCAATCTTAGAAAATCTTTGGAAAAATCTAACCAGATTTTATAAATCTTAGAAAATCTTGGGAAATCTAACTAAATGTTAACAAATCTTTAAAAATCTAACGAGATTTTAGCAACCTTTTGAGAATCATAACTAGATTTTGTAAATCTTTGGAAATCTAGCCAAATATTTATAAATCCTTGGAAAATCTAAATAGATTACGGTAAATCTTGAAAAATCTAACTAGATTTTATAAATCTTGAGAACCCTTATTCGAACTAACTCTTTGGAAATCTTATTTACACTTTGGAAATTCTGTCTTTGGAGATCTAACAAATTCATTTAGTATCTAACTAAATATTAACAAATTTCATACTAAATTTTTAGCTAGTATTATTAGCTAGTGGGTAACATTACTCTCTAAATATTGCATAATGTTTTACCACCTTTGCATAAAAACATTATACAATCATATGCATCACACATGAGCATACATCATTTGAGCTCTAGAGCTTTGAGCATTTATCATATCCGGGTGTAGAAATGTAAATCTTGCTTATGTTTTTAGAGAGAGAAAGAGATAGAGAGATGGTGGATTACACACACTTCTAGAGAGAGAAAACCAATGTTTACTATGTGAAAAATGATTAACCACACACACCCTCTCCATCTAAGGAGAGGGTTTATATACCCAAGCCTTGTGATGGGCTTGGGCTTACAATGTTGGGCCGGCCTACACATGTTGTAGGCTAGGCTTGGCTTTGTTTGTTTAATAAAGATGTCTAGACTACGAGCTACTACTTAGTATATTGTCGGAGTGACCGAATCTTCCTAAATACGTAAAACGTATTTCTAACAATCTCCCCCTAAGGGAGGTCACTCCAAACAAGGGCGTTACCCGAGTTACAATAATGAAATAAACCTAGCATACTATGCTTGTCTTGAGCTCGTAGTCTTTGTCTTTCTTTTCTTTTTCTTTTCTGGTGAAGATGATGATGTGATCTTTGATATCAGTCTTGAGCATTAATCTCTTGCCTTGATCTCGTACATCCATCACTTGTGATCTTCGCCTCTTCGTGACACCATGTCCCACATACTTATACCTTCGTAATTCTTGAAAGCTTCAGAGTTCGATACAGCGGAAGACTTAACTTTTAGGCTTTCTGGAATTAGATGAGGTATTAAGTGCATAAAGTATAAGTATGCGGGGACGACTTCTTCTCGGATTCCACAACGCCACCGTCTTCAAATGCCGAAACATAAGTAGACACGAATGAAATAGCTTTGAACATTTCATTCTAATTCGGTAGCATTTTACCTCCGGTCGGTAAAGACCGTTGGAGATATAAAATATCGTACTTGTGGCAGGTAGATTTAATTAAAAATCTCCTTGACAAGATTTCGCGGGTAAACCCGTTCTCTTTACTCGACCGTCCAAAGCTGACTGCGAACGTAAAAAGTGAATCATTTGGATAAAATTATCCGCATGATTGAAGCCGTCAATTCTGATTCCTGGAACAAGTTTGATTCATTAAAGAATCGCACCATCGTTGCTTTCCAGTTGTCACGAGCTTGATTCGTATAGAATCTTGCAAGTTACCTACCAAGTGCTGTTTGAGGTTAACACTAGAAGGATTTCCACTCATCACCGTGAACACTAAGGTATCACTCTGAGTGTTCTGGCAAGATCACTGAGATATTGCGTAGAGGCCTGGAACGTGTTTAAATTTAGTTAAGAATTAAACCACTGTTGCTTTCCAGTTATCACAAGCTTTATTCATAAAGAATCTCACAAGTCACCTACCATGAGCTTTTTGATATTCGCTCAAGAAGGATTTCCATCTTCATTGTAAATACTTCCGTATTACTCGGATGTTCAGGCAAGATCATGAAGATTTTGCGTAGGACTCTTAAAATTTTTCTTACTTTTCACAGTGTGTGAAGAAGCAAGGAAATATGGAAGTGTGTCCTAATGAGATATTTGATGATCTCTAATGGCTCTAGACTCGATCGTGCATTTTGGATTTTAGTGATCGGAGGCTGGAGAGGAGTGCCACCTTTTCAATACCAATTTACTCGGAGTGAATAAATCGATAGATAACGTGTTGATCTCCGTGTGATTAAAACAAATATCTTTTAAGAGATATCTGAGTTAGCTGGGATGGGTTGTGCATTGCATCACTGGGTCCATGATGTCTATCTTTAATATCAAGAATCATTAAAATGATCACAATAGCATATGTATTGACCCGGTTTCTGCCTAAAGTTGTAAGGATGGCTTCTTTCTTTACACCCTTTATCTTTACAATTCTTTTTCATTCTTCAACCCCTTCAATGCTTACCAATACGTCATAACTAGCACCTTGTTGTGATTGTTCCAGTGCTAACTTAAGTACTTGGTCGGCATTCAGCTACGTTCACAATCTTTCTCCATCTTTCCTAAGGACTACTATTTCTAGCTATGGAATGTCCTTGGGAAGATTCCTCCGGTTCTAGAAGAATCATTGGACTTAACCTATCCTACCATCCTTATGTCACCACAATCTTCATCGTCGTGAAATAAATGGGTTCTGGGTAAGTATATGTCACCATGAAAATCCATTTTGATCTAGCAAATCCATTTTGCTCCCCCTTAACATATGCCACGATATTCGAAAACATTTCGCACATGTCGGGATGAGCCAACATATTAAGTCAAACCATTTGTGATAATATCCCATATTAAATCACATTTTCTCCCCCATATTAAAAATATTAACCCAATCGATATTTTTAATATCAATTGATTTAATGAAGTTTTAACAACGATTTTGGGAAGAAAAATGCAAGTCCATTTTATCTTCATGATATCAAACGTATGAGATATGATACCGATTTGTAACATGATCACATATTCACCATATTAGAAAGGAATTGACAAGGTTGGACTTGATTGATGAGAACATCATATGATAAGATCAAATGGTTCTTGTCAGCATATGTTGGTCGCCTCGTCACGTCTGAAGTCATCTCTTGACACCACATGTACGATTGGTATTGTTGTCTTGACACCAACTTGTGAACTTGGCACGTTCGGCGTCGAAGATTCTGAATGCTTGACAATTGCTCCCCCTCAATTGTTGACCCGTGTTCTATTGAAAGAGCTGTAGTCGTCGGTTGAGTAGTCGCATCGTCGAGTATGTAGATACCAATTGTAGATTGTTATGGTTGTAGTGATGATAACTTCATAAAAACAAGACTTCTCTTGTTTAAACAAATTAATGCACTGAAACGTACATTAATTTGTGTTAGACCAAGTTATAATGTAAACTTGATCCCTTACAAGGTTTTAAAGTAAACCTCGCGCGAGAAAATTAATTCCCGTTGTGAGCCAAAGCTTTCATAAGAAATACTTGACTTTAATATGAAAACCGGGTTGCAGTCAGAAATAACTACAAGCCATTTAGGCATGTTTTATGAAATATTTACAACTTTTGTACGAACTTTATTTATGGCTTCGTGTCAATATTAATCAACATTTCTAAGGCCGTAAATATTATCGTACCAAAAGACATGCCTTTGAAAAAATAAAGTAAAAATATTTTTGGATTTTTCTAGAATTTTTCAATTTTTATGGTTTTTATATGGTTTTATATTTTTGTATTTTGCTTTTGTGGATAAAAATATAAACAATATATACAACTGATCACCAAGGATACGGAGAATAGTTTTACCACCCCTATTCTTTCGCTTCGTCTGCCAGTTCCTTTAGAGTCTCAGGCGAGAAAGTTCTCATTCCTAGCTTGTCGGCCAAAAATTCAATTCGAGCGCGATCTAAAGCCTTCGTGAAAATATCCGCCAATTGATACTCAGATCGGACAAAGTAAAGCTCGATTACTCCATTTTCCACCTACTCCTTGATGAAGTGGTAGCGAATGTCAATATGCTTCGACCGGGAGAATTGAACGTTGTTGCAACATAAGGCAATTGCACTCTTATTGTCATAGTACATCGGAATTTTGTTGAAACCTAGACCATAGTCGGTTAATTGCGATCTAATCCAAAGAATTTGAGCACAGCAACCGGACATAGCTATGTATTCTGCTTCCGTACTTGAAATTGCAGCACTTTTCTGCCTTTTCGATGCCCAACTGATTAGTCGATCTCCTAGTAGTTGCAAAGTTCCACTCGTGCTACGCCTTGTATCTTGACAACCCGCGTGATCCGCATCTGCATATGCCATTAGTGCAATAGAAGAGTCCTTCGAATACCAAAGTTCCCGATTAATGGTTCCTTTATGATATCGAAAGATCCTCTTTACAGTAGCTAAGTGTAACTCAGTAGGCCTAGTTTGATACCAAGCACACATACATATAGCAAACTGAAGATCAGGTCGACTGGCTGTGATATACAGAAGAGTACCGATCATTCCACGGTAAAGTGTTGGATCAACGGCAACTCCATGTGGATCTGCATCAAGCTTAGATTTTTCCACCATTGGAGTATCTACGGGGTCGCAAGATTCCATCTTATACTTCTTTAGCGATTCAAGGGCATACTTGGTTTGATTGATGAAGATGCCTCTGGGACTCTGAGATATCTGAAGACCTAAGAAGAATGATACCTTGCCCATCATTGACATCTTAAACTTGGAAGACATGAGTGTCCCAAACTCATCCGATAAGGTTTGGGTCGAGGCTGCAAATATATTATCATCAACATATATTTGTACCATAATCATATCTTTACCTCGTTTTTGAATGAACAACGTGGGATCCACCTTGCCTTTAGCGAAGCCTTGTGTAATGAGGAATTGTGACAATAGATCATACCATGCGCGTGGAGCTTGCTTCAACCCATAGAGAGCCTTCTTAAGCTTGTACACATGATTAGGATAATTAGGATTCACAAAACCATCCGGCTGTTGAACATAGACCTCTTCCTTGATTTCACCAATAAGAAATGCCGTCTTCACATCCATCTGATAGAAGATCATATTCATATGGGCTGCATAAGCGAGGAATAGTCTAATAGCTTCCAAACGGGCAACAGGTGCAAAGGATTCCATAAAGTCGATGCCCAATAATTGCTTGTATCCACGAACTACTAGTCGAGCTTTGTTCTTCAATATTCCGCCTATCTCATCGAGTTTCACCTTGTAAACCCATTTCAAAGTGAGTAACTGCACTTGATACGGGCATGGGACAAGTTCCCATACTTCAAGATGTATAAATTCATTAAGTTCTTCTTGCATAGCTTCTATCCAACATGATTGAGTAAAAGCTTGTTGCCATGTCTTAGGTTCAACTTCAGTGAGAAAAGTATCAAAGTGACAGAACATTGCACTTTCTTGTAACTGACTTCGTGTGGATACCGGACGATTAGGGTCACCAATAATAGAATCTATAGGATGATCCTTTGTCCACTTGCTGTTATGTTCACGAATCCGTAGATTAGAGTAAATTGTAGTAGGAGCTTCCTCTGAGGTGGACGACCCGGCTTGATTAGGGTCGGGAATTGGTACACCAAAGAATGGAAGTTCACGCATTTGAGCGAATTCCAAATCGTGATCATCATCATCCTCTTCATCATCAATAGGCATGACATGGGTAGTTGAAACATGTGTTGGTTGAGAATTACTTGATGAGGGTATATCTTGACCAATTGTAGGTGCAGATGATTCTAATTGTGCAACGGTTGCTGGAGCGACAACTTCGGTTACCGGAGCTATTACCTCAGGTTCTGGAGCAACAATAGTTGGAGGAGTAAAGAATTCATCAAAGAACGGTTGAAACAACGTATCCCATTCAGTCCTAGAAGGTGGTGTAAATGATGATGAAGTAGGGTTGTTTGGGACAAGACCAGAACTAATGTTACTGGGTCCCATTTCATGAAGTACGGGTTTAGAGCTGCTTTGCTCAGAAGCCATTGCTGTCAGCTCATCAAAATCAACATTCATAGTTTCAAGGATCTTGCGAGAGTTACGGTCGTAGATTTGGTATGCCTTCTTTGCGGGTGCATAACCAATGAAAATACCAATATCAGCCTTTGGTTGAAGTTTTCCCAAATTGTCACCATCATTTTTTGGATAGCAAAGAGAACCAAATACATGAAGATATGATAAATCTGGTACCTTTCCATGGAGAAGCTGATAAGGTGTTTTACCATGGCGTTTACGAATTAGTGGCCGGTTTTGGGTGTACACTGCGGTAGATACTGCTTCTGCCCATAAAACAATGGAGCCTTTGCATAAATTAACATCGTTCGAGCAGCTTCCATAAGTGTGCGATTTCGCCTTTCAACGACACCGTTTTGTTGTGGAGTGCGTGCAACGGATGTTTCATGAGATATGCCAACTTCTTCATAATAATCACACAAGATTTGATTCACAAATTCGGTTCCATTATCTGTACGAATGCGTCGGACAGTAGTGTTGAGACGCACTTGAATCATCTTGAGAAATCCGATGATGAATTTAGGTGCCTCATTTTTTGCTTTAAGAAATTTCACCCATGTAAACCGAGAGTAATCATCGACAATGACGAGGATGTACTTTTTGCCACTAAGACTTTCAACACGCATTGGTCCACAAAGATCCATATGCAACAGATAAAGTTTCTCTTGGTTGGTGTCTTCCGTCTTGGGTTTGTAAGATTTCTTAGTGCTTTTCCCCATTGTACACGCAGAACACAAATGATCCTTGTGAAATGATAGTTTAGGAAGACCACGAACAAGTTCGTTTTTCACCAAGTGATTAACAGCGTCAAAGTTAAGATGAGATAACCGTCGATGCCATAACCATGACTTAGTCTTCGATGCTTTGGAGAGAAGACATACGGGAGAAGCGGCCATCATATCTTGTAGAGACAAAGTATACAAATTATTCCCTCGAGTACCTTTCAATAAATCAACCCCTTCTAGATTACAAATGAAGCAGGTATGCTCTCGAAAAGCAACTTCTAGGTTTGCATCACAAAATTGTCCCACAGAAAATAAGTTGTGACCGAGACCTTCCACATAATACACTCTTGAAATAATAACATTCCCAATATGATATTCACCATAACCCATTATCTTTGCAATATGATCATTTCCAAATCGAATCGTACCAAGAAACTTGCTGACGAAATTTCTGAGCTGAGAGCGATCTCCGGTCATATGCTTGGAGCAACCAGAGTCCAAATACCAGAGAACAATTTGGACCACCTGTTTTCAACAACAACAGTAGACAATGCATTGGAAACTATTGGTTCCGGAGTGTTAGCAGATACATATATAAGATTATCAGAATTGCTAACATTTGTGTGACCCTTAGATTTCCTGCGTTTTCTAATGTGAGTTTTCGCACTAACAGGTTTTACTGTTCCAACTTTCTTAGGTTTTGGATTATTCGCGGGCACTACAGTGGGAGTAGACCTATTTAAAGGGCACTTGGTTCCTACGGTAGTGTCGGTGTTCCTAGTTAAAGGACACGCTTGTGTTTTGGTAGCCTGGGTACTCCTAGTTAAAGGGCACACTTTCTTCGCTTTAGTGGGAGTGATCCTAGTCAAAGGGCACATATTTCCTACTATAGTGAAAGTTCTACCAGGCGCCACATCCAACCAACTTGGGCTAACACTTTCCCAGTCGGTTTCCATTCTAATCCATTTTTCTGGGCATGCATCTCATTCACATGGGCTAGAAGGCAAGAATTATGACGACTAGAAAACATACATTCATTGCATTTCCAACATTTCAAATTAGAATCCACACTAGGCTTAGAACGCTGCACAACCGCAGAGCCTTTAGGTTTAGCTACATGACTCTTTTTATTCAAAACAGAAATAACATTCCTAGGATGGGCTTCTACTTTCTTCTTCACTTGACTACTAGATGGGGGCAAGATCCTATCATTCTTCTTGTTTCTCTTAAGCTTAGATCTTTGAGCCTTAGTAGTGGTGCTTACTCCTGTAGAAGGTAACACGGGAATATTAGAAGCTGGTTTTGATTCTGCCTTATCTTTAGTGACCAAAGTTTGAGATAGTTTAGTCCTAGGGCCATTGTTAAGTGGTGTGACGGCTATAAGGTTCATTTTGATTGCACTAGAGGACGATGCTGAGATAGTGGCTGCGTTATCCACAACATTCTTACCTTTTAGAGTACGAAGTGTTTCCTTTAACTCAGCCAAGACCAGGTTCTTATCACAAATTTGTTCCCTCAAATCAGATATTTCCACCGACTTTTGATTCAATTGTTCAATGAACGATTGATTCTGTGCAGTGGTATTAGCACATGCGGGCTTTACTGAATCGAGGAGTCATGTATTTTTCTGTTTTAAGTTATCAACTTTGGACAAAATCTTGGAAACTCGAGTATCTAGATCAAGTTTAAAATTCTCAGCGGCCTCAAGTATGTTCACACAGTTAAGCTCCTTAGATTTCGCTATTTCTATCGGCAAAGATTTAGCAACTTTGTCACTTGGCTGACGCTGTTTTGATTGTAAATTCAATCGAAAATTCTTTTCAAAGTTTGCATCATCGATATTAACACCTTCGAATGACGTTTCAAAGATTTCTTGAATAAATTGTTGCTTGCATTCAAGCGAAATACAATGTGTTTGAATCTCATCAAAACGTTTTGAAAGCGAAGAATATGAATCTTGAAGCTTTAAAAATTCAGCGTCAGATTCGTGACAAGTACTATCTACCACATTATCCACAGATTCAACATTATGCACAATAGAATCATTATCAACCCTTGTATTCACACAGACATAAACTATATCATGAGACATCACTTGCTTCAGAAGCAGATCATTTTGGCGTGAAACCCGTTCTATTTCAAGTAAACTGTTTTCATAAGCATCTTCCATTTCATGGAAAACACGTCTAACTTCTTCTATTTCCAAAAACAAATCTTGATCAAGATTACTAAGACAAGCCTTAACATTGTCTACAAACGGAACAATTTCATTTCGGAACGCAGCCCTAGTGTGCTCAAAGTTCCATTCACCTTCCGTTATGGCCGTGGCCGTCGTACGTTCCAAAATGACCTTGTCAAAATCGGCTAAGTGTTGGTGAACCGCATTTAAGTTAACGGACGCCTTACTTACCGGTGGAATTAACTTCGTTAAATCCTTTTTGACAAGTGTAGGAGACGTACTAGGAAGGTTTTCATTTGACAAACTTTGGGGCACAAGAACTGTTAATTCTGCTAATTCCTTTTGTAAGCGAATGCGTGTCTTTTTCGAAAATTGATCTTTGTTATGTTGATCATAATCAATTGTATGGAATTTTGAAAGCATTTTAGAATGAGTTTCATCCGCAAGTGACTGTGTCTCCTCAGAACTACGAACAAAAGGTGCTTCTTTCGATTTGCCAATTATGGTCATATCATAAAGACCGGGAATATGTTCCTGAGCTTGTTTTGCATAACCGGGATTAGGTGGTAAATCTTGAAGATGTTTAAGTTCTAGTTCTTTAAATGATTTAGTTAAAAGATGAACCTTTTCTGTGGAAGCATATTGTTTTAAAAGCTGTTGTTCTTTGAATTTAAGAAGTTTGGTAGCATTAATTTCCGATTCAAACTTTTTAGACTCGAGAGTTTAGAAATCCATTTTAAGTTTTTGAAAATCATTGACAACCGACTCTTTTTATTTTAATTCATTGGAAAGATTAGCTTTTAATGATTCTATTTCTTTCAAGTGTTCAATATTTTCAAAACGAAATTGGTCAAATTCAGAACATGTTATTTTCTCTTCTTGAGGGATCATTTCAAAAGTTTTGACCTTTTCTTTATGCAACGCAAGCTCAGCAGTTAGGATGGAATTCGTATCTGTCACACCCCACCATGGCGGAATATGGGGCGCGACGTATGGATATCATCACAACATGGCGTATCTATAGAGATAACTATATGAAATAAGAAATGTCATAAAATGGTGACACAAAAGTCATGACAATATCTCAATAAATGCAGGAGTCTAGGTAAGTAGGTAACAGTCCTACCTCTTACCCAAGACAATCAAATATCACAAAAAAACAAACATATAGGTGCCAATAATATCACTTATTAAACAAGCAAAAGAAACTAAGAAGGAACGGGGATCTCCTTCTATATGCAATCCTAAGCTTCTCCAATCCTAGCCACTTATGTTCTCATGCTTAACCATAGTATCACCTGAAAGAGACACTAAAACACGTCAACATAAAGTTGGTGAGAGTCATAGGTTTAGACTCCAACGCTAAATCAGTTACAAGCTGTGAATAACAATCATCAACAAAAGAACATAGGGACAATGTGTTATAATTATGTATTAACAACTATCAATCAAGACCAATCATACCAAACCAATCCAAGGCTCCTACCTTGCCAAACAACACCATGGTACCTTAGATGATCACCCTATGTACCTATCCCAAGGCCACTACCTTGGCAAACCACAAGGCCACTACCTTGTCAAACCACAAGGCCACTACCTTGTCAAACCACAAGGCCACTACCTTGTCAAACCACAATAACATATCAAAAATCGCATAGCAGTTAATCACATAAGTGTACACACAAGTCCATCACAACCATAAAACATTCACAGCAACAATTTAGTAACAACTCAACACAGTTTCTCTTCCATCCCATCTGGAAGTCAAAAACAAAAATAAACATGGGACTATGAACACTCACCTGATAGCTCCTTCACACGTCCTTGCACTAGCAACAAGCTAACAAACCAAAAACACGAAATCAATAAACGAACCAATCACTAAGATGGCTCATTAACCTATGATGGAAATCTAACCCATTCTCACATATTTACCTCATTAATAAGCTCTAATTACCCCATTACCCGTCCTTAACAAGTCCTTAACTTGGTTAAGTTTAATAACTAACCCGTTCGTATTTTACCCAAAACAGTCCTAGTTTTTAGGTCTCAAAACTTTAGGTCAAACGCCCACTTAAACCTACCCATGGTTTCTGTAAAAGGAATATTCACACCCTTACATATGTTGGCTAACACCTCCCACTTGCCCTAACCTTAAAGCTACTGTTAAGACCCCGATATATATATATCTACTTTCGTCATTCCAGATTTCCTGATTTTAAACGTACTAAAAGTTTGTTACCATTAAGGGGTCTTACCCTAAACCACCACCTTAGCCCAAGTGCAGATATTAACTACAATATATAAAACATCTCCCACGTTCGTGAGAAGATCCCAATGCAACCCTAAGTGCCCCAAACAACCCAAAACTTAAAAAGAAAACAGGCTGAATTCAAAACTGATTTGACCTTCGACTGTTGTAACCTGTTTTTGACCCACTTCCCTACCTCCAATTTAGTTCTAGTTTCTTGCATTAGAAATCCACTTCAATTACCTTTTCAAGGATACTTGGATCGCATCTTGAATGTTCATAGAACTCCCGATATGATCAAAACAATTGACTCAAAATTCTGCCTAGTTTTTAAAAACGGGTTTAACAAAATCAACCACATTAATTAACCCTAATCACTCTAATTACAAGCCCTAATTTATGTGATCATCATATAATGATTAATTCAACATTAATTTACTGTTTTTATATCAACCCTAACCTAATTCCATCATAAGAATGATTAATTAAACATAAAAACAATTTAATTAAAAAGGGATTAAAGGTTTTTACTTTAAAATTAATGAAAGATGAGAAAAACCCAATTTTTGAAGAACCCTAATTCTTCTCTCTTTTTTTTGACGCCTAATACCTCCAGGGAGAAGGAAAATTCGTTTGGTCTATGTGTATAATGTCCCTTATATAGTAAAACAATCCATGTCCAAGTATAATTGTCCACTTTCCTTTTTTTCCCTTTTTTTTTCTTTTCCAAACCGCCTAACATCCCCTTAATTTTCGTTTTTTCTTCCTTTTTATTATTAATATATGTATTAATAATATTACCTTAATTTTCCTTAATTTATTTCAGCTCCAAAAGCCTCCAAAACCCCAAAACCGTAAAACTGGTCAGTTTTTACGCGTTATACCGTAAAAGACGTAAAATATACACTTTTATAAAAAATCTCAAATTTTGAAATAAACTTTATAACTAAGTCCTAAATGACTTAAAACCATCCCGAAAAATATTCATATGACTAATTACCTCTTCCGAGGCCTCTAAATGCTAAACCGTAAATCCTAAAGAAATACACTATTACTATAATACTTATACGTATACGTAAACACCAAAATATCACTATTTCATTTCATAGTCACCACTTGTGAGCTCATGAACATGAAATAACCGTTCCTCGATTTACTTATGAGTACTCTATACTCATAAACGATAACCACACAAATCTCGTTCACACAAAATAAACACGAAAACACAAAAATCAAGTAGTCACACATAAAATAACCTAAAAGTAAGACCAAGTGACGAACCTCAAAACCACGGTTGTCACATCACTCCCTCCTAATAGAAATCTCGTCCCGAGATTTACTCGTTAGGATCAACACACAGACAACAAATCACACGAGGATACTTGTTCTAAATGAACTCCTCTTATTTCCACGTGAACTTCAGTTCAAGTTTCAAGATACCACATGTACAAACCAAAAATAATTAAACCCATTGCCAAACTCTTGACCTCACAGTCAATAAATCTCGCAAATGACTCTTCGATAAAACAAAGACTCTTATTAGCACAAAACCCGAATAACCGGTCATGCAAATATGCATCCTCAAACAACATTTACCAACCCCAATACATGAAATGTATCATGTATACAACTCATTTCCCCCAGGTAATTCTATGCTCATAAGCTAATGGTCTGATCTTCCCAAAGATCATAAATGGACCTATAAAACTCTACATCAACACTTACATCTTTCCAAATCATACCACCCGTTACTATGGGTGAAACTCCATACATAACTTTGTCACTAAATCTAGTGGTTTCCTCATTTTCTACATAGCATCCCTTGTTGCTCTCATTCTATCCACAAACACCATTACCATATTAGTAGCCTCTTTTACCAATTCTAGTCCACAATGAGGACAACTCACCCTATCCTTTCATATCGTGCCTCAAATGGCATTTATCGACTTCTAGTACGATAACTATCATTATATGAAAACTCAGCCATCGCTAACGAGTTTCCGAACTACCTCTAAATCAATCACCCATGTCCAATTACGTTCATCAACTCCCTTCAGTCTGTATCCCAAACTACTTTAAATTCCAATTTCCTTACAAAGTGACCTATGACGGTCTTTCACATATCCATTAATTCTTCCAACTTCCCAACTACGTGACTTCTGATGAGATGGCATTTATACATGATCTCATCGTTCTTTTCGGGCTTTAAATGCACTAAAATGTCATAAAATACCATATATATGCTTGTGTTTGTTTACTTGTGTGTTTTAGGTATGGATATCGTGAAAAAGACAAAAGATCACAAGATACAAGGAAAAACGAACACGAGAAACGAAGCTGTACAAAGAACCGGGCCCTAATCATGGAATTTTCATCAAATACCCTTGAAGACTTGAAGACAAAACAAGATTAATCCTCAATAAATGAAGAAATGACACTTAAAACCCTTGTATATTAATAATTACAAGTTTGGTCCCTTAAGTTTGTCAAAATTGCAAAAAGGTCCTTCAACTTTGAAGAAATGGCAAGATTAGTCCCTCAACAATTCAAATTGCCAATAATGGTCCCTCAACAAGTGAAAGACTCATTGAAGACCTTTGAAGATCAACATTGTCCAAGATTAGTCCTTGAAAAATCACCAAATGACAAAAATTGCCTTTGAAACATCTTTATGGAAAGTTTGTGCCAAAATTGTCAAGTGATGAAACTTAAATACAAAGGAGATGCGTTTTTAGGCTGAAAATCTTTAAAAGCCAAAAATAACAAAAGCCAGGGACCAAAAGTGACAACTCCCAAACATTTAAATGAAACTGGCGGTTAACACATTACCCTCCCCCTTTTTAGGATCAAACTCAGTTACTGTTCATCTTTACCATGCCCAGAAATTACCCACCTTTTTACTTGGGTAAAACCCAATTAAACTTGCACACACTTAATTCACACATGCCAAAACCCTTCCCACTCCTAAAAACCTGCATCCCACTCATGTGCACCAAACCCCCAATTCCCCAATCCACCAATCACATCATTCCTTAGCCCCCAAGCATCATGACGTGGCTTAAATCAATGGCCAAGATTATTTGCTTCCTCCCAAAGCAAAATAAACGTTCAAGATCAAATGAGAGGACAAAATGCACTCAAAATCATTCAAGGGCACATTTGGGATTTTCTATGTATTAGGGTTTTATGTTTTTATGCTTCTAGGATGTTCTATAGGCTCTATAAAAGGAGACCCAAGTTGTGGTGATCCCTTTGTTCCAGTTTTTAAGCTTGCACATGTAATACCTTTTTAAAGAAATAAAAAGTTTGGTTTTTGAAATATTCAAGTGTAATTCCTTTTTTATTGTTTTTAAAAGTTGAGTGTTGTGTTAAGCTTAATTCTGAGTTCCAAGTTTTAATTTTGGTGAAGTGATTTGTGTTTCAAAACTTGTTTTCAAGTTTTTGAAAATTGGAAAATTTTGGTGAGAATTGTTCTAAGGTTTGGATGTTAAGAAGTTTGGATTAATTAGTGTTTTAAAACGTATTTAAAAGGTTGGTTAAGGTTTTGAAAGTATTTTGGAAAGAAGAAAAAGGAAACATAAAAAAAATATATATTGTTATATTATTTTGTTGTTTTCTTGTTTTGTGATTACAATAGGTTGAAGGCTTGTTGATTTGGTTCAGCTCCAACCCGAGTTGGATTGGAGGAGGATTTTCATCCTCTAGGTTCTTGGATGTAAGAACCTTAGGTAAACTCCTTTTTCTTTTGAAAGTTCAAAAATAGCAAGTTGTATGATCTTAAGTGATTTGGTGATTAAGTGTGTTTATATTGCATGATTTGTGTTCTAGTGTGTATGTTTACATGTTAGATGCACTTGGAATCAATTTGGTAGCTTTTGTAAGCATGTTGGTATGTTAAAAGTTGGTTTTTAGATTTTAAAAGGGTGTTTGGCAACAGGTTTAAGCAGGACATCTAGATTTGTTTTGATAATTAAAAGGTGTTAGATTGCTTGTTTAGGGTTGATTAAGGTTATTAGTAAGTAGTTAATTAGTTTGGAACAAGATTTGAACAAGTTTGTTAGGTTTTTAAGGAAAGAGTAAGTTAAAAATCTGCATATTGCTAAATTGCTTGGTTTTTCATGATTTTGATGCTAAATCTTTGATTCTTGTTGTTATTTGTGTGTTACTTGACTCCTTGAGCTTCAATAAGCTCAAGGGTGCCCCAATTGTTCCAACATATCCATCAAACAAAGCACATTGCCAAGTCCTCTTGGCATCACAAGTGCACAAGTGTGCACTTGTTTGGTTCATCAGAAAGCATTCTGTCACGTTTTTGCATAGTATTGCGCCGCAAGACCTACCTGTTGCGGCGCAACTGAAGGAGCTGCAGATCTTGGTATTCCCGTTTCACTAGTTGCGGCGCAAGAAAAAAACGTCGCGGCGCAACTGGAGGAGTTACTGACCAAAGGTGCTATCGTTACACTAGTTGCGGCGCAAGTCACAAACGTTGCGGCGCAACTAAGAAGCAAAAAGAGGAGGGGTTGCCTGGACTCGAACCCGCGACCTGCCGTTCACAACACCAACAACATAACCAACTGCGCCCTAGGGTCTTTGACTACTAGGGAGTGGTTTTGTTTTTTACTTAACCTATTTTTCTTTTGTCTTATTTTAAATAAGCCGTATCATTTTTCATTTTTCCTAGCTTATTCTTTAAGCTTATTTTACATTTCTTATTTTTCCTAGGTAAGTTATAGCTTTATTGATTTTTCTAAATTAGTTTCATAATTTTCCTTTTATTAATTAATTTTCTAGGATTTAATTAATAGACTTTTTTTATAAAAGCCATAAAAAATACCAAAAATAGTTTTTATTTTTAGGAAAAATACTTTTTAGGTTTTAAAATATATTTTTGAGGTTTACATCTTATTTTGGTTTCAAAAACATTTATTTTTAATTTTATAATATTTTAAGGTTTTTTATAAACTTTAAAGATTTTTATAAAATTATTAAAAAAGGTTTAGGAGCTATAATTTGTGTTTTTCTCTTAATTATATTATTTAGGATTTTTAGAAATTTTTTATTTTAAATTTTAGAAACTTTTTATTTTTAGCATTATTTTAATATTATTTTATTAATTAATTTTCAAAATTTTATTTTTCTTTCTTTTTCATTTTTCCTAGGTTCTTTGTCATTAATTAGGACCATTTCCATTTTTAGAATAATTTTCTAGCTTTTAGATTTATTTTTATAATTATTTTAAGTTTAATTAGGTTTTAATCATTTTTAATCATTTTTAGGGTTTTAAAAATAGTTTTAATAGGTTTTAATTTTTAGAAAATTACTTTTTAGTCTTCTAATAATATAAGTTAAGTAATTGTTCAATAAAATCATATTTTAGACTTTTGAATTAGTTAAATTTAATTTTAGGGCTTTAATTAGCATTTAAAATTAATTATTTAATTAATAAAAGGTTTTAAAATATCTTTGTTGGATTTTTATCTTTGTTTATATTATTTTAGACTTGTTTTTATCTTTTTGTTGATATTTTGTTTTTTTTGGTCTTAGCATAATTTTTAATTTTAGTGGTTTTTCTACGGCTTTACGTTTTTTTTTACGTCATAGTGTAATTTCCAAGAAACCGTCATTCCATCTTCTCAATATTAATCTCAAATAAATACAAGTTAATTCACAACACCTATACCTCCTCGAGAACGAACTCACTTTTAGGGTCATTCACACACGGTTTTCCTAAATCGTCGTGCACGCTTACCCTATTTACGTTCTTTTTCCTAAAAGACGTATTTCTACATCTATCAAATGGCGCCGCTGCCGGGGAGGTGTGTCGTGATTTAATTTGGAAAATTTTGTTTTTTATATTATCCATAATAGTATTTGTGTTAAGTGGAACTCCCTTAACACGTATTATCGGTTTTCTCGGTTTTTCTTTGTGAATATTATTAATATATTGTATTAAGTATCACAACCAAAATACAATATCTCCAAAAGTGTGAAAACACAACCTTGATTCGGGATTTCATCACTCGATCATTGTATTCGAATCTCAAACAAAAAGAAAAGGCAAAAATAGATAAATACTTTCGAGAAGCTCGATTTTGAAAGATACGAACTATAAGGTGGGTATAAGGCGGGTATTATAAAATATACCCTAAGGAAAAAGGCTCTTAAGTGCTTCGCGCCGCCTCGTTTCCCCGCTTGCTTGTGAGTATTTTGAGATTGAAGGCTAATCGAGGGTTTTGCCGCCCAAAGTATTAATACGTATACTATATTTGCTTGGTTTTCTTTGTGATTAAACCCTCGTGAACAATTTGGTTTTCACCAAAGTTCTAAAGTCATTCGAAGGCGTTCACTCCACGTGATCGTTTTCATTCCTTTGAGGCTTCTTTAATCAAGAGTTTGATTCGAGGAGAGATTTTGTAGATTGTTGTCTACGAAGATACACCAAAAACCAAAAAAAATTAAATATCATCAAAAACACAAAAAAATTGAAAATCCACAAAACGACCAAAAAGAATCTTCTTTGCTTTCCCTCTATTTTCATAATTCTCTTCTTTCACCCTCTAAACGTTTAATTCTCGTAACACCGTTTTTGTTGCATCATGTCTAATGATGAGGGATATTTCTCGTGTCCATATTGTGGAGGCCCACCCGATGGGGCTAATTGTTTTAATTGTGAAGTTTATGGAGGTCGTGAGGGTTATATCTATAACTCTCCTCCACGTGGTGATGGTGAAAATTTTCAATCTAACGACCAAGGTCACCAACCACATTCGTCATTTGATTCGTCTTTTAATTATGGTGAAAATCAAAATGAAGAAATGAGTCTAAATGAATCTTTTTGTGATTATATGAGCCGTCATAACAAACTTATAGAGTCACTTCAAGAACACGTGGTAGATCTCGATAAGTATTACAAAGAAAAATTGGAAGCCCAAGGGGAGACTTACAAAAAAATGGAACACGATTATGACACCCTTCTTGAAGAGCAACAACGTTTGTATGACCAAAATCAAGTGATGTGGAGAGAGTGCGTGGATAAAATTAATAATGATCACGCTAATGAAAGGGATAAACTTCTTTTAATGTTCGAGGGCTTAGTGGAAAAATTCAATTCTTTGTCTAAAGACACCAATCCTAATCCCGTAGGAGAGGTTCATGTTACTTCGACTCCTAAGACTCGTACGTCTCGTATTGATCCATATCTCTCTAATTTTAGAGTCGTGCAACCATCGTCATCAAGTAAGAACGTAGAGGCAACGAAACCGTCATCCAACGAAGTTTTGAAAAATGTTTGTGAAAATAAACCTAAGGAAAAACTCGTAGGATATTTGGGAGTTTTAAATCTTGTACCTTGTAAACCTAATTTTTCTAATGAAGATGAAATTATTGAGGATTTTCTAAATCAATATACACTTAATTTTGAAGAAATTCCAATAAATGATTTTAAAGAAGAAAAATGTGAAAAGGTTTTAAAGGAAATCATGAAACCCCCGTTTTTACAAGATGAACGAAAATTAATTCCGAAGGGACGTGTTAGTAGTTTTGCTAAAATGTTCGAGAGCCCACGTTCAATCCCTTCGAAGGACAAACTTGAAACCGTCAAGGCAAAATCGTCACGAGACGAGCCTTTTGCTCCTAATCCCACATCATGTGAGATTTTGGATTTATCATGTGAGAAGTCCGCCGATGGCCTTGCTCACATTGATACGTTTTTCGATATCGAGATCGACACGACAAAGGCAAAATCTTCAATCGAAGAGCCTTCTATTCCTAGTTTCACGACGGTTGAAGCTAGTGACTCGATTATCGACGATCTTATTGCTCAACCTCTTCCACGAGGAAGAGAAGACGTTTTTGATCCCGATGGAGATTTTTCCGAGATCAAACGTATTCTTGACGACCCGCCTTCGATTTTCGAGTTTGATGAAGACCATTTCGTTAGCCCGGAGGGGGATATTTTTCTAATCGATTCATGTTTTAAAAATTCAAATCTTCCTCCCACCTTCAAGATAAATGTGAAAAGTTTAAGTGTGCCTAGATTTCTTTTAGAAACACCAAAAATTTTCAATTTAATCGACTTGGGTTTTCGTAATAATGAGTTAAAAAATGACAAAGGAAAAGATTTTGCAATTGATTTGAAAGTTTTTCCAAAGATAACTCCGTCATCACCTCGTTTAATTGGATTTGCTACAAACGCGTCTACTCCTTTTGACGATGTTTTGTGTGGTTCTAGTATGGGGGAAGCCCCTTATGTTCCCTCATCCTTGTCCACCGAGGACGAGATATTCGATCCCGGAATTTCATGTAAAGGGAAATCTCGGTCTTCCACCGATGCAATAAATGGAAACTATATCTATTTGCTTGGTGCGAGTCTACCTCGTGTAGCTCAAACATTTGTCTTACCAATTGTCTCACCCTTCTACTTCTCATCTATTTTCTTCAAACTCTTTGAGTTTATGGCACATGTTGGAGTGGTGTTAATTTGTTTTTCCAATGGAAACGAGAACGCCATCTTCGACCCCGGTATTTTGCATCACTTAAGGGCTTAGTCCTTTTTACCGGTTGCTTTTTGGGCCTTGTTCATCATGTAAGCCCCATCAAAAATTGACCACACCACGAATATCCCTAAATGTTCACATTTTAAGGGGATCGAGTCGAGCTCATGACTCGGTAATCAAAAACGAGGTGCCTCGTGGGGGAGATCCCATGCTTATCTTTATGCTTTTATATTCACTAATAAGGGGACTTGTACCCTTCCAACTCGTTGTCTCGTGGTTGTTTGTGATTGTGTTATCTAGATCATCATCATCGTCTACGATTGAAGACTCTCGTGTTCGTTTACGTGAGCCTCCATCGTTCGTTTGAAGAAGTTTTTCACGAATCCATGACATATCCTTTATTGTTCTAACAATTATCTTTTAGCATAATTAATAAACGGCTTTAGATATATTGTTGATCACCCTTTCCATGCTAGATCCTAAGCATTCGATTCTTCGTCTCTAGTATGGGGGTGCTCCACCTTTAGACTCGAAACATTGAGGACAATGTTTACTTTTAGTATGGGGGGGTGAATAGGTACTTGCTTTGCTACGCCCTCACGTTTTCCAATTTTCAATGTTTTGTTTTATTAATAAGGCTAAAAATGGCCAAATTTTAAAATTTTTCGTAGTTTTCATAAGTGTTTTTAAGACACGAATGTATATTTTCCGATGGGTAGAATAAGAGTTAATTTTTGACTTGATGGGCATTTGGAGCCATTTACATTCCTTAACCCGCTCAATTCAAGTTTTGCTAGACTTTTATATAGGGAGCTTTAAAACGCGAAAGTCTTAATTCATTCGGGTTAAGAACAAGAACTTTTCGCAAGTTCCTATAATTGATTCTAGAAAGTCACTTATCAAGGGAACTATAAAACGCATTCTCTAAACTTGAAAAAGTCCAAGAAAGTGCAAGATCCTATAGGTGGCTTGAAAACCCAAAACTTTGATTTGATATAGTCTTAATGAAAGCTAATCCAAATTTGGCTTAATTTTGACTTGCACGGCTAAGTATTCACGAGTCTCTTTAATTAGAGGTCTTTAAATAGTGAAGAACGAGAAATGATAGAGTTAGACAAGTGATCATGCTAAACGTAGAACATGGAAGTGTTCTTTCAAAAACTCATATGTTTTTAATTGTGGCTTTTTCTTCCCATAAGATCAATGCATTAGGAATAAAACATAATTGCAATAAGTAAGGTCGTACGATTTGAAAGGTTACTTAGCCTCTAGCGCAAGATCGTTTAAAAGTTGCTCGGGGTTGAATAGAGTTCATAGCCAAGGCATAACTTATTGAAACGGGACGCGAAGATTGGTGATCATCCAAAAAGGCCCTAACAAGGCATGAGGAGCTCTATTTTTGCTAAAGATCCAAAGATGATGTGAAGTATCATTATTCCAAAATCAATATGAATGATCGAGACACACGACGAGAAGCTATTACTCCCCTAAAGAATGGAGAAAGTCTATCCAAAAAGACCCTAACAAGGTATGAGGATAAATATATCCAAGTCCGAAAAGGAGGCGGATCGTTGTATATCAAAATCCAAAGTAAAGATTGAAGAAAAATGATGAAGTCGTGGTCCTATATGAAGAATCTCTCAAAAACGTCAAGTGAAGAAATTCCAAATATATGAAGAGAAGACCATAATTTCGAGAACGTCTTCCCAAGATTTGAAGTATGAAGTACATGCCAAATATCGGTCCGAGAAAGGTCTCAAATCGTGAAACGAGTTATGCCAAGATATGAACTTAAGGAGATACACGAGAAGCCGTTTTAAAAGATTTTGTCCTTCGGCTAACTATTGATCAAATCGTGCTACTTTGCTTTCGGACTAATAACTACTCAAATAAGTCAATATGAATCACTTGTGATCCATGACAAATAGATAAAAAATGCTAGTAACCCATTTCCTTTTATAATAACTAGGATTGCGGGAAGAAAAAGTATTACACAATTTGGACGTATGAGTAGTGTTAGCATTGTGACTTGTACCAACAATGATCTTGTTTTTGCACTTAGCATGGAATGTATGACAATCAAGGATGACGAAATTTACTCTAAGGGACATTAACTTGTTTCTATTCTTTGACCCTAAAAGTCACCTTTTGGTGATGAAAATCATACATTATGTCTTTACACATTCTCATAGTATGTTGCAAGTCTTTTACTTTTCAATAAAGGTTAATAAAATTGAACTTTGGTGATGCTTAGATACTTTATTCTAGCATTGCGTGAGGGCACGGCAATGGCTTAGTATGGGGGAGTGATGAGATGGCATTTATACATGATCTCATCGTTCTTTTCGGGCTTTAAATGCACTAAAATGTCATAAAATACCATATATATGCTTGTGTTTGTTTACTTGTGTGTTTTAGGTATGGATATCGTGAAAAAGACAAAAGATCACAAGATACAAGGAAAAACGAACACGAGAAACGAAGCCGTACAAAGAACCGGGCCCTAATCATGGAATTTTCATCAAATACCCTTGAAGACTTGAAGACAAAACAAGATTGATCCTCAATAAATGAAGAAATGACACTTAAAAC
This sequence comes from Glebionis coronaria, assembly GCA_025667525.1. NCBI lineage: Eukaryota > Viridiplantae > Streptophyta > Magnoliopsida > Asterales > Asteraceae > Glebionis > Glebionis coronaria. The sequence continues at coordinate 424,122,100 of CM046875.1, forward strand.
CCTTGTATATTAATAATTACAAGTTTGGTCCCTTAAGTTTGTCAAAATTGCAAAAAGGTCCTTCAACTTTGAAGAAATGGCAAGATTAGTCCCTCAACAATTCAAATTGCCAATAATGGTCCCTCAACAAGTGAAAGACTCATTGAAGACCTTTGAAGATCAACATTGTCCAAGATTAGTCCTTGAAAAATCACCAAATGACAAAAATTGCCTTTGAAACATCTTTATGGAAAGTTTGTGCCAAAATTGTCAAGTGATGAAACTTAAATACAAAGGAGATGCGTTTTTAGGCTGAAAATCTTTAAAAGCCAAAAATAACAAAAGCCAGGGACCAAAAGTGACAACTCCCAAACATTTAAATGAAACTGGCGGTTAACACATTACCCTCCCCCTTTTTAGGATCAAACTCAGTTACTGTTCATCTTTACCATGCCCAGAAATTACCCACCTTTTTACTTGGGTAAAACCCAATTAAACTTGCACACACTTAATTCACACATGCCAAAACCCTTCCCACTCCTAAAAACCTGCATCCCACTCATGTGCACCAAACCCCCAATTCCCCAATCCACCAATCACATCATTCCTTAGCCCCCAAGCATCATGACGTGGCTTAAATCAATGGCCAAGATTATTTGCTTCCTCCCAAAGCAAAATAAACGTTCAAGATCAAATGAGAGGACAAAATGCACTCAAAATCATTCAAGGGCACATTTGGGATTTTCTATGTATTAGGGTTTTATGTTTTTATGCTTCTAGGATGTTCTATAGGCTCTATAAAAGGAGACCCAAGTTGTGGTGATCCCTTTGTTCCAGTTTTTAAGCTTGCACATGTAATACCTTTTTAAAGAAATAAAAAGTTTGGTTTTTGAAATATTCAAGTGTAATTCCTTTTTTATTGTTTTTAAAAGTTGAGTGTTGTGTTAAGCTTAATTCTGAGTTCCAAGTTTTAATTTTGGTGAAGTGATTTGTGTTTCAAAACTTGTTTTCAAGTTTTTGAAAATTGGAAAATTTTGGTGAGAATTGTTCTAAGGTTTGGATGTTAAGAAGTTTGGATTAATTAGTGTTTTAAAACGTATTTAAAAGGTTGGTTAAGGTTTTGAAAGTATTTTGGAAAGAAGAAAAAGGAAACATAAAAAAAATATATATTGTTATATTATTTTGTTGTTTTCTTGTTTTGTGATTACAATAGGTTGAAGGCTTGTTGATTTGGTTCAGCTCCAACCCGAGTTGGATTGGAGGAGGATTTTCATCCTCTAGGTTCTTGGATGTAAGAACCTTAGGTAAACTCCTTTTTCTTTTGAAAGTTCAAAAATAGCAAGTTGTATGATCTTAAGTGATTTGGTGATTAAGTGTGTTTATATTGCATGATTTGTGTTCTAGTGTGTATGTTTACATGTTAGATGCACTTGGAATCAATTTGGTAGCTTTTGTAAGCATGTTGGTATGTTAAAAGTTGGTTTTTAGATTTTAAAAGGGTGTTTGGCAACAGGTTTAAGCAGGACATCTAGATTTGTTTTGATAATTAAAAGGTGTTAGATTGCTTGTTTAGGGTTGATTAAGGTTATTAGTAAGTAGTTAATTAGTTTGGAACAAGATTTGAACAAGTTTGTTAGGTTTTTAAGGAAAGAGTAAGTTAAAAATCTGCATATTGCTAAATTGCTTGGTTTTTCATGATTTTGATGCTAAATCTTTGATTCTTGTTGTTATTTGTGTGTTACTTGACTCCTTGAGCTTCAATAAGCTCAAGGGTGCCCCAATTGTTCCAACATATCCATCAAACAAAGCACATTGCCAAGTCCTCTTGGCATCACAAGTGCACAAGTGTGCACTTGTTTGGTTCATCAGAAAGCATTCTGTCACGTTTTTGCATAGTATTGCGCCGCAAGACCTACCTGTTGCGGCGCAACTGAAGGAGCTGCAGATCTTGGTATTCCCGTTTCACTAGTTGCGGCGCAAGAAAAAAACGTCGCGGCGCAACTGGAGGAGTTACTGACCAAAGGTGCTATCGTTACACTAGTTGCGGCGCAAGTCACAAACGTTGCGGCGCAACTAAGAAGCAAAAAGAGGAGGGGTTGCCTGGACTCGAACCCGCGACCTGCCGTTCACAACACCAACAACATAACCAACTGCGCCCTAGGGTCTTTGACTACTAGGGAGTGGTTTTGTTTTTTACTTAACCTATTTTTCTTTTGTCTTATTTTAAATAAGCCGTATCATTTTTCATTTTTCCTAGCTTATTCTTTAAGCTTATTTTACATTTCTTATTTTTCCTAGGTAAGTTATAGCTTTATTGATTTTTCTAAATTAGTTTCATAATTTTCCTTTTATTAATTAATTTTCTAGGATTTAATTAATAGACGTTTTTTATAAAAGCCATAAAAAATACCAAAAAATAGTTTTTATTTTTAGGAAAAATACTTTTTAGGTTTTAAAATATATTTTTGAGGTTTACATCTTATTTTGGTTTCAAAAACATTTATTTTTAATTTTATAATATTTTAAGGTTTTTTATAAACTTTAAAGATTTTTATAAAATTATTAAAAAAGGTTTAGGAGCTATAATTTGTGTTTTTCTCTTAATTATATTATTTAGGATTTTTAGAAATTTTTTATTTTAAATTTTAGAAACTTTTTATTTTTAGCATTATTTTAATATTATTTTATTAATTAATTTTCAAAATTTTATTTTTCTTTCTTTTTCATTTTTCCTAGGTTCTTTGTCATTAATTAGGACCATTTCCATTTTTAGAATAATTTTCTAGCTTTTAGATTTATTTTTATAATTATTTTAAGTTTAATTAGGTTTTAATCATTTTTAATCATTTTTAGGGTTTTAAAAATAGTTTTAATAGGTTTTAATTTTTAGAAAATTACTTTTTAGTCTTCTAATAATATAAGTTAAGTAATTGTTCAATAAAATCATATTTTAGACTTTTGAATTAGTTAAATTTAATTTTAGGGCTTTAATTAGCATTTAAAATTAATTATTTAATTAATAAAAGGTTTTAAAATATCTTTGTTGGATTTTTATCTTTGTTTATATTATTTTAGACTTGTTTTTATCTTTTTGTTGATATTTTGTTTTTTTTTGGTCTTAGCATAATTTTTAATTTTAGTGGTTTTTCTACGGCTTTACGTTTTTTTTTACGTCATAGTGTAATTTCCAAGAAACCGTCATTCCATCTTCTCAATATTAATCTCAAATAAATACAAGTTAATTCACAACACCTATACCTCCTCGAGAACGAACTCACTTTTAGGGTCATTCACACACGGTTTTCCTAAATCGTCGTGCACGCTTACCCTATTTACGTTCTTTTTCCTAAAAGACGTATTTCTACATCTATCAACTTCTCATTCCTCTTGAAATAGGTGATGAATTAGTCAGTCTATCAACTATCACCCAACTCTCATCGTACTTAATCCCCCACCGCATTATGTATCCCTTCCACCAACTTCGTCCTTACATCTCCCTTTCTAAACTACTCCTATCCATGTAGGAAGTATAGTCTACGTCCCTTTCCTCCTTACGATTGTCCAAGCCACGCAACATAAATGTTGACGCGTTCACTGCTTTAGACAACTCAACTCGTGCAACCCACATCCTTCATCCAAACCACTCTAATACATCATCCCTATAGTTCAAGTTCATCTCAGCTTCACCTCATCCTTCTTATTCCATGTCTCATCGACCATGCTTGCCTTTCCCAGATGGTACTTGGCCTTGCAATTTTCTTTCATCAATTAACTCCACCTATCACCTTTGCCAAATGTTCAATCAAGATGATTGAATATGTGTTGGATATGTTCATGATCCGTATAGATCATTCTCCACGTCTCGTACACCAAATGCCTCTAGCATTCTAGGCAGATATAACAGTCCAGCTCCACTAACTAAGTCTATCCAGTTCTTCTAAATCTTCAGTTTCTGCAACGTATAAGCGATCGCCTTTCTTTGTCGTCCTCGTACGCGTCCAAATCCCTGCTCCACATATCGTCATGCTTCGTGAATTCATCCAGTCCTTCCGATAATGCCAAGATCTGCTCATCATCCAATCCACCTCTTCAGCCTCCAAAATTCTTCCTCGTCCTTCTTCACTTCGCCCCTTGCTGGTTCCACGATATGCCATCATCTCTGACTACTAGTTCTGACCAACTAAATCCTAAGACTCACACTTAAAAATCTCACGTTTCATTCCCTTTACTAACAACTCCAAAACCAACACATAATTCGCCTCATCCACCTTCTAAGATTTGAGTAGATCAAGATGTCGTCGATGCTCCCGATGACAACTCATTTATAGACGTTCATGCACACTCGGTTCATTGACTCCATGAAAACCGCTAGTGCTTTGGCGAAGCCAAATGCATAACCGTAAACCCAAAGCGTTCATACAACATCCTTAGCAATTTCAACTATGTCCTCCTCACACCCTCTCTTAGCGGCAATACGAATAAATTCCTTGCAATTTCTAACAGCTCTTGTTCTTAATTCACTCCATCAACGATTTGCCTTGGATGACACTAACTACAACTCCTCTCACTTCTCCTACTTGCTCTATTCATGGTTCTACCTCAACGCTCCTAAACCATACAAAACCAAAACTACATCCTGAATACACCAGATACGATCGACGAATTAAACCCACGGATAACTAACGACATTTCACGTGCACCAATTAAAACAAATCAAAAACCACGAGACTCCAAAGAAAACTCAAACCCAAAACATGTATCAATTTCCAAATGACCCATGACAACGAAAAATAATCCAAGAAACACCCAATGGCAACCAAAACATATTACGCCCCGCCACATATTATTTAAACAGTGCAAAGATCGACTTTCCAAAAGAATATATATATATATATTTTTTTTTAAATTTACTATTACCTCCCACATCTATGTGACTCAAACAATCTACAAACAACCCTCTTGACGAACTCAAAACTCAACTCAAAAACTAGGTATCCCGTGCACCCCATATCAAAAAAAATTAAACTACTATTCAAACTCAACCTCTAACCCGACACTTGCACAATAATTTCGGCCAATATACTAACCTCCCATGACTATACATTCTGAATATTTGAAAAGTACGTTCCGAGTACATAATTTTTGGCTTTTGAATCACTCAAAAAGCTCTAAAAACGAACAAGTTATGACCAAATCAGTTTTATACTAGTTGTTTTAAAAAAACTAAAGAATAAACTTGATGATTAATGTAATCCTTTTAAATGACAGATATAATTGTACGTGTAACCTTTATAAACTCAATTTAACCTTGTATTAATAATTATAAATGACATGAATCAGTTAAATCCGATTATATAAACTATGTAAGTAGAAAGAAATTTTACTTCGCTTTATTTTAATGAAAGTCTTTTAGAATTTGAAATAAATAAGTGTTGATAAAAAAAACTTATGTTACATCTTGTTTCAAACATGACTCCAACACCTTACCCTTATTTTACCGAATACAACCAACTATCCAACTCTATAGTAGATTTCCAAGTCCCCCCTTTTTCCATATACCAACCAAAAGAAATGTAAGACTCAACCTAAAAGATTTCATTATCCCAAAAGAAATCTCCATTTATTTCAACGGACTTAAAACCCAGAACAACATTTTAAAACGTACACGTGAAATATGAACTCAAAGAATACGCTACAAGACACAGTTCAAAAAAAAATTTGAAACGTTGTTGAAACTCCATCAACTCCAGCACCATAAAACACGAACAAACACAAGGTACGTTCAAGTTATAATAACTAGTGAACGACCATATACCATAACTTAACACATAGTAGTATATATACATCCACATATATATACCTATTAAATCACCCAAAACATACTCGTTACCATACATGTCGGATCAACCAATCACGTCATACACTCGTTTTTCCACACGACTAATCACCATCTCACCGTGCCACAACAAGGCATAATGCCCACCTCCAAAACCATATCGTGTGACCCCATAATCACACACCACAACTATAACCCAAAACATAAAACACAAAAAGAACAATAGCCGTATCATAGGCAGCCATTACATAAATCCATATATAATACGTATACCCAAATTCTACATCTCATCATATACAAGCATGTACTAACCCTCTTTCATGCAACCATACTTGAGAACCCATTGAAGTTGTGGTACTTGTATAACTATGTTGGCCACCATACTTATACAATTACCCTTTCCCCAATGCACTCCCTCCTATGATGACACTTATAAGAATCAATACAACATATAACACATAAATCTATCTACTCACATAAGCTCATAACCACATAACCAATAAGGTCCAAAACTCCATCTATAAAATAACATAATAAAACTTTTGGAATACAGAAATCCATAGTCTAGCTAAAACATCCTAGACTAAATCCAAAACGAAAACATAATCAGTTATAAGTCATGTCGCCCATAAGAGTGGAAACAGCTTAAAATCCTTCCTACCCATGTACTCCTAGTAACTCGAACCACCACACGATTCTTAGGGAACATGACTTAAACATCAAAAGAAAAATAACATACCTGAGGTATGTAAAATAACTCGATAAAAGATAGAAACTACCTTGTACTAAATTATGTACTATAATGTACAATTTAAGCAAAATACAACAATGACTAGCGTGGACGATTATGGTTCAACCAACACTAGTCACATCCCTAAAAGAAAATAACATGTGACTAAGTATGAACATACTACGGTTCAATTCATACTAGTCAAAACATCGCAATAAATAACATCCAAACACATCAATTATAATAAAATGCACACATACTCCTATGACGCCTATATACAGGGACCCTTAAGCTATAGACTAGGCTACGCGACTAGGCAACCTAATTCTCTATAACCATTGCCTCTGATACCATTCTGTCACACCCCACCATGGCGGAATATGGGGCGCGACGTATGGATATCATCACAACATGGCGTGTCTATAGAGATAACTATATGAAATAAGAAATGTCATAAAATGGTGACACAAAAGTCATGACAATATCTCAATAAATGCAGGAGTCTAGGTAAGTAGGTAACAGTCCTACCTCTTACCCAAGACAATCAAATATCACAACAAAACAAACATATAGGTGCCAATAATATCACTTATTAAACAAGCAAAAGAAACTAAGAAGGAACGGGGATCTCCTTCTATATGCAATCCTAAGCTTCTCCAATCCTAGCCACTTATGTTCTCATGCTTAACCATAGTATCACCTGAAAGAGACACTAAAACACGTCAACATAAAGTTGGTGAGAGTCATAGGTTTAGACTCCAACGCTAAATCAGTTACAAGCTGTGAATAACAATCATCAACAAAAGAACATAGGGACAATGTGTTATAATTATGTATTAACAACTATCAATCAAGACCAATCATACCAAACCAATCCAAGGCTCCTACCTTGCCAAACAACACCATGGTACCTTAGATGATCACCCTATGTACCTATCCTAAGGCCACTACCTTGGCAAACCACAAGGCCACTACCTTGTCAAACCACAAGGCCACTACCTTGTCAAACCACAAGGCCACTACCTTGTCAAACCACAATAACATATCAAAAATCGCATAGCAGTTAATCACATAAGTGTACACACAAGTCCATCACAACCATAAAACATTCACAGCAACAATTTAGTAACAACTCAACACAGTGTCTCTTCCATCCCATCTGGAAGTCAAAAACAAAAATAAACATGGGACTATGAACACTCACCTGATAGCTCCTTCACACGTCCTTGCACTAGCAACAAGCTAACAAACCAAAAACACGAAATCAATAAACGAACCAATCACTAAGATGGCTCATTAACCTATGATGGACATCTAACCCATTCTCACATATTTACCTCATTAATAAGCTCTAATTACCCCATTACCCGTCCTTAACAAGTCCTTAACTTGGTTAAGTTTAATAACTAACCCGTTCGTATTTTACCCAAAACAGTCCTAGTTTTTAGGTCTCAAAACTTTAGGTCAAACGCCCACTTAAACCTACCCATGGTTTCTGTAAAAGAAATATTCACACCCTTACATATGTTGGCTAACACCTCCCACTTGCCCTAACCTTAAAGCTACTGTTAAGACCCCGATATATATATATCTACTTTCGTCATTCCAGATTTCCTGATTTTAAACGTACTAAAAGTTTGTTACCATTAAGGGGTCTTACCCTAAACCACCACCTTATCCCAAGTGCAGATATTAACTACAATATATAAAACATCTCCCACGTTCGTGAGAAGATCCCAATGCAACCCTAAGTGCCCCAAACAACCCAAAACTTAAAAAGAAAACAGGCTGAATTCAAAACTGTTTTGACCTCCGACTGTTGTAACCTGTTTTTGACCCACTTCCCGACCTCCAATTTAGTTCTAGTTTCTTGCATTAGAAAGCCACTTCAATTACTTTTTCAGGAATACTTGGATCGCATCTTGAATGTTCATAGAACTCCCGATATGATCAAAACAATTGACTCAAAATTCTGCCCAGTTTTTAAAAACGGGTTTAACAAAATCAACCACATTAATTAATCCTAATCACTCTAATTACAAGCCCTAATTTATGTGATCATCATATAATGATTAATTCAACATTAATTTACTGTTTTTATATCAACCCTAACCTAATTCCATCATAAGAATGATTAATTAAACATAAAAACAATTTAATTAAAAAGGGATTAAAGGTTTTTACCTTAAAATTAATGAAAGATGAGAAAAACCCAATTTTTGAAGAACCCTAATTCTTCTCTCTTTTTTTTTGACGACTAATACCTCCAGGGAGAAGGAAAATTCGTTTGGTCTATGTGTATAATGTCCCTTATATAGTAAAACAATCTATGTCCAAGTATAATTGTTCACTTTCCTTTTTTTCCTTTTTTTCCCTTTTTTTTTCTTTTCCAAACCGCCTAACATCCCCTTAATTTTCGTTTTTTCTTCCTTTTTATTATTAATATATGTATTAATAATATTACCTTAATTTTCCTTAATTTATTTCAGCTCCAAAAGCCTCCAAAACCCCAAAACCGTAAAACTAGTCAGTTTTTACGCGTTTTACCGTAAAAGACGTAAAATATACACTTTTATAAAAAATCTCAAATTTTGAAATAAACTTTATAAATAAGTCCTAAATGACTTAAAACCATCCCGAAAAATATTCATATGACTAATTACCTCTTCCGAGGCCTCTAAATGCTAAACCGTAAATCCTAAAAAAATACACTATTACTATAATACTTATACGTATACGTAAACACCAAAATATCACTATTTCATTTCATAGTCACCACTTGTGAGCTCATGAACATGAAATAACCGTTCCTCGATTTACTTATGAGTACTCTATACTCATAAACGATAACCACACAAACCTCGTTCACACAAAATAAACACGAAAACACAAAACTCAAGTAGTCACACATAAAATAACCTAAAATTAAGACCAAGTGACGAACCTCAAAACCACGGTTGTCACAGAATCTATGGATTGTCTGAGGGCCATATGCATTTGATCAATAATATGTTTAGGCACCATGACCAAATCATGTTGAGCATAAGATTCCATACCCGTCGTAGCATTTGGTTGAGGTTCACTCAAATGTGTAGGATTGGGTACCACATCATTTGAGTTACTAGTTCCCGAATGCTGTTCGAGGTTGTCGTTTTCATGCCTAACTTGATGTTGGTTATCATCATTACCAAGATTGGTTGTGGTGTGTACCTCACTGACGACATCAGAACCGTAGTGAGAGAGATTAACAACGAGAGCAGCTTGGGCAGAGTGAATGTCATCACAATCTGAATCATATGCATCAAGATCATCTGCTTGATAAGCGGCATTAGAAGTGGAAACAACTGCAATGCCTTCAGTATCTACTGCCCCTGGGTCTGCAAGAAATGCTAACTCCTCTGAATCCAAAATCTTCCCCTTAGACTGAGCATCAACCAAATACATCTTCTCACGAAACCATGCATCATCCCTCCTCCTTTTTGGCTGAGTGCATTCCGTAGCCATATGGCCTTGTCCTCGGCAATTGTAGCAAGTCACAACCTTTTTAGGTCCAATGGGGCTTCCATTTTCATTAGCTTGAGAATTCACAGCTTGAGCATTCACAGTCCTTGTAGGAGGTCCATATGAATTTTGCCTTCCCTGAATAGGTTGCACTGTTACTTGACCATCTTGAACAATAGCTTGTTGTCGAGGATTTGAAGAGGTGCGGAGCTGATTGTTTGTTGGTGGAAATCCTCTAGTTGCAACAAGTTTTGACAAGTAGGCGGTGAGATGGTTTAGTACATCAGCTGGCGTATCATTTGGAGTAAAGACCGGTGCTTGGATTGGTGGAAGTTCATTAGAGTAGAAAGCTTGTGCTGGTTGTGCTTATATTGGAAAATATCCTTGCTGAGGAGTATAGCCCATTGGAGAAGTGTTGGCTTGTGATACTGATGTCTGATATGGTGGTTGTTGTGGAAAAGATTGTTGATGAACACTTTGTTGATATTCTTGCTGTGGCATCATTGGTGGTTGATAAGATGGTTGCTGATAGGTGTGTGGTGGTAGCTGCTGCAAGTATGATGGTTGTTGATAAGTATAAGCCATGTTTTGTTAAGAAGCATACATTGCAAGTGGATCAAGAACTTGAGGTGTAGACAACCGAGCCTCGATCACATGGCATTCGTGTTGTTGAAGAAAAGCTTGAAGTTGATCCACATTGGTGTTATGCAAGTCCTTAGCCAATTTAACATCCGTCACGTATTTTTTGCCATTCTGGAGGAAGAGTATTCAAATACTTGGTGTTCAATTGAAAGGTAGGAATTGCCATGCCATAGATATTGAGCTCATTCAACAATAGGGTAAATCTCAGATAGTAATCATTGAGAGTCTCCCCTGGCACATAGGCAAACTTATCAAAAGTATCATAAAGCTTACACTCTCGTTCTTGTTTAGTTAACGAGGTGCCTTGCATTAGAACACGAATTCTATCCCATAGCTCTTTGGCAACTTTATGTTTGCTGACGAGTTTGTAGACATCTGGAGGAAGGGCTTGGAGAATGATGTTTGTAGCATACTTATCACATTTATCTTGAATCTTCATATCTCCAGTCAACTCACCCGTTGTGCGAGGACGAGTAGTCGTACCTTCCGTCACTGTACCATAATTTAATGGTCCATTGAGCACCGATGCCCAAATGAGATGTCCATTCTCTTTGTTCAACATGTAAAGTTCCATTCGGGAAGCCCATTCCTCATACATAGTCTTCACCAACATTGGTGGACGATTATCCGTACCCGAGAGGATGGACTTATTCGTAAGAGATGTGTACTCTATTTCAATAAGTGAAGATTTACAAAGTTGATCGATCAATGAAAGAACGTAAATGTGTTTGTTGTTGTGTGTAGAAATCGAGAAATAATGTTAAAATCCCCTAAAATATGTTCTCGATAAACCAAAAAATTCCAAGATGAAATTGCACACAAAAATTTTCAAAAACGCGTTTTTGAAAGAACTTGGAATACTTGTTGCCCTATCGCAACGCCTAAAGGTAATGTTGTCGCAATGTCCAATCGCAATGTCCAATCGCAATACCCCAGTCGCAATATCCCTGTAAAACCCGCATGCTTTTACCATGAATAGTACCCTTAAGATCGTACGTACTAGATTTAAACTTTCCTAATATAGCATGATTACGATTACGTGTTAGGATTTTACGTATTACGTACGTGTTAGAACACGATAAGTATTTACTACGCACGAGCACGTAATAATTATTTGACAATAATTAATCACGAACATGCGATCATGAAATCATGAATGTAATTAAAACACGAACTATTATTAATTACGTAAATATATTTATTACGAGCGTAATTAAATATATTAGATCACGATATTTACGTAACGAGAACACTTAAAACGCGAACACTTAAAACGCGAACACAAATAATCACGAACGTATAACTTAACACACGAGAACACACCAATGTTTTAGACACGGAAAATATTCGGGTTACCCCTTGTGGGACCCATTACCACAAAATTAGGAGGGGGGATGGGCTTAGCCCATCAGTTTTTCACTAAAAAGGAAAAGGGATATTTTTCACTACTCATTTTCATTCACAGAAGATTTTTAGAAAAACCCTAAAACCCTCTTCCTTGTTCTTCTTTGTGCCGCCACCTTAAGAACACCACAAGAGGTGGTTTGTGATCTTGGATCTTGAAGTTTTAATGATTGACTGTGTTTGTTCTTCGTCCTTTTGATCCACGAATTCGGTAAATCCTTTTTAAACCTTTTATTTTGATTTAATCTTTTTATAAATCAAGAACATGTGATGTTTTTACAAAAACCTAATAATTAAACATGGATCTAACATGATTTGGTGTTAAATAAAATCAAAAGGTGTTTTAAGGGGTGTTTGTTTTTGGCCGCAGGCTGCACCGAACCCGAAGGGGTGTCGGTTTGGCCAAGCCGACCACCACCAAGACCATACGGTCTTGGTTGGTGCGTGTGGGTCCCACGGCAGCAGTAAAACACGGGGCACCCCGAGTTGGTTCGGGGTACGGTGTCGATTTCAAGTCCGGTTCATTGTTTTTAGTTTGGATCCGGTTCATGGTGTATGTTTAGTTTTTTTATGTTTATGAGCTTATGTTAAAAATTAAATTAATAAAATGATATGATTAATTTAATAACATGACTTAGGTTATTTTAATTATTATAATCATGAAATTAATTAACCTAATTATTTGTATATTTAAGACTTAGAATTAATTAATGGATATAATTAATTAATTAACATGACTTAGGTTATATTATTAATATATAATAATACATATTTAAACCTAAGTATTTAACTTTATTTAATTAAAAACATGTTATACTTTAATTAAATATTTTAACCTATAGTTTAATTTAATTACATGGAATAATTATTAAACTATACATTATATCATATGACTTAGAAAATAATCATGAAAACACTTAGGCTTATATACTTAGCTTATTTAACCAGCTTAATTCTAATTATGGAAACTTTCTATTTTTAGAAACTTAATTAAATAAGGCAGTAATCTATTTATGAAAACCTTCTATTTTTAGAAACTTATTTATTTCAGGCAGCTAATCTATTTATGGAAACTTATTTAATTAAGGCAGCTGATCTATTTATGGAAACTTTATATTTTTAGAAACTTATCTATTTTAAGCAGTAATTCTATTTTTGGAAACTTTCTATTTTTGAAAACTTTCTATTTTTGGAAACTTTCTATTTTGTGGGAAACTTTCTATTTTTGGAAACTTTCTATTTTTGGTGACTTTCTATTTTTGGAAACTTTCTTTTTTTGGAAACTTTCTTTTTTTGGAAACTCTCTTTTTGGAAACTTTCTATTTTTGGAAGCTTTCTATTTTAGAAAACCTGCTATTTTTGGACAGTTACTTATTATTACATAGTAAGTATAATAACACATGAAATACCAGAAATACTTAATCAGATTAAACAGAATATAAGATAAACACGGTTTAAGACTTAAAAACGGTAAAACGTGGTAAGAACATATAAAATAAGCTAAGACATGACATAAAACCAGCTACGTATTTAGTAAGCAAATACTTATTCATGTATGTATTTATGTAGCACTAGTGATTCGGAAGTAGAATTCCTCTCAGTTCATCTTCTTCGTTCACTGGACATAAGGTACGGATTCCCGTCCTTTCAGTATGGACATGCAGCCAACTGTTTTCCCGTAGTATAAGTTACGTGTTTGATTGCTTATGTTTAATTAAGATTACCTATAGCCATATACATGCATGACCAGTTTCACCTAGTTATGGAGGTACCATAACCATAACATTAGAGGCACTGATGTTATGACTTCACCACGGCGGAGTGATTGCTCGTGGCGTCCCTTCAGCTTTTGGCCATTTATATTATATTTATCATGTGGGGCGTATGGGTGCATCCTAGTTACATGTTTTTATTCAGGATTTCATGGTGAATGTGGTGTGTGCCTTGCATCCTTCACAAGGGGCTGATCCCTCCTACCCAAAAACCAGTATATTAAATTAGAGGCAGCCCCTCTAATTTGCATGATGAGGTCACCCCTCCAAGTATTCATGCACGGTGGATTTTCATGACCTATATTGGCTAATGGTAAACTATGTCAAACAGTTTTCATAAGATAAACATAAGGCTTTTCAAACTATAAAACCAGTTTTATGAACATGTTCCAGGTTTTCCAGGACTTATACATTTCCGCTGCTATTAAGTCTCTATTATGTTTTAGTCACTTATACTATGTCTATATCCGTGCACTGAGCGTTTTGCTCAGCCGTTAATTTCCTTTCCATGTCCCCAAAACGGCAGGTACTCTAGGGAAGACTCGAGCTTTTGGAGGACGTGCATAGGATGGAAGCTGCCAGAGACTTCTTTTCCTTTTTTCCTTCATATACTTATGCTTGATTAGTCTTTCATTCTTTTCCTTTGCTTTATTATGTTTTGGGCTTATGTTTGGGAACCGATGTTTGATTCTGGTTTACCATATGGTCATGTAATGTTTTAGGCATTTATCCTTGTATGCTTTGATGACACGCCATAATTACGCGTGACATTCCATTATCAAAATGGGGTGTTACAATTATGGTATCAGAGCCAAGGCTTCGACCTGTAGGCTCTAAAACTCGACCTGTGACTAGTGGGTAGTAACCAGGAGCTTCCTAAGCCAACGTTTGTTATTCCACGTATTGATGTTTTCAGCGCATTGTTGTTTTAACCATGATGTTTTCAGCACCTTGAGGTTTTAACCTTGATGTTTTCATCGATATTGTTTTACTAATATGGATGGACAACCGTCATTCAATTTAGTTATGTGTCATTGTTTCATGCATAATGTTCCTTGTGAACTGTGGCTATGTGGGCTGAACCCCAGTAGTTCATAATTAGTCACATAAAATCTTTTTCTGATAAGTTTTGACAGATGAGTTTCATTTATTTATGTTTCGTGTATCATTGTTGCAGGGATTATGACTAAGTAATGGTTGGTACAGGACTGGCCCTATTTAGTCGCATGTGCTTTTATCGAAACTTTTAACTTTGGGACCGACCCATAGGCGTCCCCTCGTGATGTCTTTTGTTTTGGAACCGACCCATAGGCGTTCCCTCGCACATATAAAGGTTTTATGAACTACATTACGCATTCATGCACTGTTTTCATGCATAAAATTTTTCTCATGATTTAAATTGGCATAAATTTTTTTCATGTCCCCTCATAAGTTATTATGTTTTATGTCAAGTATGTTTTCATACTGTCATGGTTAACTTCAGTTTCATGCTGATTATGTTATACATTTCTTCATGATAGATGGTTCCATGTTGCTTCATGAATTTCATCTTCATGTTGATTTTTTTTACACCTCTTCTGTTATTTACGTTGTCCTGCAAGACATTGTTAGATTTCATTGAATCATGCTTTCATGATAGTCATGGTTGGTTTTCATTGATCATGCTGTCATGCGTATAATCGTTGAATTTTGTGTAACCACACTTTAACGTTTCCGTTATAACCAGAATGATGTCTATGCTAATACTGCCAGGTTATCATGATGGTTTTCCTAACCGTTTAACCGGTATACTATCCTTAAATCATGACAAATGATCGACCCCATACCGATCATTTCATGTGCATTCAACGTGTACTCCATGTACCGTGTTCCACATGTATTACACGTACCTAAATCCATGTGTATTTCACTTGCAATACTTCACGAGTATTCGCTAGTCGATTCTGAATCATCTCAGGCATATGTCCACTTGCTAATACTCTACAAATTGCTGATGCTGCTCATAACTTGGAGATGTTACTAAAGGTTGATGCTACTGACGTTCGGAGACGCTACAAGATGCGGATGCTGTTCACAACCTGGAGATCCTACAAGACGAAGACAAAGGCGTCGGAGCAAAGCAATTGGACGAGAAGATGCTTCACCATCAGACGATTCCCATCAATCATTGTCCCTAATTCTTAGTTACATGTCACACGTCATTCGGCTGTCATTTCAGCCATATGAGTGCAAACCGGTACCAGCCAGCCACTCAGCTGAATAGTTACATGAATCACGGTCATGAGAATGACCATCATGGAACTGACAGACAGGACGATAGTAACCACTACTATGACAACAACTATCCTAGAAATCGCAACCGAAACTCTGGCCACGGACGTGATCAGAAATACAAGGATTAGTAGTCCAACCGATCCGCCAATTCTGGCATAATAACCTTATATTGTGGTTATATTTGTTTCACATCTCGAGATACATGTCAAGACATCAGTCAAGACATATGTCTCACGTATACTTTCTTAAGACACATGTCAAGACATCAGTCAAGACACATGTATCACGTATACCTCCTGAAGACACATGTCAAGACACCAGTCAAGAGATATGTCATGCTTATAGTTCCAAGAAACGAGTCAAGACACATGACTCACGTCCAACTATGGAACATTTCTAAGAAATTCAGGGTACCCTCCAAGGGTATATCTATTTTGTTGTGCCATGTATTAATCAGGCCACAAGAATTTCTATACCATTATCAGCGCATCAGTGAGAACTGTCACGTTGCCGATGTCACTTTCATTTCTTTCACCATGGTTCATATATTCATAACCATGAAGGACGCCTTTCGTATTCCCACGTATACGAAGGTTTTCCTTCAGCTTAATGATGAAATCCAAGCTGCTAACGCATTTCCTCGGATAGACACGAGATGAATTTTATCCTAATTATGTACTATGAACAACACACAATGCTACGATTCATAATTATGTACAGTAATGTTCAGGCTCCTGAATACATTCAGCTTGATTTTCCATCGGGAAAATCGGTACAAATTATCTATGCTTACAAGCATGTGCGTTGTTAGCCATGGTCGCTAAAATTTTCTAGCTGTCAGTAAGACACGACCACTTAAGTCTTTGACGCATAGCCAGTTGATTATTCCAAAATCTTCCCATGCATTCCAGAAGAACTTACAAGGAGAAGGACGGTACCATGAGATTATGTGTCGACTACCGTCGGCGTAAACAAATCACCATTCATGACCGTTATTCTCCTCCACATATTGACAACATGTCCAATCAACCGTATGGTGTTAATCACTTTTCCAAGATCGAACTCATGATCATGCTGCCAACAGTGACGAATGAAACAGCAGGACATGTCCATGACTGTTATTCGTACACGACTCGGTCATGCTAGATTTATGATTTTGAATTAGTCTCATCAATGCTCCAACGGAACTATAAGAATGAGTTTTCATGAACTCATAGCAAATTTGTCACTGTTTTCATTGAGGATAACCTGATTTCCTTTAAGCCTAGAAGAAGAACAGGAAGACCATATCTGCACTATGTTGCAAATTCTATGACAAGAGAAATTTTACCCTGGAAATTTTTCTAATATCAATTCTGTTTGATCACAGTGACACGCTGAATCACATGGGTTTCTACGGTTAATCTTACCATGACTCAGCTTATGCGTAAAGGAGAGAACCCTACACTACATTAGGTGTTCTAGAAAATCCTACGCTAGGAGAAGTCTAGATTCAGAGACTCAGAGTTTCGCAAACTCCTATGTATCAAGTTCTACGAAGCAAGATACAGTTACGTTCATATCTAGGTACCTGACATACCAACAGGTTAAGATAGGACACCAACAAACTGGGATGTTTTCATCATCTGAAATTGTGAATTGAAATGGGACAAGATCTCCACGGATTTTAGTTACCAGATTAACGCAAACTCAGAAGAAGCATGATGCTATCCGGGTTATTGCAAACAGTTTGATCAAGTCTGTAGAATCCTTACATCCGCAAGGATTTCAGAACCAACAGATTGATCGGACATGTTCCAGCCAAGGTTCATCCGATCACTTGGCAATTCCTCAGTTATCAGGTCAGACAAATATTCATAATTATGCTCCTTATTTACTTCACGTCCTTGTTCTAATTCCACGCCTTGCTTTCGCGCTTGCGTTCATGACACTATTCACGTTCATGATCGTATTTTGGTTTACGATTTTACGTTCATTTCTTTTCTCATTATGGGTAGTTTGCAAGAACTTGAAAGACCAGACCCAAGTTTAGTATAACTCCCTATCCTCAGATAGATGTTTCTCGTCATAATCTATGTCTCACCTTCTAGCGTTTGTCGTTACCGCCATTATATTCTATGATCACGATATGTTTCACATGTCATGTTCATTCCACGTTCCTCATATCATGATCAAGATATGTTACACGTATCAGGGATCACGATATGTTTATTCATACTACACTCGCCATATCTCCACGTAGCACGTTCAAAATTTTTCACGTATCACGTTCAAAATTTTTCACGTACTACGTTTCTATATGTCTCGCGCATCGTTGCTAGTTATCGGTTAAGTTGGATTGTTTTGCACCATAATGTTTCAGTTACTCTTACACGTTAATTCTTATTCCTCGATCGAATTTAGGGGATCTACCTTACGTTGATTGATGAGACTGCTTTTATACATAGTCTCATCTTCCAAATAGGGCTTAAAATGCATAAAATATCATAAAATACCCAAATATATGCTTGTGTTTGTTGCTTGTGTATTTTAGGTACGGATATTGAGATAATGACAAAAGATCACAAGAAACATGCAAAAACAAACACGGGAAACGAAGCCGCACAATGAACCAAGCCCTAGTGAAGACTTTCCCAAGATCAACCCTTGAAGATTTGAAGAATTATGAAGAAGGGTCCTCCAATTATGAGGAATTGACACTTTATACCCTTGTATCCTCATAATTACAAGTTTGGTCCCTAAAGTTTGTCAAAATTACCAAAAGGGCCCTTAACTTTGAAGAATTGGCAAGTTTAGCCCCTCAACAAAGCTAAATTGTCAACCAAAATCATCCACAAAGTCAAATATATCATGAAGTCCTTCAAAGTACAAGAAATGACAAGTTTGGTCCTTTGAAAAATCCAAAATTACAAAAAGGACCCTCAACTTTCAACAATTGGCAAAAATGGTCCCTCATTTATCAAGACTTGGCAAATTCAGTCCTCCAAAATGACAATTATACAAGTCTAAACCATTATCATTGAAGAAATTACCAAACCAGCCCTTGAAGAATTCAAATATGGCAAGAAATACCCCTGAATTCATGTTACAAAAGTTTATGGGCCAAAAATGCCAAAAGTCCAAAGTTGATAAAGCTTAAATGGGCGCTGATAGAATTTTGTTTGCAAGTGACAAGTTATTGGGAAGTGAGGGGTTAAAGCTGGCAGACAAGTATTATTACCTAGACCAACCAATGGGTGACACGTATCCCACTCAATCTTCACAACCAATCAAAACCCACCATTTCTCCACCTCATTTCCCACTCACCGGTTATATTAACTAACTTTTCAAATAAGTTAATTAATATTAAATCACGCGCTAAACACCCCTTTTAAACTTCAAAACAAATCAAACAACCTGTTCTTCATGTTCTTGATAAAATTAGGCATTCCTTAATTACTTGTAATTAAGCCCTAATTGTTTCCAGATTTATGATTAACCATCCCATAAACACATCCCAAACCTTAAACATGACACCCCACCAACCCACATGCTACATGGGACCTCCCCTGCTACGTCTAAGAGGAAGAAGACAAAGAAGAGCCAGTCATCCAACGTCCCACAATTGTGCTTACATCCTAAGCTTGTTACAAGCCCTTGGATCACTTTTTCACTTGCCAACTCATGCTACAAGCCAAGAAGAGTCACATGATCTTCAAAAGATGCCAAAGCTGCAAGGGCAAAATGGGTACTTCTACACATTAGGGTTTACGTTTTTTATTGCTTAACTAGTTCACTTGTAGCCTATATAAAGGCATCTAGGTCTCTCATTTACGTTGCTTTTGATTTTTCCTTGGTTCAAGTTTCTGTAAATCCTTTTTCAAGTTTAATGAAATTGAGTTTGAAATCTTGAAGAAAAGTCATTGGCCACTCTTGTTTACTGCTTTCATTTGTTACATGCTTTGTAGTTCTTAAAGTTTAAAACCTGTTTTCAAAAGAGGAGTGTGCACAAGTTTGCATATTTTCCTCATTTTCTTGATATTCTGCTAAGTCTTGTTCCAATCTTGGAATTCTTGGGCTATAGGGCTGATCATAGCATCCTAACTGAGTTGGTTAAGGTGTGGTGAGGCTTATAACTTGGGGATAATCAAGTGTGGGGTAACAAGTTTGCATTAATCAAGATTTTTCCAAGTTTCTGATTTTTCATGTTATTGTGCTTAACCCTTGTTGAATCTTAACAGGCTTTTGTGGAAGCTTGTGCTTGTTCTTGCTAGCACATAAGCTCAAAATTCGTGGGTGTGGATGTACATCCATGAGGTTTGCTTACTTAATCTCCAAATCTGCATAAAAAGTGATTTTTGGTGATATTTGTATGAAACTGTTGTTCTTGTGAATTTTGTGGCTTGTTCTTGCTTGAATCTGTTATTTAGACTTGTTAGAGTGTTAATTGATGCTTTGTTGGCCTGAAATCTTGTTTTGCTTTTGAAAATCTTGATTTGAAAAAGTTAAAGGGGTGTTTGGGTCTACTGATTTATGCTTGTAATCTGATTTTGTGTTAAAGGAAAGTGTTGTTTATGCTTTGTATCTGATATACCTTTGTTTGAGAGTGTTTTGCTGCAAGTTATTAGGTTTGAACACTTGAATTGATCAATCTGCTATTAAGACCTTGTTTCTGCTTGTTTTGACCTAGGATTTTGGGAACACTTAGTGTGTATGCATGCTTAGGGATAAAAGTGGTTTAAACAAAGTTAACATAACCTGTTTGAAAGATTTGAGGTGTTGAAATTGGCTTGTGTGTCAAATACATCAGCAAAAGTTAGAAATCTGCATGTGTAGTGTTCATCAGTAACTTTCATAGCTTGGATCTTGCTTAATTCTTTGAACCAGTGCATGAAACCTGTTTAGACTTGCTTATTGGAGTTTATTATAGCTTGTGTGTGCATTTGGTTGAATTTGGTTGGCTGATTTGTGCTAAAATTGCTCTTGAATGCTAAACTGCTCATTGTTCATGTCTGTGCTATATCTGGTGATAAATTGATTAAACTGTATCAATTGGCTGTTTGTGATTGTGTTATTTTGCTTGTTATTGACTCCTTTTGATCCAAAGATCAATTGGGTGCCTTTGTGAAAACTGAATCCAAGAAAAAGTCACTAAAGACAACAAGTCAAAATAGTCAAGCAGTGGGAAAAGTTCCCACTACTCAACATCCAAAACTAGCCCCTGCTAGTGCAATTTTATCATCAGCTTATCAATAAGCTATTCTAGCTTATTCTGACTTGCAACAACTTATTTTTTGTAATAGATCTTCATTATTTGACCCATTTAAGTGAACTGGAGCTTATCAGACTTTGACTTTGACTTTTCACTAGAAAACCAACTTGTTTGACTTTTAAGATAAGTGCTTATTTGATTTTCCAGCTTATTGAGTGTGCTTATTTGAAAGTTCTTTGGTTTTTAAGCTTAGTTTTGTCAAAAGAAACATTTTGCAACTTGAATCAGCTTCTGAGGTGGTCTAGATCATAAAAACGACTATTTTGTCGTTTTGTGAATAAGTTGTTGGTTTGTTTCTGGCTTATTGAGTGGTCTTATTTGAAATTTCTTTTTACAGAAGTCTTTGTTAGGTCAAAAGAAGGTTGTGTGTTAAATTTTAGCTTATGGCAACAACTTATAGCTTAATGGGCCAAAAAGCCCATTAAGAATAAGCTGCTTATTATAAGTTAGCTTATTTCACATTTTCAGCTTTTGGGCCTTTGGAAAAAGTTGTTTAAAATCAAATTTTGAGTCAACCTGTGCTTTTTGAGCTTATTTTGGGCACTTTGTCTTATTGGGCCTTAATTAAGCCCAATAAGGGACTGTTTAGGGTTTGGCCCATTTTCTAGGCCCAATAGGGGTATTTAGGTAATTTCACTTTCATTTCTGAGTTATTTAGGTTAAATTAAGCTAGTTTGCAAGTTTTTAGAATTTTTTATAATTTTATGGATTTTTAATATTATTTTATTATTATTTTATTATTAAAAATTAAAAGTCTGATTTTCTAGGTTTTTATATTTTTCCTAGGTTCCAAAGACTTAATTAGGATTTTTGCAACTTTCCAAATATTTTTTAGGTCTTTTAATTATTTGTTATAATTAATTTAAGATTTAATTGATTTTAGGAGTTTTTAATTATTTAAAAATAGTTTTAATTGGTTTTAAAATTTTGAAAAATAGTTTTTAGCTTAATTAGAGTATTTTTGAGGTTTACAAACTTGAAAATCTTGTTTAGGGCTTTTTGATAATTAATTTTGATTTTTAGGGCTTTAATTAGCATTAAAAAGTCATTATCTAATTAATTAAAAGGTTTTTGCAAGTTTTGATTTTTTGTAAACTCTTAGAATATTATTAAGGATTTTTGGTGATTTTTAGGAATTTTTAGGGTTAAATTTTAATTTTGGTAGTTTTTACGACTTTACGTGTACGCCTTTTTAGACTTAGTTTAATCCATCTTCATAACCGTCATTCTCTTCTAATCCCCTTTCTATTCTTCTTTTTCAAATATAATCACAAATTAATCCAAGTCATTACACACATAACACACCAGCCTCCTTGAGAACAAACTTAATTGGGTCATTCACACACGGTTTTCCTAAATCGTCGTGCTCACTTGCCCTACTTATTGCACTCTTTTTCCTAAAAGGGTAGCAAAACTTCAACATCATTTTGGCGCCGCTGCCGGGGAGGCGTGTTGTGTTTTGATTTGGCATTGTTGTTTTTATACTAACCATAATTAGTATTTGTATTAGTAGCACTCTACTAATACGTATTATCGTTTTTCGGTTTTTGTGTGAATATTATTACTATATTGTATACGTAGAACAATAAATACACAAGTACTCCAAATACGTGAGCAATCACAACCTTGACTTGGGAGGTCATTACCCAATCATTGTATTCGAATCTCAAACCAAAGAAAAAGGCAAAAATAGATAATTACTTTCGTGAAGCTTAATCTTGAAAATACAAACTATAAGGTGGGTATAAGGCGGATATTATAAAATATATCCTATGGAAAAAGGCTCTTAAGTGCTTCGCGCCGCCTCGTTTCCCCGCTTGCTTGTGAGTATTTGATTGTGAGAGTGAATCGAGGGTTTTGCCGCCCAAAGTATTACTAAGTATCATATATATTTTCTTGGTTTCAATTTGATTAAACCCTCTTGAACGATTTGGTGTTCCACCATCGTTCTAAAGTCATCGAAGGCGTTCACTCCACGTGTTCGTTTTCATTCTTTGAGGCTTCGTTAATCAAGAGATTTGATTAGTGAGGAGATTTGTGGACTTTTTGTCTACTTAATACATTTCACCAAGTTCCAAAAAGGTTAATACAATCAAAAACCAAAAAAAAAAATGAAAAAATACAAAACACCAAAAAGAATCTTCTTTGCTCATCCCCTCGTTGTACGTGACGTTTATGCTAACTCGAAATCAAGCAAGACGTGCTCGTAAACGAAAAAACAAATCTATCACTCCAAACAATTCTAGTGAGGAGTCTCCTATTGACGAACCCATTGTAAGAGAAGCACCAACCATGGCGAATCGAACTATGATGGAGTTACTTCAAGCACCCACCGAGGGTTATGGAGAGGCTATTGTGATTCCCGCTATCCTTGCGGAGAATTTTGAGGTTAAGACGGGTTTGTTGTCCATGATTCAAAAAAACAAATTCCGTGGTGATGAGAAGGACAATCCTCACAACCATATCCGCCAATTCAATCGTCTTACCGCTACTTGCAAGTTTAAGGATGTGTCTAACGACTCGATTAAGATGATGCTTTTTCCGTATTCCTTAGCGGGGCCCGCAAAAATTTGGTTAGAGAAAGAGCCACCCAATTCTATATTGACGTGGAAGGATCTCGTGTCTAAGTTTGTAAACCAATTTTTTCCGCCCTCTAAGACTACACACTTGAAAAACGAGATTTCAAAGTTTTCACAAGAATTTAATGAAAGTTTTTCAACGGCTTGGAATAGGTTTAAGGAAATGTTACATGAATGTCCTCATCACGGTTTTTCCGATTTGCATCAAATTGACACGTTTTACAATGGACTTAATGATCATGAAAGGGATTATTTGAATGCCGCCGCGGGTGGTAATTTTTTGTGTAAAACGGTTGAGGAAGCTTTGGTGATTATTGAAAATAGATCTAAGGTGTATAGTCCTCGTAGCACGTCTAGTGTTCGTAAGGCTTCGTCTTCGGCTTCACCTTCTTTGTCTAATACCATCGATGCTTGCCAAATTGAGGCGAACTTGGAAAACAAGATTTTTGATAAGTTGAAAGGACTTTTGATTGAGTTTAAAGTTGGTGAACCAAGTGCTCCCGCTACGGTTAAAGCGGTTGAGGTTTCTTGCATGTATTGTGGTGGAGGTCATGATTTCTCCGAGTGCATTACCAACGGTGGTAACACTTCGAGTGCCTTTGCGGCCACGGGAAATTACAACCAAAACGGTCAAGTTTCCCGCTCTAATCAAATGACTCCACCGGGTTTTGGATCAAATCAAAATGCTAACAATTATCGCAACAATCAAGTTGGTTTTAAGAACAATTATAACAAGGGAAATTATGGGAATCAAGGGGCTAATAATCAAGTTTCAAACAAAAATGATTTTCAAAATAACAACAAGAGTTTGCAAACATTGAAAGATCTTCCAAGTGAGTTTGTTGAATATGCTAGTGGTAATGATGCTAGGTTTGACAACATTCAAAGAGAAATAATTAGCCTAAGATCCGAGTTCAAAAACGACTTGAAGAAAGAGTTGAAAAATGAGTTAGCTAATGAACTTAAAATCCACACCAACAAGATGGAAGGAAATGTCACTAGGTTGCAACAAAACCAACAAAAGATGGAACAAGGGCAACATGAGATTAAACAAGAGATGCTTAAGGCCGAGAAAAGGCAAACCGAAGCAGTATTGAGGCAATCTAATTTTGAAGATAAAATCTCGTCTATGTTTGAGGCAATAATGTGTAAACCGTCGTCAAGTGGTCTTCCTAGTAACACCATATCCAATCCTAAGGGAGAGATGAAAGTGATTACCAAACGTAGTGGTAAGACACTTAAGGAGCCGATTCCTCAACCAATTGCTCCTACGGAGGAAGCAATTGAGGAAGAACCCGAGGTGGTGGTCCAAAAGGAGCATGTTCCAATCCCACGAAGTACCGCTCATACCACACCTACGGTTGACCCATTACCATCATTGGAACCCGAGATTCCAAAGGCTATGCCTATGCCTCAACCCACACCACCTTTGCCCTATCCATCGAGACTTAGGAAGGAGAAACGACAAGAGCGCGACAACTACCAATTTGAGCTTTTTATGAAAATGTTTCGTGATTTGCACTTTAATGTGAGTTTCGCCGATGCCTTGGTCATGATGCCTCGATTTGCCGCTAACTTTAAGAGTATGTTGAACAACAAGGAGAAATTACAACAAAAGTCTAGTTGTTCGTCGGTTTATCTTAATCGCATACCTCAAAAAGTCGGTGATCCTGGTAAATTTTTGATCCCTTGTGCAATCCAAGACATGGAAGAATGCTTCGCCTTGGCCGATCTTGGTGCTAGCATTAACTTGATGCCACTTGCAATCTACAAGTCGCTCAATCTTCCTAATCTTACTCCTTCACGAATGTCTATTGAGTTGGCCGACCATTCCACGATTCTTGCATGTGGATTGGCGGAAGACGTTTTTGTGAAAGTGGGGAAGTTCTACTATCCCGTAGACTTCATTGTTGTCGACATCCCCACGGATCCTCAAGTTCCTCTTATTTTAGGTCGTTCGTTTTTAGATACGTCTATGGCTTTGATCGATGTGCATGCTAGAAAGATCACCTTACGTTTCAACGACGAGGAACTTGTTATAAACGCAACTCAAAACTCTCAAATTTCTCATGTTTATTCCGTTGCAACCATAAACCTCGTTGATATGATTGACGTGGTTTGCGAGGAATTTTCACAAGAAGTTCTAGGTTTTGGTGATGAAGAAACTAGTGGCAATCCCACTATGTTGGATCCAATTCTTGATAACTCGACACCAACCTTCACTCCTTTCGAAGGTGGTGGTTTTACGTTGGAGGAATTCGATGTTCCACGTACTTGTGACAAAGACCTCGACAACGATGAGGACTTCTCGATTATCAAGGATTTTCTTAACGATTTCCCATTTCCTCCACCCGAGGAGGTTATGAGTATCGAGCCCAAATCTTCACTTGAGGAACCACCTATTCTCGAGTTGAAAGATTTACCTCCTCACCTCGAATATGTCTATTTGGAGGAGGACGACAAGTTGCCGGTTATTATTGCGAAGGAACTTTCGAATGATGAAAAAACCGCACTTGTCGATGTTCTTAAGGATCACAAAGGGGCGATTGCGTGGAAGTTATCCGACATTAAGGGGATCGATCCCAAGTTTTGTACCCACAAAATCTTAATGGAGGAGGATTTCAAGCCAACAATCCAAAGTCAACGGAGGGTGAACCCCAAAATTCACGACGTCATCAAAAAGGAGGTCCTTAAACTCCTTGACGCGGGAATGATTTACCCTATTTCCGATAGCCCTTGGGTGAGTCCTATTCATTGTGTCCCTAAAAAGGGAGGGATGACCGTTGTGCCAAACGATGCCAACGAGTTAATTCCCACTAGACTCGTGACCGGATGGAGAGTGTGCATTGACTATCGAAAGTTGAATGAAGCCACTCGAAAAGACCATTTTCCCTTGCCCTTCATGGACCAAATGTTGGAGCGTCTTGCGGGAAACGATTTCTATTGCTTTTTAGATGGTTTTTCCGGTTACTTCCAAATTCCCATCGATCCTCGTGATCAAGAAAAAACTACGTTTACGTGTCCATATGGAACGTTTGCCTATCGTAGAATGCCATTCGGACTTTGCAATGCACCGGGAACTTTTCAACGATGCATGATGGCTATTTTTCATGATATGATCGAGAAGACGATGGAAGTCTTCATGGATGACTTTTCCGTGTTTGGTGATTCCTTTACTTCGTGTTTGTCGAACCTTGAGAGAATGTTAAAACGTTGTGAGGAAACCAACCTTGTGCTCAATTGGGAAAAGTGTCATTTTATGGTTAAGAGTGGAATCGTCTTAGGGCACAAGGTCTCGAAAGCGGGGATTGAGGTAGATCAAGCTAAGGTAGACGTCATCGCCAAATTACCTCATCCCAAAACCGTCAAGGGAGTTAGGAGTTTCCTAGGCCACGCGGGCTTTTATCGACGATTCATCAAGGATTTCTCGAAGATTTCTCGACCCATTACACATCTTCTTGAAAAAGAGGCACGTTTTGTCTTTGACGAAGATTGTGTACGAGCCTTTGAGATCCTTAAGAGGAAACTTACCGAAGCTCCCATTCTTGTTGCTCCAAATTGGAACCTCCCCTTTGAACTTATGTGTGATGCAAGTGATTACGCTATTGGGGCCGTTTTGGGGCAACGTCATGAAAAGCACTTCTTGCCTATCCACTATGCTAGCAAGACGATGACCGAGGCTCAACTTAAATACACTACAACGGAAAAGGAGTTCCTTGCCGTGGTGTATGCATTTGAGAAATTCCGACCTTATCTCGTCTTGACGAAATGCATAGTGTATACGGACCATTCGGCTATCAAGTATCTCATGGCTAAACAAGATGCAAAGCCGAGATTACTTCGTTGGATTCTCCTCCTTCAAGAATTTGATCACACCATTGTTGACAAAAAAGGAGCCGAGAATCTAGCGGCCGATCATCTCTCTCGTTTGGAAGATCCTCACCAAAGTGTTTACGAGCCTAAGGAAATCACCGAAACATTTCCGCTCGAGACACTTGGTTTAGTGAATTCCAAGCTTGATTCTTCTACCCCATGGTTTACGGATTTTGCAAATTACCATGCGGGTAACTTCATCGTTAAGGGTATGACGACTCAAGAAAAACGAAAATTCTTTCGTGACGTCAAGTTCTACTTTTGGAACGACCCTTACTTGTTTCGAACTTGTGCGGATCAAATCATCCGACGTTGTGTATTTGGCACCGAAGCTTCTAACATCCTTAGAGCTTGCCATGAGGGACCCACGGGTGGTCACCACGGTGCTAATCTCACGGCTAAGAAGGTGTTTGATGCCGGCTTCTTTTGGCCTACTATTTACCGAGATGCACAAATCCTTGTGAAGTCTTGTGATGCATGCCAACGACAAGGAAAAGCCTCACAAAAAGATGAAATGCCACAAAATATCATTCAAGTATGTGAGATCTTTGACGTTTGGGGTATAGACTTTATGGGGCCGTTCCCATCATCTCGTGGTAATAAGTACATCCTTGTTGCGGTTGACTACCTATCTAAGTGGGTGGAGGCGAAGGCCTTTCCCCCTAATGATGCTCGTGTGGTAGTTAAGTTCTTGAAAAGTTTGTTTGCTAGGTTTGGAACCCCTCGTGC
The DNA here is from genome assembly GCA_025667525.1 of Glebionis coronaria. Taxonomy (NCBI): domain Eukaryota; kingdom Viridiplantae; phylum Streptophyta; class Magnoliopsida; order Asterales; family Asteraceae; genus Glebionis; species Glebionis coronaria. The sequence goes on from CM046875.1 coordinate 424,150,671, forward strand.
GATCATAAGCGATCGTGGAACCCATTTTTGTAATGACCAATTCGAAAGAGTCTTAAGGAAATATGGGGTTACACATCGTCTTTCTACGGCTTATCACCCACAAATGAGTGGGCAAGTCGAGGTTTCAAACCGAGCATTAAAGAGGATCTTGGAGAGATCCGTGGGGGAAAACCGACAATCTTGGTCGGATAAGTTAGACGATGCTTTATGGGCCTTTAGGACCGCTTACAAAACGCCCATTGGGTGCACTCCCTATAAGCTTGTGTATGGAAAGAATTGTCATTTGCCTATCGAGTTAGAACACAAGGCTTATTGGGCCCTAAAGCATTGTAATGATGATATGGAGACCGCGGGAAAACACCGGAAAATGCAACTAAATGAATTGGATGAATTAAGGGATATTGCTTATGAAAATTCATTGATTTACAAAGAGAAAACTAAAAAGTTGCATGATTCAAAAATTAAAAACCGGGTTTTTAACATTGGGGATCAAGTTTTACTTTTTAATTCAAGATTGAAAATATTTTCCGGTAAATTGAAATCCCGTTGGTCCGGTCCATTCACCGTGACTCAAGTGTTTCCGTATGGGACCATCGAGCTAGCTCAAGATGATGGTCCTAACTTCAAGGTGAATGGACATAGGTTGAAGCACTACTTTGGTGGGGAAGTTCCATCCTTGAACTACCTCGACCAAGTCACCTTCCCCAATGATAATTAGTATTGAGGGGATCGAGTCGAGCTCATGACTCGGTAATCAAAAACGAGGTGCCTCGTGGGGGAGTCCCATGCTTATCCTATGTACATATTATCGCTTTCTTAGTCTAATGTAGCTTACGTGTGGGGATTCGTGCCCTTCCAACCTTTGTTTCGTGGTTGTTTGTGCATTGTGGTTTTTAGATCATGATCTTCACGATTGGAGCCTCTCGTGTTCGTTTTATGGGAGCACTCGATCGTTTGCTTTGGAGACATTTCTCAATATCCATGATATATCCTTTATTGTTCAAACCTTAGGTTTTTAGCACACTTCATAAACGGCTTTAAATTTAATGGTTACACCCTTTCCATGCTAGATTAGGCATTCGACTACGTCTCTAGTATGGGGGTGTTTGCACCCCTAGACTCGAAACATTGAGGACAATGTTTAACTTTAGTATGGGGGGGTAAATAGATACTTGCCTTGCCAAACCTTCACGCTTTCCAAAGTTTATCTTTTAGTTTATCGTTTTGTTGCAAAATAAGGCTAAAAATGGCCAAATTTTAAATTTTTCTCATGTTTCATAAGTGTTTAAAGATACGAATGTAGATTTTCCGATGGCGAGAATAAGAGTAATTTTTGACTCGACCGTGCGTGTTGAGCACTTAGCTTTGATTCCTTAACTACACATTAGGCTAAGTCTCTTAAATGAGGACGAGAAATGATAGAGTTAATTATAAGTTACTATGCTAAACGTAGAGTACTCATATTCTTTCAAAAACTCATGTGTTCTCGTTGTTTGCTTATTCTCCCTTCGCATGTAAATATTTTTTGCTTAATAAATATTGACTTAGCGGTTTAGTTAGGATTGTTGGGTTTCTAGTCTTTTCTAGTAGCTTCCGTGTAATTAAATTGGGAAGACATTAAGGTATCGCCAGCATCACGGTTTTGAAGTATTGGCACCCTAATAATCAAAAGCTTCACCCAATAATAAGATTTCAAGTGCTCACCTAAATCAAGCAAACAATTTGAAGCCCCACAAGGCCGAAAAATCTATGCAAAATTGAAAGTGAATCAAGCCTTAATCTTCGAAGCTTTAAAGATCCAAAATTCGCCTTAGCGTGAGGATATACGTCTTTGGCTAATAAAACCACCGATGAGGCGGATAATAAAAGGCAAGGCAAGACCGAAGTCATAATAAAAGCTTCATGGCGAAGTTGAATAAAAGATGGAGGTAAACCAAAGATAATAAGGCCCTTCCGTTAGGGGGCGTATAAAAGTCTTGGTAATAAGTCTCATGTTCAAAACCGTTATAAAACCGTGTTTATCGATTCTTCTTGTCAACTTAATTTTTTAACATCGTCGTCTATTAGGAGGGGTTATTGATTTGATGGTCTTAGTTACACCGTTAGGACTCTATTTTTAGACCTAAATCTCTATTATCGCATAAGTCAAACAATGTATCCTCGTGAAACATTTAAGACATCATAAAATATAAGAGATACAACTTAGGAATAATGGGGGAATAAGTACGTGATTAGGGCATATGAGTAGTGTTAGCATTATTAACTTATAATGACAATGATCTCGTTGCACGCTTAGCATGGAGTTGGAGTGAAAATCGAGGACGATGAAATTATTTCTAACGAAGCATTCACGTGTTCTTATTCTATGAACCTAAACGTCCCATTTTGCGATGAAAATCATACATTATGTCTATAACACAAATAGTAGTAATAATAGTAGTAGTATAGCTAGTTTATCATTCAAATAAAGTCATAAAATGAATTTTGGAGATGCTTTGATACTTTATTCTAGCATTGCGTGAGGGCACGACAATGGTTTAGTATGGGGGAGTGATGAGACTGCTTTTATACATAGTCTCATCTTCCAAATAGGGCTTAAAATGCATAAAATATCATAAAATACCCAAATATATGCTTGTGTTTGTTGCTTGTGTATTTTAGGTACGGATATTGAGATAATGACAAAAGATCACAAGAAACATGCAAAAACAAACACGGGAAACGAAGCCGCACAATGAACCAAGCCCTAGTGAAGACTTTCCCAAGATCAACCCTTGAAGATTTGAAGAATTATGAAGAAGGGTCCTCCAATTATGATTAATTGACACTTTATACCCTTGTATCCTCATAATTACAAGTTTGGTCCCTAAAGTTTGTCAAAATTACCAAAAGGGCCCTTAACTTTGAAGAATTGGCAAGTTTAGCCCCTCAACAAAGCTAAATTGTCAACCAAAATCATCCACAAAGTCAAATATATCATGAAGTCCTTCAAAGTACAAGAAATGACAAGTTTGGTCCTTTGAAAAATCCAAAATTACAAAAAGGACCCTCAACTTTCAACAATTGGCAAAAATGGTCCCTCATTTATCAAGACTTGGCAAATTCAGTCCTCCAAAATGACAATTATACAAGTCTAAACCATTATCATTGAAGAAATTACCAAACCAGCCCTTGAAGAATTCAAATATGGCAAGAAATTCCCCTGAATTCATGTTACAAAAGTTTATGGGCCAAAAATGCCAAAAGTCCAAAGTTGATAAAGCTTAAATGGGCGCTGATAGAATTTTGTTTGCAAGTGACAAGTTATTGGGAAGTGAGGGGTTAAAGCTGGCAGACAAGTATTATTACCTAGACCAACCAATGGGTGACACGTATCCCACTCAATCTTCACAACCAATCAAAACCCACCATTTCTCCACCTCATTTCCCACTCACCGGTTATATTAACTAACTTTTCAAATAAGTTAATTAATATTAAATCACGCGCTAAACACCCCTTTTAAACTTCAAAACAAATCAAACAACCTGTTCTTCATGTTCTTGATAAAATTAGGCATTCCTTAATTACTTGTAATTAAGCCCTAATTGTTTCCAGATTTATGATTAACCATCCCATAAACACATCCCAAACCTTAAACATGACACCCCACCAACCCACATGCTACATGGGACCTCCCCTGCTACGTCTAAGAGGAAGAAGACAAAGAAGAGCCAGTCATCCAACGTCCCACAATTGTGCTTACATCCTAAGCTTGTTACAAGCCCTTGGATCACTTTTTCACTTGCCAACTCATGCTACAAGCCAAGAAGAGTCACATGATCTTCAAAAGATGCCAAAGCTGCAAGGGCAAAATGGGGACTTCTACACATTAGGGTTTACGTTTTTTCTTGCTTAACTAGTTCACTTGTAGCCTATATAAAGGCATCTAGGTCTCTCATTTACGTTGCTTTTGATTTTTCCTTGGTTCAAGTTTCTGTAAATCCTTTTTCAAGTTTAATGAAATTGAGTTTGAAATCTTGAAGAAAAGTCATTGGCCACTCTTGTTTACTGCTTTCGTTTGTTACATGCTTTGTAGTTCTTAAAGTTTAAAACCTGTTTTCAAAAGAGGAGTGTGCACAAGTTTGCATATTTTCCTCATTTTCTTGATATTCTGCTAAGTCTTGTTCCAATCTTGGAATTCTTGGGCTATAGGGCTGATCATAGCATCCTAACTGAGTTGGTTAAGGTGTGGTGAGGCTTATAACTTGGGGATAATCAAGTGTGGGGTAACAAGTTTGCATTAATCAAGATTTTTCCAAGTTTCTGATTTTTCATGTTATTGTGCTTAACCCTTGTTGAATCTTAGCAGGCTTTTGTGGAAGCTTGTGCTTGTTCTTGCTAGCACATAAGCTCAAAATTCGTGGGTGTGGATGTACATCCATGAGGTTTGCTTACTTAATCTCCAAATCTGCATAAAAAGTTATTTTTGGTGATATTTGTATGAAACTGTTGTTCTTGTGAATTTTGTGGCTTGTTCTTGCTTGAATCTGTTATTTAGACTTGTTAGAGTGTTAATTGATGCTTTGTTGGCCTGAAATCTTGTTTTGCTTTTGAAAATCTTGATTTGAAAAAGTTAAAGGGGTGTTTGGGTCTACTGATTTATGCTTGTAATCTGATTTTGTGTTAAAGGAAAGTGTTGTTTATGCTTTGTATCTGATATACCTTTGTTTGAGAGTGTTTTGCTGCAAGTTATTGGGTTTGAACACTTGAATTGATCAATCTGCTATTAAGACCTTGTTTCTGCTTGTTTTGACCTAGGATTTTGGGAACACTTAGTGTGTATGCATGCTTAGGGATAAAAGTGGTTTAAACAAAGTTAACATAACCTGTTTGAAAGATTTGAGGTGTTGAAATTGGCTTGTGTGTCAAATACATCAGCAAAAGTTAGAAATCTGCATGTGTAGTGTTCATCAGTAACTTTCATAGCTTGGATCTTGCTTAATTTTTTGAACCAGTGCATGAAACCTGTTTAGACTTGCTTATTGGAGTTTATTATAGCTTGTGTGTGCATTTGGTTGAATTTGGTTGGCTGATTTGTGCTAAAATTGCTCTTGAATGCTAAACTGCTCATTGTTCATGTCTGTGCTATATCTGGTGATAAATTGATTAAACTGTATCAATTGGCTGTTTGTGATTGTGTTATTTTGCTTGTTATTGACTCCTTTTGATCCAAAGATCAATTGGGTGCCTTTGTGAAAACTGAATCCAAGAAAAAGTCACTAAAGACAACAAGTCAAAATAGTCAAGCAGTGGGAAAAGTTCCCACTGCTCAACATCCAAAACTAGCCCCTGCTAGTGCAATTTTATCATCAGCTTATCAATAAGCTATTCTAGCTTATTCTGACTTGCAACAACTTATTTTTTGTAATAGATCTTCATTATTTGACCCATTTAAGTGAACTGGAGCTTATCAGACTTTGACTTTGACTTTTCACTAGAAAACCAACTTGTTTGACTTTTAAGATAAGTGCTTATTTGATTTTCCATCTTATTGAGTGTGCTTATTTGAAAGTTCTTTGGTTTTTAAGCTTAGTTTTGTCAAAAGAAACATTTTGCAACTTGAATCAGCTTCTGAGGTGGTCTAGATCATAAAAACGACTATTTTGTCGTTTTGTGAATAAGTTGTTGGTTTGTTTCTGGCTTATTGAGTGGTCTTATTTGAAATTTCTTTTTACAGAAGTCTTTGTTAGGTCAAAAGAAGGTTGTGTGTTAAATTTTAGCTTATGGCAACAGCTTATAGCTTAATGGGCCAAAAAGCCCATTAAGAATAAGCTGCTTATTATAAGTTAGCTTATTTCACATTTTCAGCTTTTGGGCCTTTGGAAAAAGTTGTTTAAAATCAAATTTTGAGTCAACCTGTGCTTTTTGAGCTTATTTTGGGCACTTTTTCTTATTGGGCCTTAATTAAGCCCAATAAGGGACTGTTTAGGGTTTGGCCCATTTTCTAGGCCCAATAGGGGTATTTAGGTAATTTCACTTTCATTTCTGAGTTATTTAGGTTAAATTAAGCTAGTTTGCAAGTTTTTAGAATTTTTTATAATTTTTGGATTTTTAATATTATTTTATTATTAAAAATTAAAAGTCTGATTTTCTAGGTTTTTATATTTTTCCTAGGTTCCAAAGACTTAATTAGGATTTTTGCAACTTTCCAAATATTTTTTAGGTCTTTTAATTATTTGTTATAATTAATTTAAGATTTAATTGATTTTAGGAGTTTTTAATTATTTAAAAATAGTTTTAATTGGTTTTAAAATTTTGAAAAATAGTTTTTAGCTTAATTAGAGTATTTTTGAGGTTTACAAACTTGAAAATCTTGTTTAGGGCTTTTTGATAATTAATTTTGATTTTTAGGGCTTTAATTAGCATTAAAAAGTCATTATCTAATTAATTAAAAGGTTTTTGCAAGTTTTGATTTTTTGTAAACTCTTAGAATATTATTAAGGATTTTTGGTGATTTTTAGGAATTTTTAGGGTTAAATTTTAATTTTGGTAGTTTTTACGACTTTACGTGTACGCCTTTTTAGACTTAGTTTAATCCATCTTCATAACCGTCATTCTCTTCTAATCCCCTTTCTATTCTTCTTTTTCAAATATAATCACAAATTAATCCAAGTCATTACACACATAACACACCAGCCTCCTTGAGAACGAACTTAATTGGGTCATTCACACACGGTTTTCCTAAATCGTCGTGCTCACTTGCCCTACTTATTGCACTCTTTTTCCTAAAAGGGTAGCAAAACTTCAACATCATTGATAACCAAGAACTTCTTCGTATTCCAAGTCAAGGTCAGGAGGACCAAGACTTATCATTCGTGTCAAGATCTTATAAGGAACCGTTCCAAGAGGGAAGCCACTTGGAAACGGACAAGTTCATCCGGACTTCTTATCCGTTTTCTCTTATCAATTAGATATGTCCTTTCAACCACGTCACGTTCCATGTCCTTTTAAGACATGTCACGTTCCGCGTTCTTTCTGCTAGGTCACCTGCACGTTAATTTATCTTACATACCCTCTCAGTTTGATTCGGGTATGTTTCTCGTTCAGTTACATTATCTATAATTCGGGGACGAATTATTCTTTTTAGGGGGGAAGAGTTGTAAAACCCGCATGCTTTTACCATGAATAGTACCCTTAAGATCGTACGTACTAGATTTAAACTTTCCTAATATAGCATGATTACGATTACGTGTTAGGATTTTACGTATTACGTACGTGTTAGAACACGATAAGTATTTACTACGCACGAGCACGTAATAATTATTTGACAATAATTAATCACGAACATGCGATCATGAAATCATGAACGTAATTAAAATACGAACTATTATTAATTACGTAAATATATTTATTACGAGCGTAATTAAATATATTAGATCACGATATTTACGTAACGAGAACACTTAAAACGCGAACATAAATAATCACGAACGTATAACTTAACACACGAGAACACACCAATGTTTTAGACACGGAAAACATTCGGGTTACCCCTTGTGGGCCCCATTACCACGAAATTAGGAGGGGGGATGGGCTTAGCCCATCGATTTTTCACTAAAAAGGAAAAGGGATATTTTTCACTACTCATTTTCATTCATAGAAGATTTTTAGAAAAACCCTAAAACCCTCTTCCTTGTTCTTCTTTGTGCCGCCACCTTAAGAACACCACAAGAGGTGGTTTGTGATCTTGGATCTTGAAGTTTTAATGATTGATCGTGTTGGTTCTTCGTCCTTTTGATCCACGAATTCGGTAAATCATTTTTAAACCTTTTCTTTTGATTTAACCTTTTTATAAATCAAGAACATGTGATGTTTTTACAAAAACCTAATAATTAAACATGGATCTAACATGATTTGGTGTTAAATAAAATCAAAAGGTGTTTCAAGGGGTGTTTGTTTTTGGCCGCAGGCTGCACCGAACCCGAAGGGGTCTCGGTTTGGCCAAGTCGACCACCACCAAGACCATACGGTCTTGGTTGGTGCGTGTGGGTCCCACTGCAGCAGTAAAACACGGGGTACCCCGAGTTGGTTCGGGGTACGGTGTCGATTTCATGTCCGGTTCATTGTTCTTAGTTTGGATCCGGTTCATGGTGTATGTTTAGTTTTTTTATGTTTATGAGCTTATGTTAAAAATTAAATTAATAAAATGATATGATTAATTTAATAACATGACTTAGGTTATTTTAATTATTATAATCATGAAATTAATTAACCTAAGTATTTGTATATTTAAGACTTATAATTAATTAATGGATATAATTAATTAATTAACATGACTTAGGTTATATTATTAATATATAATAATACATATTTAAACCTAAGTATTTAACTTTATTTAATTAAAAACATGTTATACTTTAATTAAATATTTTAACCTATAGTTTAATTTAATTACATGGAATAATTATTAAACTATACATTATATCATATGACTTAGAAAATAATCATGAAAACACTTAGGCTTATATACTTAGCTTATTTAACCATCTTAATTCTAATTATGGAAACTTTCTATTTTTAGAAACTTAATTAAATAAGGCAGCTAATCTATTTATGGAAACCTTCTATTTTTAGAAACTTATTTATTTTAGGCAGCTAATCAGTTTATGGAAACTTATTTAATTAAGGCAGCTGATCTATTTATGGAAACTTTCTATTTTTAGAAACTTATCTATTTTAAGCAGTAATTCTATTTTTGGAAACTTTCTATTTTTGGAAACTTTCTATTTTTGGAAACTTTCTATTTTTGGGAAACTTTCTATTTTTGGAAACTTTCTATTTTGGTAACTTTCTATTTTTGGAAACTTTCTATTTTTGGAAATTTCTATTTTTGGAAACTTTCTATTTTTGGAAACTTTCTATTTTAGGAAACTTGCTATTTTTGGAAAGTTACTTATTATTACGCAGTAAGTATAATAACACATGAAATACAAGAAGTACTTAATCAGATTAAACAGAATATAAGATAAACACGGTTTAAGGCTTAAAAACAGTAAAACATGGTAAGAACATATAAAATAAGCTAAGACATGACATAAAACCAGCTACGTATTTAGTAAGCAAATACTTATTCATGTATGTATTTATGTAGCACTAGTGATTCGGAAGTAGAATTCCTCTCAGTTCATCTTCTTCGTTCACTGGACATAAGGTACGGATTCCCGTCCTTTCAGTATTGACATTCTTTCCTTATTAGGATTCCCCGTATGCAGCCAACTGTTTTCCCGTAGTATAAGTTACGTGTTTGATTGCTTATGTTTAATTAAGATTACCTATAGCCATATACATGCATGACCAGTTTCACCTAGTTATGGAGGTACCATAACCATAACATTAGAGGCACTGATGTTATGACTTCACCACGGCGGAGTGATTGCTCGTGGCGTCCCTTCAGCTTTTGGCCATTTATATTATATTTATCATGTGGGGCGTATGGGTGCATCCTAGTTACATGTTTTTATTCAGGATTTCATGGTGAATGTGGTGTGTGCCTTGCATCCTTTACAAGGAGGTGATCCCTCCTACCCAAAAACCAGTATATTAAATTAGAGGCAGCCCCTCTAATTTGCATGATAAGGTCACCCCTCCAAGTATTCATGCACGGTGGATTTTCATGACCTATATTGGCTAATGGTAAAATATGTCAAACAGTTTTCATAAGATAAACATAAGGCTTTTCAAACTATAAAACCAGTTTTATGAACATGTTCCAGGTTTTCCAGGACTTATACATTTCCGCTGCTATTAAGTCTCTATTATGTTTTAGTCACTTATACTATATCTATATCCGTGCACTGAGCGTTTTGCTCAGCCGTTACTTTCCTTTCCATGTCCCCAAAACGGCAGGTACTCTAGGGAAGACTCGAGATTTTGGAGGACGTGCATAGGATGGAAGCTGCCAGAGACTTCTTTTCCTTTTTTCCTTCATATACTTATGCTTGATTAGTCTTTCTTTCTTTTCCTTTGCTTTATTATGTTTTGGGCTTATGTTTGGGAACCGATGTTTGATTCCGGTTTACCATATGGTCATGTAATGTTTTAGGCATTTATCCTTGTATGCTTTGATGAACTGCCATAATTACGCGTGACATTCCATTATCAAAATGGGGTGTTACAATCCCTGTCGCAATGCTCTGTCGCAATACCCGTCGCAATGCCCTGTCGCAATACCCCTGTCGCAATACCTGTCGCAATACCCCTGTCGCAATGTGGATCGCAATAATAGAAAACACACAAATCGCAATCCCAATCGCAATGTGTATCGCAATGTATAAACCCTAGATATTGCGAGTGAGAGTCTGTCGCAATGGTACAAACAGTGCACGATTTTTTCCACTTTTCTCGGACAAAACACACCTAATTCGTGATTTTAAGCCAAAAATCGATCCAAACACCCAAACATTTTGTGTTTTTAACCAAAGTAACAATACCAAATCACTACCACAACTATGTAGATGATTTGTGTCTAGATCAAACCATAAAAAACACAAAAAAGGTTTGGTACTTTTGAAATCGGATCAAAATAGCCGTGTAATTCAAGAACACAAACACAAAAACTAAGCAATCATCCCATGGCTCTTGATACCATTTGTAGAAATGTAAATCTTGCTTATGTTTTTAGAGAGAGAAAGAGATAGAGAGATGGTGGATTACACACACTTCTAGAGAGAGAAAACCAATGTTTACTATGTGAAAAATGATTAACCACACACACCCTCTCCATCTAAGGAGAGGGTTTATATACCCAAGCCTTGTGATGGGCTTGGGATTACAATGTTGGGCCGGCCTACACATGTTGTAGGCTAGGCTTGGTTTTGTTTGTTTAATAAAGATGTCTAGACTACGAGCTACTACTTAGTATATTGTCGGAGTGACCGAATCTTCCTAAATACGTAAAAACGTATTTCTAACACCGGGAACAGTTGAAACATTTGAGAAACAAGAGCTTTGAACAATACATTATGATTGTGAATATTCAATCATGGGATCACAGGAACAACAAGTATGACTACATCTTTATGATCATACAAAACATACAATTGATCATTTTTGGGACTATTAAGTCACCTGAAACACATGAGCATATGCATACATCATTTTAGGTTTATAAAAACCTAAAACCATGATCACAGTTAATAACGTTTACCAAGTGCCTACATTTACTAGAAGATATATGCTAATATATTTTCTATACACTATAAGTAATAATACGAGTCAACGAAAGCCACCTCTTTACATTCCAACTTCACACTTATCAGTTTAATAAGTGTCATACATTTTATTCTACAAAACTATACGTTTTATACTTACTACTTATACCTTCACCACAAAGCCTAAACCTGAACCAAATCACCTTAGATTTGAACATCTACTCATGGAACACAACTTATTGATGACTCATACGCTTTTGCTTTTGGTAATTTCATGTGGTATTATTTGGATAAGTTTGCATCTTTAAATGATGTGGTGGGACCCAAATCAAGGTACTTAAGATTCTATATTTAGATGACATGAGTCTCTTGATCGTAAGCCACCAGACCAGAAGTTTATTTATAGTTTTGTATTAAGATGTTATGGGACGTCTGAAGACGAAAGTTATAAATAAACCGACTGTAAACTCTCTTAGTAACATCTATTTCCTTAGATATTGTATTCGTTTTGATGGTAAGCCTCGCCGAGAATATTTGAGTAGGTTGGGTTATGAAATCATTATTGAAACGAATTAGGACGCTTTTTTGTTTGAATAAAGAAATCATAGATCACCGAACCATGAAGTTATAAATTTTTACTTTACATGGATGAGGACGCTTATCGATGTAAATAAAAATTTATAAACAAGTGGGCTTAAATATATTTGACGTAACTCATTATCGATATTATTTTTCCAGCTATGGAGCGTATTCCTTTTGACTCACGGTTCGTCCAAAATACCTTATCATTGTTAAATCTTTATAAAGATTCATGTTCATCTCTCTTGGATCATAGCATTGTGCTATTGATTCTCGACTTATTTTTCTTTTTCCCAACAGCAGATAAGCTTTTTGAAGCTTAATAGACTTAAAAATCTCTCATAGAACTATTAAAACATTAACAAGCCTTATCTATGCACACTGAGGCCCGATAAGGCCCATGAAACACATTTATAGAGCCAAGACTTAAAACGAGCTTGTACTATTTTATCCAACCTTGTAAACTTAATCGAACTCGAATATGATTTAATGAACCTTTTACTAAATCTTTTGGGCTAAACTTGATTTTTAGAACTATCAGGGACTTGTTTTGCCACTTTTCAAACATATTTCAAGCCCTAGAGTAATAGACAAGAGTTGTAAAACTCTAAGGACCAAACATGGATTTCAATGAACTTAAAAGAAGCCCTAGTTGATTTAACGCGGATTAAAAACCCTAAGGGTTGATTTTGCTACTTGTGAAACTAGATTTGAGCCCTAAGTTATTTTCATTAGAAAACTATTCGTGCCCTAAGGGCCACATTACAACAGTAGAAGGACCAAATGTATAAATTATCAAAACATAAAAGACAAGATACCTTGTGCATTAAAATTTACTCCTCAGAGGCATACGATCAATAACTACATTCTAAATATCACCTATGAGTCTAAACTTGGGTTCACAAGATTACATGTTTAAGAAAAAGTGTCCTCACTTATTCCCTGGACGAGTAACTTCATCTTAAGCTTTGAGAACAAAGCTAAAAAAACGGGTAAGTGCTGTAAAACCCTAAATTTTGGGCTTTTAACACGCCACTGACTTTATTATTATTATCACTCATCCTATAATATTTTTATCAACCACTTTTACAAACAAGATCATAATATAGTAAATATAATATATTTACTTATATTACTTAAAAACTTGACGTGTTAACCATGGAGCTATTTTATTTTTATTTTTAGACACTTTTTATGTGCATAAATAATTACTAGTTATATTTATTATAATTAATAATGATGATCCAAAATATTACGCCTTAAAAACTGTATACAATAAATTTTGAACATAAACTTTTAGTACAATAAACTTGACTCAATAAAAAAATATTTTACTGATGTGGCTCCTCTCGTATCCACATTTCATACCAAACTCCACCCTCAATCTGGTTATAAAACATTCGCTACTACCTAGGATTGGTGCAAGATTTACCCACATACCATATACCTTGTACAAACCTTAACATTAAAACCTAGTACTTGATTTTTACCATTTGTCTCTTTGACCTCAAGAGATACGGCAACACAAGAGTTGAAAGGGACAATGTATACAACATTAGGATACAAAAGATCTAGTCTAGATATACTAGGACCTTACAAGATTCACCATATTTCAAAAATCCTTATACAACCGTGTATAACCTGGAACCACAAAAACCAAATCTATCAAGTCACACCCTCATTTGGTTTTGGCAATGTACACGTCTATACAATCTCACCAAATCTTGCTAGATCCTCTAGTACAAGAAAAATCTTAAGTATCTAAACACAATCCTATCTTATCCTTATTCCTTCCTTATAATTCGAATGATAGACCCCAACTCAAACATAACGAACAGATGCTCAATCCTTCATTTTTGGTTCCACTCCCAAGCCATATCTACTCATATGAACACAAACAAATCACTAACCTATATCATCCACAACACGAACAAAAGACACCATGGTGAATGAACACGATAAGGGTTTCGTCAAGTCGGGGTTTTCTCGTGGGTTTGAGTTAAGAACGAGCTAGGGTTTTCATAGGACCTTAGGGTCTCATTCATATACCTCTCTGTTCACATTCCAGTGAGTCCTTCTTCTCTCGTCTATTTGCTTCATAATCTAGACATTCATACCCTAATATGTGCTTGTGTAAAGATCAAAAGATGTTTCTTTATCAAACCAGCATTTGAACTTGATTTAATATGATACACATTGTTAGTTTGTGGATGTGCTTGTAATGATGCTACGTAAGCCACACATGTGTAGAAACTAGTGTTGTAGACTATAACGCGAAAGCATCTCTTCTACTCTTTAACATATCCTATGTGCCATACTCATACGAGAAACCAAGAACCGTACCTCTTAGAGTTTGTTGTAGTAGGAAATCAGTGTCTATATACGTTTCGGTACACTTTGCAATGGAAATGAAATAGACACAGAAGTATTAGAGATTTATAAACCACCTTCTTTGATACTAACCACATAACCATGATGATTTGACTCCTACCATATAAACAACGCCCTTATAACAGAAACATGAAGTAGTGAGTGCTCACGTTAAGTATTTGGTAAGAGTGTATATTTGGAAATATAATACATCGTTGTGAAACCTCATCTTTAGATCCCTAAACGAGCCACCTAGGATAGAGTTCCCACAAGTTTTATGGGGACAAAAGATAGTCGAGATAGTTAAGAACCCACAGAAACTTGAATCACCCGAAATGGTTAAGAAACGAGTAAAAAATCACTTACCAAAAAACGCCAAACATGACTTGTTTTTAATCGAAATATATAAGTTATTTAGTGTTTCAACACGACCTTTTACGACCTACTTTCGACCCTCTAAATGACCTTGCCCCATGTCGAGTAAACAACGAAAGTTGTAGACGACCATGCCGTCTACACGAGCCTACTTTTAGTTCAAACCAAAAGTCTTTAACAAAAACCGTAGATGAGATCAAAAGTGACTCCTCAAACACCTTTCTTTAAAATAGGTTCACTTCGAACATGACTTTACCCTATCAAACAATCTTTATTTATGAAACTAAACATACGGGCCTCTAGACGACCCGGCTAGCTTTCTAACGATGCTTTTAGTTTGTATCAAAAGGTACTTATGAACACGATACTTGCTTTCGAAAACAATCACAACAACAAGTATAACATAAATCTTCCCACCGTTTTCCTTATAGTTCCCACCGGTAGCAATCAACAGCCATTGTTGGAAAAATTAAGAAACGATGCATGTGAAAACTTTCCATTTATATAAAATGTTTCTTGTCCCCCAACATTCAAGATTCTTGTTCCCTGTTTCTCTAACACCAACATATTTGGTTTTCCTAAAAGAGACATGTTTCATGTTTTCAATACTTTTATATTAAACATTGAATTTATTTAATTAATTATTTTTATAATAAAAAAAATAATATGTTTAGGATATTTGACCCGTTAAATGACCCAAATAAATAAACTGACCCGACAACAAAATATTTAGTATTTCTATATATATCCAGAATTAAATGTTGACACTTTTATTAGCACGTTAAACCTTCGCAAGTGTCGAAAACCATCGGTTTATCTATATAAACTCAAGCACATACTAGGGGATTATATACAATGTATATTATTATTACGATAACGGAAACTTGTAAGACTTTTATAAAACATTATGTTTATAAGTCTTAATTAAATAGAAATCACTGTATTTAATTCATTTATATTGTTATCATTCAACCAAGGTAAATACGCTTAATATAAGTGTTTTTGCTTGGTTGAAAGTTCGTTTCTCGGTATCTTCTCGAATTGATAACTGGTTAATTGTGCGACTCAGTTGTTCTTGGTGGAATAAAAAGGGAATGGTCGTTGTCTAAATCTAATTAAAAATAAAGACTTGAAACAAATAAAATAAAGACGGTAAAAGAAATACTGAAAGATAAAAACTTGACGAAAAGTAAATGACGAGAAATTAAAAGGGAAATAAAGTAAATGACACAACCTTAAACTTAAACTAAAAGGAAGGCAAGTAAAATTGCAAATAAGGAAAAAGGCGGGAAAAGCAAAGCTTAAGAATTAAAAATATAAAACTACAAAAAAACTGGAAAACTCATTCGGAATAAAACCCTCATCCGGAATAACAAAGCTCATCCGGAATATGTCACTTATCTGGAATAAACCAGTTGATCCGGAATAAGGCTAGATCCGGAATAAAAAAGAAAAGTGGATGATTCAGAATAATATTCCGGATGAAATCCTTGATCCGTAATAATTAAGTATTCCAAATGAAGTGATTGATCCGGAATAAAAGATATTCCGAATGAAGAGATTGATCCGGAATATTCAAATATTCCGCATGAAGAACTTGATCCGGAATAATCAGATATTCCGAATGAAATAACTGATCCGGAATAAATTAAATATTCTGAATAAAAGACTCTGATCCGGAATATAAAATATTCCGGATGAACAATATTGATACGGAATAAAAATGGAGGGTGCTTGATTCGGAATAATCTGGGAAAAGAAACAGTAAGCATAACATGAAGAACAGGGGATGAAAACCAAACACGAATTTAACAAAATCTAACCAAGATAAACCAAAAGATTAAACCAAAAGATTAAACCAAAGCAACCACAAATGATCTACTAACAATAATCAATCAAAACAAATCATCAAAACCAACAATCATAACCAAAATAATCAAAACCCACTTAATCAAAGCTATAAAACTCAAGAACATGAACACAAAGATTAAGAACAAATCAAACAAGAAAGGTAGATGAGAGATTGAACAAGAAAAGTAAAGATTCAACAATAATTAAATAAAACTTACTTGGAATTAAAAGGAATTTAAAGGTGCAATACATGAAATTAAGGTGCAGAAATTTAAAGTGCTAGAATAAAAATGGTGGAAGTGGTGGTTTGTCAAGCCACCCAACAACAACAAAATGAAGAAAATCTAATCTATATATAGGGAGATTAGGGAGGAGCTTAGGAAGCTTCCTCCCTCTTTCTTCTTTCTCTAATTGCATGCTTAAGTCCTTAATCTTCTTTAATCTTTTGACTTTAATGACTTTGTCTTGGGATTTCTTTAAACTCGTCTTGAATTTTATTCATAAATAAGACTCGAGTTCTTCGGCTTTTAGTAAACTTCCGTCTTTTGACTTTTTCTTCGATAAATCTTCAGAATTGGTCTTGGACTTCCGTTCTTTTTGCACTCTTGATTTCTTGACTTCGTCTTTCGTCTTTCGTCTTTTCTTCGATAAAAGCCCGTGAAATCCCGTATTTTCTCCACTTTTCACCTTTTCGTCCTAAAACACAACAAAAACACAAACCACGCATAATTCCGACATAAATGACATAAAATACACGTTTTGGCTCGGTTGTTATTGTAATTAAGTGGTAAAAAGGATGGGTGTTTACACACCTATCAAATCCCCTACACTTAACCATTGCATTGTCCTCACAACGCATTAGTTACAAAGCATGTTTATATTTTTCATCACAATCAATCCACCTTGGACTTTATTAAAGAGATAGAAAATTATAAACATTCAAAGTAAAGAAATCAAAAACATACCTTCGGATTTTGGAAATGTCATGAATGATCATCATCCTCAAGTTTTCACTTTCTCCAAACCAAGCTTAAAAACGAGATCATTGTTATTATAAGTTAGCAAACTAACACGAACTCATGTGGGCCAATTATTCACTTAGACTCCCTTATTCCTAGGTGTATCTCTTATATTTTATTGTCGTCTTGAACGATCACGAGGATGTATTTTTGACTTATTTCGATAATTATTTAGGCCGAAAATAAAGTGAACGATTTAATCAATAGTTAGCTAAAGGACAAAATCTTTTAAAACTGCTTCTCGGGACCTCAAAAAGTTCATATCTTGGCATAACTCGCTTAGCGATTTGAGACCTTTCTCGGACCGATATTTGGCAGCGACTTCATACTTCAAACCTTGAGAGACGTTCATGAAATAATGGTCTTCTCTTCATATTAGGAATTTCTTCACTTGAAGTTTTGAGAGATTCTTCATACTTGGACACGACTTCTTCATTTTTCTCCAATCTTTATTTTGGACTTTGATATACAACGATCCGCCTCCTTTTTGGACTTGGATCTATTTATCCTCATACCTTGTTAAGGCCTTTTCGGATAGACTTCTCCATGACTTTTGGGGAGTTTTTGCATTTCGTCGTGTGTCTCGATCCTTCATATTGATTTTTGATAAATGATTCTTCACATCACTTTGGATCTTTAGCAACAAAATGTAGTCCTCATGCCTTGTTAGGACCTTTTTGGACTCGCCAATCTTCGCATCCCGCTTCAATAAGTTATGCCTTGGCTATGAACTCTAATCCATACCGAGCAACTTTTAAACGATCTTGGGCTAGAAGCTAAGTAACTTTTCAAATCGTACAACCTTATTTATTGCAGATAAATTTATTAGCAAGCGATGGGAGAATAGGCTTAGAATTAACTCACATAATTTCACGAAAGAATACCGAACTTATAATTGGCTCTATCATCTCTCGTTCTCCACAATTTAAAATCTCAAAGAATGAGACTCGTGGATGCTTAGCCTATTAAATCAAAGTTTTGGGTTTTCGAGTCATCTATAGGATCTTGCTAACTCTTAACTTTTTCAAGATTAGAAATCGCATTTTAAAGTTCCCTTGATAAACAACTCTCTAGGATCAATTATATGAACTTGCGAAAAGTTCTTGTTCTTAACCCGTGAGAGTTAAGACTTTCGCGTTTTATAGCTCCCTATATAAAAGCCTAACAAAACTTGACTTAAACACGTTAAGGATACTAGCTAGAGTAAACTTAGATAAGTAAACTCGGGTTGAGTCAAAAGATTCACAACGTTTGAAAATTAAAACCACTTTATTAAAAATTTATTCTAGCAAAGAAAGAAAATAACTATACAAAGGGAAAAACTAATGGGCCAAAATAGATCAAAAATTTTGAAAAATGTCGAAAAATTGATTTTCCGGTTAAAATGAGGACAAATACAAGGAAAAGGCCACTTAACTTCGATAGAAGTCCCCCTACACTTAATATAAACATTGTCCTCAATGTTTAAGCATGTGGAAGTAAACTCCCCTACACTTAGGACATTGTGCACTTTGTTTAAATCTCGCTAAGGAAGAGACAACTAAAGAGATTCCTATTTTAATATTGAGAAACATAAAATAGTGAATCAAAAAGAGTTTAGGATAGAACCGGGAAGAAGGGAACACGGAATCACGGTTCGTCAAAAGTAATCAAGAGTGTGTCTTTGAAGCTCTAATCCCTGCACATGATAAGAAAGAAAACAAGAAACACCACGGGGCTCCCCCCTACACTTATGGTGAAAACAAGTAAAGATAGATAATCGGGTTGCCTCCCGAAGAGCGCTTGTTTATATTAACTGAGTCACGAGCCTGACTCGTCCCCGAATTAAATGGTCCATGGGGAAGCCTCAAATTCAATACTGGGATCAAAGACCTTGTCCTCGTTCCCGGTTGACATCAACAAAGGAGAGGCGGGGGGATAAGTCTTGAATGGGAGAAAGGTCCTTTCAACATACGAGAAGTATGTGAATTCAAGATCCACGGGAGGTGGGGTGGGTAAAGTAAGCACATTGTCATCCCCCAAAGACAATGGATGTTGAGCATTCGGCAAAGCCGTAATGTTATCAATGATAGCATAATCAATGTCACCTCCCGGGTCAAAGCACTCATCCTCCGTAATAGTGGCTAAAGGGGAGGATGAAAGGTGCTCGGGAGGGGGACTTGGGTCAATACCTTCCTGCAGCAAATTATCAAGAATAATATCCCCCTCCATGTCATCTTCATCAATACCTGGAGGTATGGAGTGAATGTCGATTTCTTCCAGCATTGGGTCATTATCTTCAACGGGAGGAATATATGGAGGCAAAGACTCGAAGAGAGGAGGAGAAGTCAACTCTTCGATTTGAGCAATAAGAAGTTGCACTTTCCGTAATCTATCGCGAAGAAGCACGGCTTCCACCTCATCCACAAGATCAAGTTCATCGGTGAACTTCTCGTAAGCCGGAGAGAATAAATCGTCATCACCCGCATCTCCCGGTGGAGATTGAGACATTTCAAAAGTGAAATTCTCATAGCGAGGAGAAGAATCGTCATCAGTTGGATCGACCGCTTGCGTGAAAGCAACGTCGTCCTGAAGCTCCATAGCAGGTAATTCACAAACCTCATCATCCAATAATTTGTCGAGACCAACATCACTAAGCTCATTCAACGAATCTAGAACCTTAGATGCAGTAGGAACATCAAGGGTAAGAGCAGCAATTTCAGAAGATGGGTTGAAAGTGCATACAGCATCGTCGTCATCATCATCGAAATAGTAGTAAGGACGCACAAGAGGAGGGGTAGAATCACTAAGATTAGATACTTGCTCTTGTTGCAGTCTCTTTTCCTCCGCCCATGCTTCTTTTGTTAGAACAACGGCTTCTTGAAGTTGCATAATGATGGAGTGTGTTTCGTCATTCAAAGTAGTGAGTTGTTGGGAAAGACGGATTCTCTGAGAGGATTGATGATTGAGGGTGTGATGTGGGGGCTGAAAATTTTGAAAACCTGAATTATACACGGATGTGGCTCATAATAATTCAGTGGCCAACAATAAGAAGTATCGTGAGGGCCCCCAAAATTATAGCACCATGGGTATAGAGAGAAACTGGGTGCGTCATGTGAATAGCTATTGCCATTATCATAATTGTAACCCGCTTCTTGCTCGTGACCATACGGGTATCGAACCGGGCACGAAACATGCCAATGAGAATCGCTTCCACAATAGATGCACGGGGGAACAGGAGGTGGATTCAAAAAGGACGAATTAGTCGAGTTGCACAAGGGACAAAATCCGAATTGTGTGTTGTCGATATCGTTTCCGCACCGCTCACATGTACACCATCGACATGAGTCGTTCCCGTATAATCTTCTCCTACACCGGACGCAATGGACATAAGAATCCATAAAGAAAAATAGATAAGCAAGAAGAATATTTTTGGTGCAAAACTTTGAAAAAGAAATGCTTTTTATGATTTTTCAAATGTTTTTTGATTTTTTGAAAATTTTTGACACGAAAAATAACGTTCACGAGTGAACGGATCCCAAAAGCCAACGCGTCTTTCACAAAAAACCGTTAATCCTCACGAAAAGAGCCGGCAGCGGCGCCATTTTAATATAAGTGTTTTTGCTTGGTTGAAAGTTCGTTTCTCGGTATCTTCTCAAATTGATAACTGGTTAATTGTGCGACTCAGTTGTTCTTGGTGGAATAAAAAGGGAATGGTCGTTGTCTAAATCTAATTAAAAATAAAGACTTGAAACAAATAAAATAAAGACGGTAAAAGAAATACTGAAAGATAAAAACTTGACGAAAAGTAAATGACGAGAAATTAAAAGGGAAATAAAGTAAATGACACAACCTTAAACTTAAACTAAAAGGAAGGCAAGTAAAAATGCAAATAAGGAAAAGGCGAGAAAAGTAAAGCTTAAGAATTAAAAATATAAAACTACAAAAAAACTGGAAAACTCATTCGAAATAAAACCCTCATCCGGAATAACAAAGCTCATCCGGAATATGTCACTTATCCGGAATAAACCAGTTGATCCGGAATAAGGCTTGATCCGAAATAAAAAAGAAAAGAGGATGATTCAGAATAATATTTCGGATGAAATCCTTGATCCGGAATAATTAAGTATTCCGAATAAAGTGATTGATCCGGAATAAAAGATATTCTGAATGAAGAGATTGATCCGGAATATTCAAATATTCCGCATGAAGAACTTGATCCGGAATAATCAGATATTCCGAATGAAATAACTGATTCGGTATAAATTAAATATTCCGAATAAAAGACTCTGATCCGGAATATAAAATATTTCGGATGAACAATATTGATACGGAATAAAAATGGAGGGTGCTTGATTCGAAATAATTTGGGAAAAGAAACAGTAAGCATAACACGAAGAACAGGGGATGAAAACCAAACACGAATTTAACAAAATCTAACCAAGATAAACCAAAAGATTAAACCAAAGCAACCACAAATGATCTACTAACAATAATCAATCAAATCCAATCATCAAAACCAACAATCATAACCAAAATAATCAAAACCAACAAAGCTATAAAACTCAAGAACATGAACACAAAGATTAAGAACAAATCAAACAAGAAAGGTAGATGAGAGATTGAACAAGAAAAGTAAAGATTCAACAATAATTAAATAAAACTTACTTGGAATTAAAAGGAATTTAAAGGTGCAATACATGAAATTAAGGTGCAGGAATTTAAAGTGCTAGAATGAAAATGGTGGAAGTGGTGGTTTGTCAAGCCACCCAACAACAACAAAATGAAGAAAATCTAATCTATATATAGGGAGATTAGGGAGGAGCTTAGGAAGCTTCCTCCCTCTTTCTTCTTTCTCTAATTGCATGCTTAAGTCCTTAATTTTCTTTAATCTTTTGACTTTAATGACTTTGTCTTGGGATTTCTTTAAACTCGTCTTGAATTTTCTTCATAAATAAGACTCGAGTTCTTCGGCTTTTAGTAAACTTCCGTCTTTTGACTTTTTCTTCGATAAATCTTCAGAATTGGTCTTGGACTTCCGTTCTTTTTGCACTCTTGATTTCTTGACTTCGTCTTTTGTCTTTTCTTCGATAAAAGCCCGTGAAATCCCGTGGTTTCTGCACTTTTCACCTTTTCGTCCTAAATCACAACAAAACACAAACCACGCATAATTCCGACATAAATGACATAAAATACACGTTTTGGCTTGGTTATTATTGTAATTAAGTGGTAAAAAGGATGGGTGTTTACACACCTATCAACGCTTTATTAAATTAAAAGTGTACATGGTACGATAACTTACAATAAGTTTAACACTTAAAACGATAACAACTTATTAAATCTGTGATCATGTATTTTCATCAACTGCATTTATATGTGCATTTTATTTGTGCATTTATTGAGACATACATAAATTACATAGGTAATTCTACTGCTTCATGATCATATTGTGCCAATTTATTCAGTGACATCATCACTACATCATTGCTACTGAGGTGAGTTCATGACCCCATCTTTTACTGTTTTATAACTGGGGGAGAAAACATACTTAATTACTGTTTATGCAAACGCTTACAGAAAACAACAACTTATTGCTTATTGTTTGCCCCATTCCCGTGGACTATAATAGTTAATAGTGTAGCGCGAAATGTTATGAATAGATCTATTCGGGTATTGACAACACCAGGCCTGCGTGACTTGCTATCATGAAACGCTTAGGCCAAGCAACATGTTTATTTCATTGTCAGACTCAGGGAAACAACATCAGGATAGATCCAAATGGTCATACTGAGAAACATTGTCTAGCTTCTATTACAGGGCAATAGGAACTACTATAGCATTGGGTTGTGATTGTCCTGCTATGATCGTGGTGTTTGGTATAACAATACTTATACTTTTTGAACTAAACTCTATGAATTCACCAACCTCGTGTTGACCCCCATATTTTACTCTATATGTTTTCTCAGGAAAATAAGCAGGTTCATGTGCATTAGAGTCCAGCGTCATAGGAAACATCATGTTTACCATCGGGCTGGGATATTTCTACAAATAATAATAAATGTTGATTTCAAGACAAATTATTAAATATGCACATTTGATTCATGTAATATGTTTAAATGATACTTTATGATCATGCTATGTATACTATTTGCTATCGATCCACCAAAGTAACACCACAATTACTATTCCGCTGCATTTGACCAACTTGGGGGTGTTACATAAACATCTTCAGGAAGTCCCATGAGAATGACTTGAATTGCTTGATCATCAACGTCCAGTTGTTTTAATTCAGCTTCAGTTAATTCTTCATTCGTTTGCTCATGACTAGAGTCAGCCACTGGGTTAGCATTCGTAGGGTCCTCAGGCACAAGAATTGTTCTTCTAACATACGGACCTTTTTGAATCGAGTTGACAATCAACTTTCCCAAAGGTTTACATTTTACATAACGAAGGAGATGACTAGTCCATGTAGTGTCATTCTCCTTGGTAAGCATGGGTGGACGATTCTCAGTACCCGCAGCATAATATCTTGTTGAGACGTCATCGTAGAAGTCGTGTGAAAAACAGGATCTCAATTCGAAGAAAGCAAATTATTGTAATTAAAATCCCCTAAAATGAGTAATTCCACTAAGAAATTGAGCACGAGAATTTCAAAAAGACCCTTTTTGAAAAAAAAACTTGGAATACTTGTCACTCTATCGCAATGTGATCACAATGTTCTATCGGAAAGTGATCGGAATGACAATCGTAATACGTGATCGGAATATTGGATCGCAACACGTTATCATAAGATGTGACCGCAATACCTGATCGTAAGATGTGATCACAATACCTGATCGTAAGATGTGATCGCAATACATGATTGTAAGTTGTGATCGCAATACCTGATTGTAAGCACGAGATCGCAATATATGATCGTAAGCACTGGATCGCAATACCTAATCGTAATACTAGATCGAAATACACAATCGTAATACTAGATCGCAAGACACGATTGTAATACTAGATCTCAATACACAATCATAATACTAGATCGCAATACACGATCGCAATATGGCCTTAGTCTCGATCGCAATGTACGATCACAATGAGCGATCGCAATCCACAATCGGAATAAGGGATCGAAATGAGCGATCGCAATGTAGAAACCTTAAGGTTTTTGCGATCGCAATGAACAAACATGGAAAATTTCCGAAGGAGGTGCTATCGCAATACTTGAAAAATTTCGTGACTTTAGGCAACAAGTTGAGATTTTGCTAAGAGAAACTGTGATAGTAATCAACCCAACGAACCCAAATTTCTCTCTCTCTGAAGACGAAATAACAAGAACAACAACAAAAATTGAGTCTTGGTAGATATTTGATCAAAAACTCACGAATTTTAAGAAAAACAAGGACAACACCAAAGAGCTATCCACGAATCCTTTGGCGAATGATACCACTTGTAAGACTTATACAAACGACTTAACCAAATACGAATACCATCATGGATTAAACCAAAAAGAAAGATTAGATTAGATGAAGAATAAAGAGAAAAACAAAAAAGGTTGTGAATTCCTAGTGAGAGAAAGACATATGTTTCTCTCTCTACAATCTATGAAATGGAAAATACACACATACAAATGAGGTGCTTAGTGCCTTTTATACTACAAGTGTAAGGTATAGAAGGCCTTCCTCATTTGTGTGTTCGGGACTAATTCCCGTTACATACCAAACATTATACTAGAACTCTCAACACCATTATGTAGCATTTTCCACGAGCTTCGCAACGGTATATAATATGGCCATCACTTTATATACGGTTAACAATATGCCTTTAAGTGATTACGATTGTGTTATTCGTTATCATTTGGGAAGTAGGAGCAAATTACAATGGATTCATTGTTAAGCTCTCAAAAACTCAGTCTGGATTTAATTCAATTTGTGTCAATGTTGACTGATTGACTCTGCTCATTTCATTATGATAAATAAGTTGATCATGCGAACTAAGAATCGTATGTTAACCACTCGTAGTAGAAATGAAAGTTATGATGATGTGAAGCGAAAACCTTTGGAATTCAAGGTAGGTGGAAAAGTTATGCCAAAGCTATCACCATGGGAAAGGTGTTAAATATTTTGGAAAACGTGGGAAGTTAAGTCCCCGTTATGTTTGGACTATTCGAGATGATATCGAGAGTAGGTCCGATGGCATGAAAACTTAAAATACCTCGAGAACTACAAGGAATTCACACAACTTTTTCATGTGTCGAACCTAAAGAAATTTCTTTTTGACAAAGATCTTATTATCCCTTTTGATGAAGTAATCGACGGTAAGTTGCATCATCAAAGTACTTGTTGATATTATCAATAAGAAGTTAAGAAACTGAAGCAAAGTCGAATTCCTATTGTCAAGTGTGATGGAACTCAAGACGAGGACCAAAGTACATTTAACCCTTTGATTTCAACGAGTGATCAAGGAAGAACGCAAGTTGATCTTCGGGACGAAGATCCCAATTGGTGGGGATGATGTGATAATCCGTCAATTTCAGGTCGATAGTTTAATCTCGACTATTAAGTATTATATGTTTACTTTAATGAGAATTTTAAATTATCGGATAACCGAGAAGGTTATATCTTGAAACTTAACGTAAGAATATCGTTTAGATGAAAACCGGCAAGGAATACGTTAGATATCGATATTTATTCTCACATTATCATATGAATGATTTTATTGTATTTATTTTTATTTCTCGTGTTTTACGTTTTAACGAATGACGAGAACTATCAGCGATCGCGATACCGACGGATGCCCAAAAATTTACGTTTTATTATTGATTGTTTCGATATTTAATATTTTCAACTTTCTCGATTTAATACGTTTTAAGTCGTGTCGAAGCTATAATATTTTATTTATGAAGCATTCTAACTTTTGAAAAGTATTTTACGAAACTCGAGTCCCGTAAATATTTTTAAAATTGACTAATAGTCATTTTCTACCCTATAAACTATTAAATTACTTTTTGAATCCAAAACTATGCCTAAATGATACCCTAAACTATTACAACTATATAAAGCAAAATTTTCACCTAATAATACCACTAGCACCATTTTTATAAAAAAAATCACATAGAGCTTCTCTCCCACCCTTTGTTGCTGTCATCTATAAAACACACAAACACATTCATAGCTTTTGATCCAATTTGATTTTGGATAATCTAACAAAAGTCCCATCTTAGTTTTTGAAAGGTGATTCTTTTGGTATCAAATTTATCCACATGCATGAAGTTTTAAATTTTGATAAAAACAAGAATTTGTTGAAAGTATTTTATGATTATGCATGTGATGATCATGTAAAGATCATGTTATTTTGATAATTAAAGTTTGATTTTTGATTTGGTTTTATATTTTTATGAATTATACAAGTTATTTGGTTGAAAGTAGGTGATTATAGGATGTTAGGATGAGTAGAAAAGTGATTGGAGTTGCTTGAAAAATTGTTTTTGTATGAGTTTTAGATAGTCAATTTACATCAGTAGGTAAAAGGGGATTCTTGGGTACCTTAAGGCAGTGTTGTTGTTTAACTAATAGGATAGAGTTGTAGAGAATTCTATTAGCTTCGCTTTGATATAAAGTAGAGCTTCTAGCTCCAAACGAGCGAAAAGTTATGATAGTTTGATTATTTGTGTACCGGGAAACGAGTATCGACGCAATATATAGTTGTTGTCGATATTTGGATCGAATCTCGGGGACTATATAATGAGTTTTAAAAATAGTCAAGGGCTGTTGTGAATTTCTAAACCTCAGATTGTGAGTCTATTTTCACACCCGAGTGTCGGTTTTGTAAACGTAATTGTTTAGAGTAATAAAAATGGTTTTACAAGTCAAAGGCGTAAAACTGTCCGGTTTTTTAAAACACAAAGATGTGTCGGGCAGAAGGTCTTAGAAGTAATATTTTTGAATAAAATTTGAACTGAGTCTTATTCATATTATGTGTGAGTTTGTCACCAAGTTTCATCGAAATCGGACAAGTCTAGATAGGGTAGATTGGTGTGTACATTTGGAGTGTACATGCTGATTTTAATTTGGACACGTAGTTCAATACTCGTGTGACGTGAGTTGAGTTTTCACTATTGGACATGGTTATTTACTCAAGTGTTTAGTCATTATATCAATGACTTAGCTACTGGTCCGAGTGAAGTAAAATGATAGTTTGACTTGCGTTGACTTGGCGTCTTATGACGGGTCAATGTCAAGAGTGCAAGTATTTAAACGTATAGTGTTGAATAAAAAGGTATAGTAATATCACTTGTATTGTTAATTTTTCCGGATTGTCATGGTTTTGTAATTTTGAGTTTTGTATTATTTAAGTATGATTTATACTTGAGTCTATTATTAGCGAACGCGCCTTATTTGGTAGGTTGCGGTTTTCGTGTTTAAACGGGCATCACTAATCGTCGAATATCGTCTCATTACCACTATTGGCTAAGGTGAGTCTATAGCCTCGCTTTAAACATGTTTACTTGTTTTGTAAAACCCGCGAGGGGGATAACATGCTTGTTTTATTAAAATAAAGGGTACAACGATAAGTTGTGGAAACCCTACTTATTAGAAAAGTATGGGTGCAACGAGAAGTTGTGAAAACCCTACTTATTGGAAAAGCATTTATTATAAACGAAGGGTGCAACGAGAAGTTGTGGTAAACCCTCCTTGTTTTAAAATTGAACACAAGGGACCTGACTGTATGCTTAGATGAAAGTTATTACATAAGTTATTTTTAGCCTTAGAAGACCCATGAGTCGTGAATTATTAATCGAAGGAACGCTAATACTATGGATAGATCTATCGAGGTGACGCCCAGTCCGGTCACGACTAGCTATCGCATAGTGTTGTGATACACTAGTAATGAAACATCGGATGCATTGTATAAGAGAAATATACGCACTTGGCTATGTGTGTTTGGCTGAAATAATATATGTTAACGTTCAATGTCACGAGCCTTATGTAATGACACCGATAATTATGTCCGTACAACATAATTGTCTTTCGATGAATTATTAACCATGGAAGGTTATTCAAAAATACTTGTGTTCTCTTTATTTAATTTAAACTCTATAGATTCACTAAGCAAATTTTTGTTGACTTTTAAGCATGTTTTATCTTAGGTCCATATAGAAGGCACTCGAGGAAGGCGGTTTCGTGAAGCTTGCTTATTTGAAATATTTTGGCCCACTTTTAAAAATAATATACATTCAAAGAACTTTTATCATTACTGTGCTTGTAAAGTTAAAGTTATCTGACACCATGTGTAAAGTTTTATCATTGAATGAATGAATGGATGTTTTTATCAAAACGACTCGTTTTGAGCCGTTTTCTTTGATATTGAGCTTGAATCAGGATAGTAACACCCAAGGACCCTTCCGCTGATATGATCGAAATTGGGGGTGTTACATCTTGCCTCTCATCTTTGAGATCATTATCACCTTGTTGTATCTTATCTTGGAAAACTACATCATCTGTTCTAAATGTGCTTCCGGTTTCCTTCTTTAAACAAGGAAATATGTTTTCAAAGAAGGAAACATTCCTTGATTCCATTATTGTGTTCTTTTGTATATCTAGATTTTTCG
The DNA here is from genome assembly GCA_025667525.1 of Glebionis coronaria. Lineage (NCBI taxonomy): Eukaryota > Viridiplantae > Streptophyta > Magnoliopsida > Asterales > Asteraceae > Glebionis > Glebionis coronaria. Next base: position 424,179,636 of record CM046875.1, read on the forward strand.
AATCATGTACAATGAAACGATAAGCACTACTATTCTTATCATATCCAATAAATATACAATCCATAAATTTAGGTCCAATCGTTTGGGCCTAAGGTGTCGGCACAACTACCTTGGCTGGATACCCCCACAATCGTGAGTAGCGTTATGATAGTTTTCTTCTCATCCATAGTTCATATGGGGTTTCCTTTTTATCCTTACGAGGTATCTTGTTTACAAGATAAGTAACCGTTAGAATGGCTTCCCCCCCACATGTCCCGGCTTAAACCAGAACTTAATAACATTGCATTAACCATTTCTTTCAAGGTTGGTTCTTCCTTTCGACAATACCGTTTTTGTTGAGGTGAATAAGGAGCAGTGAACTCGTGTTTGATTCTATATTTCGCACATAGATCAGCAAAAGGAGACACATATTCACCTTCTATATCACTTCGTACAACCTTAATATTCCTAGCAAGTTGATTATGAACTTCGGTTTTGTATAGAACAAAATTGTCTATAGCTTCATCTTTACTTTTCAACAAGTAAACGTAGTAGTACTTTGTGCAATCATCAATAAACGTGTGAAGTACTTATTGTCACCTTTTGTGGGTAGTGATTTCAAATCACATATGTGTGTGTATCATGTCAAGTGGTTCGGTTTTTCGTTCAACCGATTTAAAAGATGATCTTGTAAGTTTGGCTTCGACACAAGTTTCATAGTTACAATTTGAATCAATATGAAAATTTGATATGTTATTAACTTTAATCAAACGACGCATTGAATTAAAATTAACATGTCCAAGATGACCATGCCACACATTAGAAGACTCAATCAAGTAAGCAGAAGAATTCATTTTATTGATATCGTTCTTAACAACTATTACATTAAGCTTAAACATACCCTTCATGGCATACCCCTTACCAACATACATTTGATTCTTAGAAAGAACAACTTTATCAGACTGTAAAACAAGACGAAAACCAAACTTATTCAAAAGGCGACCGGGCATAAGATTCTTGCGAATCTTCGGAACATATAAGACTTTAGTAAACTTGAGCTCTTTCTCGAACTTCATCTTCAAAATAGCATCTCCTTCGCCCTTGATATCAGCAGTCACAGAGTTTCCTATGTACAACTTCTTCCATTGTCAACCGCTCTAAAAGAGTGAAACATATTCTTGTCAGCACACACATGACTGGTTCCCTAATATCTACCCATCAATCACTGTTATTTGAACCTACCAGGTTAACTTCAGAGATCATGGCAATGACATCAGACACCATATCAATATTGTCCGACCCTTATCATTCATCATATTAGCCTTGCGTGGAGTCCCCCGCTTTGGCGCCTTGCAGTTAGTAGCACGATGACCTGTCTTGTCACAAATTGAAACAATTTCCTTGGAGCTTCTGCTTCATAATTCTAGCTTTAAGAGCAAGGTACTCAGACTTCCCTTAACTCTTTTTGTCATTCTTCCCTTTGCCTATTCTCTTGCCTTTAGACTTTGAAGAAGACTAACCACGTTCAACCATATTTGCCTTGGCAGAATCAGGTGTATAAGTGTTTTTCTGAGCTAGCTTGTTGTCTTCTTCATTACAAGACGAACAACCAAGTCTTCAACACTCATCTCCTTTCGCTTATGCTTCAAGTAGTTTTTAAATTCTACCCAGCTTGGAGGTAACTTTTCAATGATCGTAGCAACTTGAAAAATTTCACTCAAAGTCATGCCCTCATCATGCATGTCATGTAGCAAAACCTACAGATATTGAACCTGAGTTATCACATTCTTTGAATCAACCATCTTGTAATCCAAAAAACGAGCTACCACAAACTTCTTTATACCAGCATCCTTAGTTTTGTAATTGCGTTCCAACGACTCCTATAATTCTTTGGTAGTTGTAGTCTTGCAATACACGTTGTACAAAGAGTCCACCAAACCATTCAGAACATAATTGTGACACAAGAAGTCTGAATGTTTCCATGCTTCAACAGCTTGCACGGCTTGTTGATTAGCCGGTTGCCCTTCCCGAGGAGTTTCCACATGAGGTACAGTCTCTTTTAATAACTTCACAAGGTTCAAAGTTGTGAGATAGAAGAACATCTTCTGTTTGCCACCTCTTAAAACTCTGCCCATTGAATTTGTCTCGCTTTTCAGCATGATTAGCGACGGTGTAGGTAACTGACGCACCAATTACATTCACAGCAGTAGTTGAAGGAGTTTAAGGAGCACTGGTGGTCATTCGGAAAGACCAAACAACATCACAACACAAACAATTAGACAACTATTATAAATATGTATATTAGAAATTCAATCGTAATCTCAATATACTTATATCAAATCTGCTTCAAAGAAACTCAATCTTGGTTTCAATGAATCAGATATAACAATCAACTAAATCAGTTCAATAGAAACTCAATGTTGTTTTCTATATAAACTGATTAGAGCAACTGAAAAATCATAAACTGTTAATTAAAATCTCTAAATTTAAAATTGATTCTAATGAAACACAATCTTGGTTTCGACATAAAATAGTTTATATAAAATCTGTTAATGATATTAATCTGATTTAATAAAAGGTTTGAATTCTGTTACACAGAATCTGTTTTAAGATCGTAGGGAAAACTATATACTTTTATTAATATAAATCAGATTACAACTAAACAAAACTAACAGAATATAAAGACAGAAAACTAAATAACAGTAATGAAGAAAAAAGTAAAGATTACGAGGCATGTTTAACACGCTTCCCTTAAAGCAGATTCACTGTCTGTTTCCCAGGGTACAACGTCCAAAGTTGTTGTACAGTCGGACTAGACAAACTTGCCTGAAAGATCACGGAAGCCTTGCTTGTTTCTAATCGACGAACTGCTGGAATAATACTGGTGATGGAGCTTTCGTTTTTCAATCTATGAAAACTGAATGAAAAAGGTTATATTTATATTGAAAACTTGAATTGTTCTCAAAGAAAATATATACCATAGTCAGAAAAATCTGTTATAACTAGACAAATTTTCCTGTCTTTTTAACACACGAAAATATTCTGTGAATAACTTATGTACTAAGTTAATATCTATTCCAAAACAGATGTACAAAATTTTCTGGAAAAAAATCCGAATTCGCAGCAAAAAGATACAGAATCTGCCCGCACCAGGTGAATTTCGGAGCTGCATTCGTGTCCGCATGTCGTGCGCTCATGCGCAAGTTCAGTAGCTTCGAACCCGTTTTTGGCCTAGAAATCTCACTTTATGCACACCCTGCGCGCGTAGGCGTGGGAGTAAAAACCCACAAATGAGTATTGAAGGTAGAAACCAAGATTTCCTTATAAACATGTTTTCACTTCATGTTTTGAGCAATGTGGGACAATTTTATTTCCCAAAATATGTGTTTTACGTGTCCTACTTTGAGAGACGATATATCATTCATACTAACTCTGTTTTGGACATACTTTAGCTCGTTATGAAGCTCTCTTCAAGGAGAACGCAAAGCTACTAATCACTACGGATATATATAACATATACACATATTAAATCATGTCCAAACTTTACAAAAACTCATTTTACAAAGTAATTTTTCCAACATGAAGAGCACGCTCGTTGAGCTAATATGTTTCGACCACGACAAAAATATTGGGGTCAAGGGGGTTGCGCCCCTTGCAGGGTCAAGGGCATCGCCGCTTACGGGGTCAAGAGGCAGATCCCCTTGTTGTGGTCCCTCTGCCAGGTCAGCGGGCCGGGGTCGAGGGGGTCTCCCCTCGTTAGGATCTGGGGGAAACGACCCCAGTGGGGTTCGAGGCAGCGCCCCGACCCAAACAATATCCATTACTGCAAGTGACTGTTTTCCCTTTTTTCTGAACCATTGTAAGAAAATGATGACTACATCTGCAAAGGACACATACTTAACAGTATGTATGACCCCCTGTTTAGTTATCAGAATGTTGAATTTGCAAAGAAGTTGTGGGATTGTAAACCCAAATTTTGAAATTTTGAATTTTCGTTTCATTTCATTTATTTTGAAGTATAAGCTAAGATATAGTAAAAGGTATTTGAATTTAAAACATTGGGTTATGATTTTTGGAAATTATAAAGACATAACATAAGGTAATAGTTAAAAAAAACTTTCCTAATATAGAAATCCAGTTTTAAGGTGTAATATACACCAAAATCTTCTAACTTTTAAGTAACTGTTTTTTTTAACCGTGATTTTCGACTCATTGGCCGACTAATCCACGGGGTTTAAGCCCACCGCCACACAGACTCAAACCAGATAAAGCCCTCCCTTTTCAGGAGGTTAGCGTGGCCACTTCAAGGTTCTTTTAAGTAATTGTTATATTAGGAATAGATTGTAAATTGTTAAGACATGTTTCTTTTAATTTAATAACAAATAAAGTTAGTCATATCCCCTCTATTTACTCACATGAACCGTTCCCTACATTCTCTCATAATCTCCATTACCAAAAAATTTCCATCTCTTTATTTGTGTGCCAAAAACCTCTATTGAAGGTCCAAGGAAGAAAAGGTGTTGGTAGTTCTTAGTGAATTCTTGATCTTGGTTGTTTTGAGGGTTGTTCTTCCATCTCTTCTTGGTGAGTTCTTGTGTTCATTACTCTTCCATTCATTCTATTGGTAACTCTTCAATCTTTCGAGTTTTTATTTTGTCACCATAGGAATTCATTATTTTGTTATATAAATTAATGGAAGAAAACTAAGTATGAGCATGTTAGAGTTTATATGATTAAAAATATGGAATAGTGGATTAGTTAATGTTATGAAACCCCAGAATTCATTAATGAAGTTATTAAAACATTTAATACAAGGATTAGAAACCCTAGGATTGAATTGATGGATGAAAGGTTAGGGTTTTTGTGGTTTTAGGGTGTCTAGGAATTAGGTCATGTTCAACAAGGTATAACTTGGTCATAAAAATAGATTTTTGAGTGATTTTTGAGCCTAAAATTATGTACTTTGAGTCTAGTTTCTAGAATAGGTCTCCTTTTAATTTTTAAAGGTTTGAAACTATGCTTTTCTGAATTTACAAGTTAAAGTGTCAAAACTGAAAAATTAATCTATAAAATTTTGTTGTAGTGTTTGATTTTTATTTTAAAAACCATAAGGAATTTTTCAGTGAATTTTGATTATGTTATTATACATGATTTAGACATGTCCATGATTCTTTTCGTGTTTTTTAAAGTTCTCTAAGTAGGGTAACCAATTCGAAACTTTTTATATGTTCTACCAGATCTAGTTTTAGACTAGTTTTGGAAACAAGGATAAATGGAATATATAAAACTTGATTTGGTCAAAATCCTTTCACAAAGGCTTATTAGACCCATGTAGGCACCTCCGTGAAGTTTTAGGATAATTATAGAGTTCTTATAATTGGTCATCTATTTAGAGTAACTTACGTTAAATAAGAAATAAAATAAGTAAATATGGAAACACCTTAGTTAAGTAGTGTAACCAACCAACTGGTTTAGCTCAGTTGGCCGCCAAGGTTCCACTAAGTGGTTTCCTTAGTGGAGATTTCCTAGAGGTCTTGGGTTCAAAACCTGCCGAGGGCCTCTCAGGCGAAGCGAATAAGGAGTTTAACATAACTAGGCAAGGGTTCGAAAAAGACATTCTACCGCTTGCATGTCATTGCACGACTCGACCCACTAACCACTAACATTTGTCGTTCTAAAAAAAGTTAAGTAGTGTAACCTTTTAAATATGAAAACTTGAGTAGTAAGTGATTATGATAAGTATTAAATGTAAACATGATTCTATAGATCCGGCGACACGTGTCTAATTCATTTTCATTTGTGCTCATGCTCTCTTATTGCATTCGTAAGGTACAGATATTCTTGATACTCGCTTATTTCTACGGTTGCTTTATTTGTTTGATTACTCATATAGGTATTTCGTCCTTAAGGACATCTCTTTGACTTGTTTTTCGTTTGCTTTATCGTTTGACTTCCTTATGATGATTCCTTTTGTTATGCTCCTAAATTGATTAGTCTTGTTGTGCCTCTTGATTTGTTATGCATCTTATGATCCTATTTGGTATTTTTTGGTTCCCTAATTAATTTATTTGAAATTTGTTGTTTCCTTATTCCTTTACTAAAGATATTTGTAACTAGTCATGGAGGTACCATGACCATGTCATTGATGCACCAATTGCATGACACTATCTGTAGCGGTGTGATTGGTCCATAGTGCTCCCTTTTGTGTGTACTTTGGATTATTGTGATATTATGTGTGTGTGCACTAGTCTTCGAGCTAGTGTACATATATGACTTTGTTTTGCAAGGATCGTATGGATGCATCCTAGGTACTTCGTTTTCTTTTGTTTTGGTGAATGGTTGTGTGTGTGCATTTAGGATCATGTCACTCTTTGAAGATATTTTTTAGTTCTATTCATGTATCATGTTTAGAAATTATGTGGGCTTATGGGCAAATTTCTATGTTGTGCTTCATTCGTTATCTCCTTGATTGTTCCTACACTATTCTTTGATCCAAATCTATATCATGTGACATCTGATTTGCAGGTTTCATTATCCATTTGTTATTCCATATTTTGATTCATTTATCATATATTGTTTATATTTGTTTCTTGAGTGTTAGCTCAGCCGCATTTCTTTTCCTATGTCAGGTACTAAGCAGGAAGCTGGGAAGTGAGAGTGTGTGTTAGAGACTACCCTTAGAGAACCCTTGTATTTTGAATAAAGTTTTGAAGACCCTTTATCTTATGAAGTTTAACATTTTGAACCCTCATGTTTGAGCTTTTACTCTTTCGGAAAGTACCTTTACTGTTAGATTTATATTTTAATAAATAAGAATCCCACTTGCATTTTTGTATATGTATTTCTGATATGACCCTATAATGTGATACTTTGTCTCTTTATCGAAGCGAGTGTTACAATGATTCTCTTGAATCCAATTACATGGCAGATGATACTTTAAGTAAGAAGTTCCTTGTAAGTAATTTTGATAATTACAAGATGGTCGATTCAATTCCTATCATAGAACAATACAACGAAATCCTTAGAATCTTGGGACAATACACATATGACATCCCATAAAATTTGCAAGTGTAATATATGCTATGTTTGAATAGGAGTGGAAAAGCCACTAGAAATTTTTGCTTTATGTGTATTACTTGGTAGAATGAACTGCTTCTCACACCATAATAACCACACATTCCTATAATGATGAAAGACACAAGTTTAAACTATAAAAGAGATCTAATAAGTTCAATATTAATAAGAACATCTCAAATATAACCATGATTCCCTTAGAAACCCTAGAATTCCTACAAATGATTTATAAACTCAAGAATGGTAAAACATGAATGGAGAAATCTTATAAATAAGTCATTATGGAACATAAACAAGTTATAAAGTATACTCTAAAGACATAATAATACCTATGAATGGCAAGAACAAACCATGCAAAGCTAAGTACAAGCAATTGTACATAATAGTCTAGATCACCACCTAGAAACTTTGATAAATAATATTTTACGTAATGTAACTACATAAAATCCATGTACTATTATAAAAACCAATGTACTAATAACAATCTATCATATAAAGGAAAGTTAATTGATCCAAATTGCTAATATTTACTAATCCAAGGCTAATTACAAGTTAAGATCTAGTAACCAAGATTAGCATATAAAATCTATTATACATTGAAATTTAGAGTCTAATATTTTAAAATAAATTATAATACTCAACTACATATCATATTAAGATTATACATTCATTTCAAGTCAAGTTACAAGTTGGTAAAGCATAAGGTATAAGTTATCAAAGCATAGGATCTTAAGCTCCCTTAATCAACCCTAGAATATGATCAATCTATATAAACCCTCAAACTAAGAAAGTAGAACCCATAGAAGAAATAAACATATCATATAAGCCCTAGAATAAGCATACATAAGGTTATAAACCCTAATTACCCAAGTTAGAAAATCATTAGGATTAATGACCTAAAAACCCTAATATTAAGAAATCTATATGGAATCACTACCTAGTTCTTTTTAGACAAGCCTATAAATATTTATAGGACTTGATTAAGGTTATAAGATTATATTAAGACAATGTACAAGTACCCTAATTCACAAGGTACAAGATTTCAATGCATGACTTGTAAATTAGGTCAAAATAGGTATTTTCACTCTTTACACATGTTTACCTAAACTAAACCCTTAAACCAAGTGTGATAACTCATTGGACACTTAAAAATAAATGTATAGGACCTAAATTAAGTTTACATCAGTAGTAAATTGTAGGATAAAGCCTTTTACTAAGATTTAACCCTAGATCACTAGAAAACCCAAATCTACAAATGTATACTTCCATTTTCACATCCAACCTTTGTTAAACGTCAAACCAAGGACCCAAATCTCTTAAATAGAATTTCTAAACCCTAATTAATCCATAATCATTCACTAATCATTTTACCAATTAATTAATCACCAAAAACGCAAATCATAAGTTACAAGCCCTAGAAATAGAATCCGGTTTTGTAATTTCCCTCCAAAACACATTTTCAAACAATTTCCCTCCATCCCAAGTTTGAAAACCTGATATTTATCAATCCTAAGATAGTTTAGGAGTGTGAAAAGTAGGTGGATCACCTCCTTGCTTGCCACACATCACCATTCTTATCTATATGTTGTCGTGACACATTTTGAACCACAAGGAAGAATTAGGACTAAGCTATAAGCTATTAACCTATGTAGATCTTCACTAGCCTTCATTAGTCACTCCTATATCTATCTTACACGTTTAGATGCATAACTTGAAGGCTAAGGGTGAAAACAAGTATAAATAGGGGCGTATGTGCTTTATTTGAACTTGCACCCTGTTTCCTTTATATCTCATACCCATTATCCATTTACACCTCTATATATGTCTTAGGACATCCCAAAAGACCAAAAACCAGGTCTAGAAGGTAGCCATTTAAGCTCTTGAAGCTTTGATAGGAAGTTGTGTTCATAAGAAGCTATAAGGAGCCATTTTGGAGCTACCTAGGGAAAATCTATGTTAACCAAGTTTTGATCTTGTTATGATGCTTATTTAGAGTTTTTATAATGCCAAATTTATGTTAGAAAGATAATCTAAAAGAAAATAAGGCATTTCATCATTTTAAATGAAAGTTATAAGTTAAAGATGTCTTAAACCCCTAGTTTTATAATTTACATAAAATTTTAAGCAAAACCCCATTTCAAAAGCTATAATTCTGAAGAAATATTTTTATTATGATTATAAATGTTTTCATAAACTTTGTTTTCAAATCCTAGATCATTTGGATCATTTTTGAGCTTGTTATGTGATTTTTACAAGTTTAGGGACTAAAATTGTCAATTTTGAAACTATTTAACATTTTGGGCCAATAGTGTCATTTTAAGAAATGATAAGCTATAAGAATAAAAGTTAGGAAGTTTGAGGCCCTAAGGTTAAATATTGAAAGTTTAAATTGCAATTTATGAAACTATATACTTAAAGGGTAAAAAGTGTAATTATGCCAAAGTGTAACCAAAAGTACTATTTTTGCCAACTTTGAAACTAAAGAAGATTAATCATGAATATGTAGAAGTAATGAATGTATCATGTTAGTAGGGAACTTTGTACAAAGATGTTCCCTCTCGATATTACGTTCTGACTGAGTGGTTGGGTTTACGATTTAAAGTGCCCTCGCTCCTCAAACGTTTATAGAATGGCTTCTGAGTATGACAGCCCGGACAATGGTGCTAGAATTACAATAAAATAATAATTATAGAAAATAACTAAATACTTAAAGAGATTGATCAAAAGATTAAAAACTTAATACCATACCAATTATGTTAAAACAGGTTGGTGTGAGACCATGTTCTTGTTTGTTAGCTCAAGTTAATCTGTGTGACATAAACCCAACAAGATTACTGGACATAAGGTGAGTTCATAGCCTCACTAAAGTGTACTACTTTCAAATTATTTCAAAACCCGTGAGGGGGATATATGCTAAAAATGGAATACAAGTGTTTTTGGTATGCTTTCTAGATATGATTCATTGACACTATGTTTACTGCTGCCTATGAAAGTCCATTTTTAATTGTGAACCGCTATTTATTTCTCGGAATGAGCGTTAATATCGTAAATAGTACTATTGGAGACTGACATCTCCTGTATGGTCAAGTCGCACTTTCTAGCACCTCAGTGGTCAAACAGGCATACTTTATGTTGCTAATTCAGGATAGTTTGGCAGACTTCCTCATAAGGGCAAACTGTTGGTTCCTATGTCTAGTCGCGGTATCATGAGCTTAGTGCAATTAAGTCATCATTTTATTCAAACTTACGAGCGAATAACAACGTAGCTCAGGAAAAAGGATCTTGTATTCACACTGATTTTAAAACCTATGAATTCACTCAACCTTTGTGTTGACTTTAAGCATATATTTCAGGTATTGAAATTGATAGCATGGAGCAGCATACTAATGCGCGTGGAGAGATATAATATTGGAAGATTTTTTCGTTCAAACCTATTTTCTAGATCTCGGGAACCTGTCATGTACAGCGTATGTACAGTTGTTTTATTGAAAATCTCTGATTTTGAATGATAAATTTATAAAGAATAAATGAAGTTTATCTAAACACTCTTTTGAGCTGGTTTCTATCACGTTGCTTTCATATCATGAAGTAATACCCCTAAAAATATTATTCCGCTGCGTCAAGGTAAAAATGGGGGTGTTACAGAGTGGCATTAGAGCTATAGTTATAGAGAATTAAGAGATTTAAGAATCTTAACTATAACTGATTTTCTTAAATAAAAATTCCAAGTGAAGTCTCCGCATCAAAAATCATGTTGCTACAAAAATTTGTAAGTGACATTTAAGATTTCTAGTAATGTTATTATGTGTTTAAATGATTGATGTGTCGATGATAGTATAGTGATAATTAAGATACGTTATAGGGTAAATTAGAAAATTACCTTTAGGAAAAAGTAATAGACTAATATTACCAATGACGAATTCAATTAAACACGTGATGAACCAAGTTCGTTGTACACGAAGATCGAGTGAATTTGAGACGTTTTTGTTTTGATTTGGACAATTGATGTGAATTGGTTTTCGGTTTTTAAATCAAGAATTAAATCTAAAAATTTTAAACTATTAAATCTAATCCTAAAGTGCATGAATCGTAAACCCCGCTATATTTAAATCTAAAACAATTACTTAAAATTAAAACTATTTAGAAATTAATCTATTTAAAAATCCATAAAAATTAATCTATTAAAATAACTTTTAAACTATTTTAACTTTATTAAAAATTACTTTTAAACCTAATCTATTTTCTTTTAAAAACTAAATTTATTTAGATCTAAAATTATGAAAATCTAATTATTTAAATAAACTAATTAAACTTTTTAAATTAACAAAAACATTTTTTATATTTTTTTTTACTTTTATTTTAAATTTATTTGATTCAATTTCTAAACTATATTTTTTTATGCTGAAATTAACTTTAAATAAAATTTTAATCAAAACTTATATAAACGTAAATTAACTCAATCTACAATTAAAATTAAACTGCCAGTAAATATCACTATATTAATTAAATATCTGTTAATGAACTCAAACGAGCACTGAGCTTAGTTGGTAAACACGTAAGACCTTTACCCTTGAGGTCAAGGGTTCGAGTCCCATAAGGGACCTATTTTTGAGATTATTTATTTTTGACAGTAAACTGTTTGGAGTCACAGGAGGCGACTTTTTGTTAAGAGATTACTTTTGGATAGCAAAAACTATCCAGTTCCCAAGCAATAATATACGGGTAACTGATAAGCACTAGATCAGTTCAAAATCATACCCATAAAGCAGCTAAGAACGAACATCTTAGCCACATATAAAGAAACTTCAGTAAAATCAGCCTCAAAACAATTAAAACTGATGTAAAGGAAATTGCAGCTAGATTCAGTCACATACTACAGCTAATCCTATTATGACTCAAAATGATTAAACTAAATAAAACAATCCAAATATCAAAACAAAACAAGATAAACTAAAATGTGAACAACCTAGTCAGATTTAAACAAGAGCAGACACTAACAATACATCCTAGCACGAGAGTAACGCAAACGATGCTACAGGCACAAATCAGTTAACAATAAAATCTATAGCAATATTAAGACTAGCAACGATAAAACTCAGTACCATTACTTACTCGTCTCACTCACGAATTTCAACTTGTGCAAAATATTTAACAAAAACAAGCAGTCAAAAATCAGCATATCATTACACTTATAGATTTAAGCAAAAACAGAAACACAAACTCAATTAGCAGTCTAGTTAAGTGACCAAGCTCAAATACAATCCATAGTATCAGAATATAACTAAATCAATAATAAACACATAAAAAAACTTATTCAACAACTAATTCAATTCATCATATTCAAACCAAAATCGAAGATCAAGTAAACTAAATCATACTAGCAATTTAACTGAAACATATAAGATAGAATGTAATCTAAAAGGTAATGAACCTTTTTTAGAAACCATTGGGTAGAAGATTTGCGCTGAGCAATCTTTTAAAACCCTATCTATACCACCATATAACACCAAACGAACCACTAAATCTTCATATATCCTCGAACCAACATCAATTTTAATATGAACTTTTCAAGTAGGGAAACGTTTTTCCAAATTTTACCTTTATTATTTGGTTAAAGCTATTAAATTAGCTTAATCAAATAACTTTCATTTTATGACAATATAGATTTATAAAGGAAAAATTTCAATTAAAGTTCAACAGTAAATAAATCAACTCAATATTCAACTCAAATTAAACTTTTTATTGATAATAAAAAACCAAATTACAAGATTATGAAAACGAAAATTACAATTTAACCTAAACCTATTTTTGCATCATAACATTAAAGTAAAAAGAGGGATGAACAATGACAAGAAAATAAGGGCTTTTTATAGCCATCCCAAGGCTTGTTGAGGGAGAATATCCGGATCTTCAAGAGAATATTCCTTCTTCATTTTGACCCTTAGATCTTCATTCTCTCTCTTGTTGTTGATCAGATGGTTGATAGGACACAACTAGCACACGGATTGCCAACGTGGCATTCGTTTGTGCTAGTTGTGTTTCTTTGATGCCTCTTGATTGGCTGATTGGGGAAAATGAGGTGTTTCATCCAATATAATTTGCCACGTATCATAGCCTCTCCATCTCTTCTCTTCCTTAAAATTGGGGGATTTAATTCCCCCACACTTGAATCACTCGTGTGAGTAAAAGCCCTCTATTAATTTTTTGATTTATTGAATTAGGGTTGGGTGAATAGTGACATTTGTTACTGGTTTTTTGGTGAGATGGGGAAGAAGGAGGAAACATAGGGAGTATCGAATTATTTTTATTGTGTGAGAAAATGGGTGTAAATACACGTTCAAAATAAACGTGTGAAGTAAATGAAGGGAGTGGGTGAGGATCGGTATATATATTTATTTGGAAAGTTGTGAAAAGTGGGGAAAAACGTGTGTGGTAAAACGTTTTGTGAGTTGACTGTTTTGTGAGTTAAATGCACTTTATACATTCGTTTGTAGCAAAACCCTAAAAGCCCATTACTTTACTTCATTCGTTTACTTGTTTGAGGAGTTTGGGCTTTTGGCCCAAGACTTATATTACTTCCATCCGTTTGTATATACCATAGAAATGGGCTTCTAAAAATGGCCTTTTGTTATGAAAGTAAATAAGAATGGGTTTTTAAGCCCATTTTCCCAATGTGGGACCCACTTGGTCCATAATACTTCCAAAACTTGAATCTCGTCTTTAAAAAGGACTTGTCTCTTGGCTTCTTCGATCTTTTCTTTATTCTCGTGTCGATTTTGCCGGTTTTCGTGAACCTTGGTACCTACACACATAAAACAAGAAAACATACATATAGAAGGCAAATTTGATACATTAAATGCATTATTTCATTGTTTAAGGATACAAATGATATGAGTAAAATCACTCATATCAAACTCCCCCTTGCTAAGCAATTGTCGTGTCCTCACGCAATGATAAAATAAAACTCTAATTACACCATTATTCAACTTTTGACTTTTTATTTTGCAAAGACATAATGTATTGCTTTCATTATTTGAAAAATAACTTTAAGGATCATAAAACTCAAATAGATTCATCGTCCCCGACTTTTCACTTTTCCATGCCAAGTGCAAAAACAAGATCATTGTCAATCATAAGCCCCAAAATTAAACCAACTCATACAAGTAATTTGTGTTAAACTCAATCTCCTATTATTCCTAATTGTATCTCTAGATTTTATTTGTCATTCACCCAAAGGCTCATTTGACTTTATTTGATTTTTATTAGTCCAAAAATGAAGGCAAGAACGGTGTAAACTCAACACTCAAAACCTAACCTTGACTTCAAAAACCGTTGTCACTAAAGAAAGCCCACATCAAGGATAACTTAACACGATTTAGGGATAAATCCCGGACCCGAAATTTGGCTAATATGGCTACTTAAAAGCAACAATAAAACCTCCAAAGTCAATTATGACCTTATTAATGGAGTTAGCAACAACTACATCATAACACCTTGTGGCTCTTTAAGATGCAATTGTGCTCCTTATTTAAAATCCACACCCTAAGGCTCCTTGGACAAAAATAAGGGAATTGACTTCACCATCCCACCTTACGGATCATGATGATGAAGCAATTTTTATTCAACACGCCCCTTGACATACACCCTAAGGCTCTAATGACAAGGTTAGTGCTACATGACTCCCACCCGAAGGCTCCTAGAGAACATGTTTTTATTTATTCTTCTTTATTAATATGATATTTATAGTAAGCCAAATTTCCGCAATCCCATGATCAAAAGTCCATGACGCTGACACCCTTAGTGTGTTCTCACTTTAATTACAAGGGAAGAAAAAGAAGGAGCTACGAGTTAAGGTATCAAGCCTAAACCGCTAAAAACTTCATTTATTAAGCAATTATTATTCAAGTGTGGAAAGTAAAAACGAGGAGATTAAATCAAACACAAAAATACTTACACAAAGAAGAATTTAACCTTAGAAACTTATGATTGAACTCTATCATCTCTTGTTCTCCATATTGTAAAATTTCAAAAATGTGAAATCAATGGATACTTAGCCTATTAAATCAAAGTTTTGGGTTTTCAAGTCATCTATAGGATCTTGCATCTTCTTATACTTTTTTAAGTTTTAGAATTTGCGTTTTAAAGTTCCCTTAATAAACGACTTTCTAGGATCAATAATAGGAACTTGCGAAAAGTTCTTGTTCTAAACTCGTATGAATTAAGACTTTCGCGTTTTAAAGCTCCCTATATAATAGCCTAGCAAAACTTAATTCAAATACGTTAAGGAAAAGCTAAGGTTAAAAACCGAGTCGAGTCAAAAACTATTTTTATTTTCACCAACAGAAAATCTACATTCGTGTCAAAAGCACTTATTTTATTTATTAAAACTTTAAAAATAACACTAAAAAATTAAAATTTTATTGAAAAATAAGAAAAAGATTACGTTTAGACACGACAAAAGCAATTGCAAGCGATTATATCGATTGACTCCCTCATGCTAAAACCAAACATTGTCCTCAATGTTTCTTAGCTCAAGAGTAACACCCCCTTGCTAAAACACGAAGAGTCTAATGCAAAATCCTAGCATGGAAAGAGCATGCAAATCTATAAGTCGTTTATTAATTATGCCTAAAAATCAAGGAATAATGAGTGTGCCCCTTTTGGCATTCAAAGAATGGAAGATCAAGTGGACCGACAAAAACCAAACACGAGAGTCTTCAAATATTAGGGTCATACCTAAGATCACAACACAACAAAACCCGAGCACGAGCTTGAAAGATCAAGCCTTATTAGTTGTTAGAAAAGAGAAAGAAGATAGAATGTATGGGACTCCCCCACAAGGCACCTCGTTTTTGTTCACCGAGTCATGAGCTCGACTCGATCCCCGCATTCAATGGTCCTTAGGGAAAAAGATGAAAACCGGCATAATGGAATAAAATCCAACATAAAGCACGATGTCGGGGTCAAAGATTACATCCTCGTTGTCGGATGACAAACGAAAGGATAAAACTCCAACACGAATCTCTAACAAGATATGGTAGTCACAAATCACTAAATGGATATAGCATGCCCCCCGAGATAAACTCGCACCAAGATGATTAAAAAGTCTTTCAATTATTGCATCGGTGAAAGGCCGAGATTTCCCTAAATCAACGATTCCGGGGTCGAATACCTCGTCCTCGGTGGAGAAAGGAATAGACAACAAGGTGTCGTCCCCCCATGCTAATCCTAAATCATATAAGGCACATAGTAATGGTGGTATAAAAGTCTCAACACTAGTGTTTTCAACTTGCATGACTTTGTTGACCTTTTCACTCTTAGGAATGTGAACAAAGGGGTCGTGATACTCAAAATGAGTCGCATGAAAAACCCGCACATTAAGATCAAAGCGAGTGGGAAAGATAATAGGAGCAAAAGTAATTTCTCCCTCCGTGTCAACATTATCATCATTATAAATCGGGTGATCAAACCAAGAGTTAGACTCTTCCTCAAATTTCCGAAGGAATGTCAATATAAAGAAACTCATCAACCTCCTTAAAGAAAAGATCATCATCACAAAGGTTGTGAGATGTAGGAGGTATGATGCTCTAAAAATCCTCTTGAAACAATGGATTATTGTTCATTGAAGCTTCAAATAGAGGATTTGAGTAAGTCACAAAAGTGTCGTCATCCTTGTCATCACAAGAAATATCCGACAAAGTATCGAGTGTATCACACTCAGATACAAGATCATCATTTCATAGAAGGTAATTCATCGGCGAATTCCTCGAGAATGATAGGTAAAACATGAGAAACACGCTCGATCTCGAGATCGGAAACGTCTTCACTTCCTCGTGGAAGTGGATCAATGATAGCAAAAAGTTCATCGATGAACTTATCACATGAATAGTCACTAACCTCACTCGGTGTGAAGTTAGGAATCAAAGGCTCTTCAACGGAAGATTGTGCCTTAGGAACATCAATATGATCCTTCGAAGAGAGTGAAAATGAGTCCATTTTCAAAGATTGTTCAATTAAAGCAATATCACTCTCGGGATCAAAGTTCTCATTATTAAACTCACTAGCATCAAATGGCTCACTTAAGTAATCATCAATTTGTTTTTCAATCTTAGAATTATCATCCTCGTGTGGAGTGAGTGTAGATGAGGAAAGGTTACAACATGTTTCAACAAAGCAAGCTTCTTCATTTGAATTTAACTTTTCATTTTCATAAAATGGAGTTTCCAAAATTAGAAAAACACCTTTATCAAAAAGAACTTTCTTATTACTTTCAATTGCCTCAACAAGTTTTACACTTTCAACTTTTTTAGAAGCAAATCTTGGAATCTTTTCCGGTTTAAAAACAATGCTTTTATCTCCATAAAACAATTTAATTTCCTCTTTCCTCATATCAACTTGAATTTGAGCCGTGTACAAAAATGGTCGTCCTAAAATAATTGGCACACGAGGATTGGTCTCATAATCAACTATAGCAAAATCGGCTAAGTACAAGAAATTCCCCACTTTCATAATGACATTTTCCGCTATACCAACCGGTCGAGTGGTGGTATATTAGCAAGCTCAATGATCATTCGAGTGGTACTAAGTGGTGCATAGTCAATAGTCTTCCAAAGGGCTAGGGGCATTATGTTAATGCTAGCTCCTAGATCGGCTAGGCCTTTGCAAACCCCAAGCTCATTTAAAACACAAGGTATCAAGAATTGACCCGGATCTTTATACTTCTCGGGAAAGAAATCAAAGAAAACCGAGGTACTAATCACATTCAAAGTAGCCTTAGTGACTTCTAGAAAAGTTTCCTTAGGTGGGGGACTAAACTCAATCACTTAAACTTCATCTAAATTTTCACAATCATCATAAACGGTTATGGCCTTAAGCTCTCCTTTCGGGTTCGGAATGGTATTACTAGGTAAGCAACCCGAAGAAGTAGATGGTTTAGACATAAATCCCTCAAACATCGAAAGCAATTTATTTTGACTTTGTTCCAAACTTTGGTGCATACGATTTTGACTTTGTTCTAACCTTTGTTGATTAAGCTCAATCTTATTGTTTTTCCCTTTAATCGTATTTTGAAAATCGAGTTTCAAAGTATTAATTTGCCCTTGAATGTTGTTTTGAAAAGCTTTCATGTTTGCCTCATTTGACTTGATATAGCTTGACAACTCATTTTGATTATTGCTTTGAAAACCTTGATTGTTTTGATTAGCATTAAACCCATTTCCGTGATTATAATTCCCTTGGTTACCACGGTTAAAATTATTCCCATTGTTTCCATTGTTGTACCTATTTTGAACCGGTGGAAAACCCGGTGGAGCAACATGATTTTGACGAGGAACTTGACCGTTGGAGCCATAAGTTCCCGTCGCGGCAAAAGCACTAGCTTGATCAAACCCCATGGTTAAACAAGCATGATTAGGATGTGCTCCACCACATGATACACAAACATTCTCAACCATATTAATCGATCCATGAGGATTCTTCCTAAGCTCATTCAAAATTGTGTCAATCTTAGAGTCCAATCTAGCAATCTCGGGATTAAACGAATTCACATTGGAAACACCCGGTGTGTTTCGTAAATATTGTGCTCTAGATTTATTCTCAATTATTCCCCACGCGTCTCTCGGAGTTTTCCTTAAAAGATTACCACCCGCGGCGGCATTTAAAGAATCTTGTTCAATCATATTTAGCCCATTATAGAAAGTATTAATTTGATGCAATTCCGAGAAACCGTGGTGTGGACATTGTCTCAACAAATCTTTAAATCTTTCCCATGCAACCCCAAACGATTCATGCACTTTTTGTTCAAATCTAGTGATCTCGTTCTTAAAGTATGTTGTCTTAGATGGTGGAAAGAAATAATTCATGAACTTAGACACTAAATCATCCCATGTTAAGATCGAACCCGGTGGTTCTTTCTCATACCAAATCTTAGCATTACCCTCGAGCGAGTACGAAAAAAGCATGAGCTTAATCGCGTCATTCGGCACATCTCTAAACTTGAGAGTCGAGGTAATTCGAAGAAAGTTCTGAATGTGAGAGTGCGGGTTATCGGTCTCATTGCCACGAAGTTGGTCGGCACGAATGAGCGATAAAAGACCCGTCTTAATCTCATAATGATCCGCCAAAATAGCCGGCACAACGATTGCTTCCCCATACCCTTCGGTGGGTGCACGGAGCAATTCCTCCATTGTTCGGTTATCGGCCATCACTACAACAATAGGTGGAAGCTCGGGTTCCACTATTCGTTGTTGACGATTTCTATTTCTACGAGGAATATTTTCAAGCCTATTAAAATCAATCACAAGACGAGAAGAACGTAATTGCATACACTACAAAAACGAGAATTTAGAGGATTGAAGAAAAGAAATTAGACAAGAAGAAGATTATTTTTGATATTTGATGTAGTGGTTTTTGTACCCTTTAGGAAAAGGATGACAAAAGTGGCAAGCGTTAAGTGTCGGTTTAGGAAAACCGAGCACTAATGACCAAATAAGTTCAAGTTCGTTTCCCAAGGAGGCACGTGTGTTGTGTGATGAATTGATTAATGTTTGTGATTATATTGAGAAGAAAAGAAAATAGAAATAAGAAAGAAATGACGGTTACTAAGACGGATCGAGCTAAGACGAAAAGGCGTTCACGTAAAACCGTAAAAACTACAAAATTAAAAATTTTCAAACCTAAAAATTAATTAAAAGCTAAAAGTAGTCTAAAATAATATAAATAAGAATAAAAATCCAATAAAAATATTTTAAAACCTTTTATTAATTAAATATTCAATTTTAAATGCTAATTAAAGCCCTAAAATTAAATATAATTAATCAAAATGTCCAAAATATTATTTTATTGAAAAAATAACTTACTTATATTATCTAAAGACTAAAAATTATTTTTCCTAATTTTTAAAAACTCTTTTTCTATTTTTAAATCACAAAAACTATTTTTTAACTGAAATAATTATAAAAAATAATAAAATAATACCAAAAATAATTTGACACTTTTAAAAATCCTAAATTACTCTAATGAACAGAAGAAAAATGAAAAAGTTTAAAAAATATTAAATTTTTTACTAAAAGACAAAAGCAGTTTAATAAAAAAACTAATTAAACTAAATTAATTTTAAAAAATAAATTAAAAGTGAAAAGTAAAATATTTTTATACCAAAAATCTTAAAATAATATTCCAAGTCTAGGAAAAATGTTTAAACTGAAAAATAAGTATTTTTGGCACTAAATGCCAAAAATCAGAAATTAAAAAGTATTTAAAATAGCTATTTAACCTAAAAAATAGTAAATGAACAGTAATAAAAAATCTAATTAAACTAAAAAATCAAAAATAAAATTAGAAAAATTACAAAACTAGGTTGAAGTCCTGATTCCCAATTTAGGGCACTAAAGACAAAAATGTTTGAAAGACTGATAGTGACATGTTTGGGGTTTGTCTGCTAGCTTGGCAGTACTAACAATGGTGCTACCAGTGGGAAGTTTGTTCCCACTGCTAGTGTAAAAATTTGGTCAGGAGACCTTAGAGCTTAGGAAAGCTCTTATGCTTGGTTTTCTTTGGACCACAAGGCACCCCCACACCAATTGGGTTGTGGGGAGTCTGAGTAAACACAAAAAACACACAATCACTTCACAAAAATCCACACAAAGAGCACCAAAAGTTTCTGATTAAGCCCTATTATATCTGATGAATAGGATGCTGGTTCACTTGGCACAAAATTGATTTTCAAAGCTTACAAACTTGCATATGAGTGCACCAAATCACATAAGAACTATCAGTAACCCTAGATACTACCACTTTCTAACAATTAGACAGCTTGATGAACAAATTCCACCAAAATCAGTCAAACAAGGCACTTACTGGTTTTGACCATTTTTCCAACTTTTATAGCATGCAACTTTGTTCAAAATCCTACCAAACTGAAAGACAAGTAACAATAACACCTATTAACCACCTAAGAAGTGTATTTAAACAGCTTTTAACACAAAATCTCCCCAAGAAGTTCAGTTAATATGCAAAACCAAACACTCCTTTATATTCTAAACATGAAGTTTTTCAAGCCAAATCAATTTAAATCATACCAATGCTGATCAAATCTTAGTCTAACATGCATAAACACTTATCATGAGCAATATCATACCATATAACAAACATATAAGCAACTTGCACAAAAATCATACCCAATCATAAATAACTGAAAACTTAGAAAAATTCAAACCAAGAACAAGGAGATTACCTTGTGGGACCCACATCCAGGTCCCACAATGGCTGCATAGCCATCTCCAAACAGGTCCGGACCTGTGCAGAACCTTGGACAACAAGCTATGGAAACCTGCTAAGATCAATGAACACAAAAAATATCCAAAAATCTGATTTTTCTTCCAAACTCCTTTTTGAAACCTTAAAATCCAACAAACCTTGGAACAATGAACACCTTTTTAAACAAGTAACACTTCTGAAAACTCAAGATTGGAAACAAGATTTCACCAAAAGAAATCAATAATTCAGAAACCCTTTTTCTGAAAACTTCAAACACAAAATGTTTGAAAAAATGTAATATGGAACTCAGATTTTATCAAGCTAATACCAACTTTAAAAATAATAAAAGGAATTATAATTTATCAAAAATACCAACTTTATAAAAATTTAAAAGGAATTACAATAACTTGAAAAAAAATCTGGAACAAAGAATACATGGTACATGCACCATGTATTTATACTATCAAATAGAACTAACTAGAAGCTTGAAATAAAATAATACAATAAACCAAAGCCCTAAATCCTAATGGATGAAATTCCAGGAATGCTGTTGGATTGTAACACACGACTTATAATGATATAGAAATGTAGATGAAGATTAAACCAAAAAAAGAAAGATTAGATTAGATGAAGGAAAAGAGAAAAACAAAGGTGTGAATTCCTAGTGAGAGAAACACATACGTTTCTCTCTCTACAAAACAAATGAAATGGAAAACACACACACAAATGAGGCTTAGGAGGCCTTTTATACTAAGTAGTAAGTGTTTAGGAGGCCTTCCTCATTTGTGTGTTCGGGACTAATTCCCGTTACATAAACATTAATAACTAAGAACTCTCGACACCGTTGAATAGTATTTTTCACGAGCTTCGCAACGGTATATTATATGACCATCACTTTAAATACGGCTAACAATCTCCCCCTAAGGGGTGGTCATGTAATATGTGACTTCACTTCGTTGGTGTTGCAGACTTTGAAGCTCGTTGTCTTGAGAGTTCTTTCATAGTTCCTTTCATGACTTGTGATCTTGGATCTTTGATCTTTGCCTTGACTTGATCTTGTAACTTTTCCAGCTTGTGTTCTTGTGTCTTTACCCACATACTCATGTTTTGAGTTGACATGAAAGCTTGTTAACAATCTCCCTTGATCATCAGAGTAGCGGAAGTCTTTGTCTTTAGATGTTCTTGAGCTTTCTTCAATAAACCTGAATATGTGGCCTTGAATTGCGACTCTTGAGATAACGCCACCGTTTGCATTCCACCGGTTTCCCGTTATACAGTACGAATACTGTACCTGTGATCAGGTAAGTTCAAAGAACTTCCTTGACAGGATTTCCAGCTGTGGTAGCCGTTCTCAATACTTGAATATATCAAAAGATAATTCAAGGTAAGGAGTGAATCATGCAGTTCCATTCTGCTGATTAGGTCGTCAATTCACTTTCCTGGAACAAGTCTGAATCAATTAAGAATCAAACCATCGTTGCTTTCCAGTTGAAACAAGTTTGATTCATATAGAATCGCACAAGTTACCTACCGCAGTGCTGTTTGATGATGACACTGGAAGGATTTCCATTCGTCACTGTAAATACTGAAAAGTATTACTCTGAATGTTCTGGCAAGATCATAAAGATATTGCGTCGAGACCTGGAACGAGTTTAAATCAATTAAGAATCAAACCACTGTTGCTTTCCAGTTAACATATGTTTAATTCAAGTGAATCTTACATATGACCTACCGCAGTGCTGTTTGATGTTAACACTGGAAGGATTTCCATTCATCACTGTGAATACTAAAGAGTATCACTCTGAATGTTCTAGCAATACCACAAGGATAGAGCGTAGGACTCTGTAAATCATCGCTTGTGTTCTAATGATGAACAACAATTGATATATGGAATAAGTGTCCTAATGAGATTTTTGGTGAATCTCGTTGGCTCTAGACTCTATAAGTGCACGTTTATTTAGTGATCGGAGGCTGGAGCAGACTGCCACCTATTCAATATCTACTATCTCGGAGTGAGAAAGTTGATAGAAATGAGTTGAACTCCGTGACAATAAAACAAACTTCTTTTGAGAGAAGCTTGAGTAGGCTGGGAAGGGTTGTACATTGCATCACTGGGTCCATGATGCTTTGTCTTCAGTATCAGAAATCATCAAAGTGATTCTGATAATAGATGTATTGACCCGGTTTCTGCCTAAGTTGTATGGAGGGCTTCTTTCTTTACACCCTTTATCCTTACATTTCTTTTTCATTCTTCAACCCCTTCAATGCTTACCAAGACGTCATAACTAGCACCTTGTTGTGATTGTTCCAGTGCTAGCTTAAGTCATTAGTCGGCATTATTCCCGTACACTCAACTACTCCATCTTTCCTAAGGACTTCTAAGTTCTAATGGATTGTCCCTGGGAAGATCCCTCCGGTTCTGGTTGGATCATAGGACGAATACCTAATCACCTTTTGACACCAATATCGTCGTGATTAATTGTGTTGAAGGGTATGGATATCGTAACCAGAAAAATCATTTGAAAATGCAGTCAAGATGTTGATGAAATCAATGTTTACACCTTGAAAGTTTTCTATATCACCAAAAACGCTCCCCCTACATATGTGCATCATAAAAGAAAAGGTTTTTGCACATATTGAGAAAGCACTTACATCAAAGATATTATCCAAGACAACACATTTTAATCACTATTCTCCCCCTCAAAAATTGCATGAAATTGAAATTTTTGTGAAATTAGTGATGAAACATGGAGAGAATAATGTGTCATGAAATTTTGGAACAAATGTTTATGAAATCATTATACTCCCCCTTGAAAAGAGATTCTATTTAAATAGGGGAGTATATGAGCACATTGTTTTGAAATACCTTGATAAATTGTGCTCAAAAGTCCGTGAAAATTGGGTTCATGAGCTTAAAACTTTGAATGTTTTGATAAAAGCTCGTGACCGAGAAAAGCGAATTTCTCGTTGTTGAGGATAAGTCAACGACTTTCCTTTCTTTTGGGGACCGGGTTATAGTCTGACATGTGACTATAAGCCATTATGAGAAGAAAAATAGAAAAGACATGTTTTGAAAACATTTGAACTCTCATTCGAACTTTATGTACGTACCCGTGTCGTTATTGAACAACATTTCTAAGCACGTCCATATTATCGATGCTGAGAGACATGTCGGAGAAGAATATTTTTGGTGTTTTTTGAAAAGTTTTCACATTTTTTATTTTGTTTTTATAGGTTTTATATTTTTGTATTTTGATTTTCTGATAAATATATACAAGATTACTGCGAATGTGCAAGACGTTCAAGTTCGTCAGGAGTGAAACTACGCATACCAAGTCGACGAACCAAGAATTCAAATCTGTCTTGAGGAAGAGCTTTGGTGAAGATGTCGGCTAGTTGGTAGTCCGTCTTGACAAAGAACAGTTCGATCGTTCCTTTTTCCACATGCTCCTTTATGAAATGGAATCGGATAGCTATGTGCTTGGTCTTGGAGTGTTGGACCGGGTTGCAGGATATGGCTATGGCTGATTGTGAATCACAATAAATAGGGACTTTGTTAAAGAAAAAGCCATAATCCGTGAGTTGTGTTCTCATCCAAAGGACTTGAGCACTACACACGGATAGAGACACATATTCTGCTTCCGCGGTTGACAACGCCGTACAGTCTTGTTTCCTTGATGACCAGCTCACTAGCTTTTCGCCTAAGAATTGTGCTCCACCGGAAGTGCTCTTGAATGTATCATGACACCCTGCATGATCGGCATCTGAAAAACCCGTGAGATTAAAACCAGAATCCTTCGTATACCAGAGACCCATGTTAATGGTTCCCCGGAGATAACGAAAGATCCTTTTAACCTCCTTGAGGTGTTTCTCGGTTGGCTGAGCCTGGTACCGAGCACATAAGCAAGTAGCATGCACAATGTCCGGTCTGCTTGAGGTTAAGTACATAAGGGACCCAATCATACTTCGGTATTTTGTAGCATCTACAAATGTCCCTTTCTTATCCAAATCAAGCTTGTGTTTAGTGTCCATTGGAGTACCAATAGGATCACAGTTATCCATACCAAATTTCGTTAGAATCTCAAGCACATACTTGGACTGATTTATGAAAATACCACGGGGGGATTGGTGAACTTGGAGACCAAGAAAAAACGTCATTTCCCCCATCATGGACATTTCAAATCGACTTTTCATAAGGTCGGCAAATAATATGGAATATTTTGGGTTAGTAGAACCAAATATAATATCATCTACATAGACCTGAGCCACCAAGATGTCGTTGCCGTAGTGCTTGATAAACAACGTTGGATCAATAGTTCCTTTGCTGAAGTGATTTTGTAGAAGAAATGATGATAATTCGTCGTACCATGCCCTCGGTGCTTGTTTCAAACCATAAATTGCCTTTTTCAACTTGTAGACATGGCTTGGATGTTCAGTATTGATGAAACCTTCAGGTTGACATACATACACATCTTCTTTTAACGGCCCATGCAAGAAAGCCGTCTTTACGTCCATTTGATACACAGTGAACGATTTGTGTGCAGCATATGGCAAGAAAATCCTAATAGCTTCCATCCGAGCAACCGGGGCGAAGGATTCAGCGAAATCAATTCCCTCCTGTTGTTTGTAACCTCTCACAACTAACCGAGTCTTGTTCCTAATGACCGTTTGCTCCTCATCCATCTTGTTTTTGAATAACCATTTCAGGGTAAGCGGATCGATATTGTCCGGTCGAGGTACTAACTCCCATACATCAAGCCGGATGAACTGATTGAGTTCTTCTTGCATAGACTCAATCCATGATGCATCGGTCATTGCTTCTTTCACACTTGCTGGTTCCATTGTGCTGACTGATAGTGCATAGATACACATATCACCATCGGTACGCAGGTGATTTCGTGTGGAGACCGGTCGTGAGAGATTTCCAATCACTTGAACTAAAGGATGATTCTTAGTCCATTTGTGTTCATGTGGAAGTGTATGAGAAACTTGATGCGAGCTCGACGGATCCACATATGGTGTTGAAGGCTGAGTAGTACTTGTGGAAGCCGCAAATGGATTAACAAACTCATGTTCGTTGAGCATCGCATTGTTTGCATTTTCAGCAACTATTTCATTCTAAAGATGAACATGAGTAGGAATTTGCTGCGAATGTTGTTGAGTTGCGTCAGCAATCGGAGAAGTGGTTGGAATGTTTTGAGTCAATATGGTTGAGGTTGACGTAGATGGTGCAGAAGTAGATGCCGATGGTGTAGATGCAGTCGGAGGTTCTTGAACTACCGTAGCAGGTGCAGCTGGGGCATTTTGAGGAACACCAAATGACGAAGGACCCTCCATATATTCATCATATATTGGCCCAAATAAAACTTCCAAGTCACGTTCCGATGGTTGTAACGATGAGATTGCTGACGGTGCAAATTGAAGCGCGAGTCCTGAACTTACATGTCCAGAAGTCTGACCTTGAAACTCGGGATGTGAACTCCTATGTTGAGAGGCCATACCCGAGAGTTCATCAAAGGTAACATTCATAGTCTCCATTACCTTTCTTGTCCTTCGATTATAAACCCTGTAAGCACAAGCAGTTGAAGAATAACCAATGAAAAAACCAATATCACCTTTAGGTTCAAGTTTACCGATATCTTCACGATCATTCTTCGGATAACATAATGCACCGAAGACATGTAAAAATGAAATATCCGGTTTTCTTCCATTAATGATCTCATAAGGTGTTTTGTTGAAACGGGTGTGAATAATGGAGCGGTTTTGAGTATAACATGCAGTTGCTATAGCGTCGGCCCAAAGGAATAACGGTGCACTAGAGGAGAGAAGCATCGTTCGAGCAGCTTCAACTAACGTACGATTCCTCCGTTCCACAACTCCATTCTGCTCTAGAGTTCTTACAGCCGAAGTTTGATGAGAAATCCCAACTTCGTCAAAATAAGATTTCAATTTCTGATTTGTGAATTCTGTACCGTTATCCGTTCTCACAATAATGACAGGGGCTTGCAGTAGAACTGATGTTTTCTTCAAGAAGTTAATAATTACATCAGGGGTTTCATCTTTTGAAGCAAGAAAATGAACCCATGTGTAGCGAGAATAGTCATCCACAATGACAAGAACATACCGCTTTCCATTAATACTTTTGATTCTCATTGGGCCACACAAATCCATATGTAGGAGATGTAACCTATTCGTTGAGTTGGGAACAGGTTTGGGTTTGTGAGGCTTCTTCTTACTTTTACCTTGCTCACATGAAGGACAAAGATGGTCTTTTGTATATTTGAACTTTGGAAGACCGGTAACGAGATCATCTTTCGCGAGATGGGTGATGGCATCGAAATTGAGATGAGATAACCTTTGATGCCATAACCACGACTTTCTTGATGTGGCTCGGGCCATGAGACAAATTGGAGAAGCAGCAGACATTTGAAAAAGATCAATGGTGTAAAGGTTGGTGGTACGATTTCCTTTCAACAGATCAATTCCTTCAAGATCTCTTACAAAACATGTATGACTTCTGAAAGCGACCTCCAAGTCTGAATCACAAAATTGCCCAACCGAGAACAAGTTATGTCCCAAGCCATCAACAAAAGAGACTCTGGTGATGATTATATTTCCCCAATGAAGATCACCATAGCCTAGAATTACCGCAACATGATCATTTCCAAATCGAACAGTTCCCATGAAACGCCATACAAAGTTCTTGAGAAGGCTTCGATTCCCAGTCATATGTTTGGAACAGCCCGAGTCCACGCACCAGAGACAAATTTCAACAGCCTGCCAATGATAAGAGAAACAAATATTTTGGCAACCGATGAAATAGGTTCCTGTAGGGTTAGAAGATAATTAAGCCGTATCACATACCGACGTTTCACTGTCAGTATGAGATCTACTAGTGTCGATAATTTTGCCACTACAGTCAAAATTTCTACCAGTAGGCAACCATTTAGAGGTGAGTCTAGGGCTACTAGGCTTAGCAAGACTTTCTGTGGACCCTACATGCGTACTTTTTGGAACATACACCTTAGCCTTAGGAGTGCGTTGTTGTTTACTGACTGACAGCTTGTCAATTCGAGTGTAACCACCATAATTCAAACCATTCATAGTCAAACCACAAGCATCATGACTAAAAGTAAAGAAACATTTATTACATTTAGCACAAATAACTTCAGATTTTTCATTCCGAATAGCAAGCTTAAAGTCATTACATTCAGATGAATTAGGTTTCTGATTATGATTAAAAAGCGGTAAATTCCTAGGGTGTTCTTCTACTTCCACATTATTGATCTTGGGGCGACTACTTCTAGAGGCAAAAAGGACCCTATCATTCCTTGTATTGCTCGTAGGCTGTGGCCTTCTGCTCTTAGTGTAGTTGTTTATTCCTGTAGAAGAAGACACGCGTCTATTAGAATTAGCACTTTTTAGATCAATAACTTGTGGTTGAGTTATAGTGATCGGTTTTGTCCTAACGCTTGCTTTACGTTGTTTGCTAGGCACAGAGGGAGAACTAACACGAAACATTCCTGGGGCAATCACAGCAGTTTTCGTTCCAGCAACCTTGGGAAAAGGTGTCACAGCAATACGAGTGGGTCTCGAGGATGCTGGTTTCTGGATCATCGTATCCACAATCGAGCTAGGTTCAGAAGTCTTATCTTTTAACAAGGCCTTTAACTTACAGTTCTCACAGATTTTATCAATAAGTTTCTGATAGACAGACTTACTTTGTTCAACAGCCCGCTTATATGAAACAACAACAGATTCTAAATCTATAATCTTAGCCTTAAGCTTCTGAACATTACCACTACTAGCACTCTCTAACCCTGACGAGGCCAAATTTGTTTCCGAAACCCCTCCTAACTGAGCCTGCAACCTTATGATAGTTTGTTGCATTTCATTTTGAGCTTTTTCATACGAAATCTTGTCATATTTGCATTCATCACATTTTTTGACAAATTTATTCCAAAGATCGGTGAATTCTTTATCCTTTTTGATGACATAAGATTCCATTTTCTCTTTCATATGATCAAGCTCAGTTTGGAGGTTCTCATTATGCGACATAGAGGTACCTAACTCGACAGGGCTACTATCAATACAATCACGAGCTTTAGAGAGGCGTTCAAGATCGTTTTCCAAAACTTTGATTTTATCAAGAGATTCATCAGCTTCCTTCGTCAAAGATTTAAAGTCTTCAACAAAGTTTGCTAATTCTTTTAGAAAAGCGTTTTCTAAATTTCCTAACCGAGCATCAACTTGATTAATAATCGGATTAATATCGTTTTGAAGAATTTTCTGAACCTCAATCTGAACAGGTGATGTAAAATTACCTCCAGTTATTTTTGAATTAACAACACGTTTAAGGATGACAAAGTTATCTTTAAGCTCGTTTAGAAATCGGCGAGTGATACTCGGTTTAGGAGGGTCATCAGACAATTCCTCACTTGGTAGCAAAAGCATTTCAGTATTCGTTTTAGACCGAACAAAAACAGTTGGCGGGTTAACTTTCGGATAATAAACGGGTATCACTTCTTTATCAAGCTTTTGCATTCTTAAACGAGACTCTACAGCAAGTTCAGTAGTTTCCTCGGAATCATGCACACTAGGAGGATCATGCTCATCAGACAATAGCACACTACCATTGTATAAAGTTTCATTAGTGGCCTGAACTTTCTTAAGGTATCCTGGATTAGGGGGAAGAGGACAACCTAAAGCCATTTTGTATCGAGTGTAATTTATCTCATTCACTTTTGGTGCGAGCATATTTATCGTCTGCATAGTTTGGCCACGTTTTACTAAAAGGTTGTCTAATTCTCTAATCCTATCCTGCGCTTTGCAAAAATCCTCAAGAAGCCCATCTTCTCGAATTTTGAAATCATGTTTTAGCTGTTTTCTTTCTTCTTTTAAATCAGAAACAATAGATTTTTCAGATGAAAGCTGTTTATTAAGAGAAGTGATTTCATCATTCAATTCGCTTATCTTTTTAGCACTACTTAAGTGTAAGGCATTTAACTTCTTAGTGGTGCATTTTTCTTGATAAACCGATGTAGCATGAGCTTGTTCAAGTTCCTTGATTTTTTCATGATGAATCTCAAAACTTTTCTCCCGTTCCTTATAACCCGCAAGCTCAGTGGTCAATTTGGCATTAGTTTCTCTAAACTTATTATTAACCACCGTAGCATGATCTACATCCTTAGCAAGCTTATCAAATAGAGATTTATAATACGCATGTGTCTCATCAGGAAGGGTTATAGGCTGGGCAACTTGATCTACACTAAGGTCCACACTAGGCTCATTTGAAATAATATTACTAGTATTCGTTTGATCCTCGTGTGTCTCAATGTAGGGCTCAAGCATCTCAGTATACTCTTCCTCCTGATTAGACATATTATATATATATCATTATCATCAAAACTTGGGTGTACCTCAGAGGGACCGTCTGCATCATAAACGGGAGCTCTGTCATCATGCATTCCTGAGGTTGATGCTTGCTGTAAGTTTGCCATCAAGATGTAGTTGGCATTCACCTCTTCTTCCTCGTCATATTCTGCAGCAGAAGCCATAAGATCAAATTCCTCAGCTTGAAGTGGGATTCCTGCCTCTTCTTTTTGTGCTATGAGAAGCTGAGTCTGAAGATAAGCAGCATCCCTCTTCTTTTTGGCTGTGCAATCTCGAGCATAATGACCAAATCCCCTGCAGTTGTAGCACTGAACCTGACGATTGTTGTTTCCATTTCCCGTACCAGTATTCTCAGCCCTTGCAGCCACAATGTTTCCCATCTGGTTACCAACCGCTGGCACAACTATTAACCCATTCTGATTACCCGCATTCGGAACACCCGGATTTGGACCACGGTTTTGCCCATACTGATTTCCTGCATTGCCAACGGTCTGCCCAACATTCTGACCATATTGTTGAAACTGAGTCCCCGTGTTTCCAGCAACTACCAATTGGCGATCTTGATTCGCATTCATGAAAGGTTGAGCAATCTGCCTATTTCTAGTATTCGAGGAGATTCTCTGATTGTTGTTGGTGGGGTTAATGGTGAATTTGAATGCCTTTGCAAGAAGGGCAAGACCAGTATTAATAGCATGAGTAGGATTAGTAATGTCATCAAAACAGGCAATGGGTTGTTGTAAGTAATTCATAGCAGCAGGGTGTTGATATCCATAAGCGGTGAGTTGTTGTTGTTGTTGTTGTGGCAGGAAGTTACTTGATGAGGGTTGATGGTAGGGTACCATGGGATATGACATAGATGATGGAGAGTTTGCCATAAAAGCCAATGGATCTTGTGTCTTGGCACGTCTTTCTGCCCTAACTTCGTTAGCTTCATCTTGATTCATCTTCAAATAGTCATAAACTTGAGTGTAGTCCACGACATGAAGATCCTTGGTTTGATTGACAAGAGTGACATATCGTGACCATTCAGAAGGAAGATTATCAAGAAATTTGATGTTGGCAGCAATTTGTGCAGGTTCATGTTTGTTTCTTCTAAGATGGTTCATGAGGGTTGAAAACCGATGATAATAAGGTTCAATTTGTTCCCCTTCAGTAGACGTAAATTTCTCCCATTCACGAAGCAACTTAGTTTCCTTTTCTTGTAAACCGATTTCACTGCCCTTCATCATTTTCTGAATCCTAAGCCACATCTCGTGTGCGGTTTCACAACTATCGACAGCAGCATAAACATCTTCAGGAAGTCCCATAAGAATGACTTGAATTGCTTGATCATCAGCGTCGAGTTGTTTGGATTCAGCTTCAGTTAATTCTCCATCTGTTTGCTCATGACTTGAATCAGCTACTGGGTTAGCATTCGTAGGGTCCCCAGGCACAATAATTGTTCTTCTAACATACGGACCCTTTTGAATCGAGTTGACAATCAACATTCCCAGAGGTTTACATTTTGCATAACGAAGGAGACGACTAGCCCATGTAGTGTAGTTCTCCTTGGTAAGCATGGGTGGACGATTCTCAGTACCCGCAGCATAGATATCTTGTTGAGACGTCATCGTAGAAGTCGTGTGAACAACAGGATCTCAATTCGTAGAAAGCGTGTGGTGATGTTGAAATTCCGAAACTTCCGATTTTTTTTTCTCAGTCCGACAATAAATTCCTCAGTCCGACAAAACGGTAAGCTAAAAAAATTGTGTATCGCCAAATTTTGAAATTGAGTTCGAGATAGCCAAAAACTAGTAGGGAAAAAATTTGATTCTACTTGACCTAAAAATTTTAACTCTTTTTTTTTTTTTTTTTTTTTTTTTTTTGATCTTCGTGTAAACTATGTTCTGAGACTAGTCTAGATGGTGGCTAACACTAAAAATTACTCTAACAAAAAAATTCTATCGGAATGTCCAACGATCGGAATGTCTCTCTATCAGAATGTCCCTCTATCGGAAAGTCCTTTGATCGGAATGTTGATCTGTCGCAATGTTGCTTGTATCGGAATGACTTCAGATCGGAATATGTTCAGATCGGAATATGGTCAGATCGGAATACTTCAGATCGGAATACTTCAGATCGGAATACTTCAGATCGGAATACTTCAGATCGGAATACTGACAAAATTTAGGCAGAGTAACGACTCAAAGTTCCTTAAGAGCCGTCGGAATCCCAGATCGCAAAGAACGATCGGAATGTCCAGATCGGAATAAGGTATCGAAATGTTTAGATCGCAAAGTAGAACCTAAGGTTATTGCGATCTGGCCTCACGTGCTTTGTACTTTCCGATGGACAAACTTGCAAGAATTTCGGAAAGATGAACAAACAAGAAATTTATCAACTTTTGATCCAAAAACTTGAGTTTTAGCCAAAACCAAGATGCCTAAATCACTACTACACGATTTAAAGAACGTGTACGACTTAGACACACAAACAAACACGAAAATGTTTTTGATGTTTTGGCGAAAAACAATCAAAATCACACGAAATGCTTCAATACGAATCCCTTGGCGAATGATACCACTTGTTGGATTGTAACACACGACTTATAATGATATAGAAATGTAGATGAAGATTAAACCAAAAAAAGAAAGATTAGATTAGATGAAGGAAAAGAGAAAAACAAAGGTGTGAATTCCTAGTGAGAGAAACACATACGTTTCTCTCTCTACAAAACAAATGAAATGGAAAACACACACACAAATGAGGCTTAGGAGGCCTTTTATACTAAGTAGTAAGTGTTTAGGAGGCCTTCCTCATTTGTGTGTTCGGGACTAATTCCCGTTACATAAACATTAATAAATAAGAACTCTCGACACCGTTGAATAGTATTTTTCACGAGCTTCGCAACGGTATATTATATGACCATCACTTTAAATACGGCTAACAAATGCCCTTGGACGAATCTTCAAATTTTGGTCAAATGGAACCATGTGATGTTGCCAGTTGGATTGTTGTGATCAGGAGCGTTTGTTTGAGCTTAGGGACCAAGGAAACCATCTTGGACGTTTATCTGGTCGGTTTTTGGGGTTTTGAGGGAAAGGGACATTGCAGGGGTGGTCCCACAAGACACATGGGTGTGTCTTGTGTTGATTTGGGATATGGGTTTTGGTGACAAAGGGATGAATCAAGGATCTGGAAATATGCAACAAAAACCCCTTTGATTATAAGTTAATTGTGCCTGGGGTTAATTAGGGTTCTTGGGTAATTAAGGGGGGGGGGGGGGGGGTTTAATCCGTTTTGGGTAAATTAGATTTTAAAAAATCTGTTTGGTGGGAAATTATATAAATAACTGATTAAGTTATTTAAATGGTTTGGGTGGAAGTCTGACGTGGGAGGGGATTGTGAGGTGGAAGGCTGTGAGTGGGTGGAGTGTGATGATGTGGATGGATGATAGGCTGGTGTGAGTTAGAGTGTCTGGCAGAAATGGTCCCTGGACTCCTTTGTTTTCTTCACTTTGTATAAACAGCAACAAAATCTCATTCCCTTTGTAAACTAGTTTGGCAACTTGTCATTTTTGGCACAAGTAATTTGTAAACTTTAAACAAGGACTTCTTATGTAATTTCTTCAATCTTCAAGGGCTGTTCTTGTAACATCTTGATAATTTAGGGACCTCAATGCATTTTATGAGTTTTGCAAGGGTATAAATTGCCAAGTCTTCAAAAATGAGGGACCAATGTTGACAATCTTCAATTCTTCAAGGTCATTTTGGAAATTCCAGATTCGGGTCCGGTTCATTGTGCGGATTCGTTTCCCGTGTTCGTTTTTGATTGATTCTTGTGATCTTTTTGTCATTTCCTCAATATCCGTACCTAAAATACACAAGCAACAAACACGAGCATATATTTGGCAATTTTAATGATATTTTATGCATTTTAAGCCTGATTTGGACGATGAGACTATGTATAAAAGCAGTCTCATCACTCCCCCATACTAAACCATTGCCGTGCCCTCACGCAATGCTAGAATAAAGTATCGTAGCACCTCCAAAATTCATTTTATTCACTTTATTGAATGATAAACTAGCTACACTACTACTATTACTACTACTTGTGTTTTAGACATAATGTATGATTTTCATCGCAAAATGTGACGTTTAGTTCATAGAATAAGAACACGTGAATGCTTCGTTAGAAATAATTTCATCGTCCTCGATTTTCACCTTAATTCCATGCCAAGCGTGCAACGAGATCATTGTCATTATAAGTTAGTAATGCTAACACTACTCATATGCCCTAATCACGTACTTATCCTCCCATTATTCCTAAGTTGTATCTCTTATATTTTATTTTGTCTTGAATGTTTCACGAGGATACATTGTTTGACTTATGCGATAATAGAGATTTAGGTCTAAAAATAGAGTCCTAACGGTGTAACTAAGACCATCAAATCAATAACCCCTCCTAATAGACAACGATGTCAAAAAATTAAGTTGACAAGAAGAATCGATAAACACGGTTTTATAACGGTTTTGAACATGAGACTTATTACCAAGACTTTTATACGCCCCCTAACGGAAGTGCCTTATTATCTTTGGTTTACCTCCATCTTTTATTCAACTTCGCCATGAAGCTTTTATTATGACTTCGGTCTTGCCTTGCCTTTTATTATCCGCCTCATCGGTGGTTTTATTAGCCAAAGACGTATATCCTCACGCTAAAGCGAATTTTGGATCTTTAAAGCTTCGAAGATTAAGGCTTGATTCACTTTCAATTTTGCATAGATTTTTCGGCCTTGTGGGGCTTCAAATTGTTTGCTAGATTTAGGTGAGCACTTGAAATCTTATTATTGGGTGAAGCTTTCGATTATTGGGGTGCCAATACTTCAAAACCGTGACGCTGGCGATACCTTAATGTCTTCCCAATTTAATTACACGGAAGCTACTAGAAAAGACTAGAAACCCAACAATCCTAACTAAACCGCTAAGTCAATATTTATTAAGCAAAAAATATTTACAAGCGAAGGGAGAATAAGCGAACAACGAGAACACATGAGTTTTTGAAAGAATACGAGTATTCTACGTTTAGCATAGTAACTTATAATTAACTCTATCATTTCTCGTCCTCATTTAAGAGACTTAGCCTAATGTGTAGTTAAGGAATCAAATCTAAGTGCTCAACACGCACGGTCGAGTAAAAAATTACTCTTATTCTCCCCATCGGAAAATCTACATTCGTGTCTTAAACACTTATAAAATATGAGAAAAAATTTAAAATTTGGCCATTTTTAGCCTTATTTTGCAACAAAAACGATAAACAAAAAGATATACTTTGGAAAGCGTGAAGGTTTGGCAAGGCAAGTATCTATTCACCCCCCATACTAAAGTTAAACGTTGTCCTCAATGTTTCGAGTCTAGGGGTGAAAACACCCCCATACTAGAGACGTAGTCGAATGCCTAATCTAGCATGGAAAGGGTGTAACCAATAAATTAATAGCCGTTTATGAAGTGTGCTAATAACCTAAGGTTAGAACATCAAAGGATATATCATTTGGATATTGAGAAATGTCTTCAAAGCTAACGATCGAGTGCTCCCATAAAACGAACACGAGAGGCTCCAATCGTGAAGATCATGATCTAAAAACCACAATGCACAAACAATCACGGAACAAAGGTGGGAAGAGCACAAATCCCCTCACATTAGGTTAACTAAAAAGCAATAATATGTACATGGATAAGCATGGGTATCCCCCACGAGGCACCTTGTTTTTGATAACCGAGTCAAAAGCTCGACTCGAATCCCCATAAATGTGATCATTTAGGGATAATCATGGTATGGTCAATTTTTAGTGGGGCTTACATGATAAACAAGGCCCAAAAACAACCGGTATTAAGGACTAAGTCCTTTGATGGTGCAAAATACCGGAATCGAAGATGGCGTTCTCGTTTTCATTGGAAAAACTAATCAACGCCACTTCATCATGTGCCAACAAAAACTCAAAGAGTTTCAAGAAAATAGGAGAGAAGAAATAGAAGGGTGGGACAATGGGTAAGTCATGAAAACATTGAGCTACTCGAGGTAGACTCGTACCAATCAAATAGAAAGATTTTCCATTTATTACATCGGTGGAAGACCGAGATTTCCCTTTATAAGCAATTCCGGGATTAAATATCTCGTCCTCGGTGGAGAAAGGGGAGGGAACATAAGGGGTTCCCCCACACTAAGTCCACACAAAGCATCGTCAAAAGGGGAAGACGAGCTTGTAGTACTCAATACACGTGGTGATGACGGAGTTAGAGTTGTAGAAAAATCTTTTAAATTCAATTTAAAATCTTTCCCTTTTTCATCTTTTAAACTCTCTTTGTGAAAACCCGATTTAATTATGTCAAAAATATTTGGTGTTTCTAAAGCAATGTTAGTCACACTAAATATTCTCACATTTGAAAACCGTTTTGGTAAAGGTGGTGGTAAGTTCTCAAAACGTTTGTCAACAAAGAAAACTCCCCCATCGGGATCAACGTATTCATCATCCGAAGAATCATTCACAATTGGAACCGTAGGCTTAACACTCTTAACCTCCACCGGCGGAGGGGACGGAACTTCATTTTTCTCAACAACTTCTAAAACTCTTTTGGAAAACTTTTGCAAATTTTTTTGATGGGATTGACATTGTACAAAGACGTGATAGAATACACATGAGAAAGTGTGGAGTTTTGAGTTGCATTAATGACGAGTTCTTCCTCATTGAAACGAAGAGTGATTTTTCTTGCATGCACATCGATAAGTGCTCTCGAGGTATCCAAAAATGATCGACCTAAAATTAGAGGAACTTTAGGATCGATAGGAATGTCAACCACAATGAAGTCTACGGGATAGTAGAACTTTCCAACTTTCACAAAGACGTCCTCGGCAACTCCACAAGCTAGAATCG
Source organism: Glebionis coronaria (assembly GCA_025667525.1). NCBI lineage: Eukaryota > Viridiplantae > Streptophyta > Magnoliopsida > Asterales > Asteraceae > Glebionis > Glebionis coronaria. The sequence continues at coordinate 424,217,248 of CM046875.1, forward strand.
TAGAATGATCGGCCATTTCGATTGACATTCTTGAAGGAGTGAGATTGGGAAGATTGAGCGATTTAAAAATCTCAAGAGGCATCAAATTAATACTAGCACCAAGATCGTCCAAGGCGTAGCATTCTTCCATGTCTTGTATAGCACATGGGATTAAAAACTTGTCGGGATCACCGACTTTTTGACGTATGCGGCTAAGAAAAACCGATGAACAACTAGACGATTTTTGCAATTTTTCTTTGTTATTCAACATACTTTTGAAGTTCGCGGCAAATCGAGGCATCATGACTAAGGCGTCGGCAAAACTTATATTGAAATGCAAGTCACGAAACATTTTCATAAAAAGTTCGAATTGATAATTATTTCGTTCTTGTGCCTTTTCCTTGTCTCGTCTTGAAGGGTAGGGTAAAGGTGGTGTGGGTTGGGGCATAGGCATAGGCATCGGCCTTGGAATCTCGGGTTCTATGATTGGTGTTGGTTCAACCGTAGGTGTGGTTTGAGCGGTACTTCGTGGGCTTTGAATTTGCTCCTTTTTTACCACCACCTCGGGTTCTTTCTCTTTTTCCTTCTCCATAGAAGTACTTGGACGAGAAGTGGGTTTTTTGAAAGTTTTACCACTACGAGTAGTAATAACATTCAATTCTCCTTTCGGGTTCACGATGGTATCACTAGGAAGACCACCCGAAGAAGAGGGTTTACACATGATAGCTTCAAACATTTTTCCCATTCGGTCTTCAAACTTAGATTGCCTAGCATCCGCTTTTAACAACTCTTGCTTAATCTCATGTTGACCTTGCTCCATTTTTTGTTGATTTTGTTGGAGTCGTTGGACATTTCCTTCCATTTTATTAGCATGAGTTTTAAGTTCATTAGCAAGTTCGTTTTTAAGCTCGTTTTTCAACTCGGATCTTAAGCTAACCATTTCACGTTGCATATTATCAAACTTAGCATCATTAGCCTTAGCATAATTCAAAAACTCTCCTTGAAGATTTTTGGTGTGATCATTTTGAAAACCTTGAGTGGTAGTTTGAATATCACGGTTTTGGTTTTGATTTGAAATTTGCCCATTTCCACTTTGATAATTACCCTTGTTGTAATTCCTTTGATTTCCTTGATAATTACCACCTTGGTTGTTGTTTCGATAGTTATTAGCATTTTGATTTGGTGGAGCTTGATTTGGGCGGGAACCTTGACCGATTTGGTTATAAGTTCCCGTGGCTACATAAGCACTCGAAGTGTTACCATCCGCGTAATGCACTCGGAAAGATCATGAGCTCCACCACACGACAAACAACTCTTAGAAACCGCTTTAACCGAAGCGGAATTCGAAGCTTCTTGATTTTTCCAATGAGTCATAAGGTTAGCAAATCTATCAAAAAACCGATTTTCTTCATTTGCTTCATCTTGTAGAGCATTGATACTACGAGACGATGACGAGCCCAATTTGGCAACACTCGGTGTGTTACGAGGGCTATAAACCTTAGACCTATTCTCAATTATGACCAAAGCTTCTTCAACCGTTTTACACAAAAAATTACCACCCGCGGCGGCATTTAAATAATCTCTTTCATGATCATTAAGTCCATTGTAAAACGTGTCGATTTGATGCAAGTCGGAAAAACCGTGATGAGGACATTCATGCAACATCTCCTTAAACCTATTCCAAGCCGTTGAAAAACTTTCATTTGATTCTTGTGAAAATTTAGAAATCTCATTTTTCAAATGCGTAGTCTTAGAGGGCGGAAAAAATTGGTTCACAAATTTTGAAAGGAGATCCTTCCACGTCAATATAGAATTGGGTGGCTCTTTCTCTAACCAAATTTTAGCGGGCCCCGCTAAGGAATACGGAAAAAGCATCATCTTAATCGAGTCATTCGAGACATCCTTGAATTTGCACGTGGCGGTAAGACGATTGAATTGGCGGATATGGTTATGGGGATTGTCCTTCTCATCACCACGAAATTTGTTGTTTTGGATCATCGACAACAAACCCGTTTTCACCTCAAAATTCTCCGCAAGGATTGCGGGAATCACAATAGCTTCTCCATAACCCTCGGTGGGTGCTTGAAGTAACTCCATCATAGTTCGATTCGCAATGGTTGGTGCTTCTCTTATAATGGGTTCGTCAATAGGAGACTCCTCACTAGAATTGTTGGGAGTGGGAGTTTTGTTCTTTCGTTAACGTGCACGTCTTGCTTGATTTCGAGTTAGCATAAACGTCACGTACAACGAGGAGACGAGCAAAGAAGATTCTTTTTGGTGTTTTGTATTTTTTTATTTTTTTGTGGTTTTTGATGGTATTAACTTTTTTGGAAATTGGTGAAATGTATTAAGTAGACAAAAATCTACAAATCTCCTCCTTAATCAAATCTCTCGATTAAAGAAGCCTCAAGGAATGAAAACCATCACGTGAAGTGAACGCCTTCGATGACTTTAGAACGTTGGTGGAACACCAAATCGTTCAAGAGGGTTTAATCAAATGAAACCAAGAAAATATATATGATATGTAATAATACTTTGGGCGGCAAAACTCTCGATCAGCTCTCAAAATCAAAATACGCACAAGCAAGCGGAGGAAACGAGGCGGCGCGAAGCACTTAAGAGCCTTTTTCCTTTATGTCGTGAAATACAACCGCCTTATACCCACCTTACAGTTTGTATTTTTCAAAATCGAGCTTCACGAAAGTATTTATCTATTTTTGCCTTTTTTCTTTGGTTTGAGATTCGAATACAATGATTGGGTAATGACCTCCCAAGTCAAGGTTGTGATTTCTCACGTATTTGGAGTACTTGTGAATTTATTGTTCTACGTATACAATATATTAATAGTATTCACACAAAAACCGAAAAACGATAATACGTATTAGTAGAGTGCTACTAATACAAATACTAATTATGGCTATATAAAAAAACAATTGTTCAATCAAAACACAACACGCCTCCCCGGCAGCGGCGCCAAAAATTGATGTAGTGGTTTTTGTACACTTTAGGAAAAGGATGACAAAAGTGGCAAGCGTTAAGTGTCGGTTTAGGAAAACCGAGCACTAATGACCAAATAAGTTCAAGTTCGTTTCCCAAGGAGGCACGTGTGTTGTGTGATGAATTGATTAATGTTTGTGATTATATTGAGAAGAAAAGAAAATAGAAATAAGAAAGAAATGACGGTTACGAAGACGGATCGAGCTAAGACGAAAAGGCGTTCACGTAAAACCGTAAAAACTACAAAATTAAAAATTTTAAAACCTAAAAATTAATTAAAAGCTAAAAGTAGTCTAAAATAATATAAATAAGAATCAAAATCCAATAAAAATATTTTAAAACCTTTTATTAATTAAATATTCAATTTTAAATGCTAATTAAAGCCCTAAAATTAAATATAATTAATCAAAATGTCCAAAATATTATTTTATTGAACAAATAACTTACTTATATTATCTAAAGACTAAAAAGTATTTTTCCTAATTTTTAAAAACTCTTTTTCTATTTTTAAATCACTAAAAACTATTTTTTAACTGAAATAATTATAAAAAATAATAAAATAATACCAAAAATAATTTGACACTTTAAAAATCCTAAATTACTCTAATGAACTGAAGAAAAATGAAAAAGTTTAAAAAATATTAAATTTTTCACTAAAAGACAAAAGCAGTTTAATAAAAAAACTAATTAAACTAAATTAATTTTAAAAAATAAATTAAAAGTGAACAGTAAAATATTTTTATACCAAAAATATTAAAATAATATTCTAAGTCTAGGAAAAATGTTTAAACTGAAAAATAAGTATTTTTGGCACTAAATGCCAAAAATCAGAAATTAAAAAGTATTTAAAATAGCTATTTAACCTAAAAATAGTAAATGAACAGTAATAAAAAATCTAATTAAACTAAAAAATCAAAAATAAAATTAGAAAAATTACAAAACTAGGTTGAAGTCCTAATTCCCAATTTAGGGCACTAAAGACAAAAAAGTTTGAAAGACTGATAGTGACATGTTTGGGGTTTGTCTGCTAGCTTGGCAGTACTAACAATGGTGCTACCAGTGGGAAGTTTGTTCCCACTGCTAGTGTAAAAATTTGGTCAGGAGACCTTAGAGCTTAGGAAAGCTCTTATGCTTGGTTTTCTTTGGACCACAAGGCACCCCCACACCAATTGGGTTGTGGGGAGTCTGAGTAAACACAAAAAACACACAATCACTTCACAAAAATCCACACAAATAGCACCAAAAGTTTCTGATTAAGCCCTATTGTATCTGATGAATAGGATGCTGGTTCACTTGGCACAAAATTGATTTTCAAAGCTTACAAACTTGCATATGAGTGCACCAAATCACATAAGAACTATCAGTAACCCTAGATACTACCACTTTCTAACAATTAGACAGCTTGATGAACAAATTCCACCAAAATCAGTCAAACAAGGCACTTACTGGTTTTGACCATTTTTCCAACTTTTATAGCATGCAACTTTGTTCAAAATCATACCAAACTGAAAGACAAGTAACAATAACATCTATTAACCACCTAAGAAGTGTATTTAAACATGTTTTAACACAAAATCTCCCCAAGAAGTTCAGTTAATATGCAAAACCAAACACTCCTTTATATTCTAAACATGAAGTTTTTCAAGCCAAATCAATTTAAATCATACCAATGCTGATCAAATCTTAGTCTAACATGCATAAACACTTATCATGAGCAATATCATACCATATAACAAACATATAAGCAACTTGCACAAAAATCATACCCAATCATAAATAACTGAAAACTTAGAAAAATTCAATCCAAGAACAAGGAGATTACCTTGTGGGACCCACATCCAGGTCCCACAATGGCTGCATAGCCATCTCCAAACAGGTCCGGACCTGTGTAGAACCTTGGACAACAAGCTATGGAAACCTGCTAAGATCAATGAACACACAAAATATCCAAAAATCTGATTTTTCTTCCAAACTCCTTTTTGAAACCTTAAAATCCAACAAACCTTGGAACAATGAACACCGTTTTAAACAAGTAACACTTCTGAAAATCAAGATTGGAAACAAGATTTCACCAAAAGAAATCAATAATTCAGAAACCCTTTTTCTGAAAACTTCAAACACAAAATGTTTGAAAAAATGTAATATGGAACTCAGATTTTATCAAGCTAATACCAACTTTAAAAATAATAAAAGGAATTATAATTTATCAAAAATACCAACTTTATAAAAATTTAAAAGGAATTACAATATCTTGAAAAAAAATCTGGAACAACGAATACATGGTACATGCACCATGTATTTATACTATCAAATAGAACTAACTAGAAGCTTGAAATAAAATAATACAATAAATCAAAGCCCTAAACCCTAATGGATGAAATTCCAGGAATGCCCTTGGACGAATCTTCAAATTTTGTTCAAATGGAACCATGTGATGTTGCTAGTTGGATTGTTGTGATCAGGAGCGTTTGTTTGAGCTTAGGGACCAAGGAAACCATCTTGGACGTTTATCTGGTCGGTTTTTGGGGTTTTGAGGGAAAAGGACATTGCAGGGGTGGTCCCACAAGACATATGGGTGTGTCTTGTGTTGATTTGGGATGTGGGTTTTGGTGACAAATGGATGAATCAAGGATCTGGAAATATGCAACAAAAACCCCTTTGATTATAAGTTAATTGTGCCTGGGGTTAATTATAGGGTTCTTGGGTAATTAGGGGGGGGGTTTAATCCGTTTTGGGTAAATTAGATTTTAAAAAATATGTTTGGTGGGAAATTATATAAATAACTGATTAAGTTATTTAAATGGTTTGGGTGGAAGTTTGACGTGGGAGGGGGTTGTGAGGTGGAAGGATGTGAGTGGGTGGAGTGTGATGATGTGGATGGATGATCGGCTGGTGTGAGTTAGGGTGTCTGGCAGAAATGGTCCCTGGACTCCTTTATTTTCTTCACTTTGTATAAAAAGCAACAAAATCTCATTCCCTTTGTAAACTAGTTTGGCAACTTGTCATTTTTGGCACAAGTAATTTGTAAACTTTAAACAAGGACTTCTTATGTAATTTCTTCAATCTTCAAGGGCTGTTCTTGTAACATCTTGATAATTTAGGGACCTCAATGCATTTTATGAGTTTTGCAAGGGTATAAATTGCCAAGTCTTCAAAAATGAGGGACCAATGTTGACAATCTTCAATTCTTCAAGGTCATTTTGGAAATTCCAGATTCGGGTCCGGTTCATTGTGCGGCTTCGTTTCCCGTGTTCGTTTTTGATTGATTCTTGTGATCTTTTTGTCATTTCCTCAATATCCGTACCTAAAATACACAAGCAACAAACACGAGCATATATTTGGCAGTTTTAATGATATTTTATGCATTTTAAGCCTGATTTGGACGATGAGACTATGTATAAAAGCAGTCTCATCACTCCCCCATACTAAACCATTGCCGTGCCCTCATCCAATGCTAGAATAAAGTATTGTAGCACCTCCAAAATTCATTTTTATTCACTTTATTGGAATGATAAACTAGCTACACTACTTCTATTACTACTACTTGCGTTTTAGACATAATGTATGATTTTTATCGCAAAATGGGACGTTTGGTTCATAAAATAAGAACACGTGAATGCTTCGTTAGAAATAATTTCATCGTCCTCGATTTTCACCTTAATTCCATGCCAAGCGTGCAACGAGATCATTGTCATTATAAGTTAGTAATGCTAACACTACTCATATGCCCTAATCACGTACTTATTCTCCCATTATTCCTAAGTTGTATCTCTTATATTTTATTGTATCTTGAATGTTTCACGAGGATACATTGTTTGACTTATGCGATAATAGAGATTTAGGTCTAAAAATAGAGTCCTAACGGTGTAACTAAGACCATCAAATCAATAACCCCTCCTAATAGACAACGATGTCAAAAAATTAAGTTGACAAGAAGAATCAATAAATACGGTTTTATAACGGTTTTGAACATGAGACTTATTACCAAGACTTTTATACGCCCCCTAACGGAAGGGCCTTATTATCTTTGGTTTACCTCCATCTTTTATTCAACTTCACCATGAAGCTTTTATTATGACTTCGGTCTTGCCTTGCCTTTTATTATCCGCCTCATCGGTGGTTTTATTAGCCAAAGACGTGTATCCTCACGCTAAAGCGAATTTTGGATCTTTAAAGCTTCAAAGATTAAGGCTTGATTCACTTTCAATTTTTCATAGATTTTTCGGCCTTGTGGGGCTTCAAATTGTTTGCTAGATTTAGGTGAACACTTGAAATCTTATTATTGGGTGAAGCTTTCGATTATTGGGGTGCCAATACTTCAAAACCGTGACGCTGGCGATACCTTAATGTCTTCCCAATTTAATTACACGGAAGCTACTAGAAAAGACTAGAAACCCAACAATCCTAACTAAAGTGCTAAGTCAATATTTATTAAGCAAAAAATATTTACAAGCGAAGGGAGAATAAGCAAACAACGAGAACACGTGAGTTTTTGAAAGAATACGAGTACTCTACGTTTAGAATAGTAACTTATAATTAACTCTATCATTTCTCGTCCTCATTTAAGAGACTTAGCCTAATGTGTAGTTAAGGAATCAAAGCTAAGTGCTCAACACGCACGGTTGAGTCAAAAATTACTCTTATTCTCGCTATCGGAAAACCTACATTCGTGTCTTCAAACACTTATAAAATATGAGAAAAAATTTTAAAATTTGGCCATTTTTAGCCTTATTTTGCAACAAAAAGATAAACAAAAATTTAAACTTTGGAAAGCGTGAAGGTTTGGCAAGGCAAGTATCTATTCACCCCCCCCCCCCCCCATACTAAAGTTAAACATTGTACTTAATGTTTCGAGTCTAGGGGTGCAAACACCCCCATACTAGAGACGTAGTCGAATGCCTAATCTAGCATGGAAAGGGTGTAACCAATAAATTAATAGCCGTTTATGAAGTGTGCTATAAACCTAAGGTTAGAACATCAAAAGGATATATCATGGATATTGAGAAAGTCTTCAAAGCAAACGATCGAGTGCTCCCATAAACGAACACGAGAGGCTCCAATCGTGAAGATCATGATCATCTAAAAACCACAATTCACAAACAACCACGGAACAAAGGTTGGAAGGGCACAAATCCCCTCACATTAAACTAATTAGAAAGCAATAATATGTACATGGATAAGCATGGGACTCCCCCACGAGGCACCTTGTTTTTGATAACCGAGTCAAAAGCTCGACTCGAATCCCCATTAATGTGATCATTTAGGGATAATCATGGTGTGGCCAATTTTTGGTGGGGCTTACATGATAAACAAGGCCCAAAAACAACCGGTATAAAGGACTAAGTCCTTTAATGATGCAAAATACCGGGGTCGAAGATGGCGTTCTCGTTTTCATTGGAAAAACAAATCAACGCCACTTCATCATGTGCCAACACAAACCCAAAGGGTTTTAAGAAAATAGGAGAGAAGAAATAGAAGGGTGGGACAAAGGGTAAGTCACATAAAACATGAGCTACTCGAGGTAGACTCGCACCAATCAAATAGAAATATTTTCCATTTATTGCATCCGTGGAAGACCGAGATTTCCCTTTATAAGCAATTCCGGGATCAAATATCTCGTCCTCGGTGGAGAAAGGGAAGGGAACATAAGGGGTTTCCCCCACACTAAGTCCACACAAAGCATCGTCAAAAGGAGAAGACGAGCTTGTAGCACTCAAAACACGTGGTGATGACGGAGTTAGAATTGTAGAAAAATCTTTCAAATCCAATTTAAAATCTTTCCCTTTTTCATCTTTTAAACTCTCCTTGTGAAAACCCGATTTAATTATGTCAAAAATATTTGGTGTTTCTAAAGCAATGTTAGTCACACTTAGAATTCTCACATTTGAAAACCGTTTTGGCAAAGGTGGTGGTAAGTTTTCAAATCTTTTGTCAACAAAGAAAACTCCCCCATCGGGATCAACATATTCATCATCCGAAGAATCACTCGAGATTGGAATCGTAGGCTTAACACTCTCATCACTCTTAACCTCCACCGGCGGAGGGGACGGAACTTCATTTTTCTCAACAACTTCTAAAACTCTTTTGGAAATCTTTTTGCAAATGTTTTTTATGGGATTGACATTGTACAAAGACGTGATAGAATACACATGAGAAAGTGTGGAGTTTTGAGTTGCCTTAATGACGAGTTCTTCCTCATTGAAACGAAGAGTGATTTTCCTTGCATGCACATCGATAAGTGCTCTCGAGGTATCCAAAAATGATCGACCTAAAATTAGAGGAACTTTAGGATCGATGGGAATGTCAACAACAATAAAGTCTACGGGATAGTAGAACTTTCCAACTTTTACGAAGACGTCCTCGGCTACTCCACAAGCTAGAATCGTAGAATGATCGGCCATCTCGATTGACATTCTTGAAGGAGTGTGATTGGGAAGATTGAGCAATTTAAAAATCTCAAGAGGCATCAAATTAATACTAGCACCAAGATCGGCCAAGGCGTAGCATTCTTCCATATCTTGTATAGCACATGGGATTAAAAACTTGCCGGGATCACCGACTTTTTGAGGTATGCGGCTTAGAAAAACCGATGAACAACTAGACGATTTTTGCAATTTTTCTTTGTTATTCAACATACTTTTGAAGTTCGCGGCAAATCAAGGCATCATGACTAAGGCGTCAGCAAAACTTATATTAAAATGCAAGTCACGAAACATTTTCATAAAGAGTTCAAATTGATAATTATTTCGTTCTTGTGCCTTTTCCTTGTCTCGTCTTGAAGGGTATGGTAAAGGTGGTGTGGTTTGGGGCATAGGCATAGGCATCGGCCTTGGAATCTCGGGTTCCATGATTGGTATAGGTTCAACCGTAGGTGTGGTTTGAGCGGTACTTCGTGGGCTTGGAATTTGCTCCTTTTCGACCACCACCTCGGGTTCTTTCTCTTTTTCCTTCTCCATAGAAGTACTTGGACGAGAAGTGGGTTCTTTGAAAGTTTTACCACTACGAGTAGTAATAACATTCAATTCTCTTTTCGGGTTCACGATGGTATCACTAGGAAGACCACCCGAAGAAGAGGGCTTACACATGATAGCTTCAAACATTTTTCCCATGCGGTCTTCAAACTTAGATTGCCTAGCATCCGCTTTTAACAACTCTTGCTTAATCTCATGTTGACCTTGCTCCATTTTTTGTTGATTTTGTTGGAGTCGTTGGACATTTCCTTCCATTTTATTAGCATGAGTTTTAAGTTCATTAGCAAGTTCGTTTTTAAGCTCGTTTTTCAACTCGGATCTTAAGCTAACCATTTCACATTGCATATTTTCAAACTTAGCATCATTAGCCTTAGCATAATTCAAAAGTTCTCCTTGAAGATTTTTGGTGTGATCATTTTGAAAACCTTGTGTGGTAGTTTGAAAATCACGGTTTTGGTTTTGATTTGAAATTTGCCCATTTCCACTTTGATAATTACCCTTGTTGTAATTCCTTTGATTTCCTTGATATTTACTACCTTGGTTGTTGTTTCGATAGTTATTAGCATTTTGATTTGGTGGAGCTTGATTTGGGCGGGAACCTTGACCGATTTGGTTATAAGTTCTCGTGGCTACATAAGCACTCGAAGTGTTACCATCCGCGGTAATGCACTCGGAAAGATCATGAGCTCCACCGCACGACAAACAACTCTTAGAAACCGCTTTAACCAAAGCGGAATTCGAAGCTTCTTGATTTTTCCAATGAGTCATAAGGTTAGAAAATCTATCAAAAAACCGATTTTCTTCATTTGCTTCATCTTGTAGAGCATTGATACTACGAGACGATGACGAGCCTAATTTGGCAAAACTCGGTGTGTTACGAGGGCTATAAACCTTAGACCTATTCTCAGTTATGACCAAAGCTTCTTCAACCGTTTTACACAAAAAATTACCACCCGCGACGGCATTTAAATAATATCTTTCATGATCATTAAGTCCATTGTAAAACGTGTCGATTTGATGCAAGTCGGAAAAACCGTGATGAGGACATTCATGCAACATCTCCTTAAACCTATTCCAAGCCGTTGAAAAACTTTCATTTGATTCTTGTGAAAATTTAGAAATCTCATTTTTCAAATGCGTAGTCTTAGAGGGCGGAAAAAATTGGTTCACAAATTTTGAAACGAGATCCTTCCACGTCAATATAGAATTGGGTGGCTCTTTCTCTAACCAAATTTTAGCGGGCCCCGCTAAGGAATACGGAAAAAGCATCATCTTAATCGAGTCATTCGAGACATCCTTGAATTTGCACGTGGCGGTAAGACGATTGAATTGGCGGATATGGTTATGGGGATTGTCCTTCTCATCACCACGGAATTTGTTGTTTTGGATCATCGACAACAAACCCGTTTTCACCTCAAAATTCTCCGCAAGGATTGCGGGAATCACAATAGCTTCTCCATAACCCTCGGTGGGTGCTTGAAGTAACTCCATCATAGTTCGATTCGCCATGGTTGTTGCTTCTCTTATAATGGGTTCGTCAATAGGAGACTCCTCACTAGAATTGTTGGGAGTGGGAGTTTTGTTCTTTCGTTTACGTGCACGTCTTGCTTGATTTTGAGTTAGCATAAACGTCACGTACAACGAGGAGACGAGCAAAGAAGATTCTTTTTGGTGTTTTGTATTTTTCAATTTTTTTTGTGGTTTTTGATGGTATTAACTTTTTTGGAAATTGGTGTAATGTATTAAGTAGACAAAAATCTACAAATCTCCTCTTTAATCAAATCTCTCGATTAAAGAAGCCTCAAGGAATGAAAACGATCACGTGAAGTGAACGCCTTCGATGACTTTAGAACGTTGGTGGAACACCAAATCGTTCAAGAGGTTTAATCAAATGAAACCAAGAAAATATATATGATATGTAATAATACTTTGGGCGGCAAAACCCTCGATTAGCTCTCAAAATCAAAATACGCACAAGCAAGCGGAGGAAACGAGGCGGCGTGAAGCACTTAAGAGCCTTTTTCCTTTAGGTCGTGAAATACAACCGCCTTATACCCACCTTATAGTCTGTATTTTTCAAAATCGAGCTTCACGAAAGTATTTATCTATTTTTGCCTTTTTTTCTTTGGTTTGAGATTCGAATACAATGATTGGGTAATGACCTCCCAAGTCAAGGTTGTGATTTCTCACGTATTTGGAGTACTTGTAAATTTATTGTTCTACGTATACAATATATTAATAGTATTCACACAAAAACCGAAAAACGATAATACGTATTAGTAGAGTGCTACTAATACAAATACTAATTATGGCTATATAAAAAAACAATTGTTCAATCAAAACACAACACGCCTCCCCGGCAGCGGCGCCAAAAATTGATGTAGTGGTTTTTGTACCCTTTAGGAAAAGGATGACAAAAGTGGCAAGCGTTAAGTGTCGGTTTAGGAAAACCGAGCACTAATGACCAAATAAGTTCAAGTTTGTTTCCCAAGGAGGCACGTGTGTTGTGTGATGAATTGATTAATGTTTGTGATTATATTGAGAAGATAAGAAAATAGTAAGAAAGAAATGACGGTTACGAAGACGGATCGAGCTAAGACGAAAAGGCGTTCACGTAAAACCGTAAAAACTACAAAATTAAAAATTTTAAAACCTAAAAATTAACTAAAAGCTAAAAGTAGTCTAAAATAATATAAATAAGAATAAAAATCCAATAAAAATATTTTAAAACCTTTTATTAATTAAATATTCAATTTTAAATGTAATTAAAGCCCTAAAATTAAATATAATTAATCAAAATGTCCAAAATATTATTTTATTGAACAAATAACTTACTTATATTATCTAAAGACTAAAAAGTATTTTTCCTAATTTTTAAAAACTCTTTTTCTATTTTTAAATCACTAAAAACTATTTTTTAACTGAAATAATTATAAAAAATAATAAAATAATACCAAAAATAATTTGACACTTTTAAAAATCCTAAATTACTCTAATGAACAGAAGAAAAATGAAAAAGTTTAAAAAATATTAAATTTTTCACTAAAAGACAAAAGCAGTTTAATAAAAAAACTAATTAAACTAAATTAATTTTAAAAAATAAATTAAAATTGAACAGTAAAATATTTTTATACCAAAAATCTTAAAATAATATTCTAAGTCTAGGAAAAATGTTTAAACTGAAAAATAAGTATTTTTGGCACTAAATGCCAAAAATCAGAAATTAAAAAGTATTTAAAATAGCTATTTAACCTAAAAAATAGTAAATGAACAGTAATAAAAAATCTAATTAAACTAAAAAATCAAAAATAAAATTAGAAAAATTACAAAACTAGGTTGAAATCCTAATTCCCAATTTAGGGCACTAAAGACAAAAAAGTTTGAAAGACTGATAGTGACATGTTTGGGGTTTGTCTGTTAGCTTGGCAGTACTAACAATGGTGCTACCAGTGGGAAGTTTGTTCCCACTGCTAGTGTAAAAATTTGGTCAGGAGACCTTAGAGCTTAGGAAAGCTCTTATGCTTGGTTTTCTATGGACCACAAGGCACCCCCACACCAATTGGGTTGTGGGGAGTCTGAGTAAACACAAAAAACACACAATCACTTCACAAAAATCCACACAAAGAGCACCAAAAGTTTCTGATTAAGCCCTATTGTATCTGATGAATAGGATGCTGGTTCACTTGGCACAAAATTGATTTTCAAAGCTTACAAACTTGCATATGAGTGCACCAAATCACATAAGAACTATCAGTAACCCTAGATACTACCACTTTCTAACAATTAGACAGCTTGATGAACAAATTCCACCAAAATCAGTCAAACAAGGCACTTACTGGTTTTGACCATTTTTCCAACTTTTATAGCATGCAACTTTGTTCAAAATCCTACCAAACTGAAAGACAAGTAAAAATAACACCTATTAACCACCTAAGAAGTGTATTTAAACAGCTTTTAACACAAAATCTCCCCAAGAAGTTCAGTTAATATGCAAAACCAAACACTCCTTTATATTCTGAACATGAAGTTTTTCAAGCCAAATCAATTTAAATCATACCAATGCTGATCAAATCTTAGTCTAACATGCATAAACACTTATCATGAGCAATATCATACCATATAACAAACATATAAGCAACTTGCACAAAAATCATACCCAATCATAAATAACTGAAAACTTAGAAAAATTCAAACCAAGAACAAGGAGATTACCTTGTGAGACCCACATCCAGGTCCCACAATGGCTGCATAGCCATCTCCAAACAGGTCCGGACCTGTGCAGAACCTTGGACAACAAGCTATGGAAACCTGCTAAGATCAATGAACACACAAAATATCCAAAAATCTGATTTTTCTTCCAAACTCCTTTTTGAAACCTTAAAATCCAACAAACCTTGGAACAATGAACACCTTTTTAAACAAGTAACACTTCTGAAAACTCAAGATTGGAAACAAGATTTCACCAAAAGAAATCAATAATTCAGAAACCCTTTTTCTGAAAACTTCAAACACAAAATGTTTGAAAAAATGTAATATGGAACTCAGATTTTATCAAGCTAATACCAACTTTATAAATAATAAAAAATATTATAATTTATCAAAAATACCAACTTTATAAAAATTTAAAAGGAATTACAATAACTTGAAAAAAAATCTGGAACAAAGAATACATGGTACATGCACCATGTATTTATACTATTAAATAGAACTAACTAGAAGCTTGAAATAAAATAATACAATAAATCAAAGCCCTAAACCCTAATGGATGAAAATCCAGGAATGCCCTTGGACGAATCTTCAAATTTTGGTCAAATGGAACCATGTGATGTTGCCAGTTGGATTGTTGTGATCAGGAGCGTTTGTTTGAGCTTAGGGACCAAGGAAACCATCTTGGACGTTTATCTGGTCGGTTTTTGGGGTTTTTAGGGAAAGGGACATTGCAGGGGTGGTCCCACAAGACACATGGGTGTGTCTTGTGTTGATTTGGGATGTGGGTTTTGGTGACAAAGGGATGAATCAAGGATCTGGAAATATGCAACAAAAACCCCTTTGATTATAAGTTAATTGTGCCTGGGGTTAATTAGGGTTCTTGGGTAACTAGGGGGGGTTTAATCCGTTTTGGGTAAATTAGATTTTAAAAAATCTGTTTGGTGGGAAATTATATAAATAACTGATTAAGTTATTTAAATGGTTTGGGTGGAAGTTTGACGTGGGAGGGGGTTGTGAGGTGGAAGGCTGTGAGTGGGTGGAGTGTGATGATGTGGATGGATGATAGGCTGGTGTGAGTTAGAGTGTCTGGCAGAAATGGTCCCTGGACTCCTTTGTTTTCTTCACTTTGTATAAACAGCAACAAAATCTCATTCCCTTTGTAAACTAGTTTGGCAACTTGTCATTTTTGGCACAAGTAATTTGTAAACTTTAAACAAGGACTTCTTATGTAATTTCTTCAATCTTCAAGGGCTGTTCTTGTAACATCTTGATAATTTAGGGACCTCAATGCATTTTATGAGTTTTGCAAGGGTATAAATTGCCAAGTCTTCAAAAATGAGGGACCAATGTTGACAATCTTCAATTCTTCAAGGTCATTTTGGAAATTCCAGATTCGGGTCCGGTTTATTGTGCGGCTTCGTTTCCCGTGTTCGTTTTTGATTGATTCTTGTGATCTTTTTGTCATTTCCTCAATATCCATACCTAAAATACACAAGCAACAAACACGAGCATATATTTGGCAGTTTTAATGATATTTTATGCATTTTAAGCCTGATTTGGACGATGAGACTATGTATAAAAGCAGTCTCATCAATATTTTATTTGGTATTGCTCAATCAAAAATGATCGATAAAAAACAAGGAATAAGGATAACTACTATAGAAGTAAATTACCCTCGGTCGACTTTAAAATGATAGGTGAAAACCTAATCGTCTCGAGGTTCAATAAGTAAACTACAAAAATAAAATTTATTACTACTTGAGTCGGCAAACCAATAATAGGTCGTCCCTCTCAATACACGCACAAGCAAGCGGGGAAACGAGGTGGCACAAAGCACTTAAAAACCTTTTTCCTTAGACGGCCTTTTATAGCACGTCGCCTTATACCCACCTTATAGTTTGTATAAATTGAGTTCAAACTTCTTATTAGTATTTATCTATTTTGCCTTTTGTTTTTGTTTTGGATTCGACTACAATAGCTAGGTGATGAAATCCCAACTAAGGCCTTATTTGAAAAGTATGTAAATTTATGGTTCTACGTAATACAAGATATTATTCACAAAAAACGAGAAAAACGATACATACTATATAATAGAAAAATAACAAAACTTTCCGAGGACGGAAAGGGTCTTCAAATCAACGATCAATAAATCTCCACGAAAGCGAATCGTACACAAGATCCCCGGCAGCGGCGCCAAAATTTTTTATGTGTCGATGATAGTATAGTGATAATTAAGATACGTTATAGGGTAAATTAGAAATTTACCTTTAGGAAAAAGTAATAGACTAATATTACCAATGACGAATTCAATTAAACACGTGATGAACCAAGTTCGTTGTACACGAAGATCGAGTGAATTTGAGACGTTTTTGTTTTGATTTGGACAATTGATGTGAACTGGTTTTCGGTTTTTAAATCAAGAATTAAATCTACAAATTTTAAACTATTAAATCTAATCCGAAAGTACATGAATCGTAAACCCCGCTATATTTAAATCTAAAACAATTACTTAAAATTAAAACTATTTAGAAATTAATCTATTTAAAAATCCATAAAAATTAATCTATTAAAATAACTTTTAAACTATTTTAACTTTATTAAAAATTACTTTTAAACCTAATCTATTTTAAAAAAAAACTAAATTTATTTAAATCTAAAATTATGAAAATCTAATTATTTAAATAAACTAATTAAACTTTTTAAATTAACAAAAACATTTTTTATATTTTTTTTATTTTTATTTTAAGTTTATTTGATTCAATTTCTAAACTATATTTTTTTTATGCTGAAATTAACTTTAAATAAAATTTTAATTAAAACTTATATAAACGTAAATTAACTCAATCTACAATTAAAATTAAACTGCCAGTAAATATCACTATATTAATTAAATATCTATTAATGAACTCAAACGAGCATTGAGCTCAGTTGGTAAACACGTAAGACCTTTACCCTTGAGGTCAAGGGTTCGAGTCCCATAAGCGACCTATTTTTGAGATTATTTATTTTTGACAGTAAACTGTTTGGAGTCAGAAGAGGTGACTTTTTGTTAAGAGATTACTTTTGGATAGCAAAAACTATCCAGTTCCCAAGCAATAATATACGGATAACTGATAAGCACTAGATCAGTTCAAAATCATACCCATAAAGCAGTTAAGAACGAACATCTTATCCACATATAAAGAAACTTCAGTAAAATCAGCCTCAAAACAATTAAAACTGATGTAAAGGAAATCGCAGCTAGATTCAGTCACATACTACAGCTAATCCTATTATGACTCAAAATGTTTAAACTAAATAAAACAATCCAAATATCAAAACAAAACAAGATAAACTAAAATGTGAACAACCTAGTCAGATTTAAACAAGAGCAGACACTAACAATACATCCTAGCACGAGAGTAACGCAAACGATGCTACAGGCACAAATCAGTTAACAATAAAATCTATAGCAATATTAAGACTAGCAACGATAAAACTCAGTACCATTACTTACTCGTCTCACTCACGAATTTCAACTTGTGCAAAATATTTAACAAAAACAAGCAGTCAAAAATCAGCATATCATTACACTTATAGATTTAAGCAAAAACACAAACACAAACACAAACTCAATTAGCTGTCTAGTTAAGTGACCAAGCTCAAATACAATCCATAGTATCAGAATATAACTAAATCAATAATAAAAACATAAAAAAAACTTATTCAACAACTAATTCAATTCATCATATTCAAACCAAAATCGAAGATCAAGTAAACTAAATCATACTAGCAATTTAACTGAAACATATAAGATAGAATGTAATCTAAAAGGTAACGAACCTTTTTGTAGAAACCATTGGGTAAAAGATTTGCGCTGAGCAATCTTTTAAAACCGTATCTATACCACCATATAACACCAAACGAACCACTAAATCTTCATATATCCTCGAACCAACATCAATTTTAATATGAACTTTTCCAGTAGGGAAAAGTTTTTCCAAATTTTACCTTTATTATTTGGTTAAAGCTATTAAATTAGCTTAATCAAATAACTTTCATTTTATGAAAATATAGATTTATAAAGGAAAAATTGCAATTAAAGTTCAACAGTAAATAAATCAACTCAATATTCAACTCAAATTAAACTTTTTATTGATAATAAAAAACCGATTATAAGATTATGAAAACGAAAATTACAATTTAACCTAAACCTATTTTTGCATCATAACATTAAAGTAAAAAGAGGGATGAACAATTACAAGAAAATAAGGGGTTTTTATAGCCATCCTAAGGCTTGTTGAGGGAGAATATCCGGATCTTCAAGAGAATATTCCTTCTTCATTTTGACCCTTAGATCTTCATTCTCTCTCTTGTTGTTGATCGGATGGTTGATAGGACACAACTAGCACACGGATTGCCAACGTGGCATCCGTTTATGCTAGTTGTGTTTCTTTGATGCCTCTTGATTGGCTGATTGGGGAAAATGAGGTGTTTCATCCAATAGTAATTTGCCACGTATCATAGCCTCTCCATCTCTTCTCTTCCTTAAAATTGGGGGATTTAATTCCCCCACACTTGAATCACTCGTGTGAGTAAAAGCCCTCTATTAATTTTTTGATTTATTGAATTAGGGTTGGGTGAATAGTGACATTTGTTACTGGTTTTTTGGTGAGATGGGGAAGAAGGAGGAAACATAGGGAGTATCGAATTATTTTTATTGTGTGAGAAAATGGGTGTAAATACACGTTCAAAATAAACGTGTGAAGTAAATGAAGGGAGTGGGTGAGGATCGGTATATTTATTTATTTGGAAAGTTGTGAAAAGTGGGGAAAACGTGTGTGGTAAAACGTTTTGTGAGTTGACTGTTTTGTGAGTTAAATGCACTTTATAAATTCGTTTGTAGCAAAACCCTAAAAGCCCATTACTTTACTTCATTCGTTTACTTGTTTAAGGAGTTTGGGCTTTTGGCCCAAGACTTATATTACTTCCATCCGTTTGTATATACCATGGAAATGGGCTTCTAAAAATGGCCTTTTGTTATGAAAGTAAATAAGAATGGGTTTTTAAGCCCATTTTCCCAATGTGGGACCCACTTGGTCCATAATACTTCCAAAACTTGAATCTCGTCTTTAAAAACGACTTGTCTCTTGGCTTCTTCGATCTTTTCTTTATTCTCGTGTCGATTTCGCCAGTTTTCGTGAACCTTGGTACCTACACACATAAAACAAGAAAACATACATATACAAGGCAAATTTGATACATTAAATGCATTATTTCATTGTTTAAGGATACAAATGATATGAGTAAAATCACTCATATCAATGATAGTATGTGTAAATAATATAGTGCTAGCTATTGATAGAAGTATTTTTTCTTTTTACCGACGTCATCAGAAATATGGCTTCCTATTCTCATCCCATCGTTATATCTGATTCAGAACTAGAAAATCTTTACCTTTTGGATTTTCCTGAACTTTAGTACTAGCCCTTTCTGCCAATAATAATCACCTTAACCCTTTTTCACCAGAAAATAATCCCCAACTAAATTATGAAAATATACTTATTCCACAGTATCAAACTCCTTCATCTCAAGCTTCCAATAATATCCTAAATAACTAAAACCTATTTGTAGAACAAATGGATAATATGATCAACTATTTCAATGAAGTGCCACCCAACCGTATTGAGGATTTAGAATATGAAGTCGAAAGGCAAAGGTGTGAACAAGAATGATGCAAGAGGAAATAGAGAAATTAGAGAATAATTTTGTAAGAGTAAGCAATGAGAATTTTGAGTTACGTAAGAGACAAATGATAAGTGAAGAGGAAATCCCCTTAGCAAGAGTAAGAATGACAGCAATGGAAAACTTGTCGAGGATATTCAAGTTCGAAACCAAGACAACATCAAAGCTCTCTTAGTAGAAATTAAGAATCCCCAGGAAAAGAAATGGACCAGCTTTTAAATATTTCAGCTTCCCAAAAGCCTTGTAAATATTTTAGCTATCAGTCTTTAATTTTATGTAACAAAGAAGCTTATATGTCCATTAGTAAAGTAGATTGTTAATAAATAAAAGTTTCTTTTCATCTTTCCTTTATTTGCATATTATTCTAGAAAAGAGAAATACTTGAAAAGTATAAGTTTTTAAAAGAATTATAGCAAAAAGAGAGATATTATCTTAAACTAAAAAGGACTTCTCAAGTCTATTTGGTTAAAAAGAGTATCAATCTAAATAAAGGATAAATAACCTAAGAAACCTAGGACAAATTGTTAGTTGTGTGAGCCCTATAAACCTATTCCCTAAAAACTTTTATGTTTCTAAATTTTTGGAAAATTTATGCTCGTAAAGCGTTGTATGTACACACATATGACAAATGATTAAATAGACAAGTATATATAAATTTCAAAAAAAAATCAGAATGACACATTTAAGGACGTCAATATCTTCTACCCTAACTCCCGAAAGACTTCAGCGAGTAACTAACGATGAAGTAGCTACAGCCTTGAAAATACCAATCTTCAAAATAGTAAGGAATGCTAATCCAATGGAAGACTATATAACTAGCCAGTTATATAAATTCCAAGGAAATGAAGATGTTATTGGTATTGCCCGCTGAATTAAGAAGACAGAAACAATTTTCTCCCAAAAAGATTGCGTTGAGGATTGCCAAGTAAAGCTTGTTATCAGTACCCTAACTAATGAAGCATTTTCATGGTGGAATTACTATACTCAACTTGTTGGTTTAGACGAAGCCTATAAGACTAAGTGGTTAGATTTTAAGTGCCTCCTAATAACCCGATATTATCCTTCAAAAGAAATCGAGAAAGTGAAAAAGGAATTTTGCAACCTAGTAACACGAGGAATTGATCTCAAAGCCTATTTGAGAAAATTTCAAGAGTTAGCAGAATTGTATCCTATCACTGATTCACAAAGGATGATGAAGGCTTTTATCAAAGGATTTCCCCAAATATTCAGAAGGATGATTACTATTTCTAAACCCCATAGTTTAAAAGGAGCCATTAAGATTTCTCAGAAATTAATGGATCGTGTAATCAAGCACAATCCTGTGCAAGAATCCAGCACCCTTAAACGTAAATTTACCAAAGAAGAAGAAGAATCTGCTGAAACTAAACCCAATCCCTTAAACTTTACCTATGATCCCTATTTTCCCTACCTATATTACCCAAATACTAACCTAGTTAACCATTCCCAACCAATAAAATACGACGATTATGCTAGACACATTCCCCAATGTATGAATTGTCTATTGCATCATACTGGAAACTGCACAACAAAGTGTGAGAACTGTTTCAAAATAGGTCATCAAATACGATAATGTTGGAGCAAGGCGAATTTTTAGACTTTTCTAAGATTTTCGTGCTTTGTAAATGAATAAGTGTGTTAAACGTACGTGAATATAATCAATAAAAATCTATGAAGTTTTTGATTTCATTTTTTAAGTGTTATTTTACTTCACTATCTGGCAGAATAACTCATTTGTGTTACATGTACTTAGAATTATATGTGTTCGATTTTCTTTAGACTAAATATTCAACTTATGTCTTAACGGAATTTCGAAATCTGAATTACAAAATGCTTAACCTAAATTTTTCTTATGAAAAATAGGTAAGAACAAGTAATGAGAAACTTATTTCAGAATTTCTTAAGATACGACATGACACCATCTGGATCATTCTCAATTGTATTTCATAAAGGATATGGAAACTTTAACAAGGTTATTCTTAAAATAATCTGTTGACATAAAGTGCCGATATCTACAATATTGAATACATTAAGAAAGAATATTTACCTCTATACTAATAGGTTTAAGTTAGAGAACTATCCAGATGTTAGAATTTCATACTCCATGTATGCATTGCATTATCTGGAATTGTACCTATCCTATGAAGGTATTATAGTAATAGAGCATTCATAGTGCAATAGGAAATAACTGTTAACTGTTTACCAGATTAAAATGATGATTTGTGAAACATCTTTTCCAAGAGTAATCACAAATATTTCTCAAGAAGTATGAGAAACTACACCATGTAAAACAGTATTGACATTAGTGAAATGCTTTTATTATTGATTTTAAGAGATGCATAATCAATCCTTGATTTTTAGGCAATTGTGACTTATTAACTTGAGTTTTACCCAAAGAAACTAATAAATAATCACATTCCCTTCATATTTAGAGAACTAAAGAGGATTTACCTGATTAATTGGTACAATTTACACTTATTCTTGTAATCTTTATAAGATTTCATTACAACCTAAATGGTCAATATATCATAAGTGCTTATACTTCGCGATAGCTCTAATAGAAGAGATCGATTAAAGAAAAAAAAATAACAACAGTAAGAACTTTATTCATTGATATATGAATAGAATGTTAAGTAGAACACAAGAACTACATCTGCCTTTTTGATACACTATGATTATAATCTCAGGATGAGATTTATTTAAGGGGAAGAGGCTATGACAACCCATAAAACTTGCAAGTGTAATATATGCTATGTTTGAATAGGAGTGGAAAAGCCACTAGAAATTTTTGCTTTTTGTGTATTACTTGGTAGAATGAACTGCTTCTCACACCATAATAACCACACATTCCTATAATGATGAAAGACACAAGTCTAAACTATAAATTAGATCTAATAAGTTAAATATTAATAAGAACATCTCAAATATAACCATGATTCCTTTAGAAACCCTAGAATTCATATAAATAAATTATAAACTCAAGAATGGTAAAACATGATTGGAGAACACTTATGAATAAGTCATTATGGAACATAAACAAGTTATAAAGTATACCCTAAAGACATAATAATACCTACGAATGGCAAGAACAAACCATGCAAAGCTAAGTACAAGCAAATGTACATAATAGTCTAGATCACCACCTAGAAACTTTGATAAATAATATTTCAAGCAATGTAACTACATAAAATCCATGTACTATTATAAAAAACAATGTACTAATTACAATATATCATATAAAGGAAACTTAATTGATCCCAAATTGCTAATATTCACTAATCCAAGACTAATTACAAGTTAAGATCTAGAAACCAAGATGAGCATATAAAATCTATTATACATTGAATTAGAGTCTAATATTTTACTACAAATTATAAAACTCAACTACATATCAAATTAATATTATACATTCATTTCAAGTCAAGTTACAAGTTGGTAAAGCATAAGGTATAAGTTATCAAAGCATAGGATCTTAAGCTCCCTTAATCAACCCTAGAATATGATTAATCTATATAAACCCTCAAACTAAGAATGTAGAACCATATAAGACATTAAAATATCATATAAGCCCTAGAATAAGCATACATAAGGATATAAACCTTAATTACCCAAGTTAGAGAATCATTAGGATTAATAACCTAAAAACCCTAATATTAAGATATCTGCATGGAATCACTACCTAGTTCTTTTTGGACAAGTATATAAATATTTATAGGACTTGATTAAGGTTATAAGACTATATTAAGAAAATTTACAAGTACCCTAATGCACAAGGTATGAGATTTCAATGCATGACTTGTAAATTAGGTGAAAATAGGTATTTTCACTCTTTAGACATGTTTACCTGAACTAAACCCTTAAACCAAGTGTGAGAACTCATTGGACACTTAAAACTAAATGAATAGGAACTAAATTAAGTTTAAATCAGTAGTAAATTGAAGGATAAAGGCTCTTACTAAGATTTAACCCTAGATCATTAGAAAATCCTAATCTACAAATGTATACTTCCCTTTTTCACATCGAACCTTTGTTAAACTTCAAACCAAGGACCCAAATCTATTAAATAGAATTTCTAAACCCTAATTAATCCCTAATCATTAACGAATCACTTTCCCAAGTCCTTAATCACTAAAAACACCAATCATAAGTTACAAGCTCTAGAAATAGAATCCGGTTTTGTAATTTCCCTCCAAAACACATTTTCAAACCATTTCCCTCCATTCCAAGTTTGAAAACCTGATATTTATCAATCCTAAGATATTTTAGGAGTGTGAAAAGTAGGTGGATCACCTCCTTGCTTGCTACACATCACCATTCTTATCTATATGTTGCCGTGACACATTTTTAACCACAAGGAAGGATTAGGACTAAGCTATAAGCTATAAACTTGTGTAGATCTTCACTAGCTTTCATTAGTCACCCCTATATATATCTTACACGTTTAGATTCATAACTTGGAGGCTAAGGGTGAAAACAAGTATAAATAGGGGCGTATGTGCTTCATTTGAACTTGCACCCCGTTTCCTTTGTATCTCATACCCATTCTCCATTTACACCTCTATATACATCTTAGGACATCCTACAAGACCAAAAACCAGGTCTAGAAGGTATCCATTGAAGCTCTTGAAGCTTTGATAGCAAGTTGTGTTCATAAGAAGTCATAAGGAGCCATTTTGGAGCTACCTAAGTAAAATCTATGTTAACCAAGCTCTGATCTTCTTATAATGTTTATTTAGAGTTTTTATAATTCTAAAATTATGTTATAAAGATAATATAAAAGAAACTAATTCATTTCATCATTTTAAATGAAAGTTATAAGTTAAAGATGTCTTAAAACCCTAGTTTTATAATTTACATAAAATAATAAGCAAAAACACATTTCAAAAGCTATAATTCTGAAAAAATGTTTTTGTTATGATTATAAATGTGTTCATAAACTTTGTTTTCAAAACCTAGATCATTTGGATCATTTTTGAGCTTGTTATGTGATTTTTACAAGTTCAGGGACTAAAACTGTCAATTTTGAAACTATTTAACATTTTTGGCCAAAAGTGTCATTTTATGAAACTATAAGCTATAAGAATAAATGTTGGAAAGTTTGAGGCCCTAAGGTTAAATATTGAAAGTTTAAATTGCAATTTATGAACTATATACTTAAAGGGTAAAAAGTGTAATTATGCCAAAGTGTAACCAAAAGGACTATTTTTGCCAACTTTGAAACTAAAGAAGATTAATCATGAATATTTGGAAGTAATGAAAGTATCATGTTAGTAAGGAACTTTTTAAAAAGATGTTCCATCTCGATATTACGTTCTGACTGAGTGGTTGGGTTTACGATTTAAAGTGCCCTCGCTCCTCAAACGTTTATAGAATGGCTTCTGAGTATGACGGCCCGAACAATGGTGCTAGAATTACAATCAAATAATAAGTAGAGAAAATAACCAAATACATAAAGAGATTGATCAAAAGATTAAAAACTTAATACCATACCAATTATGTTAAAACAGGTTGGTGTGAGACCACATTCTTGTTTGTTAGCTCAAGTTGATCTGTGTGACATAAACCCAACAAGATTAATGAACATAAGGTGAGTTCATAGCCTCACTAAAGTGTACTACTTTCAAATGATTTCAAAACCCATGAGGGGGATATATGCTAAAAATAGTGTAGAAACTAGAACGGGGGGGGGGGGGGGGGGGGGTTGAATAGTTTCTCTTTGATTAGTCACCTAATTAAAATTACTTTCAATTAGGTTTGCATCAAAACTATATTTTACTTGAAGCTAAGTTGCATAATGATTAGGTTCAATTCAAATGAATTAGCAATGGTAATAGGTAAGTATAATGATAATGAAATAAGTAAAGAGTAAGGAACGAGACAACCTAATGACAAGACACCAAGATTTATAGTGGTTCGACAACGAGGCTCTATCCTCGTTTCTACTCCACTCCTCGAGTACACCTACTCGAGATTTCCACTATATCCACAAGCTCCCTTCTTGGCGGAGAAAGCCTTACATCGTCTCTTACATTATTTTCCGACACTAAGCTAAATGTCGAGACCTAATCTTTAGCTAGGACCAATCTACACAAAGTTGCCTACTTCATAATTTAACGACACAAGGCTAGATGTAGAGTTCTAATCTAAAGCTAGAACCAATATTCACAACGTTTCCTACTTCATAATTTAACGACACAAGGCTAGGTGTTGAGTTCTAATCTAAAGCTAGAACCAATCTTCACAACGTTGCCTACTTCACAATTTAACGACACAAGGCTAGGTGTCGAGTTCTAATCTAAAGCTAGAACCAATCTTCACGAATCTTCACTTTGAAGCTAAGTGAGAACTTCACACAACACAACTACTAATCACTTTCAAGTTTAGTGAGAACTCACAAGACACAACCACATCACTTTATAGTTTAGTGAGAACTTCTACACAATCTATTACAACTCAACTAGACATATCCAAGTACACACATGTAGCTTGGATCTACACAACATAAATCCAAGCTAACACATATGCAATGGATGTACACAACAAATCTAAGTATTCACAAATAGCTTGGATGAACACAACTAGTCCAAGTATTCATAAATACAAATGGATCAACATAAAACAAAAAGGATAACATGATGAACATGACTAATTCATGGATTCATCTTTATCACAACACTAGTGAGTGAGTGATCTTCTCTTTGGACAAGGTAAAGGAGGGGATCAAGAGGATAATCATATGTAATCATACTTAACACAGTAAGTGATCATTTACTAATGATTATGCTATAGAAAAGAGAAAGGGGGATGAGAAAAACGTCCAAGAGGGTTATTGGAAAATGATATTTGATCCACTATTAATAGAAGACAAGGTGCAACGGCTAGCTGGGCGCGGTTCTTTAACTAGCCCGGCGGTTCCACATCGCTAGAGAACCGCCTAGCTACTTAAGGTACCACCCAGTAGACTACGCTCCTTTTTTGTCTTTTAGTGGGGTAGGAATATCTGAGGTTTTTTATGTTGATCCCAAACTTAGATCGATTTACCTTTGTGTTAACGAGATTAAATCAAGTTTAACACGTAGAGAAACTTTGTTGTATTTAACAATCTAAGTGTTATGCGGAATTTAACACTTAAAACAAAGAACAAAACAAAGTAAACCAAACTTTCACTTTGATTAATAATATCAATGAAGGATTACAATGAAAGTGTTATGAGATATATGGAAGAGGTGTGTGAAATGGATGTGTCTTATGTCTAACCCTAAGGCCTCCTTTTATAGGTTTAAGGAGCCTTGTACAAAAAGCTAAGATCAACTATTTTAGGAAGAGACATAAGGTAAACATACTCAAATAACTTATTAACTAAATCTTTTAAACATTTAAGAATATATTCTGAATTCTTATCTTCATATTTTGTCCACCAGCTTGAAGAGTTCATCATTGGCAGATTTAGTCCTTGTCTTTGTGTTAAGATTCTTCTTGTCAACGCCTTGATAATTTTTATCAGCGTCTCACCTGTCAGCGCCTCAATTCTTCTTGTCAGCGTCTGAAATCCCTTTGTCAGTGTCTGAGAGACTTAGCTAATTTTATTCCCAACAATCCTCCCCTAAACTTGATATCTACTCTAGTAATCAAGTTTCTGAATAAAATAAAACATACAGAGAGAATTCTTACAAACATGCTCTATCCTTCAATTTAAGTATGAATAAACCTCAAAAAAAACGCAACACTCAAACTTGATCTTAATCATCTTTTGCAATACATCTTATAACAACAAGCTTCTTGAGTTACCATTTCTGTATTTTGCAATACCTCTTATAACACTCCTCCCCTTTTTAAGACTCAACTCCAAGATTAGTATCAAAGGACAGAACCATGAATATCCTCCATAGCTTCATATCAGCTTCCAAAACAACAAGTCTATCAGTTCAAAACAGTGATCCTTGACAATTTGTACCAGTTCTGTATTTTGCTTTTGCAAGCTAATACAGATTTTCGTCAATTTGATTAATGTCGAAGGTTTCATACTGTCCTCATCCACATTAGAGAAATGAATCCTCAATGTTGATTCATAGGACATAGGGATGGACTTACTGATGATAAGACTGACTTGACTTGCATTAAAGCTAGTGCCAATAGTCTCAGCCATCTCCATAACACTATACACCCTTGTGAAAGTGATCTCTGCTGCTACTAGATGTTAATCACTAGGAAAAACATCTCAATGATCATTAGGCTTCCAGATATCTAAAAATTCTTAAAAATGAAAGGGTGATGAAACGTTTTGGGTCTATAAAGAAGTTTATAAATGACACCAGCTAAGATGTCATAGCATAAAATGTACTTGAGAATGTAGAAAACCTTAGTTAAAACATAAACAAAGGTAATAATCCTAAGGAAATTAACTAGACTCTAATAAGCAAAGTGACAAACACTGTTCATGCATACACTCATGCAAAAGCATGATAGACACACATGAACTTTATAGTCCTTTGTTCACAAATGCCCCGAAGAGAAAGTTAATTTATATAAAACCTTTGCAACTCCCCAAGTAACCCAAAAATATATCTACCCCAAGTCACCCATACGACCACACCCAATTCTAGTTCAAAAGTCTTGGCAGCATGCACAGTATATCAACTTTGCATGCTACAGTGCCTCACGAATTAGAAAACTAAATCGTACTCACCAGTGGACACAATCTAGAATTGTGCAAGAGTTCTCTAAGAGTACCCAAAAACCTAGAGGTTTACCTCCCCTTAACAGAAGCATACAAATCATTATATGTGAAGAAGCAAAATTTTATCTCAAGATAGGAATGAAACACTCCAACCATCATAAATAAAAGTTTGCAATTCTGTCCATCCAAATGTAGCTCCATTTTCCTACATAGTTAGACAAAAACCAAAAAAACACACCAACAGAGGCTACCCTTTCCCACAATAATGGGTAGAGATAACATGTTAGTGGATAAAAATAATAACAGTGGAACGACAAAAAAATGCATGTTCCTTGAGCATCCACTATCACAATATCCTTGATCATTAACCTGCTTTTGGATAGTCTGCTAAAAAAGAAAACAAATTAGTTTTCTTTGGAGATCCAAGCCTTGTCAGACTTGGATCTATCTAGTTGTTCAACTTGAGTGGTCTTATTCTTTACCACAAATCCCTGTTCATCCCTTTGTGACCTAAGCACCCAATTTGTTCCAATGAGTCTAGTAATGACCTTCTCAAGATATTTAAATCTATTGCAAGTCATTAAAATACCATTAAAATTGGAGTTTTGCTCTTGTTTAGGTTTCCAAGTTAAGTGGGATGATGCTTTAGACCCTTGACCCTTATTAACCAAGTATCTTTGTTTATATGGTCTAAAATAAGGTCTCATACCAAACTTGGAGCTGTCAGCGTTGCATTTGTTCCTGTCAGCGTTGAATTTGTTCCTGTTAGCGCTGAATTTGTTCTTGTCAGCGCCTAAATTAGGGTTTGCTACAAGAACCTGCTGTCTATTAGACCAAGTGTTGGTCTTTTGAAAGGGTCTTTGACCTTGGGTATTAGCTGCCTTAGAGAAGAAAGGAGCTGGTCTAGTAGCCTGTGGTCTACTATGGACAAAAGGTCTATGGTTGACATTGGGTGACCTATTGTAAGCAGATGAATTGTATCCACTGACACAATTATAGGCCAAATATGAAAAGCTTCCACAAGTGTAACAAGCCTTTCTAGACATAACCTTAGGTCTAGATTGAAAGAACCATGTCCCATTAACACTTGCTTGGCTTTGGGGTGACCTAGGTTTTCTATGCATCTCAGCATATTTAACACTAGGTTTTCTCTTAATTGGTGAGCCAAGGTCAATGGGTTTTCCAGTGGTGGGATTGGTCACAACAATGGGTGTAGATTCAACTGGACTCTCACTAAGCATCCCACCCTTAACAAAAAATGTAGGATTGGCTTTCTTCCATTGTTCTAAATCAGTCAACTTCTGCTTATACTCCTCTACTGGGGTAAGAACCCTAGGTGGAGGAATAAATTCCTTTTCTTGGAGTTTTGGTATACCAGTCCAAGACAAATCCTTTCTAAGGACACCATAGAAGTTCCCAGCAGGTGGTGGAGTAGCAGTATAATCTTTCATCCCAATCCCACTCATATTTCTAGAATCCCTTTGTTCACTAACACATTTTTCTAGGGTTTGAGAAGCTTTATGAAATCTTTGAATTTTAAGATCTACATTATCTTTGTTTTTTATGGCCTCATCTAACTTAGCTTGTATAACACCATTGGTCTCTCCAAGATGTCCCTTACCTCAACACTAGCTTTGAGGTCATGAGACAAAACATTAATTTGATCTTTTAGATCAAACTCCATTTTCTTATATTCAGAAATAGTTTTTTCAGTTTGAGCAAGTGCCACTTGATAATTTGAAAGTCTAGCTTTTACATCTAAAACATCTGATTTCAATTTTAAAACTTCTTTATTAAGTATTTCAGTATTTAACCTACAAGAAGAGTCATTACATACCTCATTATCAGATGACGAAGATGAGTTGGAACTTGTGGAACTTGAAGTAAACTTGGCCTTAACTGAAAACATCATCAGACTTTTCTTTAACTTCTTCTCTAGCCTTGTTCACCTCATGATATTGGATTTCGATCTTCAAATCAAATTGTCTCAACAAGCTCTGATACCACTTGTTGATCCTAAACTTAGATCGATTTAGCTTTGTGCTAACGAGATTAAATTAAGTTTAACACGTAGAGAAACTTTGTTGTATTGAACAATCTAAGTGTTATGCGGAATTTAACACTTAAAACAAAGAACAAAACAAAGTAAACCAAACTTTCACTTTGATTAATAATATCAATGAATAATTACAATAAAAGTGTTATGAGATATATGGAAGAGGTGTGTGAAAGGGATGTGTCTTATGTCTAACCCTAAGGCCTCCTTTTATAGGTTTAAGGAGCCTTGTACAAAAAATTAAGATCAACTATTTTAGGAAGAGACATAAGATAAACATACTCAAATAACTTATTGACTAAATCTTTTAAACATTTAAGAATATATTCTGAATTCTTATCTTCATATTTTGTCCACCAGCTTGAAGAGTTCATCATTGGCAGATTTAGTCCTTGTCTTTGTGTTAAGATTCTTCTTGTCAACGCCTTGATAATTTTTATCAGCGTCTCACCTGTCAGCGCCTCAATTCTTCTTGTCAGCGTTTGAAATCCCTTTGTCAGCGTCTGAGAGACTTAACTAATTTTATTCCCAACATTTTAAACCTTCAAAGGATATTCTTATGGCATATGGAATATGCCATTTTTAAATTTACATTTTCCATTTTAATAAAACATTTTCTTAAAAAGAAAGTTTATTAAAAATCTTTTGTCATATTAACAAAAGTGAGTTTTAAGGATAATCACTTTGATGATCACTAAGTATGATTAAGAAAAGTTAGTGATATGATTATTACCTTGATGATAGTGTTAGTTAAATAATTCGTTTTGTGTTTTACTCTAAATTTGTTGTATAGTTTGTTATGATCAAAACTAAGAAAGATTAGTTACCACTAATAATGTTTTTAGTCATCACTTGCATTAACAATATCCCCCTTTTTGATTACGACAAACTATAAACTCATTTACGTAGAAACACAAAATATCGAATTATTAACGAGTTTATCACTATTATTTCTCCCCCTTTGTCGTAGCAAAAAGGTAAGCACAAGTCTTCGAAGAGAACCAGACTTTACTAGTAGCTCCCCCTTGGTGGTTTCTCCCCCTTGCTTGGGGCACCAAGTGTATGAGCTATGGTGACATGCCACACAAAGGTTAGTAGAAAGAAAAGAAACACCAATGTAAATATGATCACTACCTACTAAGTAACTTGAGAGGGAGAAAGAGAAGAAATCTCAAATTAGAAGCAAGTATTTGCTATGTATGTCCAAAGAGGTAAATGACAAAATCAAAGTTCAATTGGTGTAATGGAGGTAGAAAAGAAACATCCAACCAATGAAGATGATAATTTTGTCAAGGGGATAAAATTTAGAATTGATGGAATCACCCATAATCAATTGTAAAGATTAACCACGATCAACTCAAAAGAAAGAGAGAATAATCAAATAAAGAAAACAAACACAACACAAAGGTTTCATATTACATAAATATGAAAGAAACAAACAAGGTAGATAGTCATACACATAATATGAGTATCTAAAGCAAAAGATATAGAAAATAAACCACAAAGCATAAGCTATTCTAATAGTGATAATTTTCCAAGATTGCTTAAAATGTTATTGACTCCAAAACAACTAAAGTATTATTGACTCCAAGAGTGCTTAGTCCTTTAGTTGGAAAAATAAGACGACGAGGCATCATTCGAAGTTTTGTCCACGGGAACGAAAACTTTGAGAGGATGTCGAGTGAGGAGGAATTCAAGAAAATTTAATTTCTCATACACATGAGCAAGTTCAATTTGTTGAAATCGAAAACAAGCACACGAGGATCCATGATGCAAAACAAATTCGGTTAATGGGGGAAGGCCATCACACCTAGGGTTTGGTGGTGGTGAGGAGAGTAGGTAGGAAATGTTTTCGCAATGCTTTGTGTGGTTTGGGAAGGTTGAAAGGTCATTTATTTGAGGGGTGTCAAAAGGTTTTGGTGGTGGGGGGATATTTTCCTTTTCTCCGGTGATGGGGTTAATTGAGTAGGTATCATTCCAATACTTGATTGGAGAGAAGGTGGGGTTCTTGGGTGGTTTGGATGAAGAGGGTTCATTTTTCTTGATCCAAGTAGGTCGAATCGAGATCTTCGGTTTCTTGGAAAGCTTGGATGAGGAAGCTTTGGGTGAGGATGTTTGTGACAATGAAATGTCAAGGTTATGAAAGGAAGAGTTAGGCATTGTTGAGGTGTGAGAATGAAATCTCAACGTGGGGGTATAAGAAGAAAGTAGACAAGGCAAATGTTTGAAAATCAAATGTAAAGTGTCAAGGAATGTTTAGCCAAATTGAGTAAACATGGAATCTTGACAATGGATAGGGTGATGAAGAAAGACAAAAAACGAGCCAACACTTGGTTATTTGTCCGCGGTTCCTTATAGGGACCGGCGGTTCCTTAGCACTTAAGGAACCGCGCGACTTTAATGAGCCGCGTGTAGTGGACTTGAAACCATGATTTTCCAGGGTTTTGAGAAAAACTAAGACTTTTTTAAAAAATTGCAAATCTTGGAATTTTACCTCTATTAGCACTAAATTATGCTAGGGTTGCATAAAAGAAACACATTCACAAATAATGTCTTGACAAAGGGTGACAAAATATTTAAATAACATTTTGAACCAATTTTAGTCAAGTTTTAGAAGTTGTGATAGATTTAGGTTCAATATTAATTTAGAATTAAAGTTGATTAATGTGCACATAAAGATAGAAACACATAAAGCTAAATCCATAATTCATCCTCATGAAAAACTCATGGAGGGAAAGAGATACATTAAGGAAGTAAAAAGAAAATAACTAACTAAAACAAAGTTAGCTTAAAACTAATTCTTGATGAGTAGTCTTCCTTGGCTTGGTTTTTCTTGAAAAATATTTTTTAAAGAAAATAACCATTCATCTCCTAGGTCGAGGCATGGTAAACAAGGTGAGCAAGAAATCTTGAAACCTCCTATGAAGTCCAAACATCTCCATCCTAAGGTTGTGAATGATGTAGTTATTGTAGAGGCAACATGGACAATGAGAACCATGAGCTTCTAGGAACCCAAGGAAGTAAGGATCACCCATAAATAGGGGAAGTGGGACACCCAAAATGGGAGTGTTTGAGGGAGGTGGAGGTGGAGGAGGTATGTTCTCCAAGGGTGATGTGGGTGAGTGTGGAGGTATGATCTCCAAGGGTGAAATGGGTGAGTTTGGAGGGGTAAATGGTGAAGTCACCAAGGTATCAACAAAGTCATTCACAATGGGAATGCTTTGGATGGGTTGAGGTTGGGTAGTAACATCCAAGAGAGTACTTGGAGTGAAGGGTGAGGATGGCTCATTCATTCTAGATTGGAATGAAGAGGAGGTAGAACCATGAGAATGGTTGGTACCATGGGTTGAGGTAGTCTTAAATGGAGCAAGAGGTGGTGAGGTTGATGAAGAGATGAGAATTAGGACAATCTCATTCTTGGGTGTGTGAAAGGGTGAAGAGTTAGGTTTGGGCAACTTAATCTTAATCTTAATATTTTTCTTTGAAGTGGAGGTTTTGGATGAGTTTGAGGTTCTTGTAGAAACCATGGTTGAAATGAGTGGTTTAAGGGTTAAGGATGAATGGTTTGATGTGTGAAGAACATGGCTAACAAGGTGGGTTTAAAAGGGTGAGGGGATGATCCAAACTAGTAATGGGTTAAAAACATTTTATGTGAATAATGAATTTAGGTAACCTAGTTTAGGAAATGTGCAGGTTTTTGCAAAGAGTCAAGAAAGGTTTACACAGATTAAAGAAAATAGTGTAAAGCAAAGATTAGGCCGGACATAGTAGCCAGCGGTTCCTTATCTAGGGTGGGCGGTTCCTTATCAATAAGGTACCGCTGGTCGATATGGAACCACGGCCAGAGGTGTTCAAAAATGGCACTTCCACAAACTTTGGTTAGCCCAGATTTTT
Organism: Glebionis coronaria; assembly: GCA_025667525.1. Taxonomy (NCBI): domain Eukaryota; kingdom Viridiplantae; phylum Streptophyta; class Magnoliopsida; order Asterales; family Asteraceae; genus Glebionis; species Glebionis coronaria. The sequence continues at coordinate 424,251,773 of CM046875.1, forward strand.
ACCAAAGGATTATCAAGCCAAAGTTAACTACTGACCAAAATCTAGGAAGCTAACTAACACATAGGATGCATAAAGCTATGCAAATCGTAAACACGATGGCATAGACAACATTAGGATTAAAATAACAAGTAATCCAAACAAGTAGTATTAGTTAATACACAACCAAAATAAAGAAAAAAAAGAAGCAAATGTTCAACATCACATTACATGTTTACCAACATGTATACTTTGAAACACTTCAAAGTCTTCACCTTCTTTTCTTGCCCAATCCCTTGATCATATTCCCCAAGTACTTGAATCCCTTCCTTGACTCAACCCGATGTTCATGTAACTCACCTCGAGTCCTAAGATTTTCACGGTAGAGATTCTCCATATTGAGATCTTCCAGTACTTCTCTAGAGGAATAATGAGGTGGAGGAGCTAAGTCTTCAAGTCTATCCACGAATGAGTTTGAGGATGGGTGGGAATTACTCGAAGAGTTGAAATGAGAACTAGAACCTATGCCATCACCATCACTTGTTGGCATATAGGTGTCCTCATCATCCGGCTCTTGATGATCGGATTTTCGCGAACCTCGATCGCTTCTAGGATTTCTTTCATATACCTCTTGAATAGGCAACATAACCCGATGAACCGGGTGAAATCGAGAAAGGTCGAGGTGGGGAAAGTGATATGAGCAAAAACTCATATCAATTAATCAACAAATCACCCTAAAACACAAGGAAAATACCTAACTTTTGTGCCATAAAGCGGAATTATGTGGTATTTTTGTGTTTGTGTATAAATAGGTAAGAAGGATACATTTTCAAGCAAACAAGAAGAAATCAAGCTTATTTGGATGAAAAAGACAAAGAAGGATCAAAGATGACAAGATGATGTTATATTTTCGTACACTTTTGTTTTAGGAAAAACAAAGCGACAAAAGCGGGTAAGTATTAAGTATCACGTTTTGTGAAAAACGCGAATACTCGTCGTCGAGTTCGTTCTCGGTGGAGGTATGGTGTTTAGCCAACAATATTATACGTTATTTAATCCGAGTGATTACGCTTTTGGAAAGAAAGAAAGAAAGAAAAGCGGAGACGAATTACATTGAAAACGGTCGAAAATGCTCAAACGAACGAACGTAACAACGCGACCCAACGAAAAATTTCACCTAAAAATTAATTAAAAATCACTAAAAAACTCTATAAAGTCTAACTAAGAAAATTACGAAAGCCAAAAATTTTGAAAATGAATTAATTATTTTATATTAATATTTAAAGTTAATTAAAAATCCTAAAAAAATAAATTAACTAAGAAAAGGACAAAATTCAAAGTTTATTATTTTCGTAAACCTTAAATATATTATTTAAAAACTAAAAAATATTTTTTTTGAAAATCTTAAAATTTACTTTCCTATTTTTAAACTAATTAAAACTAAAAAAAAAGAAATAAAAATGAATAAAAAATATGAAAATAAAAGCAATAAATCTGAAAAAAAATAATTTAAGTCCTAAAAGTTATATACTTTGTTGGGAAAATAAGCTGGATGAACCATCTTACCTAATAAGCTCGAAAAGCTGCGAATAAGCTACAATATTAAAAAAAATTAACTAAAAAGAAAAACAAAAGCGTATACAAACTAAACAAAAGAAAATGTTTACAAAAAGAATCAGGAGATGAGATGGTTAAGGTTTGGGTTGTTGCGTTTGTTAGGGTGCTGTGGTCAGGGGTTCGAATCCCATTGATTCATTTTTTAACAGATTATTTGTTTCCTTCTTTTGGTAAATACGAAATAACAAAAGGGGTAAATAAAAAAACAGGAGAAACTAATATCAAAAGTGAACAATAGATCAGATGGTAAAATGTTGAGTGTTGTGTCTGTTAGCTGCGTGCAGGTCTGGGGTTCAAACCCACCTTACTGCACTTTTCCGTTTACTTTTTCTTTCTCTCTTGTTATCACTGAATACAGTAAGTAAATATCCAAAAGAACTATCAACAAAAAGGGTCAACAGATCATATGGTGTTGGTGTATGTCTGCTGCGTCTGTTACACTTCTGAGGTCAGGGGTTCAATTCTTTCTTACTGCCAGTATTACTGTTTTATGTTTTTGACAGCAGATAGCTGCTTACTTCCTTTTTTGACTGGGTGGAATGCACAGTTAAGACAAAATACAAGCAGGTAACCAAGATTAAAAAGACAAAATGGACAGATTCCTAAGCATTGACAGATTCACAGAACCACCAAAAGCACACACCAATCAATTCAAGGGGCATAGGCACACTGCAAGTCTCAAAACTCAGCAGGTTTAAGGGGAACATACACAATAATTAAACACTAAACTATAATCACAACTAAATTGTCAGCAGATCGCACCAAAACCTACATGTCAAGCTATCCACAACCCAAAATTGGAAGTACCCGAACAATCAGGTAGTTAGTGGGGTTTAAATGGCTTGTTGGTGGTTTGACAATGAGCAGTGATTATCAAAGTAGCTTAAGACTTTGCGCTCTAGGAGTTTGCAGCCCTCAGTTTACTTAAAGACTCACAGCTAACAAAAAAATAACGCATAAAACATAAAGTTGAAGCACGCTTTTGCTGACAGTGGTTAAAAACAGCTTAATGGTGACTACCCTTCTTTCTTTCTTAGTTTCTTACATAAGCTGTATGCACAGACCCCTTAGTATCCCTTTTCATTTTTCTTTCTTTGGTTTGCTTCTCTCTGTTTGTATGCAAGTTCACAGGCACCAAGCACGTATACACACCCCTTGCAAAATCAGGCAGTAGGTTGTTCTAAGAAAAACAGCAGGCAGTGGTCTACAATCTCAAAACACAAATTCTAACACTCAAATACTAGCACAATTCTAAACACAATCAAGACAAAAACCAACTGTTGACGCCCAAATCGACCACAGTTATGATTTAAGACTCACAATCCTTTAATAAATCACACGCAAACCTATTAAACCTAAAGTCTCCAATCCCACAAGACCTAAGCACCTACTGATTAAAAGTAGTCCCTAACTAACTTTAACCTTCATCATCAAACAAAACCAAATTACAAACCCTACTCAATTCTCTCGATAGATTATGAATTCAAGCTCGAAAACAAGATTCTTACATTAAACCTACAATCTCTTTGGTAGAATCAAAACTTCTAGACCTAATCAATTTGTGCAGATCTAAATAAGACCTGGTGGTCACTTACTACCCACCAAGTACATTGTCCCAAACACCGATTAAAAAGCCTAGCAAGCTGAATTTCCAAAGATTACTTGTTTGCACAAGCTCAAAGCACTTACAAAAACACAAGCACGAATATAAACACAAACGCAACACAGAAATACAAGAAGCAAAACCTATAATAACTTGGAAAATAGGCAGATTTTACATAAAACTTGAAGACAAGATTTTTGTATTATGACCAAAAAAAACTTTTTGGTGAAGTCAAACTTCCTATACCTAATGACGGTATGCAGAGCTAAGATAGGGGCTTGTGGTTAATTCCTACCCAAGACCCCACTGTCCCAAACACCCTCTCAAAGGCAGAAAGTAAAATTTTACAAAGACTTTATGTTTAGACAACCTAAAACAAAAAGACTTTAACTAATAACTATCAAATAGCATTCAAAAATAAGATTACAAGCAACATATCATCAATACTTAGCACGAATTCAAATGATCACACAAGAACACATTCATCATTAATCATGGAAAAATAATGGAAAATGGCAAGAAACGCGTACCTCAAGAGCATACTTCCATGCTCTCGGATGTGTGAGCTTATGTGCACGCGTGTGCACAAGCAATCCAAGTTCACCTGCTAAGATGAACAAACGTGAAAAGTGATCAAATATCAAACCATATCCAATTCAGCAATTTTAGTTTTGGTACTTTTTCTTTCTTGAAAACTTCTTGAAAAAAAAAACTTAGGACAAAACTTATAATTTGAAAACCTCAAACAACTTGGTAAACAAACTTGAATAATAACTTCTTAACAGACTTCTTTTGAATCAACTTTTAACAAAATACCAACTTTTCCATTTTTGCAAAGAAAATTTAAATGGTAACCAACAATAAATTAACACAAACACACACCAATCATATACTTAGTTGTCAATTAAGTTACAGAATTTGATCAAGTGTTGTGGATCTTCAAGATAAAATTCAGTCAAGATTCTTAATTTGAATAAATCATAAAATGTAAATTTTGAAAATAATGTAAACGACTGAAAATTAAATGCTGGAAAAGTAAACGTAATTAAAAGACAAATGGAACTCAAACTTCTTTCATTTAAATCATATCAAAATTACAATAAAATTCAAGAAAATTTGGAACAACTTAAACTTATAGCCTAAATGCCTTTATATACTCAGGCTACAATGTTTCTAGAAAAGAGAAAAGATAAAACCCTACTTGCAGAAATTCCACAAAAGCCCTTGGTGTAAAAACGAATCTTAGACTTTGGTCATGGTCAAGCTTGATGTTTCTTGTGACTTCTGACGAATCCCATGTGGATACAGCTGTATTTTTTTATCTCAAACTGTTGAATGGTGAGTAGGGACCAAGTAATGAGCCACATTCGTTGATCTTGTCTAGGTTTGGGAAAGAGTGTGATAAGGATGGGCAGGGGAGTACCATGTGGGGGTGTTGGGTGATGGTGAAAGGTGTTTAAGGGTGGGTTTAGTTTTAGAAAAACATCAATTAGTGATATGGAGACATAGAGACTAAACCCCTTTGATTATGTGATGATACAAAACTAGGGTTTATCTTTGAACAGTAGGTGTTAAGATCGATTTTTTTTGGGATGATTATGTTGTTAGAATTAATAAAAAATTTAGATTATTAATATTAATTCTGGTGGGTTATGAGCTGGCAGGGTATAGTGGGTCGGGTTTATATTGGGTTTGGGTTTGATAAATGGCAGAATTCCCCCTTGGTCTTCCCAAATGTCTTCAAACAAAGTTTGGCAGAATAATTATCCATTTCCTTTATTAACAACTTTGCTTCTCTTGTCATTTTTTGCACAAATAAGTTTGCACCTTATCAAAAGGACTTGGAATGTAAATTTGACCAAACTTTAAGGGTGTTTCTAGACATGTCTTGAAACTTAAGGTATCTTTCTTGTATAACTTGATTCTTCAAGGACCAAAGTTGACAAGTCTTTAAAGATGAGGTACCAAACTTGTCAATTTTTCAAACTTCAAGGGTATTTTTGCAAATTCAACAATCGGGTCCGGTTCATTGTGCGACTTCGTTTCCCGTGTTCGTTTTTGATTGATTCTTGTGATTTTTTTTGTCTTTTTCTCGATATCCATACCTAAAACATATAACAAACGAATACAAGTATATTTTCTGGTATTTTAATGATATTTTAAGCGTTTTAAGCCCGATTTGGACGATGAGACTATGTATAATTGCAGTCTCATCACTCCCCCATACTAAACCATTGCCGTGTCCCCACGCAATGCTAGAATTAAGTATCATAGCACATCAAAAATTCATTTTATGATGACATTTATTGAAGACATAAATTTAAATAAACTACTACACGCGTTTTAGACATAATGTATTGTTTTCATCACGATTAAGTGACTTTTGGGATCATAGAACAAGAACACGTGAATGCTTCGTTAGAAATAATTTCGTCGTCCTCGATTTTCACCCAATTCCATGCTAAGCGTGTAACGAGATCATTGCTATTATAAGTTAGCAACACGAATACATCTCATGAGTGTTAATTATGAACCTAAACTCCCTTATTCCTACTTGGTATCTCTTATATTTTAGTTTGTCTTATTGATCACGAGGATACATCATTGACTTATGCGTGAATAGATATTAAGTCTAAAAATAGAGTTTTAACGGTGTAACCAAAATCATAAAATTAATAATTCACCCTAATAGACAACGATGTCAAAAAATTAAGTCAACAAGAAGAATCGATAAACACGGTTTTATAACGGTTTTGAACATGAGACTTATTACCATGACTTTTATTATCCGCCTCATCATCGGTGGTTTTATTATCATGGTTTACCTCCATCTTTTATTCAACTTTGCCATGAAGCTTTTATTATGACTTCGGTCTTGCCTTGCCTTTTATTATCCGCCTCATCGGTGGTTTTATTAGCCAAAGACGTATATCCTCACGCTAAAGCGAATTTTGGATCTTTAAAGCTTCAAAGATTAAGGCTTGATTCACTTTCAATTTGGGCATAGATTTTTCGGCCTTGTGAGCTTCAAATTTTTGCTTAATTTAGGTGAGCACTTGAAATCTTATTATTAGGTGAAGCTTTCGATTATTCGGGTGCCAATACTTCAAAACCATGACGCTAGCGATACCTTAATGTTTTCCCAATTTAATTACATGGAAGCTACTAAAACAAATTAGAAACCAACAATAGTGACTAAACCGCTAAATCAATATTTATTAACAGTTTATTATACAAAAGCGTGGGGAGAATAAGTTAATAATTACTACACATGAGATTGTGACGATTACGAGACTTATAAATAACTCTATCATTTCTCGTCCTCATTTAAGAGACTTAGCCTAAAAAGTTAAGGAATCGAAGCTAAGTGCTCAACACGCACGGTCGAGTCAAAAATTACTCTCATTCTCACCATCGGAAAACCTACATTCGTGTCTTAAACACTTATGAAAAACTAGAAAAAATTTAAATTTGGCCATTTTTAGCCTTATTTTGCATAAAACGATAACAAAAAGATGAATATTGGATTGCGTGTTAACGTAAGCAAGGTGAAGTATCTACTCACCCCCCCCCCCATACTAAAACTAAACATTGTCCTCAATGTTTCGAGTCTAGGGGTGAAAACACCCCCATACTAGAGACGAAGTCGAATGCTTAATCTCGAGCATGGAAAGGGTAAAACCGTTAAATTAATAGCCGTTTATGAAGTGTGCTAAAAACCTAAGGTTAGAACATCAAAGGATATATCATGTGGATATCGATAAATTCTTCAAAGCAACGAATGAAGCTCGAGTAAAACGAACACGAAATGCTTCATCATGATGATAAGGACCTAGATTACACAATCACAAACAACCACGAGACAAAGGTTGGAAGGGCACAAATCCCCTCATTAGGTTAATCTAAAAAGCAATAATATGTACATGGATAAGCATGGGTTTCCCCCACGAGGCACCTTGTTTTTGATAACCGAGTCAAAAGCTCGACTCGAATCCCCATAAATGTGATCATTTAGGGATTATCATGGTTTGGTCATTTTTGGTGGGACTTACATGTAATCAAGGCCCAAAAGCAACCGTGAATAAAGGCAAAGCCTTTATACCGGGATCGAAGATCGTGTCTTCGTTTTCGGATGATAAACGAAACAACACGACTTTCAACATCATCGTCCCAAAGGGACACAAGAAAATAGAATGAGAAGAGAAGGGTGGGACATTGGGTGGACAAACAAATTGAGTTACTCGAGGTAAACTCTCACCGTAAGTGTAGAAAGATTTTCTAGTGACTACTTCGGTAAAAGACCGAGATTTTATCTTAAACGTGATACCGGGGTCAAAAATCTCGTCCTCGGTGGAGAAGTGTGAGGGAACAAATGGGGCTTCCCCCATACTATATCCACACAAAACGTCGTCAAAAGAAGTAGACGCGTTTGTAGCAAGTTCAATTAAACGAGGTGATGACGGAGTTAACTTTGGAAGATCTTTAAAATCAATTTCAAACTCATTCCTTTTTTCATTTTTTAACTCTTTGTTACGAAAACCCAAGTTGATTAAATTGAAAATATTTGGTGTTTCTAAAACAATTCTAGGCACACTTAAAATTTCCACATTTATCTTGAAGGCGGGAGGAGGATTCGAATTTTTAAAACGTGAATCGATTAATAAATCATCCCCCTCCTGGCTAACGCAACGGTCCTCATCAAACTCGAAAATAGAAGGTGGATCATCAAGAATACGTTTGATCACGGAAAAATCACCATCGGGATCAAAAACGTCTTCTCTTCCTCGTGGAAGAGGTTGAGCAATAAAATCGTCGATAATCGAGTCGCTAGCTTCAACCGTCATGAAACTAGGAAAAGAAGGCTCTTCGATTGAAGATTTTGCCTTTGTCGTTTCGACCTCGATATCGAAAAACGTATCGATGTGAGCAAGGCCATCGGCGGACTTCTCACATGATAAATCCAAAATCTCACTCGGTGTGGGATTAGGAGTAAAAGGCTCGTCTCGTGACGATTTTGCCTTGACGGTTTCAACTTTGTCCTTCGAAGGGATCGAACGTGGGTTTTCAAAAATTTTAGCAAAACTACTAACACGTCCCTTCGGAATTAATTTTCGTTCATCTTGTAAAAACGTGGGTTCAACGATTTCCTTTAAAACCTTTTCACATTTTTCTTTTTTAAAATCATTTAACGGAATTTCTTCGTCAAAATTAAGTGTATATTGATTTAGAAAATCCTCAATAATTTCATCCTCATTAGAAAAATTAGGTTTAGAAGGTACAAGATTTAATAATCCCAAGTATCCTACGAGTTTTTCCTTTGGTTCATTTTCAAAAACATTTTTCAAAACTTCGTTGGATGACGTTTTTGATTCCTCTACGTTTTTGCAAGACGACGAAGGTTGCACGACTCTAAAATTCGAGAGATTGGGATCAATACGAGACGTACGAGTCTTAGGAGTCGAAATAACTTGAACCTCTCCCTCGAGATTAGGATTGGTGACGTTCGATGAAGAACTCGACTCGTAAGAAGCTACTTTTTTCTCTAAGGTCTCAATCGTTGAAAGAAGTTGATTTTGCTTATTAGTGTAAGCCTCCACAACTTTATCAACAATTTTATCCCATCTCTCGTCAATTGGGTCAAATAAACGTTCTTGTTCTTTAGAAGCGGCATCATATTCGTTTTCCAACTTGATTCTAATGGAGGCCATTTCCTTTAAGTAAAATTCCTTTTGAGTTTCCAATTGTTTTTCGTAATGTTCCTTAAGATTCGTAACTTGTTCTTGAATCATCGTTAAGTTTTTATTATTACGTCTCACATAGTCACAAAAGGCGTTTTGATTCATCTCATCATTTTGATCACAATTATAAGACGAATCATATGACGAATAAAACGAAGACGATGGGTGATCTTGGTCGTAAGATTGAAACTTGTCACCACGATCACATGGAGCGGAGTTATAGATATAACCCTCTCGACCTCCAATAACCTTACAATTAAAACAATTGGCACCATCGGGCAGGCCTCCACGATATGGACACGAATAATATCCACCAACATTCGACATGATGCAACGAGAAAGTCGATTCGAGAATTAAACGTTATAGAGGGTGAAAGAAGAGAATTATGAAAATAGAGGAAAAAATCGAAGAATCTTTTTGTGTTTTTGGTTTTTTAATTTTTTGGAATTTTGGTGTATTACGTAGAAATTAATCTACAAAAAATATCCACTAATCAAAGGTCTCGATTAATGAATCCAAGAAGAATGAAGGTAATTACGTGATGTAAAAACCCTCGTCGACTTTGAAACGTTGGCGGAACGCCAAAACGTTTCGAGGTTCAATAATTAAAACTCAAAAAAATAGATTAATAATACTTGATGTGGCAAACCCCTAATTAATCGTCACTTTCAAAATACGCACAAGCGAGCGGAGAAAACGAGGCGGCGCGAAGCACTTAAGAGCCTTTTTTCCTTAGGTCGTGAAATACAACCGCCTTATACCCACCTTATAGTTTGTATTTATCGAGATTAAACCAATTAAGAGTATTTATCTATTTTGCCTTTGATTTCGTTTGAATTCGATACAACAATAGTGACCGGAACGCTCAACTATTGAGGTGTGATTTCTCGCGTATTTGGATAATTATTGTGTATTAGTTGTTCTACGTAAATACAATATATTATGCACAAGAAAATGAGAAAACGATTTTGTGTTAATTGAGTTCAATTTAACACGTATTTACTTGTATGGCTAATAGTATAGAAAAATAAAAAGAAGTATTTACGATAAAACGTAAACACTCAAACAAACACGATAAATAAATATGGCTAAACACACCTCCCCGGCAGCGGCGCCATTTTTGATGTTATATTTTCGTACACTTTTGTTTTAGGAAAAACAAAGCGACAAAAGCGGGTAAGTATTAAGTATCACGTTTTGTGAAAAACGCGAATACTCGTCGTCGAGTTTGTTCTCGGTGGAGGTATGGTGTTTAGCCAACAATATTATACGTTATTTAATCCGAGTGATTACGCTTTTGGAAAGAAAGAAAGAAAGAAAAGCGGAGACGAATTACGTTGAAAACGGTCGAAAATGCTCAAACGAACGAACGTAAAAACGCGACCCAACGAAAAATTTCACCTAAAAATTAATTAAAAATCACTAAAAAAACTCTATAAAGTCTAACTAAGAAAATTACGAAAGCCAAAAATTTTGAAAATGAATTAATTATTTTATATTAATATTTAAAGTTAATTAAAAATCCTAAAAAAATAAATTAACTAAGAAAAGGACAAAATTCAAAGTTTATTATTTTCGTAAACCTTAAATATATTATTTAAAAACTAAAAAATATTTTTTTTGAAAATCTTAAAATTTACTTTCCTATTTTTAAACTAATTAAAACTAAAAAAAGAAATAAAAATGAATAAAAAATATGAAAATAAAAGCAATAAATCTGAAAAATTAATTTAAGTCCTAAAAGTTATATACTTTGTTGGAAAAATAAGCTGGATGAACCATCTTACCTAATAAGCTCGAAAAGCTGCGAATAAGCTACAATATTAAAAAAAATTAACTAAAAAGAAAAACAAAAGCGTATACAAACTAAACAAAAGAAAATGTTTACAAAAAGAATCAGGAGATGAGATGGTTAAGGTTTGGGTTGTTGCGTTTGTTAGGGTGCTGTGGTCAGGGGTTCGAATCCCATTGATTCATTTTTTAACAGATTATTTGTTTCCTTCTTTTGGTAAATACGAAATAACAAAAGGGGTAAATAAAAAAACAGGAGAAACTAATATCAAAAGTGAACAAAAGATCAGATGGTAAAATATTGAGTGTTGTGTCTGTTAGCTGCGTGCAGGTCTGGGGTTCAAACCCACCTTGCTGCACTTTTCCGTTTACTTTTTCTTTCTCTCTTGTTATCACTGAATACAGTAAGTAAATATCCAAAAGAACTATCAACAAAAAGGGTCAACAGATCATATGGTGTTGGTGTATGTCTGCTGCGTCTGTTACACTTCTGAGGTCAGGGGTTCAATTCTTTCTTACTGCCAGTATTACTGTTTTATGTTTTTTACAGCAGATAGCAGCTTACTTCCTTTTTTGACTGGGTGGAATGCACAGTTAATACAAAATACAAGCAGGTAACCAAGATTAAAAAGACAAAATGGACAGATTCCTAAGCATTGACAGATTCACAGAACCACCAAAAGCACACACCAATCAATTCAAGGGGCATAGGCACACTGCAAGTCTCAAAACTCAGCAGGTTTAAGGGGAACATACACAATAATTAAACACTAAACTATAATCACAACTAAATTGTCAGCAGATCGCGCCAAAACCTACATGTCAAGCTATCCACAACCCAAAATTGGAAGTACCCGAACAATCAGGTAGTCAGTGGGGTTTAAATGGCTTGTTGGTGGTTTGACAATGAGCAGTGATTATCAAAGTAGCTTAAGACTTTGCGCTCTAGGAGTTTGCAGCCCTCAGTTTACTTAAAGACTCACAGCTAACAAAAAAAAACGCATAAAACATAAAGTTGAAGCACGCTTTTGCTGACAGTGGTTAAAAACAGCTTAATGGTGACTACCCTTCTTTCTTTCTTAGTTTCTTACATAAGCTTTATGCACAGACCCCTTAGTATCCCTTTTCATTTTTCTTTCTTTGGTTTGCTTCTCTCTGTTTGTATGCAAGTTCACAGGCACCAAGCACGTATACACACCCCTTGCAAAATCAGGCCGTAGGTTGTTCTAAGAAAAACAGCAGGCAGTGGTCTACAATCTCAAAACACAAATTCTAACACTCAAATACTAGCACAATTCTAAACACAATCAAGACCAAAACCAACTATTCACGCCCAAATCGACCACAGTTATGATTTAAGACTCACAATCCTTTAATAAATCACACGCAAACCTATTAAACCTAAAGTCTCCAATCCCACAAGACTTAAGCACCTACTGATTAAAAGCAGTCCCTAACTAACTTTAACCTTCATCATAAAACAAAACCAAATTACAAACCCTACTCAATTCTCTCGATAGATTATGAATTCAAGCTCGAAAACAAGATTCTTACATTAAACCTACAATCTCTTTGGTAGAATCAAAACTTCTAGACCTAATCAATTTGTGCAGATCTAAATAAGACCTGGTGGTCACTTACTACCCACCAAGTACATTGTCCCAAACACCGATTAAAAAGCCTAGCAAGCTGAATTTCCAAAGATTACTTGTTTGCACAAGCTCAAAGCACTTACAAAAACACAAGCACGAATACAAACACAAACGCAACACAGAAATACAAGAAGCAAAACCTATAACAACTTGGAAAATAGGCAGATTTTACATAAAACTTGAAGACAAGATTTTTGTATTATGACCAAAAAAAAACTTTTTGGTGAAGTCAAACTTCCTATACCTAATGACGGTATGCAGAGCAAAGATAGGGGCTTGTGGTTAATTCCTACCCAAGACCCCACTGTCCCAAACACCCTCTCAAAGGCAGAAAGTAAAATTTTACAAAGACTTTATGTTTAGACAACCTAAAACGAAAGACTTTAACTAATAACTATCAAATAGCATTCAAAAATAAGATTACAAGCAACATATCATCAATACTTAGCACGAATTCAAATGATCACACAAGAACACATTCATCATTAATCATGGAAAAATAATGGAAAAATGGCAAGAAACGCGTACCTCAAGAGCATACTTCCATTCTCTCGGATGTGTGAGATTATGTGCACGCGTGTGCACAAGCAATCCAAGTTCACCTGCTAAGATGAACAAACGTGAAAAGTGATCAAATATCAAACCATATCCAATTCAGCAATTTGAGTTTTGGTACTTTTTTCTTTCTTGAAAACTTCTTAAAAAAAACTTAGGACAAAACTTATAATTTGAAAACCTCAAACAACTTGGTAAACAAACTTGAATAATAACTTCTTAACAGACTTCTTTTGAATCAACTTTTAACAAAATACCAACTTTTCCATTTTTGCAAAGAAAATTTAAATGGTAACCAACAATAAATTAACACAAACACACACCAATCATGTACTTAGTTGTCAATTAAGTTACAGAATTTGATCAAGTGTTGTGGATCTTCAAGATAAAATTCAGTCAAGATTCTTAATTTGAATAAAACATAAAATGTAAATTTTGAAAATAATGTAAACGACTGAAAATTAAATGCTGGAAAAGTAAACGTAATTAAAAGACAAATGGAACTCAAACTTCTTTCATTTAAATCATATCAAAATTACAATAAAATTCAAGAAAATTTGGAACAACTTAAACTTACAGCCTAAATGCCTTTATATACTCAGGCTACAATGCTTCTAGAAAAGAGAAAAGATAAAACCCTACTTGCAGAAATTCCACAAAAGCCCTTGGTGTAAAAACGAATCTTGGACTTTGGTCATGGTCAAGCTTGATGTTTCTTGTGACTTCTGACGAATCCCATGTGGATACAGCTGTATTTTTTATCTCAAACCGTTGAATGGTGAGTAGGGACCAAGTAATGAGCCACATTCGTTGATCTTGTCTAGGTTTGGGAAAGAGTATGATAAGGATGGGTAGGGGAGTACCATGTGGGGGTGTTGGGTGATGGTGAAAGGTGTTTAAGGGTGGGTTTAGTTTTAGAAAAACATCAATTAGTGATATGGAGACATAGAGACTAAACCCCTTTGATTATGTGATGATACAAAACTAGGGTTTATCTTTGAACAGTAGGTGTTAAGATCGATTTTTTTTGGGATGATTATGTTGTTAGAATTAATAAAAAAATTAGATTATTAATATTAATTCTGGTGGGTTATGAGCTGGCAGGGTATAGTGGGTCGGGTTTATATTGGGTTTGGGTTTGATAAATGGCAGAATTCCCCCTTGGTCTTCCCAAATGTCTTCAAACAAAGTTTGGCAGAATAATTATCCATTTCCTTTATTAACAACTTTGCTTCTCTTGTCATTTTTTGCACAAATAAGTTTGCACCTTATCAAAAGGACTTGGAATATAAATTTGACCAAACTTTAAGGGTGTTTCTTGACATGTCATGAAACTTAAGGTATCTTTCTTGTATAACTTGATTCTTCAAGGACCAAAGTTGACACGTCTTTAAAGATGAGGGACCAAACTTGTCAATTTTTCAAACTTCAAGGGTATTTTTGCAAATTCAACAATCGGGTCCGGTTCATTGTGCGACTTCGTTTCCCGTGTTCGTTTTTGATTGATTCTTGTGATTTTTTTTGTCTTTTTCTCGATATCCATACCTAAAACATATAACAAACGAATACAAGTATATTTTCCGGTGTTTTAATGATATTTTAAGCGTTTTAAGCCCGATTTGGACGATGAGACTATGTATAATTACAGTCTCATCACTAGACTTTGAAGATAAGGGACCTATCTTGACAACACTCCAAAGTTGAAGGACTCATAGTGTAAATTTGCGAAAGTCAAGATACAAGTCAAACATGGTCAACTCTTCAGTCAACCAAGTCAAAGGGTCAAATTATACAAGAATGCAAGTGGAAGGACCAAAAGTGCCATTAAAATGAAGTTCCTAGCTCATTTAGATATTCTGCCTAAGTTCAAGGACTAAACTTGCCAAAAATACACTTAAAATGGTTTCAATCCGTGTGACATGGCTATCAACCAATGAGAAGGCAAGGAATTTGGGTCACGGATTGCCAGCAAACAAGCCACTTCACCAGCTTATTAAATGCGTTGTAAAGCAACAGTAAATCCTACTAGCTAAACTTTCACCCAATCACAACTTGCCAAACCATAATACTTATATCCACAAATGGATAACAATCCGTGTGACCCTCTTTCACCCAATCTAAATCTTCCACGTGTCATCTTCTTCCTCAACACAACCCAGGAACGATTTGGAGAAATACTGCATATCAGGAAAAACTTCAAACATAAAAAGTGCTTATTTTTTAAGGACGAATTCAACCCACGTGCTTAATTACCCTGAAAATCAACCAAGAAGAAAAGCCCAATTTCAAGTTCATAACGGCTATTTCCAATTGACAAATCCAGGACACTTGGCAGCAATTAATTGGTTGGGACACATCATCAATTTCACCTACTTCTCACTTTTTGTCTATAAATAGTGAATAGCCCTCTCATTTATACATATAGCTTAAGTGTGAAATTTTCACACACTTCCCTTTTCTCTCTTAATCCTAGCTAGTAGTTTGTTAGTGTAACGACCTCAAGAGTCTGACAAACTCTTGAGTTAGTTATAGTAGTTGTTGTGACAACCCAAAAGTCGAGGTCATTGCTTAATCTTATTTTACGATTATTTTTGAAATTTTTGGATAAGTTTGAACGATATTTCTTTTTGGAGGTTTAAGTTTAAACCGATGTTGGAAGGTCTATATTTAATATTTACTAAGTATAAGGAGTATTAGCAAGCGTGATGTCGATGGATGCCAAATAATTTACGTTTTATTGTCGGTCGTTCGATTTTTATTATTTTCGAGGTTTTATTTTAAATGACGTGTTAAGTCGAGTCGAGAGTCGATATTATTATTTTTGAGGTGCGTTTTAAATTTTTAAAAGTATCTTTATAAAACCCGAGCCCCGTAAATATTTTGAAAATTGACTAATAGTTATTTCCCGCTTTTTAGCTAACTATTTACATTTCTAGCCACAACTTTCATTAAATTTCAACCAAGTCCCTACCCCACTATATATAAACTTAAACAAACACACACACATCACAATTTTCATTTCAAAATTTCACTTCCACTCTCTCTCTCTCTTCTCTTTGCCGAAACACCACCACCATCACCAAACACAATCAAACTTCAAATTTTCTTGAGTTCTAGGTTTAATCAATCTAAACTAACACTAGACCCACCCTTATTTTTTATCAAGGATCACATTAGTGTAAGAATTTCTTACATGCAAGCAACTTTTTTTTTCTTGATGTTGGTAGGTAGGAGATATGATCATGCATGGCATTATCTTGATGATCCATGGTGGTTTGTGCTAAAAATCTTGTTAGAAACTTCATTTTGATCTTATGATTTTTATTTTGATTATGATTTTGATGTTATAATTGATGTATGGTGATATTAGGGCATAGTAATGATCATTTCCATGGTTGGTTTTTATCAAAAAGTTGATTTTGTACAAGTTTTGAGTAGTCATTTTATAACAGTAAGTAAAAGGAAAAATCCGAATTTTTATGTTTTGAAAATGGCTTAACTTATAGCCTAGAGTTGTAGATAGTTTTCTTAGCTTCGATTTGATATAAGGTAGAGCTTCTAGCTCAAAACGAGCGCGAACTTATGATGTTTTGAATGATCGTGTACCGGGAGACGAGTATCGACACTACAAGTAGTTGTTGTCGATATTTGGATCGAATCTCGGGGACTCTAAATGGATGTTTTGAAAAATGTAACCTACTGATAATGAGGTGTTTACTTATTAGGTTGAGTTTACTTTAAAACCCGAGTGTCGGTTTTGTAAGCGGAGTCGTTTAAATAAATTAAAACGGTTGTATGAAAAATTAACGTAACTCTGTCCGGATTTTGTAGTTTGAATATGAGTCGAGTAAAGTACTTTAAAAGTAATTTCATTTGATAAACTTGTAAGAGGACTTCCTATATATAGTAAGTTAGTTTATCGAGTCGTTTCATAAACAGTTGACGATTTTAGAAGGAGTAAATGAGCTAGTACATGTAGTATGTACCGGCGGACTTTGTAAAAAGTATAAAATGGTTAAGTAAAGGGTAGTAAAGAATAATGAAGTTATTTATATCGTTTTCTCTCGAGTTTATCGTGACTTTATGAGTCTGAGTTTGATGTTGTTATGTATGATTTATTTCTCGAGTCATTATTTAACGAACGCGCCTTATTTGATAGGTAGCGGTTCTCGTGTTTGAAAGGCATCCATTATCGTCGACGATCATCTCGCTAGATCTCTTATACTAAGGTGAGTCTATAGCCTCGCTTTCTACTAGTTTTAATGATTTTAATACCCGCGAGGGGGATACATGCTATTTGAAAATAAATGAACACAAGTCATGAGTAATTGTTAGACCCGAATGTTGCCTAAAGTTGATTTCATTGTATTGAGTAACTTGTTGCTAAAGACCCTAAATTCATGAGCCGTTAACTATCTTCTGACTTGATGTTGTTAGTCGGGAATAGCCGCTTATTCTATTGGTATTACTATTGGGTTGACCACCCTATCTGAGACCAGGGCATTATGTTGAGTAACCCGCTGGGAAGGATAATTTTACGTGAATAAGATTGTGGTATTCTAGCAACTGATACCCTAGAGGGGCAATGGTTTTATTCTAGTCATGTCGGCATTTGGCGTGGGTGACTATTGGTTAAGGGGCCGGTGTCATGAGCTTAAATACAATGTTTGTTTAATAATATCATTATTATTACAGCCTTGAATATAGATTGTGTGTACGACAATTCTATAAATGATTATGATTGATTTTCTTCTTGTGTTCAAATGAGATTTGATAAACCTATAGTCTATCTCAACATTACTGTTGACTCGTTTTATGCATGTATTTCAGGTAATAGGAAGTGATGGAGCAGGGAGCTTTGCTGTGGAGGTTGTGGCTTGGCTTTTGGAAGAATGTTGGTCTAAACCGTTTTCTACCTTTTAAATGTTGAACAATTACTTTATGTTGATGTATTGTACTAAACTTGTTGGTTGTTGGTCGAGATCCATGGGGACAAAACGCTTTACTCTGGTATCGTGTCAGTACAATTTGAGTTGAAATCTATGTTTTAGACCATTTATAATAATCATGTTTATATTTTGTGTAAACGTCTCACTTCTGAGTCGTTCAATATATCTTGTGTGATGATGCTTGTGTCTAGCACCCAATTGTGTATTTCCGCTGCGCAATGTAAATTGGGGGTGTTAGAGTTGTAACTCCTTACCAGAATTTGTAACAAACTTTCTCATTCAAGCAATAAAATCTCCTTCCTTTTCCTTCAATCTACTATTCAATCCCTGCATAACTGTTACTCTTGTGTTGTTATGAGTTACTTGTGATCACCATTGATCATAAGAAGCTTTGTTGAAGACTTGTTGCTGTTCAATCTTGTTCCTATTCCAAGTAGCTGTTTTTGTTGATTTTGAAGCAGATTTGTGTATAAACTGGTGATGATGACGACTGTAGCTGTTGATTAGTTGGTTTATAGTGTTAAGGTGGTGGTTTAACACTATCTAGGAGGCTCAGCGCCTACCTACTCCATCAGTGGAGGCCTTTGCTAAAAGGTTTCATAGTTTCTGATTTTGGTTCCTCTAAACAGCAAAATGTATGCTAAATTCTAGCTTAATCCTTCTTGTTGATCTGATAAAGTGTGTTTAGCTTGTTCTTGTATTGATTTT
Organism: Glebionis coronaria; assembly: GCA_025667525.1. Lineage (NCBI taxonomy): Eukaryota > Viridiplantae > Streptophyta > Magnoliopsida > Asterales > Asteraceae > Glebionis > Glebionis coronaria. Next base: position 424,270,363 of record CM046875.1, read on the forward strand.
GATGATTAGATAAGCTTCTAGATAGTTTGATACTTGTTTAATTGCTTATTTCTAGTTTCGGAATTCATTTCATCAATTTTATAGCTTGCTATTGCATTCTAAGTCTTAGTCTGTTTTACTGCATATTATTGGCTCATTTGTACTTCATTTTGGTTAACAAGTTTGGCTAGATATCAGTTTTGAGTCAGATCAACCAATTGCTCATAATCTTTTCACAAAAGTTTTGATCTTATCAGTAAACTAGTGTTTGGATTTAGCTGACATATTGTAGTTAAGTGTTGTTAAGTGTTTAGTTTTTGCTCATTTACATTACTTTAGTCATTTTAAACAAAGTTGAGTAGTTTTCAAGTCAATATAAAGGTCAAACAGGTAATTGGTTGTGAAAAAGGTTTGGGTCAGTTCTAGCTTAACAAGTTCATAAAAAAGTAGTTGATTTCAATTGCTTAGCATTTGTTCAATTCTTGATAAAAATGATTCAAACCAGTTCCTACTTGTCCATTAACATCAGAATATTGAGTGCTTATAAGGAAATTACACGGTTTAACAATTCAAGAGAGAAATAAGCTTTTTCATAAGCTGCTGAGCAAATGAAAGTTTCTGTAAACCAAGTGCTTACTGATTTCTCATTCTAGCAATGCCACTTCATAAACCTTGCAATTTTATTTCATAATCTTGTTTAGAAAGTGTTCTTGAGTAGATCTAGAGGTTTTCAAATTTTTCAAAATTTTGGTCAACTTTGGTCAATAAGCTAGTTTCAGCTTATTTTCAATTTCCTGATTCATTACTTGATCATTTTTCTTTTTAAAAGACATTCCAGACTCTCTATGGACTGATAAACAAGATTCAGCTCAAAAATCTGTTTGTGCAAGTCTAGCTTATTAGATAGCTTATTGTTGACTTATCATAATTGGCTTATTTGAGTTTTACTGAATTTCAACCTTATTCCTTTTACAAGCCTAAGTGAATTTGAGTTTTAAGCAGTTTAAAACTTGTTTGAGCTTATTTGATGCATTCTAGAGCTTAAACGAGCTTATTCTTCCAACTAGCCCGTTTTTGTTAAAAAGTTCACTTTAATTGCACTTTGGTCCCTTTACTTTGTAACTGTTTTAATTACTAGCTAATCTTTCATAAATTTAGGGTTTGCTTGGAATCAGTCCTTAATTTTCCAATAGTTGTCAAATTCAGTTAGTAGTTTTAAAATTAGTTACATTTTGGTTAGTAGTTTGTTACAATTTGCATAGTTAGTCCTCATAGTTTCTGATTTTTACATTTCAAGCATTATACTTTCAATCATTTACATTTTTAGCACTTTAACTCCATAGATTTACATTTTTGTCCTTATTTGAATAAAAACTTGGTAATTGCTAATTGTTTTACGGATACGTAGTTAATATTTTCACATTTTTACTTGATTGCTCAAATAGACATAGAAAATCCAAATAACCCTATCAACCAAAAACGATCATAAACCCGATTTTGTTAGGACTTTCAATTGGTTAAGAATCGAGAGAAACGAACTTCAATATACACAATTTCAAATGACGCCGCTGCCGGTTCTTTGACTTTACGAGAGACTATCGATTGACGGTGTTCATTGGCTTTTGGGATCCGTTCACCTAGTGAACGTTATTTTTACGTATCATAAATAAAAAACAATAAAAAGTCAAAAATATAAAAATATAAAAACTAAAAAATCACAAAAAAATTCTTTTCCTAAAGAATTGACCAAACAATTTATAAATTCCAAAAGCAATCTTTTTCCTAAGAGATTGCACCCAAAAATATATATTATTGGATTCCCTCGGTTTTTATGTACATATAGTATTTTCTTTAAAAACCCCAATAAATACAAAAATATTTTCTCGATATTATTAGTTTTAAATACGTATACGTATAAGAACAACCAATACACATATCTTCCATAAGTATTGCCAAGGCAATACACCGTGTTGAGGGGCGTTCCGGTCCTTGACACACGTATCGATCAAACTCAATAAAGCAAGAATAGATAAATACTTCCAATAAGCAATAATTCGAAGAATACAAACTACAAAGTGAATAGAAAGGTGATGTGCTATAAAATGCCATCTAAGGGTCAATAGGTACTTAAGTGCTTCGCGCCACCTAACCCCCGTTCACTAGTGAGTATTATAAGAAGGAAGGCTTCATTGGGGGTCTTGCACCCAAGTAGTACATACGTATATTATACTTTCTTGTGGATATTTCATATTGAACTCGAAGAGGATAATCCTTTTCTCTTCAAAGTCACACGAGAGCTTCTCTCTCATTCCTCGTATTGAGTTGCATGCTCACTCGCGGGCGTGCACAAATACCGATTGGTGTACAACCCCTTCCTCCGAAAAGGAATAAAAAGAGAAAGAGTAGGAACACCACCGTCCATCAAGCCGATCCCGAGAATCGTGCTTTGATCCCCACACAACAAGAAGCCATGGCCGGAGTTGATACTCGACCTTTGATGGGGCACTTGCAATCCAGTGTGCAAGGATATGCCGATGCTATCAAGATACCCGATATTCCCGCAAACACATTTGAGCTAAAAGCATCCATGATTAACTTGGTTTCAAATACACCATTTTATGGGAACAAGAATGATAATCCACATGATCACCTTAAGAAATTTCTTGCTCTTTGCAACAACATTAAGTACAGTGGAGTTCCCCATGATGCCATTAAGTTGATATTGGTGCAATTTTCACTAGAGGGTCCGGCTAAGCATTGGTTAGATACACAACCACCCGAGAGCATTACCACATGGGATGGTTTCACTAAGAAGTTTTTTAACAAGTTCTTTCCCCCATCTAAGACCACGGTTTTGAGGAACTTAATTATAGGCTTCCAACAAAAACCTAGTCAAACATTTAGTGATGCTCGGGAGGAGTATAGAGAGTTATTAAGGAGATGCCCTAACCATGGATTGGATGAAGTTCACCAAATCAATACTTTCTACAATGGCCTTAAACCTCATCACCAAGACTCACTCAATGCTTCCGCGGGAGGAAATATTCTTCTTAAATCCATTCAAGAAGCTTGGGATATTATTGAGACCAAAGCAATGGTACAAACAAACACTCAATTTGAAGAAAGGGTTCATGTTATCCAAAACAATTCTCAAACACCTTGTGATAATCAATTCCTCAAGAGTTACCAAGAGATACTCCAAAAGATAGATAGGGATCATGAGATGAATCTTAAGGCAAATCAAGAATTGATCAAATCTATTAAGGGCCTTTCATTGATTAATTCTACAAATGATGTGCATGCTATTACCCTTTCATTTGAGACTTGTGGAGGTCCCCATTCCTATCAACAATGTGATAAGGTGCAAGGTTATCAAGGGGAATGTTATGCTTACCAAGAGGAACATCGTGAACATTTCAAGACAAACATCAATCCAAAGAACCTTTCTTATAAGTCTCAAAATTACCTTACTCCACCGGGATTCCCACCCCAACCACCCACCCAATTTCAACAAAATCCCCCTCAATTGTTACAAAGGAATCAAGGTCCAAGACCACAATACCAAGGGAACAACTACAAGGCAACTAACAATTTTCAAAATCAAGGAAATAACTTTTATCCACCAAATCAAGGATTTAATCCACCACTCCCACCCTTCCCAAATCAAGGATACGCTCAAATTCCAAATCAAGGATACCCTCAACTTCAAAATAAAGGATATAGGCTACAAGAAACTCATGAGTATGTTGAGAGGAGAATTCGTGAAAGTGAAAAAAGAATGAATGGCCAAATGAAACTTTCAATGGAGGAGCAAACTAAGAGGCTTTTGATAGCATTTAATCAAAGACAACAAGGGACTTTACCATCTAACACACAAACAAACCCAAGAGCAAATGTCAATGCTATTACAACAAGAAGTGGAAAAACAACAAAGGATCCTTCACCTCCTACACCTTCTATTGTTAAACCCACTTTGGTTCCCACATGTGATAAGCCTTCTACATTTACTTCACCACCTCCAAACTCTCCTATTTCATCAACCACACCTTCTCAACCTATTCCCACTTCTCCTTTACCTTCCACAACTCCCAATGAAAAAGCTAACAAAGACAAATCTTCCACTACAACACCTACACCTAAACCAAATCTTCCTTACCCTTCAAGATTGAAAAAGGACAAGTTAAAGAACAAGGATGATATACAAGTCTCAAATTTCTTAAGGATGTTCAAGCAACTCAACATAAACATCTCCTTTGCGGAAGCTCATGCTTACATGCCAAAATTTGCAAAGATGTTCAAGGATCTACTCTCCAACAAGGAAAAATTGGTTGATTTGCCCAACACATCCCTTAATGAAAATTTTTCCGCCGTGTTACTTAAAACCTTACCAACAAAACTTGGAGATCCGGGGTGCTTTTTGATACCTTGTAATTTTCCCGGGGTGGAAAATTGCATGGCTTTGGCGGATCTAGGGGCAAGCATAAATCTCATGCCTTTATCGGTTTGGAAAAAACTCTCTATTCCCGAGCTCACTCCCACTAGGATGACACTTGAGTTAGCCAACCGTACCATAGCTTACCCCGTAGGTATCGCGGAGGATGTGTTTGTAGGTGTGGATAAGTTTACTTTTCCGGCCGACTTTGTAGTGGTTGATTATGACATGGACCCTAGAGCTCCTTTGATTGTTGGTAGACCGTTTTTGAGAACGGGTCGTACTTTAATAGACGTGGCGGAGGGAGAACAAATTATGAGAGTTGAGGATGAGACAGTGGTGTTTAAGTTAGGGAAAGTTTGTGATAGGAAAGAGATTAAGGAGTCTAAACCTTGTGAGACTATTAACATAGTTGATGTGCTAGATGAGGTGTGTGATGAGTATTTTCATGACGCTTGCAAGAGTAATAATGGTGATATGCCCCATGTTGAAACCGTAACCTCAATTGCTCCCTCCTTAACACCTTTTGAAGAGAGTGATTTCCTCTTGGAGGAATTTGAGTCCAACTTTATTGGTAATGATGATTCTCCCATCAATTGGGAAGAAGATATTCTCAGTATCCAAAAGTTGCTCAATGAGGACCCCATTCCTTCACCCATTCCACAAGAAGGAACCAATGATGATCCATCCATAGTTAAACCTTCCATAGAGAGTCCACCTCCACTTGAACTTAAGGACCTTCCATCCCACCTCGAGTATGCTTTCTTAGAGGGAAAAGACCAATTACCCGTGATCATTGCTAAAGAGTTTAAAGAGGATGAGAAAGAGAAACTCATAGTAGTCCTTAAGAAACATAAGCAAGCCTTAGCATGGAAAATATCCGACATAAGGGGAATTGATCCACATTTTTGTACACACAAAATCCTTATGGAGGATGATTACAAACCCGCCATTCAAAGCCAACGAAGGGTTAACCCAAAAATCCATGAGGTCATTAAAAAGGAAGTTATCAAACTCCTTGATGCGGGCATGATTTACCCCATTTCCGACTCTCCATGGGTTAGCCCGGTACATTGTGTTCCAAAAAAGAGTGGAATCACCGTAGTACCCAATGAGAACAATGAGCTTATTCCTACGAGACTTGTTACCGGTTGGAGAGTTTGTATTGATTATAGGAAGCTCAATGAGGCTACTAGGAAATATCACTTCCCATTGCCTTTTATGGACCAAATGCTTGAACGCTTAGCGGGAAATGAGTACTATTGCTTTCTTGATGGATTTTCGGGTTATTTTCAAATACCCATTGACCCTAAGGATCAAGAAAATACCACATTCACTTGTCCCTACGGTACATTTGCTTACAAGAGAATGCCTTTTGGCTTGTGTAATGCACCAGGGACATTTCAAAGGTGTATGATGGCAATTTTCCATGATATGATTGAGCAAACTATGGAGGTTTTCATGGATGATTTCTCCGTCTTTGGAGATTCATTTACCTCTTGTCTCACCAATTTAGAACGAATGCTTAAGCGGTGTGAGGAAACCCGTTTAGTTCTTAATTGGGAGAAATGTCATTTAATGGTGAAAGAGGGAATTGTTTTGGGACACAAGATATCCAATAAGGGATTAGAAGTGGATCGAGATAAAATTGATGTGATTGCTAAGCTTCCCCCACCCACTACGGTTAAAGGTGTAAGGAGTTTCTTAGGTCATGCGGGGTTTTATAGACGCTTCATACAAGATTTTTCTAAGATAGCAAGACCGATGACCCACCTCTTAGAAAAAGAGGCTCCTTTCATTTTCAACCAAGAGTGTTTGGATTCATTTGAGACTCTTAAGGAGAAATTGACTAAGGCTCCCGTTTTGGTTTCTCCAAATTTGTAATTACCTTTTGAGCTTATGTGTGACGCTAGTGATTATGCGGTGGGGGCCGTGTTAGGAAAAAGAGTGAATAAGCATTTTCAACCTATACACTATGCTAGTAAAACCATAACCGGTGCACAACCTCATTATACTACCACGGAAAAAGAGTTGCTTGCTATAGTTTATGCCTTTGAGAAATTTAGACCATACATTGTGTTATCCAAAACCATAGTGTATACGGATCATTCCGCTCTCAAGTATCTCATGACAAAGCAAGATGCTAAGCCTAGGCTTTTGAGATGGGTTTTATTGCTTCAAGAGTTTAAGATAGAGATTCGAGATAAGAAAGGAGCCGAGAATTTAGCGGCGGATCACTTGAGTAGACTTGAGCATCCTTTTCAAGGAGATTTTCCTACTAAAGAAATCAATGAATCTTTTCCAATAGAGGAGCTCATGTCTATCTCTTCTCAAGAGGATGCCACCCCTTGGTTTGCGGATATTGCAAACTATCTTGTAGGGAATGTGCTTATAGAGGGTCTTACTTCCCAACAAAAGAAGAAATTTCTAAAGGAAGTAAAATACTACTTTTGGGATGATCCTTACCTCTTTAGGAAATGTGCGGACCAAATCAATAGACGGTGTGTAGATGGGCCCGAAGCATTTAAGATTTTAGAAGCTTGTCATAAGGGACCTACGGGTGGACATTTTGGGCCCAACTATACCGCCAAGAAAGTCTTTGATTCGGGTTACTATTGGCCTTCCATTTACAAAGACGCCCAAGAGATGGTGAAATTTTGTGATGTATGTCAAAGACAAGGAAAAATTACACAACGTGATGAGATGCCACAAAACTTCATTCAAGAGTGTGAGATTTTTTATGTGTGGGGAATAGATTTTATGGGACCTTTTCCATCTTCCAAAGGAAACAAGTATATACTCGTAGCGGTGGATTATGTATCAATATGGGTTGAGGCCAAAGCCTTACCTACTAATGATGCTAGAGTTGTTGTGTAATTTTTGAAGCAATTGTTTGCTAGATTTGGTGTACCTCGGGTCATCATAAGTGATCGTGGTACGCACTTTTGTAATGATCAATTCACGAGAGTTATGAAGAAATATGGAGTTAATCATAGACTTTCTACCGCGTATCACCCTCAAACCAATGGTCAAACCGAGGTCACAAATCGTGGTTTAAAGAGAATTTTGGAGAGAACGGTGGGAGAACATCGAGCTTCTTGGTCGGATAAGCTTGATGATGCTTTGTGGGCTTTAAGGACGGCTTTTAAGACACCAATTGGTTGTACTCCTTATAGGCTTGTCTATGGAAAAGCATGCCACCTCCCATTCGAGTTAGAACATAAGGCTTCTTGGACTCTCAAGTGGGCTAACTTTGATCTAAACCAAGCCGGTTCACATAGAAAGGATCAACTTAATGAAATGGATGAATTGAGAGCCAATGCCTATGAGAACTCTTTGCTTTATAAGGAGAAGACTAAGAAATTGCATGATGCTAAGATCAAGAACCGTGAGTTTAAAGTTGGAGAGCCGGTTCTCCTCTTTAACTCAAGGTTGAAACTTTTTGCGGGCAAGCTTAATTCGAGATGGTCCGGTCCATTCACTATTGCTCAAGTATTTCCATATGGAACTATTGAGTTGTCACAACCCGATGGTCCCAATTTTAAAGTGAATGGTCACCGTGTGAAGCACTATTTTGGGGAGGACATTTCCGTGGAAATGGTCCAAGAGATCCCCATTTTCCCCATGAATTAATTCATTGTGGGAAGAGTCGAGCTAGAGACTCCTTAAATCAAGCTTGAATAACTAGGTTTAGAAGTTTTTAGATCTAGAGTGTTGTAGGTTAGAAATAAGGATAGCAAATTGATGAGAAGTGTGGGGGAGACCTTCTTTTGTCTTCATGATGTTTGTAGGGTTGCTCACTCATCACGTGCTTTGGAGCTTATGGAGGAGGCCCTTGTATCCGGTTCACTTTGTTACTATTGTGATCTTTCATAGACACCTTGTGCTTTAAAAATGAATTCACTATAGTTGATTTTTCCTTAACTTGGGTTAAGCAAAGTCTATTCATTGTCATAAGTGTAGGGGAAGTTTTTAACTTCCATGCTCTTAAACATTGAGGACAATGTTTAGCTTAAGTGTAGGGGGGTCTTCTATCGAAGTGACCTTACCTATACTTTGTCATTGACCTTCATGATAACACGGAAATTAATTTTTCAAACATTTTTCAAATTTTTGATCTACTTTGGCCACCAAAAATATGCATTCATAATTTTTGCATCAATCATTTTTCATTTGCATAACACATTTGCATTGTATATATTTTTTCTTTTATTTTTCATCAAAAATATATAAAAAGAGAAAAAATATAATAAAGGATATGGTTTAACAAGTTTATACTTCTTTGAAATATTAGGCCCGCCATGGATATTTTGACTCAACCCGAGTTTGCTTATCCAAGCATTCTCTAGCTAGTATCCTTAACCATGTAGTCCTTTATTGGTCTATTAGGCTAAGCATCCACGAGTCTCATTATTTTGAGATTTTAAATTTGTGGAGAATGGGAAATGATAGAGTTGAAGCAAGTATAAAAGGGCTAGAAAAACTTCATGATAATTACTTGTGGCTAAACCCTTCTCTTCTTTACCTCTATTTTCTTCGCATGTATATATGTTAATAAATAATCAAGAACGGTTTTAATCGGTTTGTAATCTCTTGTGCATTTTTGTCTAATCATTCATGGTTGGTATAAGTACGTCTTAAGATTCTAAGTTAGAACGTTTTATGTATACTAGACTTATGTCATGCTTAATACTTAGCGGATGTTTTTCCTTTTATTCTTTTCAAATTTCTTTGTGAGGAATAAAGAAGAATAAGAGCGGCTTACAAAAAAATGAGTAGCTAGAAAAAAAAGAAAAAAAAAGAAAAAATAATAATAATTATACAAGACTCCCAAGAGGGGCAGTGAAGTGTTAATTATAGTAACTATTAGATTCCAATATTACCTTGACGGGTTGCGGGGTTGAAGATCCAAAGTCTCAAAAAGATGGAGGATGTAAATTATTGCGTGAGTTTTATTTTTCTTTCCTTAGCGAGTGTGTAGCTACTTATTAATGCATGACATGAGGATTTTACACATAAGGTGAATGACTTATTACTCTTGAAACGGACTTATATTAATTGTGAGCGGTTTTTCGAGTAATGGATAAGAGGATTACTTAGGATTAAAACCGTGCTTCCTTATTTTTGGATTTTACATTTCTTATATTTCACGCTTCAAATAATGACAAATTTGCCCAAAAGCAATTTGCTCAAATAATAACCGGTTCCACATTTAATTGTCATGAATAAGTTGATGCACCTTTTTACTTGTGAATGCAATGATCCCATTTTTAAGCTTGGTATGGGGAAAGTGAAACTTGAGGGTGATAAGTGTCCATGGTACCCAAGCCCTAATTTAAGTCATTGATATCTTTATGAGTTTTCCCATTAAAGCCATTTCAAGAAAAAGCCAAAAAGATATAAATAGAATTGTTTCTTTTGCATTGCATTGTTCAAAATCATAATCATGCATCATATAGAGTAGCATAGTGTAATAGCATTCCATCATGGCCAAGGTAGGCTAATTATGAGGAGAATGTAAATTTGTGCGCTTTAAAATATAGCATTGCATGAGGTCATGGCAATGTTCAAGTATAGGGGATTTGATATGAGCAAAAACTCATATCAAGTAATCAACAAATCACCCTAAAACACAAGGAAAATACCTAACTATTATGCCATAAAGCGGAATTATGTGGTATGTTTTGTGTTTGTGTATAAATAGGTAAGAAGGATACATTTTCAAGCAAACAAGAAGAAATCAAGCTTATTTGGATGAAAAAGACAAAGAAGGATCAAAGATGACAAGACTTTGAAGATAAGGGACCTATCTTGACAACACTCCAAAGTTGAAGGACTCAAAGTGTAAATTTTCCAAAGTCAAGATACAAGTCAAACATGGTCAACTCTTCAGTCAACCAAGTCAAAGGGTCAAATTATACAAGAATGCAAGTGGAAGGACAAAAAATGCCATTAAAATGAAGTTCCTAGCTCATTTGGATATTCTGCCTAAGTTCAAGGACTAAACTAGCCAAAAATACACTTAAAATGGTTTCAATCCGTGTGACATGGCTATCAACCAATGAGAAGGCAAGGAATTTGGGTCACGGATTACCAGCAAACAAGCCACTTCACCATCTTATTAAATGCGCCGTAAAGCAACAGTAAATCCCACTAGCTAAACTTTCACCCAATCACAACTTGCCAACCCATAATACTTATATCCACAAACGGATAACGATCTGTGTGACCCTCTTTCACCCAATCCAAATCTTCCACGTGTCATCTTCTTCCTCAACACAACCCAGGAACGATTTGGAGAAATACTGCATATCAAGAAAAACTTCAAACATGAAAAGTGCTTATTTTTGAAGGACGAATTCAACCCACGTGCTTAATTACCCTGAAAATCAACCAAGAAGAAAAGCCCAATTTCAAGTTCATTACGGCTATTTCTAATTGACAAATCCAGGATACTTGGCAGCAATTAATTGGTTGGGACACGTCACCAGCTTCACCTACTTCTCACTTTTTGTCTATAAATAGGGAATAGCCCTCTCATTTGTACATATAGCTTAAGTGTGAAATTTTCACACACTTCCCTTTTCTCTCTTAATCCTAGCTAGTAGTTTGTTAGTGTAACGACCTCAAGAGTCTGACAAACTCTTGAGTTAGTTATAGTACTTGTAACTCCTTACCAGAATTTGTAACAAACTTTCTCATTCAAGCAATAAAATCTCCTTCCTTTTCCTTCAATCTACTATTCAATCCCTGCATAACTGTTACTCTTGTGTTGTTATGAGTTACTTGTGATCACCATTGATCATAAGAAGCTCTTGTTGAAGACTTGTTGCTGTTCAATCTTGTTCCTATTCCAAGTAGCTGTTTTTGTTGATTTTGAAGCAGATTTGTGTATAAACTGGTGATGATGATGATTGTAGCTGTTGATTAGTTGGTTTATAGTGTTAAGGTGGTGGTTTAACACTATCTAGGAGGCTCAGCGCCTACCTACTCCATCAGTGGAGGCCTTTGCTAAAAGGTTTCATAGTTTCTGATTTTGGTTCCTCTAAACAGCAAAATGTATGCTAAATTATAGCTTATTCCTTCTTGCTGATCTGATGAAGTGTGTTTAGCTTGTTCTTGTATTGATTTTGATGATTAGATAAGCTTCTAGATAGTTTGATACTTGTTTACTTGCTTATTTCTAGTTTCTGAATTCATTTCATCAGTTTTATACCTTGCTATTGCATTCTAAGTCTTAGTCTGTTTTACTGCATATTATTGGCTCATTTGTACTTCATTTTGGTTAACAAGTTTGGCTAGATATCAGTTTTGAGTGAGTTCAACCAATTGCTCATAATCTTTTCACAAAAGTTTTGATCTTATCAGTAAACTAATGTTTGGATTTAGCTGACATATTGTAGTTAAGTGTTGTTAAGTGTTTAGTTTTTGCTCATTTACATTACTTTAGTCATTTTATACAAAGTTGAGTAGTTTTCAAGTCAATATAAAGGTCAAACATGCAATTGGTTGTGAAAAAGGTTTGGGTCAGTTCTAGCTTAACAAGTTCGTAAAAAAGTAGCTGAATTCAATTGCTTAGCATTTATTCAATTCTTGATGAAAATGATTCAAACCAGTTCCTACTTGTCCATTAACATCTGAATATTGAGTGCTTATAAGGAAATTACACAGTTTAACAATTCAAGAGAGAAATAAGCTTTTTCATAAGCTGCTGAGCAAATGAAAGTTTCTGTAAACCAAGTGCTTACTGATTTCTCATTCTAGCAATTCCACTTCATAAACCTTGCAATTTTATTTCATAATCTTGTTTAGAAAGTGTTCTTGAGTAGATCTGGAGGTTTTCAACTTTTTCAAAATTTTGGTCAACTTTGGTCAATAAGCTAGTTTCAGCTTATTTCAATTTCCTGATTCATTACTTGATCATTTTTCTTTTTAAAAGACATTCCAGACTCTCTATGGACTGATAAACAAGATTCAGCTCAAAAATCTGTTTGTGCAAGTCTAGCTTATTAGATAGCTTATTGTTTTCTATCATAATTGGCTTATTTGAGTTTTACTGAATTTCAAGCTTATTCCTTTTACAAGCCTAAGTGAATTTGAGTTTTAAGCAGTTTAAAACTTGTTTGAGCTTATTTGATGCATTCTAGAGCTTAAACGAGCTTATTCTTCCAACTAGACCGTTTTTGTTAAAAAGTTTACTTTAATTGCACTTTGGTCCCTTTACTTTGTAACTGTTTTAATTACTAGCTAATCTTTCATAAATTTAGGGTTTGCTTGGAATCAGTCCTTAATTTTCCAATAGTTGTCAAATTCAGTTAGTAGTTTTAAAATTAGTTACATTTTGGTTAGTAGTTTGTTACAATTTGCATAGTTAGTCCTCATAGTTTCTGATTTTTACATTTCAAGCATTATAGTTTCAATCATTTACATTTTTAGCACTTTAATTCCATAGATTTACATTTTTGTCCTTATTTGAATAAAAACTTGGTAATTGCTAATTGTTTTACGGATACGTAGTTAATATTTTTCACATTTTTACTTGAAACTCAAATAGACATAGAAAATCCAAATAACCCTATCAACCAAAAACGATCATAAACCCGATTTTGTTAGGACTTTCAATTGGTTAAGAATCGAGAGAAACGAACTTCAACATACACAATTTCAGAAAGTCATGAACAACCCTTTTGAAAAGGCGAGTAAGAAGCATAGCATAGGGAAGGTTTGTTTTGGGCTTTGAAATAGCATAATTTATTCGTCGAGCGATATAGTATGCCAAATTGTACTTGGTTGATGTAAAGATGCAATATAACAAATGCACCATACAAGCCGGGATATGATCTCGATTTCCACCAAGACAAAATACATTCTTGCTAAGGATATTTTCCCATTGGACCATAAAATCCTTAAGATCGCTTGAGAGTACTTCATATCGATTCATATTTCGCACATTAGAATGAAGGCTTCTCACAACGTTTCCATTATGCTCTTTCGAAATGATATCAAGGATAATATCCGGATCAATTTCGGCGTGGTCATTTGGAGGTTTGTCGTTGGATTCCAAGAGAGCATCAAGTCTCCATTTATCCGTGAAACGACAAGTGCCTTCATATGGCACACCAAGAATTTCACCAAAATCTTCGAGAGAGTATTGAATCATTTGATCGTTCAACAAGAATCGAATAAAGATTTCGCCATTGTATTCAAACATAGAGTAAGTGCTAAAGAATTCTAGAAGAAACAAGGGGTATATATCTTCTTCTATGTAGAGCAAGCAATCAAACCCCGTATGCTCAAACATAGATTTGATATAGACATAACCCGTTATTCCCTCATCAACAACTCTACCCTCATGGAAATTTCGAGTTGAAAGAGATGAAAAGGAGTTTCGAAGTTGAGTGGATGTAAAGGTTTGGGAAATGTTTGGCATATATTGTTTAGTGAGTTGATGATACTTTTGGTATTGTGAAGGCATGATTAGTACCTAAATAAACACAAGAAAATATTTTTCCAATCACTCATATGAAAAGTAAAATCAAAAATCAAAATATGAGAATGTGTTATATCAATTTCTTGACAAACAAAGGATTCAATCCATACCATTCTCATGTTCACAATGTATCTATTCCATTATTAACCAAGAACATATGAACTATGTTGGATCATCAATGGACTAGAACATTGGTTTTTCAAAACAAGGTTTGTAAGCATTAACAATGCAATTACCTATTTGTTCATGGGTTCATCTCAATTCCATCTTTTAACAAAAATCATTTAGCCAAGATTCGGATTTGTTCTACAAGTGGTTTTAGTGAAATCTTAATGAATATGAACCTAAGGAATCATAGTAAAATAACCATGTCAACCCATATTCCTATTAAGGTTCTAATTCAATTTCAATTTTAAAAATCCCCAATTATGGATGAACCCTAGAACAAAATAGATGAAATTGAAAGAAAATACTTACAATTAATTGATGTTTGATGAAGGATGAGTGAAACCCACAACTTGGAATCAATTAATTTGAGTGATTGAAGGTTTTTGAAGCTTCAACAATGGTGGAAAAGGTGGAACCCATCGGTTGTGTGTTTTTAGGAGAGAGAGGGTTTAGTTTGAAATAGATTAACTTAATAAAACTGGCGCTCTGACGAGTTTTACTGCCCGCGGTTCCATATCGATAGAGAACCGCGGGTTTGAACCGCCAGAGATAAAGAACCGCCTACAGAGGCTGGTTTTTATCAATGAAATACGCCAAATTTTTGAAAACCAAGTTTTCTAAAATACTTAAAAATATATCTTAAACCTTTTAGAATATCATTGGATCATCATAACACTAAGCAATATCCCTTAATGAAGGATTACGAGTTGAATCGAGATCGAAAAGAACCAAAACGTACAAACGACTACTCGTAGCGAAAAAGCAAAGTGGAGAGAAGTCAAGGGAAGTGAATCAAGACTAAGACCAATGCTCAAGGGATTAATGACAATCTTCAAATCGAGGAGACGAAGAGCTTGTGTCATATATAGTGGTTTAAGACGTGCCTTTCTGGCGAAGTGTTAAACGGCTTTGGTAATGAATAAACACAAAGAAAATATTGATGCATAGACAAAGATCACTTTCAATAATAGTCTTAGTCTAAACCAAAATATGAGCAAGGTATTAATTCACTTTCTCTCCCACAAAGGGCCTACTAACCGTATGGGTGCAAACCATGGATATCATGCTTGATACTTTAAGCTACTACTAACTCACTCTACATCACCATAGTGAGTCAAGTATCCAAGCAATGAAGGTTTGAGAGGATAAAATAAAAGAATCACAAACCACAAACAAATGTCAAGGCAAGGATGCCAAGAACAAGCACATAGTCAAGTAATGATCAAAAGAATGATCAAAGGGCGTGTGGAAGAACGAAAGCGTACCTTGGCCACAAAGAGCATTTCAATCCATCAAGGAACCAATACAAAGCCCAACAATGACTATGATGAGTAATAAGTCTTCAAAGACTAGTATCATTCCCAATCATCTTGATATCATCATTCAAAGATGTTGAAGATCAATGAAGATGAGTCTTCTACAAGTGCAAGTTACTCAATCCACAACCAATTAAATGATTGACCTTCATGAGTAACTACACTAGGCAAGATGCAAAGTAGTAGATACATTTCAAGAAAGATGCATAAAAGCTACTAATCTAAGAGGGATGCAATATTACCAATTAAAAGACCTATTTTCCAAGAAAAAATAGTTTTGACCAAAGAGAAACTTTAGTACAACTTGACCTTCTAATTTGAGGAGACAATGGATCGATCCAAGTTTTAAAGTACAATATACTTCAAAGATCTTGAGTGACCATCGCTCTGATACCAATTGTAGAAACTAGAAGGGGGGGGGGTGTTGAATAGTTTCTCTTTGATTAGTCACCTAATTAAAATTACTTTCAATTAGGTTTGCATCAAAACTATCTTTTACTTGAAGCTAAGTTGCATAATGATTATGTTCAATTCAAATGCAATAGCAATGGTAATAGGTAAGTATAATGATAATGAAATAAGTAAAGAGTAAGGAAAGAGACAACCAAATGACAAGACACCAAGATTTTTAGTGGTTCGACAACGAGGCTCTATCCTCGTTTCTACTCCACTCCTCGAGTACACCTACTCGAGATTTCCACTATATCCACAAGCTCCCTTCTTGGCGGAGAAAGCCTTACATCGTCGCTTACATTATTTTCCAACACTAAGCTAAATGTCGAGACCTAATCTTTAGCTAGGACCAATCTACACAACGTTGCCTACTTCACAATTTAACGACACAAGGCTAGATGTCGAGTTCTAATCTAAAGCTAGAACCAATCTTCACAACGTTGTCTCTTCATAATTTAACGACACAAGGCTAGGTGTCGAGTTCTAATCTAAAGCTAGAACCAATCTTCACAACGTTTCCTACTTCACAATTTAACGACACAATGTTAGGTGTCGAGTTCTAATCTAAAGCTAGAATAATAAGTGTGAAAACACTTATCATTTTACCACTTATTTCCAATAATAACAAGACCAAAACGTGTATTTTATGTCGTAAAAGTCGGAATTATGCGTGGTTTGTGTTTTTATTATGTTTCGGGAATAAAATATGAAAAAGAGAGAAAACACGGGCTATCACAGGCTTTTATCGAAGAAAACGAGAAAAGACGAAGTCAAAAGATCAAGAGTGCAAAAAGAACGGAAGTCCAAGGCCTGTTTTGAAGATTTATCGAAGAAAAAGTCTAAAGACGGAAGTTTAATAAAGTCGAAGAACTCAAGTCTAATAGAAGAAGAAAATTATAAGACAAGTTCAATTTATATCGACAAATCCCGAGATGACGTCGAGAAAGACAAAGTATTTAAATCGAGTCGAGACGAGAAGAAAGAAAGAAGGAAGCAATACATGCACTCCCCACCTCCTATATATACCCTCCTAATGACACATTAGGAGGGTGTTAGTTAGTAGAATTTACCTAGTTCATTATTTTTCTTTCTTTAAGTTTTTATTTTTAGAGAGAGAAAGTTTTAACTTTCTCTCACTAGAACTTCATCTTTTCTTTCCTTCATGTTTAATCTTTAATTCAATCTTGTATTTTGAAATCTTTAATCTACAAGTTCAAGTTTAATCTTTTCTTCTTTAATCTTACTCTACCTTTCTTGATTTTTACTTATATTTGATCCGAAATCATTTTTGATTTTATTTAATCTTGATGTTTGATTGATAAAAAGTTTATCTTTTGGTTTATATCTAAGTTTTATACGGATTAAGGTTTGAGCTTATCATGCTTATTGGCTTATTTTGTATTTAGCTTATTTACTTTTCATTTTTCTAAAAAGTTTCATCTTTTTATGGTTTGTTTTAAAAGATTTGCTTATTTAAAGTTTTGAAAGTTCTTATTTATGCTTATTAGTTCGTCTTATTATTAATTTGGTTAAGTCTTGGTTTGAGCTTATTAAAAGTAGCTTAATAACTTGGCTTATTTCGAATTTAAAAACTGTCAGAAAAGGGTTTCACTTTCCGACAAGCATTCCGATCACACCATCGGATTAGGGCTTTATATTCCGACTGCTTCAATTATTATTCCGACGCAAGGTATCGGAAAAGGGTTTCTGATTCCGATGGTTTTTCCGATCAACATTCCGAAAGATTTGTTTATTGGATTATTCCGATAGGGTGTGTTTGTCATTATTCTGATAGTCTATTTTTCTTACATTCCGACAGAATTGCTTTCCGATAGTGTCATTCTGATAGCTTTGTGCTTATTCCGATAGAATTCATTTAATACATTCCGACCATTAGTATTCCGATGGGTTTAAGTTTTTAGTTTTATAAAGTTTTAAGTTTTCAGTTCACTTTTAAGTTTTAAAGTTTTTAATCATTTATTTTTAACTCGTAATTTTTAGTTTAATTTTCAAAGCTTTTATTTTACTCAACGACATTTTCATATTTGCTTCTAGTTTAAATTAGATAATCAAACCATTTTATTTTCCACCAAGAACGACTGAGTCGCACTTTTAACTAGTAATCAATTCGAAAAGACTGGAATAACTAACTTTTCTAACTAAGTAAAATCTAGTTATTAAATGGCGCCGTTGCTGGCTCTTTTCGTTAAGATGAACGGTTTTTAGTGAGAGACGTGTTGGAATTTGGGATCCGTTCATTTTTAACGTTATTTTTCTTGCTTAAATTTTCAAAAATCCTAAAAATTAAAAATTTAAAAAAAAATTCAAAAAAATAGAAAACATAAAAAATCAAAAATATTTCTTGTCTATCTTTCTTTTCTTTTTGTAGGTGTGTATGCGTACCCGTGCTCGTAAGTAGAAAGCAATTCAAGCCGAAGTCGTAACTCCACCTATTGTCACCATGGACAATCGACCAATGATCGAGCTTTTGCAATCGCAAGTAGAGGGCAACACCGATGCTATTGTCATACCCGAGATTGGAGCCAACAACTTTGAACTCAAATCCGGTTTCATTCAAAATGGTCTATGCTCAACCATTCTTGGGGCGTACACTTGATGATCCTCATGACCATATCAAAAGGTTCCTTCAACTCACTAATACGGTCAAGTATAATGGGGTTTCACAAGAGGTGATTCGCTTACAACTTTTTCCTTTCTCTTTAGAGGGACAAACCCGGCATTGGCTTGATAAGGAACCACCACAAAGTATTCTTACGTGGTTGGATTTAGAGACCAAATTCATCAACTACTTTTTCCCACCCTCACGTACTACCGCTTTGCGGAATGAAATCATTAACTTTGAACAAACGTACGGTGAGACATGTAGTGAATCTTGGGATCGTTTTAAGGAAATTTTAAGAAAGTGTCCACAACATGGTTTCAGAAAAGTACATCAAATTAATACTTTTTACAATGGTTTAAGCATGAATGACCCAGATTCACTAAATAGTGCCTCGGGGGGTAACATTTTGGTTAAGTCTTCTAATGCCGCATGGGACATTATTGAGAATAAGTCTAGAGTGAAAACTAAGAGTGTTCGGACCAATGTGCTAGTGCTAGTACTAGTGACGCCGACAAGAGAATTGATAAGCTTACTTCGATTGTTGAAACTCTTGCTCTACAAACCGCTAACAATACCAAAAGCATCAATGCGCAAGTTAATGCTATGAGTCAGTCATGTGAAATATGCGGGGGATCTCATTTATACACCGATTGTCCTTCGACTCATGACAATCCGGAAAATGTGTATGCCGCTAACGGTAACTTTTCTATGGGAGGCTATCAAGCACGTCCTCAAGGTGACCACAATTTGCTCAGTTATCGTTCAAACAACTTCCTTTCACCACCCGGTTTCCCCCCTCAAAACCAAAACAACCTCAATCGCAACAATCAAAACCAACCTCGAGCTCCAAATCAATATCAAACCCAAAGAAACCCATATCCACCTCAAGGAAACAATCAAGTTCACCAACCACCCGCTTATCAACCACCTGCTTACCACGCTCTTCCTCCCACCCAACCCACCGCATTTAATCAAGAGGTTGACACTTACATGAGGACTAATGATTCGATAGTGCAGAATCTTCAACGGCAAATCATCAACTTGAAAGGAGATATGGCGAAACAAGGGAATGATCTTCGAGCCGATATGTGAAACTCTAGTTCGGGTTCTCTTCCGAGTAACACCGTTGCTAATCCAAGAGGGGAGATGAAAGCAATCACCACTCGAAGTGGAAAAGGTTTAAAGGAACCCGAGCTTCCTACACCTACACCGATGATTGTGACAAAGGAAAACGAGTCCCCTTCTCCAATTCCTCCACCTTCTATTTCACCATTTTCTCCACCTTCTACTTCCACCAATTTCTCCACCTTCTACTTCCACCCCTCCACCACCCAAGGATGTGAGTGAGAATTTCATTCCAAATCCTACATCTCAACCCAATATACCTTATCCCTCAAGGTTGAGGAAAAAGAAGTTGAAGAACAAGGATGATATTCAGGTTTCTAACTGTTGATCCCAAACTTAGATCGATTTAGCTTTATGTATACGAGATTAGATCAAGTAATACACTTAGATAAACCTTTGTATATGCTTATGATAATCTAAGTGTTATGCGAAATTAACACTTAAACAAGAACACACAAGGTATAAACAAACTTTCACTTTGATTAATGATATCAAACTTGCTTACAATGAAAGTAGTTTACGAATGAAAACTTACTTCAAACATTAACCTAAAGGTCTTCTTTTATAGACATAAGAAGCCTTGTACAATAATCTACGTATCAGATATTCTAGGTAAAGATAAATATAGAAAATACATTGTTGTTCCTATCTTTACTAGAAGTAATCTAGAATACAATAAACGCGTAGAGTATATCTTCCCATCAGTGCTTGTCTTCAATGTATCAACGCTTGACTTTATCTTGTCAACCCTTAGGCTGTCAGCGTTTGTTTTGCTCTTGTCAACGCTTGTTTTACTCTTGTCAGCGCTCAAGTAAACTGGCTTATAATTTATTCCCAACAATCCTCCCCTAAACTTGATATCCACTCTTATGATCAAGTTTCTGAATAAACATTAAGGACTAGGAGGAATCTTACAAACCTTCTCATATTGGTAATAAATAAATCTGATCAAGTCTTTTGCCACGTCACTTGAATAATCAATTTCCAGCTGAGTGATCTTCATCTTCTCCAAGATAGCCTTGGATATGAAATACTGACCATCCACAAGTAGATACTCAGCAAACTTTGTAGAACTCAAATGATAAACACCAGCAGCTGAATACAATCTCCATTGAAGACCACTGAGGTTATCTTCAAGATCCTTCCAAATAGCAGGATCCTCATCTTTTAGTCCACACATTCTCTTGAATGTGGACCACAGTTTTATTCCATTAGCTAAAGTTGGTGCTTCAGCCTCATACTTGGTCTCTAGCAACCTCCAAAGGTCTACCAAGTCTTCCCTATCACAACTTGCAAACAAAGATATGAGAGTGGTAAAAGTGTGAACCTCTTTGCCATACCTGCCAATCTTCCAAAATCCACATTCATCTTCTTCATAGCTCACAATTGGATTTCTGGAATCTAGTGGTAACACTTGTACCATATCTAAAGCTTCTAATGGTGAGAGCTTGAGACTCTTTCTTATGACAGCTTCACTTGGATATAATGGATCCATATCTTTGGGAAACTCAAGAGAAACTCCCTTTTTCACTGGTCTGGGAACAAACATTGCCTTCTTGAGCTCCATTTCTTCTGCAAGTTCTTCCTTTCTTTCATCAGAAAGAAGTCTGAGAGTGTTTGCTTCCTGCACTCTAACCTAGATGGGATAAGCTTTGCATTCCAACTCATCAAATGTCAATGCCCTCAATTTCTGATAAGTCCATCCAACTCCATGACATCTGAGCAACATGCAGTATAACTCCCTTCTATCCCTTTTCAACTCTGAGAGAATATTGCTTGCCTTGTGTTTCAAAATAACCTGGCAATCTTTTTGTACTCTGAGGAGAATCTCCAAACCCCATATCTGATCTGAAATGGTCAAGTGTGGATTCTCCATACATCTTTCTTCCCAAGCATGATACATTTGAACCACCTTTGGCATATCAAAGTCAACCTGCAATTTCAACTCTCTCAATTTCTCCTTGGCCAACTCATCTCCATACTCAAGTCTTTCTGGCTGTTCTATGATCATAACACTTGAGTCTGAGCTAGCTTCATCACTTCCTTTTTTCTCTTCTGAAGTGACAACAAATGGTGACTCTTTCACCTCCTTTTTATCTTGTTCTATGATTTGTGCAGCCAACCTTCTATCAAACTCAATCTGAGCTGCATTCTTTGGAACAACCTCTTCTACCATAATACCCTTACCCTTTTCTAATGGATCAATTGTTGGTAAGGTAGATGGTGATACCTGTGAAGAAACCTCCTTGATGATGGATGATGACTGGGATACATCACCCTCATGTGCAGGTCTGCCAACGCCTAATTTTGCTGTGTCAGCGCCCAAAATATTTCTGTCAGCGTCCAAATTCTCTTTGTCAACGCCCAAAGTTCCTGTCTTAGCGCTTTTTGCAATTTCCTCCAACATGGCTGTAAATGATAAATTTAAGTTTGTAGGAGAGACCAAGGACGCATCAAAACCTGTCTGTTTCTTCAAACTTGTAAGGGCCTCAGCAACATCCAAAGATTGACCATCATGGCTGCCCTTATCACTCACATTTATTTGATCTTCCTCCCCTTTGGAAGATTCCTCCATCCCTCTCCTTGCACCAGCAGTCTCCTCTCCCTCAATTGCTTGAGTTCAAGGCCTTGTGAGCTGACAACTTGTACCAAGTCTGCATTTTGCTTTTGCAAGCTCATGCAGACTGCCGTCAATTCCATTAGGGTCATTGGTTCCAGTCTGCCCTCTTCTAAAATGGGTATTTGACCTCCCAAGTCAGATTCATTGGGCATGGATGAGGTCTTAATGATGTTAGGACTGTCTTGTCCAGCTACTAATCCAGAACCAATAGTCCCAGCCTCATCCATATCACCAACCACACTTGTGGTGGCGGTTCTCTCTGCTACATGGCTAGGACTACCAGAGGAGAACACTCCAGTAGTCCTTTGGCGTTTTTGTAACCTATATTGTGGTGGTGTAGATGATGAAGTGGATTGGGTGGATATGGGTTGGTTAAGGGGTGTTTGGGTCTTTGAAGGTTGTGTGTCAACGTTTGAAATAGGCACATCAACGCCAACATTTAATGTGTCAGCGTTGAAGGGTTCTTGGTCAATTTGCATATGTTCAGGTGAAGGTAATGGTTCAGGTATTGGGTCAATTTGGGGTTGGGGGTCTGGTTGGGGTTGAGCTGCTGCAATGACAGCAAGCATAGCTTGGGTTAAAGGAAGGTCACGATGTGGGGGTGAGTTCATCTTCATAAAAATTGCTTTCTTTTGCACAGGGATCTCATAAAAATCATTATGATCCCTTGTGCAGTATCCTTGAACATCAAAAACCATTTGTAAAAATCGGGGATAAGCTAAAGTTATTTTGTTCCCCTTATTTTTACACATGCCCTCAAAAATCATTTTAGAATAATTAAATTTTTGTCCAGTTGCAATGCACACAATAGCACTGGCAATAGATCTAGATCTCATTGTGTGTAGTACATTTGGGACTCAAACATTGTAGGAGGACATGTATGAGGTACTTCCAGGCTGGGGGAAATTCCTGTTTATGATATTTATTTAAAGTTCCTTCATCAGGAAAAGGATAACCCAAAGCCCTTAGTCCTTGTTCTATTTTACTAATGGGAAGGGTGGAGATACCATCAGCATCATCAAGATGCAAAGCTTGGCGTACCGAAGCTTCAGTAACCACCCAAGGTCTCCCATGAACAATAGAAGTTAATGTAGTCACTCTATTAACTGTTGAGGAACTAACAGTGTTCCAAAACTGTTTAATATGTGTGACATGAATGAGTGGTGCATGAGAAAGAGCATACCTAATGGGGGATGCGTTCAAATACGCCACCATTTATGTGTATTGAGGAAACAGAGTATCATCAGCTTCAAGATACGCGATCATGTTGTGTTGACTTCTGAACCCCAATTCCAAATCTGATGGTCTAAACTTTGGTGCCATTGTTGAAAGCTGTTAAAAATGTTTGATGAAGATGAAGTTGATAAGAGAAAATTGTGTTAGACAAGAATAATAGGTACCCTGTTTAAAAATAGGAGCCAAATTTATAGGAGAAGAAAATGCATGTGATTGGCCCAAAAATAGGCAAGTATTTTCAAAAAGCAATCATGAAAATATTGAAAAACAATAGGTTTATCTCATGCATTAATTGAAAATTATCAACTCCCAAAATTACGGCCTAAAAATATGTCAAAAAGTAACAACTGGGTAGGTCCCATTGAGTGTCAACGGTCAAAAATAACCTATCAACGCCCAACGGCTATATTCTTGTCAACGTTTGCCTATAGCCATGTCAACGTCTAAATTGGTCACAACAACGCTTGGAAAAGTACTTGTCAGCGTCCAAAAATAAAAATGTTTAAAAATGAAAAATGACCTTAACAAAGTAATTTATCCTAGAGAAGATAACCAAAAAGCTGATAATTATTATAGGGTGGCAAGCACTGTCCAGTTATGCACACTTGCTTATGCAAGATAGACATAACAGTCCTCTAGTGTCCCTTGCTAACCAAAACTCTTAACAACTAAGTTACCTTATAAAATTCCTTGTTACTCCCAGGTAAATCCCATAACAAAATTATTCCTAAGTCTCCCAACAGACCACAACCAATTCTAGGCCAAAAATGTCTTGGCAGCATGCATAGTATATCAACTTTGCATGCTACAGTGCCTCATGATTTAGTAAAACTAACTCATACTCACCTGTAGACACAATCTAGAATTGTGATAAGAGTATCATATGGATACCCAAACATCCTAAAGGTTCCTAAAACCTCCCCTTAAACTATGATACATAAGTTGCTAAAAACATGCATGAACATAAAAATTTATGTCAAGATAGGAATTAAAAATTCCAACCATCATCCATAAATAAAAACTTGTCCAAATGCTTCTCCATTGATCCATAAGCAACTCTGTATCCAATGGTATACTGCTAAGACCACCTGCACATTTAGATTGAAAACCACAAAACTAACATTGTTGCTGACAACGCCCCGATAACACATAACAGCGTTGAGGGAAGCTTTGTCAGCGTTAGACAATTATATTGCTGACAACGTTACAAAAACACTTATCAGTGTTCAAGCAACCTTTGTCAGTGTTAGAAAAATATAGTGGAAAATCTAAATCATCAATAGGACCAATAACAATGCATCATCCTGTACATACTTTTAAAAAAAGACCCCAAAACACATATTATGTAAGATTGATCATTCCAATACTTGTTACCAAGTATTGAAACCTCCCAGCATCAAAAGGTTTAGTTAGTAAATCTGACACATTTTCCTCAGTGTCAACCCTATCTGGTTGTATTAAACCGTTTTCAAAACAATCTCTAATAAAATGGTGTCTAATTTCTATGTGTTTAGTTTTAGAATGATGTACAGGATTCTTAATGATGCATAAAGTGTTGTTATTGTCAACAAATATCTTGGTATGCATGAAATTATACCCATAGTCCAACAGCTGGTTCTGAATCCACAAAACTTGTCCACAACAAGCAGCTGCAGCAACATACTCAGCTTCAGTTGTAGAGTTAGCCACCACTGTTTGCTTCTTACATTGCCAAGATATCAACCTACTCCCAAGAAACTGACATCCACCAGTTGTGGATTTCCTATCAAATTTATCACCCCCATAGTCACTATCTGAATATGCAATCAGCTCCAATAGGGAATCCTTTGGGTACCATAAACCAAGACTAGGATAGCATCTTAAGTACCTAAAGATCCTCTTCACAGCATAAAGGTGACAGTCTTTGGGAGTCACTTGATGGCATGCACAAGCACACACAGCAAACATGATGTCAGGTTTGGAGGCAGTAAGGTACATCAATGATCCAATCATGGATCTATAGTGCCTGACATCAACATCTTTCCCATCTCCAATCTTTCCCCAAGGGTGTTCTCTATCCATAGGAGTAGTAGCCCTCTTTTCATGTGGAGAAAAGTCAAACTTCTTCAAGATCTCAGCCACATATTTATCCTGGGAGATGAAGATACCATCTTCTTTCTGCTGAACTTGTAAACCAAGAAAGAAGTTCATCTCCCCCATAGCACTCATCTTGAATTTGTCTATCATAAGCTTGGAGAAATCCTCACTCATCTTTGGATTAGTAGACCCAAAAATGATGTCATCAACATAGACCTAGACAAGCAACACATCCTTGCCTTTCTTCTTTGCAAATAGTGTCTGATCTATGGTGCCCCTCTTGAATCCATTGTCCACTAGATAAGTAGACAAAGTACCATACCATGCTCTAGGGGCCTGATGAAGTCCATACATAGCCTTTTTGACTCTATACACCTTGTTTGGATTCTCTGGATCCTCAAAACCAGGAGGTTGCATCACATATACCTCCTCAACAATTGTACCATAGAGGAAGGCACTCTTAACATCCATTTGATAGACAGTGAAGCCCATGCAGGATGCATAGGCTAAAAAGATCCTAATAGCTTCAATCCTTGCAACTGGTGCAAAGACCTCCTCATAGTCTATCCCCTCCTCTTGTGTATATCCCTGAGCCACTAACCTTGCCTTGTTTCTGACCACAATGCCTCTTTCATCTCTCTTGTTTCTTAGATCCCATCTTGTCCCTATAGGTCTGACATATCTGGGACAATCAACCAGCTCCCAAACATCTTGAATTGCAAATTGGTAAAGCTTATCCTGCATTGCTTCCACCCAACTTGGTTCTTTGAGAGCATCAAATATTTTCTTGGGTTCCTGTTGTGACAGAAAACATGCAAACAAACATGCTTGCACAAGAGGGGTATCAACCTTCTTGTGTATATTGGCAATAAACCCACCAAGAACTTAATGAGATCTTCTAGTCTGAACTAGAGTATTAACATTACTAATGATTTGAGAAGGAGGATGATTCTTCATGACTGAAGTAAGAACTCCTTCCTCAAAAAGTCTGGTATCTTTAACCTCATTCTCCATGTTGCCAATATCGTCTTCATCAGACTCTCTTACATTAATATGGGGATGACCTTCTTCATATAAATTGGAAGGTTCACCTTGTTCAAAAGTGGAAGAGAAAAGATGTGCAAAAGTGTTGTCAACGCCTGAATCATGGTTGTCAGCGCTTGGGCTAACAACGCTTGAACTATTGTTGTCAACGTCTGAGTCATCAACGTCTGAATTGGTCTTGTCAGCGCTAGATTTGCCTTTGTCAGCGCCTGAAGGACCATGCATGTTTGTATCTGGTGGCACTTGTGGACCACCATTATCTTTACCACCAGCAGCAGCAGCACCAAAAGCATCTGTCCAAATGGGAATTGTAACATATTCTTGGATAGGAGATGACTTCTCTGCTTGTGATCCAACCTTTTCATGAACCTGTGTACCTGAAACATCAACAACTTGTTCTTCCACAACATTTGAAGTTACCTTCACAATGTCTGGATTAGTGACAGGCATATAATTTAAAGTTCTAGATAAAGGTTCCAAGTCAAACAACCAATTTGGACCACTTTCAGGATCACTAGGTTTATTTTCTAAAAACCTAACATGTACTCTTTCAAGTATACGTTTTTCCTCTTTAAGATAAACCCTATATCCCTTGCTCTGCACTGAATACCCCATGAAGTAGCCATCATCACCTTTTGCACTAAATTTACCTAAGGCATCACTAGTGTCTAAAACTACTACATGACAACCAAAAGGTCTGAGAAAACCAATATTAGGTTTTCTACCCCAAAGTAACTCATAAGGTGTTTTGTTCTGAATTTTGTTGACCAATGCTCTATTTTGAACATAACAAGCTGTATTAACATCCTCAGCCCAAAAGGCTATAGGAAAATGAGCATCAGCCAACATTGTTCTGGCTGCTTCAATTAGGGTTCTATTTTTCCTCTCAGCAACCCCATTTTGCTGTGGGGTTCTGGCAACACTAAATTGCCTAGTAATTCCTTTCCTGGCACAGAAATCATCTAGCTTCTTATTCCTAAATTCACCACCATTATCACTCCTAAGCATTTTAACTTCATTGCCAGACTTCTTCTCAATCTGAGTGATAAAATCAATTAGAATATCATATGTGTCACTCTTCATAGCTAGAAAGAATGTCCAAGTAAACCTAGAAAAGTCATCTGTGATAACAAAGCAATATGACTTACCATTCAAACTTTCTATATTGTTTGGACCAAAGAGGTCCATATGAAGCAAATGAAGAGGTCTAGGACTAGAGTGCACTTGTTTGGACTTGAATGAGACCTTGTGCTGTTGCCTTTAAGACATGCAACACAAGAGTGGTCATTGTGGAAGGCCTTCTCAGGCAAACCATCAACCAAGCCAAGTCTCACAAGCCTATTTATATTTTTAAAATTTATGTGCCCTAGTCTCCTGTGCCACAAATTACTCTCATCTACTGAAGCTTTAGCATAAAAACAAGACATATTATTATTCATTCTAATCCCATTCAGATTCACATTATATATGTCTTTATGCCTAGGTGTTCTATACTCAATATATTTCTCATCAAGGATCTTATAATCCTTGCTTAACACCAAACACTCAGTATCAGTAAATAGAACTTTATTTTTGTTATCACAAACTTGTGATACACTAAAAAGATTGTAATCAAGTTCTTTTACCAAAAATACGTTTTCAAAACGCAAGTTCTTGGTGAGAAGGGTTCCTTTGCCTGTGATAGTACCATATCCGCCTCCAAAGTAAACTTTATCACCATCCTTAATGGGAGTGAAGTTGGTCAAATAGTCTTCCTTCCCTGTCATGTGCCTTGAGCATCCACTATCCCAATATCCATAATCATTGACCTGTTTTTGAATGCCCTGCACATAAAGAAAACAAATTAGTTTTCTTTGGAAACCCAAGCCTTAGAAGACTTGGATTCATCTGGTTGTTCAATAAGAACAGACTTAGTTCTCATAACAACCCCATTTTCATCCTTCTTAGGATGAAATACCCAGTGAACCACAATAGGTTTTGTAATGACCTTTGAAATGTAATTAAATCTGTTGCAGGTCATTGAAATCCCATTATCATCAGGGTTTTGATCTTTCTTGGGTCTCCATGTTAAGCTTGAAGAGGCTTTAGACCCCTTACCCTGTGGTTGCAAATATTTAGGTCTGGTCACGTTTCTGTCAGCGTTGGAATTGGTCTTGTCAACGCTGAAATTACCCTTGTCAGCGTTGAACCTAGGGTTTGCTACAGAAACCCATTGCCTATTATACCAAGTGTTTGTCTTTTGAAATGGTCTTTGTCCATGAGTGTTAGACCCTTTAGTGAAGAATGGGGCAGGTCTAACAACTTGTGGACTTTGCTCCACACAAGGTTTGGGTCTGACAACGTTTGACTTCCTAACAACGTTGACTTTGTTCCTGTCAGCGCTGAATTTGTTCCTGTCAGCGCTGGCTTTTGGAGCGTTGACACACTTGTATGCCAAGTGTGAAAAACTACCACAAGTGTAACAAGCTTTTCTAGACACAACCCTAGGTCTAGAAGAGAAGAAGCCTGTTCCATCATTGCTAACTTGGCTCTTAGGTGACCTAGTATTCCTATACATCTCTGCATACTTAATGCTAGGTTTTCTAACAGTGTTTGAGCCTAGGTCAACAGCTTTACCAGTGATTGGGTTTGTAACCTTAATGGGAGTTGACTCATTGGTACTTTCACATAGCAAGCCACCCTTAACAAATAAAGTAGGCTTAGCTTTCTTCCATTCATTCAGGTCAGTCAACTTTTGTTGATACTCTTCAACTGGAGTGACAACTCTTGGTGGAGGAATGAATTCCTCCTCTTGGAGTTCTGGCAAACCAGTCCAAGATAGGTCCTTTTGTTGGACACCATAGAAGTCACCAGCTGGTGGTGGAACCACAGAGTAATCATTCATCCCAATCCCAGTCATGTCCTTAGGATCTCTTTGTTTACTCACACAGTCTCCTAGGGTTTGTGTGGCTCTATCAAATCTTTGAATTTTAAGGCCAACATTATCTTTATTCTTAATGGCCTCATCTAGCTTAGCCTGTAACTCACCATGAACCCTTTCCATGATGTTTCTAATATCCATACTAGCATTTAACTCATGTTTTAAGATATTTATTTTATCTTTTAAGTCAAATTCCATTTTCTTGTATTCAGAAACAGTTTTCTCAGTTTGAGTGAGAGCTAGTTGGTAATTAGACAGTTTGCACTTTTGAGTACTCACATCACTTAATAATCTTAACACCTCTTTGTTAAGTTTCTCAGTGTTTAACCTACAACCTTTACTACAAAAAGCATCATTGTATACCTCATTATCAGATGAAGAGGAGGAGTGTGCCATGAGAGCATATTCAACATGCTCTTCTTCTTCAATTTCAGCAACCAAAGCTTTATCCTCTTCCACATCCTTAGTCAAATAGCTCCAATCCCATCCCACACCATCAATTCCTTGAACTGCAACCATGGCTTTAGGATCCTGAGCTTTAACAATTTGACTTGAGGGTTTACCAGCATCAGATCTTCTAGGAGATCTGCATTCCCTCATGAAGTGCCCCATACGATGATAGTTGTAGCACTCAACTTTGGATTTATCAAATCCAGCTGTGTCTTTTGCATTGAAGGTCATCTTCTTCTTAAACCTTCTGTTCCACCTGTTTGCTCTTATACTAGCAAGAGCCATGTTCCACTTAATGTCCATCTCTTCCAAATGCTCATCACTTATCTGCTCAAGGTCCTCATATGTAATCACTGAACCATTTGGCAAAGAAGCAATATAAGCACATACAGTATCCAAATCCAAACCAGCAGGTTTAACTCTTGGGGAGTCACTTTTGAATATGTCAGCGTCTGAAAAGGAGACGTTGACATGACTTGTTCCAGCGCTGACACATGATGATCCAGTAACTGGATGCATGTAAGAGTCCTTCTGATTGAATTGACCTTCACTATGAGAGAAGAAGGCCATGTTACTATTGGTAGACTTGCTTCCATGCTCTAAAAGAGTTTCATCTTCCAACAGCCTTATTTTGTTGTAGATGTCATCAAACGTGGAACTTTTGTAAGTATTATTGGCAAGAATAGATCTTCCTCAATCTTCCACGCCTCACCAAGACTTTTAAGAAAGGTAGCATTAATGTCAACATCACCAAGTTGTGTCCCCATGAAGGACAATTTGCTTGTAATGTCAAGCAATCTGCTTCTCACACTACTCGGCTTCTCATTGGGTTGAGCTTTGAAAATAGCATAATCATGCATGAGTTGTTTCTTCTTTTCTTCCCTGGTATCTGCATTGCCACCATATGCAACTTCAAGAGCTGCCCAAAGGTCTTTAGCAGAATCATAACCTCTATATTTATGCTGGTTCTCTTGTCCCAAAGAGACTTTCAGAATATTTAGGGTTTTCATGTCAACCCTTTTCTTTGCTATGTCTTCAGCAGCCACAGCTCTACCATCTTCAGGTTTTTCTTTCTTATCTTCTTCAGAACATCCAGCAACAGCTGATCTTTGAGAAATAGCATCAGCAATCTTTTGGGCTTTATCGAATGTGTTTCCATATTCAATGATCTCCCAGAGTGTGTAGTCATAGATCCCTAGATATTGGTCAAAGTTAAATTTCCACAATTCAAAGTTGGTTGCATCAAGCATGGGAATCTTGATGTTTGGTAAAGGTAAGGAGGAGGAGGAGGTTATTTATGACATGATGTTGTTAGGGTTTTTGGTGATTTTTAGGGTTCTTGTGTTCTTTAAGATCAAAAGTTCCTCAACAAGCTCTGATACCACTTGTTGATCCCAAACTTAGATCGATTTAGCTTTATGTATACGAGATTAGATCAAGTAATACACTTAGAGAAACCTTTGTATAGGCTTATGATAATCTAAGTGTTATGCGGAATTAACACTTAAACAAGACACACAAGATATAAACAAACTTTCACTTTGATTAATGATATCAAACTTGCTTACAATGAAAGTAGTTTACGAATGAAAACTTACTTCAAACATTAACCTAAAGGTCTTCTTTTATAGACATAAGAAGCCTTGTACAATAATCTACGTATCAGCTATTCTAGGTAAAGATAAATATAGAAAATACATTGTTGTTCCTATCTTTACTAGAAGTAATCTAGAATACAATAAACGCGCAGAGTATATCTTCCCATCAGTGCTTGTCTTCAATGTATCAACGCTTGACTTTATCTTGTCAACGCTTAGGCTGTCAGCGTTTGTTTTGCTCTTGTCAACGCTTGTTTTACTCTTGTCAGCGCTCAAGTAAACTGGCTTATAATTTATTCCCAACACTAACTTTCTTAAAATGTTTAAACAACTGAATTTCAACATCTCCTTTGCTGAGGATCTCGCTCACATGCCGAAATATGCTAAAATGTTTAAAGATCTCCTCAGTGACAAAGAAAAGCTTCTTGATATCACTCAGACCCAACTTAACGAGAATTGATCTGCAGTGCTCTTAAGGAAATTACCAACCAAACTTGGTGATCCGGGTCGTTTTCTCATTCCTTGCAACTTCCCCGGGGTAGAGAATTGTATGGCCTTAGCCGATCTAGGTGCTAGTATAAACTCAATTCCATTAAGTGTTTGGAAAAAATTATCCCTACCCGAGCTAGTCCCCACACGAATGACCTTGGAATTAGCTAACCGTACGGTTGCTTATCCAGTGGGGATAGCCGAAGATGTCTTCGTCGGTGTCGACAAATTCACCTTTCCAGTGGATTTTGTTGTCGTTGACTACGAGATGGATCCCCGTGTTTCATTAATCGTTGGACGTACATTCTTGAGGACCGGTCGCACTCTCATTTATGTAGCCGCGGGAGAACTAATCATGAGAGTTGGTGACGATAAAATCGTCTTCAACATGGGTAAACTTTCTAAGCAGCCTTCTGAAAACGAGAGCGTTAATTTCATTGACGTTCTTGATGAGGCTTGTGAAGAACATTTCAAAGACGCTTGTAAAAGTGGTTTTTCTTCTCTACCCATTGTTGAGACCGTTGCCTCTGTTGCTCCATCACTAACTCCATTTGGAGAAAGTGATTTCCTTTTGAAAGAATTTGAAGCAACTTTGGGGGATGTGGACTTACAATATGACGATTCTCCCTCCAATTGGGATGAAGACATTCGTACCATTGAGAAACTTCTCAATGAGGACCATATTTCTCCACCATCTCCTAAGGAAATCTCTATCGATGATCCGAATTTGACTATGCCTTCCATAAAAAATCCTCCGGATTTAGAGCTTAAGGATCTGCCGTCTCATCTCGAATACGTGTTCCTTGACGACAATAAGAAGTTACCCGTCATCATCGCTAAGGATTTGAAAGAAGACGAAAAATCTCGACTTATCGACATGCTGAAGAATCATAAGAAAGCGATTGCATGGAAAATCTCCGATATTCGTGGAAATGATCCTCACTTTTGCACGCATAAAATTCTCATAGAGGACGACTTTAAACCCACTATTCAAAACCAAAGAAGGGTGAATCCCAAGATCCATGACGTTATCAAAAAAGAGGTTATCAAACTTCTTGATGCGGGAATGATCTACCCTATCTCGGATTCACCATGGGTTAGTCCAGTCTATTGTGTGCCTAAGAAAGGCTGAATCACCGTTGTGCCCAATGAAAACAACGAGTTGATTCCTACTCGTCTCGTTATAGGGTGGAGAGTTTGTATAGACTATCGCAAACTCAATGATGCTACGAGAAAGGATCATTTCCCCTTCCTTTTATGGACCAAATGCTCGAACGTCTAGCGGGTAATGATTATTATTGCTTCTTAGACGGTTTCTCCGGGTATTTTCAAATTCCCATTGATCCTAAAGACCAAGAGAAAACCACATTCACTTGTCCTTATGGAACATTTGCTTACAAACGAATGCCTTTCGGCTTATGCAATGCTCTTGGGACTTTCCAAAGGTGTATGATGGCTATCTTCCATGACATGGTTGAAGAAACTATGGAAGTCTTCATGGATGATTTCTCGGTCTATGGTGATTCTTTCTCTACTTGCCTTGCCAATTTGGAACGCATGCTTAAGCGGTGTGAAGACACTCGCCTTGTTCTAAATTGGGAAAAATGCCATTTCATGGTAAAAGAAGGCATTGTTCTTGGACATAAAATCTCCAAAGCCGGTCATGAAGTCGACCGTGTTAAAGTCGATGTTATTGCTAAATTGCCTCCACCTTCAACCGTGAAGGGTGTGAGAAGTTTCCTTGGTCATGCGGACTTCTATCGTCGATTCATTCAAGATTTTTTTAAAATTGCTCGCCCGATGACCCACCTCTTAGAAAAAGATACTCCTTTTATCTTTTCTAAAGAGTTTATTGAATCCTTCAATCTTCTTAAGGACAAGCTAACTAAGGCACCGGTCTTGGTTACCCCTAATTGGGAGCTACCTTTTGAATTGATGTGCGATGCTAGCGACTTTGCCATTGGAGCGATTTTGGGCCAAAGAGTGAACAAACACTTCCAACCAATCCATTATGCTAGCAAGACAATGACGGGGGCTCAATTGCATTATACCACTACCGAAAAAGAGCTTTTAGCTGTAGTGTATGCCTTTGAGAAACTCCGCACCTATCTTGTCCTTTCCACCACCATTGTTTATACCGACCATTCCGCGTTGAAGTACTTGTTAACTAAACAAGATTCGAAGCCAAGACTTCTTCGTTGGGTTTTGCTCCTTCAAGAATTTAAAATTGAAATTTGTGACAAGAAGGCAGCCGAAAACCTAACCGCGGATCATCTAAGTAGACTTGAGGATCCTTATCAAGGGGATCATCCGAATCAAGAGATCAACGACTCTTTTCCCCTTGAGGCCTTAGTGTCTATCAATTCCAATCTTGATGACACCCCGTGGTTTACGGACATTGCAAACTACTTAGCGGGTGGTATTCTCATCGAAGGGTTAACATCCCAACAAAAGAAGAAGTTCTTTAAAGATGTTAAGACTTACTTTTGGGATGACCCTTATCTCTTCAAACAATGTGCTGATCTGATTATTCGTCGGTGTGTTGATGGACCCGCAGCTTTAGACATTCTTGAAGCTTGCCATAAAGGAGCCACCGGTGGTCGCTTTGGTCCCAACTACACCACGAAGAAAGTGTTTGAATCGGGATTCTATTGGCCTACCATTTATCATGACGCTCACGAAATGGTTAAAAATTGTGATGCTTGCCAACGCCAAGGCAAAATCACACATAAAGATGAGATGCCTCAAAATTTCATACAAGAATGTGATATATTTGATGTACGGGGCATCGACTTTATGGGGCCATTTATATCCTCCAAAGGGAACAAATACATCCTCGTAGCCGTTGACTACATATCTAAATGGGTTGAAGCTAAGGCTCTCCCTACGAACGATGCGAGGGTGGTTGTGAACTTTCTGAAGCAGCTTTTTGCTTGATTCGGTGTTCCTCGTGCTATCATTAGTGACCGCGGGACTCATTTTTGCAATGATCAATTTGCACGAGTCATGGCTAAGTATGGTGTCAATCACCGTCTTTCCACCGCCTATCATCCTCAAACAAATGGTCAAGCCGAGATATCTAACCGTGGATTGAAGCGAATTTTTGAGCGTACTGTGGGAGAGCATCGTGCCTCGTGGGCCGATAAGTTAGACGATGCTTTGTGGGCTTTCCGTACCGCATATAAGACGCCGATAGGTTGCACTCCATATCGTCTTGTGTACGGGAAGGCATGCCACCTCCCTATTGAGCTAGAACATAAGGCGTACTGGGCTTTAAAGTGGGCCAATTTTGACATCAACAAAGCTGGTGATCTTCAGAAGATTCAACTCAACGAGCTAAATGAACTAAGGAATGAAGCTTATGAGAATTCATTGATCTACAAGGAGAAAACCAAGATCATCCATGATGCAAGGATTAAGAACCGAGGGTTTCACGTTGGTGATCAAGTTTTACTCTTTAACTCTCGGTTGAAGATCTTCTCAGGCAAGCTGAAGATTCGTTGGTCTGGTCCATTCACCATCGCCAAAGTCTTCCCTTACGGCACCATTGAGCTTTCTCAACCAAATGGGCCAAATTTTAAAGTGAATTACCAGCGTGTGAAGCTGTATTTTGGTGAGGACATCTCTCATGAGATGATTTCATCCCTCACCACGTTTCCCTTGACTTAGTTTTGGGTCGAGTCAGGCTCGTGACTTGGTTAACAAAAACAAGCGCTTCTCGGGAGGCAACCCGTTGATGTATCCTTTACCGTTTCCATAATAAGTGTAGGGGGAGCCCCGTATGTGTTTGTTGTCTTGTTTCTTATCATGTACAGGGATTCGAGCTTTCAAAGATACATTCTTGATGACTTTTGACGACCCGTGATTCCGTGTTCCCTTCTTCTCGGTTCTATCCTAAACTCTTTTGATTCTCTATTTTATATTCTTCAATATTAAAATAGGAATCACTTTAGTTGTCTCTTCCTTAGCAAGATTTAAACAAAGTGCACAATGTCCTAAGTGTAGGGGAGTTTACTCCCACATGCTTAAACATTGAGGACAATGTTTATATTAAGTGTAAGGGGAATTCTATCAAAGTTAAGTGGGCTTTTCCTTGTATTTGTCCTTATTTTAACCGGAAAATTGATTTTTCGACATTTTTCAAAATTTTTGATCTATTTTGGCCTAGTAGTTTTACCTTTGTTATAGTTATTTTCTTTCTTTATTAGAATAAAAGTTTAATAAAGTGGTTTTAATTTTTCAAACATCATGAATCTTTTGACTCAACCCGAGTTTACTTATCCAAGTTTACTCTAGCTAGTATCCTTAACGTGTTTAAGTCAAGTTTTGCTAGGCTTTTATATAGGGAACTTTAAAACGCGAAAGTCTTAACACTTACGGGTTAAGAACAAGAACTTTTCCCAAGTTCCTATAATTGATCCTAGAAAGTCGTTTATCAAGGGATTTTTAAAATGTGAATTCTAAACTTGAAAAAGTCTAAGAAGTTGCAAGATCCTATAGATGACTTGAAAACCCAAAACTTTGATTTAATTGGCTAAGCATTCACGAGTCTCATTCCTTGAGATTTTAAATTGTGGAGAACGAGAGATGATAGAGTCAATTATAAGTTTGGTATTCTTTCATGAATTTATGTGAGTTGATTATAAGCTTTTTCTCCCATCGCTTGCTAATAAATTTATTTGCAATAAATAAGGTTGTACGATTTGAAAAGTTACTTAGCTTCTAGCCCAAGATCGTTTAAAAGTTGCTCGGTATTAATTAGAGTTCATAGCCAAGGCATAACTTATTGAAGCGGGATGCGAAGATTGGCGAGTCCGAAAAGGCCCTAACAAGGCATGAGGGCTACATTTTGTTGCTAAAGATCCAAAAGTGATGTGAAGAATCATTTATCAAAAATCGAGACACACGACGAAAAGAAAATACTCCCCAAAAGATCATGGAGAAGTCTATCCGAAAAGACCCTAGCAAGGTATGAGGATAAATAGATCCAAGTCCTAAAAGGAGGCGGATCATTGTATATCAAAGTCCAAAATAAAGATTGGAGAAAAATGAAGAAGTCATGGTCCAAAGTTGAAGAATCTCTCAAAAACTTCAAGTGAAGAAATTCCTATTATGGAGAGAAGACCATAATTTCAAGAACGTCTCTCAAAGACTCGAAGTATGAAGTCGCTGCCAAATATCGGTCCGAGAAAGGTCTCAAATCGTGAAGCGAGTTATGCCAAGATATGAACTTTATGAGGTCCCGAGAAGCAGTTTTAAAAGATTTCGTCCTCTAGCTAACTATTGATTAAATCGTCCTACTTTATTTTCAGCCTAATAACTATCGAAATAAATCAACAATGCATCCTCGTGATCATTCAAGACAAGCATAAAATATAAGAGATACACCTAGGAATAAAGGAGTCTAAGTGAATAATTGGGCCACATGAGTTTGTGTTAGTTTGCTAACTTATAATAACAATGATCTCGTTTATAAGCTTGGTTTGGGGAACGTGAAACTTGAGGGTGATAAACATTCATGACAGCCAAAACCCCAATGTAAGTCTTTGATTTCTTTACTTGTTTTGTATATATTTCTACCTTTTTAATAAAGGCCAAGGTGGGTTATTTGTGATGAAAATGTAAACCGTGCTTTGAAATTAATGCATTACATGAGGGCATTGCAATGGTCAAGTGTATGGGATTTAATAAGTGTGAAAACACTTATCCTTTTACCACTTATTTCCAATAATAACAAGACCAAAATGTGTATTTTATGTCGTAAAAGTCGGAATTATGCGTGGTTTATGTTTTTATTGTGTTTTAGGAAAAAAAATGAAAAAGGGAGAAAACACGGGCTATCATGGGATTTTATCGAAGAAAACGAGAAAAGACGAAGTCAAAAGATCAAGAGTGCAAAATGAACGAAAGTCCAAGGCCTGTTCTGAAGATTTATCGAAGAAAAAGTCTAAAGACGGAAGTTTAATGAAGTCGAAGAACTCAAGTCTAATAGAAGAAGAAAATTATAAGACAAGTTCAATTTATATCGACAAATCCCGAGACGACGTCGAGAAAGACAAAGAATTTAAATCGAGTCGAGACGAGAAGAAAGAAAGAAGGAAGCAACACATGCACTCCCCATCTCCTATATATACCCTCCTAATGACACATTAGGAGGGTGTTAGTTAGTAGAATTTAGCTAGTTCATTATTTTTCTTTCTTTAGTTTATTTTTAGAGAGAGAAAGTTTTAACTTTCTCTCACTAGAACTTCATCTTTTCTTTCCTTTCATGTTTAAGCTTTAATTCAATCTTGTATTTTGAAATCTTTAATCTACAAGTTCAAGTTTAATCTTTTCATCTTTAATCTTATTCTACCTTTCTTGATTTTTACTTATATTTGATCCGAAATCATCTTTGATTTTGTTTAATCTTGATGTTTGATTGATAAAAAGTTTATCTTTTGGTTTATATCTAAGTTTTATATGGATTAAGCTTTGAGCTTATCATGCTTATTGGCTTATTTTGTATTTAGCTTATTTACTATTTATTTTTCTAAAAAGTTTCATCTTTTTATGGTTTGTTTTAAAAGATTTGCTTATTTAATGTTTTGAAAGTTCTTATTTATGCTTATTAGTTTGTCTTATTATTAATTTGGTTAAGTCTTGGTTTGAGCTTATTAAAAGTAGCTTAATAACTTGGCTTATTTCGAATTTAAAAACTGTCGGAAAGGGGTTTCACTTTCCGACAAGCATTCCGATCACACCATCGGATTAGGGCTTTATATTCCGACTGCTTCATTGATTATTCCGACACAAGGTATCGGAAAAGGGTTTCTGATTCCGATGGTTTTTCCGATCAACATTCCGATAGATTTGTTTACTGGATTATTCCGATAGGGTGTGTTTGTCATTATTCCGGTAGTCTATTTTTCTTATATTCCGACAGAATTGCTTTCCGATAGTGTCATTCCGATAGCTTTGTGCTTATTCCGTTAGAATTCATTTAATACATTCCGACCATTAGTATTCTGATGTGTTTAAGTTTTTAGTTTTACAAAGTTTTAAGTTTTCAATTCACTTTTAAGTTTTAAAGTTTTTAATCATTTATTTTTAACTCGTAATTTTTAGTTTAATTTTCAAAGCTTTTATTTTACTCAACGACATTTTCAGATTTGCTTTTAGTTTAAATTAGATAATCAAACCATTTTATTTTCCACCAAGAACGACTGAGTCGCACTTTTAACTAGTAATCAATTTGAAAAGACTGGAATAACGAACTTTTATAACTAAGTAAAATCTAGTTATTATAGAACCAATTTTCACGACTCTTCACTTTGAAGCTAAGTGAGAACTTCACACAACACAACTACTAATCACTTTATCACAACACTAGTGAGTGAGTGATCTTCTCTTTGGACAAGTTAAAGGAGGGGATCAAGAGGATAATCATATGTAAACATACTTAACACATTAAGTGATCATTTACTAATGATTATGCTATAGAAAAGAGAAAGGGGGCTG
This sequence comes from Glebionis coronaria, assembly GCA_025667525.1. NCBI lineage: Eukaryota > Viridiplantae > Streptophyta > Magnoliopsida > Asterales > Asteraceae > Glebionis > Glebionis coronaria. The sequence goes on from CM046875.1 coordinate 424,309,882, forward strand.
AGAAAAACGTCCAAGAGGGTTATTAGAAAATGAGATTTGATCCACTATTTATAGAAGACAAGGTGCAACGGCTAGCTGGGCACGGTTCTTTAACTAGCCCGGCGGTTCCATATCGCTAGAGAACGGCCTAGCTATTTAAGGTACCACCCAGTAGACTACGCTCCTTTTTTGTCTTTTAGTGGGGTAGGAATATCTGAGGTTTTTTAAACCTTCAAAGGATATTCTTATGGCATATGGAATATGCCATTTTCAAATTTACATTTTCCATTTTAATAAAACATTTTTTTAAAAAGAAAGTTTATTAAAAAATCTTTTGTCATATTAACAAAAGTGAGTTTTAAGGATAATCACTTTGATGATCACTAAGTATGATTAAGAAAAGTTAGTGATATGATTATTACCTTGATGATAGTGTTAGTTAAATAATTCGTTTTGTGTTTTACACTAAATGTGTTGTATAGTTTGTTGTGATCAAAACTAAGAAAGATTAGTTAACACTAATAATGTTTTTAGGCATCACTTGCATTAACAAATAGAATACAAGTGTTTTTGGTATGCTTTCCAGATATGATTCATTGATATTATGTTTAATGCTGCCTATGAAAGTCCCTTTTTAATTGTGAACCACTAACCTTTTCTCGGAATGAGCGCTAATATTGTAAATAGTACTATTGGAGATTGACATCTCCTGTCTGGGCAAGTCGCACTTGCTAGCACCTCAGTGGTCAAACATGCATACTTTATGTTGCTAATTCAGGATAGTATGGCAGACTTCCTCATAAGGGCAAACTGTTGGTTCCTATGTCTAGTCTCGGTATCATGAGCTTAGTGTAATTAAATCATCATTTTATTCAAACTTACGAGCAAATAACAACGTAGCTCAGGAAAAGGATCTTGTATTCACACTGATTTTAAAACCTATGAATTCACTCAACCTTTGTGTTAACTTTAAGCATATATTTCAGGTATTGAAATTGATAGCATGGAGCAGCATACTAATGGCGTGGAGAGATATAATCTTGGAAGATTTTGTCATTCAAACCTATTTTCTAGATCTCGGGAACCTGTCATGTACAACGTGTGTACAGTGGTTTTATTGAAAATCTCTGATTTTGAATGATAAATTTATAAAGAATAAATGAAGTTTATTTAAACACTCGTTTGAGCTGTTTTCCATCACTTTGCTTTCATATCATGAAGTAATACCCCTAAAAATATTATTTCGCTCCGTCAAGATAAAAATGGGGGTGTTACAACACACAACACGATTTAGAAATGGATGGATCAGTATCTGTTTCAAGTGTGATAGATAAGTTGCCTCCTTCTTGGAAGAATTTCATACATAATTTGACACATGGTAAAGACGATCTATCTTTGGTTCAACTTGGTAGTCACTTGTGCATAGAAGAATCTCTAAAGGTGCAAGATAGTGATAAGGGCAAAGGAAAAGAAGTTGCTGGACCCTAGGGGCGTTTACGGGTTGGTTCGGTTCGGTTAGTTGGAAGATTTTAACTATCCGTCGCGGGGCGGGTTATTTATTTATTACCCGAAACCGAACAGCATAGGCGGGTATCGAACATGCGGGTACCCAAAGTGAGCGGTTACCCCCGGTTCGGTTCGCGCTTAACCATTTTTTATGTTTAATTGAATTTAACCATATAAAGGATAACGTGGTGTAGAACATAATATGTCATTTTAGTATAATCAAGTGACATCGAGTCGATAAAAGCTATATAAAAGTAATATAATCAAATTTAATCGTATTAAAGTTATTTCGTTTATATATTACGATTACATTAATTAATTTATACACACAAATTATTACATAAGCTTATATTAGGAGCTAATTTTTTTATAGAATAAAAGTGGTACAATAAAATGGTTAATACTTGAGAGATTATTTGAATATTTAGCTAGAAAAAGTATGCATAATATGCACGGTTCGGTTCGGTTAACCGCGGATTTCTTAAAGTAAAAACCAAAACCGGTCCGTGATGAGCAGGGTTTTTTCGGTTTCGGTTTCGGTTTTTTCGGTTTGCTTTCGGCTTTTTCGGTTTTGGTTTCTTCGGTTTCGGGTCTTTCGGTTTCGGATTGAGCGGTTCGGCTCGATTTCTCAGTTTTTTTGAACACCCCTACTGGACCCTCAGTTAATATGATTGAAGAGGGTGGAAAGAATGAAAACAACAAACAAAAGAAAGGAAAGAAACGTGATTTAAAAGATAACAACGGTGGATCTGGCTCCAACAAAAAGCCTAAAGTGGAATGCTGGAAGTGTGGCAAAACTAAATACTTTAAGAGTGACTGTCGTGGTAGAAACAAGAAGAATAACACAAGTGCTAGTGGTTCAGGAAAGGGGTCTAAGGACCAATCTCAATACCAAGGTCAAAATTTAGTACATATTTGGAACAATTTGTTAATATTCTGTTTCACTAACTTTTGAAGCATTTTATGTGCAAGTTGATGCAATTGCGTGGTGGATTGATTTAGGCACCACAACTCATATTTGTAAAGATTGTTGTTTGTTTGAGTCATATGAACAGGTGAAGACAAATCTGTCCATTACATGGGTGATGATCATTTTGCTCTTGTTCATGAAAAAGGAAGTGTGGTGTTGGAATTCAGTTCTGGAAAATCTATTACTTTGTTTAATGTGTTGTATATTCCTAAACTTCATAAGAATTAAATTTCTGGTCTTGTATTAAATAAGTGTGTCTACAATCAAGTCTATGAATCTGATTAGTATATCTTATCAAAGTCTGGTGTATTTGTAGGATTTGGTTATTATAATAATGGAATGTGTATGTTAAATTTAAATAAAGTTCCTGGTGATTCTGGTTATGTTTATATGTCTTCTTCTACCGTTGTTAATACCTCATTATAGCATGCCCGTTTAGGACATGTGCACTTTTAAAGAATGCTTGAAATGTCTAAAGATGATTTAATTCATGCCATTGATGAAAATAATGAAAAATGTAATACTTTCATCTTAACAAAAATTACTAGGCAACCATTTAAAAGTATAACAAGAAAATATGTCATACTTGAATTAATACATAGTGAATTATGTGATTGTCATGCAACACCATCTTTAAGAAATAAAAAATATGTTATCACTTTTATAGATGATGCCTCTAGGTTTTGCTATGTTTACTTGCTGCATGCAAAAGATGAAGCCCTAAATAAATCTAGAATTTATTAAACCAAAGTTGAATTGCAACAAAATGACTTGATTAAAACCTTATGCGCAGATAGAGGTGGTGAATACTATGATGCTGTATACTTCCAATTTGTAGGAATCATTCATGAAACTACGTCTTCTTACACACCACAAAAAAATAGTGTGGCTGAAAGAAAAAATAGAGCTCTTAAAGAAATGTTTAATTCCATGCTATCTTACTCTGTTTGAGAGAAGGGTTCTAGGTAGAAGCCATGTTAACGGCTTACTATCTATTGAATAGGGTTCCTAATAAAAGGAGCAAAACTACCGCATATGAACTTTGGTAAACGACCAAACTTGACATTTTTGCGAGTTTTAGGGTGTCGGACCGTTGTTAGGCTTCCAGACCCTAAAAGAAAAAATTGGGTGAAAAGGGTATTAATCGCATATTTGTTGGGTATGATGAGCATTCTAAGGCATATAGGTTTTTTTGTTATAGAACATAATGATCATATTTCTATTAAAACAATTATAGAATCAAGAGATGCTATATTTGATGAGAATCATTTCTCTTCAATACCTAGACCAAAAGATATTATATATATATCAAATGAATTTCAAGGGGATGATCATTCAAATGATGTACCAAATGAGATTCTTGAACTACTGATAACGCTCAAATCCAACATGTATTAATAAGCGTTATCTTCACTATTGATATAGTATTTGTGGTAATAAACGGACTTTTATTGCTAATATTGTGCAAAGTTCGGTTATTCTGTTTTGTAGGAAGCAAGGATGAAGAAACGTGAATAAAGGAATAAAAAGCGCGAATTGGAGGCGAAGGAATAAACGAGGCATGGAAATGTAAGCTCTCGTATGAAGAATAAATTAGAACGAAGGAGTCTTGGAAAGTTTAGAGGAAAGATGGAGGAAGATATAAAGAAGAAGGACTAGAAGGGAAAAATGTGGAAGATGGCCTAGTTGCCACCAGCAACTTTTATTCTGCCACCAGCAAAACAACACCATTTTGCCACCAGCTGAAATAAATTCGCCACCAGCATTTTGCAGCCCGTTTGCCACCAGCAGGATCAAAGTTTCCACCAGCATTTTGACAGTCAGGTTTAGCAAAAGTCACACTTAAACACTCTTAAACCACCACCATCAATGAGAGGCTTCTCATTTCCATTCCATTATCATTTCCAAACGTTTTTGCCTTCTCCTCAATCTAAAATCATGTATAAATTAGACCCTAGAGTCATTAGTTTTAGTGTGCTTAATCCAAGTATCATTCTAACCCTTGACAAAGGTTAGAATCACCATTCTTACATAACCCGAAAGATAATAAACCCTGTTAATCCTCTTAGGAGGGACGGATTTCGTGAAGGAGAGATTCGGGTGGAAGTTTATTGATCAATTGGAGGCATTGGAATTGCTATAAATTCTATTTTGTTATTTCCTTGTGTTTTGAAGAACTATTGGTAAATTCTTGTACTTGAGTTGATTCTCATTATAATTTAAGTATTGTTGAATGTTTGAGAAAGTTATGAATTGTGTTGCAATGTATTTGAATTCCGAGTAGTGTGATATACTTGTGTGATGAACATGAATTCTAAAGGAGAGTTTGGTTTTATGATCAAGAGAATATAATTGGGTTTTATGGTTGATAATTTCTTGAAACATGTTTTGATAATCAAATGAAATATAGCTTTTTATTGGATTTAGAGGTCGAAAGGATTTTAGGTAAACTATGTTCCAAAAGATTTATGCATGAGTCAATTTAGTTTCTTGGTGATGGACACTCACCTTGACGAGTTGGTTAAAGGAATTTGTCAAATGATTTATCTTGGGTATAGGTCGAAAGAACCCATTCAAACCAAACTTATCTCTTTGTATTTTCTAACAAAAGGGGATTATAATGAATTGGAATAGATAATCATAGGTCGAAAGGGTTTGTCTACACCAATTTTTTAATATGGATTCTATGAAAAATACCATGGAATGGAATTCATGTACTTTAGATTTGTGATTCATAGTTGCTAAACGCACGCAAATTATCTCTCCTACGGATGAAATGGAATTCACACAAGTATTGCTTTTAATTATGTTTTCCTTTACAAAGTTAATTCTAGCGGTAATATCGGTAGTGACAACCCTATTACCTACACCACCTAAACATTTTGAATATGCGCAAATCCCATGGGACGATCTTGACTTACCCGACTTTACTACAATAGAACGAGTATACTTGCTCGTATGCGTAGTTAAGGAATTAATAAGTCTTGTTTATAAATGTAAAACTAGGAGTGCAAGACGCGCATCAAGTTTTTGGCGCCGCTGCTGGGGATTTGTTTATTTTTCATGTTATAATTATTACAAATTAGTGGTGGTGTTAAAATTTAGTTGTTAGTTTTAATAAAATTGAATAAGAATAGGTTTAGGATCTTATAGTTTAAATAAAATGCTTGAATAAATGTGTCTTATGTTTATTTGATGTTTGCATTGCATATTTCATAAGCTCACTCATACACATAAAATTACAAAAAGATAATAAAAGCGATTAGGTAATGTTTGGATTAGCCTTTATTTTGTTTTGATTAGAAGTTATATGTTTTTGTTTTGTTTGATTTTGTCCCTTTAATGAAAAACTCCGAAAATATGTTTTTAGAAAAATTCAAAAAAATTTGGTAAAAAAGAGGTGTTAAATCAAAGTAAAAAAAATTAAAAAAAACTGTGTAGGCAGTTTTGCCGCCGGCAAAAACACCTTGCCGGCCGGCAAAACGGCCACTGTTCCCATGTTGCCGCCGGCAAAACCACCTTGCCGGTCGGCAAAACAGGTACTGTAAAAAAATAATTATTTTTGTTTGTTTGACTTGCTTTTAGGGATTTGATTGTATGCTTAGTTGCATAATGATTATTTTCTTTTACTAACGCTAACCCTAACGTTTATGAACTTTGTCATGTTTGTCTTATTCTTAAAGATGAATACTCTTAGCGAGATTTCCGCATACTTGAATGGGTTAGAAGGAGAACTCAACGATGAATGTGACTCAAGTGTCACTAATGTGGAAAAAACTAAGGACGAGAAAGACTTGTGGAAAGCTTTGCCTCACAAGAGCGTGATAATCAATGAAGAAGGATCTGAAGCAGTCTATCAAAGAGTCGAATATCGTTCATACACTGAACCGTTAATGCGGTTTGCTATTCCATGTACGGTTGAAAATCAAGGGGCGTGGGATGCTGAATTAAACCTTACTTACCCAACCAATTACATGAAGGAGGAGATGTTGGGAAAGCTTGGGTTCGTGATAGTTGGCTAAACCGAATATGGAAGACGTGTGGTACGAGACGTGTGGTACGAGACGTATGGGTAAACATCCATGCGTATGAATTTTTGACAGAATTTTATATCATAGATCACGCCGACATAGGTGAACCGTCGGTGGTCTTTGGTTACAAGTTTCTATGAGAGACTAGGTGTGTTGTGGATTTTGAGCAAGGTACACTAACAGTCAATTTGACCAAACTCAAATGTGAGAAACACGATTATGTTGAGTTTTTGGTTGAAGACGGACCTAAGGTTGAAAGCGAGAATGAATTAGTAAAGATGGGGAAGGCAAAGAGAAACAAGAACACGGAGGCAAGCAAACTAACTCCAAATAATTACTTGCCAACACAAGCCGAGCTTGAGGAAGGATCTCCTTCCGCTTTTGTGCCCAATCCATTACCATTGGCTTATCCTCTCTCCAATAAACAAAAGGAGAGGATAAGAATTATCTTGAACAAGAAGGAGGAGGAACTCAAAGAGCCCAAGCCAATCTTGGAGGTCTTAGAGAATTATGTAAGCTACCGAAAGAAGCTTGATGAAATAGAAATGGGTAAGGCCTGATAGGTGTGTAAACACCCATCCTTTTACCACTTAATTCGGGCTAAAACGAGACCAAAACACGTATTTAATATCATTTGTTTGGAATTATGCGTGGTTTTTGTGTTTATTGTGTTTTCAGAGCCAACCGGATAAATATTGAAGAAAACATGGGATTGCACGGGTTTTACTGAAGAAAAAGACTCAAGATAAAGTCTATTGTCCAAGAGATGCAAAAGATTTGAAGTCACTGGGCCTATTCGAAGATTTATCGAAGAAAAGGACCAAAGATGGAAGATTTATATAAGTCGAAGAAACTCAAGTCTATTAAATGAAGAAATTAAAAGACGAGTTGAATTTAATCGACGACAAATCCCGAATCAGAATCGAAAACGGAAACTTTTCTGAAAAGACGAAAAGACACAAAGAACGGGAGAAAGCCCACTCACCAACCAAAGGAAAGACCTATAAATAGGCCATCCCACACACATTTTTGGAGCTAGCTAGTTTTTCTTTCTTCCTCCCTTTTCTTTCCTCCTGGTTCGTAGAACACCATCACCACTAGGGTGATTGGTGATTTTTATTATTAGTTCTTTGATCTTGTAATTTTAATTCTTGTTTCATCTTGTCAAAACATTAATCATCCAATTCAAAGTTCTTGTTTAATCTTTCATTTCATCTTGTTCATCTCCATTTTTATCTTCAAGTTCTTAAGTTTTATTTTTCTTGGTTTGATCTTCAAAAGTTGTTTGGATTTGTGTTTTTATTAGTGGGATTTGTTGCTTATGGTGTCTAAATGATTTGTGTTTAATTTGGTAAATTCTTTTTAAGTATTTGATTTGATTTTGATAAAAATCTGTGTTCCGTGTTCTTCGCTGCACTGTTTCTGTAACTGGGTTTCCAGACTTCCGAATCAAGACAAAAAGTTCCGAATGAGTCCTTCATTCGGAATCTTCCGAACCAAGCACTAAGTTCCGGATCAGTTACTTCCGCATCATTGAGTTCCGAATCAAGAGAAAACTTCCGAATCAAGCTTTCATCCGGAAAGTTCCGGATCAGTCATAAAGTTCCGAACCAATCCTTCATTCGGAAGTTTCCAAACTTCCGAATCAACACCCTTCATTCGGAAAGTTCCGGATGAGTATGTTCCGAATGAGTGAATAGTATGTTCCGAATCAGATAGTTCCGAATCAAGGTCTAAACTTCCGAATCAGTTATTTTTGAGTTTAGCTACTGCTTTACTGTTGTTTATTTACTGTTTCTTTGCTCATTTTTCACAATTTATACTTTAACTTTAATTTTAATTTGAACTTTAAATTTTAAATTTTAATTTTGATTTTGATTTTAATTTTTAGCCAAGCTTTTGTTAATCTTAATTAAAGTAATTGCCTCTGATTTAAACTTTCATTTCCACTTTCTATTAGACTAGAAAACCCAACCCCTTTATTTAGTAACCAAGAACAATCATTCCACTTAAGACCTAGATCAATTCGAGAGGATATCGAGAAACTTAAAATTGAACCCATTGAAAAACCGTGTATCAAATGGCGCCGCTGCCGGCTCTTCTCGTTAAGATCAAAAGTTTTTTGTGAGAAATTGGATTTTGGGATCCGTTCCCCGTGAACGTTACTTTTTCAAAAATTTTCAAAAACAACTAAAAAATATAAAATTTTCAAAAATCCTAAAAAGTAAAAAACAATAAAAACCAAAAATATTTTTGCTTTGTTTTTCTTTGTTCGTTCTTTTGCAGGTGTATGCGCACTCGATCCACGTCTTATCAAGAGCCCGAGCCTCTCGATAACTTAGACATGGCTGGTGTACAAAACAACAACAACATACCACCTCCGAACAACAATAATAACAACAACAACCCGCCTTTCAACAACATGAATAACAACAACAATGAGCACCTTCCGGATAATCGCCCAATGATTGAATTGCTGCAAGCTCATGTTGATGGCAACACGGATCCAATTGTCATCCCACCAATTGCCGCCAACAACTTCGAGCTCAAGTCAGGCTTTATCCAGATGGTCTCAGCTCAACCATTCTTGGGACGCACCATTGATGATCCACACGACCACATCAAGAGATTTCTACAACTCACTAACACGGTCAAGTTCAATGGAGTTTCCCAAGAAGTGATAAGGTTACAACTTTTTCCTTTTTCTTTAGAGGGACAAGCCCGGCATTGGCTTGCTAAGGAACCGCCACAGAGTATTCTCTCGTGGACGGATTTGGAAACAAAGTTTATCAACTACTTTTTTCCACCCTCTCGTACTACCGCTTTGCGGAATGAGATTATAAACTTTGAACAAAAGTACGATGAGTCATTCAGTGAATCTTGGGATCGTTTTAAAGATCTTTTAAGAAAATGCCCACAACATGGTTTTACCAAAGTACATCAAATTAATACTTTTTACAATGGTTTAAGCATGAGTGACCAAGATTCACTGAATAGTGCCTCAGGGGGTAATTTATTGGCTAAGACGTCCAATGCTGCTTGGGACATCATTGAGAACAAATCTCGTGTGCAAACCAAGAGTGTTAGGACCAATGTTGCTAGTGCTAGCACTAATGACAGCGACAAGCGATTAGACAAAATCACTACGCTTCTTGAATCGCTTGTCACCCACACCGTCAGCAACAACAACAGCAACAACGCCAAAAATGCACAAGTGAACGCTGTCAGCCAACCTTGTGAGATATGCGGTGGTCCCCACTCTTACACAACTTGTACCGCCACCCAAGATTACCCTGCTGAGAATGTGAATGCGGCATATGGCACCTACCAACAACCTGCTTATCAAGCTAGACCTCAAGGTGACCGTAACTTGCTTAGCTACCGCAGCAACAACTATCTTTCACCACCTGGCTTTCCTCCTACCAACCCAAACCTACAACAAAACCTTAACCGCCCTCCTCAACAACAACAACAACCTCGACAACCATACGTTCCACCTCACAAGCAGCAATAACCACCTCAACGTAACAATCAAATCTACCAACAACCTGCTTACCAACCACCTGCATACAATGCTCCTTCCAACCAAACCAACACTGCACTACACCAAGAGGTCGCCACCTATATGAGGACCAATGATGTGATAGTGGGAAATCTCCAAGAAGAAGTGCGCAATTTGAAGGCAGATTTGGTCAAGCAAGGAAATGATTTGCGAGCTGATATGAGAAACACGTTGGATAGCCAGACTAATGATCTGAGGAACATGATGGCTAGTTTTTTCCAAAGTAGTCAACCCTCTTCTTCGGGTACTCTTCCGAGTAACACCGTTGCGAACCCAAGAGGGGAGATAAAAGCAATCACTACTAGAAGTGGTAAAGGTACCAAGGAACCCGAGCTTCCTATACCGCCACCGGTGGTTGTGACTAAGGAGAACGAGTCACCTGCTCCCATTCCTCATCCTTCTCCTTCCCCAATTTCTCCACCTCTTCTTTCTACCTCTCCTCCACCCGTGGTTGTGAGTGATCCTATACTCCCAAAGCCTTCCTCTTCTTCCAATATACCTTATCCTTCTAGGTTGAGGAAAGAGAAGCAAAAGAGCAAGGATGATATTCAGGTTTCGAATTTCCTTAAAATGTTCAAACAACTGAATTTTAATATCTCCTTTGCTGAGGCTCTCGCTCACATGCCCAAGTATGCTAAAATGTTTAAAGACCTTCTGAGCGACAAGGAAAAGCTCCTCGACATTGCCAACACCCAACTTAATGAGAACTGCTCCGCAGTGCTCTTAAGGAAATTACCAACCAAGCTTGGTGATCCGGGTCGTTTTCTTATCCCTTGCAATTTCCCGGGAGTAGAGAATTGCATGGCCCTAGCCGATCTAGGTGCCAGTATTAATCTCATTCCTCTAAGTGTTTGGAAGCAATTATCTCTCCCAGAGCTAGTCCCCACTAAAATGACTTTGGAATTGGCCAACCGTACGGTTGCTTATCCAGTGGGGATAGCCGAAGACGTCATCGTAGGAGTCGACAAATTCACCTTTCCTGCTGATTTTGTTGTCGTCGACTACGAAATGGACCCCCGTGTGCCACTTATTGTTGGTCGTCCATTCCTTAGGACCGGTCGCACTCTCATTGATGTTGAAGCCGGAGAGCTTATCATGAGAGTGGGTGACGACAAAGTAGTCTTCAACATGGGAAAGTTGTCTAAACAGCCTTATTCATATGAGAGCGTTAATTGTATTGACGTTCTTGATGAGGCTTGTGAAGAACACTTTAATGATGCTTGCAAAAGTATTCCTACCTCTCTTCCCACTGTTGAGACCGTGTCCTCTATTGATTCATCGTTGTCTCTATTTGGAGATAGTGATTCATTCTGGAACAATCTTGAAGCTACCATGGGAGATGCGAATTTAGCTACTAATGATTCTCCCACCGAGGGGGATGAAGACATGAGTTTCTTTGACAATCTTCTCACTGAAGACAATCCTTCGCCTCCATCTCCCACGGTTACTGCTATCGATGCCACGAGTTTGAAAACGCCTCCCGTCGAAAATCCTCCGGATTTGGAACTTAAGGAGTTGCCGCCACATCTCGAGTATGTGTTCCTTGATGACAACAAGAAGTCGCCCGTCATTATTGCAAAGGATTTGAAAGATGAAGAGAAGACTCGCCTCGTTGCTGTGTTGAAAGCTCACAAGAAGGCTATTGCTTGGAAAATCTCGGATATTCGTGGAATTGATCCTCACTTCTGCACACACAAAATTCTCATGGAGGACGACTTCAAGCCCACTATTCAAAGCCAACGAAGGGTGAATCCAAAAATACATGAAGTCATCAAAACAGAGGTTATCAAACTTCTTGATGCGGGTATGATTTACCCTATTTCGGATTCACCGTGGGTTAGTCCAATCCATTGTGTGCCCAAGAAGGGCGGAATAACCGTTGTTCCCAATGAACACAACGAGTTGATTCCCACTCGTCTCGTTACTGGGTGGAGAGTTTGTATAGACTACCGCAAACTCAATGATGCCACGAGAAAGGATCATTTCCCTCTACCTTTTATGGACCAAATGCTTGAACGATTAGCCGGTAATGAATATTACTGCTTTTTGGATGGTTTCTCGGGTTATTTTCAGATACCCATCGATCCTCAAGATCAAGAGAAGACTACATTCACTTGTCCCTATGGCACTTTCGCTTACAAAAGAATGCCTTTTGGCTTATGTAATGCGCCAGGGACGTTCCAAAGGTGTATGTTAGCTATCTTCCATGACATGGTTGAACAAACCATGGAAGTCTTCATGGATGATTTCTCGGTCTTCGGGGATTCCTTCTCTGCTTGCCTTGCCAATTTAGAACGTATGCTAAAGCGGTGCGAAGACACTCGCCTAGTTCTAAATTGGGAAAAATGCCATTTCATGGTAAAAGAAGGCGTCGTGCTTGGACATAAGATTTCGAAAGCCGGTCTTGAAGTAGACCGTGCTAAAGTTGATGTTATAGCAAAGTTGCCTCCACCTTCAACTGTGAAGGGTGTGAGAAGTTTCTTGGGTCATGCGGGCTTCTATCGTCGATTCATTAAAGATTTTTCTCAAATCGCTCGCCCGATGACCCATCTCTTGGAAAAAGATACTCCTTTTATCTTTTCCAAAGAGTGCCTTGAAGCATTTAACTCACTTAAGGATAAGCTCACCAAGGCACCCGTCTTGGTTACCCCTAATTGGGAGCTGCCCTTTGAGTTGATGTGCGATGCTAGTGATTTTGCTATTGGAGCGGTTCTTGGACAAAGAGTGAACAAACACTTCCAACCGATCCATTACGCTAGCAAGACAATGACAGGGGCACAATTGCATTATACGACAACCGAAAAAGAGCTTTTAGCCGTTGTCTATGCTTTTGAAAAATTCCGCCCCTATCTTGTCCTTTCCACCACCATTGTGTACACCGATCATTCCGCGTTGAAGTACTTGTTGACAAAGCAAGATTCCAAACCAAGACTTCTTCGCTGGGTTTTGCTGCTCCAGGAATTTAAAATCGACATCCGCGATAAAAAAGGAGCAGAAAACCTAGCCACGGACCATCTTAGTAGACTTGAGGATCCATACCAAGGGGATCATCCGACCAAAGAAATCAATGATTCTTTTCCCTTGGAGACCTTAATGTCTATAAACTCGAAGCCGAATGAAACCCCGTGGTTTGCGGACTTTACAAACTACTTGGCGGGTGAAATTCTCAAGGAAGGGTTGACGTCCCAGCAAAAGAAGAAGTTCTTCAACGACATCAAGACTTACTTTTGGGACGACCCTTACCTATTCAAACAATGTGCTGACCTGATTATTCGCCGATGTGTTGATGGACCGGCAGCAAATGAAATCCTTCATGCTTGCCACAAAGGACCCACCGGTGGTCACTTTGGTCCCAACTACACCGCAAAGAAAGTGTTTGATTCGGGATTTTATTGGCCCTCCATATACCGTGATGCTCACAATATGGTCAAACGATGTGATGTTTGCCAAAAGCAAGGCAAAATCACACATAAAGACGAGATGCCTCAGAATTTCATTCAAGAGTGTGAAATTTTTGATGTTTGGGGTATCGACTTTATGGGGCCATTCCCTTCGTCTAAAGGAAACAAATACATCCTTGTAGCCGTTGACTACGTTTCAAAGTGGGTAGAAGCCAAAGCTTTGCCTACTAATGACGCAAGGGTGGTTTGTAACTTTTTGAAAGCTCTATTCGCTAGATTCGGTGTGCCTCGCGCCATTATTAGTGATCGTGGGACTCATTTCTACAATGACCAATTTGCTAGAGTCATGGCTAAATACGGTGTAAACCATCGTCTTTCCACAGCCTACCACCCACAAACTAATGGCCAGGCTGAAATATCCAACCGAGGGCTGAAGCGAATTCTTGAAAGGACCGTGGGAGAGCATCGTGCCTCATGGGCTGATAAATTGGATGATGCTTTGTGGGCTTTCCGTACTGCTTACAAGACCCCGATCGGCTGTACGCCTTATCGTCTTGTGTACGGGAAAGCGTGCCACCTCCCCATTGAGTTGGAGCACAAGGCTTATTGGGCCTTGAAGTGGGCCAATTTTGATATTAACAAAGCCGGTGACCTACGCAAGATCCAACTCAATGAGCTGAATGAACTCCGTAATGAGGCTTATGAAAATTCTTTGATCTATAAGGAAAGAACTAAGCTCATTCACGACTCCAAAATTAAAAACCGAGAGTTCCATGTTGGAGACAAAGTCTTACTTTTTAACTCTCGGTTGAAAATCTTTTCGGGCAAGCTAAAATCTCGTTGGTCCGGCCCATTCACCATCGCCCAAATTTTTCCATATGGTACTCTCGAGCTTGCTCAACCTAATGGACCAAATTTTAAGGTGAATGGCCAACGAGTGAAGTTGTACTTTGGTGAGGACACCTCTAAGGAGGTGATTCCATCCCTCACCACGTTCCCCATGAACTAACTTTGGGTCGAGTCAGGCTCGTGACTCGGTTATCAAAAACAAGCGCTCCTCGGGAGGCAGCCCGAGTATCTATCCTTGTATGTTTTAATCCCCTAAGTGTAGGGGGGGACTTCTATATGTGTTTGCCTTTGTGTGGTGATGTGATTACAGGGATAAGTGCACTCTTGGAATCTTTGAAAGAACCGTGCTCCCGTGTTTATCCGAAATCCGGTTCTATCTCTCAACTATCGTGATTCAATTTTCTTCATACTCACATTTGAAATTGATCACGTTAGTCGTCTCTTCCTTAACTTGAGTTAACCAACGTGCACAATGTCATAAGTGTAGGGGAACCTTTTCCCACATGCTTAAACATTGAGGACAATGTTTATCTTAAGTGTAGGGGGGACTTCTATCGAAGTTTTAAGTGGACTTTTCCATGAAAATGCCTTCAATTAACCGGAAAATCCTATTTTTCAGCATTTTTCAAATTTTTTTATTAACTTTGGCCATTTAGTCGTAATTTTTAAATTTTTATCGTTGCTTTCATATGTATATATTCCGCAATAAAGTCAAAAATATTAATAAAGTGGTGTAGCTAGTTTAGGAATCTTTGACATATTAGGCCCGTTGCGTTTATTTTGACTCAACCCGAATAGACTTATCCAAGTTTATTCTAGCTAGTATCCTTAACCATATAGACCTTAATTGGTTTATTAGGCTAAGTGTCCACGAGTCTCATTACTTGAGATTTTAAATTGTGGAGGACGAGAAATGATAGAGTCAATTATAAGTCGGTATTCTTGCACAAGCTCACTTGATGTAATTATTTGCCTATTCTCCCATCACTTACTAATAATTTATCTGCAATAAGTAAGGTCGTACAATTTGAAAAGTTACTTAGCTTCTAGCCCAAGATCGTTTAAAAGTTGCTCGGTAATGATAAGAGTTCATAGCCAAGGCATAACTTATGAAGCGGGGCGCGAAGATTGGCGAGTCCGAAAAGGCCCTAACAAGGCATGAGGATTCAATTTTATTGCTGAAGATCCAAAGTGATGTGAAAAGCATTATTCCTAAAGTCAATATGAAGGATCAAGACTCACGACGAAAAGCAATCAACTCCCATAAAGATCATGGAGAAGTCTATCCGAAAAGACCCTAACAAGGTATGAGGATAAATAGATCCAAGTCCGAAAAGGAGGCGGATCGTTGTATCTCAAAATCCCAATTAGAGATTGAAGAAATAATCATGAAGTCGTGGTCAACAAAGTTGGAGAACCCCTCAAAAGTCTCCAAGTGAAGAAACTCTATTATGATGAGAAGACCATTATCTCAAGAACGTCTCTCGAAGATATGAAGTATGAAGTACATGCCAAATATCGGCCCGAGAAAGGTCTCAAATCGTGAACCAAGTTATGCCAAGATATGAACTTTTTGATATCCCGAGAAGCAGTTTTAAGAGATTTTGTCCTTTAGCTAACTATTGATCAAATCGTCCTACTTTGCTTTCAGCCCTAATAAACTATCAAAATAAGTCCAAAAATGCATCTTCATGATCATTCTAAGACAAAAATAAAATATAAGAGATTCACCTAGGAATAAGGGAGTTTAAGCATTTAATTAAGCCATGTGTGTAAGTGTTTGAATTGCTAACTTATAATAACAATGATCTCGTTTTTAAGCTTAGTTTGGGGAACGTGAAACTTGAGGGTGATAAATCTTCGCAGCACCAAAGCCCTAATGTAAGTCATCGATTTCTCTACAAGTTATTTCCATGTAGCTATTTTCACGAGAAAATGGTTTTCTATCCCTTTGTTATCTTTGAAGTCTTATTTCTTTAAATTTTTGTTTAGTAGAATTTTAAATAAGGCCAAGGTTGATTAATTATGAGAAAAGTGTAAGCTTGCTTTATCACTAAGCATTGCATGAGGGCATGGCAATGGTTAAGTGTAGGGGATTTGATAGGTGTGTAAACACCCATCCTTTTACCACTTAATTCGGGCTAAAACGAGACCAAAACACGTATTTAATATCATTTGTTTGGAATTATGCGTGGTTTTTGTGTTTATTGTGTTTTCAGAGCCAACCGGATAAATATTGAAGAAAACATGGGATTGCACGGGTTTTACTGAAGAAAAAGACTCAAGATAAAGTCTATTGTCCAAGAGATGCAAAAGATTTGAAGTCACTGGGCCTATTCGAAGATTTATCGAAGAAAAGGACCAAAGATGGAAGATTTATATAAGTCGAAGAAACTCAAGTCTATTAAATGAAGAAATTAAAAGACGAGTTGAATTTAATCGACGACAAATCCCGAATCAGAATCGAAAACGGAAACTTTTCTGAAAAGACGAAAAGACACAAAGAACGGGAGAAAGCCCACTCACCAACCAAAGGAAAGACCTATAAATAGGCCATCCCACACACATTTTTGGAGCTAGCTAGTTTTTCTTTCTTCCTCCCTTTTCTTTCCTCCTGGTTCGTAGAACACCATCACCACTAGGGTGATTGGTGATTTTTATTATTAGTTCTTTGATCTTGTAATTTTAATTCTTGTTTCATCTTGTCAAAACATTAATCATCCAATTCAAAGTTCTTGTTTAATCTTTCATTTCATCTTGTTCATCTCCATTTTTATCTTCAAGTTCTTAAGTTTTATTTTTCTTGGTTTGATCTTCAAAAGTGTTTGGATTTGTGTTTTTATTAGTGGGATTTGTTGCTTATGGTGTCTAAATGATTTGTGTTTAATTTGGTAAATTCTTTTTAAGTATTTGATTTGATTTTGATAAAAATCTGTGTTCCGTGTTCTTCGCTGCACTGTTTCTGTAACTGGGTTTCCAGACTTCCGAATCAAGACAAAAAGTTCCGAATGAGTCCTTCATTCGGAATCTTCCGAACCAAGCACTAAGTTCCGGATCAGTTACTTCCGCATCATTGAGTTCCGAATCAAGAGAAAACTTCCGAATCAAGCTTTCATCCGGAAAGTTCCGGATCAGTCATAAAGTTCCGAACCAATCCTTCATTCGGAAGTTTCCAAACTTCCGAATCAACACCCTTCATTCGGAAAGTTCCGGATGAGTATGTTCCGAATGAGTGAATAGTATGTTCCGAATCAGATAGTTCCGAATCAAGGTCTAAACTTCCGAATCAGTTATTTTTGAGTTTAGCTACTGCTTTACTGTTGTTTATTTACTGTTTCTTTGCTCATTTTTCACAATTTATACTTTAACTTTAATTTTAATTTGAACTTTAAATTTTAAATTTTAATTTTGATTTTGATTTTAATTTTTAGCCAAGCTTTTGTTAATCTTAATTAAAGTAATTGCCTCTGATTTAAACTTTCATTTCCACTTTCTATTAGACTAGAAAACCCAACCCCTTTATTTAGTAACCAAGAACAATCATTCCACTTAAGACCTAGATCAATTCGAGAGGATATCGAGAAACTTAAAATTGAACCCATTGAAAAACCGTGTATCAAGGCCCGTTTAGAAGGGAAGGAATTCAACGAGCATATCAAAGAAAGGATCATTGAACATGGTCTACCTAAGAAAATGCAGGATCCCGGAAACTTTATCATACTAGTTCTAATCAATGGAACAACACCATTCGACGCATTAGCCGACACGGAGGCTAGTGTAAGTGTCATGTCGTACTCTATCTATCAACATCTTGGCTTGAGCAATCCAGAGCCATATTTTTCGAACTTAACTATGACGGAGACCACGCAAACCAAACCTATGGGCTTGGTAAGGAACGTTCGAGTGCAAATCAGGTTTCAAGCTTATGTCATGGATTTCCTTATTATGGACATCCCAGAGGATAAGGACCTACCATTGTTGTTGGGGAGGCCTTTCCTAAAGACGTGTGGAGCGGTTATTGATTTGGGACGAGGAACTATTGCAATTAACGACGTTATTACCGTTCATACTTATGCACCTAGACCGAGGGCAAAGCCTTGGTACTTCGATTTTGAAAGTGAAATGGAGGACGAATGGCTAAGCTGTTTCGAAGTTGGAAGAGGTGATGATGGTTATCCCTTGTATGGACCATTGGGAGCACCATATTTAGGATGTGAAGATCCTATGGAGAAAGCTTTAGCAATTGAAGCTTACTTCAACCCGTCTAAGAATATTCTAGTCTTCAAGAAGATGACGGACTTCTTGGGATCATTACTGGTCCAATTAAAGAACCTTGATTGGGGACCGGACGGGGATAATAATTATATGAGAAAAGAGGGAGACAAATTCTGGCACGTAAAGATAGAAGTCACCACACCGTGTGGGAATGTGTACACATGAGGGTATAAGACAAAGCATACCAAAAGGAAGCTAGCAAAGAAGTTTAGGGCCGATGACGTATTGAACATGGAATACTTCATGGACTAGAAGAAGCAAAGACGTCAAGAATAAAACAAGACAAAGGCTTGATCTTTTTCTTTCATTTTCAGTTTTTTTTACTCTTTGACACTATTTTGGTTTATTTTCTTGGTGGTTTGGTAATTTAGACAATTTTTTGTTTTTGGTAATTTGGTTAATTTAGTTATTATGTTTTCTTTATTTTTAAGATTTTATATACGTGTTGTGAAAATTTTGAAAATTGTCGACGGAATAAAAAACCATTAACGAAAAAAAAAACTGGGAATTTATGAGGGTATAACCAACCCATAAGGAGTAGTTGGGTTGTTTTTCCCAAACACACACAACATACTCACACAAAACGCAGGAAGAAAAAAAAAGAGAAGAAAGTTTTTTTTTTAGTCCTTTTTGAAGAAACAAAATGGCACCCAACAAGGTAATTAAATCCAACACCCATCTATTAATTTTGATTTTTGATTCATGAATCTTATGATGAGTAGATTGAGTTGATTAAGCATGAATCATATCAATTAGATTAAGATGTGGTATGAATTTAGGAGATGGAGCCATTGATAGTGTGAGGGTAGATTAGTTTTGATTAGATGATGATGAACTCAAGTGGGTTTTCATCAATGTAGTTGTTTTTGATCTTGTAAGATTGATTAAGTAGTTTAGAATGATGAATAAATAGAAATTGTAGATGTTATGTTATTAGTTTTGATTTGTTTATAGGAATGATTTGCGGAAATGGATGATGTTCATAGTGTTTTGATCCATTTTGAAGATAGTAGAAACTTGAAGAAGTGTTAGTGGGGATAATATAATATAAGAAAAAAAAATTGGGGTTGTCGCCAGCAAAACAGCGTTACCGGTCGGCAAAACGCCCACTGTTAACCCCATGTCGCCGGCAAAACAGCCTTGCCGGCCGGCAAAATACCCTATGTTAACATGTCGTCGTCGACAAAACACCCCTGCTTGTCGGCAACTCAGTATTAAAAAATATATATTATTTTGTTTTTATTTGGTTTGTTTTATAGATTTTTTATAAATATGATTATTTGTTTAATGTACTAACATACTAACATTTCAAGTGTTGTAAATGTTTTAGAAGCAAAAGAAGACAATGCCTCCAAACCCGTTGATCGAAAAATATGAACGGAAGTATGGCCAAGGCGAGGTACCATACAAGATGAGGGATGTGTCGCATGAGTACTTGAAGTGGAAAGGATTAGGAGAAATGGAACGTCATGGTTACAACTTGAGATTGTCGAGGTTACAAGGGAAGACCTTTGGCAATCCTATAATAGCTAATTGGGGCTTACTCAAGAAGTTTGGTTGTGATGAGATTTTGAAGGAAAAGTTGAGGTTGACATACACTCATAGTTCGGGAGCAACTTTCAAGGACTACTCGTTTGAAAGGGCTTTAGATATACAAGGTGGGATATATTTTGAGTTATGTCTTGAATTATTTTCAACTTTTTATTTTAAGAAGGACGTTGAAAATGCAAAGGACGAGCCTTGCATTTGGTTTAGACTATTAGGGGTGAATTACTGTTTTACACTAGCACAGTTTGGAGAGGTGTTAGGATTGTATGATGCGAAAGATTTAGACAATCATTTGTTTGAGCTACACTTTTCCAAGCTAGAAACCAATAAGAAGTTTTTACTAGTAAATGAATATTGGGAAAGCATAGCTGAACACACTGTGGGGAATAAGAAGCTTGGGTCGGTTAGGGATCCACTTTTGAGAATTATACATAGGTTCATAGTAGGACAAATTGAGCATCGATCGGGAACTAAGGAAAGATGCCAAAACACTGACCTATGGTTGTTGAGCGTGGCTAGTGGGGAAAGGCAAGTGAACATAGTGAGGGAAATTGCCGAGTACTTGTATAAGAGAGCCCCGAGATTGAAAACGGTAAGTGACGTATGTGGAGGTTATTATGTGACTTGGTTAGCTATGAGGCTCAATGTTTTAAATGATAATGCTATAAGGAAGTTACCGGAGCTGATTGATAATGAAGTTTGGGATGTAAGAGCTTTGAAGAAGGGGCTAGACAAGAAAAAGAAATGTCTAAGATATCCGGAGCTGTTACAACAAAAAGCTGGAGAACAAAGAGAAGAGGAGCATGATACAAGTCGGGTGAACTCTAGTTTGGGAAATTGGAATGCAATTTTAAGTGAGGTAGAAAGAATGATTATATGGAGAGATACTATGACAATGAGGAACAACTACATTCTTGAGCATTCCGTGCCAATCCTACATCATTTGGCGGATCAAGCACACTATAGCTACCCAACCTATGAGCCTCCAAATGTTCCACCATATCCATATCCGTATGTGCCATATCCTCACCCGCACACACACTATCCTCATGGGAATGAAGGTAATTATGGAGAAGATGGATTGTCCGTTGATGACTACTTAGACCCAAATACGGGTGGATACGTTGGAAGTAGATCTATTGTTCTCAGAAATTTTGATGCTGGAGGATCATCGAGAGGAGCTAATGATGATGAAGATATGAAAGATTGAAGACACCATATCATGTGAAGTTTGTAAGATATTATTTTCAAAGAATTTATTTTATTTTGTTTCCAAGGAACTGTGTTTGTAGTTTGTTGACTTGGAATTGTTTTTAGACATTTTGGTGATTTTATTTTATTTTATGTTATTTGGAAGAAAAAGTTTCTTTTGTTAGTGCAGTATTTGCAGGAATTGACATATGAATTCAACATTGATAAAAAATATGGAATTTTTTGTAGACTCATGATGCAACAAAACCACATGGAGTTCATATTCTTAATTCGGTAGTATCGTTTGACCTTACTTTTCCAATTTTCTTATACTTTGAAGTTCGTTTATTACCATTGAGGACAATGTTAAACTTAAGTGTGAGGGGGTGGTCAAATAGGAAAAATGGTCTATTTTTGTCGAATATGCTTACTTTTCAAAGTTTACACAAAAATCAAATAATTAGTTAAATTTTAAATTTTATTTTAGTAGTATTTTTAATCCGCAGTGAGATCACAATTTGTGTGATTATGGCAAGAATAGATGATAAAAGGCAAAATATTTTAAAAGTTGTTGCTAATCACTTATTTTATAAAAAATGATTTTGATGATCGAGTTGGTCACACTTTGTATTCACATGAGTTATTTCAACAAAAGAGGATTAGCTACTCTAATTTGTATTTTTTGTAGCGTATGCTCATCCAAAGTGTGATGGGGATTGCGGAAAAGAAGCAAATAGCCAATGAGCTATAAGCTTAGTTATAAATAGCCAATGAGCTATAAATTATGAAGACGAAGGAAGATGAAGTAAAATGGTAGTATCGATTAGCCAATGTGTCAAGACGTGATACTTGAAGTTGAAAAAAAAATAATAAATAAAAATAAAAATGGAGAAAGAAAAGACAAGAGTCGTATGATGAGAAAGATGAAAGTGATAATTTGGTGGTTAGTATTTTTTCTTTTATATGTCAAAAATAATAAAGTCCTTTTTGATAAAATTTTCGGGTGCTGACGCCCCATCGGATTAAGATGTGTCTACTTTTTTGTGTCTTTAGAGTTTTAAATAGATTTAGAGGAGTCAAATACAAGTTTATGTTTATATTTTGATTTTGGTTTTACTTTACTTGCTCGAGGGCGAGCAATGCTTAAGTGTGAGGGGATTTGATAACGCTCAAACCCAACATGTATTAATAAGTGTTATCTTCACTATTGATATAGTATTTGTGGTAATAAACGGACTTTTATTGCTAATATTGTGCAAATTTCGGTTATTCTGTTTTGTAGGAAGCAAGGATGAAGAAACGTGAATAAAGGAATAAAAAGCGCGAATTGGAGGTGAAGGAATAAACGAGGCATGGAAACGTAAGCTCTCGTATGAAGAATAAATGAGAACGAAGGAGTCTTGGAAAGTTTAGAGGAAAGATGGAGGAAAAAATAAAGAAGAAGAACTAGAAGGGAAAAATGTGGAAGATGGCCCAATTGCCACCAACAACTTTTATTCTGCCACCAGCAAAACAACACCATTTTTCCACCAGCAGAAATAAAGTCGCCACCAGCATTTTGTAGCCCGTTTGCCACCAGTAGGATCAAAGTTGCCACCAGCATTTTGATATTCAGGTTTAGCAAAAGTCACACTTAAACACTCTTAAACCACCACCATCAATGAGAGGCTTCTCATTTCCCCTCCATTATCATTTCCAGACGTTTTTGCCTTCTCCCCAAGCCAAAATCATGTATAAATTAGACCCTAGGGTCATTAGTATCAGTGTGCTTAATCCAAGGATCATTCTAACCCTTGACAAAGGTTAGAATCACCATTTTTACATAACCTGAAAGATAATAAACCCTGTTAATCCTCTTAGCAGGGACGAATTTCGTGAAGGAGAGATTCGGGTGGAGGTTCAAGAAATCAATTGCTGGCATTGGAATTGCTATAAATTCTATTTAGCTCTTTCCTTGTGTTTTGAAAAACTATTGGTAAATTCTTGTACTTGAATTGATTCTCATTATAATTTAAGTATTGTTGAATGTTTGAGAAAGTTATGAATTGTGTTGCAATGTGTTTGAATTTCGAGTAGTGTGATATACTTGTGTGATGAACATGGATTCTAAAGGAGAGTTTGGTTTTATGATCAAGAGAATATAATTGGGTTTTATGGTTGATATTTTCTTGAAACATGTTTTGATAATCAAATGAAATATAGCTTTTTATTGGATTTAGAGGTCGAAAGGATTTTCGGTAAACTATGTTCCAAAAGATTTATGCATGAGTCAATTTGGTTTCTTGGTGATGGACACTCACCTTGACGAGTTGGTTAAAGGAATTTGTCAAAAGATTTATCTTGGGTATAGGTCGAAAGAACCCATTCAAACCAAACTTATCTCTTTGTATTTTCTAACAAATGGGGATTATAATGAATTGGAATAGATAATCATAGGTCGAAAGGATTTGTCTACACCAATTTTTTAATATGGATTCTATGAAAAATACCATGGAATGGAATTAATGTACTTTAGATTTGTGATTCATAGTTGCTAAACGCACGCAAATTATCTTTCCTACGGATGAAATGGAATTCACACAAGTATTACTTTTAATTATGCTTTCCTTTACAAAGTTAATTCTAGCGGTAATATTGGTAGTGACAACCCTATTACCTACACCCCGTAAACGTTTTGAATATGCGCAAATCCCATGAGACGATCTTGACTTACCCGACTTTACTACAATAGAAAGATTATACTTGCTCGTATGCGTA
This sequence comes from Glebionis coronaria, assembly GCA_025667525.1. Lineage (NCBI taxonomy): Eukaryota > Viridiplantae > Streptophyta > Magnoliopsida > Asterales > Asteraceae > Glebionis > Glebionis coronaria. The sequence continues at coordinate 424,333,951 of CM046875.1, forward strand.
GTTAAGGAATTAATAAGTCTTGTTTATAAATGTAAAACTAGGAATGCAAGACGCGCATCAACTACGTAGGAGTAGAAGAGCTAGAAAGCTAAATCATATGTTTCTAATTTTCAATTATATTTAGCTGAGGGATCAAGAGATCAAATTGGATCTCAATATTCTTATTGTTATTGTATAGAAGAGGATCTAAGAACCTATAATGAAGCTATGCAATCACAAGATATATTTTCTAGAAAGAAGCAATAGATGATGAGATTGCTTCAATTATGGAAGATAACACATGAGTCTTGTCTGACTTACCACTGAGTTGTAAGCCTTTAGGTTGCAAATGGATCTTCAAAAGGAAGATGAAAGTCGATGGATCAAATGACAAGTTTAAGGCTCGATTGGTAATCCAAGAATTTAGAAAAAAATAAGGGATCAAATATTTCGATACCTATGCACAAGTTGCTCGTATCACTACTACTAGATTGTTGTTAGCTTTGGCTGATATTCACAATCTAGTGATCTATCAAATGGATGTGAAAACAACATTTTTAAATGGTAAATTAAAGGAAGAAGTGTATATGAAGCATCCAGAAGGATTTGTTTTTCCCGATAAAGAGCATATGGTGTGTAAGCTGGTTAAGTTATTGTATGTGATTAAACAAGCACCTAAGCACTGGCATCAAAAGTTTGATGAGATTGTGTTGTTTAGTGGTTTTCTCGTAAACCATTATGATAAATGTGTATATAGCAAATTTGATAGCTTTGGTAAGGGTGTTATATTTTGTCTATATGTTGATGACGTGTTGAAGTTGAATCTTATATATATACTATAAGATTCAGTGGCGAATTTTTTGTGAAGTAATGTTGATTTCATGTATTCAGTTTCGTGAGTTTATAAAAGTTACGAACGTGATAATAACTCAGTTTTAATACCAAATAATATCAAAAGTTTAAGAAGTCTAACAGATATAAGTTTTCTATAATAAATGAACTTTTAAGATTATAAGTAACAAACAAACATCACATTCACCATCGTCATTTATGCTCGGGGAATCTTGAAGTCGTATTTATATTCATGAGTGAGTCAGTTCGGTTCTAACCGAGTTTACCGAGTCGCCGGCTACCATATCAAAAAAACCGAGTAAACTAAATGTAAAAGAAAGGTGAAGAAGTGCAGCCTTAACAGTTACATCAACCAATTCAACCTCAACACATATTCAAAAAATCCAGACTTACCTATTAACCCAAGTTTCAAATTTTCTGTGTGTTGTAATTTATTCAAGACACTCATGGATCAATAACACGAAAGAAATGATCTTCAATGATCTGTGTTGATCTTAGCTCTGTTAATATTCAAATCATAAAGACTTAACATAAACAAGATTGTTTTGTTCTTTTTTATTCGTTTAGAAAGGACACAAACAAACCATGTAGCTACTGGAGACCATTTAATCATCTTGAAGCCTTTGTAGAAAAAAAGACTAGAAACAATTGTGTTTGGTTTAATTGATTTCAGAGACAAATATGTTTAAAATGGGTGCTTCATGTTATCTTCGAGTTATTAGATTAAAAGGATTTGAAGATTTGTTATATGAGTTTTGATTGAGTTTAGTTCGCTGTGTGGAAAAGAAAAAGAGACAATGGAGGCGTGAGATTTAGATGAAAAATATTAGGGTTAGTATTTATTTGTGTAGATTATTGTGGTAGGAATGTTGTTTACAATTTACGTTAAGTTTTATGAATGAGCATATAAGGAAAGTATATCATTATATGGTTGTTTGTATTGAATGGTGGCTAATTAGTAGGAGAATAATGACCACATAGTTATAAGGTGTATAATATTTGAATCCATATGACCATAAGTAACATGTAGAGTTATGAACTCATAATATCAAAAATTCCATTTTACTTTAATACCCGAGACCTTAAAATACTCATTGTACTCCTTATAGATATAGGATTATTGCAAAGTTGGGCTATTTTGTGTGCCTATAAAAATATCTAACATCAGGGCTTTCTATCATTTTGTAGGTGGGTTTGCAATTGAAAGCTCAAGAGCTCTTAATAAAAACCGTTAAAAGAAGGCTCCCAATCTTCCAAACTTCAACTTCATTTCAGAAGTTTTGTCATAAATGTACGAGGATTAAATAATACGAGACATAAATCCAAACTTCAAAATCGCACGAGGATCAAATAATACGGGACACATAAAGTTTAGGTAAATTTATGACAAAACTAAATATCGAGTGAATACTTGAATTCTAAGAATTTGCAAAGTCATGAACCGAAAATTGTATATATGTATGATGTTTGCAAAGCTGATTTTGACGAATATGCCATAAAATGATATGGGTTTGTAATTTTTAGATTATTGTTAGCATATAATAATGTAACGTCGTAACAAAAAGTATCACTTTAAGACAACCTAAGTTGTTTCATTAATGGTTTAGAAAAAAATATAATCTTAAACGTGTGGAAACATCAAACTAAACCAAACAAAATGAAAAAAAGTGACAAAAATTCTTTAACAATAATTGTTTGCGACGTACATCACATGTATCATAAATTCACTCTTATACATATGTTCAACGTGTGAGTCCATGTAAACATTAAACATACAAATGTTTACCAACATCTACTAAATACCACACCAATTTTATAGAAAATAATTTTCTATCACAAAAAATCGCAACAATTCGTGATAAACATCCAAAATCACCCCTGGTGCATCGCACGGGTGTATTCAGGCCTCATGTACATATACAATACACTTACAAGAAACTCATAAATACAGTCTACAAAGAATACAATAACCTTTTCTAAAGTTCATCCATATGTCTTCAGTATGACATAAGCTATTTCATTATCTGGCTTCCACATATTGCCATATTAAGCATACACATACTCAAGCATATCCTCAGTCACCACTAGCTTATTATAATTCTTTTATGTCGTATTTGAAGTAACTACTGTTGCTAAGAATTTATCTACAACATAGACTATGTGCAGACCATTAGGGGTGGTTTGGAAACCATTTGCAAGCAATAAGGGATGTTTGGATACCATTTTCAGACCGTTATGGGTGTTTGAAACTACCATTAAACTATGTGTTTGTAACTACATTAAACTACATGTATAAAGCCTCAAACACATTTTCATGTATCCCAAAATAAAACTAATGCAAGAAATACACTAACTTGTCAACGTAACGTAATTATATAAGTCCTCTAACATCTCATCAGAAGCTCTGTCCCAGTTGTTCCCATATTTAGCAAAGAAATAATCTACTGCATCATCATCTAATTTGACCGGTGTCCCAATCTTTTTCTGCATCCAAATGTAATATAAAATAAACAAATACATTATATAACAATTTAAATATGTCAACATGTCATAGTAAGACATTAAAACTACTCATTAACCTTTTGTAAACTTTGGTTCTTTGCAACTTCGTTTTCTTTGCCATTATCTTGTTTTTTTGGCATCATCATTTTTTTGGGCATTCTCTGGTTATTTGGCAACCTCTGTTTGACATCCTGGGGTTCTTTAGCACCAACAACTAGTTCTGTGCTAATATTGTAGAATGTTGTTGATATGTCATCTAATATAACATCAGACCATGAATCATCTTCTTTAACATACTCAATTATTTCATTAATAATTACAACATTGTCCCAATCAATGTCCTTTGATGATTCATTCTTTTCTGTATCCAACAAACAAAAAATTAGGACAAACATTATTTATGGCAAACAAAAATCAGGGCAATAACAAAAACAAAAACTAGAATACACGCATATTCAAAAGCAGAGGAGAGATACAACTTTTCTTCGCATCCATTGTCAAAAAGAGCGGAGGAAGATAAACCGTGGAGAGGAAATGATCGTTAATGAGAAAGAGGGAGAAAAAGGCCCCAAGAAGAAAATAGTGAGTTGTGGTAGGTTGGTTTCTAGCGGGACTAAATGAGGGAAAAAAAAAAGTAATATTTGCAAATATGGTTCTTGGTTTATCTACGAATGAAAGTGATAAAATGCCTCTCAAGTTAAGAGCTGTTTGGATAGAAATAAAGTCAAAAGATCGATCGATTATAGAATGACTTCTACAAAAATAACTAATATAACTTTCAAATTTTTAAGACAAAACCAATGTTTAAAAAGGTTCGTAAAAACGTAAGGCTTGACATTCACGCTACACAATACATCAAGTGATCAAGGCGTATGCTTAAGGCTTGATAATACCATGGCTTTTGGCTAAGTATAAAATCTTATCGTCCGAATCTTTTCGAATTGAATACCGGTTTACAGTACGACTCAATCGTCTTTTGGTGAACAAGAGAATGGTTGGGTTTGTTTATCTATTTTAAACTAAAAGCAAGTAATAAGTGTCGTTGAGTAAAGTAGAAGTTTAAAGATTATACTAAGAATAACAAGTTAAAAATAAATGCTAGAAAACTTGAAGGCAATATTAGAAAGATACTTGAACACTAAATAAAACTAACACTTAGAAACTTTGTGAAAACAAGAAACTAAAACATTGGAAAACAAACAATTACTACCAAATCGGAATATCCAAAATGCATTAATCGGAATGTGTAATCGGAAAACACTGATCGGAATGTGCAATAAATGAGGCTGATCGGAATATTGGAAACAACTCCCGTCGGAATACTTGAAATCAAGCACCAAACGGAATAACACCCAATCGGAATATCCACAAAACCCACTCAATCGGAATGTTTAACAAAAGTCCAAATCAGAATGTATGGAGGTCACCAATCGGAATATCACTCAATGCCCATGATCAGAATAAGCCAACTTGGCCCAATCGGAATAACTAAAACCCTTTTCCGATTTGACAATCGGAAAGAGGGGGATGGTGGTGGTCGGAATAAGCTGATCGGAAAGGGGTTTAGAACCTTTCCGATTTATATGGGATTCGATAAAAAGCTAGGCAATAAGCTATTTTGATTAAGCTAATTCCCAAAACTTGAACGAATCAATAAGGAAACGGATCAAATAAGCACTAATAACAACTTATCCAAACTTAAAATAAACAAACTTTTAAATCAAATCATAAAAAGATGAATTTTTTAAGAAAACGTTTAAAAGTAAATAAGCTAAAAGAAACGAATAAGCCAATAAGCACAAGGAACTTAAAGCTTAATCGAATGAGAGCTTATGTAGGAACAAAAAGATTAACTTTTTAAGCACGAAATCATTAAGAACAACACGGTTCAAATGAAATTCGCACCAAAATCAATCTAAAAATCAAAGAAAGGTAGAATGAGATGAAAGATTAAAAGCTTAACTAGAACTTGATTAATGAAATCAACAATACACAAATGTTTAATCTTGAAAGATTAAAGGAAAGAAAGATGAAACTTAGTGAGAGAAAGTGGAGAACTTTCTCTCTCTAATAAACTAGAAAGAAAAGTGAAAAATGAAAACTAAAACTAAAAACTAACTACTCTCCTAATGTGTATTAGGAGGGTATTTATAGGAAAAATGGAAGGAGTGCATGTGTTGCATCTTCTTTCTTTCTTTACGTCTTCTCGACTCGATTTAATTCTGTTGTCCCTAATATATGATGTTATAATCACGAATTTAAAGAAAGAAAGGTAGAAATGAGATGAATTCTAGAGAGAGAAAGTAGAGAGGATTAACTTGTAGAATATTAGATTAGAAGAGAAAATGAATCACCAACCCTCCTAACATGCTAGGAGGGTAGTATATATAGTCCACCCACATGCGGGCTTCTTTATGGACTATATGGTTTGGGCCGGGCTTTCCTTTTGGGCTTTACTTACTTATTAATGAACTTTAGCCTAAAGTTAAGCCCGTATAACACGACTAATATACTACATATTACAACGTTCTAAAATACGATACATAATAAACATATGACCGAGCATTCTTGTTTGGCTCAATATTTTGAGGCTAACAATCTCCCCCAATGAGAGGTCATAAACCTTGGTCATTTAGGAAATTTGTAGAGATTACTAATCTCGCCATAAATGAGTCTTGAACGTGTAATAGTAGTCTTGTTCCTTCATGTTGTGATCTTTGAGCCTTTGTCGTTGTCTTTCGACTTTGTCTTTAAGCTTGAGATCTTCAAATCATCCTTGACTTGTCTTTGCCATCTTGCGATCTTGTGTCTTCATCCACATGCTCACACTATTAATTGTTGAATATGTCTTTAGGCATGAGTATGTGGTTTATGAATCATTGACTTTGCTGTGTACACCGTGACGCCACCTTCTCGAGACAAAACATAGACACGGACTGAATGGCTTTGACATTCGTCCTAAATCGGTAGCGTTTTACCTCCGGTCGGTGAAGACCGTTATACGATATTAAATATCGTACCTGTGATCAGGTAGATTCAATTAAGAATCTCCTTGACAGGGTTTCGCGGCTGTACTAGCCGTTCTCTTTACTCGACCGTCTCAAAGCAAGACTGCGAACATAAAGAGTGAATCAATTGGATAGATATCCGCTTGATTAAAGTCGTCAATTCAAATTCCTGGAACAAGTTTGATTCTTAACGAATCTTACCATTGTTGCTTTCCAGTTGACACAAGTTTGATTCATACGAATCTCACAAGTCACCTACCGTAGCGCTGTTTGAGGTTGACGCTAGAAGGATTTCCATTCGTCACTGTGAATATTAATGAATATCACTCTGAATGTTCTGGCAAGACATAAAGATATTGCGTAGAAACCTGAAACGAGTTTGAATCAATTCAGAATCAAACCACTGTTGCTTTTTAGGTTTTACATATGTTCATTTCATAAAGAATCTTGCATATGACCTACCGCAGTGCTGTTTGACGTTAACACTGGAAGAATTTCCACTCATCATTGTGAATACTAAGTAGTATCACTCTGAGTGTTCTAGCAATATCGCAAGGATATAGCGTAGGACTCTCTTGATCTTCATCCGTGTGTCCTAACGATATTTGATTGATCTCTTGGCTCTAGACTCACTTTGTGCACTTTTAGTGGTCGAAGGCTGGAGCAGATGCCACCTATTCAATATCAACTATCTCGGAGTGAGAAAGTCAATAGAAGTCGTGTTGATCTCCGTGACAATAAAACAAACTTCTTTTGAGAGAGGCCTGAGTAGCTAGGAAAGGGTTGTGCTTCACATCACTGGGTCCATGATGAGTTTGTCTTCATGATGAGTTGACCCGGTTTCTGCCTAAGTTGTATGGAGGGCTTCTTTCTTTATACCCTTTATCCTTACATTTCTTTTTCATTCTTCAACCCCTTCAATGCTTACCAAGACATCATTACTAGCACCTTGTTGTGATTGTTCCAGTGCTAGCATCAGTACTTAGTCGGCATTCAGCTACGTTCACATTCTGCTCCATCTTTCCTAAGGACTTCTAATAATCTATTGGATTGTCCCTGGGAAGATCCCTCTGGTTCTGGTTGGATCATAGGACTTAAACCTAACCACCCTTTTGACACCAATAACGTCGTGAATTAAATATGTTGTGGGTATTTGATCGTAACCATGAAAACCACTTTAAATTCTAACAAAGTGTTTGAAAAACATTTAACACCTTGCTAGTTTTGTCGTTTCAGAAATGCTCCCCCTTCACATGTGCATCGATAATCGAAAGTGTTTCGCACATGTAGGTAAGAGTTAAAGTGCTTTAGTCTTATATTAGATCATATTTTAATCACATTTTCTCCCCCTATCTCTAATATATAAAATCTTTTGATATTAGAGATAACAAATTTGATTAAAATATATTTTGAAAAAATAGTCTTGAAATCTCTAGGAGAAAGATGTGTTAATCTTTTACATGAAGTTAAAATGCTCCCACTCAAAAATTGATCCAATTGAATTGTCATTGTGAGGATATGATCCACATTTCGCTTTTTGAGGATGGGAGTTGTTGAACACACAATTTTTGAAAGATTTTGAATATCATTGAAAAATTCTTGAAAAAATTGTATTCAACGCTTTTTGAAAAATCAATTCTTTTTTTCGAAAGGTTTTTCTAAAGCATAAACTTGAGTTCATAGACTTTGAATGTCTTGACGAATCCACTCAAGTGTAAGAAGATTTCTCTTCTTTTGCTGAGGGTAAGGGTACTAAATCGTACACTCCCCCGTGAATATAGAACCGGGTTGCAATCTGAAAGTGATTACAAGCCATTGTGTTGAGCTCAAAACGTTGAATGTTTTGTGACAAGCTCAACCCGTGATAGATTGCTCTACCCGTTGTTTGGAAATATTGTCCAAAATAGACAATTTCCTTTATTACAAGAAGAAATGACATGTTTTGAAAAATATTTACAACTTTCATTCGAGCTTTATGTACACACCCGTGTCGTTATTGAGCGACATTTCTAGGCACGTCCATATTATCGATACTGAAAGACATGTCGAGAAGAATATTTTTGGATTTTGAAAGATTTTTAATTTTATGTTTTGCTTTTATGTGTTTTATATTTTTGTATTTTGCTTTTTCAAAGATATTTACAAGTTGATGTTTGATAGATAAGTCAAGCAGGCACCTTTGCCAGAATCTCCAGGTCTGCTGGAGTCAAACATCTCATACCAATCTGCCTAACGAGGTACTCAAACCTATCTTTCGACAGAGCTTTCGTAAACAAGTCGGCTAATTGGTAATCCGTTCCAACAAAGTATAATTCAACGATACCTCTTTCAACTTGTTCCTTTATGAAGTGGTATCTGACATCGATGTGCTTCATGCGGGAATGCTGTACCGGGTTGCAGAAGATGGCTATGGCAGACTTTGAGTCACAGTACATAGGTACTTTATCAAAGTGGAAGCCATAATCCATGAGTTGTGTTCTCATCCAAAGAACTTGAGCACAACACGCAGATAGAGACACATACTCCGCTTCGGCTGATGAAAGTGACGTGCAATCCTGCTTCTTGGAAGACCATCCCACAAGCTTATCTTGTCCTAGAAATTGTGCACCACCAGAAGTACTTTTACGTGTATCAAGACACCCTGCATGATCAGAATCTGAATAGGCCGTTAGAAAGAAACCGGTTTCCCTCGGATACCAGAGTCCCATGTGAATGGTATTCTTAAGGTACCGAAAGATCCGTTTAACCTCCTTGAGGTGCTTTTCAGTGGGTCGTGCTTGATATCGTGCACAATAGCATGTAGCATGATGAATATCTGGTCTGCTTGCTGTCAAGTACATGAGGGACCCGATCATGGAACGATATCTCGTTTGATCTATGGGTAATCCCTCCAAGTCAGCATCTAGGGATGTGGTTGATAATGGTGTCCCAACGGGGTCACATGAGGTCATACCATGCTTTTTGATTATCTCTTGACAATACTTAGCTTAATTTATAAAGATACCACTTGGGGATTGGTGAACTTGAATTCCTAGAAAGAATTTTAGTTCGCCCATCACTGACATTTCAAATTTGTTGTGCATTACTTTTTCAAACCATTTTGAAAGTTTTGGGTTTGTAGACCCGAAAATAATGTCATCAACATAAATTTGCACAAGAAAAATGTCATCCCCGTATTTATAAGTGAACAAAGTTAGATCAATGGAACCTTTTGAGAAACCTTTGGATACCAGAAATTTCGAGAGCTCGTCGTACCACGCCCTTGGAGCTTGCTTGAGTCTATATAGTGCCTTGTGGGGACGACACACCTTGTCAGGATAATGAGGATTGACGAATCCTTCCGGCTGTGTGACATAGACTTCTTCCTTTAAAGGACCGTTAAGAAACGCCGTCTTTACGTCCATTTGATAGACAATGAATCCCTTATGTGCAGCATAAGCAAGAAAAATCCTGACCGCTTCCATTCGAGCTACTGGTGCCAATGATTCTTCGAAATCAATACCCTCTTTCTGTCCATACCCCTTAGCCACTAGCCTAGCTTTGTTCTTGATGATCGTATTCTCTTCATCCGTCTTGTTTTTCCAGATCCAACGAAGATTTAACGGAGTCACATCGTATGGTCTGTCAACAAGTTCCCAGACTTTAAGTCTTTCAAATTGTTAAAGTTCATCCGTCATCGATTCAATCCAAGCATGATCAGCCATGGCTTCTTTTATGTTTTTTGGTTCAGCTGTACTCACGGCGAGTGCGAACATACAAACATCGCCATCGGTTGCTAGTTGTCGTCTTGTACGAACAGGCTGTGAAGGGTTTCCAATTACGTGAACCAAAGGATGATCTCGGGTCCAATGATGTGTTGAAGGATGTCGTTGATAAAACGTATGCATATTTGACGGATCAACATGGCGAGTAGAAGACTCTCCAGTTTCATGTACCGGTGTACCGAATGGGTTGTGAAAATCGTCATCATCAGATAATGCACCGTCTGCTTGATTAGTGTTATCTGGAGCAATGACAGTAGGTGTGGATGTTATAGGATCGAATGTTGAAGTGATATTCTGAGGATGTAAATCTGCAACAACCCGTGTTGAAGTAGATGAAGTTGAATCCTTTTGTTGACGATGAACGGTATCATCATTCTTATCATGAGTGACAGCGGAAGACTTTGATGCAACTTGTTTCTCCCCCGTGAAATATTCATCATACATTGGTCCATATAACATTTCCAACTCTTCAAGTGTCGTGTCCATTGTCATATCTGCTCTAGGAACATGTTCAGGAACCAGCTTTGAACTTGACGGTTCATTGTTGTGGTCTTGAGTTCCGAGTTCCGTGCGGTTGTGAACGGAAGTCGTTTGTCGTTGTGGATCGGGACTTAAACTGCTTTGTTCAAGTACCATTTCTTGCAATTCATCAAATCTGATATGAATAGTCTCGACTATCAATTTTGTTCTCTTGTTGTACACTTTGTATCCCTTAGACTGAGTTGCATATCCCACTAAAATGCATACATCACCTTTCTCTTTCATCTTGTCCAGATTTTCACCATCTCGAATAATGTAACACGTACATCCAAAAACGTGAAGGTGTTTGAGTGAAGGTTTGCGATCATTAATTATGTGATATGGTGTCTTTTCGTGTCTTGGGATAACTAAGGAGCGGTTTTGTGTGTAGCATGCGGTTGACACGGCTTCAGCCCAAAAGTATAGTGGAAGTTTTGAAGCGGATAATAATGTTCGAGCAGCCTCAACTAAAGTGCGGTTTCGTCTTTCAACAACGCCGTTTTGTTCGGGTGTTCGAGCAATAGATGTTTCATGTTCAATTCCTTCGGCTTCAAAATAATTTCTCAGTTTTGAATACAAAAATTTTGTACCTCTGTCAGTGCGAACCACTTTAACTTGAGCTTGAAGACCACGTTGTATCACTTTAAGGAAACTGATGAGAACATCGGGTGTTTCATCCTTGGATCTCAAGAAGTGAGTCCATGTGTACCTTGAGTAGTCATCGACAATTACCATAACGTATTTCTTCCCATTGATACTTTGAACACGCATGGGACCACACAAATCTATATGAAGAAGATCTAACCGTCCTTTAGAGCTTGGAGTAGTCTTTGTCTTGAAACTACTACGTTTAGCTTTACAAATCTCACAAGAAGAACAAAGATGATCTTTGATGAATTTCAAGTTAGGAAGGCCTCACACAATATCTTTCTTGGAAAGCAAGTTGATGGTATCAAAGTTAAGATGAGATAAACGTTGATGCCATAACCAAGCTTGAGTCGATGAAGCTTTAGCCATGAAACAGATTGGAGTTGAAGATGTGGAGTCTTGTAGTGAAATAGTGTAGAGATCAGTACCCCGTGTTCTGGTAAGTAAGTCATTCCCATCATAATCACGAACAAAACATGTCTTCTTTCTAAAAGCAACCTCCAAATCCGCATCACAGAATTGACCAACCGAGAAAAGATTGTGATTGAGCCCTTCGACGTAGTAAACCCTTTTGATAGTGATATTCCCCTGAACCAAGTCTCCATATCCTAGGATCGGGGCAAATTGATCATTTCCGAATCGGACCGTACCCAGGAACTTCTCCACGAAGTTAATTAGAAGCTTGAGATTCCCCGTCATGTGCTTCGTGCATCCGAAGTCCAGTATGAAGAGAATTATTTCGATCACCTGCAGAAGAATTAGAACACGATGGAGCATTTGCTAAATTGGAGTCCATGTTAGTTATGATTTCCGATTCATTAGTTTCCCTAGTTTCATCACTTAGAGGCACACTAACGCTCGTAGTCACATTTTCTGTCCTAACCTTAGGCATCCATTTATATCCTGGAGGACATTGATTATCAAACCACCATTTCCAAGGCTTGCTAGCAGATTCATATAATTCCCTAATTCTGCTTCTAGGGTTCTTAGTGGTGGAGTCTGATGCAATACTTTTCTTAGGGGGGGTTGCACCTGAATGGTTCACTTTGCGTTTGGGTTTTCTAGCACTAATAGGCATCACAGTTTGCTTCTTAGTTCTAGTTTCTACGCCTTTGGCATTATTCGAAACACACATAACATGATTAGCATTAGCACACTTTCCATATTTCACACAAACAAACTTAACTTTCATAGCATTCAAAGTCGAATCATTCAAATCGTCATTACACGCGATTACAGACGTTTTATTCTTAGAAACATTGAAAATCCTAGGGTGGTCTTCTACTTCCTTCATCTTCCCTTGACTTTTGTTTTGCCAGACCTTTTCATTCATGCGTGTGCTCTTAAGCTGGGGCCAGCTAACACTAGCAGTGGGGACTACTCCTGGAGTAAAAGACACACGTCTATTAGTGTTTCTAGAAGTCTGAGGTGATTGACTTTCTTTGTTTTGTGTGGGTTTAGTGGCTAACCTATACATCCCTGGTTTAATCACATTTGTGTTCTTAATGCTTTGTGATCGAATATGTGTTTTGGGAGTGTTTTGTGGTAACCTATCCTTCCCATCCGTCTTGGGGGCAAACACAGGTTTTGCAAATGCAGAATTAGAGAAAATAGATGGTTTTCCCAAGACAAAGGGTCTAGTCACTTTTTGAGCATTGGGTTGTCTTACAACAGGTTTCTTAACACTAGGTTCCACAATCTTCCCACCCATCTTAGCAACGAGTTTCTGCAACTCTGCTATCGCTCTGTCCCTATCTTGTAACTGAGCTTTCAACCCTTTAATTTCCAAATTCTGTTCGTTCATTTCTCGAAATGTTTGGGAAAGTTTTTCTTGCAGTTTATTATTATGTGGAAAACTACCAACGTCTTTTTGCAAAGCAAGTTCAAGAGAATGACAATGTTTTTGAAGGAAATCAGTTTTGTGTTGAAGTAACTCAAAAGCCTTTTTATCAACATTTTCTTTATGTTTCGAAAGCTCAAGTTCAAGACGCTCACACTCTTTGATTTTATCAAGATATTTGCATGCAACATCAGAATATTCATCGATATCAGCACATGATTGAAGAGTAACACACAAAATATCTTTGGAGAGACATTCTTCTAAGAGTAGATCATATTCGTTTGAAAATTCTAATTTGTCATTTTGAAGGTCATCAATTTATTTTTCAAGAGACTCAACATATTTCAAATCATCAAACATTTCAGACTGAATTAAATTTTCAAACTCAAGAACATGTTCTTTTATTATCTTCGTATTTGGTATTAAAAGTTCTTTCACAAGCACAGTTATGTCGTGAGGAATCTCGGTTTTCCACTTATCCTTTTGACGTTTCTCCCAATCGCTTTCAACAATTGATTGAACATTATTAACGTGGTGTTTAAGAAAACCAAGTATTTTTCTACTTTTGCTTTTAGAAGCATCTAGAGGCAAATAGTTAATGTATTTAAAAACATTAGTTTTCCTCTTAGTGGCAAAAGCTTTTTTCCATTGAATTCTTTTTTGTTTGCATTCTAAAAATAATTCCTCACGAGACTTCTGTTTTTGTGGAGTGAAAAGACCATAAAGACTGTTTTCATAAGCATAGGTATATGGTTTCACAAAATCTTTATTGACCGGTGATCTACTCTCCTTATCCCAAAGGGACGTCTCTTCACTATCGATGTTAGCTACTGGGCAGTCATTATTAGTCCATTTGGACTCATCAAGATATAAGTGAGGGTTCGCAGCTTGAGCTTGTTCGAGGTACTTGGGGGTGGCAAAGCTAGGTTAACCCTTGAAAAACGACCGAGGTGCTATCATTCTTACGGTTTGAATAGAGTCATGTGTGTTATAAACAACTTTTTTCAAAAAATCGACTTGTTCTTCGAGATCCTTTACTTTTTCAGTATCTTTGCTTTGTCTATTTTTGAACTCTTGTTTTAATGTTTCAACCTCTTGTTTCTTCTCGTCAAGAATTTTAGCAGAATCGGTGGTGTTCATAGAAATCCTCTGTTCAAGTTCATTAACTTTTGTTGTGGCAATGTACGTTTTTTGACGTTCATCACTTAATAAAACATTAAATTGACGTTTTTCTTTAGTTAACAAAGCAAGAGCTTCATTGTATTTATTTTCAAAATCGTCCTTTTTAACGTTGATGACACGACTTTTGTACCCCTCAAGCTCGTTGGTCTTTTGAAGAAGCTCAGCCCTATATCTATCAATAGTCTCACTAGATTTTATAAGAGCGGCTTTGCATTCTTCAAAGTTTTGAGTGAGCGCTGCGTTTGCCTTCTTTAATTACTTTTGATTCTTTCTATTTTCATTGACATCTTTTTGTAAACTAGCAATTAAATTAGCAAGCGCGACACGCTCCTCGTCATCATACTCATTTGCATGTTGATCATCCGCAAACTCATTATTGCACATGTTTGATGAATCGGGTGTGGTATTGCTATCAACCGTTTCCATCATACACGTGTCAGTAATTGTTGTTGGAAGTTCACTATGCTCATGTGTATCACCAAACACATTATATTCATCAGCATGTTGTACCTTATCAATTGGCTCAGTATCAAAGATAGGACCATTGTCATCCTCAGTGACGTTAAGGACCTCATTAATCTTTTCCATGTATGAATAATGTGCCTCGAGTTCTTGGTCGGAGATTTCATCATCTGTGTCGTCAAGCATTTCTCCTTCCTCAGCTGATAACTTGATTCCTGCTTCCATTTTCTTGCACAGCAGCATCTTTTCCTTATGATAACCATAATCTTTAACCCTCTTTGGCTACCTGCATTCTCTAGCCAAATGCCCAAAACCTCTGCAGTTATAACACTGAATCCCACTTTGTTGCACAACTTGAGTACCAACAGTTTCCCTATTTCCAACAACAGTAGCCACCCTCTGATTATCATACTTAGGTTGTCGATCATACTTTGGAGGACTCTCAGCACGTCTTCGTGTGTCATACCTTGGAGGACTCTATGCATGGGTGTTCCTCGAGTTTGAAGATGTTCGAAGGTTGTTGTTTGTGGGTTTGTAGATTTTCTTATATTGCTTCATAATGAAAGCCATTTGTTGCTTGAATTCCCTATCCTTTTGAGCTATTTCTTCATCACTGTCTTCTTCGGATGATTGCTCAGGTGTGGGTGATGGTGCTCTTGCAACTTCTTTGCCTCGGGATCGTGTTGGGACATGTGACTTGGAGACAATGGATGATCGTGGTGATGATGATTGAGTAGAGTAGGTCTTTGAATTACGGGAGTGATAATCTGGGTAATGTTGAGTGGTAGACACCAAAGCAAGTGGATTGGAAATCTTTGCAACTCGTTCAGCTCGAAGTTCATTTGCCTCATTTTGAAATTGTTTCAAGATGTCAAAGAGCTTGTGATATGAAACTTCGTCTAACTTTTGTTGTTGTTTCACCAAGGTGACAAACCGTGTCCACTCTGGTTGAAGTTGCTGTAGAAATTGGACATTGACTTGTATGGTGGAAACTTGCAGGTTGTTTCGGGTCATATCATTCAGCATCTTGTAGAATCGGGAGTAATAAGAATCAATTGATTCCCCATCCTTTGATGTAAACTTGCCAAAGTTCCAAAACATCTTAGTTTTCACATCTTGTTTGTTAAGTGATTCACCTTGTTGCAGTCTTTCAATGGCCGTCCACATTTCTTGAGCAGTAGGACATGCGTCAACCGTAGAGTAAATTTCATCTCCAATTCCACTGAGAATTAAGTAGATTGCTTCCTTCTCTGCATCAAACCACGCACGGTTCTCTGGGGTGAGGTCGGTCCTCTTTTCATCACGTTCATATGCGGGTTGTGCGTCACTTGTGTCTGTGGCTGGTACTGCAGGAACTTGAATCCTTGAGAGTTTATAGGGTCCTTCCAAAATACATTGCCTTAAAGCATCACCGTTAGGTTTTGTGTCAAGGTAACGTATAAAACGGGATTGCCATTGATCATATCGACCCGACACAAGCATTGGTGGTCTTTCCTTGTTACCTGCCACCATTATGTTGTTGTTCGTCACACGATATTCAGCGGTAGAATCCATCTCAAAGTTCTCTGAAATGATGAATCGAATGTGGATCTTAAGTAGATGTGTTGTGATTGATGTAATCGAGAAAAGATATTGAAATCCCCTAAAATTATCTTCACAATTAACCAAAAATTCTAAAACGAAAAATCACTCAAATACAAATTTTCGAAAAAAAAATAAAAAAAAATAAGTGAAGATTTCGCAATGAGGTGAATAATTTCGCAATTAAGGGAAGAAATTCGCAATTCCTGAGCAACAATCCGCAATGACTACCAAATTCCGCAATTAACTCATAATTCCTCAATTATTAAATGATTTCGCAATGACCAGTGATGTGTGATTCCGCAATAACCTGAAAAACCCTAATTTCGCAACTTTCTGATATGATTCCGCAATTATCCTGAAAGACCCTAATTTCGCAACTTTCTGATATGATTTCGCAATTATGAACTAAAACAGGATTCCGCAATACCCAAGTATTCAAATTCGCAACTTTTGGAAGTCAATGAATTCGCAATAGGAGACAGATGTAATTCCGCAATAGGAGACAGAATACAATTTCTCAATTAGAGTGTAATTCCGCAATATGAGCAAATTCGCAATCAGAGACCAAAGATGCGAATTTATGACAAAAGTTGCGAAATTTAGATCAAAGATGCTAAATTGAACCAGAAGATCCTAAAAAATAGGAACAATGAAGAACACTTATAGAAAACGTGATTTCACTCCAAAAATCAAGCCAAACACCCCCAAATTTCGTGTTTTTAACCGATCAAAGTAACCCAAATCACTACCACGCCTATGTAGATGATTTGTCTACTCACTAACTCCACAAAAACACAAAAAACGTGATGATTAGAGCTTAAAAATCAAGAAAAATGCACGAATTACTAAAGGAGAATCAAAACCAATCACGTATCTACCCTATGGCGATTGATACCAATTGTTGTCCCTAATATATGATGTTATAATCACGAATTTAAAGAAAGAAAGGTAGAAATGAGATGAATTCTAGAGAGAGAAAGTAGTGAGAGAATGTAGAGAGGATTAACTTGTAGAATATTAGATTAGAAGAGAAAATGAATCACCAACCCTCCTAACATGCTAGGAGGGTAGTATATATAGTCCACCCACATGCGGGCTTCTTTATGGACTATATGGTTTGGGCCGGGCTTTCCTTTTGGGCTTTAGTTACTTATTAATGAACTTTAGCCTAAAGTTAAGCCCATATAACACGACTAATATACTACCTATTACAACGTTCTAAAATACGATACATAATAAACATATGACCGAGCATTCTTGTTTGGCTCAATATTTTGAGGCTAACAAATTCTTTGTCTTTTCTCGACGTCGTCTCGGGATTTGAACTTGTCTTGTTAATTTTCTTCTTTAATTTAGACTTGAGTTCTTCGACTTCATTAAACTTCCGTCTTCAGACTTTTTCTTCGATAAATCTTCAGAATAGGCCTTGGACTTTCGTTCTTTTTGCACTCTTGATCTTTTGACTTCGTCTTTTCCCGTTTTCTTCGATAAAAGCCCGTGAAAGCCCGTGTTTTCTTCCTTTTTCATCTTTTGGTCCTAAAACACAATAAAAACACAAACCACGCATAATTCCGACTTTTACGACATAAATTACACGTTTTGGTCTTGTTATTATTGGAAATAAGTGGTAAAAGGATAAGTGTTTTCACACTTATTAAATCCCCTACACTTGACCATTGCAATGCCCTCATGCAATGCATTAATTTTAAAGCACGGTTTACATTTTCCATCATAAATAACCCACCTTGGCCTTTATTAAATACTAAACATAAAAAGATAAAAACAAGTAAAGAAATTAAAAACTTACATCGGGTTTTGTTAGTCATGAACGTTTATCATCCTTAAGTTTCACGTTCCCCATACCAAGCTTAAAACGAGATCATTGTTATTATAAGTTAGCAAACTAACACGAATTCATGTGGGCCAATTATTCACTTAGACTCCCTTATTCCTAGGTGTATCTCTTATATTTTATTATTGTCTTGAATGATCACGAGGATGCATTGTTTGACTTATTTCGATAGTTATTTAGGCCGAAAATAAAGTGAACGATTTAATCAATAGTTAGCTAAAGGACAAAATCTTTTAAAACTGCTTCTCGGGACCTCATAAAGTTCATATCTTGGCATAACTCGCTTCACGATTTGAGACCTTTCTCGGACCGATATTTGGCAGCGACTTCATACTTCGAATCTTTGAGAGACGTTCTTGAAATTATGGTCTTCTCTTCATAATAGGAATTTCTTCACTTGAAGTTTTGAGAGATTCTTCATATTTGGACCACGACTTCTTCATTTTTCTCCAATCTTTATTTTGGACTTTGATATACAACGATCCGCCTCCTTTTAGGACTTGGATCTATTTATCCTCATACCTTGTTAGGGCCTTTTTGGATAGACTTCTCCATGATCTTTTGGGGAGTATTTGATTTTCGTCGTGTGTCTCGATCCTTCATATTGATTTTCGATAAATGATTCTTCACATCACTTTTGGATCTTTAGCAACAAACTGTAGCCCTCATGCCTTGTTAAGGCCTTTTCGGACTCGCCAATCTTCGCATCCCACTTCAATAAGTTATGCCTTGGCTATGAACTCTAATCTGTACCGAGCAACTTTTAAACGATCTTGGGCTAGAAGCTAAGTAACCTTTTAAATCGTACAACCTCATTTATTGCAGATAAATTTATTAACAAGCAAAGGGAGAATAGGCTTATAATTAACTCACATAAATTCACGAAAGAATACCAAACTTATAATTGACTCTATCATCTCTCGTTCTCCACAGTTTAAAATCTCAAGGAATGAGACTCGTGGATGCTTAGCCTATTAAATCAAAGTTTTGGGTTTTCGAGTCGCCTATAGGATCTTGCAAATTCTTAGACTTTTTCAAGTTTTAGAAATCGCATTTTAAAGTTCCCTTGATAAACGACTCTCTAGGATCAATTATAGGAACTTGCGAAAAGTTCTTGTTCTTAACCCGTGAGAGTTAAGACTTTCGCGTTTTATAGCTCCCTATATAAAAGCCTAGCAAAACTTGACTTAAACACGTTAAGGATACTAGCTAGAGTAAACTAAGATAAGTAAACTCGGGTTGAGTCAAAAGATTCACAACGTTTGAAAATTAAAACCACTTTATTAAAATTTTATTCTAATACGGAAAGAAAATAACAATACAAAGGTAAAAGCAACTATACAACTAGGCCAAAATAGATTAAAATTTTGAAAAAATGTCGAAAAATTGATTTTCCGGTTAAAATGAGGTCAAATTCATGGAAAAGACCACTTACTTCGATAGAAGTCCCCCTACACTTGAGATAAACATTGTCCTTAATGTTTAAGCATGTGGGAGTAAACCCCCCCTACACTTAGGACATTGTGCACTTTGTTTAAATCTTGCTAAGGAAAGGACAACTAAAGTGAATTCAATGTGAACATATAAAATATGAAATATTGAATCACAAGAGTTTAGGATAGAACCGGGAAGATGGGAACACGGTATCACGGTTCGTCAAAAGTCATCAAGGTGGATCGTTGAAGCTTTAATCCCTGCACAACACAAGAAACAAGACAACAAACACATACGGGGCTCCCCCTACACTTATTATGAAAGCAGTAAAGGATAGATCATGGGTTGCCTCCCGAGAAGCGCTTGTTTTTCATAACCGAGTCACGAGCCTGACTCGACCCAAATTTAGTTCATGGGAAACGTGGTGAGGGATGGAATCATCTCATGAGAGATGTCCTCACCAAAGTACAGCTTCAAACGCTGGCCATTCACCTTGAAATTGGGTCCATTTGGCTGAGAAAGCTCAATGGTCCCATATGGAAAGACTTTGGCGACGGTGAATGGACCAGACCATCGGCTCTTCAACTTGCCAGAGAAGATCTTCAACCGAGAGTTAAAAAGTAAGACTTGATCACCAACGTGGAACTCTCGGTTCTTAATCCTTGCGTCATGAATGATCTTGGTCTTCTCCTTGTAGATCAGTGAGTTCTCGTAAGCTTCATTCCTCAGTTCGTTGAGCTCGTTGAGTTGAATCTTGCGATGATCACCGGCTTTGTTGATGTCGAAGTTAGCCCACTTTAAGGCCCAGTGCGCCTTATGTTCCAGCTCGATGGGGAGGTGGCATGCTTTCCCGTACACAAGACGATAAGGTGTACAACCGATCGGGGTCTTATAAGCAGTACGGAAAGCCCACAGAGCATCATCTAACTTATCGGCCCACGCGGCGCGATGCTCTCCCACAGTACGCTCTAAGATTCTCTTCAGTCCACGGTTGGATATCTCGGCTTGCCCATTAGTTTGGGGATGATAGGCGGTGGAAAGACGGTGATTGACACCATACTTAGCCATGACTCTTGCAAATTGATCATTGCAAAAATGAGTCCCGCGGTCACTGATAATAGCACGAGGAACGCCGAATCGAGCGAAAAGCTGCTTTAAAAAGTTCACAACCACCCTCGCATCGTTTGTTGGGAGAGCCTTAGCTTCAACCCATTTAGAAACGTAGTCAACGGCTACGAGGATGTACTTGTTCCCTTTGGAGGATGGAAATGGCCCCATAAAGTCGATGCCCCATACGTCAAAGATTTCACATTCTTGTATGAAATTTTGAGGCATCTCATCTTTATGTGTGATCGTGCCTTGGCGTTGGCAAGCATCACAATGCTTAACCATTTCGTGAGTGTCACGATAAATGGTGGGCCAATAGAATCCAGAGTCAAACACTTTCTTAGCGGTGTAGTTGAAACCAAAGTGACCACCGGTGGGTCCTTTATGGCAAGCACCAAGGATTTGCAAAGCTGCCGGTCCATCAACACATCGACGAATGATCAGATCAGCACATTGTTTGAATAGAAAAGGGTCATCCCAAAAGTAAGTCTTAACATCATTCAAGAACTTCTTCTTTTGTTGGGATGTTAACCCTTTGATGAGAACACCACCCGCTAAGTAGTTTGCAATGTCGGCAAACCACGGGGTGTCATCAAGATTGAGATTTATAGACATTAAGGTCTCAAGGGGGAAAGAGTCATTGATCTCTTTGTTCGGATGATCCCCTTGATATGGATCCTCAAGTCTACTCAAATGATCCGCGGCTAGGTTTTCAGCACCATTCTTATCACGAATTTCATTGTTGAATTCTTGAAGGAGTAAAACCCAACGAAGAAGTCTTGGCTTAGAGTCGTGCTTAGTCATCAAGTACTTCAACGCGGAATGGTCCGTGTATACGATGGTGGTGGATAAAACAAGATAGGGGCGAAATTTTTCAAAAGCATAGACAACAGCTAAAAGCTCTTTTTCTGTTGTCGTATAATGCAATTGAGCCCCCGTCATTGTTTTGCTAGCATAGTGGATTGGTTGGAAGTGTTTATTCACTCTTTGGCCCAAAACCGCTCCAATAGCAAAGTCGCTAGCATCGCACATCAACTCAAAAGGCAGCTCCCAATTAGGGGTAACCAAGACCGGTGCCTTAGTTAGCTTATCCTTAAGTAGATTGAAGGCTTCGATACACTCTTTAGAAAAGATAAAAGGAGTATCTTTTTCCAAGAGGTGGGTCATCGGGCGAGCGATTTTAGAGAAATCCTGAATGAATCGACGATAGAAGCCCGCATGACCCAGAAAACTTCTCACACCCTTCATGGTTGAAGGTGGAGGTAATTTGGCTATGACATCTACTTTAGCACGGTCGAATTCAAGACCGGCTTTAGAGATTTTGTGTCCTAGCACAATGCCTTCTTTTACCATAAAATGGCATTTTTCCCAATTCAGAACAAGGCGAGTGTCTTCGCACCGCTTAAGCATACGTTCCAAATTGGCAAGGCAAAAAGAGAAGGAATCCCCAAAGACCGAGAAATCATCCATGAAGACTTCCATGGTTTTCTCAACCATGTCATGGAAGATAGCCAACATGCACCTTTGGAAAGTCCCGAGGGCATTGCATAAGCCAAAAGGCATCCTTTTGTAGGCAAATATGCCATAGGGACAAGTGAATGTTGTCTTCTCTTGATCTTGGGGATCGATGGGTATTTGGAAATAACCCGAGAAACCATCAAGAAAGCAGTAATATTCATTACCCGCTAAACGTTCAAGCATTTGATCCATAAAAGGAAGGGGGAAATGATCCTTTCTCGTGGCATCATTGAGTTTGCGGTAGTCTATACAAACTCTCCACCCAGTAACGAGACGTGTAGGAATCAACTCGTTGTTTGCATTGGGCACAACGGTGATGCCGCCTTTCTTAGGCACACAATGGACTGGACTAACCCATGGTGAATCTGAAATAGGGTAAATCATACCCGCATCAAGAAGTTTGATAACCTCTTTTTTGATGACTTCATGGATTTTAGGATTCACCCTTCGTTGGTGTTGAATTGTGGGCTTAAAGTCGTCCTCCATGAGAATTTTATGTGTGCAAAAGTGAGGATCAATTCCGCGAATGTCAGAGATTTTCCAAGCGATAGCTCTTTTATGCTTCTTCAACATGGCAATAAGTCGGGATTTTTCTTTTTCTTGCAGGTCCTTTGCGATGATGACCGGTAACTTCTCGTTGTCTTCAAGGAAAACGTACTCAAGATGAGGAGGTAGGTCCTTAAGCTCAAGAGTAGGAGGATCCTCAATAGATGGTGTAACTAACGATGGATCATCATTAGTCACCTCTTTAGGAGAAGGAGGAGAAAACGGGTCTTCATTGAGAAGTTTCTCAATAGTACGAATGTCTTCATCCCAATCGGTGGAAGAATCATCATACTGAATATTGAGAGGACCCAAGCTAGCTTCGAAATCATCCAAGTCACTTGCTCCAAAAGGAGTCAATGACGGAGCAATTGAGGCAACGGTCTCAACATTGGGTAGAGAAGAGAGAGTACTTTTGCAAGCATCATGAAAATGTTCTTCACAAGCCTCATCGAGAACATCAATAGCATTAACACTCTCATATGAATAAGGTTGCTTAGAAATCTTACCCATGTTGAAGACAATTTTATCGTCACCAACTCTCATGATTATTTCGCCCGCGGCTACATCGATGAGAGTGCGAGCGGTCCTCAAGAAGGGACGTCCAACGATTAATGGAACACGAGGATCCATCTCGTAGTCCACGACAACAAAATCCACCGGGAAGGTGAATTTGTCAACGCCAACAAACATATCTTCGTCTATCCCCACTAGATAAGCAACCGTACGGTTAGCTAATTCCAAAGTCATTTTGGTGGGGACTAGCTCGGGGAGAGATAATTGCTTCCAAACACTTAAAGGCATTAAGTTAATACTGGCACCTAGATCGGCTAGGGCCATGCAATTCTCTACTCCCGGGAAGTTGCAAGGAATCAAGAAGCGACCCGGATCACCAAGTTTGGTGGGCAATTTCCTTAAGAACACTGCGGAGCAGTTCTCATTAAGTTGGGTCTGAGCAATGTCAAGAAGCTTCTCCTTGTCACTAAGAAGATCTTTAAACATTTTCGCGTATTTGGGCATTTGAGCGAGAGCCTTGGCAAAGGAGATGTTAAAATTCAATTGTTTAAACATTTTGAGAAAGTTTGAAACTTGAATATCATCCTTGCTCTTTTGCTTCTCTTTCCTCAACCTTGAAGGATAAGGTATATTGGATGAAGAAGAAGGCTTTAGGGGAGTAGGATCACTCACAACCACGGGTGGTAGGGAAATGGGGGTAGAAGGCAAAGGAGGTGAGGAAAGTTGCTCTTTTTCCTTGTTCACAATCACGGGTGGAGGTGTAGGAAGCTCGGGTTCCGTATAACCTTTTCCACTACGAGTGGTGATTGCTTTCATCTCCCCTCTTGGATTCGCAACGGTGTTACTCGGAAGAGCAACCGAAGAAGAGGGTTGATTACCTTGGATGAGCGAACCGATCATATCACGTATGTTAAGCGCTTGAGTGCTGAAAGAGTCTCTGATGTCGGCACGAATTTTATTGCTTTGTTTTGCCATGTCATTCCTTAGCTCGGCTCGAATATCGTTCCCTTGTTTCGCCATTTCTCCCTTCAAGTTGACGACTTGACTTTGAAGATTCGTCACCATCTCTCTATTAGTCCTCATGAACGTCTCGACGTCTTGATTCAATACCGTCGGTTGATTGAGAGGTGGAGCTTGGTAAGCTTGAGAATTTCCTTGAGGTGGGTATGGGTTTCTTTGGGATTGATATTGATTGTTAGCACGAGGTTGGGATTGGTTGTTTCGGTTATAGCTTTGTTGTTGGTTTTGGTTAGAAGGAGGAAAACCGGGTGGTGCAAGATAATTGGTTGAACGATAACTTAGCAAGTTACGGTCTCCTTGAGGGCGAGCTTGATAGCCTCCCGTGGGATAAGTACCGTAAGCCGCGTTAACGTTTTCAGAAAAATTGCCTTGAGTAGAAGGACAATCATTGTAAGAATGAGGACCACCACATGTGTCACAAGAAATAGCAACGGCTTTAGCTTGTTGAAAGTGGTGTGTGGCCATGGTCATGAAATTCTTGTTCATCTCTGCGATTTGTTGGGTAAGTTCGGTTATCTCGGGATTAGAAGTAGTAGAAGAAACATTGACTCTCGAGTTAGATCTTGAGGATGCGGATGAATCCCAATTTTTGTGGTGAGTAGTCATGTTTTCAATCAACTCTCTACACTCCTCCGGTCTCCTTTTCATAAAAGTACCACCGGCGGCGGCGTTGATCGTGTCACGATCACGAAAAGTGAGACCATTGTAGAAAGTATCAATGAGAGTGACGGGGAGCATGTTATGGTTCGGACAGCGGTCGATCAAATCATTGTATCGTTCCCAAGCATCGAAGAGCGATTCATCATTGTCTTGCATAAATCCACTAATTTAGTTACGAAGGCTTGTGACCATGGATGGTGGGAAGTAGCGCGACAAAAAGCGTTGAGTCATGTCATTCCAAGTATGAATAGAATTCTTTGGGAGACGGTCAAACCATTTTTCGGCATGGTGAGAAAGCGAGTGGGGAAATAGTTGAAGGCGAAGGTCATCCATAGAAACACCGGGGGACTTCATGCTTTGGGTGATGGTAATGAATTTGTTGAGGTGTTTGTTGGCATCATCATCCGGAATACAACGAAATGGGTTAGTTTGCATTTGTTGGATCATGTGATGCTTCAACGAAAACTCCTGAGCCGTGACGTGCATCGGCGCAATCGGGCCTCCGCGTCCGTTCATGGTGGGTTGACACAATTCCTCCATTGTTCGTAAATCAGGTAGGGGGACATTGTTGTTGTTGTTATTGTTATTCAAATTGGGTAGAGGTGGGTTATTATTGGTATTATGAACACCAGCCATATCTAAATCTTCACGAGTCTCGGGTTCAGAATAGGTCGAAGATCTAGTACGCATACACCTGCAGAAGAAAAATAT
The DNA here is from genome assembly GCA_025667525.1 of Glebionis coronaria. Lineage (NCBI taxonomy): Eukaryota > Viridiplantae > Streptophyta > Magnoliopsida > Asterales > Asteraceae > Glebionis > Glebionis coronaria. The sequence goes on from CM046875.1 coordinate 424,359,652, forward strand.
ACACAGAGAGAATATCTATAATCTTTTTGGTGTAAAACCTTTTGGAAAAGAATTGCTTTTTATGATTTTTTAATGTTTTTGTATTTTTGAAGAATTTTATATTTTTTAGGATTTTTGAAAAATTTTTAAAGCAAGGAAAATAACGTTCAAAGAACGAATCCCAAAATTCAATGCGTCTTTCACTAGAAACCGTTAATATTAACGAAAAGAGCCGGCAGCGGCGTCATTTAATACCATGGCTTTTGGCTAAGTATAAAATCTTATCGTCCGAATCTTTTCGAATTGAATACCGGTTTACAGTGCGACTCAATCGTCTTTTGGTGAACAAGAGAATGGTTGGGTTTGTTTATCTATTTTAAACTAATAGCAAGTAATAAGTGTCGTTGAGTAAAGTAGAAGTTTAAAGATTATACTAAGAATAACAAGTTAAAAATAAATGCTAGAAAACTTGAAGGCAATATTAGAAAGATACTTGAACACTAAATAAAACTAACACTTAGAAACTTTGTGAAAACAAGAAACTAAAACATTGGAAAACAAACAATTACTACCAAATCGGAATATCCAAAATGCATTAATCGGAATGTGCAATAAATGAGGCTGATCGGAATATTGGAAACAACTCCCGTCGGAATACTTGAAATCAAGCACCAAGCGGAATAACACCCAATCGGAATATCCACAAAACCCACTCAAACGGAATGTTTAACAAAAGTCCAAATCGGAATGTATGGAGGTCACCATTCGGAATATCACTCAATGCCCATGATCGGAATAAGCCAACTTGGCCCAATCGGAATAACTAAAACCCTTTTCCGATTTGACAATCGGAAAGAGGGGGATGGTGGTGGTCGGAATAAGCTGATCGGAAAGGGGTTTAGAACCTTTCCGATTTATATGGGATTCGATAAAAAGCTAGGCAATAAGCTATTTTGATTAAGCTAATTCCCAAAACTTGAACGAATCAATAAGGAAACGGATCAAATAAGCACTAATAACAACTTATCCAAACTTAAAATAAACAAACTTTTAAATCAAATCATAAAAAGATGAATTTTTTAAGAAAACGTTTAAAAGTAAATAAGCTAAAAGAAACGAATAAGCCAATAAGCACAAGGAACTTAAAGCTTAATCGAATGAGAGCTTATGTAGGAACAAAAAGATTAACTTTTTAAGCACGAAATCATTAAGAACAACACGGTTCAAATGAAATTCGCACCAAAATCAATCTAAAAATCAAAGAAAGGTAGAATGAGATGAAAGATTAAAAGCTTAACTAGAACTTGATTAATGAAATCAACAATACACAAATGTTTAATCTTGAAAGATTAAAGGAAAGAAAGATGAAACTTAGTGAGAGAAAGTGGAGAACTTTCTCTCTCTAATAAACTAGAAAGAAAAGTGAAAAATGAAAACTAAAACTAAAAACTAACTACTCTCCTAATGTGTATTAGGAGGGTATTTATAGGAAAAATGGAAGGAGTGCATGTTGCATCTTCTTTCTTTCTTTACGTTTTCTCGACTCGATTTAATTCTTTGTCTTTTCTCGACGTCGTCTCGGGATTTGAACTTGTCTTGTTAATTTTCTTCTTTAATTTAGACTTGAGTTCTTCGACTTCATTAAACTTCCGTCTTCAGACTTTTTCTTCGATAAATCTTCAGAATAGGCCTTGGACTTTCGTTCTTTTTGCACTCTTGATCTTTTGACTTCGTCTTTTCCCGTTTTCTTCGATAAAAGCCCGCGAAAGCCCGTGTTTTCTTCATTTTTCATCTTTTGGTCCTAAAACACAAACCACGCATAATTCCGACTTTTACGACATAAATTACACGTTTTGGTCTTGTTATTATTGGAAATAAGTGGTAAAAGGATAAGTGTTTTCACACTTATTACTTGACGCGATATGAGAAGTGAAAAACGTGATAACACGCGATAAGTCGTGATGCAAGAAGACTTTCTTCATTTCATTTTCAATAACATATATCTTTTTATATAAAAATAAAAAAGATTACAAGCAAATATACTTTTTTGACTTATTCTTTTTATATTAAATTTTTTTAACTTAATATAATTGAAATATGATATACATGTAATAATTTATAAATATTTTTATATTTTATGTTACGTTATTTCACGTCTTAAAAACAAATAAAATTCGTTTTAACCGCTAAAATTTAAAGCTTAGTCATAACGTTACACCACACTCTACGCTATCTATAACTTTACGAAACATGTCATTTTAATAACCTTACATAAGTACAGTACCATTTATTAGGGGTGAGAAAAAAAACCCGAAAAAAACGATACCGAAAAAACCGAATCGAAAAAACCGACCGAATATAAAAACCGATGGTTCGGTTTTTACGTTTTCAAAAACCGAAAAGTTTTGGTCGGTTTTGGTTTTCATCCAAAACCGAACCGTAAAAACCGAATCGAACCGAACTATTTTATTATATAAAATTTTAAATACAATATAATATAAATACATAAGTAATATATAAAAGTTATAAAAAAATATTCGCTTTTTAGGGAAATAGAAGTAATATATTTATCTTATTGTTTATAAACGTGTTTCTTTATACGCACGTTTGATATGTAAATGTGCTTACTTCAGAATATATCATTACATATGTGACAGATAATCGTTTATATATGTGTTTACTTGTTTGTTTATCTTATTAATATGTGTACAATTACAAAAATTTGAGATAAACATTATTAGGCTTAAATTGACAACAAAATAAAGAAAAAAACTATTTTTCACGCAAAACAAGTTTTTTAATCTAAATATGACGTAACTAAATATAAACGGTTTTAAAAGCCGAAAAAACCGACAAACCAAACCGAAACCGATTACAAACCGAAAAAACCGAACCGCCCACAACCGAACGGTTTCGATTTTTGATTTTTTAAAAACCGAAAATATCGGTTCGGTTTCGGTTTTGACAAAAACCGACCCAAGTACCATTGTAATTAACTGTTTTTTTAATACTAAGAAATGAGAGTCGGCGTTAACGTAGTACCCAGGCAGCCCACAAAAAGACATACCCAAACCCGCAATGCTGAGAATTCAGCACCGTCTGACCACCATGACCGCCGCCATGCTATCGTCGTCATCATCCATAACCGTCAGAAACATGACGTTATCACCAAATAAGTCCACTCTCTACCGTCCTCTAAACCACCACCAACACAACCTCCCCTTCGCCACTCCATCGCGCAAACTCTCACTCCGTTGCTTCGCTTCAGCGGCCACAGCCGCTGTTAATAAAATCTCCGTCACTAATCCAATTGTCGAAATGGACGGTATTTATTCTACTTATTATAACAACTTAAACCTATGCTGATGCTGTTGGTAGTTAATTTTATTTTATTTTTATTGTTTTAGGCGATGAAATGACGAGGATCATCTGGCAAATGATTAAGGACAAGGTCTTCACTTTCTCATTTTTGTTATTTTTTCAAAGGGTTTTAGTAAAGTCTGAAATAACTTGTCTAAATGTAACGGACTTTCTGTTATGTGTTCCGCACCTTATAAATGGTCCCGGGTGTCAAACTTCATGTATGACAGTATGACACCAAAAAAAATAAAAAATTTAAACACTCCCCCAACATGCTCAAGAACCAAGAGCCGTCCTGTCCCTGGACAGCCGGAGAGAGTTCAATAAGAGTTTTTCATTTCAACAGCACTCAGCGCTTTTTACATACCTCGTTGTTTGAACCCAAATAGGCGATATGAAATTATAGTCTTGACTCTTGAATGGCGTGGTTCACTGAACAAGAATCATATTTATAGAAAATTGGTTTTATCATTGACTATCAAATTTCTCGAGTTCTCCAATTAGTTTTCAATAGCTCAAAGACCAACACAGTTTTGTAATCTGTGAGTGAGCCGAATATTCTATCGTGTGGGTGAGTCTGTTGAAATTTTATGTACATAATCACTTTGCAAGATATTCATATTATTTTGCTAAAAAAAAAAGATATCCGTATTACTAGTATGCATAGAAAAATGGGATTGGCCTTGGCCCATCCAAGTGCCTGTGCCTATGTGCCTCCGTCCTTGTATGACACGTCATGAAAATGTGCAAATTGAAAAACTTTATGAAAGTTGGTTACGTTTACACAGCTTTTTCAGACTTTACTAACCAAAATCAGACAATGAAGAAGTTTGTTGCTATTTTATGACCAAAACCCTTTTTTAAATTGTGCAAGTAAGAACTAAAATTGACAAATGTCTTTACAAATATTAGGAAATGTTTGGTTTCAGTAAAATGATCGGAGTTTAAGAAATATTGACGTCACTTCTAGTGTATTAAGCAAGTATCAAAAACACATTTGTTTTGGATTAGAAAATTTTGAGACTTTTTACAAGAAAGAATTCTACCTGTCACTTAGCACCCCCTAGATTCGTCCTTGGAGTTGATTATTTTGTGTTTGGCGTTGCTGTGACAGTTGATTTTGCCGTTTCTGGAGTTGGATATAAAATATTATGATTTGGGGATATTGAACCGTGATGCTACCAATGATGAAATTACTGTTGAAAGTGCTCATGCTGCTCTTAAGTAAGTCTTGCTCTTCTTTTCTATTTTCTTTTTTAATTGTTTTGTATAAAGTTTGCGTTGTGGTTATAGTTTTGTTATCTGCTTTCGGTTTATGGTTTAGGGTTTAGGACTGCTTTTGGCTTGTACGGCTCTTTTAGATTCTGATCGATAAGATTTGACATTTATTCATGGTTTTTCTGGTTGTATGGTCTACCTGAGCCTAGATACTAAGCTCTCTAGCTCATATCAGTTATATTCCTATATAGATCACACAATTAGGGACTTCTATTTATTACATAGGATACTTTCGTAGGTTTAGGTTCAGGCATCTGGTTTAGGCTCTAATGTAAGATTTCTTGTTTTGGCTGTTTAAAGAGGACATGCTAATTGTACACACGATTCCTGCTAGATAGGGTTGATGTGTATGCGTATGTGGAATTGCAGAATACATGTAACATTAGTTAGTCCAGACTTTAGTAGCTGAATCAAGTCCAGAGTCTGTTTTAGGCAAGTCATCCTTTGGAGTTTTATGATTAATAATGATATAAATGAATGGAATTGCTAGTATTGATGATGACAGTATGTGTTAATATTCAATAGCTTTAGAAATAAGTGACGAGTGTTGGTTTAAGTGTTTGCTGTCAATACACTTCTTTTCTCTTCTATGCTATTTTGCTTTTAGTGCTTATCGAGATTGTATTGCATTTTTATTTGTTACCTTTTGAATTATGATAGTTGTGTGCCCTTAGTGCCATATTTTCCTTATATATGCTTGCATGCTCCCATGTTCCTATGTCGGTGTGCGTTTATGTCTATGCTCGCTTGTATGTTTTTTGGTTTTATATCCTTTCTTTTATGTCATCGTCTTTTTCCACTTGCACACACACGCACTTGCCGGAGGTCTTTCAGGAAGCAGTCCCTTTACCCGCGGGTAGGGGTGTGACTGTCTACATCTCACCTCCCCCATACCTCACTCCGGCTGGATTGGGTATCATTGCTGTTGTTTTTTCTCTATTTTAGAAAATTGCTTATATACATACTTTCTTTTGTCTTGCTTTCTTGATTGCCCAAAATTGCTTATACGCATACTTCTTTGTTGCCATTCAAAGTCTTACACAAATAATTTTTGTTTTGCAGGTATAATGTTGCTATAAAATGTGCTACAATTACACCTGGTTAGTCACTCTATCTATCACAACTTTTTATGTGTTTCAACTCCAGCGGTTCAGTTGCTCTTCTGTTACCCCTGTTAGATTTAATTTCATGATTTCCGTACAACCTAGAAAGCTATAGAACAGATTTGCTGTTTAGGTATTTCGAGCTATCTTAACATATAGTATGAGTTTCTCGCTATTATTTCACTACATGGATGTCTCTTTTGTGCACAATTGATTGTATATGCTGTTAGTGGTTTTCTTGTTTGATCTATAGCTCTATGAATGCTGATGGCACTTAGAAGTGGCCTTATTACTCCACCTTAGTGGTTTCGTGTGTACTCGGTACATCTTTGAGGTGCCTCAAGAAGCTTCTCCTGTTGCGAATGCTTTGCTATGTCTACACTTGTCTCAAAGTTTGTCCTTGGCTTTGAAAAACTTATATCATTTGTTGCAATCCCTTCTATGAGTGTGTTATTCCATCTTCGCCTAGGAGCGTTATAAGTTCTCGGCTTGGTTAATAGTATGCAATTATTGTTTACCTAACAGAGTCTTGTTAATGTTCTATGCAAGTAAAATTTTACTCTCTTGTTGCTTTCATTCATTCAAGTCAAAATTTCTGATAATGTAGTTTGTTTCTAATTTTGCAGACGAGACGAGAGTCAAGGAATTTGGGTTAAAGTCTATGTGGAGGAGTCCCAACGGCACTATCAGGAATATCTTGGATGGTTTGTATTTGATTTCCTTACTGGTGAAAAAGTTCTGCACTGTTTGTTTTTTAATACTCCGTACTTAATTGCACTGTAAATTTATACGTTGTGTATCTCTTAGTATCTCTGTGCAATCATGTAGGTCAATTTACGAAATTTTCTGTGAGTAATTCCTGTTAAGGTTAACATATGAATGCACATCTAACACATGCTCACTGTAGACCCTATATAGTCTTGTCCAGCCTGTGTGATCCATTAGATTTGAATTTTATGGTGATGTTCAGGGTTAATTGTGTTCATGGGTGTTGTGTTGACATTGTGTTTGTGCATTCTCAGTATTCAAACGTAGTTTTGAATTTTTCTAGTTCTTACTAGCTAGAATCCATCTGTGAATGGCAGGTACGGTTTTCCGTGAGCCTATTATGTGCAAAAATGTTCCAAGGATAGTTCCAGGTAATATCTAAATTTCATTCACAACCTTCGTTTGGTAATTATTTATTAATGGTGAAACCTTGATATTTTTTTTAGCATTTTCTCGTGTTAAATTGCAGGGTGGAAGAAACCGATCTGTATAGGCAGGCATGCTTTTGGTGATCAGTATCGTGCTACAGATACAGTCATTAAAGGCCCAGGAAAACTCAAGATGGTTTTCGGTATGCAAGAAGTTATTTTTCTGACCATTCAGTTTTACTTTTAAGCATTAGATAGATTTCTATAAGGTGCTTGTTTCTAAATTTTCTTAGTTCCCGAGGATGGTGAAACTCCTATGGAGCTTGATGTTTTTGACTTTAAAGGTCCTGGCATTGCACTTGCTATGTATAATGTTGATGAGGTTTGTCTTACTGATTTAGCTTATTTATCACATTTCGTCTAAAGAATATCTTATGGTGGGAATTTAATGATTCCGTAGTCCATTCGCTCCTTTGCTGAAGCGTCAATGGCAATAGCACTTGCGAAGAAATGGCCTCTGTATTTGAGCACTAAAAATACCATTCTGAAGAAATATGATGGCAGGTAACAGTGTCATCCTTAGTGATAGGCATTTACGTCAGTAATTGACCATATTTATGAGTTGCGAGCTTACCCTCTACCCTATGCTGATAACTGCAGGTTTAAGGACATATTTCAGGAGGTATATGAACAGAATTGGAAAGATAAATTCGAGCAACATTCAATATGGTAATATCCTTTATTTATGATACACGTGGGTTTGTACTTTTGTTGGTTGTGTTCCTTGGATGCCAGATACATGCAAATTAGTAGCTATAATATGTGATTTGTTGCTTAATTCAAGGTATGAGCATCGTTTGATTGATGACATGGTGGCTTATGCACTCAAAAGTGATGGTGGGTATGTCTGGGCATGCAAGAACTATGATGGAGATGTCCAGAGCGATTTACTTGCGCAAGGTGATGTTGGAGTCTGATGTTGTATCACTGTATGGTTGAATGACAAAAAAAGATGCAATTGTTGCAGCATTTAACTTTTAATGTTTACAGAGTTAATAAGAACATTACAAGCTCTCTATTTTGACTAAAGGTTTATTTTTTGTATGTGCAGGCTTTGGTTCTCTGGGCCTTATGACTTCAGTTTTGGTCAGTAAGAAATAAAACTTTGTGTACTTGTTTGCAAAGGTTATGTGGTCTTTAGGATGTAACATTAATATTATACAAAACATGGTTTACAGCTATCATCAGACGGGAAAACACTGGAAGCCGAGGCAGCCCATGGCACTGTTACACGTCATTTTCGGCAGCACCAGAAGGGAAATGAAACCAGCACAAACAGTATCGCTTCTATCTTTGCATGGACAAGAGGACTTGAACATCGGTGAGTTTCTCCCATCACCTACAAAAAATTTCTTTGAAAATTTTGTCTTAAGTTATTTTCACTTTAGTTGCAATATTTGCTTGGTTGACCTTATCATCCAATTTCCTGTTTATTTTTTACTAAACTCTTGTTTCTATTACTATTTGCATTATCTTGATATTTGTATGCTACATTTTGTTGATCAGGGCAAAGTTGGATAAGAATGATAGATTGACAGATTTCGTTCAAAAGCTGGAGAGTGCATGCGTTGAGACAGTTGAGTCAGGAAAGATGACCAAGGATCTTGCCATTCTAATCCATGGACCGACGTGGGTGTCTACTTTTTTACTATCTCATTCAGTTTACCCTGCCTTCAATAATTTCAACTTGTTGATTTAATAGAGGGTCGATTTGGGCCGTTTTTCCTGATAAACCGGTAAAACTACAAAATTTAAAAATGAAACATGCCAAAGGTAACCTTTAATCTATAGTTTTAAAGGTAGAATATGGCTATGCTCCCCGCCTTCGGCTTAAAGATGGTTTTGGTTTAGTAATAAAAGTTTCTGCCATGGAGAAAGGGATAATAATCTGATTCAGATCTATTACAAAAGTGGACAATTTAATAAGTTGCTCTCTAAAAAAGAAGATAAAAGTTGCTCATTTGACTTGACTTCCATTGGACCTATTACAAAACTCGCCTATTTTGCTACCTCTTTTGAAAAATCTGAACTATAATCTTTGGCTGACATGACATCTTGCTTTGGCTTCCTTGAAACCATTTCTATATGAGTTTTATCTTCTGAGATACTTGCATGTGTACAGGGCATCAAGGGAATCCTACTTGAACACAGAAGAGTTCATTGATGCTGTTGCTCAGAATCTGGAGTTGAAGCTTCAACCTCTAGTGGCTCATTAAATTATTATTAAAACACACCATCCATGGGTTTCGCCGGTGGGTTGATTGATTTATGCTTGCTAGGCATAGAAGCTGTTCCCACTCCTGTGAAATTGGATAGCAGACAGAAACAACAAATGCGTCAGGGCCTTTTCTTGAAAATAATTTTTTGCACAGGATTAGTCATTCACAGGTAGCACCTTTTGAAGCTAAATGTTAATCCGGTTACTTTTATAAGTTATTAAACATTTGTTTTGTGGTGCAATCATGTAACGGGTTAGTTCTGTGGTTGTTTTTTCACTTTTTGTGTTACTTTACTTTTTGAAACCATCTATTTGGGCATTTACTGGGTGGTAAATGTTTTTGCCGTGTGGTTCAGATAATGGGTCAAAACAAGTTGTCGAACAGGTTAGGTTGAGCCTAAATATGTTATCTCTGAAATCATACGGTATATATTTCTATTAATAATTAAGCCATACTATGTCTAATGTGGTTAGCTACTAAATGATTTCGGAGGTTGTATGCACTTTGAGCATTGTTTGGCGTGTAACTCTTTTTGTTATTCTTTTATATGACCCCTTAGGAGTTTAAATGCAACTAATTAAGGAGAGTTCTTATAATCGGTAAAGGTTTGCAAACCTGCCACACGCGTTCAAAATGCCTACCGATCTACCCATCAAAATACGTATCAAGTTACACTTATCATACTACCTAAGTATGTATGAAACGAGGTTTTTAACCGGTGCTCTGCCGCAGAGGGCGAGGTTATACGTTGAGGACTAGCGTTTGAGCGCGAGGTTATACGTTAAGGACAGCGTTTGAATGGAACGATAATGCAATGACTATTTTCGCTTTGCAATTGGCCGATACTCAAAAGACTATCTCTGTGTATTGATTTTGAAAGTTTTTACAGAAAGTCATTCGATGTCTTTCCCTTGCAAAGTTAGTAATTATGAACTAACTTTTCAATGAACCGATAACTTCAAAATCTGTTTCTGTAAATTATTTTTCAGGAGCGGTGAAAAAACTCACAGACCGTTAGGAGTGTATCGCTGATTATTTATAGATATCAACTATCTATATATTCTAATAAAGGAGGCTTTAAAAAGACTTTAAATACCCTTTAAAAAAGAAATGCTGATATTTTTAGAGTGTCTATAATGATCATTTTACATTGTACTTATGCTATTTTTAGAAACACTACTTAGTAACTGAAAAGTCAATAAGCTTGCAAGAGAAGTATCGGGCTATTATATAACAAATATATGACAACAGGGACCGGATATGTAATTTATCCATCAACATGGTATCTGTAAAAAAAATTGGGGAAAAAAACATAGCTGAAAAAAACGTTCATATACTATGTTCATCCTCTTACCCCATCCAAACACAAAAATATTGCACGAGATGTGGAAATCAAGATTAAAATTTTTGGGGAAAACTCAAATATGCTATAACTGATCTATCACCGATGTATTAACAGGGTTGTTCAACCGAATTATTTTATTTTGTTTTTTTATATATTTTATTTCTTTATGGATGTTCTATATACTAGCATGGTACCCGCGCAATGCGGCGGCGAATACCTGATGATAAATTTTGCGGCGAACAAATATTACACTCTTATCGTCAAGTTTGTATTTTAATTAGTGTTAAAGTTGTACAAAAATTGAATAAAAATAAATCCACTAAAAATGAAAAAATAAAAAGTTATAAATATATGTTAAAATGGGTGTTGAATTAAAGAGCGAAATTTTTTAAGAAATATGGTGAAATTAGATTTTGAAAAAAATAATTAAATAAAAAGATATTTTCAATTTAAAATTTAAAATTATTTTTTAATAGGTTGTTGTAAAAGTTTGTTACAAATGGTTGTTAGCTTGGTTCATGATATATAATGTGGGAATGACATCAATAAATTGCTTTATTTAGTTAGAAAAAGTGTCTTAAAATTCAGCCTTGCTTTTTATAGGAAGTCCCAAATGCTTTATATAGTAGTATAGATTTGTTAATATCTGAATTAAAACTATCATATGTTTTAATTAATCGTTTGTAACATAATTTATATATATTTGAAATGGTTAATTGTATCTTCTAACATTTTTAAAAAGATTTGGTTAAATCTTATCACTAACATCAATTTTTTTTTAAAATTGATTAAGATATTCCTATTTTTTAAAAAAATTACTTTGATCTTATCATAAAACATGGATATTACCAATTACCGTCCAATGAACCTTACCATTTAAAATGATAAGATCCCTAACAAATCGTGATTTTGTAACAGTTTTTAGGGTTAACATGGTTTGACTTTTGTTTATCATTCGTGTATAAATAGAGCCATCTATTTGACTCATTTTCATCAATCAACACACTTTCATCTCTATTGATTCATACCTTATAGTCTATCGTGGCAAGCCCTAACTCAGTTGTTCTAGTCAAGGATCTGACAACAAAAAAACAAACCCAAACAATATCAGTGAAGGTGGATAGAAGCTGGAAACAGAACGTATACAGAAAACCAATCAGAGTGGAGAACCTTGAGATGATATTAATTGACAAAGATGTATGTATTTGCTGTTAAATTATCATACATATTTTGTTATACATGGCTTTATTTATTTATTTTTTGTTTGTGATTTATACGGTTCTAGGATTCATGCGTCCGTAAAAAGTCAGTTTCTGACTGTCTTTGAAAAGCAACTCTTGGAAGGTACCTCAATGTATCCGTCTAATTATGGTGTTGCTGAGTGCCAAGGCAAAACGAAGTATACTGACCATCGATATAAGATTAATTTATACCGAAACAGTATTATCAAGCAAACTGCAACTTTTGAAGGTCTTGAAAATGTTTTTCATTATGTGGACTTTGATAAGTTGCTAAAGAATCATGTTGTGGATAACGGTTGTGTTGGTAAGTTTTTTCCTTTTATCAAATTTTTCAAAATGTTGTTATTTATATATTTTTAAAGCAAACCATTTATCTGTATAAAATTAATTTAGTTTTTATGTTTCATGCAGATGTAATAGGTTACCTGACTATGTGTGGTGACCTTAAAAATTTTGAAATCAATGGCAAATCTGGACAAAAGACCTAGTGTCAAATAACTGATTTGAAGTAAGTATTTTTATAAATATATACTTTTTATAATTATTTATAAAATATGAAAGTAAAAATTAAATGTTTTATACAGATCAAATGAATTGCAATGCATTTTCTGGGGTGACTATGCAAAACAAATCAATGACTACGTGAATACACATAGCTCTGGAGCAAGTTCCAAAATTGTTATAGTTGTCCAGTATCGACGCTATAAGTTATGGAGAGGTATTAATTATTATAACATTTATATGCTTTGTTTACCAAATAAAATTGTTATATACTTTTAAATGTTTCATTTTTTTCACGTAATAGAAAAAAAAATCCATCCAAAATGGTTACTTTGGAACTAAGATCTTCATAAACAGTTCTTTGCCTGAGATAAAGGATTTCTAACACAAGTATGTTAGTCATTTTGAATTCATTAGATTTAATGTTATTTGTTATTATATTGGCGTTATTAAGTAATAAAAAACTACTTTCATTTCAGGCTGATATTAGAAAATGCTGAAAAAAAACTGTTTCTAAGATATCTCTGTCGACAGGGACATTCAACTCTACCCATGATGAGTTTCTAACAAAGTTCCCTATTAGAAACATTGAGGAAGTCCGTGATTTTAAATAGGTATAGGTCTTACATTCTTTTCACAAATTAGAAACTTAAATTTCAGAAGACAGTTCCTAATATTATTTTTTTTATTTTATTACTCAGCTTAGATTTGCTGTGATACCTGCATCAATATTGTGCATTGAAACGGATAATTCATGGTATTACCTTAGCTGTACAAAGTGCAACAAAAAAGTCATAAAAAGGAGCGAGGTGATCGACCTTGATGCTGCTGAGGATGAAAAAGATCCAAAAGCAAAACCTATTGACCTTTGTAAAACGTGTAAAATCGTGCCACCATTTGTTATCTCAAGGTATTTTCATTATATTTTAACAACAATAACAATATTTTTAAAGTTCATATCATAATCTTATATATATGTTTATGCCAGGTACAAGAGTTATTGATGGTAGTGGTTGCACTTCATTTATCATGTTTGACAGGGAATTGACAAAACTGATAAACAAAAGTGCTAGGGAGCTTGTAGAGATACAAGAACAGGTTTGAACATATTGTATTTTCTGAATCATAGTAATTTAAATGTTTATATAGAAGTTTTTAACACTTTTTTATTGTTATGCAGACTGGTGATGTTGATGCATTCCCACAAATTTTAGAGAAACTTGTGGGTAGGAAGTTTGCGTTCAAAATTGAGGTGGAAGACTATAATATTGAACGCGAATGGTATATCTATACCATTGTGAAGATGACTGATGACAAGCATGTCACTTCATAACTTCTTAAAAAGGTTTTGCGCACTGAGGTATACATATAGTATTAGATAATATAGAAATTTTTGCATATGGTCTTATTATTTGAATAACCAAATAATAATTTGTTTTATTATTTTAATTGAATATGATTCTGTGAGTAAACAATCTCCGAGTGTCAATGCTGAGTCCTTAGTTGGTTTTAGAGGAGTGAAGGTATGATTAAAATTTTATTCACTTATACCAAAGACATTTACTATTTAATGAATTATATATTCATTTAAAATTGTAGTTTTTTTTTTCTTAAAATTTATTTTAGGATGCCTTCTCTGGTACGGGGAAGAAGTCACCATCAACTGTCGAGAAAGACACTGCCATAAGCCTGTAGAAAAGGAATGTGGAGGCTATTCAAAAACCGGATTTTGATGCTGAAGATTCCCCAGCTAACAAGAAGCTGAAATTCGATTTGCTGAAAGACATTAAAATTGAAAAGCCATGAACTTTCAGTTTGGATATTTGAAAGCAGAATAATACACTATAAACTTTGTTTCTTTTTTATGTTTTCAACATTGGTACATTGTTTGGTTTTCTATTATAACGTTTGTTTGGTTATAGTGTGTTTTACACACTGAAACATTTTTATTTGGTTATAGTCTTTGACACTGCTACTTTTGAAATGGTTCTTTTATTATTTTTTTTATTTTTTAGTGGTTTTGATTACAGTTAAAATTAATCATGTATGTATACATACTTTTTTTGTGTTTTCAGTTTTGTATGCAGGTTAGATATGGAACTTCAGCATTCTAGGATTGGTGCCTTAGCCTGCTATTAAATAAGAAGTTTCTATATACAAGTTCAAGATGAAGAACATAGAAAATAATTAGCTTATTTGTTATTTACATTAATATAATATTCAGTTTGTAAATTTGTATCAGAAGCAAAGTTTCGAATTATGAATAAAAGTTTTCAATTTAGTTCAAGTTTGTTTTTTGTTATGTTTACATTTATTTGTTTTACATTACATGTACTTTATTATAACTTTAATTTCGGATATAGAACATATTAAAAACAATATAGCAGGTATGAAATTATATTTATAGTTCATAAAATTTTATAAGATATGTTAAAACACGTTTGTAACATGTACTTTTTAATATTTTTAGGTCATGCAGTATTGGACAGTTTACCTCTACCAGGAAACTTTCTGACTTTTTTAATATATTTCTTTCAGCAAAACCATTGAAAACATTTAAGTAGTGTTAGACTAGAAATATTCAGAAATATTTGAAAACACTTAATATTGATATAAAACATTTTTAAATCCCTAAAAAATCTCAACTAATTTGTAAAAATTAACCAAAAAAATACCAAATTTAAAATTTGTATTAAATTATAAAAATCTTTTACCTAAATAAGAGGTGTATTCTTTATATATGAAAACTCTGTACAAACATTTAAGATTTTTATTTTTGCTTTTACAGTTTCTATGGTTCCTAACAAAAAATTGAGTAGAGATCAACGTATAGATATCCTTAGATCAAAAAATTTGAAACGCGTAGATGGATCAGGTTCTTCATCTGTTGAAGGTGTTTTAAATGTTGGAGCCAGTGTTGGACATATAACTTTTGTAGAAGAAGTACTAGAATTCAACAAAAATCATCTCTCAAAGGTGATTATAAAGTCCTTTTATGCTTATTATTAATATGTTATATGGTAAATATATTATTCATTGCCATATGCATTATGTTCTAACACCTTTTTTTGATAAGGTACAAATCAAGAACAAACCCACAGAATTGACAATCCAACAGTGGTTTCAGAAGGTATAGGTGAAGTTCCTGGTCATTTGCCTTCAGTTTTTTACACACCAACGAATTCAACCAGAAAGTCTTCCTTGCAATTTTCAAGGACTCCATTACCGGATTACAAATGGTAATTTCTTTGACATAAAAACTATTGATTATACTATTATACTTGAATAAGACATTTATATATTTACTGTTATAGTTGAAGGTCGTAGTCGAATGACTGTAAAACCGATCAATATGCATTCAGTGATTCAAAACTCATGTAATGTATAATCTACACATCATATAAGCTCAATGCCATCAAAAGATGCAAGCTTCCCATTGTGTGATATCACAAATTGTAAGTGTTTATGTAATTGAATTTTTTGTTTTGTTTTTCAAAGCTTAGTTTTTAAAATTTATTTGCATTGGTTACTTATGACAGCCTTTACTAACGGAACACACAAAAACGATCCTGTTGGGTCAGTATTTACTAACCCTGAAGCAACTCTAGGATTTGAATATAAAATCCCCCTAAATGTTTCATGCTCAGCAGTAAGGCTAGTCTGCTGAAGCATGACCAGAGGAACAAAGTTCCTACTGAAGACTTTATAGCTGAAGAAAGTTCAGCAATCCCCTTCCAGTGAACTTAGAAGACAAAGGAGTATTCGCTTCAAATACTAGGCGGTCTAGTTGCTAAAGAACAAGGACTGAAGAAGGGCTTTCAGTTCAGTTTGGTTTGACAATACCAAACTGAATGATGTCGATCTCCTCTAGGATATTTAAGACTCTTCAGTATTCTGATGGTTTGCATTAGGCGGGAAAAGATAACTTTAAGTCAAAGTAGGTTGCTTGTATACTTAGATATAAGTACAACCTTTATTTTTTCTAGAATAGTTTAATATGTACTTTGTACTGTTGATCCAGCATGGGCATCAACCACCCACTGGATAAACCCATGCATTGAAACATGCAAATGCAAACCCTAGTTTACACTGCCTATAAAAGGAGTGTACATTAGGAGAGAAAGGATTAACCAATACAAGAGTAAAAACTATGGAAAACCTTTCTTTCTCGATACCAACTAAACCATATAGCCAAGATGCATATGAACGTTTAGATTGGATCTTGGAAATTAACTTTGGTTATACGTTTAAGTAGAGGAGATCACACCCATTGTCATTCAACCACTTTGTTATTCCGCAAACAAAGTAAGTTATAGATTCTTTATTTGATTCTAATAAAAGTCTATACGTTGAAAAGTTATTGGTATTGTTGTTTTAGTTGTTCATAGTTCTTATCTATTGTTAAAACAACACACTTAAGTCGTAGTAAAGAGTTATTACTTAAGGTTGATAAGTAATAATGATTTACAAGGAACCAACAAGTGGTATCAGAGCAGTTTGATTAGCTAAACTCTTATTTTATTTAAGTTTTCAAATCAAGATCCAAAAATGGCTCAAGTTATACCACAAACCCTAGAATATAGGGGTGGACAACTCAATGCTGCTCTTGTACTAGAAGTAGCTAACTTTACAAATTGGAAGAAGAGGTTTCTTGTCCACATGGTTGGAATTGAACCTCAATTCATTGGAATCATTGAAAATGGTCCTTTTGTTCCCATGGTTGGGGACAATAAAAAACCTGAAGTATAATGGACTGCTGATGAGAGAAAAGCTGCTAACCTAGATCAGCGTCTCAAAAGTCTCATCATGTTTGTGCTTCCAGATGACCAAATGAATTCTGTTGTAAACTGCAAAACAGCCAAAGCTACATGGGAGGACCTTATTCTTTACCATGAGGGACCCTCTCATGTAAAGGAAACAAGAATCATAGATTTAAAGCTTCAATACAACAACTTCAAGCACAAAGAAGGGGAAACCCTCACACAAACATTCACCAGATACAAAGCACTGATGAATGAACTTGTGAATGATGGTGTTGAGCTTTCAAAACTTGAAATCAACACAATTTTTGTTAATGCATTGCCAAAGAAGTGGCTTAGTTTCTGCCAAAGCTTGAGAAATGCACATTAAAGATTGTGACCTGGCCTCTCTTTTTGGGAAACTAAAATATGAAGAAAACCTAGTTGATATGATTTATGAAGGTTCAAAAAGCATTATCCATTGCTACACCCTTTTCTACAGCCTTCTTCAGTGAGGCTGTCATCCAATACTACCAAGATAGTCCTGATGATGAGGAAGACACTAGAACTAGTGAGGAATATTTGAATGACCTCAAAGAGGAATTTCATGAATGAGCACTTTTGGTTAAGTCTAGAAGGTTCTTTAAGAAAGGAGGCAAATTCTCCAGCACCACAAAAGCTTCAGTAGACACTGAATGCTACAAATGTGGGAAGACTGGTAACTATGCTAGGGATTGTTACTCAAAAACATCTCTCCATTCCTATTCCTCACCAGCCTAGTCAAGTCCATCTGGTCAATCATCATTTCAACAAAAAATTTTGCTTCTACTTCATTTCAGCAAAACAGAGAAATCAAAGCTAGACTGTCCCTCATGAGCACTAAAAGTTCTTCCTCCAAGGCTCCCAAGCAAGACAAGAACAAGGGGCCTGTTGCTGAAGCTTATGAATGGGATGAAGAAGATTTTTCTTTAGATGATGATGAACTGGTCAATGTAAAAGTGCTGATGGCACTTGCTGATGATGAAGGGGCTAACTCTAATGTTGTGGCCAGAGAAAGTGCCAGAAATGGTGAATGGGTCAATATCACAATCAAAAAGTGTGATCTCAGGAAGCCTATTTGGTACCTAGATAGTGGCTGCTTAAGGCATATGACTGGCACCAAAAGTTATCTGCACAAGTATAAGGAGGAACAAGGTCCTAAAGTTATTTTTAATGATAACTCATCAGCTACTACTAAAGGATTTGGTTTAGTAAAATGCAATGGTATAGTTTTCTCAAGGATATCATATGTAAATGGATTGAAGCACAACCTCATCAGCATAAGTCAACTTTGTGATGCAAAGTATCTTGTGCTATTTGATGAAAAAAAGGTACAATCTTCAACTCCAATCATGAAATTGTGATGATTGCTCCCAGAGTCAAAGATGTTTATGTCATGAACATGAACTCTACTTAAAAGACATGTTTCTATGCTAAAGCTTCCAACATTACCAATTGGCTTTGGCATAAGAGGCTCTCACATCTTAATTTCAAATCAATAACTCTGCTGGCAAAACAAAATCTTGTTATTGTTCTTCCTTCACTTGTGTATTCTAAGGACAAACCATGCTCAGCATGTGAAAAAGGGAAGCACCATAGGGCCAGTTTCAAAACAAAGCAAACTTTCTCAATCAAAGAAAGTCTTCATTTGCTTCACATGGACTTATTTGGCCTAGTATCACCTAGGGCCATTTGTCATAAAAAATATACACTTGTCATTGTTGATGAGTATTCTAGGTACACCTGGGTATATTTTATGACAAAGAAAAGCCATGCACCAGATGCCATTATGTCTTTCATCAAAAGATTTGAAAATCAAATTGACACTCATGTCAAACAACTCAGAACTGACAATGGTACTGAATTCAAAAATCAAACACTGATCAAATTCTGTGATGACAAAGTAATTTCCCAAAATTTCTCATCTCCTTACACACCTGAACAAAATGGTGTGGCTGAAAGAAGGAACAGAACTTTGATTGAAGCAGCAAGAACAATGCTTGCTGGATCTGCTCTCTCTAAGCATTTTTGGACTGATGATGTAGCCACTGCTTGCTACACTCAAAATAGATCCATCATTGTGAAGAGACACATGAAGACTCCCTATGAAGTCTTCAGGGGGGAGAATTCCAAACATTTCATTCTTACATGTGTTTGGGTGCCCAATATTCATTCACAATCACAAGGATCACCTTGGAAAGTTTGATGAAAAATCTGATGATGGTTATTTCCTTGGATACTCTCTAGTATCTAAAGCATATAGAGTCTTCAATACAAGAAGATAATGTATTGAAGAAACTTATCACATCACATTCAATGAAAGTTCTGAAGCTCTCAAATTTACAAATCCATCAGATGATGAACTTCATATTCATGAATCTCATAATTATCCATCTGATGAATTTCAACATTATGAGACTTCTCAAAGATATCAAACAAGCAACTCAATCCCTCATATTGATCCATCTGAAGATATGACAAGTCCTACAAAAGGAAATCCTTCAATATCACATACTGATGGCTGTCAATCAAATAATGATCAGGATCAAAATGATCAGCAAAGCAACTCAAATGACCAAAATGGTCAATTTCAAAACAATCAACATGCTGACACACATGATCAAAATGATCAATCATATGAAGCTGCTGATGAACAATCTTAGCCCCTTGCTCAAAGCTCTCCTACCATCTCTAGGGAATTAGGTCATGGATGTGTTGCTTCTGACCAAGAAGGAATCCCTCCATTGAGTGAACCTTTGTCCATTGAATATCCTTCAACTGACACTAGAGATAATCCAAGTCCAAGTCCATGTCATGGACTTCCAAGTTCTATCTCTAATCATGATACCAGTGCCTATTCTCCAGCTCCACAAAAATCTTGGACTAAATATAGTCACATATAGCTGGTGAACATAATATGCAATCCTGGTGAAGGTAGAGTCACTAGATCTATGGCAAAGAAACTGAGTGCTGCTTCATCTAGAGAATGCCCCTATGCAAACTTTCTCTCAGAAACTGAACCTATAAAGGTTTCTGAAGTACTCACACACCCTGGATGTGTGGATGCCATGCAAGAGGAACTCAATCAATTTGAAAGAAACAAAGTCTGGAAATTGGTTCCTCTTCTATATGGTAAATCAACCACTGGCACCAAATGGGTTTACAAGCTCAAAAGAGATGAAACCAATGTCGTGACCAAAAACAAAGCTAGGCCGGTGGCCCAAGGATTCAATCAAGAACCTGGTGTTGATTTTGATCAAACCTTTGCTCCAGTTGCACGTATGGAAGCCATACGAATCTTCCTTACTTATGCCACTTACATGAACTTCATCATCTACCAAATGGATGTCAAAAGTGAATTCCCAAATGGTGACCTAAAAGAAGAAGTTTATGTTACTCAGCCTCCTGGCTTTGAGAGTAGTAAATACCCAAATCATGTCTGTAAGCTTTACAAAGCTTTGTATGGACTGAAGCAAGCTCCAAGAGCATGGTATGAAACTTTCTCAACTTTTCTCATTGAACATAAGTTTGTTAGAGGAAAAATAGATAGTACCTTGTTTATCTATAAATCTAAAACTGACACCATTCTGGTACAAATTTATGTGGATGACATCATCTTTGGTTCAACAAGCTTGAAACTTTGCAAACAATTTGCCAAGCTTATGACCAGCAAGTTTGAGATGAGTATGATGGGAGAACTCACATATTTCCTTGGTCTTCAGATTAAACAATCTGACCAAGGCATCTCCATCAATCAAGAAAAATATGTCAAGGATCTGCTGAAGAAGTATGCTATCAATTGTGCTTCAGTAAAGACTCCAATGGTACCCCCTAACAACTTAGGACCTGATCTCAATGGACAATCAGTCAATGAGACTCAGTATAGATGTATGATTAGGTCACTCATGTACTTAACTGCAAGTAGGCCTGAAATTCAATTCTCTACATGCCTTTGTGCAAGATATCAAGCAGATCCAAAGGAATCACACCTTACTACTGTAAAGAGAATCTTCAGATACCTAAAAGGTACACCAAGTCTAGGTCTTTGGTACCTCAAATCCTCAGGTTTTGATCTAAAGGGGTATTCAGATTCTGACTATGCTGGATGCAATTTGGACAGAAAAAGCACATCTGGTGCCTGCCAATTGCTAGGTGGCAAACTTGTGTGTTGGAGTGCTAAAAAGCAACAACAGTTGCCATGTCTTCAGTAGAAGCTGAATATGTGGCAGCTGCTGGATGTTGTGCCAATGTTCTTTAGATGAAAAGTCAACTGGCTGATTATGACATAGAATATGAAAAGGTACCAATATTTTGTGATAACACTAGTGCTATTGCAATATCCAATAATCCAGTCCTTCACTCAAGAACAAAACACATTGATATCCGATATCACTTTATTAGAGATCACATTATGAAAGGGGACATTGAATTACATTTCATCCCCACTCAGTATCAATTGGCTTATCTTCACCAAACCATTGGATGAACCAACCTTCAAAAGATTGATAATGGAGCTTGGTATGCTGAACATTGATGATACAAAACCTGAACCTTCAGCATTCACTAAAGAAGCTTGAAGGTTCAACATTTCATAAAAGATTTTGATTAATTGTCAAGTAGCAGTGTCTGAGTAAAGAAGTATGCAATGTCATGTGTCTATTTCACTTTATGTGATTGTGTATATGATGTTTTGTCGCCTTATCTGATTCACTAAAGCTGAATAAATGATCACTAGTCATCAAAAGGTTCCTTCAGCAATGCTGAACAAAATTTTAATACAACTGAGTAGCTAGGACTGAGTAGAGGAGCGTGCAATGTCATATGTCTTGTTCACTTATGTGAACATGTATATGGGGTTTTGTCGCCTCATATGACGCATTGAAGCTCACAAGTATTGCTATCAGCTTCAGCATATCTGTGCAACAACATTTAAAACCCATCAATCATGTGATTCAAAGGAGTTAATGGCATTAAATTTCTTTAGAATAAATACAAAACATTCTTCCAAAAGGTGTCAATTGTTTATCTAGGAAATATCAAGCGTCCATATCACAGTCAACAACTTTCTGACACAATGAGGCGTTTCACTATTCAAAGCAACATAAAATCATCATTTTTTCAGAACATTAATGAGAGAGTTTGTGCCATTTGTTCAAAACAAACCCTAAAAGTTTCATTGTCTTTTCAAATGTTTTACAAACTTTGACAAATCAGTCTAAAGTGTTTACATATATATCTTTTGAAGATTGAAGATTCATAGCATTTGCAAAAGCTTTCAAAAAACACACACAGACTCTCTCTCTCTCTCTCTCTCTCTCTCTTTCAAAAGAAAACACACATAACAAACATCAATGGCTACTAAATCATCTTCACAACCACAAGAGGTTGAGATCACCCTCAATCCTTCCATCCATGTTAACTATCCCATTGACGTCATATTATTTAAACCCAACAACCTCACCTTGATCAAACCAGAAACCCTAACATCTGATCCTGGAAAGCAAGTACTAATTTTTTTATCTAAATGTATGATTCGTGATGCCTTGTTCAAAGATCCAGGGGTGATGTTTGAAAACGTGTTAAAAGAATTTTGGTTCACGACACAAGGGTCAAAGAACAAAAAATCTATTGAGTTTGATTCTACAACTTTTGGTATTCATGGGAAAAGAAGTTTAAAGTGAAGGGTTTTAGGGTTAAACTATTTGGAGGAATCTAGTGAGTATGAGGCTGTACCCAATGATTTCTCTGTTGTTAAATCATTTTTCAAAGAAACTGGGTACACTGAAGAGATTTGTGATAAGGGTGGGTTGAAGAGAAGATGTTTGCCACCTAAGTGGAAACTTTTGATGTCAATCTTAATTGAGTGTCTGGGTGGGAAAACTGGAGTGCTTGATCAAATCAACCAAATAGATGCCCTGATTTTATATTGTTTGGCAAAGGGTATAAAAGCTAATTTTGGAAAATTAATCTTTAAGGATCTTCATGGAAAAATGGAGAAGAAAACTAGGGAAAAGAATGTGGTCTACACCAGATTTTTATCCCTCATTTTTGCTGAACACCTTGGTGAAGAGTATTCAAACAACCAAGGAGTTAAATTAGTTTTTCAATCCTTTGATACCAATCGCTGGAACATTCCAGTCAGCACAACTGACCCTCCCTTCACACAGTCCATGCTGGACATTTGATCAACGAATGCTCCAGTAGTGTACAAAGCTCCACAAGACACTCCTCCAACTGGAGAAGGGGATCTGACAGGCATAAAGTCTGGAGCTTCTTCTGGACCACGTCAAAATAGCACATCAGTAAATACTCTTAAGTGTAGGCGTGAGTCCAAGAAAAGGAGGCACCCCACAGAATCTTCATCGAAGAAGAATATTGATGATCCCAAAGGCCAAGCTTCAAAGAAACAAAAGTACTCGGCCAAGGACAAGAAACCTAGCCAGCCGTCACCTTCAGTCTCCGCTGAAGGTGGCATGCATCAAGAGGCCCTGAAGGCAACCCCTCTCTCAACCTATTTAGGAGAGAAGGGTGAAGATAGAGCGCACCCTCAGCTCAATAGTGTGGACTCAGCATTGGTAAGTAATTTAAATCTGAATACATCTCAAATTTCATTACCAATTTCTATCATTTGTCACTCTAAGTCTGCATCAGGGCGTGAGGCGTCAGCAAATACAACAGTTGACGCTGAACCTGACCCTTCTGTTTCTCATGATGTAGTTCCCTCACAACAGGGTCCTACTAAAGGAACTAAAAACCTTATCATTGATCTTAACTCGTCAGGGACTCTTTCTCAGGATCCATCAGGTAAAACCAACCCTGGTGGTGAAGGACTTGAAACTGACCAACACACTAAAGGTGGCGATTAACAGACAACCAAGGAAGTGCTTCTCTCTATTGGCTCCAAGGGGGGACACTTGCCTATATTTGTATTCAGCATGCCTGCTAATGACTTGGAGAAAAAGTTGGGTTTGAGTGAAAGAACTCCAGTAAATCTGGATGATAGTGAACCTGAAGATGATCTTGCTGATCAAACTCCCAAGCCTTCATCCCCCAGAACCACTCAGGTAAATGAGTTGACAAATCAAGTGTTGGTTCTTCAGTCACAGGTGGCCAAACTCCAGGAGGAAAAGGCTATTGCTGATGCTAAACTAGTTACTCTTAAAGCAAAGCTAGTTCCTCCCACTGCTAAGCAGATCAAGGATGCCATTCTCATAGCTCTGAAGCCGTTAGTGAAGGATGTGGCCACCACCACTTCTGTCAAGAAAGAAATCACATCACTCATGGACTCCATCAATACTGCATCTTTTGAGCTCCTCGTTGAATTCAAGCCAATTTCTAATCAGCTTAATGAGTTATGTGATTTAGTATCAAAGATCAAGGATAGGGTGGGTCTGCTGGAACAGCAAAAACTAGATCTATCAGATGAAGTTCAGCAGAAACTAAATGCGCTTGCAAATGTGCCAGCAATGCTGGCCAAGGTATCATCCACCTTAGACTCTTTATGTGCATGTCTGCCTGCTGGGGGTTCATCAGAAGTTGTAGGGCACTCTTCTGCTGAGGGGGATAATAACTGACTTTTGGTTGGTTAATAAAAAGGTTTTTGCTTGCAAGATCTCTCTTTGCGTTGCTCGTACCCAATTGATATATATCGTTGTTTCGTTCTCGGTATCTTCTCGAATCGATCACGGTCAAAAGTGGAATAGTTGTGATTGGTAACTAAAAGGGGGAGCTTTGGTCTAAATCTATATAAAGGCAAGTAATAATAAAACTAAACTAGAAGCTTTAAATGAAACAGTAGTACCTCATGAAAAATAAATCTGGAATTCTTCTATTCGGAATGTTGGCCTTACTCGGAATACTTGGAAAAATTTCCTATTCGGAATATTCTGAATTGCCTGATTCGGAAAGTATGCTTATTCGGAATATCGTTCTATGCGGAAAGTTAAGTTCATGCGGAAAAGTCTTCTTACTCGGAATATTAAGCTACTCGGAAAGATAGGGTTATTCGGAAAATAATTGCTATGCGGAAAAATGATTTCTAATCGGAAAATTTGGGTTATTCGGAATAATGAAGATATTCCGAATAAAGGAAATGGAAATGATTCCTATGCGGAATAATGAGGGCTATTCGGAAAATTTGGGTTATTCGGAATAAGTTCCGAATAGACGCAAAACTTAACCCTATTCGGAATAAAAAGAAAGTTCCGAATAACACAAAACTTAAACCCTACTCGGAATGATGGAAAATTCCGAATAACACAAAGTTAAAATCCTTACTCGGAATAATTGAGAATTCCGAATGGACACACTCCCAGATTCCCTATTCGGAATCTGGGGAACTTATGAAGCTGACGAAGAACAGTAAGATACGAGTAATACCGAACCCACACAATCAAGCACAAAGGTTTTACCAAATCAACCACAAATCATCTACTAACTACAAGGATCAAATCCCAGTCATAAAAACACCAATTCAACAACTTTTTAGAATCAAGCTAGAACCAAATAGAGCTTAAGAACATGAAAGAAAAAGATGAAGAAGAACAAGATGAATCAAAAGATTAAAAGAGGAATTGTATTAATGATTTAAGATTCAAAACAACAAAGATTAACTTACAAGATTGGAAGATAAATCAAACAAAGATTAAAACCACTCCTTAAGGGAGATGGTTCCTAAAAACTAGGGAGAAGAAAGATAACTGGAAAAAGAAGAGGAGAGAGTGACGAATGTGTGAGTGGGAGGAGTATTTATATGCTTCTCCCTTGGTTGGTGAGTGGGCTTTCTTCCCTTCTTTTAGTCTTCTCGTCTTTTCAGAAAAGTTGACGTTTTCGATTCTGATTCGGGATTTGTCGTCGATTAAATTCAACTCGTCTTTTAATTTCTTCGTTAAATAGACTTGAGTTTCTTCGACATGTGTAAATCTTCCGTCTTTGGTCCTTTTCTTCGATAAATCTTCAAATAGGCCCATTGACTTCAAATCTTTTGCATCTCTTGGACAATAGACTTTGTCTTCAGTCTTTTTCCTTTATAAAACCCGTGCAATCCCATGTTTTCTCCAATATTTATCCGGTTGGCTCTGAAAACATAACAAACACACAAACCACGCATAATTCCAAACAAATGACCTTAAATACGCGTTTTGGTCTTGTTTTAGCAAGAAATAAGTGGTAGAAAAGATGGGTGTTTACACACCTATCAAATCCCCTACACTTAACCATTGCCATGCCCTCATGCAATGCTTAGTGATAAAGCAACATTACACTTTTCTCATAATTAATTAACCTTGGCCTTATTCAAATACTACTAAACAAAAATTAAAGCACTAAAAGAAATTTAAAGCAAACAAAAGGATAGAACATAACTATGTGGAAATAACTTGTAAAGAGATCGAGGACTTACATTAGGGCTTTTGGTGCTGCGAAGATTTATCACCCTCAAGTTTTACGTTCCCCAAACTAAGCTTAAAAACGAGATCATTGTTATTATAAGTTAGCAATTCAAACACTTACACACATGGCTTAATTAAATGCTTAAACTCCCTTATTCCTAGGTGTATCTCTTATATTTTATTTTTGTCTTAGAATGATCATGAAGATGCATTTTTGGACTTATTTCGATAGTTTATTTAGGCTGAAAGCAAAGTAGGACGATTTGATCAATAGTTAGCTAAAGGACAAAATCTCTTAAAACTGCTTCTCGGGATATCAGAAAGTTCATATCTTGGCATAACTTGGTTCACGATTTGAGACCTTTCTCGGGCCGATATTTGGCATGTACTTCATACTTCATATCTTCGAGAGACGTTCTT
Source organism: Glebionis coronaria (assembly GCA_025667525.1). Classification (NCBI taxonomy): domain Eukaryota; kingdom Viridiplantae; phylum Streptophyta; class Magnoliopsida; order Asterales; family Asteraceae; genus Glebionis; species Glebionis coronaria. The sequence goes on from CM046875.1 coordinate 424,386,461, forward strand.
GAGATAATGGTCTTCTCATCATAATAGAGTTTCTTCACTTTGGAGACTTTTGAGGAGTACTCCACTTTGTTGACCACGACTTCATGATTATTTCTTCAATCTCTAATTGGGATTTTGAGATACAACGATCCGCCTCCTTTTCGGACTTGGATCTATTTATCCTCATACCTTGTTAGGGTCTTTTCGGATAGACTTCTCCATCATCTTTGTGGGAGTTGATTGCTTTTCGTCGTGAGTCTTGATCCTTCATATTGATTTTGGAGATAATGCTTTTCACATCACTTTTGGATCTTCAGCAATAAAATTTTATCCTCATGCCTTGTTAGGGCCTTTTCGGACTCGCCAATCTTCGCGCCCCGCTTCATAAGTTATGCCTTGGCTATGAACTCTCGTCATTACCGAGCAACTTTTAAACAATCTTGGGCTAGAAGCTAAGTAACCTTTCAAATCGTACGACCTTACTTATTGCAGATAAATTATTAGCAAGTGATGGGAGAATAGGCAAATAATTACACCAGAGCTTGTGCAAGAATACCGACTTATAATTGACTCTATCATTTCTCGTCCTCCACAATTTAAAATCTCAAGGAATGAGACTCGTGGATACTTAGCCTAATAAACCAATTAAGGTCTACATGGTTAAGGATACTAGCTAGAATAAACTAGAATAAGTCTATTCGGGTTGAGTCAAAATAAACGCAACGGGCCTAATATGTTCAAGATTTCAAAACTAGCTACATCACTTTATTAATATTTTTGACTTTATTGCGGGATATATACATATGAAAGCAGCGATAAAAATTTAAAATTTACGACAAAATGGCCAAAGTTGATTAAAAATTTGAAAAATGTTGAAAAGTATGATTTTCCGGTTAAATGAAGGCATTTTCATGGAAAAGTCCACTTAAAACTTCGATAGAAGTCTCCCCTACACTTAAGATAAACATTGTCCTCAATGTTTAAGCATGTGGAAAGGGTCTCCCCTACACTTATGACATTGTGCACGTTGGTTAACTCAAGTTAAGGAAAAGACGACTAAAGTGATCAATTTCAAATGTGAGTATGAAGAAAATTGAATCACGATAGTTGAGAGATAGAACCAGATTTCGGATAACATGGGATCACGGTTCTTCAAAGAGTCCAAGAGTGCAATAATCCCTGTAATCACATCACCATCCAAAAACAAGCAACCTATATAGCTCCCCCTACACTTATGATGAAAAACGGGAAAGGGGGATAGATACCCGGGTTGCCTCCCGAGGAGCGCTTGTTTTTGTTTACCGAGTCGCGAGCCTGACTCGGTCCCGAACTAATTTAAGGGAAACGTAGTGAGGGATGGAATCATCTCCTTAGAGATGTCCTCACCAACGTACAACTTCAAACGCTGGCCATTCACCTTGAAGTTAGGCCCATTTGACTGAGAAAGCTCAATGGTGCCATAGGGAAAGACATTGGCGATGGTGAATGGACCAGACCAGCGGCTCTTCAACTTGCCTGAGAAGATCTTCAACCGAGAGTTAAAGAGCAAGACTTGATCACCAACGTTGAACTCTCGGTTCTTGATTTTGGCATCATGGATAATCTTGGTCTTCTCCTTGTAAATCAATGAGTTCTCATAAGCTTGATTCCTCAATTCTTGAAGCTCGTTGAGTTGAATCTTCCGAAAATCACCAGCTTTGTTGATGTCGAAGTTAGCCCACTTCAAGGCCCAGTATGCCTTATGTTCCAGCTCGATGGGAAGGTGGCAGGCTTTCCCGTACACAAGACGATAAGGTGTACAACCAATCGGCGTCTTATAGGCGGTACGGAAAGCCCACAGAGCATCATCAAGTTTATCGGCCCACGAGGCACGATGCTCTCCCACAGTACGTTCCAAAATTCTCTTCAATCCACGGTTGGATATCTCGGCTTGACCGTTGGTTTGAGGATGATAGGCGGTGGAAAGACGGTGATTGACACCGTACTTAGCCATGACTCTTGCAAATTGCTCGTTGCAAAAATGAGTCCCGCGGTCACTGATAATAGCACGAGGAACACCGAAACGAGCAAACAGTTGTTTCAAGAAATTACAAACCACCCTCGCGTCGTTAGTGGGTAAAGCTTTTGCTTCAACCCATTTAGAAACGTAGTCGACAGCGACAAGGATGTATTTGTTGCCTTTAGAAGACGGGAATGGCCCCATAAAGTCGATGCCCCAGACATCAAAGATTTCACATTCTTGTATGAAATTTTGAGGCATCTCATCTTTATGTGTGATCTTGCCTTGTTTTTGGCAAGCATCACAATGTTTAACCATCTCGTGAGCATCACGATAAATGGTGGGCCAATAGAATCCCGAGTCAAACACTTTTTTGGCGGTGAAGTTGGGACCAAAGTGACCACCGGTGGGTCCTTTGTGGCACGCTTGGAGAATATCAAAAGCTGCCGGTCCGTCAACACACCGACGAATAATCAGGTCAGCGCATTGTTTGAATAGAAAAGGGTCCTCCCAGAAGTAAGTCTTAACATCGTTCAAGAACTTCTTCTTTTGTTGGGATGTTAACCCTTGGATGAGAACACCACCTGCTAAGTAGTTTGCAATATCGGCAAACCACGGGGTGCCATCAAGATTGGGATTGATCGACATTAAGGTTTCAAGGGGAAAAGAGTCATTGATCTCTTTGTTCGGATGGTCCCCTTGATATGGATCCTCAAGTCGGCTCAGATGATCCGCGGCCAGGTTTTCAGCACCCTTCTTGTCACGAATTTCAATGTTGAATTCTTGAAGGAGTAAAACCCAGCGGAGAAGTCTTGGCTTAGAATCATTCTTGGTCATCAAGTACTTCAACGCGGAATGGTCCGTGTATACGATGGTGGTGGATAAAACAAGATAGGGGCGAAATTTCTCAAAAGCATAGACAACAGCTAAAAGCTCTTTTTCGGTTGTCGTATAATGCAATTGAGCCCCTGTCATTGTTTTGCTAGCGTAGTGGATTGGTTGGAAGTGTTTATTCACTCTTTGGCCCAAAACCGCACCAATAGCAAAGTCGCTAGCATCGCACATCAATTCAAAAGGCAGCTCCCAATTGGGGGTAACCAAGACCGGTGCCTTAGTCAGCTTATCCTTGAGAAGATTGAATGCTTCGAGACACTCTTTAGAAAAGATAAAAGGAGTATCTTTTTCCAAGAGGTGGGTCATCGGGCGAGCGATTTTAGAGAAATCTTGAATGAATCTACGATAGAAGCCCGCATGACCCAGAAAGCTTCTCACACCCTTCACGGTTGAAGGTGGAGGTAATTTGGCTATGACATCAACTTTAGCACGGTCGACTTCAAGACCGGCTTTAGAAATTTTGTGTCCTAGCACAATGCCTTCTTTTACCATAAAATGGCATTTTTCCCAATTTAGAACAAGGCGAGTGTCTTCGCACCGCTTAAGCATGCGTTCCAAATTGGCAAGGCAAGCAGAGAAAGAATCCCCGAAAACCGAGAAATCATCCATGAAGACTTCCATGGTTTGCTCAACCATGTCATGGAATATAGCCAACATGCACCTTTGGAAAGTCCCGGGGGCATTGCATAAGCCAAAAGGCATTCTTTTATAAGCAAATGTGCCGTAGGGACAAGTGAATGTTGTCTTTTCTTGATCTTGGGGATCGATGGGTATTTGAAAATAACCCGAGAAACCATCCAGAAAGCAGTAATATTCATTACCAGCTAGACGTTCAAGCATTTGGTCCATAAAAGGTAGAGGGAAATGATCCTTTCTCGTGGCATCATTGAGTTTGCGGTAGTCTATACAAACTCTCCACCCAGTAACGAGACGGGTAGGAATTAACTCGTTGTTTGCATTGGGCACAATGGTGATTCCGCCTTTCTTAGGCACACAATGGACTGGACTAACCCATGGGGAATCCGAAATAGGGTAAATCATACCCGCATCAAGAAGTTTGATAACCTCTTTTTTGATGACGTCATGGATTTTAGGATTCACCCTTCTTTGGCTCTGAATAGTGGGCTTAAAGTCGTCCTCCATGAGAATTTTATGTGTGCAAAAGTGAGGATCAATTCCGCGAATGTCGGAGATTTTCCAAGCGATAGCGCGTTTATGCTTCTTCAACACTGCAACAAGTCGGGCTTTTTCGTCTTCTTTCAGATCCTTTGCGATGATAACCGGTAACTTCTCGTCGTCTTCTAGGAAAACGTACTCAAGATGAGGCGGTAGGTCCTTAAGCTCGAGAGTAGGAGGATCCTCAATAGATGGTGAAACTAACGATGGATCATCATTAGTCACCTCTTTAGGAGTAGGAGGAGACAATGGGTCCTCATTGAGAAGTCTCTCAATAGTACGAATATCTTCATCCCAATTGGTGGACGAATTATCATACTTAATATCGAGAGGACCCAGGCTAGCTTCAAACTCATCTAAGTCACTTTCTCCAAAAGGAGTAAATGCTGGAGCAATTGAGGCAACGGTCTCAACAATGGGTAGAGAAGAGAGAGTACTTTTGCAAGCATCATAAAAATGTTCTTCACAGGCCTCATCGAGAACATCAATAGCATTAACACTCTCATAGGAATAAGGTTGTTGAGAAATCTTACCCATGTTGAAGACAATTTGATCGTCACCAACTCTCATGATTAATTCGCCGGCGGCTACATCAATGAGAGTGCGACCGGTCCTCAAGAATGGACGTCCAACGATTAAAGGAACACGAGGGTCCATCTCGTAGTCAACGACGACAAAATCAGCCGGGAAGGTGAATTTATCAACGCCAACAAAGACATCTTCGGCTATCCCCACTGGATAAGCAACCGTTCGGTTGGCTAATTCCAAAGTCATTCGTGTGGGGACAAGCTCGGGGAGAGATAATTGCTTCCAAACACTTAAAGGCATTAAGTTTATACTGGCACCTAGATCGGCTAGGGCCATGCAATTCTCTACGCCCGGGAAGTTGCAAGGAATCAAGAAGCGACCCGGATCACCAAGTTTGGTGGGCAATTTCCTTAAGAGCACTGCGGAGCAGTTCTCATTAAGTTGGGTCTGAGCAATGTCAAGAAGCTTTTCTTTATCACTGAGAAGATCTTTAAACATCTTAGCATATTTGGGCATGTGAGCGAGAGCCTCGGCAAAGGAGATGTTAAAATTCAATTGTTTAAACATTTTTAGGAAGTTTGAAACTTGAATATCATCCTTGCTCTTTTGCTTCTCTTTCCTCAACCTTGAAGGATAAGGTATATTGGATGAAGAAGAAGGCTTTAAGGGGATAGGATCACTCACAACCACGGGTGGTGGGGAAATGGGGATAGAAGGTGAAGAAGGTGGAGAAAGTTGCTCTTTTTCCTTGTTCACAATCACGGGTGGAGGTGTAGGAAGCTCGGGTTCCATATAACCTTTTCCACTACGAGTGGTGATTGCTTTCATCTCCCCTCTTGGATTTGCAACGGTATTACTCGGAAGAGTACCCGAAGAAGAGGTTTGATTACCTTGGATGAGCGAACCAATCATATCACGAAGATGAAGAGCTTGATTATTGAAAGAGTTTTGCATGTTGGTATTAATAGCATCGCTATGTTTTGCCATATCATTCCTTAGCTCGGCTCGAATATCGCTTCCTTGTTTCACCATGTCATTCTTCAAGTTGACAAACTGACTCTGAAGATTCGTCACCATCTCACGATTGGTCTTCATGAACGACTCGACGTCGGGATTTACTGCCATCGGTTGATTTAGAGGTGGAACTTGGTAAGCTTGAGAATTTCCTTGAGTTTGGTAGGTATTTCTTTGGGACGGATATTGGTTTTGAGCACGAGGTTGGGATTGGTTGTTTCGGTTATAGTTTTGTTGTTGGGTTTGGTTTGCAGGAGGGAAACCGGGAGGTGCAAGATAATTGTTGGAACGATAACTTAGCAAGCTACGGTCTCCTTGAGGGCGAGCTTGATAGCCTCCCGTGGGATAGGTACCATACGCTGCGTTAACGTTTTCAGAATAATTGCCTTGAGTGGAAGGACAATCATTATAAGAATGAGGACCACCACATGTGTCACAAGAAATAGCAACGGCTTTAGCTTGTTGAAAGTGGTTTGTGGCCATGGTCATGAAATTTTTGTTCATTTCAGCAAGTTGTCGAGAAATTTCAGACATTTCAGGATTGGAGGTAGTAGAAGAAACATTGACTCTCGAGTTAGATCTTGAGGATGCGGATGAATCCCAATTCTTGTGGTGAGTAGTCATGTTTTCAATCAACTCTCGACACTCCTCTGGTCTCCTTTTCATAAAAGTACCATCGGCGGCGGCATTGATCGTGTCACGATCACGAAAGGTGAGACCATTATAGAAGGTGTCAATAAGAGTGACGGGGAGCATATTGTGATTAGGACAGCGGTCGATCAAATCATTATAACGTTCCCAAGCATCGAAAATCGATTCATCATTCTCTTGCATAAATCCACTGATTTGGTTACGAAGGCTAGTGACCATGGATGGGGGAAAGTAGCGCGATAAAAAGCGTTGAGTCATGTCGTTCCACGTATGAATAGAATTCTTAGGAAGACGGTCAAACCATTTTTCGGCATGGTGAGAAAGCGAGTGTGGAAAAAGTTGGAGGCGAAGGTCATCCATAGAAACACCGGGAGATTTCATGCTTTGGGTAATAGTGATGAATTTGTCGAGGTGTTTGTTGGCATCATCATCCGGAATTCCGCGAAATGGATTCGTTTGTACTTGCTGGATCATGTGATGTTTCAACGAAAACTCCTGAGCCGTGACATGCATCGGTGCAATCGGGCCTCCACGTCCGTTCATTGTGGGTTGACATAGCTCCTCCATGGTTCGTAAGTCGGGTGGATTATTCATATTTGGGTGGGGTGGGTTATTATTATTATTGTTGTTTTGGGGGGGTGGAATATTATTGTTGTTGTTGTGTACACCTGCCATGTCTAATTGTTCGAGAGTCTCGGGCTCTGAATAAGACGTGGATCGAGTACGCATACACTAAAAAGAAAATGCAAGAGAAAATATTTTTGGTTTTTATAGGTTTTATATTGTTTTTGTGTTTTTGGAAATTTTATATTTTGATGGATTTTTGAAAATTTTTGTGCTTGAAAATAACGTTCTCGAAAGAACGGATCCCAAAATCCAATTTTTCTCACAAGAAACCGTTGATCCTTACGAAAAGAGCCGGCAGCGGCGCCATTTTAATAACTGACTTTTGGTTGGTTAATAAAAAGGTTTTTGCTTGCAAGATCTCTCTTTGCGTTGCTCGTACCCAATTGATATATATCGTTGTTTCGTTCTCGGTATCTTCTCGAATCGATCACGGTCAAAAGTGGAATAGTTGTGATTGGTAACTAAAAGGGGGAGCTTTGGTCTAAATCTATATAAAGGCAAGTAATAATAAAACTAAACTAGAAGCTTTAAATGAAACAGTAGTACCTCATGAAAAATAAATCTGGAATTCTTCTATTCGGAATGTTGGCCTTACTCGGAATACTTGGAAAAATTTCCTATTCGGAATATTCTGAATTGCCTGATTCGGAAAGTATGCTTATTCGGAATATCGTTCTATGCGGAAAGTTAAGTTCATGCGGAAAAGTCTTCTTACTCGGAATATTAAGCTACTCGGAAAGATAGGGTTATTCGGAAAATAATTGCTATGCGGAAAAATGATTTCTAATCGGAAAATTTGGGTTATTCGGAATAATGAAGATATTCCGAATAAAGGAAATGGAAATGATTCCTATGCGGAATAATGAGGGCTATTCGGAAAATTTGGGTTATTCGGAATAAGTTCCGAATAGACGCAAAACTTAACCCTATTCGGAATAAAAAGAAAGTTCCGAATAACACAAAACTTAAACCCTACTCGGAATGATGGAAAATTCCGAATAACACAAAGTTAAAATCCTTACTCGGAATAATTGAGAATTCCGAATGGACACACTCCCAGATTCCCTATTCGGAATCTGGGGAACTTATGAAGCTGACGAAGAACAGTAAGATACGAGTAATACCGAACCCACACAATCAAGCACAAAGGTTTTACCAAATCAACCACAAATCATCTACTAACTACAAGGATCAAATCCCAGTCATAAAAACACCAATTCAACAACTTTTTAGAATCAAGCTAGAACCAAATAGAGCTTAAGAACATGAAAGAAAAAGATGAAGAAGAACAAGATGAATCAAAAGATTAAAAGAGGAATTGTATTAATGATTTAAGATTCAAAACAACAAAGATTAACTTACAAGATTGGAAGATAAATCAAACAAAGATTAAAACCACTCCTTAAGGGAGATGGTTCCTAAAAACTAGGGAGAAGAAAGATAACTGGAAAAAGAAGAGGAGAGAGTGACGAATGTGTGAGTGGGAGGAGTATTTATATGCTTCTCCCTTGGTTGGTGAGTGGGCTTTCTTCCCTTCTTTTAGTCTTCTCGTCTTTTCAGAAAAGTTGACGTTTTCGATTCTGATTCGGGATTTGTCGTCGATTAAATTCAACTCGTCTTTTAATTTCTTCGTTAAATAGACTTGAGTTTCTTCGACATGTGTAAATCTTCCGTCTTTGGTCCTTTTCTTCGATAAATCTTCAAATAGGCCCATTGACTTCAAATCTTTTGCATCTCTTGGACAATAGACTTTGTCTTCAGTCTTTTTCCTTTATAAAACCCGTGCAATCCCATGTTTTCTCCAATATTTATCCGGTTGGCTCTGAAAACATAACAAACACACAAACCACGCATAATTCCAAACAAATGACCTTAAATACGCGTTTTGGTCTTGTTTTAGCAAGAAATAAGTGGTAGAAAAGATGGGTGTTTACACACCTATCAGGGGAGAAAGTCACTATTCAGCAGCTCTTTAAAAAACATGCACAAAAGAAGGCCCAAAAACAACCTTTTGTGTATGTATCACCCTTCAGTGAAGAAAGTCTAGCTAAGACTAAGGGGGAGTCTTCAGCTAAGGACAGTCATGTTGATGGCCTTACCACCAACAATGACTCATCTGATAATGGGTCACCTCCTATCAAACCCAAAAGCAAAGGTGAATTCACACTAGATGAAAAAATTATCAATTCTGGGTTGGCCACTCAAGAAGAACTTGATAAATTACACAAGCTTCAAGCTGAAGAAAAACTCAGAGGTCTGAAGATGAGCTTATATGATAAAATTGGAAAATCTGAGGTTGAAGGCCTTTTCAAGAAAAATATGTTATAAGAAAATTTTGTATAACTAGGTTGAACAGAAGATATCTCTCAGAAATCACAAACGTTGACACGATAACTTACAAGGGAGATATTAATCTGAAGTTCTATAGGGCTGATGCGTCTGATGAGATCATAGATGACTTCCAAGGGAAGGTGCTCTCCTATACTGAATGGTTAGAGATGAGCAGAAACATTGAAAAAAGAAAATCCAAGAGATGGGATGAGGTTCGCACAAGAATTGAACACTTTGTGAGAAATCATGAAAGGCTTGGTCAACATCTTAACATCAGCAATCAAATCTCACTGGAGGATCAAGATCCAATTCTGGAACTAAACAAAAGAGCCAATCTGGTTCAACCTGGTGTGGGTGACATCTTTGTCACCACAAAGAAATACAAAGATCTTGTTCAGTTTGAAAATCATCTCCCTGGACATGTGTTAGAAGAACCAGAATTGGGAATGATTATGTTCAATCATCGTGAACGTCAAGATTTTGTGGGTATTAGTGATCTTAATGATATAAACAACGAACTTCTTGGAAAAATTCAGAAAATCATCTTTGCTCACCATGGTGGTCCAGGACTCACTAAAGCTGCTAAAACCTTCCGCATGTGCTTACTATCAATACTGGACCTCAGAAACTCTGATCCATCAGTTCAGACCCCTGTCATTGAAGAACTTAGGCCAAAGGAAAACTGAATAATAATTTGTACTACCTTTTTTGTAATTTGTAATGTTTATTGAATAAATGATTATTTGATGTTTATAAGTATTTAATTGTTTAGTGCAAGTAAGAAGAAGTTGTTATGCTGACTTACTACTGACATTAGACTTAGCGTATTTGTATATCAAAATAGGGGGAGATTGTTGGATCAGTATTTACTGACCCTGAAGCAACTCTAGGATTTGAATATAAAATCCCCCTAAATGTTTCATGCTCAGCAGTAAGGCCAGTCTACTGAAGGATGACCAGAGGAACAAAGTTCCTACTGAGGACTTTATAGCTGAAGAAAGTTCAGCAATCCCCTTCCAGTGAACTTAGAAGACAAAGGAGTCTTCGCTTAAAATACTAGGCGGTCTAGTTGCTGAAGAACAAGGACTGAAGAAGGGCTTTCAGTTCAGTTTGGTTTGACAATATCAAACTGAATGATGTCGATCTCCTCTAGGATACTGAAGACTCTTTAGTATTCTAATGGTTTGCATTTGGCGGGAAAAGATAATTTTAAGTCAAAGTAGGTTGCTTGTATACTTAGATATAAGTACAACCTTTATCTTTTCTAGAATAGTTTAATATGTACTTTGTACTGTTTATCCAACATGGGCATCAACCACCCACTGGATAAACTCATGCATTGAAACATGCAAATGTAAACCCTAGTTTACACTGGCTATAAAAGGATTGTACATTGGGAGAGAAAGGGTTAACTAATACAAGAGTAAAAAATCTGGAAAACCTTTCTCTCTCGATACCAACTAAACCATATAGCCAAGATGCATATGCACGTTTATATTGGAGCTTATACTTTAACTTTGGTTATACGTTTAAGTAGAGGAGATCACAACCCATTGTCATTCAACCACTTTGTTATTCCGCAAACAAAGTGGGTTATAGATTCTTTATTTGATTCTAATAAAAGTCTATACGTTGAAAAGTTATTGGTATTGTTGTTTTAATTGTTCATAGTTCTTATCTATTGTTAAAGCAACACACTTGAGTCGTAGTAAAGAGTTATTACTTAAGGTTGATAAGTAATAACGATTTACAAGGGACCAACAGATCTGTTAAGCAGTGCTACTTCATTTTAACAACAAATAAGATCTAATTTTAGTCAAAATACAAATGCCGTATGTTCTTCATCATCCATGAAAAAGGTTGTAAATAACACTACTCAACCTACAATTGCTACAAAACGTGTGTACAAACCAAGAGCAAAGGTAAGAGCTAGAAATGTGAAACCATCTGAGGTGCATGCTATTGATTTTGGAGGAACCGGTTCTATGAACAATATTCCATCAATCCAGTGGTCTTTCTAAAGGTGAGTAATAATATCTTTTAACAACATCAATTAATTAACCAAAAATTAAAAAAATTTCTCTTAAATAATATTTGTTATTGTTTTTCATTAGATTACATTGATTTTGGGAATATGGATTATACGTGTTCTGTAAAACCCGTTTTAAAATCCCTAAGATCATTAAATGCATTAAATTATGGTTAAATGAAAACTTTTCAGTTAATTAATATACGACACGAATCATGAACATTTAATACGAACATTACGTATATTAATTAATTACGATAAGTATTACGTATGTTAATATGAATATTAATTCACGATAAGTATTTATGTATAATACTTAAAACATACGAGAATTAAAAGCACGGCATTGAAAACGAACACACACGATAAATATTTAAGACACGAAAAATAAAACGAAAGTATTATGTATGTGTGCTATGTGGCGTCCAAACCAAGAAGGGAGGAAGGGTCCATGGCCCAACCCAATAGAAATCCTAGTCTTAACCAAAAAGGACTCCAGGGGATTTTCATAAAAACATAATCACAGAAGAAAATACAAAACCCTAAGTTCTTTTCTTCTTCCTTCTTTGGCCGCGACAACAAACACCACCACAAGGAAGATTTTTTCATTGCTTTTGGATCTCTGATTATTACGGTATCGTGTTCGTGTTTCAAACCTTTTTAATCACACACATTCGGTATCCTCGAATCCTTATTCTTTTTATTAAATTAGGTTATGGCTCAAGATCTTTAATTATAAACATTTAAAAACATGTAATCATTAAAGTTAAACAAGATTAAGGGTTTGGTTTTGGGTTTTGTTCGGTTCGCACGCAAATCGAGACCCTTATAGGTTTCGGTGGTGTTGTTTTCTCACCAGTCGCAACCCAAGTCGGGTCGGTGGTGATGTTTCCCAACCAGCTGTAACCCTAAAAGGGGCGGTGGTGGTGCAGCCGCAACACCCAACTGCTTAAGCAGTAGGTGCGTGGCCCAGCAATGGGAACCAAGACCATAGCAGGTCTCGGTGGGAACCTGTAAGGCAGCAGCGGCAACCCTGGCTAGGCCAGGGGCTGCGTGAGTCAGTAGTAGCACCGGCAGCAAGGCCGGTGGCTGCTGAGGTGGTCGGCCGCAAGCCACAGCCGAATGGCTATGGTGTTGCGTGGTTTTCGAGGCGACACCGAGACCTTCATGGTATCGGTGGAGTTTCTTGTGGGGTTTGATTAACACCAAACACACCAAGGGGGTGTTTGGTAAAATTTTACTAAATATGTATTCTATTTATTAATTAATTTATTTATATTAAAACATGGTAAATTAAATTAATTAATATTCATGACTTAGGTTATATTATTTAAATAAAAACCATGATTTAAGTATGTTTAATTTATTTAAAAAGCTTAGGATAATATAATTATTCATGTAAACATATTAATTAAGAAAACTTAGCTTAATTAACTTATATCATTTTAAGGTAAAGTTTAATTATTTAAATCATGAAATATTATTAATTAATAATAACTTATGATAACATGTATTATTATTAATTAATAAATACTCACTCCGTCCCAAAATTATTGTCCATTTTTCCTTTTTCGGTTGTCCCAAAATTATTGTCAACTTCTAGTTCAAGTTTACCATGTTACCATCCTTTGTGGTTAGAGGCAACGGTGTGGCAAAGAGGATGGCTCGCCGTGCCTAGGTGGCACGCTCGCCGCCTCTCGCCGCCGTTTGCCGTTACACCGGCCCCCCTCGCCGGATGTCAAATGTCACAAAGTGACATTGCTCGTTGGATGCAGCAGGTGGGGCCCACAATGTTTTCTAACCGTTACAAACGGCTAGTTTTTTTTAAAAAAAAAAAAATAATTTTTTTTTATTATTTTTAAACCCTATATAAACTCATTACCTTACACATTTTTAAACACACAAAATACATTCTACAATAAAAAAAACACTCCAAAAATCACAAAAAAAATGTCAAACCTCCCAAACGATTACCTCAACTACGCTAACATCCTCAACCACGGCACGGATCCGAATCAATCGTCGTCTTCTTCTCCCGTGACACAATCCGGCCAAGGATCCGGCCAAGGTTCCGGCCAAGGTTCCGGTCAAAACTATTCGCAACAATACTTTCCACCATTAACACCCCACCAAATTTATCAACAACAACTAGCGTTTCACCAAAATCAATATTCACCACCTCAATATCCATATCCACCATCTCAATATCCATATCCACCATCTCAATATCCACCATCTCAAACAGAGACCCGCCAAGAAGACTCGATCAGAAACAACTGAGAGCAGCACGGGTAGTGGATCGACCACTTCGAAGGAAGACATAAACGAGGCTTTACTCCGCAAATTAAACACGGGTAAAGAGCTGTACGATTCGAGGAAAGCTAAAGCCGATGCCGAGAAGGCTAAAGTGGATGCCGATATGGAGTTTAAAGAGCTGGAGTTTCTCTCCATTCGGACCGACGATTTGCCAGAACCTCAAAAGTCGGTTATCATGAGGAAACAACTACAAATCGCGGCAAAATATCAACTCTAGGATGTTTTTTTTTGTATTGTTTTTTTTTCGTATTGTCTTTTTTTTCCGTATTTTTATTTCGTAGCGTAATTTTATTTCTCGTATTTGTATTTTATTTTTTAGTATTTTGTAATTTTTAATTTTATGAAATGAAATTTTATTTTGTGTGAAAATTGAAAAATTAAATAAAATGGTGAGTGGTGGGACCCAAGTGAAGAGGAGAGAGACTAGTTGTGATAAAGGGGGTGTTTTTGGAGAAGAGGAGAGAGATTAGTTGGTATGACGTGGCGCTGATGTGGCGCAGTGAAGAGGTATTACCTTAGTTGTGATACCTTTCCCTCTTATTATTAAAAATATTAAAGAAGTTTTAAATTGATTAGTTAAGTGTAAAAGTGTTATTCTGCAAAAAGTAAGAGAGAGAAAAATTGTATTAATTATGTTTTTTTTCTTAAACTGTGTGATTCTTGTCTGGTGACAATAATTTTAGGACGAAGGGAGTATAAGTTAAGACTAAGTATTTTATATTATTAAACTTTACTATATAATTCAACATGACATATAATATGCTTATTAAAACTATATGTTATATCATTTTATTTACTTAATAACCCTATTTGTTAATTATGGAAATACATTAAATATAGAAACATGCTATTTATGAGAATATATTAAATATGGTAACATGCTATATATGGAAACATATTATATATGGAAACATGCTATTTATGGAAATATACTAATTATGGAAACTTTCTATTTTTGGAAACTTTCTATTTTTGGAAACTTACTAATTATGGAAACTATCTATTTTTGGAAACTTACTATTTAAGAAAACTTGCTATTTTTGGAAAGTTACTATATATGGAAACTTGCTGTTTTTGGAGAGTTACTATATATAGAAACCGGATATTTTTAGAAAGTTACTCATTATGTTATAACAAGTACTATAACACTTAAAACATGAAATACACTAATCTAAAATACATGAAACATTAAGAATCACATGATTAAACAAGAACAAATGTAATAAGTTAAGAAACACGTCAAGTAAACTAATAACCAGTATGTATAAGTAAAATATACACTTATTCATGTCCCTTTTATTATGTAGCTACCGTGAAGTCAGAGTGATCTTCCGCATTCGTTTTCATCTTCATTTACTGGACATAAGGTACGAATACGCCGTCCTTCAGTAAGGACACTTTCTTCCTATATTAGGATTCCCCGTTTTTAACCATCTGTTTTCCCTAGTAGTTTACGTGTCTTAAACACTTTCAGTATATGCTATGTTTTATTTTAGATTTTGCCTGAGCTATATACATGCATGCCAGTTCCACCTAGTTATGGGGGTAGCATAACCATAACACTGGAGGCACCGGTGTTATGACTCTACTACAGTGAGAGTGATTGCTCGCAGCGTCCCTTTTCAGTTATATGGCCTATTTTATACTTATCATGTGGGGCGAATGGGTGCATCCTAGGACAAGTTTAGCAAGATTACATGGTAACTACGGTGTGTGCCTTGCATCCGTTACATGAGCTGATCCCTCCAACCCTGACTATAATAACTAAAGGCAACCCCTCTAATTGCATGATGAGGTCAACCCTCTAAGTATTCATGCACGTTGATACATCATGACCTATATGGGCTCTAGGCATATTTAAAATATAGTTTTCAGTACAAAATAAACATAAGTCTTTTCAGAATTATAAAACTAGTTTTATAAACTTAAACCGGGTTTTCCAGAACATACACTTATTCCGCTGTACTTCATTTCATTTCATTACTTGCTTATGTTTATGCTTTACATTTCATGTCATATATCCTCACACTAAGTGTATTACTAAGCCGTATTTCTTTCTATGTCCCAATACGACAGGTACTAAAGGGCAAAGATAGGATTCAAGAGTACGTGCATTGGATGGAGGTGCCTAGTCTTCTTCTCTTTTAATGCATTTACATACTTTTGCTTTGTTAGATATTGCTTAGTCCTTTCCTTACATTCTATACTTATGCATTTGTGTGTGGAGCTTATGTTGTAACCGATGTTTGTTTCTGGTTTCATTTATGGTCATTTAATATTTTAGACATTTACCTTGAATGTTTTGATGACACGCCATAATTACTATGTAACGGTCCATTTATCCACATGGGGTGTTACATGTTCTTTATGCAATGCGAAACTATGGGATGAGTAAGCACGTGTTGGCAATCCAAATCTAACCATGAAGGCTTACTCACTATGTTGTGGTTGTGGAAAGGTTATGTTGCCAGACCCCCCGCATCCATCACAATTGTTTGTGGATTTGCTTACAAACAACCATGAACACAGTCGAAACTTCATTGGGTTTACATTCACATCAATGGGTGGTCGTGTGGACAAAGCGATAAACCATAAAGGTCGTGGTCCTTATGTGTTTAGGTTAAATGGCTAAAATCATCATTTGATTGGTACTCTTTTTCCTAAAGAAGGAGATCCTCCTAAATTTTGTCAACTATACATAGTTGACACGTAAAATGAAGTGGCAAACAAAAAGATGGCCGTTAGGTATGTGAATTAGTATAATATGTTAACATTTATATATAGTGTTTATCCATTTTCTTTTATTTTTTAAACTTTATTTGTTATCAGATCGGGTGAAGGAATAGCCGAGACTAAGTTAAATAGTATTATCTCCCAAATAATATCAGATGTGAAGGAAGCTTTGGATATTTGGATCCCTTGGTAAAAAGTTCAGGGCTGGTAGGGATCGATACAATGACGAGGAATAGAAGGAATTCAAGCTCCAACTACTAGCTAAAAGAGATAAAGACGGTAGGAAATATAACATGCCTACCATGTCGAAAGTTGCTGGTCTTATTGTAGGAGATGAATCTTCTTGCAGATAAGATCGAGATATTGTGGTAGAAAGCACAGAAGGTAGGTTAAAAGAATAAATGTGACAATCTAACATTTTCAGGTAGTAAATTATTTTCTCGTATATTATTTTGAAACTTATTTTTGTGTTGGTTGATGAACTCACAATTTACGGGTTGAAATTTGGGCTTACGTGCATAATTTAACGTCCTTCACGACTAAACCGAAAACCCTAGGATTACGTATTTACGTTTTTGAACTCCTTTTTTGATGAGATAATTTTTATTAGATTCGTTTTATGCCGTTGATTCATAATTTATAAAAACATTTTTCGTAAAACGACCCGAGGGCACGCAAATTGAGGAAACTAGAATTGAGGAGTACCAGTAAATTAATGGGGATGAGACAAGATAACTCTTGCCCCACCCCCACAAAGGGACGGCCAACACTTCACCAACACACTTGATGTGTGTCAATTTTCTAGTTAAAACTAGGACACTTGTCCTAGTTTACTCTCAAAACCACTTGTAACTTAAAACAACTAACCATCAAACTAGAAACTCATTTTATCTCATGCAAAACATACAAATCTCTCTCACTCTCTCCCTCCTTGCCGTCCAACCTTCACCATAAACACCCCCATTTGATTTAAATTCAACCATAAATCTTATGTTTATCTTGCATAAGATGAAGGCCTATTGAAGTCTTGTTGATTGGAGGTGATACAAACATCTACAAAGAAGTTTCCTTGGAGTCTGGGGCTGATTTTCATCAAGGTGTTCATATAGTTGGGTGATCTTGAAGTTGGTTTTGGTTTACCACAAGATTTGTCATCAAAAGCCAAGCCTTGATCTTAACTTTCACTATCTTGGTTGGTAACAAGATCATTCCTTCCCTTACCTTGTTATTTTGTAAATGTAATTTTGTATTTTCTTTTTAAATGTATATGCATATGATGATATATGATGATCAAAGTATTATGTGGGGATCTTGTGTTGATAAATTTGATTAAAATGATTAAAAGCTACATGAAAAGATGTTAAAATCATGACTAAAATTGTAGGCTGTATAAAACAGTAAAGAACCATATGATAACTTGCTAAAGTGACTTGGATTATTGAATATAGAGTAAGGTATATGATGTTTACACGTGTGAGAGTTGACCACTCAATGGAATCCATAAAATGAGTAAGATATGATCAAAACATTATTAAAGTTCAAATCTGTATAGTCTGTTTTGGACGAATTATTAGGGACACTTAGATGATGAATGAGCAGTA
The DNA here is from genome assembly GCA_025667525.1 of Glebionis coronaria. Lineage (NCBI taxonomy): Eukaryota > Viridiplantae > Streptophyta > Magnoliopsida > Asterales > Asteraceae > Glebionis > Glebionis coronaria. The sequence continues at coordinate 424,404,339 of CM046875.1, forward strand.
GCTAAACAGGAGTTAATTGTAGCAGATATTATGTAGTTTGTTCTACCCAAGATTGAGTCTCTATCTACTTGTAGAACTCAAGATATGGTAAAAATGGTGAAAGTGAGTTTCATAATCAGATTTGGAAAATAAAAGTATACATTATAAAATTAGCACTCAAGTAAAACTAATATAAAATACATACCTAAAACCCGCTAACTTATATAATACTTATAAATAAGTTATATACTTTGATAAGTAAATGTGACATTTTATAAAAATTACAAATTGATATGTTTTATAAGTTATAAAACTATACATATAAGTTTTACGTCTTTTCGGCTAAAACCGAAAGATTAACGTTTTCGTCAAGTAAAACTAAGACGGTCGGACCCGTCTACTGTAAACTTTTTATAACTTATCTAATGATGTATAAGTACATTTGACAAGTAAAAACCGATAAAACCCAAGCTTTATAACTTATGGACATTAACGGGCCAAATTAGCCTTATTGGACTATTAACCCAACAAGTTTGGCTAAACACCAATGGACTTACTCATTGGGCTTAACCCACTTGGGCCTAACATATGAGTATAGGCCTGATATTAAAGTATAAAATGGGCTAATAAAATGTATTGGGCTTATAATGGGCTTATTGGGCCTCAATGTGTAAACAAGTTAAAACTAGTGCAACTAGTCTAAAAATTTAATAACACATAACACTATAATGAGTGAATAAAGATATAAAATCTCACTTGATCATCATCATACTTATAATATCATCATACATATATATACATAGCCATTATTTTTATAAAGTCATTGGACAAGAGTCTAAGACCGAGTATTATTTATATAGGTTTCCGTGATTGAAGCCGCCCGTCACCGATAACCCGCCTTTCATAATCAACGTGAGTTCATAGCCTCGTACTCTTTTAAATGTTTTATAAAATGTTATGTAAACCCGCGAGCGAGATAACATGCTAGTTTTTGATAAAAAATAGAACATAAGTAGTCCCGATGGTATGCTTATTAATATGGACCCGATTGATGCTATGACCCAATGAATGAGATGTAAAGGATTATTATAGTTAGGTTATGTTACTTAAAGTCCCATTAGCATGAATTGTGAACTACTGAGATTTGGTAGACTCTTATGCATATAATAGTACTATTTGGGGAAGATCACCCTAGTTCGTGCCTTGACGGTTGATCCCCGTCGTGCCACATTGATTGGTAAGCAAATTTATGTATGAGAAGATTTACATAGCGTGATATTTGTGACGACACGCTAACTTAGATGGGCAAATTGTTTGTCAGGTTCGCGGCCCGTTGTTTGTTGTAGTAAGGTAACAATGTCATGCGGCTAGTAATAATCCACAATATAATCCAATGTAATCAAAATAATGCGATGTAAATAACGATAATATTGAAACTACGGTTTCATGGACGGTTTAAGATGTATGATTTGATTTATATATTGCCTGACTAGCAATACGAGGACTTACTTCTGATATTATACTTGTGTTCTGATTTCTATGACTGTTTTATGTAACGGTCTTATTAAACTCTATGAATTCACTGACAAAATTTTTGCATGTTTTATCTCAGGTGCTTGAGATCGACTTTGATGGCCCACATAATAAAAATTTATTCATTCGATCTATGTTTTGTAAACTTTATGACTGTGTAATTTGGGAGACCTGCTGTAAACTTAAAACTTTTATTCGAATGAATGTATGTTAAACCTTGTACAACCATTTTTATGCGTTGTCTATGATTGGAGTTATTGTGCTATCCCGTAACACTCTATTGACTCTTCCGCTACCCGATACGAAATTTGAGAGTGTTACAGTTTGGTACTAGAGCTCTCGTTATAGAGAACGAAAGATTTTTAAAACCAAGTTTTTGAACAAAACATTTCAAAATCTTTTAACTTAAACATTTTCCTAAAATGTTTGAAAAATCTTTTGACTATAATGGTGCCAAAGATCTCCGACGTTACCAACAAGCCTTATTGAGAAGATATATATTTTGATATATATATATAGTGTAAGGTTATTTTCAGAACCAAATAAATGTACAGAACTGCGAGAACCATCTTTATACTCTTCAAAATGCATATGTATTTTCATTATTATGTTTAAATTAACATTTAATAATTCTTTTATTGGTTATAGATCCGAGTGTGATGATCGATATGAAGAGTGCACATGTGTTTTCATATTATCCAACAAAAACATAGTTATAATACATACAAAACAAATACATGTGCATGGTCTTGGGATACATGTTCCTAGTGACCCACGACAATGAAAATTTATATACTTATATCTAATGAACTAACCCGATGAATATACATGTGCATTTTGAGAGTAAAAAGGTGGTTCTCGCAGTTCTGTACATTTATTTGGTTCTGAAAATAACCTCACCCTATATATATATATATATATATACATATATATATATATATATATATATATATATATATACATATACATATATATATATATATATATATATATATATATATATATATATATATATATATATATATATATCATGAATTCAATATGTAACTGTTTAATAATAATTTTTATGCTAATACGAGATATATTATAAATGCAGATTGTCATGGCTGACCCTAATATTCCTGTAGAGAACCATGCTATTCTCGAACCTAATGTAGATGATAACCCTTATTTAGACTTAGTGGATTATAATGTAGATGAGGATATGGACGATGAAGAGGAGGAACCATTTGAGGATCCCGAGCCCGAGATAGGACTAGGAGATCAGATTGCCCCTCAGGTTGATGTTGTAGAGAATGATAATGATAATGTTGGTATTGAGAATGATGATGAGATTGGGATAGCTAATGTAGGTAATGAGGATGACGACGAGGATGTCGTGGAAGAGATAGGTATAGATGAAGAGGTTGACGATGATGAGGCTTAGCTTATTTTCCCTTATGATGTAGCGGAGGGTGAGCCCTTACCCCCTCCAGTTGATTGGTCTGATTCTGAGTTTGAGCTACTTAGAGATGAATCGTCTGAATCTGATTCTGAATCAAAGGATGATGAGAATGATGATGCACCTGATGGTACCGACGGGATTGCTACTCGTAGGCATGTGATAGGAGATTCGTCTAGGGTTCGAGAGGCTACTCATATTGATGGACTTGCACCTTGGGCCTTGAGACGTGATTTAGATGCTTCCCGTGTTCGAGGCAGTATGACAGAGGTTGGTTTAGGTGTTGTTCAGACTCAGGTTGCTTATTTGGAGTCGAAGACTAAGATTGGCGAGAAAGAGCGAGAGTTGCTTAATTTGGATTTGACTGACATGGAGCGTGGTTTGAATGAGGCGTTTAGGAGGTTATCTGTGTTGGAAAGTGGTGAGTACGTTGAGATGAAGAAAAAGGTGAATACTATGAAGATTCAGTTGAGTGTGGCTCGTGCGATGCGTGAGAAGGCTGAGAAAGAGTTGAATATATCGGTTGGTTGGAACAGTAGGTTTTATACTGAGATAGTTGAGAAAGGAGTGATTCGAAAGCGCCCAGCTGAAGATGTGTCTTGTGATCGTCCGAAGAAGATGCCGAAGACGATGGATGATGGACCATCTAGCAGTTCTCAGTAGACCAGTCTATCTTTAGTAGTTATCTTTGTATCTTTTGTATCTTTGTAACTTTGACTAAACCGACTTATTAGTTAGTAAATCTGGCACGAATTTTGGGCCTGTATAGTGCTAGAAACTTTGATGTGGAATGTAATTAAGACAATGTGGTTGTTTCTAATCCAATGAAATATATATCTTTGTCTTGAATTCTATATCATGCCTTATTTGTATCTTGATTATGAATTCAATCCATCTTATATGAATCCCTTGTTGTTGAATGCTTAATATACTTTGAAATTGTAAAATTATAGAACCATGCCACCCAAGAAATCTGTGACTGAGGATGATGTCCGTAGGATCATTGCGGAGCAAGTTGCCGCATCTATGACTGAATTTATGGCCAATGCTAGAAATGGAGCTGGCAGTAGTGGAGCTAGAGGTAGTGGATCTGGCGATAGTGGAGATGGCGGTAGTGGAATTGGTGGCACTAATGTGAATGTGAATGCTAATAATGTTAATGCTAATGCTGGAGGAAATATAGGAGGAGTTGGACCTAATGCGCCTGAAGTCAGTGGTTGTACTTATGTAACGTTCATGAAGTGTGAACCTCTCCCTTTTAATGGAAAAGAAGGTGCTGTAGGATTAAGCCAGTGGATTGAGAAGATTGAGTCGGTGTTTTGGATTAGTAAGTGTAAGGAGGAGGATAAAGTGACTTTTGCTATGGCTACTCTTAAAGGTCATGCGTTGACTTGGTGGAATGGGAGAATTGATTTCATGGGTATTGATGTTGCTAATGCTACTCCTTGGGCCGAAATTAAAAAGTGGATGACTCTGGAGTTCTGTCCCCGTAGTATGATAATACGGTTGGAACAAGAGTTGATTCACTTGAGAATGAAAGGTGTGGACATTGATAGCTACACAAACCGATTCCATGAGTTAGCCTTGCTGTGTCCTCGATTGGTGGAACCCGAAGAGATCGTAATTGAAAAATACATTAAAGGGTTGACCAAGAACATCCGAGGGGACGTGACGTCATCAAAACCACTGACCATTGATGATGCTGTTCGAATGGCTTACCAACTCATTGGGAAAATAATTCAGGATAGGTAGGATGAAGCACATGCTGGTGAGAAAAGAAAGGGTGATGACGATCGTGGAGGTCGAGGTGATAATAGGTAGAATTTTAATCGCCGTCAAAACCAAAGAAGGGGGAATGCAAATGCTCTTACCAACAATACACCGCGCAATGATGAAAAGTGTCCTAAGTGTGGTAATAAGAGGCATGTTGGCGACTGCTGGAAGTGCCAAAATTGCGGAAAGCTTGGACACAAATTGGAAAAGTGTAAGAGGGGAGTTATTTGCTTCAACTATAATGAAGAAGGTCATAAGAAATCGGATTGCTCTAAGTTGAAAGCGATTGGACCTGGAAGAAACCCCCAGGGTGGTGCTTATCAACTTGGAACGGTTGAGGTTAAGAAAGAGGATCCGAATGTTGTTACTGGTACGTTTTTACTCAACAATCATTATGCTGTTGCTTTATTTGATTCGGGTGCTGATTGGAGCTTTGTATCCACTAAATTTAGTGCCCTTATTGACATTGAACCTGCTGAGATAAATACCAGTTACGAAGTGGAGTTGGCTGATGGTAAATTAGTAAAAACTAATAAGCTGTTAAAAGGATGCTATCTAAACCTCTTAAACTATTCCTTTCCGATTGATTTGATGTTGCTAGAACTAGGTAGTTTTGATATTATTATTGGTATGGATTGGTTGTCGTTGAATAATGCTACTATTTTATGTGGAGAAAAGAAGGTTAAGATTCCTCTTAGGAATAGGACGTTAGTAATTGATGGTAATCGAGGTGAATCCCGTTTGAAAATCGTTTCATGTATTGAAGTCCAAAAGTCCATCATGAACGGTTGCGAGCTATTCTTAGCTCAAGTGACCGGGAATGAGTCTAAGGAGAAACGATTGGAAGATGTACATATTATCTGTGAATTTCCTGAGGTATTTCCTAATGATTTACCCAGAATTCGTCGATAAGGTAAGTCGAGTTTCGAATCGATTTAATTCCTGGTGCTGCACCAGTGGCACGTGCGCCTTGCCGATTAGCACCTTCTGAATTAAAGGAATTATCCGAACAACTTAAAGAGTTGTCTGATAAAGGTTTTATTCGACGGAGCTCGTCGCCTTGGGGAGCTCCAGTCTTGTTCGTTAAGAAGAAGGATGGATCTTTCCATAGATTACTGGGAACTGAATAAGTTGACGATTAAAAATCGATATCCTTTACCAAGGATTGTTGATTTATTTGATCAACTACAAGGATCTAGTGTGCATTATAAGATAGATTTGCGGTCTGGATATCACCAACTTCGCGTCCGTGAAGAAGATATTCCAATAACTGCATTTAGAACTCGTTATGGACACTATGAATTTCAAGTAATGCAATTTGGGTTAACTAACGCACCTGCGGTCTTCATGGATCTAATGAACCGAGTGTGCAAACCATACTTGGATAAATTTGTGATCGTGTTTATTGACGATATTCTAATCTATTCTAAGAATAAAGAGGAACATGGAGAACACTTAAGGATTATCTTGAGCTTGTTAAAGGATGAAAAGTTGTATGCTAAGTTTTCGAAATGTGATTTTTGGTTGGATTCTGTGCAATTTCTTGGTCATGTGATTAAAAAAGATGGAATTCATGTTGATCCTGCAAAGGTTGAAGCCATTAAGAATTGGTCTGCACCGACAACGCCAACGGAGGTGCGATAATTTTTAGGATTGGCTGGCTATTATAGGCGATTCATTAAAAATTTTATTTAGTAGCGAAACCCCTGACCAAGCTAACTCAGAAAAATAAACCTTTCGTTTGGGGAAGTGAAGAAGAAGGAGCATTTCAGATATTGAAGCAAAAATTATGTAGTGCACCAATTCTATCATTACCCGACTGAAGTGAAGATTTTGTATTATTTTGTGATGCATCTCTTAGAGGTTATGGAGCTGTCTTGATGCAGCGAGAAAAGGTGATAGCTTATGCTTCTAGGCAATTAAGGAAGAATGAGGAGAATTATACTACTCATGATCTTGAGTTAGGAGCTGTAGTCTTTACTCTTAGGTTGTGGAGACATTATCTGTATGACACCAAGTATACGGTATTCACCGATCATAAAAGCCTACAGCATATTCTCGATCAAAAGGAATTAAATATGAGGCAACGAAGATGGATAGAGCTGTTAAGTAATTATGATTGTGATATAAAATTTCACCCGGGAAAAGCAAATGTTGTTGCCGACGCATTAAGTAGAAAGATAGAGAGCCTATCAGGGTACGTTCTCTAGTCTTGACCGTGCACAATAATTTGCCTGGGCAAATTAGAAATGCGCAAATAGAAGCCTGTATGAAAGAAATTTTTTTTAATGAAGGGTTTCGAGGAGAAGGAGATCCTTTAGAGGTTAGAGCTGATGAAGTGAAATGCTTAAGAGGTCGTATGTGGATACCTAAGTTTGGAGGCTTAAGAGATTTGATTATGTTGGAATCCCATAAATCTAAATATTCCATTCATCCTGGATCTAATAAAATGTATCATGATTTGAAGAAGTTGTACTGGTGTCCAAATATGAAAGCTGATATTGCTATGTATGTTCTTCAATGTTTAACTTGTGCAAGAGTCAAAGCTGAACATCAAAAGCCATCAGGACTACTTCAACAACCAAATATTCCTGAATGGAAGTGGGAGCGAGTTACGATGGACTTTATCACCAAGTTTCCTAGAACATCATCTGGAAACAACTCGATTTGGGTCATTGTCGATAGACTGACCAAATCAGCTCACTTCATTCCTGTTAAAGAGCAGTTCTCACTGGAGAAGCTGACTCGTATTTATCTTGAGAATGTTGTATGTAAACATGGAGTGCCTGTATCGATCATTTCAGATCGAGATCCTAGATTCGCGTCGAATTTTTGGAAATCCCTCCAAAGATCTTTGGGAACGAATCTCGACATGAGCACTGCTTATCACCCCCAGACTGATGGGCAGAGTGAAAGAACGATACAAACACTGGAAGATATGTTGAGAGCTTGTGTGATAGATTTTGGTAAGAATTGGGATAAACATTTTCCTTTAGCAGAGTTTTCTTATAACAATAGTTATCATGCTAGTATTAAGGCTGTACCGTTTGAAGCTTTGTATGGTAGGAAGTGTAGATCTCCTGTATGTTGGAGTGAAGTTGGGGATACCCAGCTCACAGGACCGGAATTGATACGGGAGACTACGGAGATGATAATTCAGATTAAGAATCGGCTGTTGACTGCCCGAAGTAGACAGAAAAGTTACGCGGATGTGCGGCGGAAACCGATGGAGTTTGAAGTGGGTGACCGTGTAATGTTGAAAGTATCGTCATGGAAAGGCGTCATAAGATTTGGAAAGCGAGGGAAATTGAATCCCCGCTATATTGGACCCTTTAAGATTTTATCTAGAGTAGGTCCGGTGGCTTACAAACTAGAGTTACCCCAAGAACTTCATGGTGTTCACAACACATTCCATGTATCTAATCTGAAGAAATGTTTAGCAGTGAGTGATGAGAAAATCTCTTTGGATAAGGTCCGAACTGATGAGAAGTTGCATTTTATCGAAGAACCCGTAGAGGTTATGGATCGTGAGGTAAGGAAACTTAAACAAAGTTGGATACCTATCGTCAAGATCCGATGGAATTCAAAGCATGGACCAGAATTTACTTGGTAACGAGAGGATGAAATTTGGAAGAAATACCCACACCTCTTTGATTTCAATAAGAAACGAACATCAAAATTAAATGGATCACGAGGACGTTGATTCCTTTTAGGAGGAAATGCTGTGACAATCTAACATTTTTAGATAGTAAATTATTTTCTCGTATATTATTTTGAAACTTATTTTTGTGTTGGTTGATGAACTCACAATTTACGGGTTGAAATTTGGGCTTACGTGCATAATTTAACGTCCTTCACGACTAAACCGGAAACCCTAGGATTACGAATTTACGTTTTTGAACTCCGTTTTTGATGAGAATTTTTTATTAGATTCGTTTTGTGTCGTTGATTCATAATTTATAAAAACGTTTTTCGTAAAACGACCCGAGGGCACGCAAATCGAGGAAACTAGAATCAAGGAGTACCCGTAAATTAATGGGGACGAGACAAGATAACTCTTGCCCCACCCCCACAATGGGACGGCCAACACTTCACCAACACACTTGATGTGTGTCAATTTTCTAGTTAAAACTAGGACACTTGTCCTAGTTTACTCTCAAAACCACTTGTAACTTAAAACAACTAATCATCAAACTAGCAACTCATTTTATCTCATGCAAAGCACACAAATCTCTCTCACTCTCTCACTCCTTGCCGTCCAACCTTTACCATAAACACCCCCATTTGATTTAAATTCAACCATAAATCTTATGTTAATCTTGCATAAGATGAAAGCCTATTGAAGTCATGTTGATTGTAGGTGATACAAACATCTACAAAGGAGTTTCCTTGGAGTCTAGGGATGATTTTCATCAAGGTGTTCATATAGTTGGGTGATCTTGAAGTTGGTTTTGGTTTACCACAAGATTTGTCATCAAAAGCCAAGCCTTGATCTTAACTTTCACTATCTTGGTTGGTAACAAGATCATTCCTTCCATTACCTTATTATTTTATAAATGTAATTTTGTATTTTCTTTCTAAATATATATGTATATGATGATCAAAGTAATATGTGGGGATCTATTGTTGATAAATTTGGTTAAAATGATTAAAAGCTACTGAAAAGATGTTAAAATCATGACTAAAATTGTAGGCTGTATAAAACAGTAAAGAACCATATGATAACTTGCTAAAGTGACTTGGATTATTGAATATACATTAAGGTATATGATTTTTACACATGTGAGAGTTGACCACTCCATGGAATCCATAAAATGAGTAAGATATGATCAAAACATTATTAAAGTTCAAATATGTATAGTCTGTTTTGGACGAATTATTAGGGACACTTAGAAGATGAATGAGCAATAGATAAAAAGGAGTTAATTGTATAACATATCATTTAGTTTGTGATACCTAAAATTGAGCTTCTATATCCTTGTAGAACTCAAGATATGGTAAAAATGGTGAAAGTGAGTTTCATAATCAGATTTGGAAAATAAAAGTATATATTATAAAATTAGCATTCAAGTAAAACTAATATAAAATACATACCTAAAACCAACTAACTTATATAATACTTATAAATAAGTTATATAATTTGATAAGTAAATGTGACATTTTATAAAAATTACAAATTGATATGTTTTATAAGTTATAAAACTATACATATAACTTTTACGTCTTTTCGGCTAAAACCGAAAGATTAACGTTTTCGTCAAGTAAAACTTAGACGGTCGATGTAAACTTTTTATAACTTATCTACTGATGTATAAGTATTTTACAAGTAAAAACCGATAAAACCTGGGCTTTATAACTTATGGACATTAACGGGCCAAAGTAGCCTTATTGGACTATTAACCCAACAAGTTTGGCTAAACACCAATGGACTTACTCATTGGGCTTAACCCACTTGGGCCCAACATATGAGTATAGGCCTGATATTAAAAGTATAACATGGGCTAATAAAATATATTGGGCTTATAATGGGCTTATTGGGCCTCAATGTGTAAACAAGTTAAAACTAGTGCAACTAGTCTAAAAATTTAATAACACATGACACTATAATGAGTGAATAAAGATATGAAATCCCACTTGATCATCATCATACTTATAATATCATCATACATATATATACATAGCCCTTATTTTTATAAAGTCATTGGACAAGAGTCTAAGACCGAGTATTATTTATATAGGTTTCCGTGATTGAAGCACGCCCGTCACCGATAACCCGCCTTTCATAATCAATGTGAGTTCATAGCCTCGCACTCTTTTAAATGTTTTATAAAATGTTTTGTAAACCCGCGAGGGAGATAACATGCTTGCTTTTGATAAAAATAGAACACAAGTAGTTCCGATGGTATGCTTATTGATATGGACCCGAATGATGCTATGACCCAATGAATGAGATGTAAAGGATTATTATAGTTAGGTTATGTCACTTAAAGTCCCATTAGCATGAATTGTGAACTACCGGGATTTGGTAGACGCTTATGCATATAATAGTACTATTTGGGGAAGATCACCCCAGTTCGCGTTTTGACGGTTGATCCTCGTCGTGCCACATTGATTGGTAAGCGAATTTATGTATGAGAAGATTTACATAGCGTGATATTTGTGACGACACGCTAACTTATATGGGAAAATTGTTTGTCGGGTTCGCGGCCCGTTGTTTGTTGTAGTAAGGTAACAATGTCATGCGGCTAGTAATGATCCAACAATATAATCCAATGTAATCCAAATAATGGGATGTAAATAACGATAATATTGAAACTACGGTTTCATGGATGGTTTAAGATGTAAGATTTAATTTATATATTGCCTGACTAGCAATACGAGGACTTACTTCTGAAATTATACTTGTGTTCTGATTTCTATGACTGTTTTATGTAATTGTTTTATTAAACTCTATGAATTCACTCGGCATTCGCTGACAAAATTTTTGCATGTTTTATCTCATTTTCTTGAAGGTAACTTGGATGGAGATCGACTCTGATGGCCCATATAATAAAAATTATTCATTCGATCTATGTTTTGTAAACTTTATGACTGTGTAATTTGGGGGACCTGCTGTAAACTTAAAACTTTTATTCGAATGAATGTATGTTAAACCTTGTACAACCATTTTTATGCGTTGTCTATGATTGGAGTTATTGTGCTATCCCGTAACACTCTATTGACTCTTCCGCTGACCCGATACGAAATTTGAGAGTGTTACAATAAATATGTTTCACCCTTCTTACCTTGGTCTGCAATATCCAATGATTATGCCTAGAGGTCAAGACGGTTACAGGCAAAAGATTCCTCATAGGGGTGTTGATCCGGAAAATATAGGACCACACGACAGTCTTACAATTAGAGAATATTTTGCGTACACTATGATGAATCGAGACAACTACAAATATTTGGTTCTTCTAGGCAGAAAATTGTTCCAACAATTTCTTGTGGATGGTTATTCAATGATGGAGACGAAAAGGTTATATTTTGTTAATTCTAAACAAAAAAACCTTAGATGCGATACATATAATAACGTAGTAGCAGCTGTTGAAGAAGATGTTACTGATGCATCTTCACTTGGAAAACGTCTTTATCTACCATCTACTTTTGTTGGTGGTGCACGTTATATGATGCAAAATTATTTAGATACGATGGCATTGTGTAAAGTTTTTGGATACCCGGATCTGTTTATAACCTTTACATGTAATTCTAAATGGCTAGAAATTGCACGTGAAGTAGATCGAGAAGTTGTTCGTCGAGAGGACAGACCAAATCTGCTGTCTAGGGTCTTTAAACAAAAGTTAGATTATTTTATGAAGGACATTTAAGACACGAAGATGTTTGGTCGAGTTCAAGCACGTAAGTTATCTTTGAATTGTAAAATTTTCCTATTATTTATTATTTTGAATATATATTTGCGGAAACTATACATTCATTTATTGCAGTGGTTTACACGGTTGAGTTTCAAAAACATGGTCTTCCCTATGCTCACATTTGCATTTTCCTTCATGCTGATGACAAGCTTCCCAGCCCAGCTATAATTGACAATTTCATATCTGCTGAAATTCCAGATATTGATGAGGATCCAGAACTATATGTTCTTGTGCGTGAATATATGATGCATGGACCATGTGGCATTGAACATATGACTTCACCATGCATGGTTGGGGAAAAATGTTCAAAACATTTTCCCAAACAATATTGTGAACAAACAACGATAGACGAAGAAGGGTATCCAATGTACATGCTGTGTAACAATGGACGTACAATTGAAAAAAGAAAAGTTCCGCTTGATAACGGGTATGTTGTTCCTTATAACGCAAGACTGTTGAAACAATATCAATCACACATAAATGTAGAATGGTGCCATCAATCAGGTGCCATGAAGTATACTTTCAAGTATATTAACAAGGGTCTGGATTGTATTTCAGCAAGAATATATGTTAATAACGAACACACTGGTGATGATGTAGTTGAAAAACTGGTAAATGAGATTAAGGAATATTTAGATTGTAGATATGTATCTGCATGCGAAGCTGCTTGGAGACTTTAAAGTTTGAAATTCATCATAGGACACCATCTGTTCAAAGGCTTTCTTTTCATATGCCTGGTCAACAACAAGTTATGTATCAAGATGTTGCAAACCTTGAAGGCGTGATTGAAAAACCCACTGTTGATTCTTCGATGTTCACTGCGTGGATGGAAATCAACAAGACGAACATAATTTCTCAAAACCTAACTTACACTGAATGTCCCACAAAGTTTGTTTTCAAAGTAAACGAAAGAAAATGGTATCCCCGTAAGCAAGGTTTTGCCGTTGAAAGAATACATTATGTACCAGAGAGAATTGGTGAATGCTATTATCTTAGGATACTTCTAAACTACGTAAAGGGTGCAACTGGATGGGAATCATTTGAAGAATGGGATAAGGTGATGTACAAAACGTTCAAAGAGGCTTGCGTGGCGCGAGGTCTGCTCGACAATGATAAGGACTACATAACTGGAATGAAAGATGCAATTATTGGGATCGGCTCACCGTGTACGAAAAATGTTTTTTATGTTACTTATATTCAACAGTTTAACGGACCCGGTAAATGTTTGGGAACAAACATGGCAGTATCTTGGGAAAGATGTAGAGTTTAAGCAAAGGCGAATATACAATTATCCAGGTATGAAGGTTAAACATATTCTTCTATGTACACAATTATATAATTGTTCTTCCAAATGTAACTTAACACAAAATTTATTTAAATGTTTCAGGTTTGGTACTCAATGATGAGCAAAAGAAAAACTTTTGTTTGTTTCAAATCGAACTACTTTTAAGGAGTAACAACAGTAGCTTAAGGGTATGCCATATCCAGACGATGCAACTATACTTTCATCTAATAACCGCCTCATACATGACGAACTATCATACAATATGGATGAGTTAAAAGAAGAACATGATTGGTTGAAGTCTTCAATGACTGTTGAGCAAAAGAAAGTGTATGATACTATATTATCATCAGCTTATAGTGGGTCCGGACGTACATTTTTTCTCTATGGTTATGGTGGTCCGAGTAAAACATTCATTTGAAAAACATTGGTAGTTGCTATAAGGTCTAAAGGTGATATTGTTCTAAATGTCGCGTCAAGTGGCATTGCTTCTCTTCTTATGAGTGGTAGCAGAACCACTCACTCCAGGTTTGCTATCCTTATTAACCTTAACGAGGACTCAATATATTCTATTTCTCCAATTAATAACCTTGGTGCTTTACTAAGACAAACAAAACTTATTATATGGGACGAAGCCCCAATGACATATAGGCATGCTTTTGAGGTTTTGGACAAGAGTTTGAGAGACATAATGCGTGTCGACAATCCGGCTAATGAGCATTTACAGTTTGGCGGAATGCCAATAGTATTCGGCGAAGGTTTTAGACAGATATTGCCAGTTATACCAAAAGGATCAAGGGAGGACGTTGTAAATGCTTCAATAAGTAGATCATATATATTTGATAATTGCACTGTCTGCAAACTCACCACTAACATGAGGCTTAAATCTGGTGGTTCGCCTTGTAGGATATTGTAAATCTTGCTTATATTCTAGAGAGAGAAAGAGATAGATAGATGGTGATAACACACACACTTAGAGAGAGAATTATGAAGAAAACACACTTTAACTATGTGAAAAACAATGTGAACCACACCCTCTCCAACTAAGGAGAGGGTTTATATACCAAGCCCATGAGATGGGCTTGGGCTTACAAGTTGGGCCGTCATACATGACATGGACCGGGCTTTTCCTTGTTTAAATAATATAAAGTAACTAGACTACGAGCTACTACTTAATATATTGTCAGAGTGACCGAATCTTTCTAAATACATAAAAATTTATTTCCAATAATCTCCCCCTAAGGGAGGTCACTCCAATCACGGGCGTTACCCGAGTTACAATAATAAAATAAACCTAGCATACTAAGCTTGTCTTGAGCTCGTAGTCTTTGTCTTTCTTTTCTTTTTCTTTTCTGGTGAATATGTTGATGTGATCTTTGATATCAGTCTTGAGCATTAATCTCTTGCCTTGATCTTGTGCTTCTATCACTTGTGATATTCGCCTCTTCGTGACTTCATGTCCCACATACTTATACCTTCGTAATTCTTGAAAGCTTCAGAGTTTGATACATCAAAAGACTTGACTTTTAGGCTTTCTAGAATTAGATGAAGTATTAAGTGCATAAAGTATAAGCATGCGGGGACGATTTCTTCTCGGACACCCCTATGCCACCGTCTTCAAATGTAGTAACATAAGTAGACACGAACGAAATGGCTTTTAACATTTCATTCTAATTCGGTAGCATTTTACCTCCGGTCGGTGAAGAACGTTGGATGATATATAAAATATCATACTTGTGGCAGGTAGATTTAATTAAAAATCTCCTTGACAAGATTTTGCGGGTAAACCCGTTCTCTTTACTCGACCGTCCAAAGGTGACTGTGAACGTAAAGAGTGAATCATTTGGATAAAATTATCTGCATGATTGAAGTCGTCAATACATATACCTGGAACAAGTGAAATTCAATTAAGAACCGCACCATCATTGCTTTCTAGTTGTCACAAGCTTGATTCATATAAAATCTTGCAAGTTACCTACCAAATGCTGTTTGAGGTTAATACTTGAAGGATTTCCACTCATCACTGTGAACACTAAGGTGTCACTCTGAGTGTTCTGGTAAGATCTCTAAGATATTGCGTAGAGGCCTGGAACGTGTTTCAATTCAGTTAAGAATTAAACCACTATTGATTTCCAGTTATCACAAGTTTGATTCATAAAGAATCGCACAAGTCACCTACCATGAGCTTTTTAATGTTCGCTCAAGAAGGATTTCCATCTTCATTGTAAATACTTTCGTATTACTCGAATGTTTAGGCAAGATCATGAAGATTTTGCGTAGGACTCTTAATATGTTTCTTACTTTTCATAGCGTGTGAGGAAGCAAGAAAATATGGAAGTGTGTCCTAATGATATATTTGATGATCTCAAATGGCTCTCGAATCGATCGTGCATTTTGGATTTTTACTGATCGAAGGCTGGAGAGGAGTGCCACCATTTACATACCAATTTACTCGGAGTGAATAAATCGATAGATAACGTGTTGATCTCCGTGTGATTAAAAAAATATCTTTTGAGAGATATCCGAGTTAGCTAGGACGGGTTGTGCATTGCATCACTGGGTCCATGATGTCTATCTTCAATATCAAGCATCATTAAAAATGATCTCAATAGCATATGTGTTGACCCGATTTCTGCCTAAGTTGTAAGGAGGGCTTCTTTCTTTAGACCCTTTATCTTTACAATTCTTTTTCATTCTTCAACCCCTTCAATGCTTACCAATACGTCATAACTAGCACATTGTAGTGATTGTTCCAGTGCTAACTTAAGTAGTTGGTCGGCATTCAGCTACGTTCACAATCTTTCCCCATCTTTCTTAAGGACTACAATTTCTAGCTATGTAATGTCCTTGGGAAGATTCCTCCGGTTTTGGAAGAATCATTGGACTTAACCTATCCTACCATCCTTTTGTCACCACGATCTTCATCGTCGTGAAATAAATGTGTTGAGGGTAAGTATAAGTCACCATGAAATCCATTTTTGATGTGCAAATCCGTTTTGCCCCCCTTAACATATGCCATGATATTCGAAAACATTTCACACATGTCGGGATGAGCCATCACGTTAAGTCAAACCATTTTTGATTAATCATGTCTCATATTAAATCATTTTTTCTCCCCCATATTAAAAATATTAACCCAACCGATATTTTTGATATCAATTAATTTAACGAAGTTTTAACAAAGTTTTTAGGAAGAAAATGCAAGTCCGTTTTATTTTCATGATACCAATGTGTGAGATATGATACCGATTTGTAAAATAATCACATATTCACCATATAAGAATAAATTGACAAGGTTGGACCTGATTGATGAGAACATCATATGATAAGATCACATGGTTCTTGTCGGGATATGTTGGTCGCCTCGTCATGTCTGAAGTCATCTCTTCAGACCACATGTATGATTGGTATTGTTGTCTTGACACCAATTAGTGAACTTGGCACTTTCGGCATCAAAGATTCTGAATGCTTGACAATTGCTCCCCCTCAATTTTTTACCCGTGTTCTATTGAAAGAGCTGTAGTCGTCGTTTGAGTAGTCGCATCGACGAGTATATAGATACCAATTGTATATTTCTACGATGTAGAGATGACAACTTCATAAAAACAAGATTTCTCTTGTTTTAACAAATAAATGCACTAATGCATACATATATCCGTGTTAGATTGTGTTATTACGTAAACACAATCCCTTACATGGTTATAAAATAAACCATGCCCGAGAAAATTAATTTCCGTTGTTGAGCCAAAGCTTTCATAAAAATACTTGACTTTAATATGAAAAACGGGTTGCAGTTAGAAATAACTACAAGCCATATAGGCATGTTTTATGAAATATTTACAACATTTGTACGAACTCTATTTATGGCGCCGTATCGATATTAATCAACATTTCTAAGGCCGTAAATATTATCATACCAAAAGACATGCCTTAGAAAAAATAAAGTAAAATATTTTGGATTTTTCTGAATTTTTCAATTTTCATGGTTTTTATATGGTTTTATATTTTTGTATTTTGCTTTTGTGGATAAAAATATAAACAATATATACATATGATCACCAAGGATACATATAATAGTTTACCACCACTATTCTTTCGCTTCATCTGCTAGTTCCTTAAGAGTCTCGGGCGAGAAAGTTCTCAATCCTAGCTTGTCGGCCAAAAATTAAATTCGAGCGCGATCTAAAGCCTTCGTGAAAATATCCGCAAATTAATACTCAGATCAGATAAAGTAAAGCTCGATCACTCCGTTTTCCACTTGCTCCTTGATAAAGTGGTAGCGAATGTCAATATGCTTCGACCGGGAGAATTGAAATTTATTGCAGCATAAGGCAATTGCACTTTTGTTGTCGCAGTACATCAGAATTTTGTTGAAACCTAGACCATAGTCAGTTAATTGTGATCTCATCCAAGGAATTTGAGCACAACAACCGGACATAGCTATGTATTCTGCCTCTGTATTTGAAATTGCAGCGCTTTTCGGCCGTTTCGATGCCCAACTGATAAGTCGATCTCCTAGTAGTTGCAAAGTTCCACTCGTGCTACGCCTTGTATCTTGACAACCCGCGTGATCCGCATCTGCATATGCCATTAGTGCAATCGAAGAGTCCTTTGAATACCAAAGTCCCCGATTAATGGTTCCTTTAAGATACCGAAAGATCCGTTTAACAGTAGCTAAGTGTAACTCAGTAGGCCCAGTTTGATACCGAGGACACATACATATGGCAAATTGAAGATCAGGTCGACTAGCTATGATATATAGAAGGGTACCAATCATTCCATGATAAAGTGTCGGATCAACGGCTATCCCATGTGGATCTGCATCTAGCTTAGTTCGTTCCACCATTGGAGTATCCACGGGGTCGATAAAGATGCCTCCAGGACTCTGAGATATCCGAAGTCCTAAGAAAAATGATACCTTGCCCATCATTGACATCTTAAACTTGGAAGACATGAGTGTCGCAAACTCACCTGATAAGGTTTGGGTCAAGGCAGCAAATATAATATCATCAACATATATTTGTACCATAATCATATCTTTACCTCATTTCTGAATGAACAACATGGGATCCACCTTGCCTTTAGCGAAGCCTTTCATAAAGAGGTTTTGTGACAATAGATCATACCATGCGCGTGGAGCTTGCTTCAACCCATAGAGAACCTTCTTAAGCTTGTACACGTGATTAGGATATTTAGAGTTCACAAAGCCATCCGGCTGTTGAACATAGACATCTTCCTTGATTTCACCATTGAGAAATGTCGTCTTCACATCCATCTGATAGACGATCATATTCATGTGGGCTGCATAAGCGAGGAATAGTCTAATAGATTACAAACGGGCAACCGGTGCAAAGGATTCCATAGTCAATGCCCAATAATTGCTTGTATCCACGAGCTACTAGTCGAGCCTTGTTCTTCAATATTCCGCCTAACTCGTCGAGTTTCACCTTGTAAACCCATTTCAAAGTGAGTAACTTCACTTGATTCGGGCATGGGACAAGTTCCCATACATCAAGACGTACAAATTCATTAAGTTCTTCTTGCATAGCTTCTATCCAACAAGATTGGGTAAATGCTTGTTGTCACGTCTTAGGTTCAACTTCACTAAGAAAAGCATCAAAATGACAAAACATCACACTTTCTTGTAACTGACTTCGTGTGGATATCAGATGATTAGGTCACCAATAATAGAGTCTATAGGATGATCCGTTTTCCACTTGCTGACATTTTCAGGAATCCATGGATTGGAGTAGACCGTAGAAGGAACTTCCTCTGAGGTGGATGACCCGACTTGATTATGGTCGGGAATTGGTACACTAAAGAATGGATGTTCACGCATTTGAGCGAATTCCAAGTCGTGATCATTATCATCCTCTTCATCATCAACTGGCATAACATGGGTAGTTGATTCGGGTGTTGGTTGAGAATTACTCATTGAAGGTATATCTTGACCAATTGTAGGTGGAGACGTATCTGATTGTGCTGCGGTTGCTGGAGCTACAACTTTGGTAACTGGAGCTATTACCTCAAGTTCTAGAGCAACAATACTTGGAGGAGTAAAAAATTCATCAAAGAATGGTTAAAACAACGTATCCCATTCATTCCTAGAAGGTGGTGTAAATGATGATGAAGTAGGGATGTTTGGGACAAGACCAGAGCTAATGTTACTGGGTCCCATTTCATGAAGTACGGGTTCAGAGCTGCTTTGCTCAGAAGCCATTGCCGTCAGCTCATCAAAATCAACATTAATAGTTTCGAGGATCTTACGAGAATTACGATTGTAGATTCGGTATGCCTTCTTTGTGGGTGCATAACCAATGAAAATACCAATATCAACCTTTGGTGGAAGTTTTCCCAAATTGTCACCATCATTATTTGGATAGCAAAGAGAACCAAATACATGAAGATATGATAAATCTGGTACTTTTCCATGTAGGAGCTCATAAGGTGTTTTACCATGGCGTTGTCGAATTAGTGACCGGTTTTGGGTGAAAACTGCTGTAGATACAACTTCTGCCCATAAAAACAATGGAGCCTTTGCGTACATTAACATCGTTTGAGCAACTTCCATAAGTGTGCGATTTCGCCTTTCAACGACACCGTTTTGTTGTGGAGTGCGAGCAACGGATGTTCATGAGATATGCCAACTTCTTCATAATAATTACGTAAGATTTGATTCACAAATTCGGTTCCATTATCTGTGCGAATGCGTCGGACAGTAGTGTTGAGACGCACTTGAATCATCCTTAGAAATCCGATAGTGAATTTTGGTGCCTCATTTTTTGTTGCAAGAAATTTCACCCATGTAAACCGAGAGTAATCATCGACAATGATGAGGATGTACTTTTTACCACTAAGACATTCAACACGCATTGGCCCACAAAGATCCATATGCAACAAATAAAGTTTCTCTTGGTTGGTGTCTTCAGTCTTGGATTTGTATGATTTCTTAGTGCTTTCCCCCATTGTACACGCGGAACACAAATGGTCCTTGTGAAATGTAAGTTTAGGAAGACCACGCCCAAGTTCGTTTTTCACCAAATGATTAATAGCGTCAAAGTTAAGATGAGATAACGGTCGATACCATAACCATGACTTAGTCTTTGATGCTTCGGAGAGAAGACATACGGGAGAAGCGGCCATCATATCTTGTAGAGACAAAGTGTACAAATTATTCCCTCGAGTACCTTTCAATAAATCAACCCCTTCCAATTATGAATGAAGCAGGTATGCTCCCGAAAAGCAAATTCTAGGTTTGCATCACAAAATTGTCCCACAGAAAATAAGTTGTAACCGAGACCTTCCACATAATACACTCTTGAAATTATAACATTCCCAATATGATATTCACCGTAACCCATTATCTTTGCAATATGATCATTTCCAAATTGAACCGTACCAAGAAACTTGTTGACAAAATTTCTGAGCTGAGAGCGATCTCCGGTCATATGCTTGGAGCAACCAGAGTCCAATTACCAGAGAACAATTTGGACCATCTGTTTTCAGTGACAACAGTAGACAATACATTGGAAACTATTGGTTCCAGAGTGTTAGCAGATACAGATATAATATTATCAGAATTGCTAACATTTGTGTTATCCTTAGATTTCCAGCATTTTCTAATGTGAGTTTTACCAATAACAGGTTTTATTGTTCCAACTTTCTGAGGTTTTGGAGTATTAGCGGGCACTACAGTGGGAGTAGACCTATTTAAAGGGCACTTTGTTCCTACAGTAGTGTTGGTGTTCCTAATTAAAGGACACACTTGTGTTTTGGTAGCCTTGGTACTCCTAGTTAAAGGGCACGCTTTATTCGCTTTAGTGGGAGTGATCCTAGTTAAAGGGCACACATTTCCTACTATAGTGAAAGTTCTACCAGTGGGGCGCCACATCCAACCAACTTGGGTTAAAACTTTCCCTGTTGGTTTCCATTCTAAACCATTTTTCCGGGCATTCATCTCATTCACATGGTCAATAAGGTAGGAATCACGACGACTAGAAAACATACATTCATTGCAATTCCAACATTTCAAACTAGAATTCACAATAGACTTAGAACGCTGCACAACCGCAGAGCCTTTAGGTTTAGCTACATGATTCTTTTTATTCAAAATAGAAATAACATTCCTAGGGTGGGCTTCTACTTTCTTCTTCACTTGACTACTAGATGGGGGCAATATCCTATCATTCTTCATGTTTCTTTTAAGCTTAGAATTTTTAGCCTTAGTAGTGGTGTTTACTCATGTAGAAGGCAACACGGGAATATTAGAAGCTGGTTTTGATTTTGCCTTATCTTTAGTGACCAGTACAATACAATCATCCTATGGCTCTTGATACTTTGTAGGATATTGTAAATCTTGCTTATATTCTAGAGAGAGAAAGAGATAGATAGATGGTGAGAACACACACACTTAGAGAGAGAAAGTATGAAGAAAACACACTTTAACTATGTGAAAAAGAATGTGAACCACACCCTCTCCAACTAAGGAGAGGGTTTATATACCAAGCCTATGAGATGGGATTGAGCTTACAAGTTGGGCCGGCCATACATGACATGGACCGGGCTTTTACTTGTTTAATTAATATAAAGTAACTAGACTACGAGCTACTACTTAATATATTGTCGAAGTGACCAAATCTTCCTAAATACGTAAAAACTTATTTCCAACACGCCTGAAGAAGTGTTAGAAACACGAGAGTTTGCTGAATGGATTCTTAAGATTAGAAACGGAACACTGTCTGAACCTAATGATGGAGAGGCTACAATTCAAATAATTGAAGACATTTGTATCAAAGAAGCTGTTGATCCCATTCAAGCCATTGTTTATTTGCTTTTCCTGATCTAATGAACAATTTGGAGACACCATGTTATTTGCAAGGTAAAGATGTTCTTGCACCAACGAACGGGGTTGTTGATATTATTAACGATAAGTTACTTGATAATATGCTTGGTGACAATGTTGAGTATTAAAGCTCCGATTCTTTATGCAAATCAGAGCCTACATCTGCTATAAACCAAGCAATTTTTAGCCCCGAAAATCTGAACGGTATGAAGTTTTCAGTTCTGCCCAGCCACAACATGGTTTTGAAGGACGGTACACCTATAATGTTGTTACGGAATATTGACCCGTCTAACGGTTTGTGCAACGGTACAAGACTGTAGGTAATGAAGTTGGCACCTACTGTTATCCAAGTAAAAATAATAGGTGCGACCAGACCAGATGCTATTACATTGATCCCAAGAATGCGCCTCACATCGTCAAACAAGCGTATGCCAGTGAACATGGTTAGAAAGAAATTCCCTACTTCTGTTTCCTTTACAAAGACCATTAATAAGAGCCAAGGCCAGTCCCTTTCACAAGTTGGTCTTTATCTACCACGTCATGTATTCTCCCATTGACAGTTGTACGTTGCTGTTTTACGTGTTACTTCAAAAAAGGGATCAAAGTATTAATATGTTGTAACACTCTCAAATTTCGTATCGGATCAGCGGAAGGGTCAATAGAGTTTTACGGGATAGCACAATAACTCAAATCATAGACAACATATAAAAAGGGTTGTACAAGGTCAAGCATACATTCATTCGAATAAAAGTTTTAAGTTTACACAAGGTCCCCCAGTTTCAGAGTCATAAAATTTACAAAACATAGTTCGAATGAATATCATTATTATGTGGGCCATCAGAGTTGATCTCCATCCAAGTTACCTTTAAGCACCCGAGATAAATCATGCAAAAATTATATCAGCGAATGCCGAGTGAGTTCATAGAGTTTAGTAAATCTGTTATATAAAACAGTTATAGAAAGCAGAACACAAGTATAATATCAGAAGTTAGTCCTCGTATTGCTAGTCAGACAATATATTATAAATCAAGTCATACATCTTATACCGTCCATGAGACCGTAGTCTCAATATTTCCATTATAGGTAACGTTATTATCGTTATTATCGTTTTTGCTATTGCTATTGGTATTGGTATTGGTGTTGGTGTTGGATTATTACCAGCCGCATGATATTGCTAGCTTACTAAAATAAACAACGGGCCGCGACTCCGACAAACATTTTCTCATCTAAATTATAGTGTCGTCACAAAAATCACGCTATATAAATCTTCTCATACATAAATTCGCTTACCAATCAATGTGGCACGACGAGGATCAACCGTCAAGGCGCGAACTGGGGTGATCTTCCCCAAGTAGTACTATTATATGCATAAGCGTCTATCAAAACCTGGTAGTTCACAATTCATGCTAATGGGACTTTTAGTGACATAACCTAACTAAATAATCCATTTCATCTCATTTATTGGGTCATAATATCATTCGGGTCCATATCAATAAGCATACCATCGGGAGTATTGTGTTCTATTTTTATCAAAACTAGCATGTTATCTCCCTCGCGGGTTTATAAAACATTTCATAAAACATTTAAAAGAGTGCGAGGCTATGAACTCACGTTGATTGGAAAAGGCGGGTTATCGGCGATTAGGAGGTAAGGTGCGTGCTTAGATCACGGGAAACCTAAACAAGTAATAATCGGTCTTAGACTTTTGTCAAATAACTTTATTAAAATAATGGTTATGTATATGTGATGATATCATTAGTATGATGATGATCAAGTGCGATTTTATCTCTTCATACAACATTATAGTTGTTATGTGTTAGTTAATTTAGACTAGTTATACTAGTTTTAACCCATTTACATATTAAGGCCCAATAAGCCCATTAAGAGTCCAATGCATTATATTTGCCCATTTATACTTTTAATACCAGGCCTATACTCATATGTTGGGCCCAAGTGGGTTAAGCCCATGAGTAAGTCCATTAGTGTTAAGCCAAACTAGTTTGGCCTAATGGTCTAATAAGGCTACTTTGGCCCATTATGGTCCATAAGTTATAAAGCTCGGTTTTGTCGATTTTTACTTGTCAAATGTGTTTACATATCAGTATATGATTTATAAAAATGTTACATTAGACGGGTCCGACCATCTAAGTTTTATTTGGCGAAAACGTTAATCTTTCGGTTTTAGCCGAAAAGACGTAAAACTTATATATAGTTTGTAATTTTAGAAAACATTTGAGTTTTTCTTTTATAAAATGTAATGTTTATTTATTTTAGTATAAAAACTTATTTTATAATAGTTATTATTAGTTAGTGGCTTTTATATACTTATTTTATAATAGTATTTACTTTGAGTGCTCTTTTTATATTATATACTACATTCGTCCCAAAATTATTGTCCACAGACAAAAAACACACAGTTTTAAAAAAACATCACTTTTCAGCTTTCTCTCTCTTACTTTTTGCAGAATGACAGTTTTACCCTTAACCAATTAATTTTATATTTATTTATTATTTGTAATAATAACCTCAAGTGGGGGTAATATGGTAAACTCAAATAAACCTCTATCTAATTTTGGAAGTTTTGGAAGTGGACAATAATTTTGGGACAACCCAAATGGAATAGTGGACAATAATATTGGGACGGAGGTAGTAGTTTATTAAGAAATCTGATTACTAAAGTCAAGTCCACCATTTTTGTCATATCTTATGTTCTACAAGGATATAGAACCTCAAATTTTAACAGTATAAACTACATGATGTGTTCTACAAATAACTCTCCTATAGCTACTGCTCAATCGGCTTCTAAGTATTTTTTATAATTCGTCCAAAATAGACTATACCGATTTGTACTACAAAAGTGTTTTGGCCATATCTTGCTCATTTTTAACTTTCCATTGCATGGCCAACTCACCACATATGTAAAAATAATTTATCTATCTGTATATTTAATAATCTTAGCCATTTAACTAAGTGAAGATATTGAAACTTACTTTTTTATACAGCCTATGTGACTAGTCATGATTTTAACATTTTTACTTGTAGATTTTAACCTTTTTATCCTAATCTAGTAACACAAAATCCCCACACAATATTTTGATCATCATTTATCATCATATACATATATATTTTTGAAGAAAATACATGAGTACATTTATAAAACAACAAGGTGATAGAAATAAATGATCTTGTACCAACCAATATGATGAGAGGTTAAGGTTTTTGATGAACTAGACTTGGTTTTTGGTAACCAAATCTTATGAGATAGCAAGACCACTTTTGAGATCACCGAGAGTATGTATACTTCTTTGAAAATCAGCCTTAAACCTTCTTGAAAACTCCTTTTTACTTGTTAAGATCACCTCCAATCTTCATCTTTTCAAATGGGGATCAACATATGTAGGTTGTATGTAAAGTTTATGGCTAGATTTTTGATGAATGGTGGTGGTGGATGGTGTATATGGGACGGCAAAGAGAGAGAAAAGAAGAGAGTGGGAAATCTTTTCTCTAGTTTTGCATGTATGAGAGATAATGGTTAATGGTTTTTGGTTTTGGTTGAATGGTTTTGTAAAGTTAGGAGGACAAGTGTCCTCTTGGTTTATAAAATCTTGCCACCAAGGTGGTCTTGGTCCTTGTCTTGCCACCCATAGTGGGGGTGAGACAAGTGTATACTTGTTTCATCCCCACTAATTTACGGGTACTCCTCGATTCTAGTTTTCTCGATTTATGTGCCCTCGGGTCGTTTTACGAAAAACGTTTTTTATAAATTATGAAACTACGGCACAAAACGATTCTAATAAAAATTGTCCCATCAAAAACGAAGTTCAAAAACGTAAATACGTAAACCTAGGGTTCCCGGTTTAATCGTAAAGGACGTTAAATTATGCACGTAAGCCCTAATTTCAACCCGTAAATTGTGAGTTCATAAACCAACACAAAAATAAGTTTCAAAATAATATACGAGAAATAATTTACTACCTAAAAATGTCAGATTGTCACAACATTTCCTCCTAAAAAGGGATCAACGTCCTCGTGATCCATTTCATTTCGATGCCCGTTTCTTATTGAAGTCAAAGAGGTTTGGATATTTCTTCCACATTTCATCCTCTCGCTCCCAAGTAAATTTTGGCCCATGCTTTGAATTTCACCGAACCTTAACGATAGGTATCCGTCTTTGTTTAAGTTGCTTTACCTCACGATCCATAACCTCTACGGGTTCTTCGATAAAATGCAACTTCTCATCAATTGTGACCTTATCCAAAGAGATTTCTCATCACACACTGCTAAACATTATCAGATTAGATACATGGAATGTGTTCTGGACACCATGAAGTTCTTGGGGTAACTCTAATTTATAAGCCAACGGACCTATTCTAGATAAAATATTAAATAGTCCAATATAGCGGGGATTCAATTTCCCTCGCTTTCCAAATCTTATGACGCCTTTCCGTGGAGACACTTTTAACATCACACGGTCACCCACTTCAAACTCCATCGGTTTCCGCCGCACATCCGCGTAACTTTTCTGTCTACTTCTGGCTGTTAACAGTCATTTCCTAATCTGAACTATCATCTCTGTAGTTTTCTGAATCAATTCCGGTCTGGTGAGCTGGGTATCCCCAACTTTACTCCAACATACAGGATATCTACATTTTCTACCATACAAAGCTTCGAACGGTGCAACCTTAATACTAGCATGATAACTATTGTTATATGAAAATTCTGCTAAAGGCAAATGTTTATCCCAATTCTTACCAAAATCTATCACACAAGCTCTTAACATATCCTCCAGTGTCTGTATCGTCCTTTCACTCTGCCCATCAGTTTGGGGGTGATAAGCAGTGCTCATGTCAAGATTCGTTCCCAAAGATCTTTGGAGGGATTTCCAAAAATTCGATGCGAATCTAGGATCTCGATCAGAAATAATCGATAAAGGCACTCCATGCTTACATACAACATTCTCATGATAAATACGAGTCAGCTTCTCCAATGAGAACTGCTCTTTAACAGGAATGAAGTGAGCTGATTTGGTCAGTCTGTCGACAATGACCCAAATCGAGTTATTTCCAGAAGATGTTCTAGGAAGCTTAGTGATAAAATCTATTGTGATTCGCTCCCACTTCCATTCAGGACTTTTTGGTTGTTGAAGTAGTCCTGATGGCTTTTGATGTTCAGTTTTGACTTTTGCACAAGTCAAACATTAAAGAACATACGTAGCAGTATCAGCTTTCATATTCGGCCACCAGTACAACTTCTTCAGATCATGATACATTTTATCAGAACCAGGATGAATGGAATATTTAGATTTATGGGATTCTAACATGATTAAATCTCTTAAGCCTCCAAACTTAGGTATCCACATACGACCTCTTAAGCATTTCACTCCACCTGCTCTAACCTCTAAAGGATCTTCTTCACCTCGAAACCCTTCATTATCAAAATTTTCTTTCTTACAGGCTTCTAGTTTTGCATTTCTAACTTGTTCAGGCAAATTATTGTGCACAGTCAGGACTAGAGAACATACCCTGATAGGCTCTCTATCCTTTCTACTTAATGCATCGGCAACAACATTTGCTTATCCTGGGTGATATTTTATATCACAATCATAATCACTTAACAGTTCTATCCATCTACGTTGCCTCATGTTTAGTTCTTTTTGGTCGAGAATATACTATAGGCTTTTATGATCGGTGAATACCGTACACTTGGTGCCATATAGATAATGTCTCCATAACCTAAGAGCAAAGACTACAGCTCCTAGCTCAAGATCATGAGTAGTATAATTTTCCTCATTTTTCCTTAATTGTCTAGAAGCATAAGCTATCACCTTTTCTCGCTGCATCAAGACAGCTCCATAACCTCTAAGAGATGCGTCACAAAATCCTACAAAATCTTCACTTCCGTCGCGTAATGATAGAATTGGTGCACTACATAATTTTTGATTCAATATATGAAATGCTCCATCTTCTTCACTTCCCCAAATAAACGGCTTATTTTTTGAGTAAGCTTAGTCAGGGGTTTAGCTACTAAAGAAAATTCTTTAATGAATCGTCTATAATAGCTAGCCAATCCCAAGAATTGTCACACCTCCGTTGGCGTTGTCGGTGCAGACCAATTCTTAATGGCTTCAACCTTTGCCGGATCAACATGAATTCCATCTTTGCTAATCACATGACCAAGAAATGGAACAGAGTCCAACCAAAAATCACATTTCAAAAACTTGGCGTACAACTTTTCATCCTTTAACAGATTCAAGATTGTCCTTAAATGTTCTCCATTCTCTTCTTGATTCTTTGAATAGATTAGAATATTAATAAGTGTGAAAACACTTATCCTTTTACCACTTATTTCCAATAATTACAAGACCAAAACGTGTGATTTATGTCGTAAAAGTCGGAATTATGCGTGGTTTGTGTTTTTATTGTGTTTTAGGACCAAATTATGAAAAAGGAAGAAAATACGGGTTTTCACGGGCTTTTATTGAAGAAAACGGGAAAAGACGAAGTCAAAAGATCAAGAGTGCAGAAAGAACGGAAGTCCAAGGCCTATTCTGAAGATTTATCGAAGAGAAAGTCAAAAGACGGAAGTTTAACGAAGTCAAAGAACTTAAGTCTAATAGAAGAAGAAAATTAAAAGACAAGTTCAAATCCCGAGACGACAAAGACGAAGAATTAAAGTCAAGTCGAGAAAACGTGAAGAAAGCAAGAAAGAAGATGCAACACATGCACTCCTTCCACCTTCCCTATAAATACCCTCCTAATAGTCATTAGGAGGGTGGTTAGAGTTTTTAGTTAATTTTCATTTTTTTAGTTTTTTTTAGTTTTCTCTAGTTTTAGAGAGAGAAAGTCTTAAACTTTCTCTCACTAAATTTCATCTTTTTCTTAATCTTTCAAAGATTAAACACTTTGTATTGCTTATTTTTATTAATCAAGTTCATTTTAAGCTTTTAATCCTTAATCTCATTCTACTTTTCTTTGATTTAAGATTGATTTTGGTGCGATTATCATGTGATCCGTGTTGTTCTAATTGATTTCGTGCTTAAAAAGTTAATCTTTTGATCATTTCATAAGTTTTCATTTGATTAAGCTTTAAGACTCTTGTGCTTATTGGCTTATTTTTATGATTAGCTTATTTTGCTTATAAAAATCTTCATTAAAAAGTTTATGTTTTTATTGTTAATCTAAAAAGTTGCTTATTTTCGAGTTGAATAAGTTGAGATAAGTGCTTATTTGATTCGGTTTTGTCTTTGATTCGGGTTGGTTTTGTAATAAGCTCATTATATAGCTTATTCACTTGCTTATACCCGATTTCCCCCATTTTCGGAAAGGTACTATAACCCTTTTCCGATTGCTGCCCTTTCCGACCAAGCGCACCATCCCTTTTCCGATTGATCCAATCGGAAAAGGGTTTTGTCTTTCCGATTTGCCCATTTGGTTGATATTCCGACTGATAGATTTGCTTGATATTCCGATTAGGTCCTCATTTGTGCATTCCGATTGGTAGCATTTGTAGTATTCCGAAAGGTGTGATTTTCTTGACGTTCCGATCGGGCTCTTTTCCACTTATTCCGACTGCCCCTTGTCCCTGTTATTCCGATTGGGTATTTTACCCATATTCCGATCAACCGATCGGAAAACATTCCGATCGGGACTCCTTTGGGCTCATTCCGATTGTTTGCTTTGTTTGATTCTCTGACCTTACTTTCTTTTAGTAATCTTCTAAGTGTTAGTTTTTTATTAAGTGATAAAGCATTTTTCTAATCTTATCTTTATGTTGAGCTAGCATTTATTTTACTCGTCATTTAGAATTAATATTTTAACTTCCCTTTTACTCATCGACACTTTAATCACTTGCTAATAGTTTAAAATTTAGATAAACAAACCAAACCATTCTCTTGATTCACCAAAAGACAATTGAGTCGCAATTAAGATCGGTTTTCAATTCGAAAAGTATTAGGACGATAAGATTTTATACCTAGCCAAAAGCGAAGTATTAAATGGCGCCGCTGCCGGCTCTTTTCGTTACGATAAACGGTTTCTAGTGAGAGACGCATTGAATTTTGGGATCCGTTCTTTGAACGTTATTTTCCTTGCTTTAAAAATTTTCAAAAATCCTAAAAAATATAAAACTCTTCAAAAATACAAAAACATTGAAAAATCATTAAAAAGCAATTCTTTACCAAAGGTTTTGCACCAAAAAGATTTTATAGATATTCCTTGTGTATATTTTTCTTCTGCAGGTGTATGCGTACTAGATCTTCGAACTATTCTGAGCCCGAGACTCGTGAAGATTTAGATATGGCTGGTGTTAATAACAACAATAATCACCCACCTCAACACAATTTGAATAACAACAACAACAACAATGTCCTTCTACCTGATTTATGAACCATGGAGGAATTGTGCCAACCCACCATGAACGGACGCGGAGGCCCGATTGCGCCAATGCACGTCACGGCTCAGGAGTTTTTGTTGAAGCATCACATGATACAACAAGTGCAAACGAACCCATTTCGTGGAATTCCGGATGATGATGCCAACAAACACCTCGACAAATTCATTACCATGACCCAAAGCATGAAGTGCTCCGGTGTTTCTATGGATGACCTTCGCCTTCAACTCTTTCCACACTCGCTTTCTCACCATGCCGAAAAATGGTTTGACCGTCTTCCTAAGAATTCTATTCATACGTGGAATGACATGACTCAACGCTTTTTATCGCGCTACTTTCTCCCATCCATGGTCACTAGCCTTCGTAACCAAATTAGTGGATTTATGCAAGAGAATGATGAATCGCTTTTCGATGCTTGGGAACGCTACAATGATTTGATCGACCGCTGTCCTAATCATAATATGCTCCCCGTCACTCTCATTGACACCTTCTACAATGGTCTCACTTTTCGTGATCGTGACACGATCAATGCCGCCGCCGGTGGTACTTTTATGAAAAGGAGACCGGAGGAGTGCCGAGAGTTGATCGAAAACATGACTACTCACCACAAGAATTGGGATTCATCCGCATCCTCAAGATCCAATTCGAGAGTCAATGTTTCATCTACTACCTCCAATCCTGAAATGTCTGAAATTTCTCGACAACTCGCTGAAATGAACAAGAATTTCATGGCCATGGCCACAAACCACTTTCAACAAGCTAAAGCCGTTGCTATTTCTTGTGACACATGTGGTGGCCCTCACTCTTATAATGATTGTCCTTCTACCCAAGGCAATTATTCTGAAAACGTTAACGCAGCTTACGACACTTATCCCACGGGAAGCTATCAAGCCCGCCCTCAAGGAGACCGTGGCTTGCTCAGTTACCATTCCAACAACTATCTTGCTCCTCCTGGTTTCCCTCCTACCAACCAAAACCAACAACAAAGCTTTAACCAAAATAATCAATCCCAACCTCGTGCAAACAATCAGTATCAATCCCAAAGAAACCCATACCCAACTCAAGGAAATTCTCAAGCTTACCAAGCTCCACCTGTCAATCAACCGATGGCAGTGAGTCCAGACGTCGAGACGTTCATGAAGACTAATCGTGAGTTGGTGACAAATCTTCAGAGTCAATTTTTCAACTTGAAGAATGACATGGTGAAACAAGGGAGCGATATTCGAGCCGAGCTAAGGAATGATATGGCCAAACACAGCAATGAGATTAATGCGAACATGCAAAACTCTTTTAATAATCAAGCTCTTCACCTTCGTGATATGATTGGTTCGCTCATCCAAAGTAATCAACCCTCTTCTTCGGGTACTCTTCCGAGTAATACCGTTGCGAATCCAAGAGGGGAGATGAAAGCAATCACCACTCGTAGTGGAAAAGGTTATCTGGAACCCGAGCTTCCTACACCTCCACCTGTGATTGTGACCAAGGAAAAAGAGCAACTTTCCCCACCTCCTTCACCTTCTATCCCCATTTCCCCACCACCCGTGGTTGTGAGTGATCCTATTCCCTTAAAGCCTTCTTCTTCATCCAATATACCTTATCCTTCAAGGTTGAGGAAAGAGAAGCAAAAGAGCAAGGACGATATTCAGGTTTCAAACTTTCTAAAAATGTTTAAACAATTGAATTTTAACATCTCCTTTGCCGAGGCTCTCGCTCACATGCCCAAATACGCTAAGATGTTTAAAGATCTTTTAAGTGATAAGGAAAAGCTTCTTGACATTGCTCAGACCCACCTTAATGAGAATTGCTCCGCAGTGCTCTTAAGGCAATTGCCCACCAAACTTGGTGATCCGGGTCGCTTCTTGATTCCTTGCAACTTCCCGGGAGTAGAGAATTGCATGGCCCTAGCCGATCTAGGTGCCAGTATAAACTTAATGCCTTTAAGCGTTTGGAAGCAATTATCTCTCCCCGAGCTTGTCCCCACCAAAATGACTTTGGAATTAGCCAACCGTACGGTTGCTTATCCAGTGGGGATAGCCGAAGATGTCTTTGTTGGCGTCGACAAGTTCACCTTCCCGGCGGATTTTGTTGTGGTTGATTACGAGATGGACCCTCGTGTTCCATTAATCGTTGGACGTCCCTTCCTGAGGACCGGTCGCACTCTTATTGATGTAGCCGCAGGCGAAATAATCATGAGAGTTGGTGACGATAAAATTGTCTTCAACATGGGTAAGATTTCTAAGCAACCTTATTCGTATGAGAGTGTTAATGCTATTGATGTTCTCGATGAGGCTTGTGAAGAACATTTTCATGATGCTTGCAAAAGTACTCTCTCTTCTCTACCCAATGTTGAGACCGTTGCCTCAATTGCTCCAGCATTGACTCCTTTTGGAGAAAGTGACTTGGATGATTTCGAAGCTAGCTTGGGTCCTCTCGATATTAAGTATGATAATTTGTCCACCAATTGGGATGAAGATATTCGTACTATTGAGAGACTTCTCAATGAGGACCCGTTGTCTCCTCCTTCTCCTAAAAAGGTGATTAATGATGATCCATCGTTAGTTTCACCATCTATTGAGGATCCTCCTACTCTCGAGCTTAAGGACCTACCTCCTCATCTTGAGTACGTTTTTTTGGAAGACGACGAGAAGCTACCGGTCATCATCGCTAAGGATCTGAAAGAAGACGAAAAAGCCCGACTTGTCGCTGTGTTGAAGAAGCATAAACGAGCTATCGCTTGGAAAATCTCCGACATCCGCGGAATTGATCCTCACTTTTGCACACATAAAATTCTCATGGAGGACGACTTTAAGCCCACAATTCAAAGTCAACGAAGGGTGAATCCTAAAATACATGAAGTCATCAAAAAAGAGGTTATCAAACTTCTTGATGCGGGTATGATTTACCCTATTTCGGATTCACCATGGGTTAGTCCAGTCCATTGTATGCCTAAGAAAGGCGGAATCACCGTTGTGCCCAATGCAAACAACGAGTTAATTCCTACCCGTCTCATTACTGGGTGGAGAGTTTGTATAGACTACCGCAAACTCAATGATGCCACGAGAAAGGATCATTTCCCACTACCTTTTATGGACCAAATGCTTGAACGTTTAGCGGGTAATGAATATTACTGCTTTCTTGATGGTTTCTCGGGTTATTTCCAAATACCCATCGATCCCCAAGATCAAGAGAAGACAACATTCACTTGTCCCTATGGCACCTTTGCTTACAAACGAATGCCTTTTGGCTTATGCAATGCCCCCGGGACTTTCCAAAGGTGTATGTTGGCTATCTTCCATGACATGGTTGAGCAAACCATGGAAGTCTTCATGGATGATTTCTCGGTCTTCGGGGATTCCTTCTCTTCCTGCCTTGCCAATTTGGAACGTATGCTTAAGCGGTGCGAAGACACTCGCCTTGTTCTGAATTGGGAAAAATGCCATTTTATGGTAAAAGAAGGCATTGTTCTAGGACACAAAATCTCAAAAGCCGGTCTTGAAGTCGACCGTGCTAAAGTAGATGTCATAGCCAAATTACCTCCACCTTCAACCGTGAAGAGTGTGAGAAGTTTTCTGGGTCATGCGGGCTTCTATCGTCGATTCATTCAAGATTTCTCTAAAATTGCTCGCCCGATGACCCACCTCTTGGAAAAAGATACTCCTTTTATCTTTTCTAAAGAGTGTCTCGAAGCCTTCAATCTTCTTAAGAATAAGATAACTAAGGCACCGGTCTTGGTTACCCCAAATTGGGAGCTGCCTTTTGAATTGATGTGCGATGCTAGCGACTTTGCTATTGGTGCGGTTTTGGGCCAACGAGTGAATAAACACTTCCAACCAATCCACTACGCTAGCAAAACAATGACGGGGGCTCAATTGCATTATACGACAACCGAAAAAGAGCTTTTAGCTGTTGTCTATGCTTTTGAGAAATTTCGCCCCTATCTTGTTTTATCCACCACCATCGTATACACGGACCATTCCGCGTTGAAGTACTTGATGACTAAGAACGATTCTAAGCCAAGACTTCTTCGCAGGGTTTTACTCCTTCAAGAATTCAACATTGAAATTCGTGACAAGAAGGGAGCCGAAAACCTGGCCGCGGATCATCTGAGTCGACTTGAGGATCCATATCAAGGGGATCATCCGAACAAAGAGATCAATGACTCTTTCCCCCTTGAGACCTTAATGTCTATAAATCTCAATCTTGATGGCACCCCGTGGTTTGCAGACATTGCAAACTACTTAGCGGGTGGTATTCTCATCAAAGGGTTAACATCCCAACAAAAGAAGAAGTTCTTGAATGATGTTAAGACTTACTTTTGGGATGACCCTTATCTATTCAAACAGTGTGCTGATCTGATTATTCGTCGATGTGTTGACGGACCGGCAACTTTTGACATCCTCCAAGCTTGCCACAAAGGACCCACCGGTGGTCACTTTGGTCCCAACTACACCGCTAAGAAAGTGTTTGATTCTGGATTCTACTGGCCCACCATTTATCGTGACGCTCACGAAATGGTTAAGCATTGTGATGCTTGCCAACGTCAAGGCAAGATCACACATAAGGATGAAATGCCTCAAAATTTCATACAGGAATGTGAAATCTTTGATGTATGGGGCATCGACTTTATGGGGCCATTTCCATCATCCAAAGGGAACAAGTACATCCTCGTCGCCGTCGACTACGTCTCTAAATGGGTTGAAGCCAAGGCTCTTCCTACGAATGATGCGAGGGTGGTTGTGAACTTTTTGAAGCAGCTTTTCGCTCGATTTGGCGTTCCTCGTGCTATTATAAGTGACCGCGGGACTCATTTTTGCAACGATCAATTTGCAAGAGTCATGGCAAATTATGGTGTCAATCACCGTCTTTCCACCGCCTATCATCCCCAAACCAATGGGCAAGCCGAAATTTCCAACCGTGGCTTGAAGAGAATTTTGGAGCATACTGTGGGAGAGCATCGCGCCGCGTGGGCCGATAAGTTAGATGATGCTCTATGGGCTTTCCGTACTGCTTACAAGACCCCGATCGGTTGTACACCTTATCGTCTTGTGTACGGGAAAGCCTGCCACCTACCCATCGAGCTGGAACATAAGGCGCACTGGGCCTTGAAGTGGGCTAACTTCGACATCAACAAAGCCGGTGATCATCGCAAGGTTCAACTCAACGAGCTCAATGAACTGCGGAATGAAGCTTATGAGAACTCGCTGATCTACAAGGAGAAGACGAAGATTATCCACGATGCTAAAATCAAGAACCGAGAGTTCCACGTTGGTGATCAAGTCTTACTCTTTAACTCTCGGTTGAAGATCTTCTCTGGCAAGTTGAAGAGCCGCTGGTCTGGTCCATTCATCGTCGCCAAAGTCTTTCCTTATGGGACCATTGAGCTTTCTCAGCCGAATGGGCCCAATTTCAAGGTGAATGACCAGCGTTTGAAGCTGTACTTTGGTGAGGACATCTCCCATGAGATGATTCCATCCCTCACCACGTTCCCCATGAACTAAATTGTGTCGAGTCAAGCTCATGACTCGGTAAACAAAAACAAGCGCTTCTCGGGAGGCAACCCGTGTTCTATCCTTTACTGCTTTCATAATAAGTGTAGGGGGAGCCCCGCATATGTTTGTTGTCTTGTTTCTTGTGCTGTGCAGGGATTTAAGCTTCAAAGAGCATCTTGATGACTTTTGACGAACCGTGATACCGTGTTTCCATCTTCCCGGTTCTATCCTAAACTCTTGTGATTCAATATTTCATATTCTATATGTTCACGTTGAATTCACTTTAGTTGTCCTTTCCTTAGCAAGATTTAAAACAAAGTGCACAATGTCATAAGTGTAGGGGAGTTTACTCCCACATGCTTAAACATTGAGGACAATGTTTATCTCCAGTGTAGGGGGGACTTCTATCGAAGTAAGTGGTCTTTTCCATGAATTTGCCCTCATTTTAACCGGAAAATTTGATTTTTCGACATTTTTCAAAATTTTTAATCTATTTTGGCCTAGTTGTATAGTTGTAATTGCCTTTGTTATGTTTCCGTTGCTAGAATAAATTTTTAATAAAGTGGTTTTAGATTTTTCTTAGTCGTGAACATTTTGACTCAACCCGAGTTTACTTACCTAAGTTTACTCTAGCTAGTATCCTTAACGTGTTTAAGTCAAGTTTTGCTAGGCTTTTATATAAGGAGCTATAAAACGCGAAAGTCTTAACTCTCACGGGTTAAGAACAAGAACTTTTCGCAAGTTCCTATAATTGATCCTAGAGAGTCGTTTATCAAGGGAACTTTAAAATGCGATTTCTAAACTTGAAAAAGTCTAAGAATTTGCAAGATCCTATAGGCGATTCGAAAACCCAAAACTTTGATTTAATAGGCTAAGCATCCACGAGTCTCATTCCTTGAGATTTCAAATTGTGGAGAACGAGAGATGATAGAGTCAATTATAATTTCGGTATTCTTTCGTCAATTTATGTGAGTTAATTATAAGCCTATTCTCCCTCCGCTTGTTAATAAATTTATCTGCAATAAATAAGGTTGTACGATTTAAAAGGTTACTTAGATTCTAGCCCCAGATCGTTTAAAAGTTGCTCGGTACGGATTAGAGTTCATAGCCAAGGCATAACTTATTGAAGCGGGATGCGAAGATTGGCGAGTCCGAAAAGGCCCTAACAAGGCATGAGGGCTACATTTTGTTGCTAAAGATCCAAAAGTGATGTGAAGAATCATTTATCGAAAATCTATATGAAGGATCAAGACACACGACGAAAAGCAAGAACTCCCCAAAAGTCATGGAGAAGTCTATCCGAAAAGACCCTAACTAGGTATGAGGATAAATAGATCCAAGTCCTAAAAGGAGGCGGATCGTTGTATATCAAAGTCCAAAATAAAGATTGGAGAAAAATGAAGAAGTCGTGGTCCAAAGATGAAGAATCTCTCAAAAATTCAAGTGAAGAAATTCCTATTATGAAGAGAAGACCATTATTTCAAGAACGTCTCTCAAAGATTCGAAGTATGAAGTCGCTACCAAATATCGGTCCGAGAAAGGTCTCAAATCGTGAAGCGAGTTATGCCAAGATATGAACTTTATGAGGTCCCGAGAAGCAGTTTTAAAAGATTTGGTCCTTTAGCTAACTATTGATTAAATCGTTCACTTTATTTTCGGACTAAATAACTATCGAAATAAGTCAAACAATGTATCCTCGTGATCATTCAAGACAAAAATAAAATATAAGAGATACACCTAGGAATAAGGGAGTCTAAGTGAATAATTGGCCCACATGAGTTCGTGATAGTTTGCTAACTTATAATAACAATGATCTCGTTTTTAAGCTTGGTATGGGGAACGTGAAACTTGAGGATGATAAATGTTCATGGCCACCAAAACCCAATGTAAGTTTTTAATTTCTTTACTTATTTCTGTCTTTTATGTTTAGCATTTAATAAAGGCCAAGGTGGGTTATTTATGATGAAAAATGTAAACCGTGCTTTAAAATTAAGGCATTGCATGAGGGCATTGCAATGGTCAAGTGTCGGGGATTTAATAAGTGTGAAAACACTTATCCTTTTACCACTTATTTCCAATAATTACAAGACCAAAACGTGTGATTTATGTCGTAAAAGTCAGAATTATGCGTGGTTTGTGTTTTTATTGTGTTTTAGGACCAAATTATGAAAAAGGATGAAAACACGGGTTTTCACGGGCTTTTATTGAAGAAAACGGGAAAAGACGAAGTCAAAAGATCAAGAGTGCAGAAAGAACGGAAGTCTAAGGCCTATTCTGAAGATTTATCGAAGAGAAAGTCAAAAGACGGAAGTTTAACGAAGTCAAAGAACTTAAGTCTAATAGAAGAAGAAAATTAAAAGACAAGTTCAAATCCCGAGACGACAAAGACGAAGAATTAAAGTCAAGTCGAGAAAACGTGAAGAAAGCAAGAAAGAAGATGCAACACATGCACTCCTTCCACCTTCCCTATAAATACCCTCCTAATAGTCATTAGGAGGGTGGTTAGAGTTTTTAGTTAATTTTCATTTTTTTAGTTTTTTTTAGTTTTCTCTAGTTTTAGAGAGAGAAAGTCTTAAACTTTCTCTCACTAAATTTCATCTTTTTCTTAATCTTTCAAAGATTAAACACTTTGTATTGCTTATTTTTATTAATCAAGTTCATTTTAAACTTTTAATCCTTAATCTCATTCTACTTTTCTTTGATTTAAGATTGATTTTGGTGCGATTATCATGTGATCCGTGTTGTTCTAATTGATTTCGTGCTTAAAAAGTTAATCTTTTGATCATTTCATAAGTTTTCATTTGATTAAGCTTTAAGACTCTTGTGCTTATTGGCTTATTTTTATGATTAGCTTATTTTGCTTATAAAAATCTTCATTAAAAAGTTTATGTTTTTATTGTTAATCTAAAAAGTTGCTTATTTTCGAGTTGAATAAGTTGAGATAAGTGCTTATTTGATTCGGTTTTGTCTTTGATTCGGGTTGGTTTTGTAATAAGCTCATTATATAGCTTATTCACTTGCTTATACCCGATTTCCCCCATTTTCGGAAAGGTACTATAACCCTTTTCCGATTGCTGCCCTTTCCGACCAAGCGCACCATCCCTTTTCCGATTGATCCAATCGGAAAAGGGTTTTGTCTTTCCGATTTGCCCATTTGGTTGATATTCCGACTGATAGATTTGCTTGATATTCCGATTAGGTCCTCATTTGTGCATTCCGATTGGTAGCATTTGTAGTATTCCGATAGGTGTGATTTTCTTGACGTTCCGATCGGGCTCTTTTCCACTTATTCCGACTGCCCCTTGTCCCTGTTATTCCGATTGGGTATTTTACCCATATTCCGATCAACCGATCGGAAAACATTCCGATCGGGACTCCTTTGGGCTCATTCCGATTGTTTTCTTTGGTTGATTCTCCGACCTTACTTTCTTTTAGTAATCTTCTAAGTGTTAGTTTTTTATTAAGTGATAAAGCATTTTTCTAATCTTATCTTTATGTTGAGCTAGCATTTATTTTACTCGTCATTTAGAATTAATCTTTTAACTTCCCTTTTACTCATCGACACTTTAATCACTTGCTAATAGTTTAAAATTTAGATAAACAAACCAAACCATTCTCTTGATTCACCAAAAGACAATTGAGTCGCACTTAAGATCGGTTTTCAATTCGAAAAGTATTCGGACGATAAGATTTTATACCTAGCCAAAAGCGAAGTATTAAATATCATCAATGAATATGATCACAAATTTATCCAAATAGGGTTTGCACACTCGATTCATCAGATCCATGAATACTGCCAGTGCGTTAGTTAACCCAAATGGCATCACTTGAAATTCATAGTGTTCATAACGAGTTCTAAATGCAGTGATTGGAATATCTTCTTCACGGACGCGAAGTTGATGATATCCAGACCGCAGATCAACCTTAGAATATACACTAGAGCCTTATAGTTGATCAAATAAATCATCAATCCTTGGTAAAGGATATCGATTTTTGATTGTCAACTTATTCAGGATGCACATACGGAAAGATCCATCTTTCTTCTTGACGAACAAGACTGGAGCTCCCCAAGGTGACGAGCTCGGTCGAATAAAACCTTTATCAGACAACTCCTTGAGTTGTTCGGATAATTCCTTTAATTTAGAAGGTGCTAATTGGTAAGGCGCACGTGCCACCGGTGCAGCACCAGGAATTAGATCGATTCAAAACTCGACTTGCCTTATCGGCGGAAGTCCGGGTAAATCATTGGGAAATACCTCAAGAAAATCACAGATAACAGGAACGTCTTCTAATCATTTCTCCTTAGACTCATTCCCGGTCACTTGAGCTAAGAATAGCTCGCAACCGTTCCTGATGTACTTTTGGACTTTAATACATGAAATGATTTTCAAACGGGATTCACCTCGATTACCATCAATTACTAACGTTCTATTCTTAAGAGGAATTCTAACCTTCTTTTCGCCACATAAAATTGCAGCATTATTCAAGGATAACCAATCCATCCCTATGATAATGTCAAAACTGCCTAGTTCGATTAACATCAAATCAATCGGGAAGGAATGGTTCAAGAGATTTAGAGAGCATCATTTTAACACCCAGATCAAATAAAGAAACAACACCCAGATCAAATAAGGGCACTAAATTTAGTAGAA
Source organism: Glebionis coronaria (assembly GCA_025667525.1). Taxonomy (NCBI): domain Eukaryota; kingdom Viridiplantae; phylum Streptophyta; class Magnoliopsida; order Asterales; family Asteraceae; genus Glebionis; species Glebionis coronaria. Next base: position 424,445,130 of record CM046875.1, read on the forward strand.
AAGGGCACTAAATTGAGTAGATACAATGCTCCTATCAGCACCCAGATCAAATAAAGAAACAACACAATGATTATTGAGTAAAAACGTACCAGTAACGACATTCGGATCCTCTTTCTTAACCTCAACCGTTCCATGTTGATAAGCACCACCCTGGTTGTTTCTTCCTGGTCCAATCCTTTTCAACTTGGGGCAATCCGGTTTCTTATGACCCTCTTCACTACAGTTGAAGCAAATGACTCCCCTCTTACACTTTTCCACTTTGTGTCCCAGCTTTCAGCAATTTAGGCACTTCCAGCAGTCGCCAGCATGCCTCTTATTACCACACTTAGGACACTTTTCATCATTGCTCGGTTTGTTGTTGGTAAGAGCATTTTCATTACCCATTCTTTGATTTTGACGGCGATTGAAATTCTGCCTATTGTCACCTCGACCTCCACGATCGCCTTCACCCTTTCTTTTCTCACCAGCATTCGCTTCATCCTACCTATCCTGAATGATTTGTCCAGTGAGTTGGTAAGCCATTCGAACCGCATCATCAATGTTCAATGGTTTTGACGATGTCACATCCCCTCGGATATTCTTGGTCAATCCTTTAATGTATTATTCAATTCTGATCTCCTCGGGTTCCACCAATCGAGGACACAGCAAGGCTAACTCATGGAATCGGTTTGTGTAGCTATCAATGTCCACACCTTTCATTCTCAAATGAATCAACTCTTGTTCCAATCGTATAATCACACTATGGGGACATAACTCCAGAGTCATCCACTTTTTAATTTCAGCCCAAGGAGTAGTATTAGCAACATCAATGCCCATAAAAGCAATTCTCCGATTCCACCAAATCAATGCACGACCTCTAAGGGTAGCCATAGCAAAAGTCACCTTATCTTCATCCTTACACTTACTAATGTGAAACACCGACTCAATCTTTTCAATCCATTGACTTAATCCTACAACACCTTCAGTTGCATTAAAAGGGAGTGGGTCATACTTCATGAACGTCACATAAGTACAACCACCGACTTCAGGCGCATTAGGTCCAAGTCCTCCTACATTTCCTCCAGCATTAGCATTCACATTATTAGCATTCACATTCACATTATTACCACCAGTTCCACTACCGCCAGCTCCATGATGTATCGTTGATAGTATATGTGATAATTTGAGATACGTTATAGGGTAAATTAGAAAATTACCTTTAGGAAAAAGTAATAGACTAATATTACCAATGACGAATTCAATTAAACACGTTGGTGACTCAAGTTCGTTGTACACGAAGATCTTATGATTTTGAGACGTTTTGTTTTGATTTGGACAATTGAATTGAATTGGTTTTCGGTTTTTAAAACAAGAATTAAATCTACAAATTTTAAACTATTTAAACTTAACCTAAAGTGCATGAATCATAAACTCCGCTATATTTAAATCTAAAACAATTACTTACTTAAAAATTAAAACTATTTAAAATTTAATCTATTTAAAAATCTATAAAATAAATCTATTTAATAACTTTTAATCTATTTAAAAATCTAATTAAACTTTTTAAAACTAATTTACTTTATTAAAAATTACTTTAAAACAAATCTATTTAAAAACTATTTTTACTTAATTATTAAAATCTAATTATAAAAATTAACTAATTAAACTTTTAAGTTCAATAAAAACATTTTTTTAAAATTTATTTTTATTTATTATTTATTTTATTAAAACTAAGATTTATTTAAAAAGTGTAATACTATTTGTTTTAAACGAAAATAAAGATGTACTAAAATGAAAGAACTGCCAGACTAAGAAACACTATATTAATAAACTTACTAGTAGAAAAATCAAAAAGGCATGTAGCCCAGATGGCTAACACGCTGGGCATACAAACAAGAGGTCTCGAGGTCGAAACCAATTTGGGACAATATTTTTTGGTTATTATTTCTTTTTGACAGATGAATAAAATGAGTCTCAGGAGAGACTTTTGAAAGCTTATTTCTATAAGCTGTTAGGAAACAACTCTGGACTTATCAGATCGATAGGCTCTGATAAGCTTATTGCTTGAACAACAAATCATCAATAATACTCAAACACAGCTCAAGAACACTGACTGAATTATCAGCAAGCAATTAGCAGAAAACAATAAGATTATAAAACCAATTACACCCAATCTGAAAAAATAAGCTAATCAGAATAAATTGAGCAGTAACTACAAGAATCAAACAACAAATGATGCTATCCCGAAAACACTCACACCATCATGAAAAATACTAAACATCAGCCTTATATTATACTCAATCTTAACCTTATTAAACAGTAAAGACGAACTCGAGACAAGCAGTTCTACAAACTATATATCAGCAAATTATTAACAAGAAAACTGAATAGCCATGCCAAACTTCTAAAGGCAGATAGATTCAACAATCAACTAAACATCTAGAAACTCAAGGTTTTAGAAAATCAAATACCAATCTTAAACAGTTTACTCTAACGAATTACATAAAAGCAAGAATTAATTCATACCAATATTATTCATCAGTTAACAAAAAGCTAGATCCAACTAGTTAAACTACAATGAAACAAAGTACAACATTCAGCTTCAAAATCTAAATAAACCTACAAATCAATCCATTATATCAGATTCATATATCAAACTTCTTATTCAAATCAGAACAAAATCCACTCAACTAAACAGACAAGTTATAACATTAGACTAAACAAATTCAAAAGTTTATTTAAAACTGAGCAATTCTAACTTATAGTAATATCTAAAATTCACTCTAATATCATAACAGCTAAACTAAACTCAAAATATATTCAACTTTATCAAAACATTTAAGCATACAAATCATTCATATAAGCAGATTTAATAAAACATACAAAATGAAATATTAAATGAAAAGATCTTAGCACCTTTTTGTAGTAAACCGTTGAGAAGCAGCGCAGCGCTGAGCTGGCTGATCAAACCAAATCGGCACCACCATATATCATCGGTATAACCACCATTCAAAAATCGAACCAAAAACCATTATGATTCGAACCAGCAGCAGTTAACTCGATCCAGACTTAATAATTAATACTTTCCAGTGGGGAGAGTATTTTCCTAATTTTTACTCAGTCACTTATAATAGCTAACATATAAGCTAATATAAGTGATTAACAATTATAATAACAATTAAAGATAAATTTGCAAGAACTTTAGAAAATACCAAACGAGTAAATAAGAAGGAGATTTAAACTGAAATGAATTTTATTAAACTGAATCAAATCATTACAATACTTAAAAAGGAATTACAAACTCTATCTAAAATTTTTCATTATAACATTAAAGTAAAAGAAAGGGATAAAAATTACAATAGAAAAGATGGTTTTTATAGCCATCCCAGGGCTTTGCTGGGAAGAATATCCGCATCTTCTTGAGTATATTCCTTCTCATTTATGGCCCTTAGATCAATCCTCTCTCTTGTTTGTTTTAATCTGATGGTTGAGAAAACACCACTAGCACACGGATTGCCAACGTGGCATCCGTGTGTGCTAGTTGTGTTTCTTTTGAGCCCTCTGATTGGTTGATATAGGAGGATGATGTGTATCATCCTATGAAAAACAACCACGTAGCCAAACCCTTCCATCCTTCTCTTCCTATAAATTGGGGGATTTAATTCCCCCCACGTGAATTACACGGGTGAGTAAAAGCCCCATGTTAATTGGGTGAATTATTTAACTAGGGTTTTTTTAGAATAGTAATTTATTTATGCCTGGTTATTTAGGGTTGAGATGGGGAAGAAAGTAACATAGGAGTTATCGAATGTATTGTTTATTTAGTGTGTGGGATACGTGTGAAAGAAAGAGTGAGTGGGTGAGGAAAATTTATTGTGTGGAAAGTGTAACGTGTGGTGTAAATGGGAGGATATAAACGTTTGTGGTAATTAAGGGTTTGACCAAAAAATGAAACGTGTGTGAATAATCGTTTAATATAAACGAAAAGGAGTGAAACTCGTTCCAAATACCCTAATGGGCTTGAGCCCATTAGACTTCTCCATCCGTTTCATACTTATATTCCATTTGGGCCATTATACTTTGCACCAAAACGTGTATTTTCTATCCGTCTAATATATGATGTTGGGTGTTGATGCAAAAGTTGGGTGATCCTTGCTAGACCCGAATTAGGCTTAATTCGGGTTGGCTGGGCTCCGTCTCCTCCACCAAGTGAACTGTTTGGTTGGGATCCTGTACACTAAACAACACGCGTTAGGCTTACCGTGGGAGTGTTTCCCACGATTAGACTCCGACGTGTTGTTTAGTGTGCAGGATCCCAACCAAACAGTTCACTTGGTGCAGGAGACGGAGCCCAACCAACCCGAATTAAGCCTAATTCGGGTCTAGCAAGGATCACCCAACTTTTGCATCAACAAGTTGGCGCCATCCGTGGGACCCATTACACTAAGCTAGAGCAAAACCTCACCTTGAATTTCTAATGACGAAGGGGCATCCGCAAGCTAATCCCAGGAACACGAATCCTGGAAATCGGAAGTCCCAAGGGGAAGGGATACTCATCTCCAATCAATCTCCTAGCCGCCCTGCGGGCGGACCTGGTAACCGTGGTGGTTTTCAGCCCTTAAGGGTGACGAGCACGATCTCCATAACACCCCCACCTACTTCAACCCTGGATAACCCTGATCCAGGGAGTGCGCCCAATCCTCCTAACAAGGAGCCGCGCAGAACATCAGTGGAGGAGGAAGTAGAAGTCTAACCCCTCAGCGAGGAGGATCTCACTCGAGTTCTCACGCAGAACTTCGATAGGATCGTCCCAGGGATTGCATCGAGGTTGAATCTAGGGAGGAACCTCCAATCTAGACTCAACTTTGGCAACACATGACCAATCACCTCTTCCCAAAATCAGAAGAAAAGGAAAGCCCGGCCTCAGGAGCGGAGCATCTTTGAGGAAACTCCTCAACCTAGGAATGTGTTCGAGCGCATAGGAGATCGCCTCATACAAGAACTAACGTAATCTCGAGAAGGGGGAGATAGGTCCGACGGTTCGCCCGAGCGACCAGATCAAGAGCTGGCCAAAGCCACCCGCCGCACAAGCGTGTGGGATAGAATGGACGCTGGGAAAAAGGCTCCCGGCTCGTCTCAAAAAAGTGGTCCTCACCCAAGAGATGGGGCACCACCCCCGTCTCCAGACCCATCAGGGGAGGACTCAGATGACCATCCTCTAAGCGTCGCCGACCTAGGCGCACCCCTCCACCACCACCAAACAATGATGAGTATTATGGTGGCCCTTATTATCGAGATGCAGAAGCGGAGGATCTTTCCCGCCCGTGGTGTGAACCATGGGATGACCCTAGGCTCACCCGGCCATGGGCGGATCCCATGGAAGACCCATTCACCCTCCGCATACGGAACTACTCCAAGGACACCAAACGTCGCATGCCGGCGTGTGTCAAGACCTATGATGGAACTGGCGATCCGGATGATCACCTCAAAATATTTGACACGCAGGCTAAAATTGAGCGGTGGCCCATGCCTATATGGTGCCAAATGTTCAATTCAACTCTAATCGGCAATGCCCGTGACTGGTTCGAGGGACTCCCTCCACGAAGCATTGACAGTTTCACAGAACTACGCACTGCGTTCAAGAATAATTATACTCAAAGGAAGAAGTATAATAGGGATCCAGTCTCATTGGCAACTGTCAAACAACGACCGGGGGAGTCCATAGAAGCCTTCACTGAACGCTTCAATGATGAGTGCACGCGCACAAAAACAATGCCGGAACTCCTGAAAATCTCTGACTACATCACGCCATAACAGACAGGGAATTGATCAGGCGTCTCAATGACAAGCGTCCAAAGAGATATGATGACCTCATGGAAAGGGTCAGAAATTTCATAGAGGGAGAAACAGCTGTTGTCGCGGCTTACCCATCCAGAGGAAATGGGTACCGGTCAAACGACCAGTCTCAGAGACAGTCGGGCGGTCAAGGCAATCAGAACAATAGCAAGGGCACAGACTATAAGAGCCAGAACAAAGGAGGGCGGCCGAACGATAAGTTTACCCCCCTAAAGATGTCCTACTGGGAGATCTTGCTAACGGAAGGGGCAAACTTTCCAAGGCCTCCCCCAATGACAACTCCGCCGGACCGTCGGCATGGAAATCGCTTCTGCGAGTTCCATAATGACAAGGGCCATGGTACGGAGGAGTGTATCCAGCTCAAGAAGCACATTGAGTCACTGATCAAATCAGGTAAACTCAAGCACTTAGTTAAGGATTGGAAGGATGGAAAATACAACAAGAAGTATGATAAGAAGGATGCCCAAAAGGACAAACCTTCGACCATATACATGATCCAATCCAGACAACGCCGCACGAGGCAGAAAGTTGGCCAAAATTTTTCACGCGGCACGGAAATCTCATTCCCTCCCATCACAGCAAGCGATGTGATTGATGCGCCTCTCACTATTGAGATAAGCATTGGAACACACAATGTTCGTCGCATGTATGTGGATGGAGGGTCGTCAGCAGAGGTACTGTATGAACACTGCTTTGTGCAGTTATGCCCAGAAATAAGAAGCCAATTAGTTCCGGCCACGGCGCCGCTCACTGGCTTTAGTGGAGACACTATCTGGCCGATAGGGCAACTGCGTCTGCTTGTAACCATTGGGAATGAGGAACACTCCACTACGGCGTGGATGAACTTCATGGTGATACGCTCACATTCTCCGTACAATGGGATCATAGGCAGACCAGGTATTCTGGCTATACGGGCGGTACCCTCCACGACACACGGAATGATCAAATTCCCTGTTGAGGGAGGAATCGTCACCATTTACAACACAATCGTACCAGCATCCGAGTGTCATACTGTGACAACACCGGCTCTACCTGTTCCACCCAAGGATGGATCACCACCTCCCAATTGGAAGGTGGCAATTCATCCTGACTACCCGGAACAGGAGATATCCATAGGGGGGCGCTCTCGGATAACGGCAAAAGGGCCTTGTGCTCTCTTTTAAGTGCAAACCTAGATATATTCGCATGGGAGCCAAAGCATATGACAGGCGTGCCACGTGCGATAGCAGAACATAAGCTCCAGATCCGCCAGGGGTACCAACCCATCAAACAAAAGAAGCGCGGCCAGGCGCCTGAGCTTAGCCGAGTGATATTGGAGGAAGTACGGAAACTAGTGGACGCAGGTATCATGCGCGAGGTATACTACCACGAGTGGTTATCCAATCCGGTCATGGTAAAAAAACATGACGGAAGTTGGCGCATGTGTGTGGATTTTACGGATCTGAACAAAGCCTGTCCACAAGATTGTTACCCGTTACCGGAAATCGACTGGAAGGTGGAATCCCTATGTGGATATCCCTTTAAGTGCTTCTTAGACGCATATAAAGGATACCACCAGATCCAGATGGCGGAGGAGGATGCAGAAAAAACGGCGTTCCATACGAGCCAGGGCGTATATTGCTACACGAAAATGCCGTTTGGACTAAAGAACGCCGGTGCTACATACCAGCGGCTTGTGGAGAAAGCTTTTGAATCACAGATAGGCCGCAACCTGGAAGTCTATGTGGATGACTTAGTCATAAAAAGTCACACGGAGGATGCACTTCTCCGGGATGTCCAAGAGACATTCGACACACTGAGGAGGATTAACATGAAGCTAAATCCAAAGAAATGCACGTTTGGGGCAACGGAGGGAATGTTCCTTGGATACATGATCGATCCAAACGGCATCAAACCTTGCCCAGAGAAAACAGACGCAGTGATACAGCTGCCATCCCCTCAGACACGGAAGGAGGTGCAATCCTTAAATGGGAAACTGGCCGGGCTAAATAGGTTCCTATCCAAATCCGCAGAGATGTCATTACCCCTATTTAACACACTCAAGAAGTGCATTAGGAAGGGAGACTTCCGGTGGAAGAAGGAAGCCGAGGAAGCTTTTGGCCAACTCAAGCAGCATCTTGCATCTCTCCCTATGCTAGTAGCTCCCCGGCCAAAGGAGGAACTCATTATGTATCTCTCAGCCACTCATGCGCAATAAGCGCGGTACTCATGACAGATAGAGATACAGTGCAAACTCCGGTCTACTTCATAAGTAGAACATTACAAGGGCCGGAGCTGAATTACTCCTCTATGGAAAAATGGTGTTGGCACTAGTGTTTGCTACAAAGCGGTTGCGCCGATACTTTCAGGCGCACCCAATTGTAGTCATTACGGACCAACCAATCAAGCAGGTCATTTCTAGACCGGATGTGGCAGGGAGGCTACAAAAATGGAGCATCTTATTGGGGGAGCACAATATATCTTATAGGCCAAGGACGCTGTGAAAGGCCAGATCTTGGCAGATTTCCTGATTGAGAAGCCGGATGAGGAAGGGCCAATCGTTAAACAAGACGAGACTCCAACAGAACCATGGGTGTTATTTACGGACGGATCTTCGTGTACAGATGGGTCCGGAGCTGGTCTCATCCTCACAAATCCGGAAGGAATGGAGTTCACGTACGCCCTCCGTTTTGAGTTCACGGCCACCAACAACGAAGCAGAATATGAAGCATTAATAGCGGGTTTAAAAATCACCGCTAGAATGGGAGTCCGCAACCTTGAGGCCTACGTGGACTCACGGCTTGTTGCGAACCATATTCTCGGTGGATATGTGGCTAAGGAGGACAACATGGTCAGATACTTGTAAAAAGTCAAGTCACTAATCGCGGCTTTCAGCAAGTTTTCCATCAAGCAGGTGCCAAGAGGCGAGAACAAAAAGGCGGACGCTCTTAGAAAGATCACGTCCACAAGCTTCGCTCCCTTGTCCAAACAAGTCTTGGTGGAAATACTCAAGGAGAAATCTATAACAGAAGGGGAGGTCGCTACTATAGTTGAAGAGGATGGACCTACATGGATGACCCCGATCATCAACTATTTGACTAGTGAGACCCTTCTGGACGAGGAAAAAGCAGCACGGCGCATCAGAAGGAAGTCGCAACACTTCGAGCTCCGAGAAGGTATTCTTTATAAGCGCTCTTTCTTGCAGCCATGGTTGCGGAGTGTTGGACCACGACAGGCTACCTATGTAATCAGTGAAATACATGAAGGGTTGTGCGGCATGCACGCAGGTCCGCGATCCGTGGTAGCTAGAGCCTTACAGACATGATATTATTGGCCTACCATGCACAGGGACGCGCGCGACATGATTCGCAAGTGTAGTGATTGCCAAGTGCATAGACCAGTGCTACGACACCCGCAGCAGGAGCTTACACCTATCACGTCCCCATGGCCATTCTATAAATGGGGAATCGACATTGCAGGACTATTTCCTGTGGCTGCGGGGGGAGTTAAGTTCTTGATTGTCGCGATAGACTACTTCACACGATGGATAGAGGCCAAGGCAGTCAAATCCATCACAGGCAAACAAGTTAAAAAGTTTGTTTGGGAGCATATTGTGTGCCGTTTTGGCCTACCAGGAGAAATCATCTCGGATAACGGTAAACAGTTCGCGGACAATCCATTTAAGGACTGGTGTGCATCATTGAATATCAAGTGGCGCTTCACATCTGTTAAGCATCTGCATACAAATGGCCTCGTGGAACGAGCAAATAGAAGCTTGTGAAATGGCATCAAGGCACGTCTGGATGAACGAAGTGCCAAATGGGTGGATGAGTTACCACATGTCCTATGGGCACATAGGACCATGATCAAAACAGCCAACAGAGATACTCCATTTGTATTGGCCTACGGCACTGAAGCTGTTATACCAGCAGAAATAGGAATGCCTACCATCCGCACGGCGGAGGTTAATGTCGTCACGAACGACGAGCAGCTGCGAATCAACCTGGATCTGTTGGAAGAAAAAAGGGAGATAGCAGCCATCAATGAGGCTAAGTCCAAGGCTAAAATGAAGGCTTATTATGACGCCAAGGTCAAAGGTGTCTCTTTTCGACCAGGAGATTATGTCAGTCGTGCTAACGAAGCAAGTCGAGCGGAGAATACAGGAAAGCTGGGCCCTAAGTGGGAAGGACCGTATGAAGTCACGGAAGCCTTGGGACGAGGTGCGTACAAGTTACACGACATGGATGGACGGGACCTGGAACGTACATGGAACATCTCCAATCTAAAAAGGTGCTATCTTTGAAAGCTACGGCTTCCGCATGGGTGCTTCGCTATATGTAGCTTTAATGAAGAACCATGTGCTCTATCTGTTTCTCTTCTTATGTTTTGTTTAGGTTCGTTTTTTGTTTTTTAGGACTTATCATTCTTGTTTTTAAAAAAAATGTAAACGTTCTAATAAAGTGCCGTGGTGCCTAGCTAGCTCCACGGCTTGTTTCGTGCAAATCATTTTTTAGATTTTTTCTCAGTCATATGAATTGTAGTTGTTATTATAATATGTCATTTTTCATTCATATGCATTTATTCAAACACCGTACATGTACTATACGCCTCCAGGCGGGGGTAAGAGGATTAAGTGAACCTACTAATTCAACTTGCCGCGTAAGAGGGATGCAACCCCAGCCGCACGGATCATGTATCCTTACTAGACACCTTACTCACAAGACGTTGTGGTAAGTTTCGTATGTGGTACTCACGCAGTGCTCCGCATAGTAAAGACGCACGTCGCATGTCTAGTAAATTATAGGCTTGTAGGTATTTTCTTTTTTGTATAAGACGTGACATGTCATGCAGTATGTGGCATACGATGTTCAAACAAAATAACAATACACAAGTTTCAAAATAAATAACAAAATGGCCGTGGTCATCACGGACTTACATACAAAAGACACATGTCTTAGCCGTGTACAGGCACGGACGAATAAAAATTACAAATATTCAGCGGTTACAAACCAGAATTGTCTAAAATGGGTAATACGGTAGGAGCACCCTACATGGGGGGAGAAACTTGCCTATCTCCACTTGTTCCTCAGCCAAGCATGACAACCTCTCACTACGTTCCTTCCGCTTCAAGGCTTGAGCCGCATTCCTCTCCAGCACCCCGCTTAAGGGTTCTTCATCAAGCACGATCCTGGTTACATCCTCATAGATAGGGAGCGTCAGGTGGCTGGATGAGGGAGTGATGGAAGCACGGGAATGACCCTCATCTTGGGAGAACGCACTGAGACTAAGCTTTTCCATGATTTCCATGTTAGATGCATCTTTTGTGGCCTCTAGCTAAGCCAAGAATGGATAATGAAGATCTCGCATCACGGCCATGGAAGCAGTCATCTTGTTAGCCGCTTCAGGGTTAAAGAAAGCATGTCTGGTGAAGTTCTCCTTTTTCTTGATCAGCTCTACGGCCTGGACCATCCCCTCATGACGGCCGTGGTCAATACCATCGGACACAAGGCTTGCAAACTGTTGCACAAATTCGGGGGCCTCTAGTACCTTGGTGACGGCCAAGCGTGCCCCATGTCCTACCATCCACCTGCGGCCGTCAATGGCTGCTAGTAGTTGGGGGCATAGCACGTCGTCGCGTTCGGCGGTGAGGGCATCGATCATCACATCTTTTTGGGCAAACGCCTCTTTCAGCTCCTTGGTAATAGCCCTCTCATCAGCAAGCTCCTCTTGTACCTTCTCCATGCTCTGGATTGTTATCTGCGCGTCTTCTAGTTTTTTGGTGAGCACGGATGCCTGGCTGGAGGAGGACTTGGCAGACGCCTCCGCCGCGGTTACCTATATGAGATTAATTGTTAGATTATATTTCTTTTAGAATGAAGGGTGGTGCGGTACGGATATGTACCTTGGTTGTCGCGGCATCTAGTTTTGACTCGAGATCGACCACTTGTTGGTCATAATCACTCGCACGGGCTGATTGCTCTTTCACGGTTGCCTCGGCACTAGCAAGTTGGGACTGAAGGTCTGCAATTTGAGCTTCATTCTCCTCGATCATTCTCTCCCTCCGTCCAACCTTCCTCTTAAGGGACTCCACGTGCCCAAGCGCGGCTTCGAATCTCACTCTCATTAAGGTTCCCATTGCCATTTGATGCACCAAGGCGCCGTTGTACTCGTCCGCCAGGTCCGCATGGCTTAGCGCATTCACTTCTCGCACCAAGTCTGGTGGTATGCAATTGTTAAGGTACTCTCGGCATTCCTCGGCTTCCCTCATTCGTGATGCAGTGGTGATATTCCAAATAGGGTTGAACGATTGAGGGGGCCCGGACGTTGGGAGGTCTTGGGAGGCTGTGGGGGTACCTTCTTCAAAAACGGGTCCGGATTTCGTGGCGGCCGTGTGAGGCATGGGGTTTCCCCCCACTTCCTTTTCTTTTCCCTTCTCCATTTGGGTGCCACGAGGAGGCGCGACACCAGTTTGTTCATCCCTGCAAAACAAGCATTTGGATACATATTAAATATTGCTTAAAGGGAATTTGTCGTTCGTACGTATCAAGATTAAGCCTTACATGTTATTCTTTGCTAATTCTGATGTGGTTGGGGGAATCTGAGTAACTGGATCGACGTGTGCGGCCGGATCGTCTTGGAAGCCTGGGTGGTGCTCCCAACAGATTGGTATAAGGGGTGGTCTTCTCGAAGTTTCTTGGGAGGGGCGTTGTGTTCGCCAATCTCGGCTGGAGCAGCTCTTCTTACCCGTTTGTTTTTTCTGCGGGTACGCTTAGTGACGGGCTGAGCTGTTGCTTCTTCGACCTCCTCCTCAAATTCTTTTTCAGCTTCCTCCTCTTCCTCTTCATTGATTTGTTGTACCTCTTTCTCATCATCGCCCAACATCTGACGAAGGCTGGAGGTGGTCAAGTCAATGTTGTCTCCCTGCTCTTCCCCATGTGCGGGAGTGGCAGTCTTAGGCGGTGAGGAGGGCCCGGCTCCTCCTTCTAGCATCCTGTTATCACCGTCCTCGTTGCTGAAGTCAACGGGAGTCCTCATTAAAGTTGTTTCTTCCTCGTCCGAGTGGGGATCCGGCACGGCCTCAAGAGCAACCGTCACGTTTCGGGTATGCTCAAGAAGGGGTAGTTCATTCTCACGGAGGGGATGGGAGCCCTCTGGTACGAGCTTTGGGTCGCCCTGGCGTAGAAGTCCAAAGAAGTTCATTTCTGCCAAACAATAACAAAATATGTTAGCCATTACAAAGTAATTGAATAAGCTTTTTTGTGTACGGATGCTAGCCTACCTTCACCCTGCCTTCTCCAAAACACAGGATATCTGTTGGACGGGCCGAAATAGTTGCGGCTAATCCCTATCAAACATAGAAATGACTCGGGAAGGTTTCTATGGAACCCGGTCCTATTCAGATCTATTTCTTGGGAGTGTCGAGGGTTATATGTACTAGCGTGCGGCTGGGGGTCGTGGGATACCCTATGTATAAAGGTATACTCAGCCGGCCATACTATTGCGTCAATGAAAAAGTAGTGGTCATACCAGTTTTTCAGCGAATCCATTGGCTTATTATGAGATTGGGGGCTGTTAGGGGATCGTTTCTTAAAGGATAACCAACCATTTACTATGTTGGGGGTGTAAAAAAGCCGAAATAGTTCTACGGTTGGGGGGATTCTTCTAGCACGGCAGAGGATCTCGAATTGACTAATCTTACACGCGCCTATACAGTGGAGCTGACTAATATGTACATCATAATATCCTAACAGATCTATGAGGAAACGGGTGAATGGAATGTGGTAGTTGGCCGCATCGAAAAGGCGAGTGTAAAGGCCAATTTTACCCTCCGGAGCCTCAGTTATGAGGTCTCCGGCGCCAGGCAGTGAGGGGTGTAGGTTGGTAGGGATGAAATAATTGGTACAAAAGTGATCTAGTTGCTCCTGGGTCATTACATTAAGCACGGATCCGATGGTGGGGTTGCTTCTGTGGGCCATTACTAAATAAAAATGTAAGGGCGTGGTGTTCTAACCTGCGGAGGAAGGGATCCGTGTGTGATTGATTGAAGCTAAGAAGAAATCTTTAATGGCAGAAGTGGAGATAAAAACTGTGTGTTTCACACAGCCGTAGGGGTGGCTTATTTATAGGGTTGTCTCGTGGGTCATGGCCTGCTGGATGTGTGACACGTGTCTGCCACTATTCTTAATCGTATGGTTAGGGGGCAAGTGGCAAGTGAAACGTCAGGCGGGACCCACGGGTCACTTCTGACTCAAACGTTTACGCTGCTCGAGGCTCTAACTGTTTGCACTTTTGTCAGTCAAAGTGGCAGGTGAACAGTTATTAATGTCGGGATATGCGGCTCTTACGTAAGACTTGACATTTAATGCTATATTTAATTTGTCTCGGTCGCCACGAGCGGCTGAGATAATAATGGAATAAATTCCTAAGTCAGGTTGCCACGTGCGGCCAAAACAAATTCTTGGACAACTTATCATTCCCTATTTTTCTTGGTACGTCCAGGGAGCATCTTGGTAGTCTAGAGGTTACGCCTACGGTTGTAACGACTAGACTGGGGGGACATGATGACGTATAGTCCCTAGCCGGGTCATGAACCCGACCCACGGGTACTACCCGTATCCGGCCCATCACGAATGGGTGGGAGTAATGTCATTTGAGCTTACGGGCTTGGATGAACAGTAACCGCACACATGTGTGCGGCCCACGACCCGGCATGACCGGTGCAGGGTTAGACAGAATCATATTCTATCTCTGAATGTGATTTACTCCAAAGAAGAGGATATTCACTCACCATAATTAGAAGATAACAATCAATCTAATTATGGTGCTTATCTCTTCCTTGGGGCCAAAGTATCAGTGAGCCCATTAGGGTTTCACTACCTAAAAAAGGAACCCTCAAAGGTTCCACAAAGGTATTACATTCCATACTCTTGACTCACATAAAACCCTAAACCGATTACTTACTCTCACGCCGGAGTCTAATCGTGGGAAACACTCCCACGGTAAGCCTAACGCGTGTTGTTTAGTGTGCAGGATCCCAACCAAACAGTTCACTTGGTGCAGGAGACGGAGCCCAGCCAACCCGAATTAAGCCTAATTCGGGTCTAGAAAGGATCACCCAACTTTTGCATCAACATTGGGATTTGTTTGGGCCATGACCCAAGAGTAGTCCATTGTTTATCCAATATTAAACTTTCAGGCCCAATAAGCATCTGTGGGTCCTACTTGGCCCGTAAACTTGACAATTGATGAAATCCACTCAAGTCGAGCTCGATTTTGGCTTCATTGATCTTTTTCTTCAAACTCGTGCCGGTTTTTGCCGATTTTCGCGAACTTGGTACCTACACACATACAAACAAGAAACAAGCATATACAAGGCAATATTTGGAAATTTTATGCACTTACTCATTGTTATTTGATATAATTGATATGAGTAAAATAGCTCATATCAAACTCCCCCTTGCTAAGCAATTGCCGTGTCCTCACGCAATGATAAAATAAAACTCTAACTACATCATTATTCAACATTTTGACACTTTATTTTGCAAAGACATAATGTATTGCTTTCCTTATTTGAAAAATAACTTTAAGGATCATAAAACTCAAATAGATTCATCATCCTCGACTTTTCACTTTTCCATGCCAAGTGCAAAAACAAGATCATTGTCAATCATAAGCCCCAAAATTAAACCAACTCATACAAGTAATTTGTGTTAAACTCAATCTCCTATTATTCCTAATTGTATCTCTAGATTTTATTTGTCATTCACCCAAAGGCTCATTTGACTTTATTTTGATATTTATTAGTCCAAAAATGAAGGCAAGAACAGTGTAAACTCAACACTCAAAACCTAACCTCGACTTCAAAAACCGTTGTCACTAAAGAAAGCCCACATCAAGGATAACTTAACACGATTTAGGGATAAATCCAGGACCCAAAAATTTGGCTAATATGGCTACTTAGAAGCAACAATAAAACCTCCAAAGTCAATTATGACCTTATTAATGGAGTTAGCAACAACTACATCATAACACCTTTTGGCTCTTTAAGATGCAATTGTGCTCCTTATTTAAAATCCACACCCTAAGGCTCCTTGGACAAAAATAAGGGAATTGACTTCACCATCCCACCTTACGGATCATAATGATGAAGCAATTTTTATTCAACACGCCCCTTGACATACACCCTAAGGCTCTAATGACAAGGTTAGTGCTACATGACTCCCACCCGAATGCTCCTAGAGAACATGTTTTTATTTATTCTTCTTTATTAATATGATATTTATAGTAAGCCAAATTTCCGCGATCCCATGATCAAAAGTCCATGATGCTGACACCCTTAATGTGTTCTCACTTTAATTACAAGGGAAGAAAAAGAAGGAGTTACGAGTTAAGATATCAAGCCTAAACCGCTAAAAACTTCATTTATTAAGCAATTATTATTCAAGCGAGGAAAGTAAGTACGAGGAGATTAAATCAAACACAAAAATACTTGCACAAAGAAAAATTTAACCTTAGAAACTTATGATTGAACTCTATCATCTCTTGTTCTCCATATTGTAAAATTTCAAGAATGTGAAATCAATGGATACTTAGCCTATTAAATCAAAGTTTTGGGTTTTCAAGTCATCTATAGGATCTTGCATCTTCTTATACTTTCTCAAGTTTTAGAATTTGCGTTTTAAAGTTCCCTTGATAAACGACTTTCTAGGATCAATTATAGGAACTTGCGAAAAGTTCTTGTTCTTAACTCGTATGAATTAAGACTTTCGCGTTTTAAAGCTCCCTATATAAAAGCCTAGCAAAACTTAATTCAAATATGTTAAGGAAAAGCTAAGGTTAAAAACCGAGTCGAGTCAAAAACTATTCTTATTTTCACCAACGGAAAGCCTACATTCGTGTCAAAAGCACTTATTTTATTTATTAAAACTTAAAAATAACACTCAAAATTTTTAAAATTTTATTGAAAAATGAGAAAAAAAATACGTTTGGACACGACAAAAGCAATTGCAAGCGATTATATCGATTGACTCCCCCATGCTAAAACCAAACATTGTCCTTAATGTTTTTTAGCTCAAGAGTAACACCCCCTTGCTAAAATACGAAGAGTCTAATGCAAATTCCTAGCATGGAAAGAGCACGCAAATCTATAAGCCGTTTATTAATTATGCCTTAAGATAAAACGTTAGTCGATAAAAATCAAGGGATAGAGAGTGTGCCCCTTTTTGGCATTCAAAGAATGGAAGATCAAGTGGACCGGCAAAAACAGAACACGAGAGTCTTCAAATATTAAGGTCATACCTAAGATTCACAACACAACAAAACACGAGCACGAGCTTGAAAGATCAAGCCTTATTAGGTGTTAGAAAATAGAAAGAAGATAGAATGTATGGGACTCCCCCACAAGGCACCTCGTTTTTGTTAACCGAGTCATGAGCTCGACTCGATCCCCGCATTCATTGGTCCTTAGGGAAAGTTTGAAGATCTGGGACAACCTCCGTAGGTATGTCCCCTCCAAAGTAATGTTTCACACGATGACCATTCTCCTTAAAGTTAGGCCCGTCTTTTTGAGCTAGCTCAAAGGTGCCATAAGGGAAAACTTGTGCAATGGTGAATGGTCCGGACCAACGGGATTTAAGCTTGCCCGAGAAAATCTTAAGTCTAGAGTTGAATAAGAGGACTTGATCACCAACATTGAAAATGCGGTTTTTGATCTTAGAGTCATGAATCCTCTTAGTCTTCTCTTTGTAGATCAAAGAATTTTCATAAGCTTGATCCCTTAATTCACTTAGTTCATTCAATTGAACCTTGCGATGATCACCCGCGGTCCTCAAATCAAAGTTACATTGCTTAAGAGCCCAATACGCCTTATGTTCGAGTTCAATTGGCAAGTGGCATGCTTTTCCGTAGACCAACCTAAATGGTGTACAACCAATTGGCGTCTTGTAAGCCGTATGTAAAGCCCACAATGCATCGTCCAATTTATCCGACCATGAAGTGCGATTTTCACCAATAGAACGCTCCAAAATCCTTTTAAGAGCTCAGTTTGAAACCTCCACTTGACCACTCGTTTGAGGGTGATAAGCCGTAGAAAGTCGATGAGTGACACCATATTTCTTTAGAACTTTTTCAAATTGTTCATTACAAAAATGGGTCCCACGATCACTTATAATAGCCCGCGGAGTTCCAAACCTAGCAAAGAGTTGTTTCAAAAAGTTCACCACAACTCGAGCATCATTCGTGGGCAAAGCCTTAGCTTCAACCCATTTAGACAAATAATCCACGTCTACGAGAATGTATTTATTTCCTTTCGAAGATGGAAACGGCCCCATGAAATCGATCCCCCACATGTCAAAGATTTCACAAACTTGGATAATGTTTTGAGGCATTTCATCCCTTTGTGAGTTCTTTCCTTGACGTTGACAAGCATCACAAGTCTTGATCAAGTCTTGGGCATCACGATATATGGAAGGCCAAAAAAAGCCGGCATCAAAGACTTTCTTCGCGGTGGCGTTAGCACCATGATGTCCCCCGGTGGGTCCCTTATGACAAGATTTAAGGATATCTTGAGCTTCTTTGCCAAACACGCACCTACGAATCACTTGATCCGCGCACACACGAAACAAATAGGGGTCGTCCCAAAAGTAATAGGAAATATCCTTGAAAAACTTTCGTTTTTGTTGGGACGACATACCCTTGATCACAAAGTTCCCCGCATGGTAATTTGCGATGTCCGCAAACCATGGGGTACTATCATCACCACGAAAAGCAATCATACCAAGCGTCTCGAGAGGAAATGTTTCATTGATTTCCTTGTTCTCTCGATCGCTTTGGTGAGGATTCTCAAGTCGAGATAAATGATTGGCCGCGAGATTCTCGGCTCCTTTTTTGTCTAGAATTTTGACATTAAATTCTTGAAGGAGGAGAATCCACCGGAGCAACCTCGGCTTAGCATCTTGTTTATTAAGAAGATATTTGATAACCGAGTGGTCCGTATACACTATGGTTTGAGACAAGACGAGATATGGTCTAAATTTTTCAAAAGCATACACAACGGCAAGTAGCTCCTTTTCCGTTGTAGTATACTTTGTTTGAGCATCCGTCATAGTCTTACTTGCATAGTGTATAGGCAAGAAGTGTTTTAACTTACGTTTCCCCAAAACCGCACCTACCGCATAATCACTAGCATCACACATAATTTCAAAAGGTAGATCTCAATCCGGGGCAACTAAGATTAGAGATTCGGTTAACTTCTTTTTAAGCATCTCAAAGGCTTGAATACACTCATCCGAAAAGATGAAAGGAGTCTCTTTTTCCAAAAGATGGGTCATAGGCCGAGCTATCTTAGAAAAGTATTGTATAAAACGACAATAGAAGCCGGCATGGTCGAGAAAACTCCTTACTCCCTTAACGGTGGTGGGTGGAGGCAATTTGGCAATCACGTCGATTTTAGCCCTATCAACCTCAATACCGGCCTTAGAGATCTTATGTCCTAACACAATTCCCTCTTTGCACATGAAGTGACATTTTTCATAATTAAGCACAAGATTCGTTTCCTCACAACGTTGCAACATTATTTCTAGGTTAGAGAGACATGAAGTGAAAGATTCCCCAAAATCCGAAAAGTCATCCATGAAGACTTCCATGGTTTTCTCGATCATATCATGGAAAATGGCCATCATGCACCTTTGGAACGTCCCCGGAGCATTGCATAGTCCAAAAGGCATGCGACGATAAGCAAATGTTCCATAAGGACAAGTGAATGTGGTCTTTTCTTGATCACGAGGGTCAATGGGGATTTGGAAATAGTCGGAAAATCCATCCAAAAAGAAATAGAATTCATTCCCCGCTAGTCTCTCTAACATTTGATCCATAAAAGGTAATGGAAAATGATCCTTCCTAGTGGCATCATTAAGTTTCCTATAGTCAATACAAACACGCCAACCGGTCACAAGTCTAGTAGGAATCAATTCATTATCCTCATTAGTAACAACCGTCATTCCTCCTTTCTTTGGAACACAATGCACGGGGCTAACCCATGGACTATCCGAGATAGGGTAGATCATTCCGGCGTCTAGAAGTTTAGTAACTTCCTTTTTGATCACCTCATGAATCTTTGGATTGACCCTTCTTTGATTTTGGATAGCGGGTTTATAATCATCCTCCATTAGAATTTTATGAGTACAAAATTTTGGATCTATACCCTTAATGTCGGAGATTTTCCATGCAATGGCCCGTTTATGCTTCTTAAGCACTTTGATGAGTTCATCCTTTTCGTTTCCTTTAATCCCTTAGCAATAATCACCGGTAACTTATCCGATCCTTCAAGAAAGGCATACTCCAAATGAGTGGGTAATTCCTTAAGTTCTAATTCGGGTGCTTCCTCAATAGATGTTTTCACTTTATTTCATTAGCACTCACAACTTTTAGTTCCATAGGTGGTGATTCATAAGGATCTTCATTCAAAAAGGCTTCAAGTAAATCGATATCTCCCTCCATATCATGATAATCCTCCCATATGAAGATAGCAAATCCGGTGTGCTAAGAAAAGCATCCACCTCCTCCAAGATAAAATCACTAGCCCCAAACGGAGTAAGGGGTGGAGACGAAAGGGAAATAATAGGATCCGATAAGAAGGATTGACACTTTCGGAATTAGCCGAGAATCCAAGCACTTCTTGAGAAACCTCTTCACTAGCAACATCAATCACATCGATTTGATTGATTGATTCCTCGTCGTCTTCGGAAGAAAACTTTGAGATATTACCAACATTAAGAGTGATACTTTCATCATCAAAACGCAAAGTCAATTTTCCCTCTCTCATGTCAACTAAAGAACTAGCCGTATTTAAAAACGGTCTTCCTAAAATAAGAGGCACACGAGAATTTTCCGGATAATCACAAATTACAAAATCCGCCGGAAAAATGAGCTTTCCTACTTTGACTAATACGTCCTCGGCTATACCTTTTGGAAAGGCGATCGATCGATCCGCTAGCTCGATAGTCATCTTAGTAGGTGAAAGCTCGGGAAGTGATAACCTTTTCCACACGGAAAGAGGCATCAAGTTAATGCTAGCGCCTAGATCGGCTAATGCTAAGCATTCTTCCATATTAGGGAAATCACATGGTATCAAAAATTAACCGGGTTCTCCAAGCTTTTTGGGAAACTTTTTAGAGAGAACCGCGGAACAAATTTCATTTAAGGACGTAGATACTTCAACTAATTTCTCCTTATCGGTCATCAACCTTTTGATTGTTGAAGCAAACTTAGGCATGCTAAGCAATGCATCCGCGAAACTAAGATTAATATACATTTTCTTAAACACATCAAGAAACTTAGAAACTTGAGCATTGGTATTTTCGCGGAGCTTCTCTTTGGTAAGTCTCGAAGGGTAGGGTAGTGTGGGTTTAGTCTTCGGAAGCTCGGGTTCCGGAATAGGCAATTGGTCTACCTTTGGTGGAATATGAATTTCCTTTTCTTTAACCACCTCGGGTTCTTGCTCCACTTCCCTCACCGGAGAGGTACTCACACGTGGAAGCAAAGGTCCGTCTAAAGCTTTCCCACTAAGTGTGGTTATAGATTTCATCTCACCCTTCGGGTTTGGAATGGTGTTACTAGGTAAGCCACCCGAAGACGAGGAAAGTTTGGTCATAAAAGATTCAAACATCGAAAGCAATTTATTTTGACCTTGTTCCATACTTTGTTGCATACGATTTTGACTTTGCTCAAACATTTGCTCAAATCTTTGTTCAATTCTTTGTTGATTAAGCTCAATCTTATTGTTTTGCCCTTTAATCGTATTTTGAAACTCATTTTTCAAAGTTGCCATTTGTCCTTGAATGTTATTTTGAAAAGCTTTTAAATTTGCCTCATTCATTTTCATGTAGCTTGACAAATCATTTTGGTTATTCCCTTGAAAACCTTGATTGTTTTGATTAGCATTAAACCCATTTCCTTGATTATAATTCCCTTGGTTACCACGGTTAAAATTATTCCCATTGTTCCCATTGTTGTACCTATTTTGAACCGGTGGAAAACCCGGTGGAGCAACATGATTTTGACGAGGAACTTGACCGTTGGAGCCATAAGTTCCCGTCGCGGCAAAAGCATTAGCTTGATCAAACCCCGTGTTTAAACAAGCATAATTAGGATGTGCTCCACCACATGATACACAAACATTCTCAACCATATTAATGGATCCATGAGGATTCTTCCTAATCTCACTCAACAAAGTCGCGAATCCACTATCAATCTTAGAGTCCAATCTAGCAATCTCGGGATTCACATTGGAAACAACCGGTGTGTTTCGTGAATATTGTGCTCTAGACTTATCCTCAATTATTCTCCACGCGTCTCTCGGAGTTTTTATTAAAAGATTACCACCCGCGGCGGCATTTAAAGAATCTTGTTCAATCATATTTAGCCCATTATAAAAAGTATTTATTTGATGCAATTCCGAGAAACCGTGGTGTGGACATTGTCTCTACAAATCTTTAAATCTTTCCCATGCAACCACCAACGATTCATGCACTTTTTGTTTAAATCTAGTGATCTCGTTCTTAAAGTGTGTTGTTTTGGATGGTGGAAAGAAATAATTCATATACTTAGACACTAAATCATCCCATGTTAAGATCGAACCCGGTGGTTCTTTCTCATACCAAAGCTTAGCATTACCCTCGAGCGAGTACGGAAAAAGCATGAGCTTAATCACGTTATTCGGCACATCTCTAAACTTGAGAGTCGAGGTAATTCGATTAAAATTCCGAATGTGAGAATGCGGGCTATCGGTCTCATTGCCACGAAATTGGTCGGCACGAATGAGCGTTAAAAGACCCGTCTTAATCTCAAAATGATCCGCCAAAATAGCCGGCACAACGATTGCTTCCCCATACCCTTCGGTGGGTGCACGAAGCAATTCCTCCATTGTTTGGTTATCGGCCATCTCTACAACAATAGGTGGAAGCTCGAGTTCCACTATTCGTTGTTGACGATTTCTATTTCTACGAGGAATATTTTCAAGCCTATTAAAATCAATCACAAGACGAGAAGAACGTAATTGCATACACTATAAAGACGAGAATTTAGAGGATTGAAGAAAAGAAATTAGACAAGAAGAAGATTATTTTTGGTATTTTATTTGGTATTGCTCAATCAATAATGATCGATAAAAACAAGGAATAAGGATAACTACTATGGAAGTAAATTACCCTCGGTCGACTTTGAAACGATATGGGAAAACCTAAACGTCTCGAGGATCAATAAGTAAACTACAAAAAAATAAGATTTATTACTACTTGAGTCGGCAAACCAATAATAGGTTGTCCCTCTCAATATACGCACAAGCAAGCGGGGAAACGAGGTGGCACAAAGCACTTAAAAACCTTTTTCCTTAGACGGCCTTTTATAGCACGTCGCCTTATACCCACCTTATAGTTTGTATAAATCGAGTTCAAACTTCTTATTAGTATTTATCTATTTTGCCTTTTATTTTTGTTTTGGATTCGACTACAATAGCTAGGTGATGAAATCCCAACTAAGGCTTATTTGAAAGATATGTAAATTTATTGTGCTACGTAATACAATATATTATTCACAAAAATCGAGAAAAACGATACATACTATATAATAGAAAAATAACAAAACTTTCCGAGGACGGAAAGGGTCTTCAAATCAACGATCAACAAATCTCCACAAAAGCGAATCGTACACAAGATCCCCGGCAGCGGCGCCAAAATTTTTGATGTATCGTTGATAGTATATGTGATAATCTGAGATACGTTATAGGGTAAATTAGAAAATTACCTTTAGGAAAAAGTAATAGACTAATATTACCAATGACGAACTCAATTAAACACGTTGGTGACTCAAGTTCGTTGTACACGAAGATCTTATGATTTTGAGACGTTTTGTTTTGATTTGGACAATTGAATTGAATTGGTTTTCGGTTTTTAAAACAAGAATTAAATCTACAAATTTTAAACTATTTAACCTTAACCTAAAGTGCATGAATCGTAAACCCCGCTATATTTAAATCTAAAACAATTACTTACTTAAAAATTAAAACTATTTAAAATTTAATCTATTTAAAAATCTATAAAATAAATCTATTTAATAACTTTTAATCTATTTAAAAATCTAATTAAACTTTTTAAAACTAATTTACTTGATTAAAAACTACTTTAAAACAAATCTATTTAAAAATTATTTTTATTTAATTATTAAAATCTAATTATAAAAATTAACTAATTAAACTTTTAAGTTTAATAAAAACATTTTTATAAAATTTATTTTTATTTATTATTTATTTTATTAAAACTAAGATTTATTTAAAAAGTGTAATACTATTTGTTTTAAACGAAAATAAATATGTACTAAAATGAAAGAACTGCCAGACTAAGAAACACTATATTAATAAACTTACTAGTAGAAAAATCAAAAAGGCATGTAGCCCAGATGGCTAACACGCTGGGCATACAAACAAGAGGTCTCGAGGTCGAAACCCATTTGGGACAATATTTTTTGGTTATTATTTCTTTTTGACAGATGAATAAAATGAGTCTCAGGAGAGACTTTTGAAAGCTTATTTCTATAAGCTGTTAGGAAACAGCTCTGGACTTATCAGATCGATAGGCTCTGATAAGCTTATTGCTTGAACAACAAATCATCAATAATACTCAAACACAGCTCAATAAAACTGACTGAATTATCAGCAAGCAATTAGCAGAAAACAATAAGATTATAAAACCAATTACACCCAATCTGAAAAAATAAGCTAATCAGAATAAATTGAGCAGTAACTACAAGAATCAAACAACAAATGATGCTATCCCGAAAACACTCACACCATCATGAAAAATACTAAACATCAGCCTTATATTATACTCAATCTCAACCTTATTAAACAGTAAAGACGAACTCGAGACAATCAGTTCTACAAACTATATATCAGCAAATTATTAACAAGAAAACTGAATAGCCATGCCAAACTTCTAAAGGCAGATAGATTCAACAATCAACTAAACATCTAGAAACTCAAGGTTTTAGAAATTTAAATAACAATCTTAAACAGTTTAATCTAACGAATTACATAAAAGCAAGAATTAATTCATACCAATATCATTCATCAGTTAACAAAAAGCTAGATCCAACTAGTTAAACTACAATGAAACAAAGTACAACATTCAGCTTCAAAATCTAAATAAACCTACAAATCAATCCATTATATCAGATTCATATATCAAACTTCTTATTCAAATCAGAACAAAATCCACTCAACTAAACAGACAAGTTAAAACATTAGACTAAACAAATTCAGAAGTTTATTTAAAACTGAGCAATTCTAACTTACAGTAATATCTAAAATTCACTCTAATATCATAACAGCTAAACTAAACTCAAAATAAATTCAACTTTATCAAATCATTTATGCATACAAATCATTCATATAAGCAGATTTAATAAAACATACAAAATGAAATATTAAATGAAAAGATCTTAGCACCTTTTTGTAGTAAACCGTTGAGAAGCAACGCAACGCTGAGCTGGCTGATCAAACCAAATCGGCACCACCATATATCATCGGTATAACCACCATTCAAAAATCAAACCAAAAACCATTATGATTCGAACCAGCAGCAGTTAACTCGATCCAGACTTAATAATTAATACTTTCCAGTGGGGAGAGTATTTTCCCAATTTTTACTCAGTCACTTATAATAGCTAACATATAAGCTAATATAAGTGATTAACAGTTATAATAACAATTAAAGATAAATTTCCAAGAACTTTAGAAAATACCAAACGAGTAAATAAGAAGGAGATTTAAACTGAAATGAATTTTATTAAACTGAATCAAATCATTACAATACTTAAAAAGGAATTACAAACTCTATCTAAAATTTTTCATTATAACATTAAAGTAAAAGAAATGGATAAAAATTACAATAGAAAAGAGGGTTTTTATAGCCATCCCAGGGCTTTGCTGGGAAGAATATCCGCATCTTCTTGAGTATATTCCTTCTCATTTATGGCCCTTAGATCAATCCTCTCTCTTGTTTGTTTTAATCTGATGGTTGAGAAAACACCACTAGCACACGGATTACCAACGTGGCATCCGTGTGTGCTAGTTGTGTTTCTTTTGAGCCCTCTGATTGGTTGATATGGGAGGATGAGGTGTATCATCCTATGAAAAACAGCCACGTAGCCAAACCCTTCCATCCTTCTCTTCCTATAAATTGGGGGATTTAATTCCCCCTCACGTGAATTACACGTGTGAGTAAAAGCCCCATGTTAATTGGGTGAATTATTTAACTAGGGTTTTTTTGGAATAGTAATTTATTTGTGCCTGGTTATTTAGGGTTGAGATGGGGAAGAAAGTAACATAGGAGTTATCAAATGTACTGTTTATTTAGTGTGTGGGATACGTGTGAAAGAAAGAGTGAGTGGGTGAGGAAAATTTATTGTGTGGAAAGTGTAACGTGTGGTGTAAATGGGAGGATATAAACGTTTGTGGTAATTAAGGGTTTGACCAAAAAATGAATCGTGTGTGAATAATCGTTTAATATAAACGAAAAGGAGTGAAACTCGTTCCAAATACCCCAATGGGCTTGAGCCCATTAGACTTTTCCATCCGTTTCATACTTATACTCCATTTGGGCCATTATACTTTGCACCAAAACGTGTATTTTCTATCCGTCTAATATATGATGTTGGGCTTTGTTTGGGACTTGACCCAAGAGTAGTCCATTGTTTATCCAATATCAAACTTTCAGGCCCAATAAGCATCTATGGGTCCCACTTGGCCCGTAAACTTGACAATTGATGAAATCCACTCAAGTCGAGCTTGATTTTGGCTTCATTGATCTTTTTCTTCAAACTCGTGCCAGTTTTTGCCGATTTTCGCGAACTTGGTACCTACACACATACAAACAAGAAACAAGCATATACAAGGCAATATTTGGAAATTTTATGCACTTATTCATTGTTATTTGATATAATTGATATGAGTAAAATAGCTCATATCACTCCACTACCGCCAGCTCCACTACTGCAGCTCCATTTCTAGAAATTGCCATAAACTCAGCCATAGATGCGACAACTTGTTCCGCAATGATCCTACACACTTCTTCCTCAGTCATGGCTTTCTTGGGCGGCATAATTCTATTATCACACAATTCAAAGTATGATACGCATTCACTAAATGTTGGATTTATATAAGATGGATTGCGTTGTTAATCAAGGAAGCAAGATACAAATAAGGCACGATATGGAATTCAAGACAAAAGAAACATATTTCATTAGATTATAAACAACCATATTGTCTTAGTTAACATTCCACATCAAAATTCCTAGCACTATACAGGCCCAAAATTTGTGCTAGATCTACTAACCAATATGTTGGTTTAGTTAAGGTTAACAAAAGATACTGATAAAGATAGACTGGTCTACTGAGAACTGCTAGAAGGTCCATCATCCATCGTCTTTGGTATCTTCCTCGGACGATCACAAGACACATCTTTAGCTGGGCGCTTACGAATCACTCCTTTCTCAACCATCTCAGTATAAAACCTACTGTTCCAACCAACAGATATATTTAACTCTTTTTCTTCTTTCTCACACGTCACACGAGCCACACTCAACTGAATCTCCATCATATTCACCTTTTTCTTCATCTCTGCATAATCACCACTTTCCAACACAGATAAGCTCCTAAACGCATCATTCAAACCACGCTCAACATCAATCAAACCAAAATTAAGCAACTCTCGCTCTTTCTCACCAATCTTTGTTTTCGACTCCAATAAGGCAACATGAGTCTAAACAACACTTAAACCAATCTCTGTCACACGACCTTGATTACGGGAAGCATCTAAATCATGCTTTAAGGCCCAAGGTGCAAGTCCATCGATATGAGCAGCCTCTTGAACCCTAGACGACTCTCCTATCACATGCACACTACCCTGACAGTCATCCAAATCAATTGGCCTACGAGCAGCAATCCTATCAGTGCCATCAGGTGCATCATCATCCTCATCATCCTCTAATTCAGACTTAGATTCAGACGATTCAGACAATTCATCACTAAGTAACTCGAAATCAGAATCAGACCAATCAACTGGAGGGGGTAAAAGCTCACCATCCTCTACATCATAAGGAAAACTAAGCTCAGCCTCATCATCATCAACCTCATCATCTATATCTACCTCCTCCTCGACATCCTCGTCGTCATCCTCATTACCTAGATTATCTATACCAACCTCATCATCTTCCTCAATACCCACATTATCATTATCATTCTCTACAAAATTAACCTGAGGGGCAATCTGATCTCCTAGTCTTATCTCGAGCTCAGGATCCTCAAATGGTTCCTCCTCTTCATAATCCATATATTCCTCTACATTATAATTCACTAAGTCTAAATAAGGGTTATCATCTACGTTAGGTTCAGGAATAACAGGGTTCTCTACGGGAATATTAGGGTCTGCCATGACAAATCTGCATTATATATAATATATATCGTATCAGCATAAAATAAAAAATTATTAAACAGTTACATACTGAATTCACGATACATATGTATATTAGATAATATATCAATATATATCTTCTCAATAAGGCTTGTTGGTAACATCGGAGATCTTTGGCACCGTTATAGTCAAAATATTTTTAAACATTTTTCCCAAAATATTTATTTAAAAATATTTTTAAAAGGTTTTTGAAATGTTTTATTCAAAACCTTGGTTTTAAAAATCTTTCATTCTCTATAACGAGAGCTCTGGTACCAAACTGTAACACTCTCAAATTCCGTATCGGATCAGCGGAAGGGTCAATAGAGTGTTAAGGGATAGCACAATAACTCAAATCATAGACAACGCATAAAAAGGGTTGTATAAGGTCAAGCATACATTCATTTGAATAAAAGTTTTAAGTTTACACAAGGTCCCCCAGTTTCACAGTCATAAAGTTTACAAAACATAGTTCGAATGAATATCATTATTATGTGGGCCATCAGAGTTGATCTCCATCCAAGTTACCTTCAAGCACCTGAGATAAAACATGCAAAAATTATATCAACGAATGCCGAGTGAATTCATAGAGTTTAATAATTCCGTTATAAAAAACAGTTATAGAAAGCAGAACACAAGTATAATATCAGAAGTTAGTTCTCGTATTGCTAGTCAGGCAATATATTATAAATCAAGTCATACATCTTATACCGTCCATGAGACCGTAGTCTCAATATTACCATTATAGGTAACATTATTATCGTTATTATCGTTGTTGCTATTGCTATTGGTATTGGTATTGGTGTTGGTGTTGGATTATTACCAGCCACATGACATTGCTACCTTACTAAAATAAACAACGGGCCGCGAACCCAACAAACATTATCCCATCTAAATTAGCTTGTCGTCTCAAAAATCATGCTATATAAATCTTCTCATACATAAATTCGCTTACCAATCAATGTGGCACGACGAGGATCAACCGTCAAGGCGCGAACTGGGTGATCTTCCCCAAATAGTACTATTATATGCATAAGCATCTACCAAATCCCGGTAGTTCACAATTCATGCTAATGGGACTTTTAGTGACATAACCTAACTAATAATAATCCATTTCATCTCATTCATTGGGTCATAATATCATTCGGGTCCATATCAATAAGCATACCATCGGGACTACTTGTGTTCTATTTTTATCAAAACTAGCATGTTATCTCCCTCGTGGGTTTATAAAACATTTCATAAAACATTTAAAAGAGTGTGAGGCTATGAACTCACGTTGATTGGGAAAGGCAGGTTATCGGCGATTAGGAGGTACGGTGCGTGCTTCGATCAGGGGAAACCTAAACAAGTAATACTCGGTCTTAGACTATTGTCAAATGACTTTATAAAAATAATGGTTATGTATATGTGATGATGTCATAAGTATGATGATTATCAAGTGGGATTTTATCTCTTCATACAAGATTATAGTTGTTATGTGTTAGTTAATTTAGACTAGTTATACTAGTTTTAACCCATTTATATATTAAGGCCCAATAATCCCATTAAGAGTCCAATGCATTATATTTGCCCATTTATACTTTTAATACCAGGCCTATACTCATATGTTGGGCCCAAGTGGGTTAAGCCCATGAGTAAGTCCATTAGTGTTAAGCCAAACTAGTTGGGCCTAATGGTCCAATAAGGCTACTTTGGCCCATTATGGTCCATAAGTTATAAAGCTCGGTTTTGTCGACTTTTACTTGTCAAATGTGTTTACATATCAGTATATGATTTATAAAAATGTTACATTAGACGGGTCCGACCATCTAAGTTTTATTTGGCGAAAACATTCATCTTTCGGTGTTAGCCGAAAAGACGTAAAACTTATATATAGTTTGTAGTTTTAGAATACATTTGAGTTTTACTTTTATAAAATGTAATGTTTATTTATTTTAGTATACAAACTTATTTTAAAATAGTTATTATTAGTTAGTGGCTTTTATATACTTATTTTATAATAGTATTTACTTTGAGTGCTCTTTTTATATTATATAGTTTATTAAGAAATCTGATTACTAAAGTCAAGTCCACTATTTTTGTCATATCTTGAGTTCTACAAGGAGATAGAACCTCAGATTTTAACAGCATAAACTACATGATGTGTGATACAAATAACTCTTATAGCTACCGCTCAATCAACTTTTAAGTATTTTTAATAATTCGTCTAAAACAGACTATACAGATTTGTACTACAAAAGTGTTTTGGCCATATCTTGCTCATTTTTAACATTCCATTGCATGGACAACTCAACACATATGTAAAAATCATTTATCTATCTGTATATTTAATAATCTTAGCCATTTAACCAAGTGAAGATATTGAAACTTACTGTTTTATATAGCCTATGTGACTAGTCATGATTTTAGCATTTTTACTTGTAGATTTTAACCTTTTTATCCTTATCTAATAACACAAAATCACCACACAATATTTTGATCATCATTTATCATCATATACATATATATTTTTGAAGAAAATACATGAGTACATTTACAAAACAACAAGGTGATAGAAAGAAATGATCTTGTACCAACCAATATGATGAGAGGTTAAGGTTTTTGACGAACTAGACTTGGTTTTTGGTAACCAAATCTTATGAGATAGCAAGACCACTTTTGAGATCACCAAGAGTATGTACACTTCTTTGAAAATCAGCCCTAAACCTTCTTGAAAACTCCTCTTTACTTGTTAAGATCACCTCCAGTCTTCATCTTTTCAAATGGGGATCAATATATGTAGATTGTATGTAAAGTTTATGGCTAGATTTTTTATGAATAGTGGTGGTGGATGGTGTATATCGGAAGGCAAAGAGAGAGCAAAGAAGAGAGTGGGAAAGTTTTTCTCTAGTTTGCATGTATGAGAGATAATGGTTAATGGTTTTTGGTTTTGGTTGAATGGTTTTGTAAAGTTAGGAGGACAAGTGTCCTCTTGGTTTATAAAATCTTGCCACCAAGGTGGTCTTGGTCCTTGTCTTGCCACCCATAGTGGGGGTGAGACAAGTGTATACTTTTTTCATCGCCGCTAATTTACGGGTACTCCTCGATTCTAGTTTTCTCGATTTATGTGCCATCGAGTCGTTTTACAAAAAACATTTTTATAAATTATGAAACTACGACACAAAATGATTCTAATAAAAATTGTCTCATCAAAAACGGAGTTCAAAAACGTAAATACGTAAACCTAGGGTTCCCGGTTTAATCGTAAAGGACGTTAAATTATGCACGTAAGCCCTAATTTCAACCTGTAAATTGTGAGTTCATAAACCAACACAAAAATAAGTTTCAAAATAATATACGAGAAATAATTTACTACCTAAAAATGTCAGATTGTCACATATGTGATAGAGAAGGAAAAATCTCGACAACGACAACTAACGTGGTCTACAAGGAAGTTATTCAAAATCTATAGTTTTTGGGTTTTTTTAGTTTCAATTTAAAATAATATTTACACAACAATTCTGTATGTTGGTTAAATAAAGAACCTGCGAATTTTAATGCTGTTCACTTTGATTTTTGTTAATGTAAAACATTTATTTAATGTTATTAGTATTTCGTAATAGTTTCTACATGATTAGTTACATTTAAATATTATGATAAATGAAAGCTGTAATTGAATCTTATAATTATAGTAAAAATGTACATGTTGTTTTTCATTATTAATAATGTGCAACTTTTAGTTTAGATCATATTTTAGATGGAAAGTATATAAATCATTAAAATATTCAAAATCCTTGTACAAGTTAATGTGGGAAAGTATAAAAAAAGTTTCAAATTCAATTGAAAATTCAAATTTCACACCAAAATATTCGAATTTCATAATTTATATTTTTAAAAATTTTAAATTTCAAAACTAGTTTACTAATATAAAGCATCATTATCCCTTTATAAAACCTAACAATCAACAACCAGGTATTCACATTCACAACCCATTTCTAACATGCCTATCCTTATAAATTCTTCACAATGTCGAAGAATTAGGGCTTTCAAGTAAGTATAATTGCGAGTTATCTTTTATACAATATTTATTTAATAATCGTTGATTTAACTGATTATTTTGTTTGCACAGTTGTCCTGATAGTGCTCCTCCTACGATAGACATATGTGTTCATCATGGAGGTAGAATTATAACGAGAAACAAACTTTATGATTATTGGGGTAGTGATGAACATATGATATGCAATGTTAAAGCCCGCCATGTAAACCTACACGACATAATTTTTTGGTAAGAAAACACGTTAGCCAATACACGGATGTGATAAGATATTATTTTCGAGTTCCACAAGTTGAAATGTCTGAAAATTGGAGTCCTTGAAAGATAGAAAATGATATGCTTCTACCTTTATTTTTGGAGAATATTAATATTGGTCATGCTTTGGATATTTATTTGGTCCACAGTCGCTATCCAATACTTATCGACCTAAACAGTGAAAGATGGTTACGAAGAAATTGGGAAAAAAGTGGCTTCATTAGTGGTATATAGAAGCAATGTGTCGCAAGAGTAATAAACTAAAGGGGTGACTTATAGTTTATAACTCACTTTCAAAACGCTTTGATGAGCTTCAATAACATTGTATATCTCTTGAAATTGAACAACAATCTAAAAATGAAACTCTCTAAAAAACAACTGATTGTGAAAACAACGTTGAGACAAGTGACAAGATGATTCAGGTGGTTCAGGCATTAGAGGAAGAAATCATGAGACTTAAGAGAGAGTCACTAGCAGAGAAAATGGAACTAGAGGCTGCAGAGAATAAAAACCATGCCCTAGAAAATAGAATTACTTCTATGCTAGGGGAGTTTGAAAAAGTAAGGTAGGGTGTCTCACAAGTTTCAGGTTCAATAGAAGAACGCTTCACTTTTAATACGGCAGAGCAAAAGTCACTTGTTGACCAACTGACCAAGAAATGTGAGGAAATCTCTGACCTAAATATTCAGCTCATTGATAAAAACATGGTTATAGCTGAGTTAAAGGAGACACTTCAACTCAAAGGACAAGAAGTTGTTGATAATGCAGCTACAATCTCTTCCCCGACCTCTAGTGCTCCAAAAACAAAAGAAGTGGTGCTTTATAGGAACCCGGACCTTAAGAATTCAACGGTTTACATGGATTATATGAAAAAGGCAATTAGGCATGTGCTTCTCACAAGGGACATTTTAGATGACCTATATGAATCTGATCCCACAAACAATGAGTACAATGCTGCTCATTTATATATTGAGCGAGTTCAACGCTGCCTATCATACCTTATTTTCATAGGCCCACCGAGTTCTGCATCACTTAAACAACAACCCCCCACCATTGCCATGACTCCATTCAATAAGACCCCAGGAGCTAAACCTATTTTATACATACCCATCAAGGCTAAATCAAAATCTGCCACTAATGTTCCCTTGCCTTCTACAGGAGTAAATGCGTCTACTAAGGCTAAAGGATCTTGATTAAAGAAAGATAGGATCAAGACTTCCACTAGTAGCACTATTAAGAAGAAAGTAGAAGTTCATCCTAGGAATGTTATTTCAGATTTGAATAAAAAGAATCATGTAACTAAGACAAAAGGCTCTGCCACTATGCAGAAGCCTAAGCAAAATGTGAATTCTAATTTACGATGTTGGAATTGTAATGAATGCATTTTTTCTCACTATCATGATTTATGCCTTGTTGACCATGTTAATGAAATGCATGCCATTAGGAACAATCATGAATGGAATCCAACGGGGAAGAAATTCACCCAAGTTGGTTGTCAACGGAAACCCACTGGTAGGACCTTTACTGCAAATGGAACAAAGTTCCCTTTAACTAGAATCACATCCACTGAAGTTAGGTCTCAACGTCCTTCAAATAAGAACTCTCATACTAAGAAATGAAAAAAGCGCCCTTTAACTAGGATTGCGTCCACTCCTACCAGTGAAGAAGTACCTTAGGATCTTAGACAACTAAAATCTAAGCCAGCATCTAGGAAGAAAATTTGGAAGCCTAAGAATTCTTCTGATAGCAAATCTAAGATAAATATATATGTACCCGCTAACACAGAGGAACAATTAGATTTCGAAACATCGTCTTTGTCTGGTGATATTTTCAGGTGGTCCAAATCATCCTCTGGTACTTGGACTCTGGATGCTCCAAGCATATGACCGGAGATCGCTCGATGCTCAAAAATTTTGTCAGCAAGTTTCTAGGGACGGTGAAATTGGTAATGACCACATTGCAAAGATCATGGGTTATGGTGAATATCAAATTGGGAATGTTACAATTTCAAGGGTGTATTACGTGGAGGGACTCGGTCATAACTTATTCTCAGTGGGACAATTTTGTGATTCAAACCTTGAGGTTGCTTTTTGACAACATACTTGCTTCATTCGTGATCTTGTAGGAAATGATTTGTTAAAAGGTTCTCGAGGGGATAATATCTACACACTGTCTATTCAAAACATGATGGCCGCTTCTCCAGTATGCCTTCTCTCAAAAGCATATAAGACCAAGTCATGGTTGTGGCATTGACAATTATGTCATCTTAACTTTGATGCAATTAACCATTTGGCTAAAAACAAACTTGTTTGTGGTCTTCCAAAGCTCAAGTTTAACAAGGATCATTTATGTTCCGCGTGTTCATTGGGGAAAAGCACCAAGAAGTCTTACAAACCTAAAGTTAAAGATACCAACCAGGAAATTCTACATCTTTTGCACATGGATATTCGTGGGCCAATGCGTACGGCTAGTGTGAGTGGAAGAAAATACATCCTCGTCATGGTGGATGATTATTCTAGATTTACATGGGTAAAGTTCTTAGCAACAAAGGATCAAGTACCTGGATTTATTATCAAATTTATTAAGATGATCCAACTGCGTCTCAATGCTACTGTTCGCCGCATTCAAACTGATAATGGAACTGAGTTCGTTAATCAGACTCTACGGGATTATTATGAAGAGGTTGGAAATTCACACGAAACATCAGCTGCTCGTACTCCACAACAAAACGGTGTCATAGAAAGACGTAATCATACACTTATGGAAGCAACAAGAACTATGTTGATTTATGTGAATGCTCCTTTATTCTTATGGGCTGAAGCAGTAGCAACACATGTTATACCCAAAACTGCTCTATCATTCGTAAGCGCCATGGAAAAACACCGTATGAGCTTCTTCATGGACGTAAACCCGATATATCATTTCTTCACGTGTTTGGTGCACTTTGTTATCCAAATACAAATAGTGAGAACTTGGGCAAACTTCAACCAAAGGCTGATATAGGTATTTTCATTGGTTACTCCCTCGCAAAGAAAGCTTACCGAATTTATAACCGTCGTCTTGGAAAGATAATAGAAACAATTGATGTCGATTTTGATGAGCTGACAACGATGGCTTCTGAGCAACACACCTCTGAACCCGCACTTCATGAGATGGGAACCGGTACTATCAGTTCCGGATTAATTCCCAACAATCCTACTTTTCCACTATTTACACCACCTAAAAGGCTCGAGTGGGATGAGTTATTTCAACCTATGTTTGATGAATTTTTTGATCCTCCAAGTGATGATTCTCCAGCACCTGCAGTAGTAGCTCCGATTCCCGAAGTTGTTTCTCAAGATAATGGAAATCAATCTGATACATCCACAATCACTAATGAACCGGATGCACCATCCCCCAATAATTCTCAAACTACACCCGAATCAACACCCCCGCTCGTTCCGGATGATGTTGAAGAGGATTCTGATTATCACGATTTGGAAATTTCTCACTTACAAGAGCTTCCATTCTTTGGTTTACAAATACTCGAAAACCCTAACTGTGCATCTACCTCAGAGGAAGCTCCTGCAATCGTTCACTCTAGACCGCCACGAATTGAAAATCACAACACCAAATGGAAAAAGGATAACCTAATCCGCAATATTATTGGTGAAGTCAATCGACCTTTCTCAACACGCCATCAACTACAAGAACATGCATTATACTGCTACATTGATGCATTTCTAACAGAGGTTGAACCTAAAACTTGGCAACAAGCCATGACACAATCATCTTGGATTGAAGCCATGCAAAAGGAACTTAATGAATTTCAACGACTTGAAGTATGGGAATTAGTTCCTTTACCCGACAAAGTCGACATTCTTACTTGTTGTGGGTTTTTAAGGTTAAACTCGATGAGTTGGGTGGTGTGTTAAAGAACAAGGCTAGATTGGTTGCGCGAGGTTACAAACAAGCATCGGGTATTGACTTTGAAGAATCCTTTACTCTTGTTGCAAGATTGGAGGCGATTAGACTATTCCTTGCTTATGCCGCTCACATGAATATGATCGTCTACCAAATGGATGTAAAGATGGCATTTCTCAATGGTGAATTAAGGGAAGATGTCTACGTAAGCCAGCCGAATAGATTTTTCAACTCGGAGTATCCTAATCGTGTGTACAAGCTCAAGAAGGCTCTTTATGGGTTGAAACAAGCTCCACACGCGTGGTACGATCTCCTATCGTCTTATCTCATCTCGGAAGGCTTCTCCAAAGGCAAAGTGGACCCAACATTGTTCATTCTCAAGGAGGACAACGACATGATACTGGTATAAATTTATGTTGATGATATAATATTTGCTGCCACTACTCAAAGACTGTCTGACCAATTTGAGAAAATCATGTCCACTCGCTTTAAGATGTCGATGATGGGAAAAATTTCATTTTTCTTAGGGTTACAAATTTCTCAAAATCCCAGAGGCATCTTCATTAATCAGTCCAAATATGCTCTTGAATCTTTGAAAAAGTATCACTTTAAAAATTGTGACCCCGTGGATACTCCAATGGTGGAGAGATACAAGTTGGATGAAGATAGGGATGGGATTGCTATCGATCCTAAACTTTATCGTAGAATGATTGGCACCCTTCTCTACCTGACTGCTAGCAGGCCTGATTTGTAATTTGCTATATGCATGTGTGCCCGGTATCAAGCTCGGCCTACCGAAAAGCACTTACATGTTGTGAAAAAGATCTTTTGATATCTAAAAGGAACACTTAATCATGGTCTGTGGTATCCGAAGGATTCCTTTGTTGCACTACTATCATATGTAGATGCAGATTACGCTGGGTGTCAAGTTACTAGACGTAGCACTTCTGGCAGTGTGCAACTTCTTGGAGATAGACTGATAAGTTAGGCATCCAAAAGGCATAAAAGCACTGCGATATCAAGTACTAAGGCTGAATACATTGCCATGTCCGGTTTTTGTGCTCAAGTTCTATGGATGCAATCACATTTAAGTGACTATAGTCTTGGATTCAACAAAATTCCGATGTACTGTGAACAAAAGCGCCATTGCCCTTTGCTGCAACTACGTTCAACACTCCCGGGCGAAGCATATTGACATACACTACCATTTTATCAAAGAGCAAGTGGAAAATGGAGTAATCGAGCTATATTTTGTCAACACTGAGTATCAGCTGGCGGATATATTCACAAAGGCTTTAGATCGGGGACGTATCGATTTTTTGATCGAAAAGCTGGGCATGAAATCATTCTCACCGGCGACTCTTAAGGAGTTGGCAGAAGAATCTGCAGAATAGTGGTGGTAAACTATTCTAGAGTATCCTTTTATCGTGATCATGTATATTATCGTATATATTTAAACCACCAAAAGAAAAATAAAAAAAATATAAAACCTACAAAAACCATAAAAAATATAAAATTAAGAAAATCCAAAAATATTTTTCATTTTAAAACGGGCATGTCTTTTAGTACGGTAATATCTACGGCCTTAGAAATATCGATTAATATTGACACTGCGCCATAAATAGAGTCCGTATAAAAGTTGTACATATTTTAAAACATGCCCACATGGCTTGTAGTTACTTATGACTGCAACCCACTTTTCGCATTTAAATCACGTATTTCTTTTGAAAACGTTGGCTCACAACGGGAATTAATTTTCTCGGACAAGGTTTACTTTAAAACCTTTTAAGGGATCAAGTTTACTTTATAACTTGGCCTAACACAAATCTGTGTACGCTTCAGTGCACTTACTTTGTTAAAATAAGAGAAATCTTATTGCCACCAGAATCGTTTCAAATAATCACTTAATGGAAAATGTCTTCATCGGTGTTTGACTGTTTAAACAATGACTACAACTCTTTAAATAGAAAAAGGGTCAGAGTTTAAGGGGGAGAAAATATATTTTCATCTTGGATTTCAAATTGGTCCTCAAATGGATTTTTAGAAAAATGCCTTATGTGCAATGTGTGCCCTATGTATGTGGAATTGATTTGGCCTTAGGTTTTTTTTATCACATGCCTTAAGTGCGTTAGTTGTGTGATCGTGTTTTCATGATAGATAAGAGGATACGGGATAATGTGTTTTTGTTAACTTGTTTATATAAGTTTCTACAAGAAATACTTGCAAAAGGGGGGGGGGGGGGGGGGACCAAAATGCACTTTTGCAAAAAGGTTTATGAGTTTGACCTAAGTCAACCCCCCCCCCCCCCCCCCTTCGTTCCCTTTCTTCCTTATCGCAAAACAAACAAAAATAAACACCCATTGCCGTCATTGCTATATTCTTCCCAAGCTTTCTTGTGATCTATTACTGATATCTATCATCCAAATCTAGGTATCTATCTATTATTGCTTATCTATATATCGTATGTGTCTATTCAATGCAAACGAACCACTTACGTCGATTCAATCCGGATTAGGGTTCCGAATT
Source organism: Glebionis coronaria (assembly GCA_025667525.1). Taxonomy (NCBI): domain Eukaryota; kingdom Viridiplantae; phylum Streptophyta; class Magnoliopsida; order Asterales; family Asteraceae; genus Glebionis; species Glebionis coronaria. Next base: position 424,484,166 of record CM046875.1, read on the forward strand.
CTTAAAGTGTTATGAAACATTAAATTGAATTAGGGGATTCTTTTATATGACTTATATAAACATTAGAGTTGAATGGCTTTACTTAAAACCCAATATCGAAATCGTAATCGAATCCAACAGCCTCACCTTGTTATTATTGTCCAGATTGTGATGAACATTGCGACGTCATTGCGGTGGGTCATTGCGATGGCCATTACGACATGTCACTAGTGACATTGTGATGGGTTTGTCATTGCGATGGTCATTGCGATGGAACATTGCGATGGACCATTGCGATGGTTGTAGTATTGCGATGGTGTGGTATTGCGATGAATTTAGGTATTATGATAGATTTTGATATAGCACTGCGATGGAAATTGTATTGGCATTGCGATGAAAATGTTTATATGTTATTGCGATGGAACTGAGTGGCTGATATTGCGATGGATATGTGTGTCTAATATTACGATGGATATGTGTGACTGTTATTGCGATGGACTTATGATGGACATTACGATAGAAATGCCTTTTATATACATTACGACATATGTGCTATTTATTATCATTACGACAGGTTGTTAAACATTGCGATACCTTCCATTGCGACACATGCAAAGTTATGTGACTTGACTTATAAACATTGTGAAACATGGACTTATAAAAATTGCGACTTTGTGGAACTAATTTGAACATTGCAAGTTTAAGAGTTGTAAAACACAAAAAAATGCTAAGTGCTGTTTCTTCTAAAAAATAACATAATGAATGTTTCTCCAAGATCAATCCGACAACATTTGATATGACAAGTATAAAATGAGTTAGGATTTTTCTTAGATAACGTCATCATGCAAAGTTATGTGACTTGACACGTTTCTCCATGCAAAATAACTTCATAATGTATGGTATATAATTCTTTATCTATCATTTGCATATGTTGTTTATCCAAATAGGAAAATATCAATCACCGAAGAACAATAACTTCAACTCGATCTTGCATTAGTACCACTGAATGCCAGGGTTGACACCTGCAGAGAACAACTATCGTCTGAAAGAGGACTTTGATCCAACTTTTGCAGCCTTCAAAGTCGCTATGGATATCCTGGACATGTCACCCCTGAAGGATGCCCTAAGAGCCACTGCATCAGTTCCTGAAGTATATATGCATGAGTTTTGGGCCACAACGTCAATCTCACAGGGAAAACAATTATCAAAGAGGATTATCACCTTCAAGATCAACAAGAAGACAATGACTCTTGATTTAAGTCAGTTCAGGAAATTGTTCAAGTTCCCTAGGTTAGCAACAGATGAAAAGCATATGCCTAACCCAGATACAGTAGAGATGATTTAAGTTATTGATACAGAGATTTTGTATAACCTTATATATAACAATTAAGTTCGTTTATCCTCGACTCACTCGAATTGATTTCCGGTTTAACGTAAGATTATATTTGTTTTTGGTAAACGTATAATTTTGAAATTATAAACTAAATATTTAAAAATAAAAACCGTTTAAAGCTAATTTAAATAAAAACTATTTTAAATTAATAAAAACTCTTTTAACTATTTTGAAAACTATTTAAGACTATATTTAAAAACTATTAAAACAAATATAAAAACAAAATTTAATTTTTAATAAAACTTAAAAACTTTTTAAATGAAAACTATTTTAAAATAAAACTTAAATAGAAAAACTAATTTTTAAAACGAAATTTAAAAACATAAAAGGAAACTATAAAAGTAAATTTAAAACTAATTTAAAATTTAAACTATATTTAAAAGTAATTAAAAATCAAAATATTTTTTTTAGTCTTTTTATTTTCTCATAAAAACTGAATTAAATAAAACTTTTTAATTAAAATAAATAAACTTAAAAACTTTGAATTAAACTAATTAACTAAAACTGGCAGTAATTAAAAGCTATATTAATTAAACGCTACGAAACAAAACACAAAAAGGAACTAGAGCAACTGGTTGGTGTGTTTGGTTGTGATGCGAAAGGTCATTGGTTCGATTCCCAGCAGACCTAATATTTTGGCTAATATTTTTGTTGGAATTTTTTTATATTTTATTTGGAAATTACACAGATAGAATGTATCTGTATTTTCAGATCTGACCAAAAACAGATATCAAAATAAGCTAAAGAGATTATAAAATCAGCATAAAAACTTGCAAGTAAAATAAGTAACACCAAAATAAGCAGTAAACAAAAAAGCAGATCTAAGAACTAAAACTGAAACCGAGATATTCAAAACTCAAACCATAAATAGCTAAAAACTACTAGCAGATATACTAATCTCTAAAATAAAGCAAATCCAAATACTGAATAATAACTCAAGAAAAAATAAGCAGACAAAAGGTATTCTAAGCAAATAAGCAGACGAGAACCCCAAACAAAATAAGAACAGGAATAAGCTGATAATCAGATAAGCATAAAAACAAATAAGCAGAAATTAATAAACTATTAATGAAAACTTAACAAGAAGAATCCAAACAAAAGCAGATCAAAACAAAAACATAAACCAAATCAAATAAACAGTTTAAATCAAAGAAACTAAAACATTAAACTAAAACTAGAAAATTAAAAAAAAGAAAAACACCTTGTGTCGATCCGTTGTGACGAAGGTAGGCGATGTGCCTCCTTGTTATCCGTAACAAACACCACCATTCATCATCTCAAACCAACATCATCACCAAATAGCTTCTCGAACAGTAACTCAAATAATCCAAACAGTACTTTACTTTTTTTTTATATCAATAAATATTCCGAGAACAGTAACAATATATATAAAATCAGATTAAACTTTGAGAATAAAACAGTAACTGGAAATAAAAAAATGAGACAGAATTAAAATGAAATTAACTTTTCATTAATTTAAAAATCAAATTACATTAACTGAAAATTTAAAGGAATACAAAATTAAATCTAAACCTAATTTACTGAAAATTAAAAATAAAGTAAAAGCTATCTATTACATGTGAAAAGGGGGTTTTTATAGGCAAAATTCCCAAAAACTTTCTTGGTTTTTCTTGGTGCCCAAGGAGAAGGATCTTGGCCGCATATTCTTTTCTCTCTCTTTTTCATCTCATCAAACGGCTGGAATTGATTTTGGCCTACGGATTGCCAGGGTGGATTGAGGACCACTAGTGGGTGTTTGCATCCGTTTTTTTTGGGGGATTTAATTTGTTTTGAGTGAATTAAACGAACATGTAAAAACCCCCAAAATTTATGGTAATTTTTGTGATGGTGATTTTAGGGTTTGACTGTGTAAAAAATATGGTGGAGAGAAAAAATGAAGGGTAATGGTATGTTTCTGTGTTTTGTATCGAAGCAGTTAAGGTGGGTGGTAGGGTAAATGGGTTTATTTATTTGATTGGGTGGGTAAAACACGTGGGGTGAGCTGGGATGCGTGGGGTTGACCATAGATTTGACCCAGTGAAATTAACTTTCACTCCATCCGCTTCATGTCTGTGCCAAAGTTTGGGGTTGAGGTCCATTTGTTGATCCATAACCATTTTTTGTCTTTTCTTCTAATTTTTCATCCGTCCTTTTTCAAGTGGGCTTTGTGGCTTAATTTGGGCCAAATAAAAAGTAACAATAACTTTTAAATGGGCCTTTGAGCCCATTAACCCAAATGTGGGACCCACTTGGCCCAATTACTTCAAAAAGGTTTAATCCCCTAAAATCTAGCTCGATTTCGGCTTCCTTGATTGTTTCTTCAAAAACGTGTCGGTTTAGCCGGTTTCCTTGATCTTTGGCACACTTTTGGTCTTTTGACTTCGTCTTCGTCTCTTTTTGGACTTTTCTTCAATATTTGACCGTGAAATCCCGTGTTTTCTCTTATTTTGATCATTTGTACCTATTTAAACACAAAAACACAAAACCACGCGTAATTCCGACTTTTATGATATAAAACACATGATTAGGTCTTGTTTTTCCTTGGTTTTAGTGGCAAAAGGATAAGTGTTTACACACTTATTAAATCCCCTACACTTGACCATTGCAATGACCCCATGCAATGCATTACTTTGAAGCATAAAGTTTCATTTTTCTCATAATTAATCCATCTCGGCCTTTATTAAGATATACTATTATTACTACGACGAAAAGACAAAAACTTTAAAGGAAACAAAAGTTATATAACTTGTAAATTATTTGATGGAAGAAACTTGTAAATAAATCTAAGACTTGAATTAGGGCTTTGGTGTCATGAATATTAATCATCCTCAAGTTTCACGTCCCCCATACCAAGCTTAAAAACGAGATCATTGTAATTACGAGTTAGCACAACTAACACTTACTCATGTGGTTTAATTAATCACTTAGACCCCCTTATTCCTATGGTGTATCTCTTGTATTTTATTTTTGTCTTCAATGATCACGAGGATGCATTTTTGACTTATTTCGATAATTTATTAAGGCCGAAAATAAAGTGGGACGATTTAATCAATAGTTAGCTAAAGGACAAAATCTTTTAAAACGGCTTCTCGAAACCTCATAAAGTTCATATCATGGCATAACTCGTTTCACGATTTGAGACCTTTCTCGGACCGATAATTGGCTTGTACTTCAAACTTCAAATCTTGAGAGACGATCTTGAAATTATGGTCTTCTCTTCATTTTGGTATACATCTTCATTAGGAGTGAAAGATGCTTCAAATGTTGACCACGACTTCTTCATTTATCCTCTTCTTTATTTAGGATTTTGATATACAACGATCCGCCTCCTTTTCGAACTTGGATCTATTTATCCTCATACCTTGTTAGGGTCTTTTTGGATAGACTTCTCCATGATCTTTAGGGGAGTAATTGCTTCTCGTCGTGTGTCTTGATCCATCATATTGATTTGGATTAATGATCTTCACGTCATCTTTGGATCTTTAGGAAAAAAAGTGAATCCTCATGCCTTGTGAGGGCCTTTTTGGACTCGGGTATCCTCATGCTTTGTTAGGGCCTTTTTGGATAAGCCAATCTTCGCGTCCCGCTTCAATAAGTTATGCCTTGGCTATGAACTCTAATTAATACCGAGCAACTTTTAAACGATCTTGTGCTAGAAGCTAAGTAACTTTTCAAATCGTACAACCTTATTTATTGCAAATATATTTATTAACAAGTGATGGGAGAAAAAGCTCATAACTAACTCGCATAAGTTAATGAAAGAATACCAAACTTATAATTAACTCTATCATCTCTCATTCTCCACAAATTTAAAATCTCAAGGAATGAGACTCGTGGATGCTTAGCCTAATAAACCAATTAAGGTCCATATGGTTAAGGATACTAGCTAGAGTAAACTTGGATAAGTAAACTCGGGTTGAGTCAAAATATTCACAACGGGCCTAATATATCAAAGATATCAAAACTTGTTAAAACCATTTTATTTATTTATTTATTTTTGACTTTATTCTTGAAATGGAAATTATTACGATGCGATAATAAAAGAAAAACACTACAAGGCCAAAATAGATTAAAAATTTGAAAAACGTTGAATTTTTTTTAAATTTTCCGGTCAAATGGGGTCAAATTCATGGAAAAGGCCACTAAAATTTCGATAGAAATCCCCCCTACACTTAATATAAACATTGTCCTTAATGTTTAAGCATGTGGGAGAATAAACTCCCCTACACTTAGGACATTGAGTACGTTGTTTAAAATCGAGCTAAGGAAAGGACAACTAAAGTGATTACATTTATTTGTTACAAGATAGAATCACAATAGCAAAAACTTATCGAAGGAACCGGGTACACTGGAAACACAGGAACACGGGTCTCGTCAAAAGTACCAAAAGTGGATCATTAAGCACATGTCCCTGCACACAACATCACAACACACAAACGAACAACCTACATGGCTCCCCCTACACTTATTGGTGAAAATGGGTGAAAGGTAAAAATCTAACCTAGTTAAACGATGCTTGATTTTTCATCACGAGTCTCTAGCTCGACTCGATTTCCCGAATGTCATCATTCAAATGGGAAAATCATGGAAAACCGAGATTTCCAAGGGAGGAAAATCTCTCCATGATAAAGGGTGAAACAAAGTCATAAAAGGCATACCCCATGAAAATCCACCCGGGTCAAACACATAATTTCCATCATTAAAGGAAATAAACCCCGAGGTGGTACGCAAGTCAAAGAAGAGTGGGGTATCCTTAGGCAAAAGTCTCTCATAAGGAAGGGTGCTATGGTAATATGGTAATGAAAGCACAAAAGTCTCTATTCCAGGATCAAACACCGATTCCTTAACGAGAAAATAGCAAGAGGTAGTGACATTTAAGCTCAAAATATCATCAAAATCCAAAGTGGGAAGGTCGTCCTCTTCCAAACTTGATGTGAAAACATAAGTATCGTCGGAGTCATAGGAAAACTCTTCCTCATGAGGAAAATAGGTATTTAGAAAGATATCTAAATCCTCCTCAAATGGAATAACCTCTAAATTAGGTATGATCTCTAAGAGTGGAGGATCCTCCTCAATAGTCATGACTTCTAAAAATGGAGTATAAAAGTCAAAAGGAGTTTCCATGGAAGAATCACTCATAGAGATATGAGGTGCATTAAGATCATGGGGTGGGTCTTTGTGGTGCTACAAAACCCGGGGGAGCCAAATAATTAGTACTTTTGTAAGACAAATGGTTAACATCAACATTAGGTTTAAATTGAACCCTCTCATTAGCATTAAAAGCACAAACTTGTTGTTGTTGATTATAAACCTTGTCACAATTGAAATATGAATTGGTCCACCACAAGTCTCACACGTTTCACAATTTTCTTTCACGGCATGCACATGTGTAGTGAGGGCGTCGGTTTTTAGTGCAAGGTGTTTCATAATTGAAGTAAGCTCCTTAATTTGATTATTCACCTCATTATTACTAGTACTAGCACTTGCCATAGTAGCCCTAACACTCTTGGTTTGCACTTTTGCCTTGTTCTCAATAATGGCCCAAGCCTCGTTCATGGTTTTCACAAGAATATTGCCCCCGCGGCACTATTAAGTGAGTCTTGGTCATTTAGAGTTAAACCTTTGTAAAACGTATTAGTTTGATGCACTTTGGTGAAACCGTGTTGTGGACATTTTCTCAAAAGCTCTTTAAATCGATCCCAAGACTCACTAAAAGTTTCCCCATATTTTTGCTCAAAGGTGATTATTTCATTCCTTAAAGAAGTGGTCCGTGATGGTGGGAAAAAGTAATTAATGAACTTGGTCTCTAAGTCGATCCATGTTGTAATACTTTGGGGTGGTTCCTTATCAAGCCAAATCCGGGCTTGTCCCTCGAGGGAAAAAGGAAAAAGTTGTAGGCGAACGGCCTCTTGTGGCACCCCATTGTATTTGACGGTATTAGCTAATTGGATGAAACGTTTGATATGAGCGTGTGGGTCATCATTAGTACGGCCTAAAAATGGTGTAGCGGAAACCATTTGAATAAAACCCGATTTAAGTTCGAAATGATTAGCTCCAATAGTCGGCACCACAATCGCGTCATCGTTTCCTTCAACGTGAGATTGTAGAATCTCAATCATTGGTCGATTATCCGTTGCCATCGTTATGTCGAAAGCTCGATTCTCGGGATCGGCTTGAATGACGGTCTTTTTGTTTTTCTTCTTCTTCTTCTTGGAAGAATTGGAAGAGTTTGGTACACCACTCGGTATGTATGTACGCGCGCGAGTGCGCATACAATTAAAACTTTGGAATGTGGTAGGTGACCTCAGTCGACTTTGAGAGGAAAAGGATTTTCCCTCTCGATGAGCAATATGAAAAAGCTACAAAAATATATACGTAAATACTACTTGAGTTGGCAAACCAATAATCGGTCGTCCCTCTCAATATACGCACAAGCAAGCGGGGAAACGAGGTGGCACAAAGCACTTAAAAACCTTTTTCCTTAGACGGCCTTTTATAGCGCGTCGCCTTATACCCACCTTATAGTTTGTATATATCGAGTTCAAACGTCTTACTAGTATTTATCTATTTTGCCTTTTTATTTCGTTAAGGATTCGACTACAATAGTTAGGTGATGAAATCCCAACTAAGGCTTATTTGAAAAGTAGGTAAATTATTGTGCTACGTACTATAATATAATAAAAGAAAAATCTTTTTGTATTTTTTAGAAAAATATATTCAAAAGAAAAATCGAAAGAAATCGAACTAAGAAATAACACTAATACGTAATATTTTTGGTGTAATACTTTTAGGAAAAAGTATTACTTTTGGATTTTTTAATTTTTTTTGGTGCAATTCTTAGGAAAGAAATTGCTTTTGTGATTTTTTAATTTTTTTTGTATTTTTAAATTTTTGATTTTTTTGTATTTTTGATTTTTTTGCAAGAAAGTAACGTTCAAAATCGAACGGATCCCAAAATCCAAACGCCTTCACGAAAAATCGTCAATCGTACGAGCGAAGCGGCACGGCGCCATTTGATACAGAGATTTTTTATAACCTTATATATAGGGAAGTGATTTGCACACTCCTTAATTTGATTGGCACACTCAAATTTGGTGTGTCTTGACACATATACCCTTATAAAGTAAACATGATTAGAAGTGATATAAGGGCATATGTGTCAAGATACATTAAATTTGAGTGTGTCAATCAATTTGAGGAGTGTGCAAATCACCTCCCTTATATATAACAATTAAGTTCGTTTATCCTTGACTCACTCGAATTGATTTCCGGTTTAACGTAAGATTATATTTGTTTTTGGTAAACGTATAATTTTGAAATTATAAACTAAATCTATTTAAAAATAAAAACCGTTTAAAGCTAATTTAAATAAAAACTATTTTAAATTAATAAAAACTCTTTTAACTATTTTGAAAACTATTTAAGACTATATTTAAAAACTATTAAAACAAATGTAAAAACAAAATTTAACTTTTAATAAAACTTAAAAACTTTTTAAATGAAAACTATTTTAAAATAAAACTTAAATAGAAAAACTAATTTTTAAAACGAAATTTAAAAACATAAAAGGAAACTATAAAAGTAAATTTAAAACTAATTTAAAATTTAAACTATATTTAAAACTAATTAAAAATCAAAATATTTTTTTTAGTCTTTTTATTTTTTTATAAAAACTGAATTAAATAAAACTTTTTAATTAAAATAAATAAACTTAAAAACTTTGAATTAAACTAATTAACTAAAACTGGCAGTAATTAAAAGCTATATTAATTAAACGCTACGAAACAAAACACAAAAAAGGAACTAGAGCAACTGGTTGGGGCGTTTGGTTGTGATGCGAAAGGTCACTGGTTCGATTCCCAGCAGACCTAATATTTTGGCTAATATTTTTGTTGGATCTTTATTTATATTTTATTTGGAAATTACACAGATAGAATATATCTGTATTTTCAGATCAGACCAAAAACAGATATCAAAATAAGCTAAACAGATTATAAAATCAGCATAAAAAGTTGCAAGTAAAATAAGTAACACCAAAATAAGCAGTAAACAGAAAAAGCAGATCTAAGAACTAAAACTGAAACCGAGATATTCAAAACTCAAACCATAAATAGCTAAAAACTACTAGCAGATATACTAATCTCTAAAATAAAGCAAATCCAAATACTGAATAATAACTCAAGAAAAAATAAGCAGACGAAAGGTATTCTAAGCAAATAAGCAGACGAGAACCCCAAACAAAATAAGAACAGGAATAAGCTGATAATCAGATAAGCATAAAAACAAATAAGCAGAAATTAATAAACTATTAATGAAAACTTAACAAGAAGAATCCAAACAAAAGCATATCAAAACAAAAACATAAACCAAATCAAATAAGCAGTTTAAATCAAAGAAACTAAAACATTAAACTAAAACTAGAAAATTAAAAAAAAAAGAAAAACACCTTGTGTCGATCCGTTGTGACGAAGGTAGGCGCTGTGCCTCCTTGTTATCCGTAACAAACACCACCATTCATCATCTCAAACCAACATCATCACCAAATAGATTCTCGAACAGTAACTCAAATAATCCAAACAGTACTTTACTTTTTTTTATATCAATAAATATTCCGAGAACAATAACAATATATATAAAATCAGATTAAACTTTGAGAATAAAACAGTAACTGGAAATAAAAAAATGAGACGGAATTAAAATGAAATTAACTTTTCATTAATTTAAAAATCAAATTACATTAACTGGAAATTTAAAGGAATACAAAATTAAATCTAAACCTAATTTACTGAAAATTAAAAATAAAGTAAAAGCTATCTATTACATGTGAAAAGGGGGTTTTTATAGGCAAAATCCCCAAAAACTTTCTTGGTTTTTCTTGGTGCCCAAGGAGAAGGATCTTGGCCGCATATTCTTTTCTCTCTCTTTGTCATCTCATCAAATGGCTGGAATTGATTTTGGCCTACGGATTGCCAGGGTCGATTGAGGACCACCAGTGGGTGTTTGCATCCGTTTTTTTTGGGGGATTTAATTTGTTTTGAGTGAATTAAACGAACATGTTAAAACCCCCAAAATTTATGGTAATTTTTGTGATGGTGATTTTAGGGTTTGACTGTGTAAAAATATGGTGGAGAGAAAAAATGAAGGGTGATGGTATGTTTCTGTGTTTTGTATCGAAGCAGTTAAGGTGGGTGGTAGGGTAAATGGGTTTATTTATTTGATTGGGTGGGTAAAACATGTGGGGTGAGATGGGATGCGTGGGGTTGACCATAGATTTGACCCAGTGAAATTAACTTTCACTCCATCCGCTTCATGTTTGTGCCAAAGTTTGGGGTTGAGGCCCATTTGTTGATCCATAACCCTTTTTGGGCTTTTCTTCTAATTTTTCATCCGTCCTTTTTCAAGTGGGCTTTGTGGCTTAATTTGGGCCAAATAAAAAGTTACAATAACTTTTAAATGGGTCTTTGAGCCCATTAACCTAAATGTGGGACCCATTTGGCCCAATTACTTCAAAAAGGTTTAATCCCCTAAAATCGAGCTCGATTTCGGCTTCCTTGATTGTTTCTTCAAAAACGTGTCGGTTTAGCCGGTTTCCTTGATCTTTGGCACACTTTTGGTCTTTTGACTTCGTCTTCGTCTCTTTTTGGACTTTTCTTCAATATTTGACAGTGAAATCCCGTGTTTTCTCTTCTTTTGATCATTTGTACTTATTTAAACACAAAAACACAAAACCACGCGTAATTCCGACTTTTATGATATAAAACACATGATTAGGTCTTGTTTTTCCTTGGTTTTAGTGGCAAAAGGATAAGTGTTTACACACTTATTAGTTATTCGAGATCTGAACTATCAGGGAGAGGTTCTCAATCTGTCTTAGTTTCACACCTCCAACATCGGGTAACCGTGGAAAGAGATCTTCACTATCATCATCAAGTGCTTCACTTCAAAGGTTCGTGGATCAGACACAATGAGACCCCCTCAGGCTCATATATTTTAGGGTCTCTACACTGCATCTAAAGTGGATTACGCCCTACTACTTTGGGACGAATTCTACTACCAGTTCACCAGCACCAAGAAGAAGTCTATGCATCTTCCATTTCTATGGTTAGCTCATCATCAACCATTTCATCGAGAGTATCCCATCCATTGATAAGAGTGGGAACTTTTTCTACCATACATCAGACAGAGACTACGTGATGGAGCATATGAATGAAAACGGGTATTCTACTAAGTACTCATTACGTCCAGATCTAGTGCCCGATGTGATGATCAATAAAGGGATCAAGGAGAGTGAACCATATAAACAAATGCTCAGGGATATTGAGGCACTAATAAAAAGATCAAATGAAGATCCATCTACAAATGAAAAGGGTACAAGAAAGAAAAAGATTTCCAAGCGCCAAAAGACTTCTTCACCCAAAGCTAAAGGCAAGGCTAAAGAGAAAGAGCAACTTAAAGAAGAAAGTGAAGAGGAAGAAGACACTATAGCATCAACGTCTGAAGCTAAACGAATGAGAATTTCACTTCTGAAGAGTCGGATGGAAAAACTTGCCAAGAAAAAAAGTAGTGGTTCTGGATCAAAGACTCCTGAAGAATTAGCCCAGGCAGCTTTTAGAAATCCAGACAGCTCAACTGATGAAGAAGAACAAGATTTCAGAATCGAGGAAAGAACCAAAGAAAAACCAATCAAAGATGATGATATCGTAGATGATTTTATCAACTATGATTATGAACACCAATCTCTAGGAAGTGGAGGAGTAGATATGGAAACACTTCTGTACGATGACGTCAACCTTAGCAAACCACTTCCTCCTCCTTCAGCAATGATTGCATCAGACGACACTCATCTGATGGTGATTCCTACCCAACAACAAACACCTCCTCTGCCACCATTATTCAGCACTGTCGTGACAACCGTTCCCTTGATTGAACCCACAATCGAAACCCTAAAACTAGTATCAACCACCACCCTACAACCAGTACCAACCACCGCCCAAACGACTATCCCAACACCGCCACCGATCATCCAACAACCCGTACCAACCATCGCCCAAATGACTGTCCCGACACCACCACCGATCATCCAACAACCTGTACTAACCACCACCTCACAACTTGTACCATCCACAACCCCTCTAACACTCGTGGTAACACCTCCACCAACAACAGTACAACAAGTACCATCCACCTCCAATCTATTTCTCACGGTAAATGATCCACTTATTCAACACCTTGAAAAACAATTGGAGGTTCAGGCAAAACAGTTTGCAGCTTTAAAAACATCGATCACTCCTCCTGATACACGAGCCTACAGAGCATAGAAACGTGATGACTCCAAACTTCAAGAGACATACGCCAACATCTTAAGACTTATAGAGAAGCATAAAGAGTTCATTGCCGAAAAGGAAGCACGTGTTAAAGAAAACCATGCCTTCATCGAATCCATCAATGATACCATGACTAACATCATTCAGAGTGAAGTCAATTCATGTGTTCATCTGGAGCTTCCAGCACTACTAACTAAAGGCCTTACCGACCTTCAGTTAATGAAGACTTTGGAGACTCGATTAACCAAGATCGAGTTACCAAAAAAAGGCTTAACACAAGCTGCAGAGAGCTCTTGCTAAAGCAATACTGGAAGCTTCTAACACATCACCATTGGAAGACATTGAAGTTCCCCAATCTTCAAAGAAAAGGAAACGTCAGGAGCCTAAAAATGAAGATGAGGAAGAGGATGAGGAGGAGGAAGAACATTCTGAGAAGAATAAGGAAGAAGAAGAGGATGATGACGAGGATGAGGAAGAGGATGAGGATGTGAATGACGGGGAGGACGAGGATGAGGATAGTGATGGGGATGACGATGATGACAATGATGACGGTAATAGGATTGGTAAAGGTAAGGGAACAGGGAATGGTGATGATGGCAAAGGTGATAGTACTGATGACGAAGAATCTGAGGAATCTGAGAAAGGTGATGAGGATGAGGAAGAAATTGATGCCGGTACCAAAGAAAAGGTTGGTGATAAAGAACAAAAGGAGAGTGAACAGAAAAAAGAAGGCGAGCCTATGCATGAAGATGAACCGATACCATCTGTGGAACATCACTCTCCACCTCCAACACCTGTTCAGCATCACACAGACACAGACACAAGTTTGTCCTCTGAACCGGTTCCTACAACTGTTTCTCTAACAGCACCTATAGAACCTATGCACGAAGACGAACACATGCATGAAGACAAACCGATACCGTATGTTATACATCACTCTCCACCACCAACAACGGTTCAGCATTTCACCGATATGGATATTGAAGACACAAATCAACCAGATCCTGAGTTTGCTGACACATTCAATGTTTACGAGACTGTTCCAGCGCAACCATGGCCAAGCAGCAACTGTGCGTATAATCTCTGATCAAGAAAAGCAGGATCTTACACAATTTCTCAATATCCCAATCGATTTATCTGGATTTCTAATGGACAGATATGGAGTACCTACCATGGATCCAAATGCACTTCAAACGACGCTTAAAGATATAAACTTTTGGGATTCCATGCAGATTGCCAAAGATGAGGGAGAATATCACTTCAGTGAGCTCATGAAAGCAATGAAATCAACAACGTCAGGTGAACAAGCTCTAGTACTTCTTCCACTAATAGCTTCTGTCATTTCCGCAGCCAAGCACCTCCCAATGCAGTACTTTGTCAACAGTGATCTTGATTACTTAGAAAACGGCGCGAACAAGTATGCCACATCATTAACAATAGGCAAGGCAATAAACTTTGAGAATGTTCCTTGGATTGAAGATAAAATTCCAGACCTATGGAGCAAAAATCTTGTCAAGGCATACGATCCATATGCGGAATTAGGTATCTCTAATTGGTATGGCAAGAAGAGGTTGGCTTACAACTTCTTTAATCATGAGAAATCAGGTACACTCATAACTTCAAACTGTTGAATCACAATCATACAGGGAGTTACTTTTCTACATATATTCGGGTATTCTTACTTGAAAGATATCAGATTCAAACGAGATGACGGTAAGATTTATAGTGTAAGTGAAGGGGATCTCCAATTCCTACGTCTTAAAGATATTGAAGATTTTCTACTTCTCTTGGCTCAAGGCAAGGTCCCTCACCTAGAACCTGAAGTTGTCATTGCCTTAAGTTCCAACATTCGTCAATATACTCGAAGAGTTGTGATCAAGCATCAGGTTGAAGACTTACAACTTGGTGTAGAGAGTTATCAATCCAGGCTAAATCTACAACGACCTCACACAACGCCTTTGAGTCGCTATCACCAAGACAAGAAGCCATGCATGTGTACACTTAAACAAGAAATGGGCATCTTCTACTTGAATGAAGCAGAGGTCAAGAAATATACGAGACTATGAGAACTGCACAAATTCAGCGATGGTACTCTCAAGCACGTTCGTGACAAGCTGTTGATGCTCAATTCCAACCAAGGCCTTCCAGAAGTAAAATATCAATGGACAAGCAGGTTTAAACATAGTGCCAATTACACCATCCAGAAGATTGAGGAGAAGTTAAAGGAACGACAGTTAATACGCAGTCTGGAGTGATTCATGGGTGGCAGACCATATGGAGCTCACCACAGGCATATGGAACGATCCATTTAAAAGTGGTGATCGTATCACATCAGGTCAACTCCATACACTCACTTGTGAATATGTATATATAATATGTGCATTAGGCTTTTGTGGCTTGTTGTAGTGTGAAAGTATGATATTTTTCAAGAATTTCTCACGAGATTCTAAATCTTTCAAAATATATTGTACTCAAGCACTACAACTAACCCTCATTAAATTAAGGGGGAGCATTACTATGTTCTATGGCCATCAACCAATTTCATTTTGTTACCCAAAGACCGGTTAATCCATTAATATCTAAAATATTGATGGTTAACATTTTAGACAAGGGGAGAAAATGGGATTAAGGAGACTTGTAATTATACGTGGCTAAAAAATGAAAAAGGCTGAACAGATAATTCAACTTGATATGTGCTATGCATATGTTAAGGAGGAGCATTTTGCTGTCAAAAACACTGAAGGTACAAAAAATCTTGATATTTATATCACAGGTACCTCAGTGATCTTAAGGAATTTTCATGAAGACGAATACTTACCCAAAACACACTTAACTCACGACGGATGTTGTGGCAAAAGGGTGGTAGGATTAGTTACTAGTCCAATGATTCTTCCAGAACCGGAGGAATCTTCCCAAGGACAATTCCATAGTTAGAAAATAGAAGTCCTTAGCAAAGATGGGGAATGGATTGTAAACGTAGATGAATGCCGACCAAGTACTGATGCTAGCACTGGAACAATCACAACAAGGTGCTAGTGATGATGTATTGGTAAGCGTTGAAGGGGTCGAAGAATGAAAAAGAAATGTAAAGATAAAGGGTGTAAAGAAAGAAGCCATCCTTACAACTTAGGCAGAAACCGGGTCAACTCATCTTGAAGACAAAAGTATCATGGACCCAACGATGTGATGCACAACCCCTCCCAGCCAACTCAAATATTTCTCAAAAGATATTTGTTTTAATGTCACGGAGTTCAACATGTTATCTATTGGTTTATTCACTCCGAATAATTTGATATTGAAAAGGTGGCAATCCTCTCCAGCCTCCGCTCACCAAAACAAAATGCAGCATTGAGTCTAGAGCCATGACACCATCAAAAGTCTCATTAGGACACAATTTTAAAACAAGAAATATTTTTATGAGTTCTACGCAATATTCTTGTAATATTGCCAGAACATCTGAGTGATACAAAAGTATTACAATGAAGATGGAAATCCTGCTTGAGCCAACATCAAACAAGCTCATGGTAGGTGACACGTGCGGTTCTTTAAGAACTAATCTTGTGATAATTGGAAAGAAACGATGGTTTAACTCTTAGTTGGGATTAAATTTGTTCTAGGGCCTCTACGCAAAATCCAAGTGATCTTGCCAGAATACTCAGAGTGGCACTCTTTAGAGTTCATAGTGGAGAGTGGAAATCCTTCTAGTGTCAACATCAAACAACACTGCGGTAGGTGACAAGCAAGATTTTATTAGAATCAAGCTCGTGAAAACTGGAAAGAAACAATGGTGAAAATCTTAATTGAGATTCACTTGTTCCAGGTTCATGAATTGACGGCTCTAATAATAAGGATATATTTCTTATCCAAATGATTCACTCTTTATGTTCGCAGTCAGCTTTGGACGGTCGAATAAAGAGAACGGGTTTACCCGCGAAATCTTGTCAAGGAGATCTTTAATTAGAGATACCAGTCACAAGTACGATATTTATTATCGTCCAACCGCCTTCAACGACTGCAGGTAAAATGCTACCAAATCAAAATAAAATGTCAAAGCCATTTTATTTGTGTCTTATTATGTTGCTGCATTTGAAGACGGTGGCGTTGCGGTGTACCAGCTGAAGTCGTCCTCACATACTTATTCCTTCTACATCAAATATTTCAGCAAATTCAAGAAAGCGTGACCTAAAAGTCTTCCTCTGTATCAACTCTGAAACTTTCAAGAATTCAACAAAGAATAGGTATGTGGGACATGAAGTCACGAAGAGGCGAACATCACAAGAAGGCAAAGACTGTACGTGAAAGGCCAAAAGAACATGCTCTAAGCCAAAGCCTGATGGTAATCAACACATATTCACAATAATGAAGAAAAGAAAAAGAAGTAAAGAGAAAGTGGACTACGAGCACGAGAACGAAGATCTAACATGCTAGATTAGGACTTTGTAATTTGGTGTGACCTCCCTTTGGAGGAGATTGATGGAAATACGTTTTTCGTATTTAGAAAGTCTCGGTCACTCCAAATATAATTAAGGGCTCGCAGTATAGTTTAGTTATATTTTATGTTAGTCCGACGCATGAGCATGTTCATGGGCCGGAGGCCCAAGTCCACTAAGGGACTTGGGTATATAAACCCCTTTCCTTCATGGAAAGGGGTGTTGGTTGTTTTATTTCCACTTAATACATTTCACATATTTATCTCATCTCTCTCTACTTTCTCTCACTAGAAACATCAATCCTCTTGATAGATCATAGATTACCAAGAATCTACACTTAATTTTATGTTATTTATAAAAAGTATTGTGTTAAATTAATAAAAAGTTTAATGTTTGTGTTGAATTTTACATTAATTTTTCAATAAGTTTCGTGTTTGTTATGCGCATTACATAAGATGTTTAATGTGTTACTTACTTAAACACGACTAACATTATGCTAAACACATATACTATAACCAACGACACACTCAACAGCTTACATAACGTACAACAACGCTTTTTTAATCAGTTACAAAGGTAAGTTAATAACTAAGTTTTTATTTTACACAATGAATGGTAAACATATATTAAAAAGGAAATAACTTAATACAATATATTCATAAACATGGAATATTAAACTTATATTACAAACGTATCCGAATACATTTCATACCTGTTACTACAACCATAATACAGAAACATAAATTACCAACACTCTGAAACCTGGTTGTAGAAAGTGTCGAATTCTTCTCCAAAATGATCCTTGTGCAAATTCCAAGAACAAATATAATTTATTCTATCATCGTCTACAATACCGTTTATAATAAAAGGTTAGCAAAAAAAATGTTTATTACACACATACATCTTAAATTTGTACTTGGAATGTTAATAAAAAAACAGAAACTTACTTCGTTCCCAAAACGTCAACTTATCTTGCAACGGGATCAAAGTTGTGGCACCTTTCAACTTCACATCCGTCACCAAACTTCCATAAATACCAAATGCGTCTAACCATAGCTTATTATTGTTTTTGCCAACACGACAAACATGCCCGGTTCCAAGCTAAGTTTGTTTACAAGACTGTGCCAATTAACAAGCGGTAGTGGATATTCGTACTTGGTGTTACTACCTTCAACACGGACACGATTTACATTAAATTTGAACTTCCTCCCATTTGACTTGACAATTATGTTACCACACCACCCTAAACCCTGTATAAATTCAACAGCAATTTTTGCATATTTAACATATAACCAAAGTATTTAGTGTTGCATAAAATTTATTCATTTTATTTAATGTACTAAATATAAGAAAAAAAATGAAAGAAATATTAGATTGTAAAAATTAACATAATCTGTTCAATCAGGGGGTACGACAACACCACAAAATTAAACCGAGTGAATCTTCTGTTTACTCCATCGTAACCACTAGCTTCAATTCCATCTTCATAATACCCGGTAATATAAAAACTATCATCTCCTTCTTCAACAAAATGTAAAATTTCTACATTCTAGGTTCCTTTGTGCATAATCTATCCACCTTTGGCCAGCTAAATACCAATTTCTGGACTTTGGTTTAACTAAATCTACTTTATAGCATTTCCTATCTGGACCAGTGACATACACATTTGTAGACCCTATGTATTCATAGTCATTATACATATACGGGAGGTCCGACAAGTTTCAAAAAAGTGTCATATACATAAGTAATTGATATGTTTATAAAACAATCTAAAACTTTATGTAATTTTTAAATACACTACTACCTGTGCATCTGGAAATGTTTTATGGTCCATCCACGAAACAAATTCAGCAGGCATTTCACCGTCAAAGTATATAAAACCCTACATAACAAAAAAAACAATAAGTCAGACCATAAAAATGCTATCGTAATAAATGATAACTTTAACAATTACTATTTTGCAACCTAATTATGATAAGCACTATGGTTTTTTCCGATTATCATTCAACCAAAGTATCACCTCACGAGAGGATACATCAATATTGTAATTCCAGAATTATCAACGAGATCATCAGCATGCATTTCACCGTCAGAGTATATAAAACCCTTCATAACAAAAAAAACAATAAGTCAGACCATAAAAATGCTATCGTAATAAATGATAACTTTAACAATTACTATTTGGCAATCTAATTATGATAAGCACTATGTTTTTTCCGATTATCATTCAACCAAAGTATCACCTCACGAGAGGATACATCAATATTGTAATTCCAGAATTATCAACGAGATCATACATCACTATTGATGAAATTATATTCAGAGTGTAAATCGATATACACAATATCAAAGGCAAAAATTAGTATAGATTCAATCGAATTATCCAGTTTCTAATTTATCATAGGATACAAAAACGATGGGCAATATCATGACAAAGCTATTAGTTGAATAGGTTAAATAAAAACGATGTGCAATATTAAAATGATGATCAATATCATATTAAAAGTTTAGTAATTGAACATGGGATACCAGTTTTACACATGAGACTTTACAATAATTCATTTAGCTATTGTAATTAAAAGAACATAAACAATAATAAAAAAAACATACCACGAAATTAAGAAGACATTTTACTACAACCACATCGAGATAAAGAAACCACATAAAGAATAATACCAATAATATGAAATTTACAACAAATTCATTTAACTACACCAACATGATACGAGATAAAGAAAACACATAAACAATAATAAAAAATATACCACGAGATCAATAACACTTTCACGGAACCAATATATAAAACAAAGGTTTCATGTTTAAATATAAAATTATTATTAAATAAAAATTAAACCTAATTTTTGGGGGTTTATTGAATAAATAAATTTATAAACATGCAATAACAATAACCATCGATTAAACATATATTGATATAATTTACGAATACTAATTATAAAGATTTCTATCGATTAAGCATTTAACAAATGATTAAGAATATCCGGTCAAATATGATATAAATTAATAAAACTCAAAATCAAAATAAGATATACCTGATTGTGTGTGATGTTAAGAAGATCTGATTGTAAACTGTGTTTGTGTGTGTGTTTTTGGTTTTTAACTTCGGATGGTGCAATCAATGATAAGACCCGAATATAATCCTCTATTTTTAAGTGATATTTTATATATAACATTAAATTTGTTTTTAATAAAAATTTATTACAAAAATCTATACATAAAAAAATGAATGTGTGTTTGTTTTTTAGAATATTTTTTATATTTATTACAAAAATATTATTAACATTTTTTTTCTAAATAAATTGTTTTATAATAAAAACAATCAATGTAAAAATAGCAAAATACTCCTACTACTCCGTAGTTTAATCAGACAATACTACTACTTTTATCCGTTACATGATCTGTTATATATAACCCGTTCGTAAGCGTGAGATTGGAATCAACTTTATATTTATATTTTAAATCGAGTTTAATAAAAGTTAATCGCTTTTCATTAGTTTACCAAAAAAATTTACACGCAAAACTCGGCTCTTATAAAATCACAATGATGTGTTTCTTAAGGCCCCATGATTTCACGGGTCAATAAACTAGTTAGAAGATATATTTGATAGTTAGCTAAACCTATTAAAAAACACCACATACACTGATCATCCATTTCGACAAGAGTTGAAGAAACATAAAAGAATCAAACATATATACATAGCGTATTAGCTCTCAGAAAGTAATTCTCTTTAATTTGATATGCATTTTGATATATAAATCACTACTTTTTACAGCTATTTAAGTGGGTTATATTTTTTGAAATTTTTGTCATTTTTAACTTTAATTTTTTCTAGCTTAAAAGCTGAATTAGGCAAAACTTGAAACACGAAAGTCATAGATTTTTGGCAATTCTCTACACATAAATTTGAATTGTTCAAATCTGATGTCACATGAGTGATATATGATACGTTAAAAATGACGTTTTAGCTATATTGGTTGCGCACAAGATATTTGATGAAATGTATAACTTAGATTTTAGTGCTAAAATTGAACTAAATGCACAAATCTTTGTAGAAAAACACACAACTAATAATTTTATTCATGCAAGAGATGTTTTTCTTACAAAATGTACAACCCAAAAATTTGATTTGTATTTTATTTTATCATTTTAATTATAACCTAAAGTTTAAATAATAAACATGATCATATAGACTTAAATTCCGAAGACGGAATTTTTTTTAAGAAAATAACAATGTAATAACCCGAATTTATAACCTTTGTCTTAATTCATACGGTTAAATAATGCCAAAATTAGATAATAATATACGTAGTAGGGTAGTACCACTATAAGAGTGAAAGGAGTGATCACACCACCACACCAAAAAACACTTCGTCACGTCAGCTTTTTCACTTCCATATCCACACAAAAAACACATCGTACAATCACACCATTTCCACACCACCACACCAAATTTTCCACTTATTTTTATAAACTACCCTCAACAATTAATTTATTCAAATCCTAATCTACTTTCTTAATTCAAATAAAAAACATTACATCATAAATTAAATCCTAACATACCAAATTAAAAAAATACAAATGACATTAAATAAAAACATTAATCCTCCATTTCTTCATCTTCATCTTTATTTTGTAGCCGTCGTGCCCAAAGGTGTTCGATAATGTGTCGTTGAAGTGAAAGATGTTTATTTTTATCCGGTAACTCTTTTGTTTTGGTACGGATGGTTTCATGTCTATCTATTCACCGACGTTGCATTCTTGCCGATGGATTAACAAATAGATCA
This sequence comes from Glebionis coronaria, assembly GCA_025667525.1. Lineage (NCBI taxonomy): Eukaryota > Viridiplantae > Streptophyta > Magnoliopsida > Asterales > Asteraceae > Glebionis > Glebionis coronaria. Next base: position 424,506,095 of record CM046875.1, read on the forward strand.
TTCGAATCATCAATACGAAATTCGGCTTCATGTTCTTGACCAATCGCCATCTTTTGATCTTCTAAAATCATGTTATCCAATATGATGCAACTATACATGACTCTACTGATGGTGGTTACTCTGTATGATTGAGTCGGTTGACGTAATATTCCCCAACGACCTTGAAGAATAGCAAAAGCACGTTCGGCATCCTTTCTTGCTCCTTCTTGTTTCCGTTTAAAATTAATGTTTTTGGGTTGACTTGCAACCGAGAACGATTTCACAAAACTAGCCTACTGTGGGTAAATCCCGTCGGCTAAGTAATACCTGTTCTGAAACGTAACCCCATTTAATCTAAAGGAGCTACAGGTGCTACGTCATTAAGAAGGTCGTCAAATAACCGAGAAACATTTAAAACATTTATATCATTATTTGCACCCGCTACACCAAAAAAAATGCATTCCAAATCCGCAAATCCTGAGAAGCAACTGCTTCAAGCATAATTGTTGGGTATTTTTTTATCACCCCTCCCGTATTGTCCCTGCCATGATACTGAACAATTTCTCCATTCCCAGTGCATACAATCAATGCTTCCAAGCATTCCCGGAAAACCATGAACATTATTATGCCTCGCATAAATTTTATGAACGTCTTCAAGAGTGAGTTTTCTCAAATATTTGTTCATGTACAAATCAATAATACACATATTAAAGAAAAACAAACTTTCAGAATGATAACTTGATTTTACTCGGTTAAAAAGTTCTTTGTCGTGTGTCTCTTCGAATTGAAAAACTTGTGTTTTATGTGTGACTCAGTTTTATTTTGGTGAAACAAATAGTTGTCGTTGTAGTTTTTTTTAAATTAAAGGTGCAAAGCAATTAAAGTAAAAGTGAGTTAATTTAAATCTAAGTCTAATTAAAATAATGGTGCAAGTATTTAAAAAGGTGACTGAAATTAAAGGGCACTTAAAGTAAATGACGCAAATTTAAATCTATCTAAGGCAATCTTAAAACGCAACTAAAACTTAAACTAAAGCAAGACTAAAATAAAGCCAAGACAAATAATCTTAAAGTGCAATTAAAGTAAAAGCAGGAAAAATAAAGCTTAAAAATAAAAGACTGAAATTTACAAAGAAAACCAAAAAGAAACTTACAGAACCCTTGATTCGGAAGTTCAAAACTTCCGAATGAACAACCTTGATTCGGAACTTAGCCCTTGATTCGGAACTTTTAAGTTCTGAATGAAAAAAAAGATGTTGATCCGGAACTTTTAATGTTCCGGATGAAACACACTTGACTCGGAACTTATTGACCCGGAACTTGGTTCGGAAGATCTGGCTGATTCGGAACTTTGACCTTCGTCCGGAACTTTTAAGTTGATCCGGAACTTTTGAGTTCCGAATGAATCTTCTTGATCCGGAACTTTTTGAGTTCCGAATGAAGTCAATTGATCCGGAACTTTTGAGTTCCGAATGAACAAAGCTTGAGTCGGAAGTTTTTCCTTCGTCCGGAACTTTGAATGTTCCGGATGAACAAAGCTTGACTCGGAAGTTTTGCTGATCCTAAATTCTTCCGGATGAAACCCTTGACTCGGAACTTTGAAGTTCCGAATGAAAGCTTTCTCTCCTTCTTGGTTCGGAAGTTTCCTGGAAATACAGAAACACAAACAACTTCCCGAAGAACAAGGGAATCACAGAAATAATAGATCTAATCACAGATTAATCAAAATCAAAACACACGATTTAACTAAACTAATGACGAATCAACAGTTAAACATAAACAAACAATTAAAATCAACAAAATAAACAAATCTAACCACAATAATTGAAAACCCACTTGATCAAAATAAAGAACATGAACATGAACACAACATAAACATAAAAAAATCAAAGATTGAGAAAGGTAGATAGGAGATTAACATGATAAAATCAAGATTGACAAGAATTAAAATGAAAACTTACTTGGAATTAAATGGTAATTAAGGTGCAAAACATGTATTTAAAGTTGACAAGAAAAGTAAATGACAAGGTAATTAAAGGTGGAAGGACTAATTGTCACTATTAGCCAACAAGAAAGAAATGATTATCATCCTAATCTATATATAGGGGAGGATTAGGAAGCTTCCTCCCCTCTTTCCTTTTCTCTTAATTGCGTCATTAGGTCCCTCCTTCTTTTAATCTTCATTAATTGCATCATTAGTCCTTCTTTCTTTTAATCTTCATTAAACTTGGACTTTAAGGACTTTTGGCTTCGGGATTTCTTTTAACTCGTCTTTAGATTCTTCTATAAAAGTCCGTAAATGCCCGTGAATTCCCGTGTTTTCTCCACTTCTCACCTTTTCGTCCTAAATCACAACAAAAACACAAACCACGTATAATTCCGACATAAAAGACATAAAATACACGTTTTGGTCCGGTTATTATTGTAATTAAGTGGTAGAAAGGATGGGTGTTTACACACCTATCAAATCTCCTACACTTGACCATTGCAATGTCCTCATGCAATGCATTAGTTACAAAGCAAGATTATATTTTTCATCATAATTAATCCACGTTGGCCTTTATTAAAGAGATAGAAAATTAAAGACATACAAAATAAAGAAATCAAAAGCATACCTTGGGTTTTGGAAATGTCATGAATAATCATCATCCTCAAGTTTTCACTTTCTCCAAACCAAGCTTAAAAACGAGATCATTGTTATTATAAGTTAGTAAACTATCACGAACTCATGTGGGCCAATTATTCACTTAGACTCCCTTATTCCTATGTATCTCTTATATTTTATTATTGTCTTGAATGATCACGAGGATGCATTTTTGACTTATTTCGATAGTTATTAAGTCTGAAAATAAAGTGAACGATTTAATCAATAGTTAGCTAAAGGACAAAATCTTTTAAAACTGCTTCTCGGGACCTCATAAAGTTCATATCTTGGCATAACTCGCTTCGCGATTTGAGACCTTTCTCGGATCGATATTTGGCAGCGACTTCATACTTCAAACCTTGAGAGACGTTCATGAAATTATGGTCTTCTCTTCATAATGGAATTTCTTCACTTGAAGTTTTGAGAGATTCATACTTGGACCACGACTTCTTCATTTTTCTCCAATCTTTATTTTGGACTTTGATATACAACGATCCGCCTCCTTTTAGGACTTGGATCTATTTATCCTCATACCTTGTTAGGGTCTTTTCGGATACACTTCTCCATGACTTTTGGGGAGTATTTGCTTTTTGTCGTGTGTCTCGATCCTTCATATTGATTTTCGATAAATGATTCTTCACATCACTTTTGGATCTTTAGCAACAAAATATAGCCCTCATGCCTTGTTAGGGCCTTTTCAGACTCGCCAATCTTCGCATCCCTCTTCAATAAGTTATGCCTTGGCTATGAACTCTAATCCATACCGAGCAACTTTTAAACGATCTTGGGCTAGAAGCTAAGTAACTTTTCAAATCGTACAACCTTATTTATTAGCAGATAAATTATTAGCAAGCGATGGGAGAATAGGCTTATAATTAACTCACATAAATTCACGAAAGATTACAGAACTTATAATTGGCTCTATCATCTCTCGTTCTCCACAGTTTAAAATCTCAAGTAATGAGACTCGTGGATACTTAGCCTATTAAATCAAAGTTTTGGGTTTTCGAGTCGCCTATAGGATCTTGCAAATTCTTAGACTTTTTCAAGTTTAGAAATCGCGTTTTAAAGTTCCCTTGATAAACGACTCTCTAGGATCAATTATAGAAACTTGCGAAAAGTTCTTGTTCTTAACCCGTGAGAGTTAAGACTTTCGCGTTTTATAGCTCCCTATATAAAAGCCTAGCAAAACTTGACTTAAACACGTTAAGGATACTAGCTAGAGTAAACTTAGATAAGTAAACTCGGATTGAGTCAAAAGATTCACAACGTTTGAAAATTAAAACCACTTTATTAAAAATTTATTCTAATAAGGAATGAAAATAACTATTCAAAGGAAAAGACTAATAGGCCAAAATAGATCAAAAATTTTGAAAAATGTCGAAAAATTGATTTTCCTGTTAAAATGAGGACAAATACAAGGAAAAGACCACTTAACTTCGATAGAAGTCCCCCCTACACTTAAGATAAACATTGTCCTTAATGTTTAAGCATGTGGGAGTAAACTCCCCTACACTTAGGACATTGTGCACGTTGTTTAAATCTCGCTAAGGAAAAGACAACTAAAGAGATTCCTATTTTAATATTGAGAAAATATAAAATAGTGAATGGAAAAGAGTTTAGGATAGAACCGGGATAATGGAACACGGAATCACGGGTCGTCAAGAATCATTAAGAGTGGATCATTGAAGCTCGAATCCCTGATTAAGAAGTGAGGAGAGGAAATAGCAAACCAAAGGGTCTCCCCTATACTTATGGTAAAGAAAGCGAAAAGATAGATGCATGGGTTGCCTCCCAAGAAGCGCTTGGTTTTTGTTAACCGAGTCGTGAGCCTGACTCGACCTTGATCATCAACGGAAGAAGCATGAAACATATCCACCAGGATCAAAGACATAGTTTTCGTCCATCAATAAGCACGGGCTTAAGGCGAACATGGCAAGCCAAAGAAGAGTAGGCAAGGTTCCCTTAAGCAGTGATGGAGCATGGTGGGAGCAAGTATGGTGAGGTGCAAGCATGTCTTCAATAGTTCCAAAGATTTTTCCTTTTATTTCATCAGGTGGATACTAAGATGGCTTAAAGACTTCAATACCGGGGTCGAACACCTTTTCCTTTAGGGGAAAATAGCACTCAGGCTCAACCGAGTGTGAAGAAGATCCGCAAAGAAGCACAACCTCGTCCTCAGAAGGGGGACTAATAAGTGTGAAAACACTTATCCTTTTACCACTTATTTACAATAATAACAAGACCAAAACGTGTGATTTATGTCGTAAAAGTCGGAATTATGCGTGGTTTGTGTTTTTATTGTGTTTTAGGACCAAAATATGAAAAAGGAAGAAAACACGGGCTTTCACGGGCTTTTATCGAAGAAAACGGGAAAAGACGAAGTCAAAAGATCAAGAGTACAAAAAGAACGGAAGTCCAAGGCCTATTCTGAAGATTTATCGAAGAAAAAGTCTAAAGACGGAAGTTTAACGAAGTCGAAGAACTTAAGTCTAATAGAAGAAGAAAATTAAAAAGACAAGTTCAAATCCCGAGACGACAAAGACAAAGAATTAAAGTCGAGTCGAGAAAACGTGAAGAAAGCAAGAAAGAAGATGCAACACATGCACTCCTTCCACCTTCCCTATAAATACCCTCCTAATAGTCATTAGGAGAGAGTTAGCTAGTTAGTCTTTAATTTTAGTTTTTCACTTTTTAGAGAGAGAAAGTCTTAAACTTTCTCTCACAAGTTTCATCTTTTAATCTTTCAAGATTAAACATCTTTGTATTGCTTATTTTCATTAATCAAGTTCCATTTTAAGCTTTTAATCCTTAATCTCATTCTACTTTTCTTTGATTTAAGATTGATTTTGGTGTGATTATCAATAGATCCGTGTTGTTCTTAATGATTTCGTGCTTAAAAAGTTAATCTTTTGATCATTTCATAAGTTTTCATTTGATTAAGCTTTAAGACTTTTGTGCTTATTGGCTTATTTTTATGATTAGCTTATTTACTTTATAAAAATCTTCCTTAAAAAGTTTATGTTTTTATTGTTTAATCTAAAAAGTTGTTTGATTTCGAGTTAGATAAGTTGATTAGAGTGCTTATTTGATTCGGTTTTGTGTGATTCGTTTAGTTTTGGGAATAAGCTTGTCAAAATAGCTTATTTCTTGGCTTTTAACCGAATTCCACAATTTTAGGAAGGGGTACAACTCCCCTTTCCGATTGGTGATTCCGAACGGCCCCTTTCCCCTTTTTCCGATTGATCCAATCGGAAAAGGGTTTGTAAATTCCGACTGGCACCCCCAAGTATTCCGATCTAGCCACTGTTTCGCATTCCGATTGTGGTGTCTTTGATCATTCCGATTGATCTTATTTCTGGACTTTCCGATTGGATAATCTTGCCATTATTCCGATTTAGTGTGTTTTCAAACATTCCGATTGGTAGCCTAGCTCATATTCCGATTGCTCTAAATTTCACCATATTCCGATTTGGTCAAGTTTGCATATTCCGATTGTGGGCATTATCCTACATTCCGATTGGGACATCTTTTGGGGATTATTCCGATTGTGTGCATTTGTTTGATACTCCGATCCTTCTTTCTTTTAGTAATTTTCTAAGTGTTAGTTTTTATTAAGTGTTAAAGCATTTTTCTAATCTTATCTTTAAGTTTTCATCATTCTAGCTTTAATCTTTATTCTTCCATTTTACTCAACGACACTTTTAATTACTTGCTATTAGTTTAAAACAAACAAACCAAACCATTCTCTTGATTCACCAAAAGACGATTGAGTCGCACTTAAGACCGGTTTTCAATTCGAAAAGATTCGGACGATAAGATTTTATACCTAGCCAAAAGCAAGTATTAAATGGCGCCGCTGCCGGCTCTTTTCGTTACGATAAACGGTTTTTAGTGAGAGACGCATTGAATTTTGGGATCCGTTCTTTGAACGTTATTTTCCTTGCTTCAAAAATTTTCAAAAATCCAAAAAAAAATATAAAACTCTTCAAAAATACAAAAACATTTCAAAAATCATTAAAAAGCAATTCTTTTCCAAAGGTTTTGCACCAAAAAGATTATATAGATATATTCTTTGTGTATATTTTTCTTCTTCTGCAGGTGTATGCGTACTAGATCTTCGAACTATTCTGAGCCCGAGACTCGTGAAGATTTAGATATGGCTGGTGTTAATAACAACAATAATCACCCACCTCAACACAATTTGAATAACAACAACAACAACAACAACAACAATGTCCACCTACCTGATTTACGAACAATGGAGGAATTGTGTCAACCCACCATGAACGGACGCGGAGGCCCGATTGCGCAAATGCACGTCACAGCTCAGGAGTTTTCGTTGAAGCATCACATGATCCAGCAAGTACAAACGAACCCATTTCGTGGAATTCCGGATGATGATGCCAACAAACACCTCGACAAATTCATTACCATGACCCAAAGCATGAAGTGCTCCGGTGTTTCTATGGATGACCTTCGCCTCCAAATTTTTCCACACTCGCTTTCTCACCATGCCGAAAAATGGTTTGACCGTCTTCCTAAGAATTCTATTCATACGTGGAATGACATGACTCAACGCTTTTTATCGCGCTACTTTCCCCCATCCATGGTCACTAGCCTTCGTAACCAAATCAGTGGATTTATGCAAGAGAATGATGAATCGCTTTTCGATGCTTGGGAACGGTACAATGATTTGATCGACCGCTGTCCTAATCACAATATGCTCCCCGTCACTCTCATTGACACCTTCTACAATGGTCTCACTTTTCGTGATCGTGACACGATCAATGCCGCCACCGGTGGTATCTTTATGAAAAGGAGACCGGAGGAGTGCCGAGAGTTGATCGAAAACATGACTACTCACCACAAGAATTGGGATTCATCCGCATCCTCAAGATCTAATCAGAGAGTCAATGTTTCTTCTACTACCTCCAATCCTGAAATGTCTGAAATTTCTCGACAACTCGCTGAAATGAACAAGAATTTCATGGCCATGGCCACAAACCACTTTCAACAAGCTAAAGCCGTTGCTATTTCTTGTGACACATGTGGTGGCCCTCATTCTTACAATGATTGTCCTTCTACCCAAGGCAATTATTCTGAAAACGTTAACGCAGCTTACGGCACTTATCCCACGGGCGGCTATCAAGCCCGCCCGCAAGGAGACCGTGGCTTGCTAAGTTATCGTTCCAACAATTATCTTGCTCCTCCCGGTTTCCCTCCTGCAAACCAAAACCAACAACAAAACTATAACCGAAACAACCAATCCCAACCTCGTGCTCAAAATCAATATCAATCCCAAAGAAACCCATACCCAACTCAAGGAAAATCTCAAGCTTACCAAGCACCACCTCTCAATCAACCGATGGCAGTGAATCAAGACGTCGAGACGTTCATGAAGACTAATCGGGAGTTGGTGACGAATCTTCAGAGTCAATTTGTCAACTTGAAGAATGACATGGTGAAACAAGGGAGCGATATTCGAGCCGAGCTAAGGAATGATATGGCCAGACACAGCAATGAGATTAATGCTAACATGAAAAACTCTTTTAATAATCAAGCTGTTCATCTTCGTGATATGATTGGTTCGCTCATCCAAAGTAATCAACCCTCTTCTTCGGTTACTCTTCCGAGTAATACCGTTGCGAATCCAAGAGGGGAGATGAAAGCAATCACCACTCGTAGTAGAAAAGGTTATATGGAACCCGAGCTTCCTACACCTCCACTCGTGATTGTGAACAAGGAAAAAGAGCAACTTTCCTCACCTCCTTCACCTTCTACCCCCATTTCCCCACCACCCGTGGTTGTGAGTGATCCTATTCCCTTAAAGCCTTCTTCTTCATCCAATATACCTTATCCTTCAAGGTTGAGGAAAGAGAAGCAAAAGAGCAAGGATGATATTCAGGTTTCAAACTTCCTAAAAATGTTTAAACAATTGAATTTTAACATCTCCTTTGCCGAGGCTCTCGCTCACATGCCCAAATACGCTAGGATGTTTAAAGATCTTCTAAGTGATAAGGAAAAGCTTCTTGACATTGCTCAGACCCAACTTAATGAGAACTGCTCTGCAGTGCTCTTAAGGAAATTGCCCACCAAACTTGGTGATCCGGGTTGCTTCTTGATTCCTTGCAACTTCCCGGGAGTAGAGAAATGCATGGCCTTAGCCGATCTAGGTGCCAGTATAAACTTAATGCCTTTAAGTGTTTGGAAGCAATTATCTCTCCCCGAGCTAGTCCCCACCAAAATGACTTTGGAATTAGCTAACCGTACGGTTGCTTATCCAGTGGGGATAGCTGAAGATGTCTTTGTTGGCGTCGATAAATTCACCTTCCCGGCGGATTTTGTCGTCGTTAACTACGAGATGGATCCCCGTGTTCCATTAATCGTTGGACGTCCATTCCTGAGGACCGGTCGCACTCTCATTGATGTAGCCGCGGGCGAAATAATCATGAGAGTTGGTGACGATAAAATTGTCTTCAACATGGGTAAGATTTCTAAGCAACCTTATTCCTATGAGAGTGTTAATGCTATTGATGTTCTCGATGAGGCTTGTGAAGAACATTTTCATGATGCTTGCAAAAGTACTCTTTCTTCTCTACCCAATGTTGAGACCGTTGCCTCAATTGCTCCAGCATTGACTCCTTTTGGAGAAAGTGACTTGGATGATTTCGAAGCTAGCTTGGGTCCTCTCGATATTAAGTATGATAATTTGTCCACCAATTGGGATGAAGACATTCGTACTATTGAGAGACTTCTCAATGAGGACCCGTTGTCTCCTCCTTCTCCTAAAGAGGTGACTAATGATGATCCATCGTTAGTTTCACCATCTATTGAGGATCCTCCTACTCTTGAGCTTAAGGACCTACCGCCTCATCTTGAGTACGTTTTCCTGGAAGACGACGAGAAGTTACCGGTCATCATCGCTAAGGATCTGAAAGAAGACGAAAAAGCAAGACTTGTTGCCATATTGAAGAAGCATAAAAGAGCTATCGCTTGGAAAATCTCCGACATTCGTGGAATTGATCCTCACTTCTGCACACATAAAATTCTCATGGAGGACGACTTTAAGCCCACAATTCAAAGCCAACGAAGGGTGAATCCCAAAATCCATGAAGTCATCAAAAAAGAGGTTATCAAACTTCTTGATGCGGGTATGATTTACCCTATTTCGGATTCACCATGGGTTAGTCCAGTCCATTGTGTGCCTAAGAAAGGTGGAATCACCGTTGTGCCCAATGCAAACAACGAGTTGATTCCTACCCGTCTCGTTACTGGGTGGAGAGTTTGTATAGACTACCGCAAACTCAATGATGCCACGAGAAAGGATCATTTCCCTCTACCTTTTATGGACCAAATGCTTGAACGTCTAGCGGGTAATGAATATTACTGCTTTCTTGATGGTTTCTCGGGTTATTTTCAAATACCCATCGATCCCCAAGATCAAGAGAAGACAACATTCACTTGTCCCTTTGGCACATTTGCTTATAAACGAATGCCTTTTGGCTTATGCAATGCCCCCGGGACTTTCCAAAGGTGCATGTTGGCTATCTTCCATGATATGGTTGAACAAACCATGGAAGTCTTCATGGATGATTTCTCGGTCTTTGGGGATTCCTTCTCTTCTTGCCTTGCCAATTTGGAACGTATGCTTAAGCGGTGCGAAGACACTCGCCTTGTTCTGAATTGGGAAAAATGCCATTTTATGGTAAAAGAAGGCATTGTGCTAGGACACAAAATCTCTAAAGCCGGTCTTGAAGTCGACCGTGCTAAAGTAGATGTCATAGCCAAATTACCTCCACCTTCAACCGTGAAGGGTGTGAGAAGTTTTCTGGGTCATGCGGGCTTCTATCGTCGATTCATTCAGGATTTCTCTAAAATCGCTCGCCCGATGACCCACCTCTTGGAAAAGGATACTCCTTTTATCTTTTCTAAAGAGTGTCTCCAAGCCTTCAATCTTCTTAAGGATAAGCTAACTAAGGCACCGGTCTTGGTTACCCCTAATTGGGAGCTGCCTTTTGAATTGATGTGCGATGCTAGCGACTTTGCTATTGGTGCGGTTTTGGGCCAACGAGTGAATAAACACTTCCAACCAATCCACTATGCTAGCAAAACAATGACGGGGGCTCAACTGCATTATACGACAACCGAAAAGAGCTTTTAGCTGTTGTCTATGCTTTTGAGAAATTTCGCCCCTATCTTGTTTTATCCCCCACCATCGTATACACGGACCATTCCGCGTTGAAGTACTTGATGACAAAGCATGATGCTAAGCCAAGACTTCTTCGCTGGGTTTTACTCCTTCAAGAATTCAACATTGAAATTCGTGACAAGAAGGGCGCAGAAAACCTGGCCGCGGATCATCTGAGTCGACTTGAGGATCCATATCAAGGGGATCATCCGAACAAAGAGATCAATGACTCTTTCCCCCTTGAGACCTTAAAGTCTATAAATCTCAATCTTGATGACACCCCGTGGTTTGCAGACATTGCAAACTACCTAGCGGGTGGTATTCTCATCAAAGGGTTAACATCCCAACAAAAGAAGAAGTTCTTGAATGATGTTAAGACTTACTTTTGAGATGACCCTTATCTATTCAAACAGTGTGCTGATCTGATTATTCGTCGATGTGTTGACGGACCGGCAGCTTTTGACATCCTCCAAGCTTGCCACAAAGGACCCACCGGTGGTCACTTTGGTCCCAACTACACCGCTAAGAAAGTGTTTGATTCTGGATTCTATTGGCCCACCTTTTATCGTGACGCTCACGAAATGGTTAAGCATTGTGATGCTTGCCAACGTCAAGGCAAGATCACACATAAGGATGAGATGCCTCAAAATTTCATACAGGAATGTGAAATCTTTGATGTTTGGGGCATCGACTTTATGGGGCCATTTCCATCATCCAAAGGGAACAAGTACATCCTCGTCGCTGTCGACTATGTTTCTAAATGGGTTGAAGCTAAGGCTCTTCCTACGAATGATGCGAGGGTGGTTGTGAACTTTTTGAAGCAGCTTTTCGCTCGATTTGGCGTGCCTCGTGCTATTATCAGTGACCGCGGGACTCATTTTTGCAACGATCAATTTACAAGAGTCATGGCAAAGTATGGTGTCACTCACCGTCTTTCCACCGCCTATCATCCCCAAACCAATGGGCAAGCCGAGATATCCAACCGTGGCTTGAAGAGAATTTTGGAGCGTACTGTGGGAGAGCATCGCGCCGCGTGGGCTGATAAGTTAGATGATGCTCTGTGGGATTTTCGTACTGCTTACAAGACCCCGATCGGTTGTACACCTTATCGTCTTGTGTACGGGAAAGCTTGCCACCTACCCATCGAGCTGGAACATAAGGCGCACTGGGCCTTGAAGTGGGCTAACTTCGACATCAACAAAGCCGGTGATCATCGCAAGATTCAACTCAACAAGCTCAACGAACTAAGGAATGAAGCTTATGAGAACTCGCTGATCTACAAGGAGAAGACCAAGATCATTCATGACGCTAAAATCAAGAACCGAGAGTTCCACGTTGGTGATCAAGTCTTACTCTTTAACTCTCGGTTGAAGATCTTCTCTGGCAAGTTGAAGAGCCGCTGGTCTGGTCCATTCACCGTCGCCAGAGTCTTTCCTTATGGGACCATTGAGCTTTCTCAGCCGAATGGGCCCAATTTCAAGGTGAATGGCCAGCGTCTGAAGCTGTACTTTGGTGAGGACATCTCTCAAGAGATGATTCCATCCCTCACCACGTTCCCCATGAACTAAAATTGGGTCGAGTCAGGCTCATGACTCGGTGAACAAAAACAAGCGCTTCTCGGGAGGCAACCCGTGTTCTATCCTTTACTGCGTTCATAATAAGTGTCGGGGGAGCCCCGCATATGTTTGTTGTCTTGTTTCTTGTGCTGTGTAGGGATTAAAAGCTTCAAAGATCCACCTTGATGACTTTTGACGAACCGTGATACCGTGTTCCCATCTTCCCGGTTCTATCCTAAACTCCTGTGATTCAATATTTCATATTCTATATGTTCACATTGAATTCACTTTAGTTGTCCTTTCCTTAGCAAGATTTAAACAAAGTGCACAATGTCCTAAGTGTAGGGGAGTTTACTCCCACGTGCTTAAACATTGAGGACAATGTTTATCTCAAGTGTAGGGGGGACTTCTATCGAAGTAAGTGGTCTTTTCCATGAATTTGCCCTCATTTTAACCGGAAAATTTGATTTTTCGACATTTTTCAAAATTTTTAATCTATTCTGGCCTAGTTGTATAGTTGTATTTGCCTTTGTATTTTTAGTTTCTTTCCATTGCTAGAATAAATTTTTAATAAAGTGGTTTTAGATTTTTCTTAGTCATGAACATTTTGACTCAACCCGAGTTTACTTGCCTAAGTCTACTCTAGCTAGTATCCTTAACATGTTTAAATCAAGTTTTGCTAGGCTTTTATATAGGGAGCTTTAAAACGCGAAAGTCTTAACTCTCACGGGTTAAGAACAAGAACTTTTCGCAAGTTCCTATAATTGATCCTAGAGAGTCATTTATCAAGGGAACTTTAAAATGAGATTTCTAAACTTGAAAGAGTCTAAGAATTTGCAAGATCCTATAGGCGACTCAAAAACCCAAAACTTTGATTTAATAGGCTAAGCATCCACGAGTCTCATTCCTTGAGATTTTAAATTGTGGAGAACGAGAGATGATAGAGCCAATTATAAGTTCGGTATTCTTTCGTGAATTTATGTGAGTTAATTATAAGCCTATTCTCCCTCCACTTGTTAATAAAATTATCTGCAATAAATAAGGTTGTACGATTTAAAAGGTTACTTAGCTTCTAGCCCCAGATCGTTTAAAAGTTTCTCGGTACGGATTAGAGTTCATAGCCAAGGCATAACTTATTGAAGCGGGATGCGAAGATTGGCGAGTCCGAAAAGGCCCTAACAAGGCATGAGGGCTACATTTTGTTGCTAAAGATCCAAAAGTGATGTGAAGAATCATTTATCAAAAATCAATATGAAGGATCGAGACACACGATGAAAAGCAAAAACTCCCCAAAAGTCATGGAGAAGTCTATCCGAAAAGACCCTAACAAGGTATGAGGATAAATAGATCCAAGTCCTAAAAGGAGGCGGATCGTTGTATATCAAAGTCCAAAATAAAGATTGGAGAAAAATGAAGAAGTCGTGGTCCAAAGTTGAAGAATCTCTCAAAACTTCAAGTGAAGAAATTCCTATTATGAAGAGAAGACCATAATTTCAATAACGTCTCTCAAGATTCGAAGTATGAAGTCGCTGCCAAATATCGGTCCGAGAAAGGTCTCAAATCGTGAAGCGAGTTATGCCAAGATATGAACTTTATGAGGTCCCGAGAAGCAGTTTTAAAAGATTTGGTCCTTTAGCTAACTATTGATTAAATCGTTCACCTTATTTTCGGACTAAATAATTATCGAAATAAGTCAAACAATGCATCTTCGTGATCATTCAAGACAAAAATAAAATATAAGAGATACACCTAGGAATAAGGGAGTCTAAGTGAATAATTAGCCCACATGAGTTCATGTTTGTTTACTAACTTATAATAACAATGATCTCATTTTTAAGCTTGGTATGGGGAACGTGAAACTTGAGGATGATAAATATTCATGGCCGCCAAAACCCAATGTAAGTTTTTAATTTCTTTACTTATTTCTATCTTTTATATTTAGTATTTAATAAAGGCCAAGGTGGGTTATTTATGATGGAAAATGTAAACCGTGCTTTAAAATTAATGCATTGCATGAGGGCATTGCAATGGTCAAGTGTAGGGGATTTAATAAGTGTGAAAACACTTATCCTTTTACCACTTATTTACAATAATAACAAGACCAAAACGTGTGATTTATGTCGTAAAAGTCGGAATTATGCGTGGTTTGTGTTTTTATTGTGTTTTAGGACCAAAATATGAAAAAGGAAGAAAACACGGGCTTTCACGGGCTTTTATCGAAGAAAACGGGAAAAGACGAAGTCAAAAGATCAAGAGTACAAAAAGAACGGAAGTCCAAGGCCTATTCTGAAGATTTATCGAAGAAAAAGTCTAAAGACGGAAGTTTAACGAAGTCGAAGAACTTAAGTCTAATAGAAGAAGAAAATTAAAAAGACAAGTTCAAATCCCGAGACGACAAAGACAAAGAATTAAAGTCGAGTCGAGAAAACGTGAAGAAAGCAAGAAAGAAGATGCAACACATGCACTCCTTCCACCTTCCCTATAAATACCCTCCTAATAGTCATTAGGAGAGAGTTAGCTAGTTAGTCTTTAATTTTAGTTTTTCACTTTTTAGAGAGAGAAAGTCTTAAACTTTCTCTCACTAGTTTCATCTTTTAATCTTTCAAGATTAAACATCTTTGTATTGCTTATTTTCATTAATCAAGTTCCATTTTAAGCTTTTAATCCTTAATCTCATTCTACTTTTCTTTGATTTAAGATTGATTTTGGTGCGATTATCAATAGATCCGTGTTGTTCTTAATGATTTCGTGCTTAAAAAGTTAATCTTTTGATCATTTCATAAGTTTTCATTTGATTATGCTTTAAGACTTTTGTGCTTATTGGCTTATTTTTATGATTAGCTTATTTACTTTATAAAAATCTTCCTTAAAAAGTTTATGTTTTTATTGTTTAATCTAAAAAGTTGTTTGATTTCGAGTTAGATAAGTTGATTAGAGTGCTTATTTGATTCGGTTTTGTGTGATTCGTTTAGTTTTGGGAATAAGCTTGTCAAAATAGCTTATTTCTTGGCTTTTAACCGAATTCCACAATTTTAGGAAGGGGTACAACTCCCCTTTCCGATTGGTGATTCCGAACGGCCCCTTTCCCCTTTTTCCGATTGATCCAATCGGAAAAAGGGTTTGTAAATTCCGACTGGCACCCCCAAGTATTCCGATCTAGCCATTGTTTCGCATTCCGATTGTGGTGTCTTTGATCATTCCGATTGATCTTATTTCTGGACTTTCCGATTGGATAATCTTGCCATTATTCCGATTTAGTGTGTTTTCAAACATTCTGATTGGTAGCCTAGCTCATATTCCGATTGCTCTAAATTTCACCATATTCCGATTTGGTCAAGTTTGCATATTCCGATTGTGGGCATTATCCTACATTCCGATTGGGACATCTTTTGGGGATTATTCCGATTGTGTGCATTTGTTTGATACTCCGATCCTTCTTTCTTTTAGTAATTTTCTAAGTGTTAGTTTTTATTAAGTGTTAAAGCATTTTTCTAATCTTATCTTTAAGTTTTCATCATTCTAGCTTTAATCTTTATTCTTCCATTTTACTCAACGACACTTTTAATTACTTGCTATTAGTTTAAAACAAACAAACCAAACCATTCTCTTGATTCACCAAAAGACGATTGAGTCGCACTTAAGACCGGTTTTCAATCCAAAAAGATTCGGACGATAAGATTTTATACCTAGCCAAAAGCAAGTATTAGGGACAAAGAGGTGTCAAATCATATGTGCAACGGATTTCGGTGTTGACTGGTTTCTTCTCCTTAGAAAGAATGTGCTTCAAATCCAAAGTAGGATCAAGACGATAATCTTCAAAGTCATAAGGAGGAGCATCACTCTCATGAGGGAAGTAAGTGTTGAGAAATTCAGAGAAATCTTCCTCAAATGAATAATCGTCCAAAGTAGGATCGAGTGATGGCGGAGGATCTTCATCATGTCAAGAATCGCTCGAAAGAGTATCAGCCTCCTCAAAATCATCGAAAGTGGGCAACTCGGGATACTCAGAAGTACAATCAAAATCATCCGAGTCTGAGCTAGAATCATCATCATCATAAGCATCGAAAACCGGTGGAGAATCATAAATGGGAGAAGTGTCTAAAGTAGGGAGAGAATCATCCACATCATCATTAAAAAGTGGATTATCAATGCAAGAGTCGAATAGAGGATTGTCGTAGATGACAAAGTCATCGAGCACATTTATCATATTCACTGATTCTCGTCCAAAAGATTTGCCTGTAAGCTTCCCCATTTTAAAAACTTTTGAATCATCCCTGACTCGTAAGGTTAACTCACCTTCGGCCACATCAACTAAAGCTCGTCCGGTTCTTAAAAATGGCCGACCAAGTATTAAAGGAATACGAGGGTCCATTTCATAATCAACTACGACAAAATCGACCGGGAAAGTAAATGTGCCAACTTTGATAAACACGTCTTCGGCTATACCAACAGGGTAAACGAGAGTGCGATTTGCAAGTTCGAGAGTCATCTTTGTTGGAATGAGGTCGGGCAATGATAGTGTTTTCCAAACACTCAAAGGCATCAAAATAATACTAGCCCCGAGATCAGCAAGGGCAGTAAATTATTCAGTTTTGTTGAACACGCAAGGCAACACAAAACGACCGAGATCTCCAAGCTTTTCCGGTAATTCTTTAAGAATAACTGCTGAGTAGTTTTCATTTAAGCGTGTGTTGGCGAGTTCAATCAGCTTCTCCTTCTTGCTAAGCAATTCCTTGAATGCTTTGACAAATTTCGACATGTGGCAAAGTGCTTCAACAAGGCTAATGTTGATGGTCATTTGAGATAGCATATTCACATATTTCAATACTTGACAGTCATTCTTGGTTAGCTCGTTGGTCTTGCCTATGCGAGAAGGGTATGGGATTCTAGGTTTATAGGTGGAAGGTGAAGGTGTAGTCGGTAAAGGTTGGGATGTTGAAGGGTCCTTCCTGGAGACATCGTCATGACGAGGCGGAGACGGTAATGGTGCACTAATACTAGGTGTAGGAGGAGTAGGGATACATGGTGGTGGAGGAGGTGTAGATGATGGGGGTGGGATTGGTGGTCCTATGATGGTGACTCCACTACGGGTAGTAATAGCACTCACATTGGCTCGCGGATTAGTGACGGTGTTTGAAGGTAGAGAACTCGAAGAAGAAGGTTGAGCTTCGGGCAAGAAACTAGCCAACAGATTCTTTAATTCAGTCGTTTGAGTGCTGAAGGAGGATTGAATATTATCGCGAACCTCGGTTCTAATGTCATTACCTTGCTTCATGATATCTCCTTTCAGATTGATAATTTGGCTTTGCAGATTCTTGATTTGCTCACCTTGGGTTCTCATGACGGCTTCAACATCGGGAATAATGGGTGGGGTTTGTTGGGTGGGTGGGTGATAAGGATTAGAAGCTCTTGGTGGGATTTGGTTGCTCCTATTGTAGTTGTTGGCGGGGTTTTGGTTTTGAGGAGAAAAATCGGGTGAAAGGTAGTTGTTGGAACGGTAGCTCAGCAGATTTCTATCCCCTTGTTGTCGAGCTTGGTAATTTTCCGGTGAATAATTACCGTAAGCAGCATACACATTTTCCGGATTTCCTTGAGTCGAAGGACAATCGGTGTATGGGTGAGGACCGCCACATGTTTCACAAGGATTAGCAACCGCTTTAACTTGTTGTTGTTGTTGGTTTGAAGCTAGAAGCGTAATACTTTTGCTCATTTCAGTCATCATGCGGGTGAGTTTGGTCATCTCAGGGTTTGCTAAGGTAGAGGAAACATTGACTCTCGGGTTGTTCCTTGAAGAAGCAGAGGAATCCCAGTTTTTGTGGTGAGTAGTCATGTTCTCAATTAACTCTCTACACTCCTCGGGTCTCCTTTTCATGAATGTGCCACCGGCGGCTGCATTAATCGTATCACGATCTTGAAAAGTCAAACCATTGTAGAAAGTATCGATTAAGGTCACAGGGAGCATGTTGTGGTTTGGACAACGATCAATCAAGACATTATATCTCTCCCAAGCATCAAAAAGAGATTCATCGGGATCTTGCATGAAACCGCTGATTTGATTGCGAAGGCTCGTGACCATGGATGGTGGAAAGTAGCGCGACAAAAAGCGTTGAGTCATGTCATCCCAAGTGTGAATAGAATTCTTCGGGAGACGATCAAACCATTTCTCGGCATGATGTAATAAAGTGTGTGGAAAGAGTTGTAGGCGAAGTTCATCCATTGTGGCACCAGCTAACTTCATGCTTTGGGTGATTGTAATGAACTTGTCGAGGTGTTTGTTGGCATCATCATCAGGCAATCCACGGAATGGGTTTGTTTGCACTTGCTGAATCATGTGGTGCTTCAACGAAAACTCAGGAGCGTTGATTTGCATTGGCGCAATCGGTCCTCCTCGTCCAAACATGGTTGGTTGACAAAGCTCCTCCATGGTCCGAAGATCGGGCTGTGGAAGAGCATTGTTGTTATTATTAGGGTGCGGTGGATTATTGTTGTTAACACCAGACATAGCTAAATCTTCCTGAGGCTCGGGCTCTTGATAATTAGAAGATCTAGTACGCATGCACCTACAAAGACAAAAGAAAAAGAAACCAAACACAAAAACAATATATATACACAATAAAGATAAAATCTTTTTGGATTTTTGAAATTTTAATTTTTATGGATTTTTATCAATTTTTTTTTTAATTTTTATGGTTTTTTAATTTTTTATGCAAGAAAAATAACGCTCACAAGTGAACGGATCCCAAAAAAGCAACGCGTCTCTCACAGAAAACCGTTAATCTTTACGAAAAGAGCCGGCAGCGGCGCCATTTGATAACTTGATTTTACTCGGTTAAAAAGTTCTTTGTCGTGTGTCTCTTCGAATTGAAAAATTTGTGTTTTATGTGTGACTCAGTTTTATTTTGGTGAAACAAATAGTTGTCGTTGTAGTTTTTTTAAAATTAAAGGTGCAAAGCAATTAAAGTAAAAGTGCGTTAATTTAAATCTAAGTCTAATTAAAATAATGGTGCAAGTATTTAAAAACGTACCTGAAATTAAAGGGCACTTAAAGTAAATGACACAAATTTAAATCTATCTAAGGCAATCTTAAAACGCAACTAAAACTTAAACTAAGGCAAGACTAAAATAAAGCTAAGACAAATAATCTTAAAGTTCAATTAAAGTAAAAGCAGGAAAAATAAAGCTTAAAAATAAAAGACTGAAATTTACAAAGAAAACCAAAAAGAAACTTACAGAACCCTTGATTCGGAAGTTCAAAACTTCCGAATGAACAAACTTGATTCGGAACTTAGCCCTTGATTCGGAACTTTTAAGTTCCGAATGAACAAAAAGATGTTGATCCGGAACTTTTAATGTTCCGGATGAAACACTCTTGACTCGGAACTTATTGACCCGGAACTTGGTTCGGAAGATCTGGCTGATTCGGAACTTTGACCTTCGTCCGGAACTTTTAAGTTGATCCGGAACTTTTGAGTTCCGAATGAATCTTCTTGATCCAGAACTTTTTGAGTTCCGAATGAAGTCAATTGATCCGGAACTTTTGAGTTCCAAATGAACAAAGCTTGAGTCGGAAGTTTTTCCTTCGTCCGGAACTTTGATTGTTCTGGATGAACAAAGCTTGACTCGGAAGTTTTGCTGATCCTAAATTCTTCCGGATGAAACCCTTGACTCGGAACTTTGAAGTTCCGAATGAAAGCTTTCTCTCCTTCTTGGTTCGGAAGTTTCCTGGAAATACAGAAACACAAACAACTTCCCGAAGAACAAGGGAATCACAGAAATAATATATCTAATCACAGATTAATCAAAATCAAAACACACGATTTAACTAAACTAATGACGAATCAACAGTTAAACATAAACAAACAATTAAAATCAACAAAATAAACAAATCTAACCACAATAATTGAAAACCCACTTGATCAAAATAAAGAACATGAACATGAACACAACATAAACATAAAAAAATCAAAGATTGAGAAAGGTAGATAGGAGATTAACAAGATAAAATAAAGATTGACAAGAATTAAAATGAAAACTTACTTGGAATTAAATGGTAATTAAGGTGCAAAACATGTATTTAAAGTTGACAAGAAAAGTAAATGACAAGGTAATTAAAGGTGGAAGGACTAATTGTCACTATTAGCCAACAAGAAAGAAATGATTATCATCCTAATCTATATATAGGGGAGGATTAGGAAGCTTCCTCCCCTCTTTCCTTTTCTCTTAATTGCGTCATTAGGTCCCTCCTTCTTTTAATCTTCATTAATTGCATCATTAGTCCTTCTTTCTTTTAATCTTCATTAAACTTGGACTTTAAGGACTTTTGGCTTCGGGATTTCTTTGAACTCGTCTTTAAATTCTTCAATAAAAGTCCGTAAATGCCCGTGAATTCCCGTGTTTTCTCCACTTCTCACCTTTTCGTCCTAAATCACAATAAAAACACAAACCACGCATAATTCCGACATAAAAGACATAAAATACACGTTTTGGTCCGGTTATTATTGTAATTAAGTGGTAGAATGGATGGGTGTTTACACACCTATCACAGAAACAGTACGTTAGGCCAATTACAAGTATTCATCAAACTGGCCGGGCACGCTGCCGTATGCCAGTTGGCGTATGGCGGCTTTGAATTTAAGAATAACACTTGCACTCATTCGATCGGTAGCATCGGGCCAAACTCTAAAGTAATCAAAGTGTTTTGAAAGAGGATCCGCCATATAATGTTCAATATCATGGAAATTTTTTAAAAATAATGTTCGACTCATACGATATCTTTTACGAAAAATGTGTAATGGATACTTACAAGGCTCGTCAAAGTAATCCGCCATCAAACGAACTTCGGCATTCTTACGATTATGTTCAATAACATTTCGGGTGAGCTGGAGTTTGTTTTCTTGTTCTTGCAAGTAATTATAATAATTATAAACAGTAACCAACATATCAATGTCGGTTTCATTATCATTGTCAAACACGGAAGGTCGGAACGCTATTTTTTTGTGTGTGTGTAACATTTGTGTTTGTGTAATGTTATAATGAAGTTAGGTTTTTATCTATAGAGGAGTTTCAAAAACTAGCCGTTATAGGCGTTTTCTTAAAAAAAAATTTGAAAAAATTAAAACCAAACGGTAATATAGCCGTTTGTGGGTAGTTTTTGACAAAAGTGAAAAACAAATGTTTGAATCCAAAAGTGCGGCAAGGAGGAAAATGAATTTTTAATACACTTTTCACGCGAGTGGCTGTGGCCACGGTGTGGTTCACACGGATGATCACGGTGCGGTCACGCCGACCAACGTCGGGCAACGCAGACCCACGCCGTGACTATTCCGTTTGCTCTAAGTAAAAGTTATGATATGCTTTAGGAGATTAAATATTAATTATGTATTTAATGGAGATTACTACATACTATGTTAATGAAAAAATGTACTCCCTCCGTCTCAAAATAAGTATTCACTTTTAACTTTCAGAGTCTTTTTTCCGCAAATTTGTCCGCAAATTTGTCCGCAAATATGTTTGTTTGTGTTATACGATACTTGATAAACATTATACCAATCGAAAGTACATTTAAAACTCTATCCATTCGTATATATTATGTAACACCCCATTTTGGAAATGGAATATTACGCATAATCATGGCGTGTCATCAAAGCATACAAGGATAAATGTCTAAGCATTATTCAACCATAAAAGGGAAATACCGGAATCAAACATCGGTACCCCAAAGTAAAGCTCATCACACACAAACATAAATACTGTAAAAGGAAAGGACGAAACAATGTCCAAAGCAACTGTATCAAAGTAAAGGAAATGCATAAAGTAAAGAAAGACAGTAAAGCTTCCAGTCCATATGCACCTACGTTTGAGATCTACGAGCGTCCCTGAGTACCTGCCGTTTTGGGAACATGAAAAGGAAAACGGCTGAGCAAGACGCTCAGTGCACGGATGTACAATATAGCATGAAATAGGATAAGCATGTAACATATAACAGCGGAAGACTAAGTACTGAGTAAACTGGTTAAGTATCAAGAAAACTGGTTTTATAGTTTGAAAAGCCTTATGTTTATCTTGTGAAAACTGTTTTAACATATATATACCATAGCCCATATAGGTCATGAAAAGGTCACGTGCATGAATACTTGGAGGGGTGACCTCATCATGCTGATTAGAGGGGATGCCTCTAATTAATATACTGGTTTGGGTAGGAGGGATCAGCTCCTTGTGAAGGGTGCAAGGCACACACCACATTCACCATGATAAACTGAATAAAACATGTAACTAGGATGCACCCATACGCCCCACATGATATAATAATATGGCCAAAACTGAAAGGGACGCCACGAGCAATCACTCCGCCGTGGGGAAGTCATAACATCGGTGCCTCCAATGCTATGGTTATGGTACCTCCATAACTAGGTGAAACTGGTCATGCTTGTATATGGCTATAGATTATGCTAAATTAACATAAGCAGTTCAAAACAATAAAACAAATGCTGGGGAAAACAGTTGGCTGCATACGGGGAAATCCTAATAAGGAAAGAATGTCCATACTGAAAGGACGGGAATCCGTACCTCAAGTCCAGTGAATGAACGGAAGAAAGACTCCTACTTCTGGATCACTAACGCTACATGAATACACACGTGTATAAGTATCGATTCACTGATTACGTACTGGGTTTTATGTCTCATATTAGCTGATTTAGTATGTTTTAGGTCCTGGTTCACTGTTTTAAAGCCTTAAAATGTGTTTATCTAGTATTCTGATTAATCTGTTTAAGTATTACTGGCGATTCATGTATTAATATACTTACTGTATAATAATAAGTAACTTTCCAAAAATAGCAGGTTTCCAAAAATAGAAAGTTTCCAAAAATAGAAAGTTTCCAAAAATAGAAAGTTTCCAAAAATAGAAAGTTTCCAAAAATAGAAAGTTTCCAAAAATAGAAAGTTTCCAAAAATAGAAAGTTTCCAAAAATAGAAAGTTTCCAAAAATAGAAAGTTTCCTAAAATAGAATTTACTGCTTAAAATAGATTAGTTTCTAAAAATAGAAAGTTTCCAAAAATAGATCAGCTGCCTTAATTAAATAAGTTTCCATATATAGAAGGTTTCCATGATTAGATTAGCTGCCTGAAATAGATTGATTTCCATATATAGAAGGTTTCCATAATTAGATTAGTTGCCTTATTTAATTAAGTTTCTATAAATAGAAGTTTCCATAATTAGAATTAAGCTGATTACATAAGCTAACATATAAGTCTAAGTGTTATAAGCTTATTTCTTAAGTCATATGATATAGTGTATAGTTTAATTATTATTTCATGTATTTTAATTAAACTATAGGTTAAGCATTTTAATTAAAGTATAACATGTTTTAATTAAAATGAAATGAAAATACTTAGGTTAAAATGTGTATTATTATTAATAATAATATAACCCAAGTCATGTCTAAATTAATTAATTATAGGCATGTTTTAATAATTATTTAATTTATAACTTATAACATAAAATACTTAGGTTAAATTAATGTCATGTTAAACTAATAATTAAAATAACCTAAGTCATGATTTAATTAATATTTCATGTTATTAATTTATTATATCCTAAGTTCATGATTCATAAAAATTAACATGTAACATAGATCATGATTTAACCAACGAACCATGAATCGGGCATGAATTCGACACCGTACCCCGAGCCAAACCCGGGGCACATGTGTCCCCTTGCTGCCGTGGGTCCCACATGAGCCAACCAAGACCAAAAATGGTCTTGGTGGTGGCGGCAATAGCAAACCAAACCCCCCTCGGGTTTGTTTGCTAGGCGGCCAAAACAAACATCCCTTTTAAATCATTCTTTGATTTTATTTAATACCAAAACATGTTAGATCAATGATTAATTACCTTGTTTAAATAAGAAAATAATAACATGTTCATGAAAATAATCAAAGATTAAAAGAATTAAAAAGAATTAAAAAGAAGGGTTAGAAAGGTATACCACTATGTAGCTTGGAAAAGGATGAACAAACACGGTTTCTAACACTTGTTTTTAAGATCAAAATCAAACAAACACCCTCCAATGGTGGTGTGAAGGTGGCGGCACAAAGAGGAGAAAAAGGAGGAGGAGAAAACTCTTTTAGGGTTTTTTGTTTATTTTCTTGAAAGTGAAAAATGAAAACATGTTTTTACTCTTTACCCCCCTTTACTTGTAAAGTCCATGGGCTAAGCCCATTTCTTGTATATGAGCCGTGGGTATGGGGGGCCCCACATGGGTTACCCGTACCTTTCTCGTGTCCCGATGTTTCGTGTTCGTTCGTGGTTAAACGTGCTCGTGTTTAAAGTGTTTTTGTTTAATCTAACGTGTCGTTTATCGTAAAATTAACGCTCGTAAATATATTATAAGTATTTACGTAATTATTCTAATTAGTATTTTAAATGGTGATCATGAATTAATTATGTTCACGTGATATATTATTAACTGTTTATCATGAGTTCGTACGTAATCGATACTTGTCATGTCATACACGTATGCACTTGCTTGATTATTAGCACATGAATGTGATCAATACTACATGAGGTAAGTTTTAATCTAGGACGTACGATCTTAAGGGCACTATTCATGGTAAAAGCATGCGGGTTTTACAATTCTTCCCCCCTAAAAAGAATAATTCGTCCCCGAATTATAGATAAAGTAAGCTGAAAAGAAGTGACATACCCAAACTCAAAATATGAAGTGAGGGTAAGAAGCCCGGATAGACTCCTCTGTTTCCCAAGTGGCTTCCCGCTCGGTATGGTCCCTCCAAAGAATTTTGACGAATGGAATCGTCTTCCTTCTCATGACTCGTTCTTGCCTGTCGAGTACTCGTTCGGGTTCTTCTATAAAAGTGAGATCTTCACGTATCTGTTCCAGTGGATACTGAACCATGTGAAGGGGATGATAATTGTACCCTCTGAGTAAGGACACATGGAACACGTTATGCACGTGCGAAAGCTGAGGAGGTAACGCCAATCGGTAAGATACTTCGCCGATTCGTTCAACGATATCAAATGGTCCGATGAACCGAGGACTGAGTTTCCCTTTGATCCCGAAGCGTTTAACACCACGTGCCGGCGAAACCTTGAGGAAGACGTGATCTCCCACATTAAAATGTATGTCCCTACGATGCTTATCGGCGTAACTCTTCTGACGTGAACGCGCTTCCTGCAGCTTCTGTTTAGCTACCTCAATCTTCTCATTGGTCATTTCTATAATCTCTGGTCCTTCGAGTGTTCGCTCTCCCACTTGATCCCAGCAAGTTGGAGCGCGACACTTTCTGCCATACAACATTTCGAAAGGAGCACATTTGATACTTGCGTGCCAGCTGTTGTTGTATGCAAACTCGACTAAACAGATGTAATCGTCCCAATCACCTGTCCATTCCAACGCACACGACCTTAACATATCTTCCAATGTCTGAATTGTTCGCTCCGATTATCCGTCCGTTTGAGGATGAAAGGCTGTGCTCAGCTTAAGTTGTGTACCCCAAGCTTTTTGCAGACCTTTCCAGAATCGCGACGTGAAACGAGGATCTCTGTCTGAGACGATGCTAGAGGGAGTGCCGTGGAGTCTCATGATCTCCCTTCTGTACGTATCTGCGAGTTTACTTACCGGATCTTCCTTGCGTATCGGTAAGAAATGAGCTGATTTGGTGAGTCGATCAACAATGACCCAAATAGCATCGTGCTTCTTCTTGGTAGGCGGAAGACCGGTAACAAAATCCATGGTGATTTTGTCCCACTTCCACTCTGGAATATCCAACGGTTGAAGGAGACCGCCAGATCGCTGATGTTCAATCTTAACCTGCTGGCAGGTAAGACATTTGGAGACATACGTGGCTACATCCTGTTTCATACCACTCCACCAAAAGTGCTGTCTGATGTCATGGTACATTTTTGTCGACCCAGGATGTATAGAAAATGGGGAGCTGTGAGCTTCAGCTAACAATGCTTCCCGGAGTTCTTGATTGTCAGGAACACAAAGTCTCGTGCCCTGCCAAATGATACCGTCTGCGTCCATTCTGAATTCTGTCTGCTTCTCCAAATTCTGAATTATCGCCCAAATCTCTCCATCATCCTTCTGCGCTTCCTTAATCCTAGTCAGTAACTCAGGTTCTACTCTAAGATTCGCCCAGTATGCGTGTTGCCCACGTACCATGATTTCGATGTCTAGTCGCTCCAAGTCTCTTATGTTTTGTTCCTCGATCTCAATGCCGTTTATCATTCCGGACTTCCTGCTGAGTGCATCTGCTACTACATTAGCTTTCCCGGGATGATACTGTAGGTTAATATCATAATCCTTCAACAGTTCCAACCATCTCCTTTGTCTCATGTTCAATTCTCGCTGTGTGAAGATATACTTCAAGCTCTTGTGATCCGTGAAAATGTCGCATGATTCTCCGTATAAGTAATGCCTCCATATCTTCAATGCGAACACCACTGCAGCAAGTTCCAGGTCATGCGTAGGGTAGTTTTCTTCATAGGGCTTAAGCTGCCGTGAAGCATACGCGATCACTTTCCCATGTTGCATGAGAACACAGCCCAGTCCCTTCCCCGATGCATCGCTATAGATCTGAAATCCACCTGTACCAGATGGGAGAGTAAGAATAGGTGTAGATACTAACTTCTGCTTTAGGTCTTCGAAGCTCTTCTCTCGATCTTCCGTCCAGACGAATTTCTTTCCTTTTCGCATCAGTTTGGTGAGAGGTAGTGCCAAGCGGGAAAAGTTCTCCATGAATCTTCGATAATAACCAGCTAAGCCTAAGAAACTGCGGACTTCTGTCGCTGATGTTGGTCTTGGCCATTTAGTGATAGCCTCAACCTTCGCTGGGTCCATAGTGATCCCTTCTGCTGATACAATGTGACCTAAGAATGCCACCTTGTTTAACCAGAACTCACACTTGGAGAATTTCCCATACAGCTGCTTCTGACGAAGAATCTGTAGTACAGTACGGAGATGATCTTCGTGTTCCTCCGTGGACTTTGAGAATATCAAGATGTCATCGATGAATACAATGAAAAATTTATCAAGGAATTCATGAAAGATTCTGTTCATCAGATCCATGAATACTGCTGGAGCGTTAGTCAGGCCGAATGGCATGACCACGAACTCATAATGGCCATAGCGGGTACGAAAAGCAGTCTTGGCAATATCCTGCTCTTTAACACTTAGCTGATGGTAGCCTGACCTTAGATCGATCTTTGAGAAGTGTTTGGCTCCTTGAAGTTGGTCAAACAGATCGTCTATACGTGGCAGTGGATATCTATTGCGGATGGTAATCTTATTAAGTTCACGGTAGTCAATGCAAAGTCGCATGCTGCCGTCCTTCTTCTTAACGAACAAGACCGGTGCACCCCATGGAGAAGCGCTTGGTCTAATGAATCCTCGTTCAAGAAGTTCCTGCAGTTGGTCCTTCAGTTCTTTTAGCTCTATGGGAGCCATACGATACGGAGCCTTAGAGATTGGCTCAGCTCCTGGAACAAGGTCGATGTTGAACTCCACTTCTCTTGCAGGTGGTATGCCTGGAAGTTCATCAGGGAAAACGTCTTGAAATTCCGAAACTACTGGTTGATCCTGAATCGATGGGGATTCAGCATCCATGTCATGAACCGTAGCGAGATAACCTTCGCAGCCATGTGACAGTAATGCACGTGCTTGCAAGGTAGATATGACTTGTACAGACCGCCCGGGTATGAACCCGTTATGAATGTACTCTGGTGCATTAATGTCGCCGAAGATCACCCGATATGAGTGGCAGTCTATGGTAGCATGATGCCTGGATAGCCAGTCCATGCCAAGAATCATATCGAACTCAATCATGTCCAGGGGAAGTGCATCTACTGCACGAACTTTATCGTCAAACTCTAGAGGAAGACTCTTGTATACATGAGTTATTAATACAGAGTCCCTCAGAGGCGTGGAAATGGTAAGCTTATTTTCTAATGGCAAGGGAAGTGTCTTGATGTTCTTAGCATAAGTAGTGGAAATAACTGAATGAGTGGCACCCGTGTCGAAAAGAACACATGCAGCCTGGCCGTACATATATAAAATTCCAGTAATGGTACCTGTAGATTTGTTTGCCTGATCGCGCGATGTCGTGTAGACACGCCCAGTGGTAGGAGGCGGTTTAGTATCAGCATGACCCGAAGTACCCTCCATTTCACCCTTACGGCAATCTCTCATACTGATGAGATGGCATTTATACATGATCTCATCGTTCATTTCGGGCTTTAAAATGCATAAAAATGTCATAAAATACCATATATATGCTTGTGTTTGTTTACTTGTGTATTTTAGGTATGGATATCGTGAAAAAGACAAAAGATCACAAGATACAAGGAAAAACGAACACGAGAAACGAAGCCGTACAAAGAACCGGGCCCTAATCATGGAATTCTCAACAAATACCCTTGAAGACTTGAAGAAAAACAAGAGTGATCCTCAATGAATGAAGAAATGACACTTAAAACCCTTGTATATTAATAATTACAAGTTTGGTCCCTTAAGTTTGTCAAAATTGCAAAAAGGTCCTTCAACTTTGAAGAAATGGCAAGATTAGTCCCTCAACAATTCAAAATTGCCAATAATGGTCCCTCATGAAGTGAAAGACACATTGAAGACCTTTGAAGATCAACATTGTTCAAGAACAGCCCTTGAAATATCACAAAGTGTCAAAAATGATCCTTGAAACCTTTTTCCAAAAGATTTGTGCCAAAAGTGTCAAAAGGGGAAACTTATTTGCAAAGGATTACGATTTTTAGGGCTTAAAACCTTGTTTGCCAAAAATTCCAAACCACAAGGACTTAAAGTGCACAAGATGAAAGATTTAAAAAGAAAACGCGCCTAACAACTCACTTCCCCCAAATTCGGATTGAAATGTGTTACTGTGCATCTTTTTACTCCCCAGAAATTACCTCGACTAAAACATGGGTAAAATCCAATTAAACTCTCCCACGCTTAATTCACACCAACACAAACCCTTCCCACACACAAACACCCCAATCCCACGCGTGTGGACCCCACCCCCTTTTCTCCCGTCCACCAATTACATCAATCCTTGGTCCCCAAGTATAATACGTGTCCCCAATCAACGATTAAGGATGTATTGCTTCCTCCCAAAGCAAAATGAACGAAGGAGATCAAGTTTGGACAAAATACTTCAAAAACGTGTCAAGGGCAATTTTGGGATTTTTCTAGGATTAGGGTTTGTATTTTTCATTCTAGATCATTCTGTAAGCACTATATAAGGAGGTCCAGTATGTGGTAACCCCTTTGTTCCAGTTTTCAAGCTCTCACTTGTAATCCCTTTTTAAAGAAATAAAAGTTTGGTTTTTGTTTAAAACAAGTATAATTCCTTTTTATTGTTTTTAAAAGTTGTGTGTAGTGTTGAAGCTTGATTCTGAGTTCCATTTTGTATTTGGTTAAGTATCTTTGATTTTCAAAGTTGTTTAAAAAGTTTCTGAAATTGAAGATTATTTGGTAAGAATCTGTTTCAGGTTTTGGTTGTTAAGAAGTTTGATGTTATTGGTTACTTAGTGTTATAAAAACATATTAAGAAGGTTTGAAAAGTTTTTGGAAGGTTTTAAAAAGAAAGAAAAAAAAAATCAGAAAAATATATTATTGCTTGTTTTTGTGTGTTCTTCTTTTGTTTTGATTTAAGCAGGTATTGAAGGTTGTTGATTATAGATCTGCATGCACCCGGGTGCATAAGGAAGTGGATTTGCATCCACCAAGGGCTTGGATGTAAGCCCTTGAGGTAAATCTCTTTTACCTTTGAAAGATATCAGAAAAAGTAAAAGTTTGAAGTGAAATGCATGATTGTTTGATTTTTGTTGTTATAACTGTTTGATTGGTGTTATTTTGGTTTAGTATGCATGTTAGATATCATATAAATCAGTTTGAATAGGTTTAGTAAGGTTTTGATGTGAAAAAGTTTGGTTTTCAGAATATAACAAGGTGTTTGGATAAGTGGATTAGCAGGGTAAGGATTTGATTTGAGCTTTTAAAAAGTGTTAAAAGTTTTGGAAAAGGATTAAGACAGGTTACAAATTAGTTGGTAAGCAAGTTTGGAGAAATTGGAAGCAATTTGTGTGGTTAAAAAAGGAAAGTCAAGCTCAAATCTGCATATTCAGTTTTCTGCCTGATTTGTTCATATTTTTGTGCTTGATCTTGGAATTCTGCTTAAGTGTAGGGTGATTTTAAGATTGATTTGGCTTGTATGTTATGTTGTGAGTCTGTGTGCATGATTTGGTCACTTGGATCTCAATAGGGTGCTAGAAATCTTCATAGAAGACCACCAGACCTGCATTTTTTATCACAGCAACTACATAGGCCTGTATGTGCTTGGTTTGTGAACTTGTGGTGTGCTAATTGGTAGTTTCTTGCTAGTTTATGACTCCTTGTGCTTAAATAAGCACAAGGGTGCCCTTGTCCAAAGAAAGCAACCACCAAATAAGCATAGCCAAGTCCTCTTGGCATCAAAAAGTGCACAAGTGTGCACTAGCCATTGTTCATCAGAAACCTGAAGAACTGCACACATTTTTGGTCCTTAATTTGGATTAATCTCAGCTAAAAAGTGAAAGTGGTTTGGTTTACAAGTCATTTAAGTGTCACAAATTGGTTTGGAAAGAAAAAAAATAAAAAAAGAAAAAATTGCAAAAAGATTGCCCGCAGCGGACTCGAACCCTAGACCTCTCGCTGGAGGGTTAAGGGAACTACCACTGATCTAGACATCTTTTTACGTTAGGGTTTGTTTTCAAGTGTTATTTAACACGTTTCATCTTTCTAGCTTATTAAATAAAGCCGTGGCTTATTTACCACTTTTCAGCTTATTTGATAAACGTTTTTGCTTATTTTCAATTTTCCTAGGACCTTTATAGTATTTGTGATTTTTCTAGCTAGTTTTCTTAATTTTCCCTTTATTATATTATTTTCTTTGCATTTTTCTTTATACGTTTTTTATAAAGTCATTAAAAAATAGAAAAAATAGTTTTAATTTTCAGAAAAAATAGTTTTTAGCTTTTTAATAAATATTTTGAGGTTTACATTAAGTTTAGGTTTTAAAAACTTTAATTTTTAATTTTATATTATTTTAAGGTTTTTTATAAACTTTAAACATTTTTATAAAATTATTAAAAAAGGTTTAGGAGCTTAAATTTGTGTTTTTCTCTTAGTTATATTATTTAGGATTTTTATAAAATTTTTAGAATTAATTTTAGTAACTTTTTATTTTTAGCATTATATTATTATTATTTTATTATTAAAAAACCAAAATTTTATTTTTCTTTCTTTTTCATTTTTCTTAGGTTCTTTATCATTAATTAGGACTATTTCCATTTTTATAATAATTTTATAGCTTTTAGATTTATTTTTATAATTATTTTAAGTTTAATTAGTTTTTAATCATAGTTTTAAAAATAGTTTTAATAGGTTTTAATTTTTAAAAAATTACTTTTTAGTCTTCTAATAATATAAGTTAAGTAATTATTCAATAAAATCATATTTTAGACATTTGAATTAGTTATATTTAATTTTAGGGCTTTAATTAGCATTTAAAATTAAATATTTAATTAATAAAAGGTTTTAAAATATCTTTGTTGGATTTTTGTCCTTATTTATATTATTTTAGACTTGTTTTAGTCTTTTTAATCTTTTCTTGATTTTGTTTTTGGTTTTAGTATAATATTTTTAATTTGGTTGGTTTTTCTACGGCTTTACGTTTACGTCTTTTACGTCATAGTGTAATTTTCACGAAACCGTCTTCTCATCTTCTCAATATTAATCTCAAATACATACAAGTTAATTCACAACACATATACCTCCTTGGGAAACGAACTTTCTCTCTTTTAAGTGATTGGGTCATTTGTGTTGATTTTTCCTAAAATCATCACTCGATACTTACCGCTATTTTACGCTCTTTGTTTTCCTAAACAAGAGTTGTATTTTATCCTACAATCATTTTGGCGCCGCTGCCGGGGAGGTGTGTTGTGCTTTAATTTGGAAATTTTTGTTTTTGATATTATCCATAAATAGTATTTGTGTTAAGTGGAACTCCCTTAACACGTATTATCGGTTTTCTTGGTTTTTCTTGTACAAATATTATTAATATATTGTATTAAGTATCACAATCAAAATACAATATCTCCAAAAGTGTGAAAACACAACCTTAATTGGGATTTGATCTCCTAATTATTGTATTCGAATCTCAAACAAAAAGAAAAGGCAAAAATAGATAAATACTTTCGAGAAGCTCGATTTTGAAAAATACGAACTATAAGGTGGGTATAAGGCGGGTATTATAAAATATACCCTAAGGAAAAAGGCTCTTAAGTGCTTCGCGCCGCCTCGTTTCCCCGCTTGCTTGTGAGTATTTTAAGATTGAAGGCTAATCGAGGGTTTTGCCGCCCAAAGTATTAATACGTATACTATATTTGCTTGGTTTCTTTGTGATTAAACCCTCGTGAACAATTTGGTTTTCACCAAAGTTCTAAAGTCATTCGAAGGCGTTCACTCCACGTGATCGTTTTCATTCCTTTGAGGCTTCTTTAATCAAGAGTTTGATTCGAGGAGAGATTTTGTAGATTGTTGTCTACGAAGATACACCAAAATCCAAAAAAATTAAATATCATCAAAAACACAAAAAAATTGAAAATCCACAAAACAACCAAAAAGAATCTTCTTTGCTCACCTCCCATTCTTCGTGTAGTTTATGATCACTCGTAATCAAGCTAAACGAGCTCGTAAACGTCTTCAAAAGCAAGCAAATCAAGGATCGTTGATTGTTGAAGAACCTCCAATTGTTGAACCTATTGTAGAACAAGAAGTCGTAATGGCTAATCGTACTATGATGGAGTTGCTACAAGCACCCACCGAGGGTTTTGGAGAGGCCATTGTTATTCCCGCCATACTTGCGGAGAATTTCGAGATTAAGACGGGTTTAATGTCTATGTTGCAAGCAAATAAGTTTAGAGGTCACGAGAAAGACAACCCGCATTACCACATTAGGAATTTCAACCGTCTCACCGCTACTAGCAAATTCAAAGATGTTCCACATGACGCCATTAAGATGATGTTGTTTCCATATTCGTTGGATGGACCCGCAAAAATTTGGCTCGAGAAAGAACCGCCAAATTCGATTTTGACATGGGCCGATCTCGTTTCTAAGTTTGTGAACAAGTTTTTTCCACCATCTAAAACAACACACTTAAAAAATGAGATTTCACGATTTGTGCAACGTAACAATGAAATTTTTTCAATGGCATGGGAACGATTTAAAGAGATGTTACATGAATGTCCTCACCATGATTTTTCGGAATTGCATCAAGTGGATACTTTTTATAATGGGCTTAATGATCATGAACGAGATTATTTGAATGCCGCCGCGGGTGGTAATTTTTTGTGCAAGACGACAAATGAGGCTTTACAAATCATTGAAAATCGATCTAAGGTTTATAGCCCTCGTAACACACCGAGTGTTGCCAATATGGGTTCGTCATCGTCATCACAATCGTCTCGTAGCATTAACGCCTTACATGATGAAGCTAATGAGGAAAATCGGTTTTTTGATAGATTTGCTAATCGAATGTCCCATTGGAAGGCTCAAGAAGCTTCCAATTCCGCTTCGGTTAAAGCGATTGCTAAGAGTTGTTTATCTTGTGGGGGAGCTCATGATCTTTCCGAGTGCATTACCGCGGATAGTAACACTTCGAGTGCTTATGTAGCAACGGGAACTTATAACCAAAACGGCCAAGGTTCTCGTCCAAATCAAGCTCCACCAAACCAAAATGCTAATAATTATCGAAACAACAACCAAGGTAATTACCAAGGCAACATACGCAATTACAACAAAGGAAATTATCAAAGTGGGAATGGACAAATCTCTAATCAAAACCAAAACCGTGATTTTCAAAACACTACACAAGGTTTTCAAAATGCTCACACGAAAAATTTGCAAGGAGAATTTTTGGATTATGCAAAAGCAAATGATGCTAAATTTGATAATATGCAACGTGAGATGATTAGCTTAAGATCCGAGTTGAAAAACGAGCTTAAAAATGAACTTGCTAATGAACTTAAAACTCATGCAAACAAAATGGAAGGAAATGTCCAACGTCTTCAACAAAACCAACAAAAGATGGAATTAGGACAATATGAGATTAAGCAAGAGTTATTGAAAGCGGATGCTAGGCAATCAAAATTTGAGGACCGAATGGCTAAGATGTTTGAAGCTATCATGTGTAAGCCCTCTTCTTCGGGTGGTCTTCCTAGTGATACCATTGCTAACCCGAAGGGAGAAATGAAGGTTATTACTACACGAAGTGGTAAAACTTTCAAGGAACCAATCTCTCGTCCAAGTACTTCTACGGAGAAGGAAATCGAGAAAGAACCCGAGGTGATGGTCGAAAAGGAGCACATTACAATCCCACGAAGTACCGCTCAAACCATACCTACGGTTACACCAATACCAATTGTGGAACCCGAGTTTCCAAGGCCGTTGCCTAATGACCAACCCACACCACCTTTACCTTACCCTTCGAGACGTAACAAAGAGAAAGCACAAGAAAGGAACAATTATCAATTTGAGCTATTTATGAAAATGTTTCGTGATCTACATTTTAACATAAGTTTTGCCGATGCTTTAATCATGATGCCTCGATTCGCCGCAAACTTCAAAAGTATGCTAAACAACAAAGAGAAGTTACAACAATCGTCTAGTTGTTCATCGGTTTTTCTTAGCCGCATACCACAAAAAGTCGGTGATCCCGGTAAATTTTTGATTCCGTGTGCTATTCAAGATATGGAGGAATGCTACGCCTTGGCCGATCTTGGTGCTAGTATTAATTTAATGCCTCTCGAGATTTTCAAATTGCTTTCGCTTCCGGCTCTTACTCCTTCGAACATGTCCATCGAGATGGCCGATCATTCTACGATCATGGCATGTGGAGTAGCCGAGGACGTTTTTGTTAAAGTCGGAAAGTTTTACTATCCCGTTGACTTTATCGTTGTAGACATTCCCATCGATCGAAAAGTTCCTCTCATTTTGGGTCGTTCATTTTTGGATACATCACGAGCACTTATCGATGTTCATGCTCGAAAAATCACCCTTCGTTTCAATGAAGAAGAACTTGTCATCAATGCAACACAAAACTCCAATCTTTCTCATGTCTATTCTATTGCAACTTTAAACCATGGTGACTCGACCAATGTCGTTTGCAAAAAATTTTCACCAAGAGTTTTAGGGAATGTCTCCAAAAGCAATTTACCATTTCCTCCGCCGGTGGAGGTTATGAGTGCTAAGCCTACAAAGAAGAAACCATCAATACTTGAATCGAAAAATCCTTCACCTTCATTCTTGAAAAGTGTTGATAAGTTACCGGTTCCTACGGAAGATCTTTCGGATGATGAATATGTTGGCCCCGATGGGGAGGTTTTCTTCGTCGATAAACGTTTTGAGAACTTGCCACCACCAAAACCAAAACGGTTTCAAAATGTGAGAATTTTTAGTGTAACTAACATCGTCTTAGAAACACCGAATATTTTCGACATAATCAAAAAGGATTTTCATAAAGAGAGTTTAAAAGATAAAAAAGGAAATGATCTTAAATGTGATTTAATTGATTTTTCTACAAATCTAACTCCGTCATCACCACGTGATTTGAGTACTACAAACTCGTCTACTCCTTTTGACGATGCTTTGTGTGGTTTTAGTATGGGGGAAGCCCCTTATGTTCCCTCATCCTTGTCCACCGAGGACGAGATATTCGATCCCGGAATTTCATGTAAAGGGAAATCTCGGTCTTCCACCGATGCAATAAATGGAAAATCTTTCTATTTGATTGGTGCAAGTCTACCTCGAGTAGCTCGAAAGTTTGTCGTACCAATTGTCTCACCCTTCTACTTCTCATCTATTTTCTTCAAACTCTTTGAGTTTATGGCACATGTTGAAGTGGCGTTAATTTGTTTTTCCAATGGAAATGAGAACGCCATCTTCGATCCCGGTATTTTGCATCATTTAAGGACTTAGTCCTTTATACCGGTTGCTTTTTGGGCCTTGTTTATCATGTAAGCCCCATCAAAAATTGACCACGCCATGATTTCCCTAAATGTTCACATTTTGAGGGGATCGAGTCGAGCTCATGACTCGGTAATCAAAAACGAGGTGCCTCGTGGGGGAGAACCCATGCTTATCTTTATGCTTATTATTCACTAATAAGGGGACTTGTACCCTTCCAACTCGTTGTCTCGTGGTTGTTTGTGATTGTGTTATCTAGATCATCATCATCATCTACAATTGAAGACTCTCATGTTCGTTTACGTGAGCCTCCATCGTTCGTTTGAAGAAGTTTTTCACGAATCCATGACATATCCTTTATTGTTCTAACAATTATCTTTTAGCATAATTAATAAACGTCTTTAGATATATTGTTGATCACCCTTTCCATGCTAGATCCTAAGCATTCGACTCTTCGTCTCTAGTATGGGGGTGCTCCACCTTTAGACTCGAAACATTGAGGACAATGTTTACTTTTAGTATGGGGGGGTGAATAGGTACTTGCTTTGCTACGCCCTCACGTTTTCCAACTTTCAATGTTTTGTTTTGCTAATAAGGCTAAAAATGGCCAAATTTTAAAATTTTTCTTAGTTTTCATAAGTGTTTTTAAGACACGAATGTATATTTTCCGATGGGTAGAATAAGAGTTAATTTTTGACTTGATGGGCATTTGGAGCCATTTACATTCCTTAACCCGCTCAATTCAAGTTTTGCTAGACTTTTATATAGGGAGCTTTAAAACGCGAAAGTCTTAACTCGTACGGGTTTAAGAACAAGAACTTTTCGCAAGTTCCTATAATTGATTCTAGAAAGTCACTTATCAAGGGAACTTTAAAACGCATTCTCTAAACTTGAAAAAGTCCAAGAAAGTGCAAGATCCTATAGGTGGCTTGAAAACCCAAAACTTTGATTTGATATAGTCTTAATGAAAGCTAATCCAAATTTGGCTTAATTTTGACTTGCATGGCTAAGTATTCACGAGTCTCTTTAATTAGAGGTCTTTAAATAGTGAAGAACGAGAAATGATAGAGTTAGACAAGTGATCATGCTAAACGTAGAACATGAAAGTGTTCTTTCAAAAACTCATATGTTTTTAATTGTGGCTTTTTCTTCCCATAAGATCAATGCATTAGGAATAAAACATAATTGCAATAAGTAAGGTCGTACGATTTGAAAGGTTACTTAGCCTCTAGCGCAAGATCGTTTAAAAGTTGCTCGGGGTTGAATAGAGTTCATAGCCAAGGCATAACTTATTGAAGCGGGACGCGAAGATTGGCGATCATCCAAAAAGGCCCTAACAAGGCATGAGGAGCTCTATTTTTGCTAAAGATCCAAAGATGATGTGAAGTATCATTGTTCCAAAATCAATATGAAGGATCGAGACACACGACGAGAAGCAATTACTCCCCTAAAGAATGGAGAAAGTCTATCCAAAAAGACCCTAACAAGGTATGAGGATAAATATATCCAAGTCCGAAAAGGAGGCGGATCGTTGTATATCAAAATCCAAAGTAAAGATTGAAGAAAAATGATGAAGTCGTGGTCCTATATGAAGAATCTCTCAAAAACGTCAAGTGAAGAAATTCCAATATATGAAGAGAAGACCATTATTTCAAGAACGTCTTCCCAAGATTTGAAGTATGAAGTACATGCCAAATATCGGTCCGAGAAAGGTCTCAAATCGTGAAACGAGTTATGCCAAGATATGAACTTAAGGAGATACACGAGAAGCCGTTTTAAAAGATTTTGTCCTTCGGCTAACTATTGATCAAATCGTGCTACTTTGCTTTCGGACTAATAACTACTCAAATAAGTCAATATGAATCACTTGTGATCCATGACAAATAGATAAAAAATGCTAGTAACCCATTTCCTTTTATAATAACTAGGATTGCGGGGAGAAAAAGTATTACACAATTTGGACGTATGAGTAGTGTTAGCATTGTGACTTGTACCAACAATGATCTTGTTTTTGCACTTAGCATGGAATGTATGACAATCAAGGATGACGAAGTTTACTCTAAGGGACATTAACTTGTTTCTATTCTTTGACCCTAAAAATCACCTTTTGGTGATGAAAATCATACATTATGTCTTTACACATTCTCGAAGTATGTTGCAAGTCTTTTACTCTTCAATAAAGGTTAATAAAATTGAACTTTGGTGATGCTTAGATACTTTATTCTAGCATTGCGTGAGGGCACGGCAATGGCTTAGTATGGGGGAGTGATGAGATGGCATTTATACATGATCTCATCGTTCTTTTC
This sequence comes from Glebionis coronaria, assembly GCA_025667525.1. Lineage (NCBI taxonomy): Eukaryota > Viridiplantae > Streptophyta > Magnoliopsida > Asterales > Asteraceae > Glebionis > Glebionis coronaria. Next base: position 424,544,805 of record CM046875.1, read on the forward strand.
GGGCTTTAAAATGCATAAAAATGTCATAAAATACCATATATATGCTTGTGTTTGTTTACTTGTGTATTTTAGGTATGGATATCGTGAAAAAGACAAAAGATCACAAGATACAAGGAAAAACGAACACGAGAAACGAAGCCGTACAAAGAACCGGGCCCTAATCATGGAATTCTCAACAAATACCCTTGAAGACTTGAAGACAAACAAGAGTGATCCTCAATGAATGAAGAAATGACACTTAAAACCCTTGTATATTAATAATTACAAGTTTGGTCCCTTAAGTTTGTCAAAATTGCAAAAAGGTCCTTCAACTTTGAAGAAATGGCAAGATTAGTCCCTCAACAATTCAAAATTGCCAATAATGGTCCCTCATGAAGTGAAAGACACATTGAAGACCTTTGAAGATCAACATTGTTCAAGAACAGCCCTTGAAATATCACAAAGTGTCAAAAATGATCCTTGAAACCTTTTTCCAAAAGATTTGTGCCAAAAGTGTCAAAAGGGGAAACTTATTTGCAAAGGATTACGATTTTTAGGGCTTAAAACCTTGTTTGCCAAAAATTCCAAACCACAAGGACTTAAAGTGCACAAGATGAAAGATTTAAAAAGAAAACGCGCCTAACAACTCACTTCCCCCAAATTCGGATTGAAATGTGTTACTGTGCATCTTTTTACTCCCCAGAAATTACCTCGACTAAAACATGGGTAAAATCCAATTAAACTCTCCCACGCTTAATTCACACCAACACAAACCCTTCCCACACACAAACACCCCAATCCCACGCGTGTGGACCCCACCCCCTTTTCTCCCGTCCACCAATTACATCAATCCTTGGTCCCCAAGTATAATACGTGTCCCCAATCAACGATTAAGGATGTATTGCTTCCTCCCAAAGCAAAATGAACGAAGGAGATCAAGTTTGGACAAAATACTTCAAAAACGTGTCAAGGGAAATTTTGGGATTTTTCTAGGATTAGGGTTTGTATTTTTCATTCTAGATCATTCTGTAAGCACTATATAAGGAGGTCCAATATGTGGTAACCCCTTTGTTCCAGTTTTCAAGCTCTCACTTGTAATCCCTTTTTAAAGAAATAAAAGTTTGGTTTTTGTTTAAAACAAGTATAATTCCTTTTTATTGTTTTTAAAAGTTGTGTGTAGTGTTGAAGCTTGATTCTGAGTTCCATTTTGTATTTGGTTAAGTATCTTTGATTTTCAAAGTTGTTTAAAAAGTTTCTGAAATTGAAGATTATTTGGTAAGAATCTATTTCAGGTTTTGGTTGTTAAGAAGTTTGATGTTATTGGTTACTTAGTGTTATAAAAACATATTAAGAAGGTTTGAAAAGTTTTTGGAAGGTTTTAAAAAGAAAGAAAAAAAAAATCAGAAAAATATATTATTGCTTGTTTTTGTGTGTTCTTCTTTTGTTTTGATTTAAGCAGGTATTGAAGGTTGTTGATTATAGATCTGCATGCACCCGGGTGCATAAGGAAGTGGATTTGCATCCACCAAGGGCTTGGATGTAAGCCCTTGAGGTAAATCTCTTTTACCTTTGAAAGATATCAGAAAAAGTAAAAGTTTGAAGTGAAATGCATGATTGTTTGATTTTTGTTGTTATAACTGTTTGATTGGTGTTCTTTTGGTTTAGTATGCATGTTAGATATCATATAAATCAGTTTGAATAGGTTTAGTAAGGTTTTGATGTGAAAAAGTTTGGTTTTCAGAATATAACAGGGTGTTTGGATAAGTGGATTAGCAGGGTAAGGATTTGATTTGAGCTTTTAAAAAGTGTTAAAAGTTTTGGAAAAGGATTAAGACAGGTTACAAATTAGTTGGTAAGCAAGTTTGGAGAAATTGGAAGCAATTTGTGTGGTTAAAAAAGGAAAGTCAAGCTCAAATCTGCATATTCAGTTTTCTGCCTGATTTGTTCATATTTTTGTGCTTGATCTTGGAATTCTGCTTAAGTGTAGGGTGATTTTAAGATTGATTTGGCTTGTATGTTATGTTGTGAGTCTGTGTGCATGATTTGGTCACTTGGATCTCAATAGGGTGCTAGAAATCTTCATAGAAGACCACCAGACCTGCATTTTTTATCACAGCAACTACATAGGCCTGTATGTGCTTGGTTCGTGAACTTGTGGTGTGCTAATTGGTAGTTTCTTGCTAGTTTATGACTCCTTGTGCTTAAATAAGCACAAGGGTGCCCTTGTCCAAAGAAAGCAACCATCAAATAAGCATAGCCAAGTCCTCTTGGCATCAAAAAGTGCACAAGTGTGCACTAGCCATTGTTCATCAGAAACCTGAAGAACTGCACACATTTTTGGTCCTTAATTTGATGCACCAATGACGTGACACTATTTGTGGCGGTGTGATTGGTCCCCGGCCTTCGCTTTTGGCTCGCGTTTATTATGCTATTATGTTTGTGTGTGCTAGTCATCGAGCTAGTGTACGCATATGACTTTGTTTTGCAGGGGACATATGGATGCATCCTAGGTATTTTGTTTCGATATGATTTAGTGATTGATGTGTGTGTGTGCAACCCTATTTCTCTTTCAGTTAATTAGGAGTTGCTAGTTAATTAGGAGTTACTGCCTATGTACATTTGGGAGAACCGTGCAACTGCACGTGATATATATTTGATTATGTGGCATTATGTGATTTGATATATTTGGGCTCGTGGGCATTCCTCTATTCTTTTGTTATTTTTAATTTGATATTTTTTATCCGTCAACCTTCGTATATTCTTCTAACTTATGATTCACAGATTCCGCTATATCTCTTATTACTTTACTTCCGTTGTATTATATATGTTCACTAAGCGTTAACTCAGCCGCAGTTTCTTTTCCTGCGGCAATTATTAAACGAAAAGCTGGAAGTGAGAGTTTGGTTTAGGCGAGTTGTCTAGAGTCACCCTTGTGCCAGTAATTGCTGGAAGACAGTTTCTATTTCAGCACATTTATGATTTGGACCTGATATGAGTGAAATCTCATATCAATTATAACATATCAAACCCTAAAACACAAAGAAAATACCATGTTTAATGTGAAAAAGCAGAATTATGTGGTATTCTTTTTTGTTTGTGATTTTGTAGGTAAAATGATATGATTTGGTGCAAACACGGATTTCAAGGCATAATTATGAAGAAAAATACTATTTTGACAAGTCTCTAAAGTTCAAGGACCTTACATGATAATTTAAGAAGATGAAGGACTTAAAGTGTCAATTCAAGAAAGTCAAAGAGCTTAAGATGCAAGTCAACCAAAGTCAAATGGCCTAATTGCTTGTTTTCACAAATGGAAGGACTGAAGATGTCAAGTTTATGAAGTTTCTATGCTTAAAACATAATCTGCCAAAGCCGGGGGACTAAAATTGCCATTTTGGAAAAACACTTGAAGCTTAATCCGAGTGATACTCTTCTCAGCCAATCATAGAAGCCTATTTCAGTATACATGGATCATTGACTTCCCGTCAACACAATAAATGAGGAGATCTCAACAGTAAACCCCACTCAACTCTCTTGACCAATCACAATGCATTATTTCAGTATACACGGATGGGCAATTTTCATAAGGATAACGATCCGCAACTCATTTATTGGACAAATCATGTGATGCCACATGTCATCTTTTACTTTCGCAGAATTTACACATTGAAGGAGCGCGTTTCAAAGGAAAAGATAAAGAGCAAAAATGGTAAGAAGGTCGAGGCGAGTTTAACGGCATTATCCAATTAACTTTTCATCAAGTGAATAAAAATCCCTTAATTTTATCAAGAACCACATCAAGAACAAGTTGCCAGGATTTTGACACATGGAAGACTGCAACTGGAGAAGACACGTCATAACACCTCACCTCAACTCATCTCTTGTCTATATATACCTTGTAATAGCTGACTTTTTAGAATGTAGAAAGTGTGTGAAACACACACACTTAGCTTAAATTCTACCAATTTACTTCCTTTTCATACTGCAGCTTTAGACTGATTGACAACCACTCCAAAGTCTGTTATAATTAGTTGTAACAGAATTACCAAACTTTCCTTCATTAATGAACATTCACATTTCACTTTTCACTTGATTCTAATTCTACTTTACTATCCTACTATTATCTCAAAGAATCCATGGATTCTGTTATTCATAGCTGGATAATAAAACTTGTTGTTAGTCTTGGAAGCATTGTTAATCAAGTTTGTTGCAGTTCAGAGCTTACACAACTAGTTCTAGCCATAGTCCAAGTCAGATATCAGATAGAAGAATGATGATGATCTATGGAGTTTGATGATGTTTTGTTGATTGTTGATAGATGATTGGGTGTTGATTGTAATATAAGCAAGTTCAACACTTTCTTCTCCATCAAAGGAGGCTTCAAGCCTAAAAAGTGCTTATTCTGTTTTACAATTCCTCTTAAAAATGCTTAACATGCTCATTTCAATATCTTAGTGTTATATTGTTTGAAACTGCATGCTATTTGTTCTTTTAGTCCTGTTTGATTAGTGTGAGTAGTTTTAACCTTGATCATTTAGCTTAATCTGTTTAAACTTGCTTCAAATTATGTTTCAGTAGCTAAAGTGGTGTTTGGTTCAACTGTGATCTTTTGATTCAGCAAGTGATTTGGAGTAAAACTTGTTTGTGTTCATTTGTTAACAGGTTGAATACACGTATGCAAGTTTTCAAGTCATAAGTCAAAGTCAATCAGGCAATGACCAATAAATACTTTGGGTTAGTTAAGTGTACTCAAAACAACCAACTTCAATCCATCATTACTTGCTCATTTATTGGAGTTAGAGTCTGATTTTTGGCTTGATGGATAGCTTAACATACAAGCTCTTAGAACTTATCAAGATTTAAGCCTGTAGTCCACTGTTGAATAAGCTAGGTTACCTTAAAAGTCTCTGTGATAAAAGCTCTTAACTGCCAAGATAGATTTCCATTTCCCATTGATTCTTTTCATTAATCTTGCCATTTATTTTCATAAAACAGTTATAAAAGTGATAAAAATAAGATTTGGCTTTGGTCAAACTTTGGTCAACAAAAGTCAACTATTGGTCAACATAAGCCAGTTTTAGCTTATTTCACTTTCTAGCTTATTCTGTTGATGAAATTTGGATTTTCTTAGACAGGTCTTATTTTTTTGAGCTTATAAATGTTTCTTGTGAGTTTGAGTTCAAGTGCTTATCTAGAAGTGCTTATCTCGTAAAATTGGCTTATTGAAAAATGCTTATTTGAGATTTAGACCATCCCAGCTTATTTCCTTAATCTTGACTAGCTTATTTTTAATTCTGAATCTTTTAGAATTGGTTTGAGCTTAATTGATAAGCTAGAGCTCAAGTTACAGCTTATTAAGGTCTTAGCCTGTTTTTTGGTTAACTACTTTTTAAATTTGCATTCTAGTCCCTGGGTTTATTAAACTTGCTATTCTGTTAGTAATTAGTTATAATTGTTAGGGTATGCTGATTAGTCCTTGAAATTTGTTAGGGTTGTTATTGTTAGTTACAAGTTTGGTAAATCGGTTACATTTGGTAGCTAGTTTACCTACTTTACATTTTCAGTCCTTTTACTTTTCAAATTTACATTTTCAGTACTTGTACTTTTTAGATTTACATTCTTAGCATTTAATTCTTGTTGTGCATTGTTTACTTGTACTTTATGGTGTTTGCAAGGTGTTTTTAGCATAGTACGGTTACGTAGGTGATAATATTTTTACCTTTTTGACGGGTTTGTGATAATTAGAAATAGATTATCAAAATTTTATAATCAAATACTAAAAAAAATTAAGTGACTTAAGTGATATCGATTAATCAATTCGTAAAGACTGAGAGAAAATTGAACCTTGAAAAAGTGAAATATTAAATGGCGCCGTTGTCGGTTCTTTGCGTGGAGATTGACGGTTGATTGAGAGTTACATATTTGTTGGGTCCACTAGTTGTAGATCTTGCAGACTGTTAAGGATGGTGAACGACTTCTGTAATCACAAGTCTATTCACAGAGAGACTCTTAATGAAATACAAAGTATTAGTGTGGAATACAAATACTAGGAACAAGAAGAAACATAATAACTAGATAAATACTTGATCCTCTCTAAGGATTTCTACTATTGATATGAAATGAATACTGGTGAAAGGTGTGTCAAACCCTTCGGCCAATGGGTTCCTTTTATACTACAAGGAAACCCTAAACTACATTAAACATAAAACGTGTAACTCCTGATATGCATATCCTTTCCTAAGATATCTCATGCATATCCTAACAAACTACTAAGAATAATACTGTTTGACTTTCTACTAGACCAGGAGCACGTGTGGCTCCTACTACTAGGACCAGGAGGAAAAACATACCTCCTAGTTCATCTGTTACAAATAACCTATTACATAGGTCCTAACAATCCTCCCCTAAACTTGAGTTTTACTGGTTGAGTTCAAGTTTCTTGGTAGATCTTTCAAAAGCAGCTTGAGGATTGAAGTAGCATAACCAAAGTAGCAAAATAACCATCAGTAGTGAAAGCACAAAGTATGCTGCAACGAAGAGCTCGAAGAAGCTTCTTGAAAGCTTGGAAAGCATCTACACGTGTTGAATCATCACAACAACATGATCAGATTTGATAAGCCTTTACCAAGTAGTTGCTCACTCTTGGGCTAGCTAGTCTTTACGGTGGAATCAAGCATCACCCTGGGAGACCAGAACCCAGCCCAAGTCTTAGAACGTAAATCAATGGTAAGTGGGAGTACCCTAATGATTTTGGGCAAATCATCACAGCCGTCAACAGATTTGATTGAAGTCTTTACCAGAAGCCGTACCCTTCCGGACTAGCCAACTCTTAGAAATAAAGCATCGGTGAGCTGAAAACCCTATAGCTTTGAGCAAGCTATTATAGCTATCAACGGATTTGATGAAAGTCTTTACCAAGAGCCGTACCCCTTGGACTAGCCACTTTTCAGTCTAGGACCAAGGCAAGTGAAAACCATCCAATTTTGGGTAAACTGGCAACCATCAACAGATTTGAGAATCACACTAGAGCCGTACCCTCATGGTGAACCAACTCTTTCTTGTCTGCAAGACATGGTGAGTTGAACACCATTTGTTATGTGGAAGATTTCCAACACCCGTAGTACATCTCATAACAGTCCAAGTGTGAAATGTCCAAGATAAACAGATTTTCTTAATGGAAAAGTATAAGCATATATTATATTATTCAAAAGTTTTGAATTTTCCATCACATGTTAGAAGTATAAGCAGATATTATATAAAAGTATTATTTTTTAAACAATGAGAGTATTAGTCACCAATCACTATACATATTGGTGAAAAGAATGTATAAGAAATCAAAAGTATAGAAGTAACATACCAAATACTGACCAAAAGCAGCAACTTTGTCTACAAGAAGCCGAGATTGAATATTTTCAACCAAAGTGGTGGCCATTGTAGACTCGTTACCAGAAGGAGCATTGGACACCACCAGATGACACTCCAACATAGCTTCCATGCTAGCAATGGTAAGGGGATACTCCAGATCCACAAGCATAAACACACGAGCACCAGACTCCAACTCCAAGACATGCACTCCACAACCAGCATACAACTTCTACCTAGAAATGACCCAGCAAGGCTGTTCCTTCCATATCTCAGCACTAGGAGCACCAGGGGACAATCCAACATAATCTTCAATTCACCCCAAAGGACCAAACCAGGCCAGGTAGGAACAACACTAGGAGACTTAGGGATAGTAACATCAACCAATCCATAAAGAAGCATAAGAGCACGACGTTCTACCCTATATAAGATGCTTTGCAGCCCATAGAAATATTTGTGGTAGCCATCACTAGTCTTGATCATATGAGTATAAGTACCAGCAATAATGGGGGATGGCTAAATCTCCCAATGCACAATCCTGCCATGGCAAAGGGGCATGTCATCATCGCTATAAGAAGCGGTATCAATTAGGTGAGCAGTATCCCTCTTTTCCCATGGAACAGCCTTGCCCCTACGAGCCTTGTTCTTTCGAATAGACCAGCGAGGGGTGGGGGCAGTAGGAGAGGGTTCCTCCTTAACGTTGACATGAGTAGCAGCAGCAGTAGAAGGAGAAAGGTGATCATCATCCTGAAGGGTTAGGTCAACAAGCTTGGGACTAGTAGCAGCTTCATCAACAAGTGGTGAAGGGGTTGGTTCAGAAACTAGTGGAGGAGTTGGATCAACAACAGAAGTAGGATCAACATCAGGGTTGGTAGTAGCTTCAACATGAGAAGGAGTGGGATCAACCTTTGAAGAAGGACTAGAGGGAACAGTAGAAGTACCCTCATCAGAAGTTGGGATACCATATGTACCTTCTTTATGAACACCGGAAGATGGAGTGGGAGCAGCATCGGAAGTGGGGGTTTGAACAACAGGAGGAGGTGGGCGAAAGATGCCATTAGCAGGCTTGGGCACATCCTTCTACTTGATCATCTTGTGGTATAAATCCTTAAGATCATTATCAGACAACTTCTTGACCCTCTTCCAAGTCCAACCATAGGTGAAGTAAGATCTAGATTGATTTGTCACATATTGCTGCATGAGCTTCTTCTGTTCAGCATAAGAGAGTGGTCGGTTGTGGCGAAGTTGTCTAAGTTGAGTAGCCAAGTCTTCCCTTTGCCTTTGAACCAATGACATAGCACGCTTCACCCCATTCCCTTGATTCACATCCGAACCCAAGATATCAGAGAATTGAGAGACATCCGAGGTAAGAATGGTAACACATCCATTCAGTCCTTGTTGTTCCAAAACATTGCGTTTTGCTTAACCTTTTCATACCTTTGCTTCTTCAAAGATTCATCCTCAGCCGCAGCCGTTGTGGCAGCCGCAGCCGCATCCTCTTGGTCAATCTCCTCTTGTAATTTATGAGTAGCTTCCTCTCCCATCCGTTCTTCCTCCATTTGTCTACGGGTTAGCTTCCAAGGAGGGGAGGGTGCTTCAGTCATTGGGGCTTTACCCTTGTCGTCATGAGAGGGACCAGGAGTTAGGGTTGAAGGACCAGAAGCATCAATCCTTGGCACGGGGCCAACAGCAGTAGGTGGAATGCTGGAAGCACTAGGAGGAGCAGGTAAATCCTCACTAGGCTTTGCTGCAAAGGCGGCCTTAGCCAAAACAGACAAACCATCTTCCTCTTCTTCTTCATCAGTATCAGATAAAACAACCATCTTCTTATGACGCTTCAGCAACTTTTCCAAAGACTTTACTCGATTTTCCAAAGGGAGCACAAAATCCCTCGTGAGCTTTCGGTGCTTGTTGAGCTCTTCCTCCAAAGATAGTATCTTCTCATAGTACCTGTGCACTAAAGCAAGCAATGAAGTGAGAGTAATAGGTTCCTCAGCTTCCCCACCAAGAGGACTTGGTTTGGAGAATGCTTCATTGGGACCAGAAGCAAATGATTGGTCAGCCTTAGGATCATGAGAGCTAAAAGGCTCCTCAGTAGAAGGGTGAGATGGACTAGGAGGGGGAGAATTAACAATTGGGGACACTTGTGGGTGAGCAGAAGAAGCCTTTAAGGTAAATGGCATTTCTACCACCACCTCTCTAGCAGGTTCCTCAACCTCCACATGAGGTACCCCAGCAGCAAGAACCTCCTCCTCCATAGGATCATCAACCAGTTGTGGTTACTCCTCGGCTTGAGCAGCCGGAGGAACAACATTGGGACCCCCTTGGGCAATGCCCAGCATAGCAGCAGTGAGGGGCCTTTCAGGACCAAGAAAGCCAAGCTTCATATTCGCATACACTTTAGGAGGGAGTTTAGAAGGCACATATTATTTCCTATTTCTAGGCAAACACATAAGTATCTGTTGTAAGAACCTAGGATACATGAGAAACTTCTTCTTCGAACTAGTAACACTAAGATTGCTAACCAAACCATCTAGCAGATAGCGAGAGTAGTTAAACCTTCGACCTTGGGCAATACAAACCAAACCAGTAGCAAGGGAGATGGGAAATGCATCCCAACTCCCAGCTTTGGGACTCAAGCATTGAATCAAGAACTGGACAAGAAGCTTCCATTGAGGGGAAAAACGATTTTTCTAAAAATGAAACTTCCCCTCATGATTGTACCCAATGACACCCATCCCATCCAACACCTCCGCATTGGGGAGAGAAATAATTCCATCCTCATCCTTGAGATGAAGGGCAGACCTGATGGAGGCTTCAGTCACCACATATGAGTGACCATCAATAGTGGCATGGAGCTCCAATGAGCGACCTAAAACCGCGTGCGTGTCAGCAGTTAATATAAAGGTTTTTAAGCCTCGTATGAAAGTTCGTTGAATCCGATCTTTTCGAATTGATTACAAGTAATTAGTGCGACTCAGTCGTTCTTGGTCGAAAAATAAGAAAGATTGCTTATCTAAAACTAATTAGAAGAAAAGGCGTCGTTGAGTAATTAAATAAAAATAAAGCGAGGAAAGATTAAACTAAAATCAAAGATTTTCGAAAATTAAATGACGAGAAATTAAACTAATTAAACGTAAATATGAAAACTTTAAAAATTTAAATACTCGAAAATGAAACTAAGACGAACGAGTAAAAATAAATCTAAGAAAATTGGCGGGAAAAACAAGTTTGAAAATTAAATTTTAAATAAAACTAATTAATCTCGCAATTAAATAAGATGCTGAATTAAATTCGCAATTCTTAACTTGAAACAAATTCGCAATAGTCAAAATGCCATAATTCCGCAATTAACTTGTGCAATATTTCGCAATGAAGAAATAAGATTTCGCAATGTCGATTGAGGTTCAAATCCGCAATACTAATGAAGATCAAATTCGCAATTGAAGTTCGAATTCCGCAATAAAGAAAAACTGATAATTCCGCAATAAAGGAATGTTGGATTTCGCAACTTTAAAGCATAAATCCGCAATAACTGAAGGCATAAATCCGCAGTAATTGCGGATTGAGGGATTTCGCAATTTTAGGAATGTTCAAATTCGCAATACCCACAAACAACAATTTCGCAATGATACAAATGCACAGATTTCGCAATGAACCAAGGGAAAAATTTCGCAACTTTAAAGGATTCAATTTCGCAATACTATAGGTATTGCGAAATCGAATCAGATTGTCCTAAAAACTAGGATCCGGATATAGGACGAAATCAAGCAACTTTTTAGCACTTTTTCATGGACAATAATCCAAGAAAAACTCCAATAAGCTACCAATAAGCAAGGTAAATGATTAAAACTTATAAATCTTCAACACACAAATCAAGGAACACGTAAAGTAAGAAACTTTATGTGTCGAATAGAAAATTAAGATGAAAGAGATGATGAACACAAGATCGTAACTAATAAGAAAGATTAAAACGACAAAGATTAAGATAAGATTAAGCTTAAAAGTAAAGGTTTGATTAAAACAAGAAAGATAAAAGATGAAGGATTTCTAGTGAGAGAAAGTTAAGAACTTTCTCTCTCTAAAATACAAAAATGAAAAGTGAACTAAAATTAACTAACACTAACTAACACCCTCCTAATGTGTCATTAGGAGGGTATTTATAGGAGGAGGGAAGGTGCATGTGTTGCTTCCTTCTTTCTTTCTTCTTGACTCTATTTAAATGCTTTGTCTTTCTCGACGTCGTCTCGGGATTTGTCGATACTAATTGAACTTGTCTTATAATTTTCTTCTTCAATTAGACTTGAGTTCTTCGACTTCATTAAACTTCCGTCTTTAGAATTTTTCTTTGATAAATCTTCAGAATAGGCCTTGGACTTCCGTTCTTTTTGCATTCTCGATCTTTTGACTACGTCTTTTCTCTTTTTTTTTATAAAAGCCCGTGATAGCCCATGTTTTCTTTCTTTTTCATCTTTTGGTCCTAAAACACAATAAAAACACAAACCACATAATTCCGACTTTTACGACATAAAATACACGCTTTGGTCTTGTTATTATTGGAAATAAGTGGTAATAGGATAAGTGTTTTCACACTTATTAAATCCCTTACACTTGACCATTGCAATGCCCTCATGCAATGCATTAATTTCAAAGCACAGATTACATATCTCAACATAAATAACCCACCTTGGCCTTTATTTAATACTAAACTTTAAGGAAACTAAAAAGATAGAAATATGTACAAACAAGTAAAGAAATTAAAGACTTACATTGGGGTTTTGGCAGTCATGAATGTTCATGATCCTCAAGTTTCACGTTCCCTATACCAAGCTTAAAAACGAGATCATTGTTATTATAAGTTAGCAGACTAACACGAACTCATGTGGCCCAATTATTTACTTAGACTCCCTTATTCCTAGGTGTATCTCTTATATTTTAATTTTGTCTTGAATGATCACGAGGATACATTGTTTGACTTATTTCGATAGTTATTTAGGCTGAAAATAAAGTGGGACGATTTAATCAATAGTTAGCTAAATGACAAAATCTTTTAAAACTGCTTCTCGGGACCTCATAAAGTTCATATCTTGACATAACTCGCTTCACGATTTGAGACCTTTCTCGGACCGATATTTGGCCGCGACTTCATACTTCTAATCTTGAGAGACGTTCTTGAAATTATGGTCTTCTCTTCGTAATAGGAATTTCTTCACTTGAAGTTTTGAGAGATTCTTCATACTTGGACCACCACTTCTTCATTTTTATCCAATCTTTATTTTGGACTTTGATACTTGGATCTATTTATCCTCATACCTTGTTAGGGTCTTTTCGGATAGACTTCTCCATGATCTTTTGGGGAGTTTTTGCTTTTCGTCGTGTGTCTCGATCCTTCATATTGATTTTTGATAAATGATTTTTCACATCACTTTTGGATCTTTAGCAACAAAATGTAGCCCTCATGCCTTGTTAGGGCCTTTTCGGAATCGCCAATCTTCGCATCCCGCTTCAATAAGTTATGCCTTGGCTATGAACTCTAATTAATACCTAGCAACTTTTAAACGATCTAGTGCTAGAAGCTTAGTAACTTTTTAAATCGTACAACCTTATTTATTGCAGATAAATTTATTAGCAAGCGATGGGAGAAAAAGCTTATAATCAACTCACATAAATTCACGAAAGAATACCAAACTTATAATTGACTCTATCATCTCTCGTTCTCCATAATTTAAAATCTCAAGGAATGAGACTCGTGGATGCTTAGCCAATTAAATCAAAGTTTTGGGTTTTCGAGTCATCTATAGGATCTTGCAAACTCTTAGACTTTCTCAAGTTTAGAATTCGCATTTTAAAGTTCCCTTGATAAACAACTCTCTAGGATCAATTATAGGAACTTGCGAAAAGTTCTTGTTCTTAACCTGTGAGAGTTAAGACTTTCGCATTCTTAAGTTCCCTACATAAAAGCCTAGGAAAACTTGACTTAAACACGTTAAGGATACTAGCTAGAGTAAACTTAGATAACTAAACTCGGGTTGAGTCAAAATATTCACAACTTTGAAAAATTTAAAACCACTTTATTAAACTTTATTTTAGCAAAGAAAGTAAATAACGCTAACAAAGGAAAGACTACTAGGCCAAAATAGATTAAAAATTTTGAAAAATGTCGAAAAATCAAGTTTTCCGGTTAAAATGAGGACAAAATCATGGAAAAGGCCACTTATTTCGATAGAAGTCCCCCCTACACTTGATATAAACATTGTCCTCAATGTTTAAGCATGTGGGAGTAAACTCCCCTACACTTATGACATTGTGCACTTTGTTTAAATCTTGCTAAAGAGGGGACAACTATAGTGATTTCAATGTGAACATATAAGATATGAAATATTGAATCACGAGAGTTTAGGATAGAACCGGGAAGACGGGTACACGGGATCACAGTTCGTCAAAAGTCAGCGAGAATGGATATTTGAAGCTTTAATCCCTGCACAACACAAGAAACAAGACAACAAACACATACGGGGCTCCCCCTACACTTATTATAAAAACGGAAAAGGATAGAACACGAGTTGCCTCCCGAGAAGCGCTTGTTTTTGTTAACCGAGTCACGAGCCTGACTCGACCCAGAACTAGTTCAAGGGAAACGTGGTGAGGGATGGAATCATCTCATGAGAGATGTCCTCACCAAAGTACATACACGCTGGCCATTCACCTTAAAATTGGGCCCATTTGGCTGAGAAAGCTCAATGGTGCCATATGGGAAGACTTTGGCGATGGTGAATTGACCAGACCAGCGGCTCTTCAGCTTTCTCGAGAAGATCTTCAACCGAGAGTTAAAAAGTAAAACTTGATCACCAACGTGGAACTCTCGGTTCTTAATCCTTGAATCATGGATGATCTTGCTCTTCTCCTTGTAGATCAGTGAGTTCTCATAAGCTTCATTCCTTAGTTCGTTGAGCTCATTGAGTTAAATCTTTCGAAGATCGCCGGCTTTGTTGATGTCGAAGTTAGCCCACTTCAAGGCCCAGTATGCCTTATGTTCCAGCTCGATAGGGAGGTGGCATGCTTTCCCGTACACAAGACGATAAGGTGTACAACCAATCGGGTTCTTATAAGCGGTACGGAAAGCCCACAAAACATCATCTAACTTATCAGCCCACGAGGCACGATGCTCTCCCACAGTACGCTCCAGAATTCGCTTTAATCCACGGTTAGATATCTCGGCTTGACCATTGGTTTGAGGATGATAAGCGGTGGAAAGACGATGATTGACACCATACTTAGTCATGACTCTTGAAAATTGATCGTCGCAGAAATGAGTCCCGCGGTCACTGATATAGCACGAGGAACACCGAATCGAGCAAAAAGCTGCTTCAAAAAGTTCACAACCACCCTCGCATCGTTCGTAGGAGAGCCTTAGCTTCAACCCATTTGGATACGTAGTCAACGGCTACGAGGATGTATTTGTTCCCTTTAGATGATGGAAATGGCCTCATAAAGTCGATACCCCATACATCAAAGATTTCACATTCTTGTATGAAATTTTGAGGCATCTCATCTTTATGTGTGATCTTGCCTTGGCGTTGGCAAGCATCCCAACGTTTAACCATTTCGTGAGCGTAACGGTAAATGGTGGGCCAATAGAATCTAGAGTCGAACACTTTCTTCGCGGTATAATTTGGACCAAAATGACCACCGGTGGGTCCTTTATGGCAAGCTTCAAGAATTTCTAAAGTTGTGGGTCCATCAACACATCGCCGAATAATCAGATCAGCACATTTTTTGAAGAGATAAGGGTCATCCCAAAAGTAAGTCTTAATATCTTTAAAGAACTTCTTCTTTTGTTGGGATGTTAACCCTTCGATGAGAATACCACCCGCTAAATAGTTTGCAATGTCCGCAAACCACGGGGTGTCATCAAGATTGGAATTGATAGCCATTAAGGCCTCAAGGGGAAAAGAGTCATTGATCTCTTGATTCGGATGATCCCCTTGATAAGGATCCTCAAGTCTACTTAGATGATCCGCGGCTAGGTTTTCGGCACCCTTCTTGTCACGAATTTCAATGTTTAATTCTTGAAGGAGCAAAACCCAACGAAGAAGTCTTGGCTTAGAATCTTGTTTAGTCAACAAGTACTTCAACGCGGAATGATCGGTGTACACGATGGTGGTAGAAAGGACAAGATAGGGGCGGATTTTTTCAAAGGCATACACTACATCTAAAAGCTCATTTTCGGTAGTGGTATAATGCAATTGATCCCCCGTCATAGTCTTGCTAGCGTAATGGATTGGTTGGAAGTGTTTGTTTACTCTTTGGCCCAAAACCGCTCCAATAGCAAAGTCGCTAGCATCACACATCGATTCAAAAGGTAGCTCCCAATTAGGGGTAACCAAGACCGGTGCCTTAGTTAGCTTATCCTTAAGAAGATTGAAGGATTCAAGACACTCTTTGGAAAAGATGAAAGGAGTATCTTTTTCCAAGAGGTGGGTCATCGGGCGAGCAATTTTAAAAAAATCTTGAATGAATCGACGATAGAATCCCGCATGACCAAGGAAGCTTCTCACACCCTTCACGGTTGAAGGTGGAGGCAATTTAGCAATAACATCGACTTTAGCACGGTCGACTTCAAGACCGGCTTTGGAGATTTTATGTCCAAGAACAATGCCTTCTTTTACCATGAAATGGCATTTTTCCCAATTTAGAACAAGGCGAGTGTCTTCACACCGCTTAAGCATGCGTTCCAAATTGGCAAGGCAAGAAGAGAAAGAATCACCATAGACCGAGAAATCATCCATGAAGACTTCCATAGTTTCTTCAACCATGTCATGGAAGATAGCCATCATACACCTTTGGAATGTCCCAGGAGCATTGCATAAGCCGAAAGGCATTCTTTTATAAGCAAATGTTCCATAAGGACAAGTGAATGTGGTTTTCTCTTGGTCTTTGGGATCGATGGGAATTTGAAAATACCCGGAGAAACCGTCTAAAAAGCAGTAATAGTCATTACCCGCTAGACGTTCAAGCATTTGGTCCATGAAAGGAAGGGGAAAATGATCCTTTCTCGTAGCATCATTGAGTTTGCGATAGTTTATACAAACTCTCCACCCTGTAACTAGACGAGTAGGAATCAACTCGTTGTTTTCATTGGGCACAACGGTGATTCCGCCTTTCTTAGGCACACAATGGACGGGACTAACCCATGGTGAATTCGAGGTAGGATAGATCATGCCCGCATCAAGAAGTTTGAGAACCTCTTTTTTGATAACGTCATGGATCTTGGGATTCACCCTTCTTTGGTTTTGAATAGTGGGTTTAAAGTCGTCCTCCATGAGAATTTTATGTGTGCAAAAGTGAGGATCAATTCCACGAATATCGGAGATTTTCCAAGCAATCGCTTTCTTGTGATTCTTCAGCACGGCGATAAGTCGAGATTTTTCTTCCTCTCTCAAGTCCTTTGTGATGATGACGGGTGATTTCTTGTTGTCGTCAAGGAACACATATTCAAGATGAGACAGCAGATCCTTAAGTTCTAAATCCGGAGGATTTTCGATGGAAGACGTTTTCAAATTTGGATCATCGATAGAAATATCCTTAGGAGATGGTGGAGAAATATGGTCCTCATTGAGAAGTTTCTCAATGGTCCGAATGTCTTCATCCTAATTGGAGGGAGAATCGTCATATTTTAAGTCCACATCTCCCAAAGTTGCTTCAAAGTCTTTGAAAATGAAATCACTTTCTCCAAATGGAGTTATTGATGGAACAATAGAGGCAACGGTCTCAACAGTGGGTAGAGAAGAAGAACCACTTTTACAAGCGTCTTTGAAATGTTCTTCACAAGCCTCATCAAGAACGTCAATGAAATTAATACTCTCGTTTTCAGAAGGTTGCTTAGAAAGTTTACCCATGTTGAAAACGATTTTATCGTCACCGACTCTCATGATTAATTTGCCAGCGGCTACATCGATGAGAGTGCGACCAGTCCTCAAGAATGGACGTCCAACGATTAATGGAACACGGGGGTCCATCTCGTAGTCAACGACAACAAAATCCGCTGGAAAGGTGAATTTGTCGAAACCAACGAAGACGTCTTCGGCTATCCCCACTGGATAAGAAACCGTACGGTTAGCTAAATCCAAAGTCATTCGTGTGGGGACTAGATGGGGTAGAGATAATTGTTTCCAAACGCTTAAAGGCATTAAGTTGATACTAGCACCTAGATCGGCTAGGGCCATACAATTATCTACCCCGGGGAAGTTGCAAGGAATGAGAAAACGACCAGGATCTCCTAACTTAACTGGAAGTTTTCTCAAAAGAACAGCAAAACAATTCTCATTTAATTAGGTATTGGCGATGTCGAGCAATTTTTCTTTATCACTTAAAAGATCCTTAAACATCTTAGCATATTTAGGCATGTGAGCGAGAGCCTCAGCAAAGGAGATGTTGAAATTTAGTTGTTTAAATATTTTGAGAAAGTTAGAAACCTGAATATCATCCTTGTTCTTCAACTTCTCTTTCCTCAACCTTGAGGGATAAGGTATATTGGGTTGAGATGAAGGCTTTGGAATGGAATTCTCATTCACATCCTTAGGTGGTGGAGGGGTGGAAGTAGAAGGTGGAGGGACCGGTTTTGGAACCGAAGGTGTGGTATAAACTTGAGGTATCGGTGGGACATAAGGTGCAGACGAAGGCATAACGGGTGGTATATCACAAGTAGAAGGAATCTCGGGTCCTTGGTTAGTTGGTGAAGAAGAAGGTTCAACGATGATCTTACCTCTCCTAGTAGTGATGGCATTAACGTTGGCCCTAGGATTGGTCACGGTGTTAGAAGGGAGAGTACCTTGGGGTGAGCCTTGGGGATTAATGGCTTGAAACATTAGCATAAATTTCTTATCACTCGATTCTTGCATAGCAGTCATGATTTTCTCATGTTCACTCAACTTATCAGTCAACTTTTGAAGAGCCAAGTCCACTGAAGGGGAATTCGTGTTTTGCCCTTGATTTTGAAAACTTTGGTTTGGATATTGTTGTTGATAAGCATTGTTATTATTAAGACCTTGGTTAAAGTTGTTATTTTGAAACCCTTGGTTTTGCCCATTAAAAGCCCCTTGATTTTGACTATTAAAATTTCCTTGATTTGAGTTATAATTCCTTTGATTATTAGAAGAATTCCCTTGGTAGTTACTTCTTTGGCCTTGGTTCCTTGGTGGGTATTGTGTGTTGTTCAATTGAGGTGGTGGTGGTCTATTATGGGATTGAAAACCGGGTGGTGAAAGAAAGTTATTCGAACAATAACTAAGCAAATTGCGGTCACCTTGAGGACGTGCTTGATAGCCTCCCGTAGAAAAGTTACCGTTGGCGGCATACACATTTTTCAGAGTGTCTTGAGTATAAGTACAATCGGTTTATGAATGAGAATCCCCGCAAATCTCACAAGACGTGGCTACAGCTTTAGCTTGTGGAAATTGGTTAGTGGCTAAAAATTCAATCTTTTTGCTCATTTCGACTATTGCGCGGGACATTTCGGTAATGTCAGGGTTTGAAGAAGTAGAAGAAATATTGACTCTCGGGTTTGATCTTGAGGATGCAGATGAATCCCAATTTCTGTGGTGAGTGGTCATGTTCTCAATCAGCTCTCTACACTCCTCAGGTCTTCTCTTCATGAATGTACCACCGGCGGCAGCATTAATCGTATCACGATCACGAAAAGTTAGACCATTGTAGAAGGTATCAATCAATGTGACGGGGAGCATGTTATGATTCGGACAACGGTCGATCAAGACATTATAAGGTTCCCAACCATCGAAAAGCGACTCATCAGGTTCTTGAGTAAATCCACTGATTTGGTTGCGAAGACTAGTGACCATAGATGGTGGAAAGTAGCGCGACAAAAAGCGTGGAGTCATGTCATTCCATGTATGAATTGAGTTTTTGGGAAGACGATCAAACCATTTCTCGGCATGATGGGATAAAGTGTGTGGAAAAAGGTGAAGGCGAAGAAAATCCATGGAAGCACCGGGAATTTTCATGCTTTGGGTGATGGTAATGAACTTGTCAAGATGTTTGTTGGCATCATCATCCGGTAATCCGCTAAACGGGAAAGCGTTTTGAACTTGCTAGATCATGTGATGCTCCAATGAAAATTCAGGAGCCGTGATTTGCATCGGCGCAATCGGTCCTCCGCGTCCGTTCATTATTGGCTGACAAAGCTCCTCCATTGTTCGTAAGTCGGGTGGGGGAACATTGTTGTTGTTGTTATTCAAATTAGGTAGAGGTGGGTTGTTATTGTTGTTATGCACACCAGCCATATCTAAATCTTCACGAGTCTCGGGCTCAGAATAATTTGAAGATCTAGTACGCATACACCTGCAAAAGAAAAAGATACCAAAGAAACAAATAATATATATATATATAATCTTTTTGGTGCAAAACTAAAAGAAATGCTTTTTATAATTTTTTAATGTTTTTGTATTTTTGAAAATTTTAGTGCTTGAAAATAACGTTCCTAAAAGAACGGATCCCAAAGTCCAACGCGTCTCTCATTAAAAACCGTTAATCTTAACGAAGAGAGCCGGCAGCGGCGCCATTTAATACAAGGGTTTTTAAGCCTCGTATGAAAGTTCGTTGAATCCGATCTTTTCGAATTGATTACAAGTAATTAGTGCGACTCCGTCGTTCTTGGTGGAAAAATAAGAAAGGTTTGGTTATCTAAAACTAATTAGAAGAAAAGGCGTCGTTGAGTAATTAAATAAAAATAAAGCGAGGAAAGATTAAACTAAAATTAAAGATTTTCGAAAAAGAAATGACGAGAAATTAAACTAATTAAACGTAAATATGAAAACTTTAAAAATTTAAATACTCGAAAATTAAACTAAGACGAACGAGTAAAAATAAATCTAAGAAAATTGGCGGGAAAAACAAGTTTGAAAATTAAATTTTAAATAAAACTAATTAATCTCGCAATTAAATAAGAAGCTGAATTAAATTCGCAGTTCTTAACATGAAACAAATTCGCAATAGTCAAAATGCAATAATTCCGCAATTAACTTGTGCAATATTTCGCAATGAAGAAATAAGATTTCGCAATGTCGATTGAGGTTCAAATCCGCAATACTAATGAAGATCAAATTCACAATTGAAGTTCGAATTCCGCAATAAAGAAAAACTGATAATTCCGCAATAAAGGAATGTTGGATTTCGCAACTTTAAAGCATAAATCCGCAATATTGATAGCATAAATCCGCAATAATTGAGGATTGAGGGATTTCGCAACTTTAGGAATGTTCAAATTCGCAATACCCACAAACAACAATTTCGCAATGATACAAATGCACAGATTTCGCAATGAACCAAGGGAAAGATTTCACAACTTTAAGGGATTCAATTTCGCAATACTATAGGTATTGCGAAATCGAATCAGATTGTCCTAAAAACTAGGATCCGGATATAGGACGAAATTAAGCAACTTTTTAGCACTTTTTCAAGGACAATAAGCCAAGAAAAACTCCAATAAGCTACCAATAAGCAAGGTAAATGATCAAAACTTATAAATCTTCAACACACAAATCAAGGAACACGTAAAGTAAGAAACTTTATGTGTCGAATAGAAAATTAAGATGAAAGAGATGATGAACACAAGATCGTAACTAATAAGAAAGATTAAAAATACAAATATTAAGATAAGATTAAGCTTAAAAGTAAAGGTTTGATTAAAATAAGAAAGATAAAAGATGAAGGATTTCTAGTGAGAGAAAGTTAAGCACTTTCTCTCTCTAAAATACAAAAATGAAAAGTGAACTAAAATTAACTAACACTAACTAACACCCTCCTAATGTGTCATTAGGAGGGTATTTATAGGAGGAGGGAAGGTGAATGTGTTGCTTCCATCTTTCTTTCTTCTCGACTCGATTTAAATGCCTTGTCTTTCTCGACGTCGTCTCGGGATTTGTCGATACAAATTGAACTTGTCTTATAATTTTCTTCTTCTATTATACTTGAGTTCTTCGACTTCATTAAACTTCCGTCTTTAGACTTTTTCTTCGATAAATCTTCAGAATAGGCCTTGGACTTCTGTTCTTTTTGCATTCTCGATCTTTTGACTTCGTCTTTTCTCGTTTTCTTCAATAAAAGCCCGTGATAGCCCATGTTTTCTTCCTTTTTCATCTTTTGGTCCTAAAACATAATAAAAACACAAACCACGCATAATTCCGACTTTTACGACATAAAATACACGCTTTGGTCTTGTTATTATTGGAAATAAGTGGTAAAAGGATAAGTGTTTTCACACTTATTAGCAGTAGCCCAGAACTGGCGAATGACAGAGTCATACTCAGTTGGGCAAATAGTTAATGCATACCTGAGATTAGACGCCTCGATGAACTCCAATATGTCTAGGAACTCCTCCCTTATGGGGTCTTATCCTAGGTAGGCGACCTTGTTGTAATCAGGTTTGTACTGAAGAGCAACCATTGATGATTGATGAAGAATGGAAGGTGATTACAAGAAGATTGGTTAGGGTAGGAGCGAGTGTGTGTGTGTGTTCAAATTGTGAAAATTGAGTCAAATGATTCCATTGACCATAAATAATGGTGAGGTAAAACTTTTTATTGACCCCTAATTATGGGGGTTGCCCTTTCCAAGTTAAGACATTAATGGTGAGTAACCACTTTCCCTTTAATCCATTAAAAGATAATCCCAGTTACCAAAGATATACAAATATGGGTACCAGAAGTAACTTGCGTTGACTAAAAGTCATAACGGCTAGAAGTCAACGCTAGGAGCAGCGAGTGTTCAACAAAATTCAACATAATGAACAGTGACCCGAAGTGATGTTAGAAGCCAAACACAAGTGGATAAATAGGGATTTTGACCCACTAGGAGCAGAAGAGTGCCACTAGGAGTAACCAAATTCTTCCACCAGAAGTTGCAAACACAACAAAAACCCATGTAACATGTCGTAAGAAGCTACCAGAAGTAAGAACGTACAAGTATACATGTACAAGAAGCCTCCCCTTAGGCTTTGCCTCCCTTCAATCCTAGACCTTAAGGATTGACCATACCAATGTTAACCACCAAGTGGTTAAAACTTGGACCATCAAACGCTTTTGTCAACAAATCAGCAACATTATCATCCGTATGTACCTTGAGAACCTGTATCAGCTTCTTTTCATTGGCATCACGTATAAAATGGTGCTGAATCTCTATATGCTTGGTTCGTTGATGAAACACAAGATTCTTCACAATACAGATAGTGCTTTGATTGTCGATGAAGATTTTGGTGTTCATACAGTTGAACCCATATTCTAGCATATAGTTTTGTATCCACAAGACTTGTCCACAACAACTAGCAACAACTACATATTCAGCTTCTGTTGAGGAAGTAGCTACTATTGTCTATTTCTTACATTTCCATGAGATAAGTCTTCATCCAAAAAACTGACAACCACCAGTAGTTGACTTCCGATCATTATTAGCACCTGCATAATCACTATCACTATAGGCTTCAAGAACAAAAGGTGATTCCCTTGGATACCATAAGCCTAGCTTGGGTTGTGCCTGGATATACTTGAAGATTTTCTTGACAGCATTCAAATTGGACACGGTATGTGCCACCTGATGTCTAGAACAAGCACTACCAGCAAACATAATGTCTGGGCGTGAGGTAGTCAAATACATGAGTGAGCCAATCATAGACCTGTACATATGAACATTTACCGGAGGATCTGGCTCATTCTTGAGTTTGACTTTAGTTACCTCATAAGGTGTTGCTGCTGGTCTAAGAGGTTCCACATCAAACTTCTGAATTATGTCATGAACATATTTATCTTGACTAATCAAGATACCATCTGATGGAGGCCCAAGTATTGAAGAACGGGCTGACTTGTTTCTGGAGGCCCGAGATCGCGTGACGAAGAGGGGTTTAGTAAAATGGGCATAACTTTTGCATCCTAAGTCCGTTTTCAGCCCGTGACCTGTCAAAACGTGCGTAAAAAGGAGACCGACGACGCTGTAACCACCTTTTAGCTGGTTGCGGATTTTTCAAGGCCCGAAAAGCCTTTTTACTATCAGTTTTTTGCATTTTTATGTTTTTTTCACTTTCAGTTGGACTTTGTCATTGGGCTACAGTCCAGCCCGTTGGATTTTTAGGGTTTTTCTTTGTTTGCAGTCATTATTTAATAAATCTGCTGTAACCCTAGCAAGACAGTTATCAGTTTAATAAAAGTTAAACCATTGGCCGTTGAGTTGCCGTGTTTTAACCTAATTTTCGGGCATTCTTCAGAATCAACGATTATTAGCAGAATTGTTTCTGGCATTCTTGTTGAATCAACAGATCCAATTACTTATCTTTGTTACTTTGTTTTTTAGTCTACATCAGTTGGTATCAGAGCCAAAGTTCCTGATCAAGATGCCTCCAAGGAGAACTAGGCCTATTCACGATGTGAATGAACAGGAATTTGAGCAGCGTATGGTGGAGAGAATGGAGGAGCGATTCGATCAAATGTTTGATCAATTGACCGACCAGATGAACACTTTGATGAGCAATAGGAGGCCTCGTAATCGCCGTCATGAGGAAGAAGATGCAGATCTGGAAGAAAATCTGTTTGGTGATGGTTTGTCTGATGATGAACAATCAGTAGGGCGACGGATGAGAGATCGCAGTGGGAATAATGATAGGCGTTGGGAGACTGGAATGAGGGTTAATATTCCCGAGTTTAATGGGACACTTTAAAGCCTGATGAGTTTATTGATTGGCTTGTTGCTGTTGAAGAAGTATTTGAATTCAAAGAAGTTCCAGAAAACAAAAGGGTTTCATTGATCGCTACCAAGTTACGTGGTCGGGCATCCGCGTGGTGGCAACAATTGAAACTGACGAGGAACAGAGTTGGGAAGTCAAAGATCACGAGTTGGCAGAAGATGAAGAAAGTCACGAGGGATAATTTTATTCCTCATAACTACCAGCGAATGATGTACCAGCGGTTACAGAATCTAAAACAGGGGGCCAAGTCTGTTGAAGATTACACGACCGAATTTTACCAACTAATTGCAAGGAATGACGTTCAAGAGACAGAAGATCAGCTTGTCTCTCGATACATTGGTGGTTTAAGAGTCCAGATCATGGATTTTGTTAACATGTTTGATCCGATGACACTTTCTGAAGCGTATCAACGAGCATTGACTTTTGAGAAGCAGAACCGACGAGTGGGGAGTTCTTCATCTCCTGCAATAACAGGTGCTTCTGGTTCGGGTAATGCGGCATCTCGTTTTGCCCCAACTCAGGCTAAAGCAGTTGGTGAGAATACTGGACCAGTTCCTAAAGCGGCCGGCAGTGGTGGGTTCAAGTGCTTTAACTGTGGTGAACCTGGTCACCGACAATCAGAGTGTAAGAAGGCTGGGAAGAGGCAGTTATTTACTGAACCTGAGGAAGATGATGATGTGGCTTATGATGACTACGTGGGAGACGCAGTTTATGATGCAGAACCTGAGTATGAGGAGGAGTATGTGTCTGGAGATGTGGGGGTGAATTTGGTGGTAAGGCGCTCATGCTTAACACCTAAAGCTGATGGTGATGATTGGCTCAAACACAACATCTTTCAGTCAACTTGTACCATTATGGGTAAGGTTTGCACTTTTGTATGCGATTCCGGTAGTTGTGATAATTTGATAGCTGAAGGAGCAGTCCAGAAATTAGGGCTGAAAACTGAAGATCGTCCCAAACCTTATAAGTTACAGTGGCTTAAAAAGGGTGGGGAGATAACAGTTTCCAAGCGTGTCCAAGTTCCGTTTTCTGTAGGAACAACTTATAAGGATAATATTTGGTGTGATGTGATACCTATGGATGCTTGTCACTTATTGTTGGGTAGACCTTGGGAGTATGACCGTGATGTAACTCACCATGGGAGAACTAATACTTATAGTTTCCTGTTTGAGGGTGTGAAGATTACTTTGATGCCAAATAAACCTAAGGAAGTAGTTAATAAACCCATTGGTACTTTACTAACTCTTTTGCAGTTCGAAGACGAGCTGGAGGTGGGAGGTGATGTTTTTGTATTAATAGGGAAGGAGGTTTCTGAAGACGGTGAAGTTCCTGAAGCCATGATCCCTTTACTTGAGGAATTCTCTGATGTTTTCCCTGATGAATTACCTGATGGTTTGACACCATTGCGTGACATACAACATCATATTGATCTAGAGCCTGGGTCAAAGTTGCCTAACAGGCCACATTATAGGATTTGCCCGGGAGAACATGAGGAGTTGCGCAGGCAGGTTGAGGAGCTGGTTTCCAAGGGTCATGTTCGTGAGAGTATGAGCCCGTGTGCTGTTCCTGCCCTATTGACTCCAAAGAAGGATGGTACATGGCGTATGTGTGTTGATAGTCGAGCCATCAATAAGATTACTGTGAGGTACAGATTTCCTATTCCTCACCTTGATGATTTGCTTGACCAGATTAGTGGTGCTACCATTTTCACGAAGCTGGATTTGAAGAGTGGGTATTACCAGATTCGTCTTAGACCTGGTGACGAGTGGAAGACCGCTTTCAAGACCCGTGAAGGGTTGTATGAGTGGTTGGTCATGCCTTTTGGTTTATCAAATGCACCAAGCACATTTATGCGTGTGATGAATCAACTGCTCAGGCCTTTTATTGGCAAGTTTGTGGTTGTTTATTTTGATGACATTCTTATTTATAGTGCTTCTTATAATGAGCATGTCAATCATGTGAGGCAGGTCTTGACCTTGCTTCGGAAGGATAATTTTTATGCAGCCACGAAGAAGTGTGTGTTCATGACCCCTAAAGTTTTGTTTTTAGGGTATGTTGTTTCTGGTGATGGCATACAGGTGGATGAATCTAAGGTAGCAGCTGTTCAGGAGTGGCCAACTCCAACTACCATTACTGAAGTTCGGAGTTTCCATGGTCTTGCTTCTTTCTATAGGCGGTTTATCCCTAATTTCAGTTCCATTATGGCCCCTTTGACAGACTGTATGAAGGGCAAGTCATTTGTGTGGACGGAGGAAGCAGAGATGGCTTTTCAGGTTGTCAAGGAAAAGCTTACTACAGCGCCAATCCTGGTATTGCCTGACTTTTCTAAAGTTTTTGAGCTTCATACTGATGCTTCTAAGGTTGCAATTGGTGGAGTTCTTAGTCAGGATGGGCGGCCTGTTTCCTATTTTAGCGAGAAGTTGACAGGGCCGAAGTCTAGGTACTCTACTTATGACTTGGAGTTTTATGCAGTGGTCCAAGCTGTGAGGCATTGGCGCCATTATTTGTTTCATAAGGAGTTTGTTTTGTTCACTGACCATGATTCCTTAAGGCATATTCGTACTCAAGATAAGGTTTCACATAAACATGGGCGTTGGTTGGCTTTTCTTGAGAAATTTACTTTTGTGGTGAAACACAAAACGGGTGCTTCCAATCGTGCTGCTGATGCCTTAAGCAGGAGAAGTAGTTTACTTGTAACCATGCAGGTTGATGTTCCTGGACTGGATGTCATTCGTGACATGGTGACTGTGGATCCATACTTTTCAATTTTTCTGCAGGATTTGCAATCCGGAGAGAAAACAGATTTTGTTATGCATGATGGGTTCCTATTCAAAGGGAATCAACTTTGTATTCCTGATTCAAGTCTTCGCTTGCAAAATATTAAGGAGTTGCATGGTGAAGGACATGTTGGTCGTGATCGCACTTTACAGTTGGTTCAAGCATCTTATTTTTGGCCTACTATGAGGAAGGAAGTGGATCGTTACGTCAAGAGGTGTCGTATTTGTCAAGTTTCAAAGGGGACGGCTACTAATGCAGGTCTTTATATGCCTTTGCCAGTTCCTTTGCAGCCCTGGGTTGATATTAGCATGGATTTTGTGTTGGGACTACCTCGTACTCAAAGGGGTAATGATTCAATATTTGTTGTTGTTGATCGTTTTTCTAAGATGGTTCATTTTATTCCTTGCAAGAAGACAACAGATGCAGTTAATGTAGCCCAACTTTTCTTTAGGGATGTGTACCGTTTACATGGTTTACCTTCCTCCATTGTTTCTGATCGGGACACCAGGTTTTTGAGTCATTTTTGGCGTAGTTTGTGGAAGATGGTGAATACTCAACTCAATTTTAGTAGTGCTTATCATCCTCAAACTGATGGGCAAACCGAAGTTGTTAACAGGTCCCTTGGTAACCTGTTAAGGTGTTTGGTGGGTGATCATGTGAAGGCATGGGATCAGAAGTTGTATCAAGTTGAGTTTGCTCATAATCATGCTGTTAATCGGAGCACTGGGTTTAGTCCTTTCCAGGTGGTTTATTCTGCTCAGCCACGTGGTCCTCTTGATCTTATGACTCCTCAGATTTCTAGATCTGTTCCGAAGAAAGTGCAGGATTTTGTTGAGGGGTTGCATGATGTTCATAAATCTGTTCGTGACAACTTGGTGCGCGCTAATTCGAAGTACAAGCAGGATGCAGATCAAAAGAGGAGACATGTTGACTTTGAAGTAGGAGACTTTGTGTGGGCTGTTTTGACTAAGGATCGTTTTCCAGCTGGTGAATATAATAAATTGTCTGCTAAGAAGATTGGTCCAGTGGAAATTGTGGATAAGATGAACTCAAATGCTTATCGTTTGAAGTTGCCAAGTCATATTCGTTGTTCTGATGTTTTTAATGTGAAGCACTTGTTGCCTTACCATGGTGATTCTTCCGATGATGATACAGCTGGGAATTCGAGGGCGAATTTTTCTTATCCAGGGGGGAATGATGGAGGCCCAAGTATTGAAGAACGGGCTGACTTGTTTCTGGAGGCCCGAGATCGCGTGACGAAGAGGGGTTTAGTAAAATGGGCATAACTTTTGCATCCTAAGTCCATTTTCAGCCCGTGACCTGTCAAAACGTGCGTAAAAAGGAGACCGACGACGCTGTAACCACCTTTTAGCTGGTTGCGGATTTTTCAAGGCCCGAAAAGCCTTTTTACTATCAGTTTTTTGCATTTTTATGTTTTTTTCACTTTCAGTTGGACTTTGTCATTGGGCTACAGTCCAGCCCGTTGGATTTTTAGGGTTTTTCTTTGTTTGCAGTCATTATTTAATGAATCTGCTGTAACCCTAGCAAGACAGTTATCAGTTTAATAAAAGTTAAACCATTGGCCGTTGAGTTGCCGTGTTTTACCCTAATTTTCGGGCATTCTTCAGAATCAACGATTATTAGCAGAATTGTTTCTGGCATTCTTGTTGAATCAACAGATCCAATTACTTATCTTTGTTACTTTGTTTTTTAGTCTACATCACCATCCGATTGCTTCTTAACTTGGAGACTAAGGAAAAATGTTAGTTCTCTTATGGCACTCATCTGAAATTCGCCTTTCATCAGTTGTTCAAACTCATCACACCATTCCTTCTTAGTAGAAACAACGATAATATCATCCACATATACCTGAACCAGGATGATGTCTTTGGCATTCCTCTTAAGGAACAATGTTTTGTCAATAGTGCCTCTTCTGTAGCCATGCTTTAACAAGAAAGTAGATAGACGCTCATACCAAGCTCTAGGAGCTTGATGAAGGCCATAAAGAGCTTTGAAAACCTTATAGACTTTCTTAGGATGACGTGGATCCACAAAGCCCTTAGGTTGAGTGACATATACCTCTTCGTCAATCTTGCCATATAGATTTGCACTCTTGTCATCCATATGAAAGACTGTAAAGCCAATATAAGAAGCAAAACAAAAAACAGACGAATGGCCTCTATACGTGCAACAGGAGCAAAAACTTCATTATAGTTAATGCCTTCAAGTTGAGTGTGACCCTGTGCTACTAGTCTTGCCTTATTTCGCACCACAATACCCCTTGCATCTTTCTTGTTTTTGAGAATCCATTTGGTACCAATTGTTGTCTTCCCATCTAGTAAATAAACTAGGATCCAAACATTCTGAAACAAGAATTGCTGCATCTCCTCCTGCATAGCCTCCACCCAACTTTGATCCTCAAGAGCATGTGAGACAGACCTAGGTTCCACCTATGACAGAAAACAAGCAAACAAACAGTGAAGAAAATCTGTGTGATTATTTCTCTTTTGGTATTCAATGTAGCTCACAAGAGCATGATGACCAGAAGTTGCTTTCTTATGCATGCCGCGAGTCTTGACAGTAGAACCAGGATCTCTTATGATTTGAGTAGTAGGATGCACTTTATGGATCTGCTGAATAGGAGTAGGAGCTACTTCCACTTCTGGTGACAAGTTATTAAGATCCCAACAATGCCATCATCATATGAAGCAGATACGAAAATGCCATCTTTTGGTTGCTTATGAATATCATCTAGCTTAGTTGAAGACTTCTTTTGATAGTTTCCTAGGTTAGAAGGACCAGAGAACCTAGTTGAGGAAGTTGGATCACTAATAGGGCTTCCAATAGGAGTTGAACTTGCACTAGGAGTAACAATAGGGACACTAGGAGTAGCTGGTACACCAGGAGTATCCAAAGGAAACTCAAAGCCTCCTTGGGTAGCTGCAGTAGTAGCATCTTATTGTTGCATAAGCAGTATATCAAGAGCTCCTTGTGAGTCCATAATGTCTGATAAAGTAGTACCAACAAGAGTAGCAGTGTTGTCGGGAGCGACTGTGGTGGAAGAGGATGGTATGACAAAAATGTCATCATCCTCATCAGAGTCTGAAAAGCTAGTAGTTGCACCTGCACTAGAAGACCCAAATACTTGTGCACTTGCATTTTGGTTAGTTTTTAAACGAAAATATCCCAATGAGTCGCTGAGATAGTCAAGATCAAAATACCATTCAGGATTTTTGCCTTGGATGTTTGTCTTCTCCTCAAAGTACCTGAGATTGATAGTTTCAATGACACACTTGGCAGTGAGATTGTAGACCCTATAGGCTCTCGAGTGAGCTGAATATCCCACAATGTAGCCTTCATCCGCCTTGCCATCGAATTTCCCCAACTAGTTACTAGTGTTGAGAATGGTGACAGGACAACCAAACGGTTTCAAATGATTAATGCTAGGAACTTTGGCTGTGAGTAGCTCATAGGGAGTCTTCTTATGATGATTCGTAATGGAAACCCTATTCAATACATAACACGCAGTGTTGATAGCTTCTCTCCAAAACATAGTCAGAAGCTTGGAATCAGCAAGCATGGTTCTTGCAGCTTCTATAAGGGTCCTGTTTTTCCTTTCTGCAACACCATTATGTTAAGGATTCCTGGCAACACTATAATCTCTTTTGATACCTTTTGAATTGCAAAGCGCTATGAGGTCTGGTTTCTTGAACTAAGTTCCATTGTCACACTGAATACCTTTTACCTTCATGGACAGCTGGTTCTCAATGAGGGAAATAAAGTCTTTGAGAATGGGGTAGGTCTCACTTTTAGCAGCCAAAAAGAAAACCCATGTAAACCTGCTATAACCATCAGTTACCACAAGACAATAGTGTTTATGGTCAATGCTCCTAATAGAGGTAGGACCAAACAGATCCATATGAAGTAACTGTAATGGTTCAATTATTAAGCTGAGAGCAGTAATGGCTTTAAAGGATGTTTTGTGTTGTTTTTCTTTGCTGCAAGCAAGGAAATTGATGTCATTCTTAAAATATTTGGGAGGTAAACCAGAGACCAAGTTCATATTAGCCAGCTTGTGAATGGTCTTGAAGTTTACATGCCCCATCCTCCTATGCCATTTTGTGGCTTCATCTTCTGATGCTTTGGCAACCAAGCAAGCTAGTTGACCAGTAGGATTAACTTCATTCAACTTGATATTGTAGAGGTTATGCCTTCTTGGGATTATGAGTAGAATTTGAGAGGCATCCGGTAACTTAAAGTCTTTGGACAGCACCAAGCAATCAGTATCCGTAAAGAGGACAAACTGCTTCTTGTCACAACTCTGAGAGACAGAGATATAGTTGAAGTGTTGAAGTGCTTCCACATAGTAAACCTGCTCAAAATTAAGGTTAGGGGTCTTAGTGGTTCCTTTGCCATAGATCCTTCCTTCACTACCTCCAAAGTACACCTTCCCGACTTAAAATGGTACAAAGTTAGTCAAAAGTCCTTTATTTCCTGTCATGCTCTTAGAGCATCCACTATCTACAATTCCAAGAGATGGATCTTGGTATGGAGTAATCTACAACAACACAAAAGACATATGTAACAGTTAGTGTCTTAAGGGGACCCAAACCATTTCTGGCTTGAGTCTGCCTTGTAGATCATTTTTAAATAGCCATAGAGATTGATGAGATCCACTGTTGTTCTTGAGGTGCCTGTGCATCATATGGGTTTGATTTTGAGACCAAGAACAACCTGTTGAGGGCTTAACAGCAGAACCCAAATTTCCTAATCCAAAATTCATTTGGTCTGTAGTAGTAGCATAATTCTGATTAATATTTTGAAAATAATTGATGGTTGGTCTATTAGGAGTACATGCATTGCTTCTCCAAGTAGTAGAAGCTGAAGGAGAGGTCCTTCTAGTAGAAGGATAAGATTGAGCACATGGATTTAGTCTTCTAGAAGCAAAACCCACACCAATAGGAACAACTCCTGGTGGACCAGGAGTACCATAAGAGTGATAGCCAGGAGGCTTTTGATCATAAAAATCACAATCTTTAATCAAATGAAATTTACTACCACAAACAAAACATGTTTTAAAAGACCTTTTATTTAAATAACATTGTTTTGAGCTGCTATTCTTATTACAAACAACTCTAGGAGAATCAACATTCCTAGAAATCAGAGAACTAGAATAAAAAAACAATGGAAGTAGAAGCAGTAGCAACTCTCTCATCACTCATCCTAGCACTAGAAGTAGTAGTGTCATTTGGCTTGGGACTCAAAGGACTTGACTCTTCACTTGAACCACACGATGCATAGTCACTTGCCTTGTCACTAAAAGTACAAGAGATAAAGTCATTAGTATTAGTAGAGCTTTTGGGAGACTCATGCATCTGTGATCCATCCAAGTCTGTATGCATGGATGTGGGCATAAATGTTCCTGTAAGAGGTGGAGGAACAACATGCATTGCTGCAGCTGGTTTAAACCTATTGTAACTAGGTTTTCTATTCTCCTCCTTGTCAAAAACATCAGTTGGGCCAATATAGTTGTCAAAACCTAACCCCCTTTTTTTATACCAGACATACTGCTATCTATTAGCTTTGAAAGATTCTTAGGTGCTTTTTTCCATTTATCAAATTTTAATAAAGTAACAACTAATTCTCTTGCATTTCTTGTTTTGCCTGAATACTCTGAGTATTAAGATTTTTAGTATACTTAAGCATGTTAGTGGTATTTTCTAAATAAATACTTAATACCCTAATCTTTTCTTCATACTCAAGTTGAGTATTTTGTAACCACTTCTTTTGTTGTTCTAATGTTTTGAGAGAACTCTTATACGCCTGAACTTCTAAAAAGTACTTGTCATTTTGGGCATTAAGTTCATTGCATTGTGTTAAGAGGTCGGAATATTTATCATCACAACCAAGAGGGCAATTTTGTACCTGAGGAAATATTCCCATGAGAGGAAATTCCTCTACTTCCTCAGCTTTAGATATGTGGCCCGCAATCATAGCAAAGACATCAGTACCAGACTCAACTGATTCCAAGGTAGGAGTCTCATGATCATTCCAGTTGACCATGTTATCAACCGATACCAAAGCTTTCTTTTCATCCTTAAGCTCTTGAACTTTGAAGGCTGAATACCTGTTCTTCTCCTGGTCATTCTTGTTAGAGCATTCCCTAGCAAAATGTCCTTGTTGATGACAGTTGTAGCATTTTACTTTGCTTCTATCAAACCTGGCTGGCTCTCTTGGGTTGTAGCTAAATTTTCTAGCAGCTTTCTTCTCAAACTTATTAACCCAAAGAGTAAGCATAGCCATTTGCCACTTGAGACCCATTTCATCCAAATCAAGCTTATCAACCTGTTTGAAATCACCAAAAGATAGCTACTGTTATGGATCAACATCAGTAACAAATGAGTGATGAAATGTTTCTACCATGCTATTGGTCGTGGCTTTAGATTTAGGAGTAGTAGTATGTTGTGAAGAAAAAGTATAGCTTGGGCTACTGGTATAGGGCATTGGACTAGAGCCCATGAAACTCACAAAAGCAGAGTTAGTAGGAGTAGAGTAGGAGTCACTTAGATATCCTCTTACAATAGACTAAAAAGTTTTGAGTTTATAGAATAATTCATCAAAAGAAAGATATTCAAGGCCTCCTTTTGCTTTTATAGAAATGACTACCTGATTCCATGAATGAGGCAGAGCTCTACGAAACCTGGCATTGATGTCTTCATTTTCTGTTTTGGACCTGAGTTGATTCAGTTGATTGAGAATCTTTTGAAACCTGTCATAACCTTGATGAAGACCTTCTGTCTCAAAAATCTTGAATTCTATGAATTCATCTCTCAGCATAGATCTGTGCATCTTCTTGGATTCTTCATTCCCTCCAAATCTTGCCTTGATGCCATTCCAAATTTCCTTGGCATCATCCAAGTGATAGAAATCACCCATATGATCCTCAGGAAGAGACTAAAGCAAAATAGTTTTTGCTTTGATTTCCTTTTGTACAATTGTTATTTCTTCATGAGATTTAGGATCTAGAATGATGATCTGACCATTCTTGTCTCTACCAGTTTTCTTCTTGCTATTGCCATTCTGAACAATCTTCCACAAGTCTAGATCAGTGTTGGTGATCCAGCACTCCATCTTCATGGCCCAGCTATCATACTCTTCCTTCTTTAGGAGTGGGAATTTTTCATTTGTATTGGAAACAGTAGCAATGATTTGTTGTATTTGTTGTGTTGTGTGGTGGTGCTTAGTTTTCATGTTTCATTAGAACTAGAAGCAGACACGATTAGACAAATATGTTAGTAAAAAAATGGTTCTTCTTGTGTAGAGACTCTCCCAGGCTTTGATACCACTTGTTGGTCCACTAGTTGTAGATCTTGCAGACTGTTAAGGATGGTGAACGACTTCTGTAATCACAAGTCTATTCACATAGAGACTTTTAATGAAATACAAAGTATTAGTGCGGAATACAAATACTAGGAACAAGAAGAAACATAATAACTAGATAAATAACTTGATCCTCTCTAAGGATTTCTACTATTGATATGAAATGAATACTGGTGAAAGGTGTGTCAAACCCTTCTGCCAGTGGGTTCCTTTTATAGTACAAGGATACCCTAAAACTACATTAAACATAAAACGTGTAACTCCTGATATGCATATCCTTTCCTAAGATATCTTATGCATATCCTAACAAACTACTAAGAATAGTACTGTTTGACTTTATACTAGACCCTAATATTTATTAATGGCGGCAGAAAAGAATTCCTTCTTTCTTGAAACGATCTATTATTCCCTGTTAATCTGAATACCTTATAACGATGTTGTTTTCTCGTTTAATCTTTGATTAATCTTGAGTTAACATAGTCCTTATTAGGTTGAAAGTTTTTTTAGGGTTTATTAATGGGGATTTTTATTTTTTCTGCATGCGACTAGTGAAAGCGTTGTTAAATTGTCTCTAGGTCGGTGTCGTGTGTGTTTTGATCGCTATTATCCACTCGTTTACCTGCACGACTTTCTCTGTTTTGTTTTTTCCTAGTTATCGCAAATTAGGGTTAGGGTTTCTTGGTATTCTTGTTATGAGGGTTTTTTTATTGTCTTCGTGGACTAGGGTTTCAGATCTGGTATGGAAATTAACGATTCTTCTAAGATGGATGTGAGAGAGATGCAGCAGAAGTTTGGGCCAGAAATGTTTGAATTGCTTAGATCCAGAATGGACAGTGGTATGCGCATTCAACCTGCAAATAGCGTTTATGTGTTCGATGAAGGATTACTCGATTCATAAGATTTTGGGATTTGAACAGGAGTCTATTCAAGCTGTGAGTAAGTTCTTTATAGTTAATCTTGGTATGCCTATAGATATTGATAATTTTGTTAAGGATATTGAGAGTGGGAAATATAAAGTATGGTCGATGCTGAATTATGCACAACGTACTGGGTTGTTAAGATTGTTCATGAAAGGAGTTATTCCCTTTTAAATCCTCCACTTATAGAGAGCAACCCTATGGCTACATCTAGTGAGGGAGGTGCGAGTGCGAGTAAGAATGTCCTGCCTATGGTTGATGATGTGCATACTGGCCTTACACTAGATGGTGCAAGTAATAATTATGTACAGTAGATTGAGGATATTACCTCTGATTTTTCTAATAAAATGGATACGCTTGCTTCTATTTGCAGTCATGATGATCCGATTGTGCATAAATCCTTTCTAGGAAATATGAGTGCAAATGAAATAGAGCAGCCCGTTGATAATGGTTTTTTTGTCACTTGTTGTCGGAAGATGTTTTTGAAGGAGTAAACGTCTCTGTTCCTCGTAAAGTGGTTCAGAAGGTCAGTCATCGTCTTGAATATACTTTATATGGTTACTTTATTGGAAAGAGAATGGCTTTCCCGGTTGTGGATTATTATGTTAGAAACAACTGGGTGAAACATGGGTTGACACGGATCATGATGAATTCTAAGGGTTTTTTCTTTTTCAAATTCAAGTCACTTGCTGGTTTGGAAGCTGTTTTAGAAGAGGGCCCGTGGTTGATTCGTAAATCTCTGATCATTCTCAAAAATGGTTTATGGATACTAGGTTGATTAAAGAAGAATTGACTTGTATTCCTGTTTGGGTAAAATTACATGATGTGCCTATTCAAGTCTTTGAAGAAGATGGAATTAGTTTGATTGCTTCTTTCATTGGAAAACCTGTGATGCTAGATTCCTACACTAGTTCTATGTGTAAGGAGTCATGGGGTCGGAGTAGTTTTCCCAGATGCTTAATTGAGGTTAATGTTGAGGCTGATTTTGTGGATGTTGTTACCATTGGTGTCCCTTCTCTTTTGGGGGAGGGTTTTACAAAGGAAACTATCCATATTGAATATGAATGGAGACCTCCTAGATGTGCTGAGTGTAAGATTTTTTGTCATTCTCTTGATCAATGCTCTAATAAGGTTGTTGTTTCTCCTATAGTTTAGCACTAGTCCATCTACTTCTGTTGCTATTCATGTTATTGAGAATAATGATGGTTTCCAAACAGTGATCAAAAGAAAGAGAAAGAAGAATATGACGAAATCTATTAAGGGTGGTAAGTTTACTGGTCCATCGGTTCAACCGAATGTCAAATTAGTTCCTAAAGCTACAATTAGTGACCCGAAGAAGGGAGTGACTAGTGCGAAGACTGTTTCTCTGCCCAAGTTGAAGTCTATTGATACGTCATCATCATAGGTTAGGCTATCCACATCAAATCCTTACTCTGTTTTGGATCATGATGGTGAAGATGACGAGGTAGAAATGGTTTATGATGAAACAGCCAATTTATTCTCTAAAACTATTGCAGGTGGAAATTCATTCACGGCAGCTATTAGCTAGCTTGGTTCTTTTTGTTGTGTGCTAGGTGTTTTGTAAGTGTTTATGGCTTGTCATAAGCACTAGATTTATGTTTTTATCAAGCTGGTTAGCTTGAGGTTAATGTGGTACTTTACCCACATTCTATTTGTACTTCACTATTTTTTTGGTTAATCTACTTACCGGGGAAACCCTTTACCAAAAAAAATACTAGACCAGGAGTACGTGTGGCTCCTACAACTACTAGGACCAGGAGGAACTACATACCTCCTAGTTCATCTATTAAAAATAACCTATTACATAGGTCCTAACAATATTAGACTTTGGGATTCGTTCACTTGTGGACGTTCCTTTTTGCTAAATCAAAAAAATCAAAAAATCAAAAAATCAAAAATATAAAAATATAAAAAATACAAAAAATCCCAAAATTAATTCTTTCCTAAGAATTGAACCAAAAAAAATAAAAAATAAAAAGTAATCTTTTTCCTAAAAGATTACACGAAAAATATATTGTATATAATGTATTCACTCGTTTTTACGTACATATTATATTTTCTTAAAAAAATCAAATAAATACAAAAATATTTTCTTTATATTATTATATGTAAATAAGTATACGTAGATACGTATCTTAACATATCTACTTCCATAAGTATTGCCTTGGCAATACACCGTATTTAGGGGTGTTCCGGTCCCATATACGTGTATCGATAAAAGAAAATAAAGGCAAAAATAGATCAATACTCTCAATAAGCAAGAATTTGATAAATACAAACTATACGGTGAATAGAAAGGCGGCTTGCTATAAAATGCAAGCTTAAGGGAAGCTAGGTACTTAAGTGCTTCGCGCCACCTCATTCCCCCGTTCACTAGTGAGTATTTTGAGAAGGAAGGTTGTTGAGGGTTTTGCCGCCCAACTAGTATTACATATATATTATATTTTCTTGTGATTCTCATATTGAACCTCGTAGGAGATAATCTATTCTCTTTCAAAGTCGACCGAGAGCTCCTCTCTCATTCCTCGTGTTTAGTTGTATGTGCACTCGAGCGCGTGCACACATACCGAGTGGTGTACCACATCCTCCCAAGAGGAAGAATAAAAAGAAAGCTGTCCCTCAAGCCGATCACGAGCATCGTGCTTTCGAAAACGTAAACGAAGCCATGGATCAACGACCATTGATTGAGATTTAATGTAGGAATTTTGCAATTCTTAAAAGTCTATTTTTTTTGTTCCTCGACTCGACTCGAATTGATTAAAAACTTTATCGTAAGATTAATCGTTCTTGGTAATTAAAACTTTGTTTGGTATATTTAGAAACTAAAATTTATTAAATCTAATTAAAAAGTAAATACTTTTATACTATTAAAATCTTTAAAACTAATTAAACTAATTAAAACAAATCTATTTTAAAAATTATAAACTAAATTTTAAACTATTTAAAAACTATTTTGAATTTAAATAAAACTTAAATCTAATCTACTCTAATTAATTTTTAACTAAAACTTTTAATTTAAATGAATTTCTATTTAAAACAATTTTTATCTAAAACTAAATTAATTAAAACTAACTTTAAAACTAATTTAAAAACAATTTAGATTTCTAAAAGTAAATAAATATTTTGTTTGTTTTTATTTTTATTTTTTATTTTGTTTTAAACTTTAAAAACGTAATTTAATAAACTAAATATTAATCTTAAAAATTTAAAACTTGTAAATAAATCTATGTAAATAAAACTGACAGCTAACAACTGTTTAAACTAAATTAATAACAAATGTTATAAATAAACACAAATAAGGTCCTAGAAGAGATGGTAAAGACGTTGGCTATTGAGCGGGTGGTCACGGGTTCGAGTCTCGTTGGAAACAAATTTTGCTATATTTTTGGAATTTTTATTTTTTTGGAAGTAAACAGAACAAACAGAGTAAATGAGTCTGTTGCTTAATGAATATCAACAATTCACAAAACCAAATAAGCACATAAAACTGAAAATAAGCAAATCTAATTCAGACAATAAGCATTACACTACTTAATTCAAATTCAGCAAAACAAAATAATCTAAAATTTCTGCAACTTAAAACTAAAAAAGCCAAGATGACCAAATCAGCCAAACAACAAATCTAAACTTAACTAAATCTAATAAGCTAAACAAAGTTTTAGCAGACAAAATCAATAACAAGTAAACCCAAAACTAAACATCAAACAACCCAGCAGATATACCAAGTACCAAAAACAGTTGAATTTAAGCAGTTCTATTATCAGATTACTACAAATAACAAATCTAAATTAACCAGACAAGATCATTGGCAGATCCAAACAGCTTAAATAAAAAAAAACTCAATATTACTCCTA
This sequence comes from Glebionis coronaria, assembly GCA_025667525.1. NCBI lineage: Eukaryota > Viridiplantae > Streptophyta > Magnoliopsida > Asterales > Asteraceae > Glebionis > Glebionis coronaria. The sequence continues at coordinate 424,583,843 of CM046875.1, forward strand.
ACTGATTCAGTAATCTCAAGCTAGATCAGATACTCAAAACAAAAGACAAATAGTCAGATTCAAATAAACTAAATAGTTCTAATAAGCAGAAAAACTTAAACAAATAACATTAATCTATAATTAACATGGAAATTAAAACAGAGATGAACCTGATGAAGATACCCTTTGAGAAGATGCGCAGCGCTGAGCTGGCATTAAAAATTGAATCAACACCTTTCACCCAAACATCATCGAATCACAAACCAACTGCTACTTCTCGAACCAGTTTTATATAAAACTTCCAGTGGGGAAGTTTCTTCCAATATTTATTTTAAATTATCTAAACAAGCTATTAATTAACTTTGTTTAAATAATATTTAAATTATTATGACTAAAACAGTTTAAAATAAATTGCAATAATTAGAACTTTAACAAAAATAAATAGACACGAATTTAATAAAACTTAAATAACTTTTCATTAACATTAAACGATGATTACAATACTCAAAAAAGAAATTACAACTAATCTAAACTATTTTTTGCATAATGAAATTAATAAATAAAATTGGCACACCAATAGATTACAGAATGAGGGTTTTTATAGGCAAACCCTAAAACCCTTCTTGATGAAACTTGGTGAGCAAGGAGAGAAAACACAGCCGCTCTTTTCTTCTTTCTTCATTCTCTTTCTTGATCTACGATGGATAATAAGCCCTCATCACGCGGATTGCCAGGTTGGATGAAATTGTGCTTGTTGTGTTTCTTAGATTCCTAGGTGGATTAAGATGATTGGATGAATGAGGGGAGTGATTTGTTTAAGCCAATCAAAGGCAAGAAAGGAGCCACGTCAACTGTTTTCTCCATCTTCAAGCTTCCGATATAGGGGGAGAATTAATTAAGGGCGCGTGTGTTATCACGCGCCTTAATTCAATAAAAGCCCCAATTTATGTTAATTAGGGTTTGGGAGATGGTAAAAGCTGCGTTTGATTTGGGTGAGGAGAGAAGAGGTTGTGGTGACTTTGGTTTTAACGAAAATAATTAAGTGGGTAAAAAGTTTAATAACTGTGTGAGGGAGTTGACCAAGACTTAAGTGAAGAAGTTTTCACTTTCCACCGTTTATGAATGTTACCCTAATGGGCTTAGCCCAAATTACTCCTTTCGTTTAACTGGCAAGAAATATGGGCTTATGGCCCAAATAGTTCCATCCGTGTGATATTAACATGTAATTGGGCCTTTGTTGGGCTGTTTTGCCAAAAGTAATTAATATCAATCTACTATTGGGCTTTTGGGCCCAATAAGAAAATGTGGGACCCGCAAGGCCCAATTAACTCCAATAATATTAAATCCACACAAAACGAGCTTGATTTCGGCTTCCTTGTTCTTTCCTTTAAACTCGTGTCGAATTTTTCGGTTTTCGTGATCTTTGGCACACTTTTGGTTCTTTGACTTTGTCTTTGTCTCTTTCTTGGACTTTTCTTCAATAGTTGATCGTGAAATCACGTGTTTTCTTTCCTTTTGATCTTTTATACCTATTTCACACAAAATACAAAACCACGCGTAATTCTGACTTTTACGATATTAAACACATGATTAGGTCTTGTTTTTCCTTGATTTTAGTGGCAAAAGGATAAGTGTTTACACACTTATTAAATCCCCTACACTTGACCCATGCAATGACCCCATGCAATGCGTAGTTTTAAAGCATAAAGTTACATTTTTCTCATAATTAACCCATCTTGGCCTTTATTAAGATATACTATTATTACTACGATGAAAAGATAAAGACTTTTAAAAGAAACAAAAGTTATAACAATTTATTCACTTTTAAATTATTTGATGGAAGAAACTCGTAAAGAAGTCTAAGACTTAGATTAGGTCTTTGGTGTCATGAATATTAATCACCCTCAAGTTTCACGTTCCCCATACCAAGCTTAAAAAACGAGATCATTGTTTACCATAAGTTCTTAGGTTAAAACCACTTATATAAGACAATTGTGTAATACTCTTTCTCCAATTCCTAAGTTTTATCTCTAGCTTTTAAGGTTTGTCATTCACCCGTAGGCTCATTTGACTTATTTAATAATTATTAGTCCAAAAATGAAGGCAAAACGGTGCAAACCCGACACTCAAAACCTAACCTCTTCCCCAAAAACGTTGTCACTAAAGTAAGCCCACATCAAGGATAATTTAACACAATTTGGGGAATAAATTCCCGGATCCGAAATTTGGCCAATAGTACTACTTATTAATTATTCCTCCAAAGTCATGTAGACTTTATGTGGAGTTTAGCAAGTTCACATCATATACCCTTAGGCTCTTTAAGATGTAAAAATGCTCCTCATCTATTGTCCACACCCTAAGGCTCCTTGAACGATAAACAAGGGAATTGATTTTTTGATCAATTTTTATTCAACACTTATCATGCCATACACCCTAAGGCTCTAATGACAAGGTTCGTGCTACATGCTCCACACCCCAAGTCTCCTTGAGGTCATGTTTTAATCTTATTCTTTCTTTATTTATGATATATATAGTAGGCCAAATTTCGCGGTCCCATGGTCTGAATACCTCCTACTTAGTGGTTATGAGCCACCTTAGTCGGAAGTCCATAACGCTGGCACCCTCAATGTGTTCATGCTTTAATTACAAGGAGATAAAATATTTGGCTAAGAGCTAAGATATTGAATCTACACCACAAAAATCCTCATTTATTAAGAAATTAAATATACAAGCGGGAGGAAAGAGCCACAAAAACTCATATAAGCAAGAATTAACCCTTAAACTTATTATCAACTCTATCATCTCTCGTTCTCCACAATTTAAAATCTCAAGGAATAAGACTCGTGGATGCTTAGCCTAATAAACCATTTAAGGTCCATATGGTTAAGGATACTAGCTAGAGTAAACTTGGATAAGTAAACTCGGGTTGAGTCAAAATATTCACGACGGGCCTAATATATCAAAGACATCTAAACTTGTTAAAACCATTTTATTCATTTATTTATTTTTTTTACTTTATGCTTGAAATGGAAAATATAAATACGATGCGATGACAAAAGGAAAGAAAATAAATGGAAATACTATTAGGCCAAAATAGATTAAAATTTTGAAAAATGTTGAAATTTTTTAATTTTCCGGTTAAATGAGGTCAAATTCATGGAAAATCCCACTAATATTCGATAGAAGTCCCCCCTACACTTAATATAAACATTGCCCTCAATGTTTAAGCATGTGGGAGAATAAACTCCCCTACACTTAGGACATTGAGTACGTTGTTTATATTGAGCTAAGGAAGAGACAACTAAAGTGATTACATTTATTCATCTTATTTATATACATGTATGAATAACAATAGCAAACACTTATCGAAGAAACCGGGTACACGGGATCACGGGTCGCGTCAAAACACCAAAAGTAGATCATTAAGGCCCACATCCCTACACAACATCACAACACAAACAACCTACTTGGCTCCCCCTACGCTTATTGGTGGAAATGGGTGAAGGTGAAAAAGGGTGGAAATGATGGAAAAGGTAAAAATCTAACCTAGTTAAACGATGCTTGATTTATTTATCACGAGTCTCTAGCTCGACTCGATTCCCCGAATATCCTCGTTTAAAATGGGAAAATCATGGAAAAACTGAGATTTCCAAGGGAGGAAAATCTCTCCATGATAAAGGACGAATCACTCTCACATAAAGAATATTCCAAGAAAATCCACCCGGGTCAAACACATAATTTCCATCACAAAAGGAAATAAACCCCGAGGTGGTAAAATCACATAAGGCAAAGTAAAGTGGGGTACCCTTAGTCAAAAATTTCTTACGAGGAAAGGTGTTATGGTGATATGGCAATGATAGCACGAAAGTCTCTATTCCGGGATCAAACACCGGTTCCTTAACGGGAAAATAGCAAGAGGTGTTGACATTTAAGCTCAAAATATCATCATAATCAAAAGTGGGAAAGTCGTCCTCTTCCAAACTTGATGTGAAAACATAAGTATCATCGGAGTCATAGGAAAACTCTTCCTTGTGAGGAAAATAGGTATTTAGAAAGGTATCTAAATCCTCCTCAAATGGAATATCCTTTAAAGTAGGAATGATCTCTAAGAGTGGAGGATCCTCCTCAAAAGTCATGACTTCTAAAATTGGAGTATAAAAGTCAAAAGGAGTCTCCATAATGGAAGAATCACTCATAGAGATATGAGGTGCATTAAGATCATGAGGTGGGTCATTAAAAATAATGAGATCACTTAAAGAAGTATCATCATCGTAAGTATCAAAGATTGGTGGGTCAAAAGTGGGTGGGTCAAAAGGTGGGTCGTCTAAATCGAAGATAGTGTGATCACTTAAAGACGTGTCATCACTATAAGTATCGTAAATAGGAGTTTCAAAATTTTGAGGCTCTAAGGGAAGGGATGAAGGTATCACAAAATCATTTTGATTAGACGTTTTAATTCCAAAAGGATTAATAAAAATCTCTTCATTATCATAATTGAGAACATCAATCATATTGACCGAATCTTTTCCATTTGATTTAGTTGTGATTTTTCCCATTTTAAAAACTTGTTGTTCATCCCTAACCCTAAGAATTAACTCCCCTTTGGCCACATCAACTAAGGCTCTTCCAGATCGTAAGAATGGTCTACCAAGTATTAACGAAATAAGAGGATCCATCTCATAGTCGACGACGACAAAGTCCACGGGAAAAGTGAATGTACCAACTCGAACAAAAACGTCTTCGGCAATACCAACGGGGTATGCGAGAGTTCTATTAGCTAACTCGATAGTCATGCGAGTCGGTACAAGGTCAGGTAATGATAATTGTTTCCATACCGAGAGTGGCATAAGATTGATGCTAGCGCCGAGATCCGCTAAAGCCATACAATCATCAATTTGAGGAAACGAGCAAGGTAACACGAATTGTCCGGGATCTCCTAGCGTTTCGGGAAGCTCTTTGAGAAGAATCGCGGAACAATTCTCATTTAAACGAGTGTTAACGAGCTCAACCATTTTTTCTTTCTTATTAAGAAAGTCTTTGAACATCTTCGCAAATTTAGGAATTTGAGCAAGTGCTTCAATAAGGCTAATGTTAACATTGTGTGACAACCGTGGTTTTCGGTTTGTCACTTGGTCTTACTTTTAGGTTATTTTATGTGTGCTTACTTGAATTGTGTGTTTACGTGTTTATTTTTTTGTGAACAAGGTTGGTGTGGTTATCGTTTATGAGTATAGAGTACTCATAAGTAAATCGAGGAACGGTTATTTCATGTTCATGAGCTCACAAGTCGTGACTATGAAATGCAAATGGTGATATTGTGGTGTTTACGTATACGTATAAGTATTATAGTAATAGTATTTTTTTTAGGATTTACGGTTTAGCATTTAGAGGTCTCGGGTGAGGTAATTATCCATGAATATTTTTCGGGATGGTTTTAAGTCATTTAGGAATTACTTATTAAGTTTATTTCAAAATTTGAGATTTTTTATAAAAGTGTATATTTTACGTCTTTTACGGTAAAACGCGTAAATTTGACTAGTTTTACGGTTTTGAGGCTTTGGAAGCTTTAGGAGCTGAAATAAATTAAGGAAAATTAAGGTAATATTATTAACATAATATTAAATAATAAAAATAAAAAAAACGAAATTAAATGGGTATAGGTCGGTTATGTGAAAAAAAGGGGAAAAAGGGAAAAAGGGAACCGGGCTTTTGTATATGGGCCAAGGACTTGTTAGGAAAGTATAGAAAGCCTTATTTTTATCAAAACACTTCATAAAATCCCTGGAGATCAAGTATGGGTCGACATCCAGGGAAAAAATTAGGGTTCTTCATCAAAAATCTTGTTTTCCAAAAAAATCTAAGGTAAAATCTTCAAACCCTTTTTAATAAAATTGTTTTTATGTTTAATTGATCATCTTATGATGGATTTAGGTTAGGTTTAATTTTAAAAACAGTAAATTTATGTTATATTAATCATAATATGATGATTACATAGATTAGGGCTTGTAATTAGAGGGATTAGGGTTAAATAATGAGGTTGATTTTGTTAAACCCGTTTTTAAAAACTGAGCAGAGATTTTGGGTCATTGTTTTAATCATATAGGGAGTTCTACAAACTCTTATTTTGCGATCCACATATCCCTGGACGCTATTTGAAGTGGCTTTCGAATGCAAGAAGTTACAACTAAATTGGAGGTCGGGAAGTGGGTCAAATACAGGTTACAACAGTCGGAGGTCAAAACAGTTTTGAAGTCAGCCTGTTTTCTTTTTAAGTTTTGGGTTGTTTGGGGTACTTAAGGTTGCATTGGGATCTTCTCACGAACATGAGAGATGGTTTATATATTGTATTAAGTATATGAACTTGGGCTAAGATTGTGGTTTAGGGTAAGACCCTCTAATGGTAATGAACGTTTCATACGTTTAAAATCAGTGAATTCTGGATAGGTAGCAATATATACACATATATCTGGGCCTTAACAGTAGCTTTAAGGTTAGGGCAAGTGGGAGGTTTTCGATAACATGTATAAAAGTGTGAATATTCCTTTTACAGAAACCATGGGTATGTTTAATTGGACGTTTGACTTAAAGTTTTGAGACCTAAAACTGGGGCTGTTTTGTGTAAAATTATGAACGTGATAGCTATTAAACTTAACCAAGTAAGGGACTTGTTAAGGAAGGGTAATGGGCTGATTAGAGCTTAAAAATGAGGTAATTATACGGGAATAGACTAGATGTCCATCATAGGTTGATGAGCCATCTTAGTGATTGGTTCGTGTATTGATTTCGTGTTTTTGGTTTGTTAGCTTGTTGCTAGTGCGAGGACTTGTGGAGAAGCTATCAGGTGAGTTTCATAGTCCCATGTTTAATATTGATTTTGACTTCCAGATGGGATGGAAGAGACACTGTGTTGAGTTATTTTCTAAATTGATGTTGTGAATGTTTTTGTGATTTGAGATGGACTTGTATGTACATTATGTGATTAACTGCTATGTGATTTTTGATTGTGTATGATTTGGATCGGGGGACACGTGTCGTCTTAGTTATTGTGGTTTGACAAGGTAGTGGCCTTGTGGTTTGACAAGGTAGTGGCCTTGTGGTTTGACAAGGTAGTGGCCTTGGGATAGGTACATAGTGTGATCATCTATGGTACCATGTTGTTTGGCAAGGTAGGAGCCTTGGATTTTGGTTTGGAATGATTGATCTTGAATGCTAGTTGTTAATACATAATTGTAGCACATTGTCCATATGTTATTGTGTTGATGGTTGTTATTCACAGTTTGTAATTGATTTAGCGTTGGAGTCTAAACCTATGACTCTCACCAACTTTTTGTTGACGTGTTTTAGTGTCTCTTTCAGGTGATACTATGGTTAAGCATGAGAACATAAGTGGCTAGGATTGGATAAGCTTAGGAATGCATATAGAAGGAGAATCCCCGTTTCCTTCTTAGTTTTTATTTGTTCTTTTAATAAGTGATATTGTGGCACACATATATTTGTTTGGTTATGTTATTTGTTTGTCTTGGGTAAGCGGTAGGACTGTTACCTACTTACCTAGACTCCTGAGTCTGATGAGATATTGTCATGACTTTGTGTCTCCATTTTATGACATTTCTTATTTCATATAGTTATCTCTATAGACACGCCATGTTGTGATGATATCTATACGTCGCGCCCCATATTCCGCCATGGTGGGGTGTGACAGAATGGTATCAAAGACAATAGTTATAGAGAATTAGGTTGCCTAGTCGTGTAGCCTAGTCTGTAGCTTAAGGGTCCCTACATATAGGCGTCATAGGAGTATGTGTGCATTTTATAGTAATTGATGTGTTTGAATATTATTTTCGCAGTATTTGTTAGGTTATGAACTACTATGGTTCATACTTAACTACATGTTATTTTCTTTACGAGTTTTGATTAGTGCGGGTGGAACCATGGTCATATACGCTAGTCATTGTTGGATTTCGCTTAATTATTTTTTCATGTTCTTTATACAATTTGAATTTTGTCTACGCTGGTTCAGCTGGACTTCGAGTTTATGTGTTTCGTGCATTGGCTATGTTATTTTAATACATGGGGTTTTGGATCTTATCTTGTGTGGTTATGTGCTTGTGAGTTGTTGGATTATGTGTTATGTGTAGTATTAATTTCTTATAAGTGTCATCATAGGAGTGAGTACATTGGTGAAAGGGAACATGTATAATTATGGAGGCGTACATAATTATATATGTGCCACAACACCACTGGACTTTCAAGTATGATTGCATGAAAGAGAGTTAATACATGCTTGTATAGTATATGTTGGATGGATTTGAGTGTATGTACGCTTATGCCTATGTATGTAAAATTATTTTCTACTTACCGGTTGTATTCTTGGGATGGTTGCTAGCTCGTTTCTCTTTGAGATGTTCAACTTCTGTAGTAGCGCATTTCTCGGGTCCTCATTTCACGTGTTTGTTTGTACGGTACTGTTGGCGTGAAGGATTTTGAGATGGTGGAGATTTCTTTTTGGGGTAACGATGTCTTTTGTTTTGAGTTATACATGGTAAAAAAATAGAACTTGCAAATTGAAAAAAAAATAGTTGTTGGTAGTCGATGAAATAAGGAAGTGTCGGGATCATGTTTCAAATAAGGTGGAATATAAATTCTTTAACATATAAGCATGACACGGTTATTTTAAAATATTTTGGTTTTGATCACCTAAAGTTATTGTTCTTAAGTTAAAAAATTTGTTCTTATTTAGTGAAATATGTTAAAATCATGTAATGAATAGAGTTTTAATTTTCTGGAATTAAAATAAATTAGGTTCTAGTTTTGGTAATTAATGGGGGGTTTTAGGGTTTAAAAATCGTTTTTTTTTTTGGTATAAATCGGAGTAGGCAGAAACTGTCGCTAATCTGTCAAAGTATGTCGCTAACTGTCAGAAACTGTCGCTAATGCCTAGGCAGATTTTGAGAAAAATCGTTTTGGTCATAACTTATTCGTTTTTAAAGGTTTTTGGGTGATTCAAAAGCCTAAAATTATATACTCGGAACATACTTTTCAAATATTCAGAAAGTTTCGTAATTGGAAGTCAGTAGCTTGGTCGAATTAATTGTACAAGTGTTGAGTTCAAGGTTAATTTTCGGACAACATGGTTTAAACTCGTGTTTTGGGTATTTTGCGGTAATGAACACTTGGAGGGTTAACATAGAGATGTGTTGGGAAGGAATTTGAGAGTTATTTAGACCTTATTATACGTGGTTATATTTTGATGAGTTTTGATTTATGGTATTTATGAGTAAGACTGAAATCGGGGTGACATTTTTAAACCCGTTGAGTTATGTGACGGATCCTAACTTGGTTTCAAGACAGTTCTTGTTTGATGAGTTGCGAGATTTAGTTAGGTTGGTTACATAACTTTATGGTTTTGATAAGTTTCCTCGCAGACGGTTAAGGCTCATGTGTTGTTGGTTGAGATTATTTTTGTGTAAACTAAGTTCACGTTTGAACGTGAAGGTTTTATCAGGGATATGCATCCTCGTTTGTTTGCTGAGAATAAGTTTGAGTTTGGGAGTGAATCTCGGGACGAGATTTCTATTAGGAGGGAGTGATGTGACAACCGTGGTATTGGGTTTGTCACTTGGTCTTACTTTTAGGTTATTTTATGCGTGCTTACTTGAATTGTGTGTTTACGTGTTTATTTTTTTATGAACGAGGTTGGTGTGGTTATCGTTTATGAGAATATAGTACTCATAAGTAAATCGAGGAACGGTTATTTAATCTTCATGAGCTCACAAGTGGTGACTATGAAATGAAAATGGTGATATTGTGGTGTTTACGTATACGTATAAGTATTATAGTAATAGTATTTTTTTTAGGATTTACGGTTTAGCATTTAGAGGTCTCGGGTGAGGTAACTATCCATATGAATATTTTTCGGGATGGTTTTAAGTCATTTAGGACTTAGTTATAAAGTTTATTTCAAAATTTGGGATTTTTTATAAAAGTGTATATTTTACGTCTTTTACGGTAAAACGCGTAAATTTGACTAGTTTTACGGTTTTGAGGTTTTGGAAGCTTTAGGAGCTGAAATAAATTAAGGAAAATTAAGGTAATATTATTAACATAATATTAAATAATAAAAATTAAAAAAAAACGAAATTAAATGGGTATAGGTCGGTTATGTGAAAAAATAGAAAAGGGGAAAAAAGGGAACCAGGCTTTTGTATATGGGCCAAGGACTTGTTAGGAAAGTATAGAAAGCCTTATTTTTATCAAAACACTTCATAAAATCCCTGGAGATCAAGTATGGGTCGACATCCATGGAAAAAATTAGGGTTCTTCATCAAAAATCTTGTTTTCCAAAAAAATCTAAGGTAAAATCTTCAAACCCTTTTTAATAAAATTGTTTTTATGTTTAATTGATCATCTTATGATGGATTTAGGTTAGGTTTAATTTTAAAAACAGTAAATTTATGTTATATTAATCATAATATGATGATTACATAGATTAGGGCTTGTAATTAGAGGGATTAGGGTTAAATAATGAGGTTGATTTTGTTAAACCCGTTTTTAAAAACTGGGCAGAATTTTGGGTCATTGTTTTGATCATATAGGGAGTTCTACAAACTCTTATTTTGCGATCCACATATCCCTGGAAAGCTATTTGAAGTGGATTTCCAATGCAAGAAGTTACAACTAAATTGGAGGTCGGGAAGTGGGTCAAATACAGGTTACAACAGTCGGAGGTCAAAACAGTTTTGAAGTCAGCCTGTTTTCTTTTTAAGTTTTTGGTTATTTGGGGTACTTAGGGTTGCATTGGGATCTTCTCACGAACATGAGAGATGGTTTATATATTGTATTAAGTATATGCACTTGGGCTAAGATTGTGGTTTAGGGTAAGACCCTCTAATGGTAATGAACTTTTCATACGTTTAAAATCAGTGAATTCTTGATAGGTAGCAATATATACACATATATCTGGGCCTTAACAGTAGCTTTAAGGTTAGGGCAAGTGGGAGGTTTTCGCTAACATGTATAAAAGTGTGAATATTCCTTTTACAGAAACCATGGGTATGTTTAAGTGGACGTTTGACTTAAAGTTTTGAGACCTAAAACTGGGATTGTTTTGTGTAAAATTATAAACGGGATAGCTATTAAACTTAACCAAGTTAGGGACTTGTTAAGGAAGGGTAATGGGGTGATTAGAGCTTAACAATGAGGTAATTATACGGGAATAGACTAGATGTCCATCATTGTTTGATGAGCCATCTTAGTGATTGGTTCGTGTATTAATTTCGTGTTTTTGGTTTGTTAGCTTGTTGCTAGTGCGAGGACTTGTGGAGAAGCTATCAGGTGAGTTTCATAGTCCCATGTTTAATATTGATTTTGACTTCCAGATGGGATGGAAGAGACATTGTGTTGTGTTATTTTCTAAATTGATACTGTGAATGTTTTTGTGATTTGAGATGGACTTGTGTGTACATTATGTGATTAACTGCTATGTGATTTTTGATTGTGTATGATTTGGATCGGGGGACACGTGCCGTCTCAGTTATTGTGGTTTGACAAGGTAGTGGCCTTGTGGTTTGACAAGGTAGTGGCCTTGGGATATGTACATAGTGTGATCATCTATGGTACCATGTTGTTTGGCAAGGTAGGAGCCTTGGATTTTGGTTTGGAATGATTGATCTTGAATGCTAGTTGTTAATACATAATTGTAGCACATTGTCCATATGTTATTGTGTTGATGGTTGTTATTCACAGTTTGTAATTGATTTAGCGTTGGAGTCTAAACCTATGACTCTCACCAACTTTATGTTGACGTGTTTTAGTTTCTCTTTCAGGTGATACTATGGTTAAGCATGAGAACATAAGTGGCTAGGATTGGAGAAGCTTAGGAATGCATATAGAAGGAGAATCCCCGTTTCCTTCTTAGTTTTTATTTGTTCTTTTAATAAGTGATATTGTGGCACACATATATTTGTTTGGTTATGTTATTTATTTGTCTTGGGTAAGCGGTAGGACTGTTACCTACTTACCTAGACTCCTGAGTCTGATGTGATATTGTCATGACTTTGTGTCTCCATTTTATGACATTTCTTATTTCATATAGTTATCTCTATAGACACGCCATGTTGTGATGATATCCATACGTCACGCCCCATATTCTGCCATGGGGGGTGTGACACATTGACTTGGGAAATCATTTTCAAAAAGTTGGAAACATGAACGTCATCTTTGGTGAGCACTTTAGCCTTGTCTAACCTAGAGGGATAAAGGATATTGGGCTTAGACGTTGAAGGTTGAGAAGGAGAAGGACTCGCTTCTTGAACAACTTTAGGGTTGGGCTCTTTAGGCAATGGAGAACTAGTAATAGGAGTGGTAGTGGGAGGGATCACCGAAGGGGGAGTACGATTACTCATTATGACCTCCGGGCCTTGTCTCTCATTTATGGGCGAAGAGATGGAAGGTCCCACTAAAGTGGCCACACTTCGAGTAGTGATAGCACTCACATTAGCACGAGGGTTAATCTCGGTATTAGAAAGTAAGGCTCATTGGGGTATAAGGGCTTGCAACATGTGCACGAACTTCCTATCGGTAGACTCTTGCATTTGTTTCATAGTTTTCTCATGTTCGGTCAATTTTTGTAGAACCAAGTCCATTTGAGGATTATGCATGTTCATTTGATTATACCCTTGATTGTTAAACCCATGATTATTAAACCCTTGATTTTAAAATTTATTAGGATTTTGAAAGCCTTGATTTTGAAAACCTTGGTTATTAAAGCCTTGATTGTGAGTATTAAACCCTTGGTTTTACCCTTGAAAATTCCCTTGATTTTGGTTAAAACCCCTTGCGTTTGAATTCCCTTGAAAATTACCCATTTGAGGACCTTGGTTCCTATTTTGGTATTGGGCATTTTGGGCGGGTGGGGGTGGTCTTTGTGGAGCTACAAAACCCGGGGGAGCCAAATAGTTAGTAATCTTATAAGACAAATGGTTAACATCAACATTTGGTTTAAAGTAAACCCTCTCATTTGCATTGGTGTTATAAGCATAAACTTGTTTTTGTTGATTGAAAACCTTGTCACAGTTATAATACGAATGTGGTCCACCACAAGTCTCACACGTTTCACAAGTCTCTTTCAAGGCGTTTACTTGACCATTGATGGGTTTGGTATTGTTAGCGGTTTGTAGAGCAATTGTTTCAACAAGCGAAGTAAGCTTATCAATTCTCTTGTCGCTCTCACTAGTACTAGCACTTGCCATAGTAGCCCTAACACTCTTGGTTTGTACTTTTGCCTTGTTTTCAATTATTGCCCAAGCCTCGTTCATGGATTTCACAAGAATATTGCCCCCCGCGGCACTATTAAGCGAGTCTTGATCATTAAGTGTTAAACCATTGTAAAACGTATTAATTTGATGCACTTTAGTGAAACCATGTTGTGGACATTTTCTTAAAAGCTCCTTAAATCGATCCCAAGACTCACTAAATGCTTCCCCATATTTTTGTTCAAAGGTAATGATGTCATTCCTTAAAGAGGTGGTCCGTGATGGTGGGAAAAAGTAGTTAATGAACTTGGTCTCTAAATCCGCCCATGTGGTGATTCCTTATCAAGCCAAATCCGGGCTTGTCCTTCGAGGGAAAAAGGAAAGAGCAACAAACGTATTGCTTCTTGAGTCACCCCATTGTATTTCACCGTATTAGTCAAATGGATAAATCTCTTAATATGATCATGGGGGTCATCTTGGGAACGGCCCAAAAATGGTGTAGCGGAAACCATTTGAATAAAACCCGTTTTGATTTCAAAATTATTTGCTCCAATTGCGGGAAAACGATAGCGTCATCGTTTCCCTTAACATGTGATTGCAAAATCTCGATCATAGCTCGGTTATCCGTTGCCATCGTAATGTCGAAAGCGCGATTCTCGGGATCGGCTTGAATGACTGTCTTTTTGTTCTTCTTCTTCTTTTTGGAAGAATTAGAAATATTTGGTACACCACTCGGCATGTGTGCATGCGCGCGAGTGCGCATACAACTAAAATCAAGGAATGAGGTAGGAGACCTCGGTCGACTTTGAGAGGAAAAGGAATATCCCTCTCGAGGTTCAATATTAAAAAGCTACAAAAATATATACGTAATACTACTTGAGTTGGCAAACCAATAATCGGTCGCTCTCAATATACGCACAAGCAAGCGGGGAATTGAGGTGGCACAAAGCACGTAAAAACCTTTTTTCCTTAGACGGCCTTTTATAGCGCGTCGCCTTATACCCACCTTATAGTTTGTATAAATCGAGTTCAAACTTCTTACTAGTATTTATCTATTTTGCCTTGATTTTTTTGTTTTGATTCGAATACAATAGCTAGGTGATGAAATCCCAACTAAGGTCTTATTTGTAAATAGGTAAATTAATTGTGCTACGTAATATAATATAGTAAAAGAAAAAATCTTTTTGTATTTTTTTAGAAAAATATATATTCACAATAAAAAGCGAAAGAAATCGAAATAAGAAAAATAACAATAATACGTAATATTTTTGGTGTAATACTTTAGGAAAAGTATTACTTTTGGATTTTTTTTTATTTTTTTGGTGTAAATCTTAGGAAAGAGTTTGCTTTTGATGATTTTTTTTTTTTTTTTGTATTTTTAAGTTTTGTATTTTTTTTGTGTTTTTGATTACAAGAAAATAACGTTCAAAATTGAACGGATCCCAAAAACCAAAGCTTCTCACGAAAAATCGTCAATCGTAACGAGCGAAGCGGCAGCGGCGCCAATTTAGTGTAGGAATTTTGCAATTCTTAAAAGTCTATTTTTTTCGTTCCTCGACTCGACTCGAATTGATTAAAAACTTTATCGTAAGATTAATTGTTCTTGGTAAATAAAACTTTGTTTGGTAAATTTAGAAACTAAAATTTATTAAATCTAATTAAAAAGTAAATACTTTTATACTATTAAAATCTTTAAAACTAATTAAACTAATTAAAACAAATATATTTTAAAAATTATAAACTAAATTTTAAACTATTTAAAAACTATTTTGCATTTAAATAAAACTTAAATCTAATCTAATATAATTAATTTTTAACTAAAACTTTTAATTTAAATGAATTTCTATTTAAAACTATTTTTATCTAAAACTAAATTGATTAAAACTAACTTTAAAACTAATTTAAAAACAATTTAGATTCCTAAAAGTAATTAAATATTTTGTTTCTTTTTATATTTTTTATTTTTTTTATTTTTTTTAAACTTTAAAAACGTAATTTAATAAACTAAATATTAATCTTAAAAATTTAAAACTTGTAAATAAATCTATGTAAATAAAACTGACAGCTAACAACTGTTTAAACTATATTAATAACAAATGTTATAAATAAACACAAATAAGGTCCTAGAAGAGATGGTAAAGACGTTGGCTATTGAGTGGGTGGTCACGGGTTCGAGTCTCGTTGGAGACAAATTTTGCTATATTTTTGGAAGTAAACAGGACAAACAGACTAAATGAGTCTGTTGCTTAATGAATATCATCAATTCACAAAACCAAATAAGTACATAAAACTAAAAATAAGCAAATCTAATTCAGACAATAAGCATTACACTACTTAATTCAAATTCAGCAAAACAAA
The DNA here is from genome assembly GCA_025667525.1 of Glebionis coronaria. NCBI lineage: Eukaryota > Viridiplantae > Streptophyta > Magnoliopsida > Asterales > Asteraceae > Glebionis > Glebionis coronaria. Next base: position 424,599,433 of record CM046875.1, read on the forward strand.
ATAATCTAAAATTTCAGCAACTTAAAACTAAAAAAGCCAAGATGACCAAATCAGCCAATCAACAAATCTAAACTTAACTGAATCTAATAAGCTAAACAAAGTTTTAGCAGACAAAATCAATAACAAGTAAACCCAAAACTAAACATCAAACAACCCAGCAGATATACCAAGTACCAAAAACAGCTGAATTTAAGCAGTTCTATTATCAGATTACTACAACTAACAAATCTAAATTAACTAGACAAGATCATTGGCAGATCCAAACAACTTAAATAAAAAAAAACTCAATGTTACTCTCTCAAGCTAGATCAGATACTCAAAACAAAAGACAAATAATCAGATTCAAATAAACTAAATAGTTCTAATAAGTAGAAAAACTTAAACAAATAAAATTAATCTAAAATTAACATGGAAATTAAAACAGAGATGAACCTGATGAAGATACCCTTTGAGAAGATGCGCAGCGCTGAGCTGGCATTAAAAATCGAATCAACACCATTCACCCAAACATCATCGAATCACAAACCAACTGCTACTTCTCGAACCAGTTTTATATAAAACTTCCAGTGGGGAAGGTTCTTCCAATATTTATTTTAAATTATCTAAACAAGCTATTAATTAACTTTGCTTAAATAATATTTAAATTATTATGACTAAAACAGTTTAAAATAAATTGCAATAATCAGAACTTTAACAAATATAAATAGACACGAATTTAATAAAACTTAAATAACTTTTCATTAATATTAAACAATGATTACAATACTGAAAAAAAGAAATTTCAATTAATCTAAACTATTTTTCGCATAATGAAATTAAAAAATAAAACTGGCACACCAATAGATTACAGAATGAGGGTTTTTATAGGCAAACCCTAAAAACCTTCTTGATGAAACTTGGTGAGGAAGGAGAGAAATCACAGCCGCTCTATTCTTCTTTCTTCATTCTCTTTCTTGATCTACGGTGGATAATAAGCCCTCATCACGCGGATTGCCAGGTTGGATGAAATTGTGCTTGTTGTGTTTCTTGGATTCCTAGGTGGATTAAGATGACTGGATGATTGAGGGGAGTGATTTGTTTAAGCCAATCAAAGGCAAGAAAGGAGCCACGTCAACTGTTTTCTCCATCTTCAAGCTTCCGATATAGGGGAGAATTAATTAAGGGCGCGTGTGTTATCACGCGCCTTAATTCAATAAAAGCCCCGATTTATGTTAATTAGGGTTTGGGAGATGGTAAAAGCTGCGTTTGATTTGGGTGAGGAGAGAAGAGGTTGTGGTGACTTTGGTTTTAACGAAAATAAATGAGTGGGTGAAAAGTTTAATAACTGTGTGAGGGAGTTGACCAAGACTTAAGTGAATAAGTTTTCACTTTCCACCGTTTGTGAATGTTACCCTAATGGGCTTAGCCCAAATTACTCCTTTCGTTTAACTAGCAAGAAATATGGGCTTATGGCCCAAATAGTTCCATCTGTGTGATATTAACATGTAATTGGGCCTTTGTTGTGCTGTTTTGCCAAAAGTAAGTAATATCAATCCACTATTGGGCTTTTGGGCTCTATAAGAAAATGTGGAACCCACAAGGCCCAATTAACTCCAATAATATTAAATCCACTAAAAACGAGCTCGATTTCGGCTTCCTTTTTCTTTCCTTTAAACTGGTGTCGATTTGACGGTTTTCGTGATCTTTGGCACACTTTTGGTTCTTTGACTTTTTCTTTGTCTCTTTCTTGGACTTTTCTTCAACAATTGATCGTGAAATCCCGTAATTTCTTTCCTTTTGATCTTTTGTACCTATTTCACACAAAAACACAAAACCACGCGTAATTTCGACTTTTACGATATTAAACACATGATTAGGTCTTGTTTTTCCTTGATTTTAGTGGCAAAAGGATAAGTGTTTACACACTTATTAAGATTCTACAATCCAACTTGGATGGGAATGAGGATGCCATAGTCATTCCCTAGATAGCCGCTAACAATTTTGAACTTAATACATGTGTGATACAAATGGTTTCTACTATACCTTTCCTAGGGAGACCTATAGATGACCCTCATGATCATATCAAGAGATTCTTGTCCATTTGTAACACTATCAAGTATAATGGGGTACCTCAAGAGGCGGTTAAGTTGATGTTATTCCCTTTCTATTTGGAGGGAAATGCTAGGATTTGGCTAGATAAGCAACCCTCTAATAGCATTCTCACTTGGGAGGACTTAAAGAAGAAATTTGTGAACAAGTTCTTTCTACCTTCACGAACCACCGCATTAGGGAATCAAATCATAGGCTTTCAACAAAAGAGAGATCAGTCCTTTAGTGAGGCTTGGGATGAATTCAAAGAGTTCTTAAGAAAGTGCCCTAACAACGGTTTTGACCAAGTCCACCAAATCAACACTTTCTACAATGGTTTGAGACCACACCATAAAGATTCCATTAACTCGGCCACGGGTGGAAACATTCTTGCTAAGTCTATCCAAGAGATAATGTATATCATTGAGACAAAATCCATGGTCCAAAGTAATAGGGATAGATATGAGGTGGTACATGTGGTGCAAGAGGGTGCTACTCAATCAATTGACAAGGCTTTATATCAAAAGGATGATAAACTTAGTGATATGGTGCAAATACTCTTAGAAAATCAATTGAGCATCTCTTCTACCAACAATGTTAATGCCATCACCCTTCAATGTGAGACATGTGGAGGCCCTCATTCATACTTGAATTGTGACAAAGTTCAAAACTATCAAGGAGAATGTTATGCTTATAATGATGATGGAAGGGTACATTTCAAACCAAACATCAATCCTAATGACCTTTCTTACAAATCCAACAATTACCTTGCTCCATCGGGTTTCCCTCCCCAACAACCCACCTAAACCCAAGGAAACAATCCACGAATGTTAAATAGAAACCAAGGGTCAAGAGGAAATTATCAAGGGAATAACAACAATAGAGGGCTAAATAACTTTCAAGGGCAAAACCAAGGGAAAAAATTCCATGGCAATAACTAAGGGTTTCAAAATCCACCTCCACCTTTCCAAAACCAAGGATTTCAAGGGAATGGGCCAAATGATTTTAACACTATTGAGCTTCTTCATAAGATGAATCAGGATAATGAAAGGAGGTTTCAAGCCAATGAGAGGAGATTGAGGGAAATGCAAGAGGAGATAAATAAGAAGTTTATGTTGCTCTTAAACCAAAGACCTCAAGGTGCTTTACCCTTAAAAACCCAAACCAATACTCGGGCTAATGTTAATGCTATTACTACAAGGAGTGGGAAAACCACCGTGGGACCTTCCATTCCTCCCCCATCAAAGGGGGTATAAGGCCCGAAGGTAATAATGAGTACTCCTACTCCCTCTTCGGTGATTCCTCCCATGGTCCCTCCTTGTGACATTCCACCATTAACCGACCCTATACCTTCTAAGCCCACCCTTGAAGAAACCCAAGAGAAGAGTCCTCCAACACCCTCTACTCAACCTTCACCCAAACCTAATCTACCATGCCCTTCTAGGTTGAGTAAAGACAAGTTAAAGAATAAAGATGACATACAAGTGTCCAATTTCTTGAGGATGTTTAAGCAATCGAATATCAACATATCTTTTGCGGAGGCTTTAGCTTATATGTCTAAGTTTGCCAAGATGTTTAAGGACCTTCTCTCAAACAAAGAAAAATTGGTTGATATGCCTAACACTTCATTGAACGATAATTATTCCGCGGTGTTGTTGAAGACTTTACCTATTAAACTTGGTGATCCGAGCCGGTTCTTAATTCCATGTAATGTCCTAGGGGTAGAGAATTGCATGGCACTAGCGGATCTTGGTGTTAGCATCAATTTAATGCCTTTGTCGGTTTGGAAACAACTCTCTCTTCCCGAGCTTACACCCACTAGAATGACACTCGAATTAGCAAATCGTTCAATTGCTTATCCGGTGGGGATAGCGGAAGATGTTTTAGTAGGAGTTGACAAGTTCACATTCCTCACGGATTTTGTAGTTGTGGAATATAATATAGATCCTAGAGTTCCCCTTACTGTAGGAAGACCTTTCTTAAGGACCGCTCGCACTCTTATTGATGTTGCGGAAGGGGAACTCATTATGAGGGTAGAGGATGAGAAAGGTGTGTTTTAGATGAGAAAAGTCACTAAGAAATCTCAAGGTGTGAAACTGTTAACATTGTGGATGTTCTTGATGAAGTTTGTGATGAACACTTTCATGATGCTTGCAAGAGTAGTAATGAAGACATTCCACATGTTGAGACCGTAGATTCTATTGCTCCTTCCTTGACTCCTTTTGGAGCAAGTGATTTTCTTTTGCAAGAATTTGAAGCAAGTTTAGGAGATGTGGAATTAAAATATGACGATTCTCCCACCGATTGGGAAGAAGATATCCATACCATTGGGAAACTTCTCAATGAGGACCATACTTCTCCACATACTCCTAAAGAAGTTACCAATGATGATCCATCACTAGTGAAACCTTCTATTGAGAGTCCACCTACCTTAGAGCTTAAGGATCTACCATCACACCTTGAGTATGCTTTCTTAGAGGGAGAGGATAAGCTACTTGTTATCATTGCTAAGGATTTGAATGAGGATGAGAAGAAAAAGCTTATTGAAGTTCTTAAAAAGCACAAAAAAGCTATTGCTTGGAAAATATCCGACATTAGGGGGATTGATCCTAACTTTTGTACTCATAAGATCCTTATGGAGGAGGATTATAAACCCGCCATTCAAAAGCAAAGAAGGGTAATATTTGTCTTTTTAAGTTCGTTTTTCTCGACTCAATCCGAATTGATATAACGTTCTAAGCTCGACTCAATTGTTTTTGGTGGTAAAATCTTGAATGGTATCTATTGTCTACTTGGCAAGAAACATGTAAAAAGGTAAAAATATGTATATACCTAATACGTACTATTCTACAAAACACATTGCAAAAACCGCAAATAAATGCACAAATTATAAAAACGTAAAATACAAGTTTAAACTATAAAGTAAAATTAAAAATGCTAAACACAAAGCTAAATCAATTTTTTATAAATCTGTAAATTCGAATTATTCAGCCTATGTTAAACTAGCACTAGTCCAGTTTTATCATCATATCAAGCCCAAATTAATAAAAGGCCCACTAACCTACAACTGATCCATCCATGAAAATAACAGGGAGTACTATAAACGTGATCCTTCTACTAACTCATTACATGTGACCTCAAAAAATAAGCTATCTCTTTTTTATATTCTCTTAAAGGCTTTCTTTTTTTTGGAACTAACTTTTAACTAATCAATCAACTGAAAAACTGATTACTCACATATTCAATCTAATTAAATCAAACAGATTCCACACTACAAACTGATATTCATGAACTACTCAAACTCAATCTCAGAATTTCTAACGCAACTACAAGCTAATCCTATATGCCAAACACTAGTTAACAATGCATATCAATTAAAAACAAATAGCAACTAATTCTTACACAATAGCTAAAGTAACAAACTACGATTTGTTGAAAACTTAAAGCGTGCTTAACCTATTCATCCGAAGTAAGTCCGTTGATGTGAAGCGGAGCGCTGAGCTCGCTTTAAAACCAAACACCACTACACCTCCAACTACTAACTGTATTTTCAGTCTAGAAACCGAAAAGAACTCTATCCGAAGACGTCATCATCAGCTACCTGCATATGCTATATCAACGAGTCTAAATGCCCTATCTGATCTTCTTATCTTGAACATCAACCAACTGCTATCCACTTCTCTACTAAGTTGTGTCGACATCAGCAGAATCAAAGTAAGACCTGCAAAACAGACCCTGCACGCAACAAAATATGTGCACAACCTAATCTATTATGGACCAAACTCGCTATCACTGTAAATCTATATTACCTTCGGGATCATTACTGTTACTGAATCAACTAGTTATAACAGGACTCAAAACTTCTAACCAATCCTACACAATCGACTCATTAAAAACTCAAAACTTCTAACAGTGTAACAAAGTAGAATCATAACAAGCTAAAATAACTAGCTTTAACAAACTAGATTGAGTATATAAGGAGATTCAATAGTGATATCTAATGAAATACTGAAATCAAAAAGGTGGATTAGTAACTCAAAACGTGTACAGTAACTGACTAGTATTATCAAATACAAGTCACATATTAACCAACTTCAAATAAAACATGAACAGTAACTAACTTGTATGATTAGTAACAGAATACTCCATTTAGCTTTTTAACTCTAACAAGAAAAGATAAGAAGAATGAAAAGATATGAAGCTTTTAAAGGAAGAAATCATATTATCAAGAGAAATAGATGAAAGCTTTTAAAGGAACAAGAACATTTCATTAATGGAAGAAAAACGGTTACAAGATTAACAGAACTAGTAACTGAACTAACAACTAACTGACTTAACTGAAAAGCTTAACTACTCCTAATCTACACCTACTACTATGTGTAATCTACTCCTCAGCTAACCATCTAAAAATGAGGCCTTCTCTTCTTTTTATAGCCGTTGAGAGGAGGAGAGGTGACGTGTTCTATCCAATCAGGTTTCGACACGTGGAAAATACGAGGTTGAACTCTTCATTCTTCATCTTCATCCCATTTGGGGGTTTCTTCATTCCTCCGTCTTGATCTAATTAAGTGACATCTTCTTGTAGAGGAGATGGAGATGATCACTTTTGCTTCTTTAATCTTGTCTTGAAACCTCTTGTATCGTTCATGAAATTGATTTGCAGGTTATGGAGGTTGAAGGAGAAAGAAACCGTCTTTTCTATCTTTCTTTCTCTCTCTTCACGTTTGGAGAAGAAAACGTGTTTGTGTTTGTGTGTTTGACCGAGTCTTGGTCAATGACCAAGTAAATAATACTTTTCACATTGTTTGCCTTTTTTATCCCTCAATTTTCATTTCTTTGTCAATTGTATATAAAAACTTTTAAGCAAATTCTTTTTCATCCTTTTCTTTGTAGAAACTTGCAAGTTCAGCCCTTGATCTTTGAAAACTTGGCAAATACAGTCCTTGAATCATCTTTCGTCTCTTTCTTCATCTTTTTATCAAATAAATCCTTGAAAACGTGTCTTTGCTTCAAAATGTATCTTTCTTTTCCTGAAAACACAAAAACACAAATACACGCGTAATTTTGATATTTTTAGTTAAATATTATGTATTTGACTGTGTTTTTAGTGGTTTATGGATCATTATTGATGAGTGTTTTCACACTTATCAACTCCCCTCCACTTGATCACTGTCATGACCTCATGCAATGCAGCATTTTAAAGCTCTAGAGTGTACTTTTCTCATAATTAATCAACCTTGGCCATTTTATGATTTAATAAACTATACTACATGATAAATGATTTTGAATATTTACAATGCAATGCAAAGAAAACAATTCTATTTATATATTTTTGATTTTTCTTGAAATGGTTTTGATGGAAATAACTCGTAAAGAAATCAATGACTTAAATTAGGGCTTTGGTACCATGGACACTTATCATCCTCAAGTTTCACTTTCCCCATACCAAGCTTAAAAATGGGATCATTGTATTCACAAGTAAAAAGTGCATCAACTTATTCATGACAATTAAATGTGGAACCGGTTATTATTTGAGCAAATTGCTTGTGGGCAAATTCGTCATTATTTGAAGCGTGAAATATAAGAAATGCAAAATCCAAAAATAAGGAAGCACGGTTTTAATCCTAAGTAATCCTCTCATCCATTACTTGAAAAACCGCTCACAATTAATATAAGTCCGTTTCAAGAGTAATAAGTCATTCGCCTTATGTGTAAAATCCTTATGTCATGCTTTCATAAGTAGCTACACACTCGCTAAGGAAAGAAAATAAAACTCACGCAATAATTTACATCGCCATCTTTTTGAGACTTTGGATCTTCAACCCCGCAACCCGTCAATGTAATATTGGATTGGAGAAATCTATTGAATCCCCGCAACCCGTCAAGGTAATATTGGAACTCAATAGTCACTATAATTAACACCACACTGCCCCTCTTGGGAGTCTTGTATAATTATTTTTTTTTCTTCTTTTTTTTTTCTAGCCACTCATTTTTTGTAAGCCGCTCTTATTTTTTTTTATTCCTCCTTAAGAAATTAGAAAAGAATAAAAGGAAAAACACCCGCTAAATATTGAGCATGACATAAGTCTAGTACACATAAAACGTTATAACTTAGAATCTTAAGACGTACTTATATCAACCATGAATGATTAGTCAAAAATGCATAAGAGATTACAAACCAATTAAAACCGTTCTTGATTATTTATTAACATATATACATGCGAAGGAAATAGAGGCAAAGAAGAGAAGGGTTTAGCCACAAGTAATTATCATGAAGTTTATATAGCCCTTTTATACTTGCTTCAACTCTATCATTTCCCATTCTCCACAAATTTAAAATATCAAATAATGAGATTGGTGGATGCTTAGCCTAATAGACCAATGAAGGACCACATGGTTAAGGATACTAGCTAGAGAATGCTAAAATAAGCAAACTCGGGTTGAGTCAAAATATCCATGGCGGGCCTAATATGTCAAAGAAATCTAAATTTGTTAAAACCATGTTTTATTATATTTTTCTCTTTTTATATATTTTTGATGAAAAATAAAAGAAGAAATATATACAATGCAATATTGATATTCAAATGAAAAGTGATAGATGCAAAAATTATGAATGCATATTTTTGGTGGCCAAAGTAGATAAAAAATTTGAAAAATGTTTGAAAAATTTAATTTTCCAAGTTATCATGAAGTTAAGGCAATGGTCTAGGTAAGGTCACTTCGATAGAAGTCTCCCCTGCACTTAAGATAAACATTGTCCTCAATGTTTAAGAGTATTGGAGTGAACTCCCCTACACTTATGACATTGATAACTTTGCTTAACTCAAGTTAAGGAAGAGACAACTAAAGGATATTCATTTTAAGCACAAGTGTTTAATATCACGATAGCAAAAACTAATCGAAGTGAACCAGATACACGGGCCTCCTCCATAAGCTCCAAGCATGAAATGTGAGAGAGCAACCCTTGAAGAAAACACCAAAAGACGAAGAAAGGCACCCCTCCACTTCAACTCTACTATAACATCCTTTTAATTAAACCTAACCGATTGAAAATCTACTCTATGTTTTCTAACCTAGTTATTCAATGCTTGAGTTTTTTTAACCCTAAGTCGCTAGCTCGACTCGGCCCCGAATTAGGTTGTCCTTGGGGAAACCATCATGGAGAATAAATGATATCACTTTGAAGCACATCTCACATGATACACTCAAACTTAGCACGTTGCCATTTACTATAAGATTTACAATATCCGCCTCGATAAATGGAACGGTCCAGCGTGTCTCAAGTTTGTCCAACATACGAAATCTCTCAAATAGGAAGCACACCAGGATCAAATACATAGTTTCCATCTCTACATGTGAACAACTCCAAAGTAGGTAGTATCGCCAAAGTAAGCTCATACAAAAATTCCATCTCAATAGAAGTAACACTCTTAAGTGGAGTAGATGAAAACCAAAGTGTCTCAAACATACGTATCCCAGGATCAAAAACCTTTCCCTTCATGGGAAAATAAGAAGATGAGCTCATATCAACCATATAAGATTCCCCCTTATTGATCAAAGCATCATGAGACAATGAAGGTGTAGGTATCAAAACATTCATAACAAGTATATCCATATTGGGCTCCTCATCATCATCAAAAGGTGGGTAATCTTCCATAGAAGGCATAGAAAAAGGAGGATCAAGATTAATAGTGTCTTGTGAAAGAGGTGTAATCTCTATGGTCCCAAAAGGCAAGTTCTCACTAAGACGAATCTCCTCTTCCCAATTAGAATCACTATCATCAACCTCAATATCAATATCAACAAGATAAGCCTCTATGGTAGCATCAATATCCATATGAGAATCCATATCAAAAGTTTTGGGTGCTAAAGGTTCCTTAGGTGAAAAAGGATCAATCTCTAAGAGTATAGGATCTTCATCAATAACCAACTTTAAGGGTGGAAAGGTGGGAATAGAAGGCTCAAAAGAAGGTGTATTGAGAGAATCACTCAAAGGGATGATATCATCATGAAAGTCAATAGGTACAACCTCAAAAACCGGTGAAGAAATATCAATGAAAGGTTCTTCTTCTATGGACTCATCATTATGGTTTTCATTCAAAGCGTCAATCGAGGAGATAAGATGATAAACGTTTGATAAAACCTCACGAATATGAACATCTTCCACTTCTTCTATATGATCAACATCTTCATCCAAATTAGGAAGGTCATCTTGACATGAAAAGTCCTCGGATAATATATAATAAGATGCCTCACTAGAATCACAATCATCATCCTCTATTCGTGGCAAATCTTGCATAAACTCTTCCTCAATCTCATTATCTCTCTCTTTAAACAATTCATCAAGATCGAAATCACCAAAATCACTAGTAGTAGCATGAAGGTCAACGTGTGATAAAATCTCAATGTGATCATGAGGAGAAGAGGTATCAATACAAAACGCATCACATGGTTCATTGGAAACACACTCAAGCTCTCTTTGGATTGGGATAAGGTTCTCAACACTTGAAGAGGTTAATTCATCCAAATCGGTGTTTGTATTAGTGCTAAGAGGCTCGTCCCCCATGGTTAAAGAGTCGGTGGGTTCCACGTGAAGTAAAGGTGATGAAGGTGTGTCATCATTAAATGTCATACAAATCGGAGGACCGTCATCATCGTCATATAAGCATTGTTTAAGCAAACGAGCACGATTAGCAATGTATTCTTCTTTTATGCCTTCATCTTCTACTTTTTCGTCTTTTGCTAAGAGCAAAGTACGTAACTCTTGCTTAAGTTGACGATATTTAATGTTCAACTCGTCACCAATGTCCGCGTTATTAGATAGTTTCATCTTCGCGTTATTAAAAAGAGATATCATCTTTTCATGTATCCGCACATTCTCCTCTTCTATTTCCTCAAAGCTCATGGTTTTTATCCGTTCACGTTCTTTTTTATCAATCTTAAGGAGTAAATCATCTAAATCTTTCTTGAGGGACTGAGAGGAATAGTTCACCGATTCTCTATAAATGTCACCAATTCTCTTGATATTAAACCGTTTGTTCCTTACATCATCCTCAAGAGATTTAATTTCTTCCCTTAACCATCGAGATTCTTCTCTCATTTCCTAGATACTCATCTCTCTCATACGTTTAAAAGCCTTTAATCTATATCCATCGTTTCTTCCTTGTTGCTCGATTATAAAAGAAAGCTCATTGAGATCACTAAGAGCATAAGAAGGCGGATCCCTTGGTCGACAATCATAACCATAATGGGGTTCTTTTCCACAAAACTCACATGAATAAGTCGAATAATAGGATGGAGGTGCATTTCCATAATTAGGTGAATTATAGGTTTGAAAAGAGTCTTGATTATGAAAGTTATCATAATCGTAACCTTGAAAATTCCCTTCATTTTGAAAACCCTCATAATGTGAAAATCCTTGATTTTGAAAAGTATCTTGATTATGGCATGAAAAATTTTCATCATTTTGAAAGCCTTCATTGTTTGAAAATCGTTGATTATGAAAGGTTTCTTGATTATAGCCTTGAAAATTATCATTATTTAGAAAACCTTCATTGTTTGAAAAATCTTGGTTTTGGTATGGCTCATCAAAGGGTTGATCATGAAATGATGGTGGATTTTGTGATGAAAAACCGGAATATCCCATATAGTCATTACAAGTGTAGTCCATTTGAGTGTTAGGTCGAAAATTAGGGTTCTCGGTTCCGTTGTAAGCATATCCCTCGCCATAATAACCATTATTTTGATCACATAAATAAGTATCGTGTGGACCACCAGAAATCGAACAAGGCGAATAATTAGCGTTGGCGGATCGTTGTTGCAAAATCTCCAACATGGAACGAGTATCCATGTTTAACAAGGTGGCCGAATGTATATACAAGTATAATGACGTTTAAAAGCTTCCTCTGGGAAGGAAGTAATACACCAAAGGTGGTATGTTTACACGTGTGCGAGTACACGTGTAAGTAAACACGAGGAATGAGGGAGTAGCCCTCGGTCAACTTTTGAAGAGAAAAGGATTATCCTCTTCGAGGTTCGATATGAAATGTCCACAAGAAAGTATAATATATATAATTACTACTTGGGTGCAAGACCCCCAATAAAGCCTTCCTTCTTAGAATACGCACTAGTGAACGGGGGGTTAGGTGGCGTGAAGCACTTAAGTACCTATTGACCCTTAGATGGCATTTTATAGCACATCGCCTTTCTATTCACTTTGTAGTTTGTATTCTTCGAATTATTGCCTATTGGAAGTATTTATCTATTCTTGCTTAATTAAATTATATCGATACGCGTGTCAAGGACCGGAACGCCCCCTAACACGGTGTATTGCCTCGGCAATACTTATGGAAGATATGTGTATTGGTTGTTCGTATATGTATACGTATTTACATATAATAATATATAGAAAAAATATTTTTGTATTTATTTGGTTTTTAAGAAAAATACTATATGTACGTAAAAATGATGAAAACGATATAATATATATTTTTGGGTGTAATCTTTTAGGAAAAAGATTACTTTTTGGAATTTTTTATTTTTTTGGTTCAATTCTTTAGGAAAAGAATTGATTTTGTGATTTTTTATTTGTTTTGTATTTTTATCTTTTTTATTTTTTTATGTTTTTTTGATTATAATACGTAAAAATAACGTTCACAAAGTGAACGGATCCCAAAATCCAGTCGTCTCACTCGAAACCGTTAATCTTCACGAAAAGAACCGGCAGTGGCGCCATTTAATATCTGTCTTTTTAAGTTCATTTTTCTCGACTCAATCCGAATTGATTTAACGTTTTTCAAGTTTGACTTAATTGTTTTTGGTGAATAATAGCTTGATTGGTATTTAAGCTACTTGGCAAATAAAGCACGTAAAAATTGTAAAAATATTATCTATACTACGTATACGTACTACACTAAAAACATTTAGCAAATACCACAAATAAGTGCTCAAAATGTAAAAATGTAAAATACAAATTTAGACTACAATTGAAATGAAAAATACAAAATCTTGAAAATAACAAACTAACTAATTTTTGAACAAAAATAACAAACTACAAAATTTTAACAAGTAAAAATCAAATTTTAATAAAATGTAAAAAAAACGAATCTTAACTAGTTCAAACTTTGATAAAATTTGATTATAAAAAAAATAAGAATCTTGAATTCAATCACGAATGTGAAATTTAAATCTAATATCATACGTTTTAAATTCTAGGCCCACTAGACAGTGGTAAACTCAATTTTATCAATTGAAAATAGGCCAATTAAGAGATGAATTTAAACTAAAAGTTATACAATGTGTGTAACCTTATACTCCATATTATCCTTTTATACCAATTAGAAGATTTTAGACTAAGAATGACTACATAATGACAATTATTATCAAATCAATTTCCATTTAATATTCTAAGAACTAAAATTTAACAGCTTTTTGTATTATCTGTATTGAACTAACTGATTTGGACTCCTTTTCTAACTACTTTTTGGACTGAAATTTATACTAATAGCAATCTTAGCTCTAAATCAAAACAACGAATTCAATTCATTACATTATCTATTTTGCACTAGAATTTATATTAAAGAGATGCAACAGAATACAGTCAAGTACAAGTAAGGCAGTAATATAAAAAAATAAAAGAGAATGAATTATAGGTACCAAAATACACAATAGAAACTAGTATCAAAATCAGATCAGATCACTTCATTAATTGGCAAACAAACTGACTTACACTAACATTACAGTATAGTAACAGATTACACTATTTATGCAGGAAATCGTAAAGTGCTTAACCAAAATATCATGGCCTCCGTTGTGGGAGAAGCGGAGCGCTGAGCTCGCTTATCTAATCCGCTACTCCACCAAAAGAACTCAAATCCTCTTGCCAAACTGAAATTCTGAATTCCTCTACTATATCGGCTGAAAAATAACCTTGAAACAGTAACCTGCATAAGATGTAAAAAACGAAACGCTATTCTTGTAGGTTAAGCTACAAGGCTACTGAAATGAAATTCATAATCTGGTCCTTATTAAACAAGAACGACAACCTGCATCATTATGAATAAGCAACAAGATATCGAAAAGAAGCAAATTTACACAATTCTTTGCACAGACTGTACCTTCGAACCAGTCCGCTAAAGGCGATGCTAAACTAACTGATTAATGCTAAACTTAACTACAAACAAAAGATATTATCTAGCTTATTCCAACAGCGTATTTACCAAAAGCCAAAAGCTAATAACAAACTGTTACTACCAAAATAAATTCAGGATAAAATCAAAAGTCTATAAGCTACTTATCTAATCAGCAACTTCGGATCATTTGTAAAAGAACTGAAAACTTAGAACTGCTGAACTTTTAACAAAAAGGTGAAACAGACTGAAAATCTTTGAAAACATACTGTCATTTACTAGTTAAATCTATTAACATGTAAAAACTGCTTCACAAATGTCTCATAAGCTACTGATGAGCCTATGATTAGTTTGCTTATTTATACTAAAGGAGATCAAACATGTTATATGCAATGTTTTAATGGCAGAAAAGGAAAAATGACAAGTATGTTATCACTAATCTTAACAGTAATAGAGATCAAAACAGTAAAGAAAGAACAGAGTTTAAAAGCAGAACACTGAGATTTCATTAATGGAAAAAAAATTGTTACAAATACTAACAGAATTACGTAACGGAATCTTGTTACAACTACAATTTGTAAAACGTAACAAATCCTAACTACAAACTACCTAACTATCTTACTACTTCTAACTATGTGTAAATCTACACCTAAGCTAACCATCGAAAAATGAGGCCTTCTCTTCTTTTTATAGCCGTCGAGAGGAGGAGAGGTGACGTGTTCTGTCCAATCAGGTTTCGACACATGGAAAATACGAGGTTGAACTCTTCATTCTTCATCTTCATCCCATTTGGGGGTTTCTTCATTCCTCCGTCTTGATCTAATTAAGTGACATCTTCTTGTAGAGGAGATGGAGATGATCACTTTTGCTTCTTTAATCTTGTCTTGAAACCTCTTGTATCGTTCATGAAATTGATTTGCAGGTTATGGAGGTTGAAGGAGAAAGAAACCGTCTTTTCTATCTTTCTTTCTCTCTCTTCACGTTTGGAGAAGAAAACGTGTTTGTGTTTGTGTGTTTGACCGAGTCTTGGTCAATGACCAAGTAAATAATACTTTTCACATTGTTTGCCTTTTTGATCCCTCAATTTTCATTTCTTTGTCAATTGTATATAAAAACTTTTAAGCAAATTCTTTTTCATCCCTTTCTTTGTAGAAACTTGCAAGTTCAGCCCTTGATCTTTGAAAACTTGGCAAATACAGTCCTTGAATCATCTTTCGTCTCTTTCTTCATCTTTTTATCAAATAAATCCTTGAAAACGTGTCTTTGCTTCAAAATGTATCTTTCTTTTCCTGAAAACACAAAAACACAAATACACGCGTAATTTTGATATTTTCAGTTAAATATTATGTATTTGACTGTGTTTTTAGTGGTTTATGGATCATTATTGATGAGTGTAATATTTGTCTTTTTAAGTTCGTTTTTCTCGACTCAATCTGAATTGATATAACGTTCTAAGCTCGACTCAATTGTTTTTGGTGGTAAAATCTTGAATGGTATCTATTGTCTACTTGGCAAGAAACATGTAAAAAGGTAAAAATATGTATATACCTAATACGTACTATTCTACAAAACACATTGCAAAAACCGCAAATAAATGCACAAATTATAAAAACGTAAAATACAAGTTTAAACTACAAAGTAAAATTACAAAATGCTAAACACAAAGCTAAATCATTTTTTTATAAATCTGTAAATTCGAATTATTCAGCCTATGTTAAACTAGCACTAGTCCAGTTTTATCATCATATCAAGCCCAAATTAATAAAAGGCCCACTAACCTACAACTGATCCATCCATGAAAATAACAGGGAGTACTATAAACGTGATCCTTCTACTAACTCATTACATGTGACATCAAAAAATAAACTATCTCTTTTTTATATTCTCTTAAAGGCTTTCTTTTTTTTGGAAACTAACTTTTAACTAATCAATCAACTGAAAAACTGATTACTCACATATTCAATCTAACTAAATCAAACAGATTCCACACTACAAACTGATATTCATGAACTACTCAAACTCAATCTCAGAATTTCTAACGCAACTACAAGCTAATCCTATATGCCAAACACTAGTTAACAATGCATATCAGTTAAAAACAAATAGCAACTAATTCTTACACAATAGCTACAGTAACAAACTACGATTTGTTGAAAACTTAAAGCGTTCTTAACCTATTCATCCGAAGTAAGTCCGTTGATGTGAAGCGGAGCGCTGAGCTCGCTTTAAAACCAAACACCACTACACCTCCAACTACTAACTGTATTTTCAGTCTAGAAACCGAAAAGAACTCTATCCGAAGACGTCATCATCAGCTACCTGCATATGCTATATCAACGAGTCTAAATGCCCTATCTGATCTTCTTATCTTGAACATCAACCAACTGCTATCCACTTCTCTACTAAGTTGTGTCGACATCAGCAGAATTCAAGTAAGACCTGCAAAACAGACCCTGTACGCAACAAAATATGTGCACAACCTAATCTATTATGGACCAAACTCGCTATCACTATAAATCTATATTACCTTCGGGATCATTACTGTTACTAAATCAACTAGTTATAACAGGACTCAAAACTTCTAACCAATCCTACACAATCGACTCATTAAAAACTCAAAACTTCTAATAGTGTAACAAAATAGAATCATAACAAGCTAAAATAACTAGCTTTAACAAACTAGATTGAGTATATAAGGAGATTCAACAGTGATATCTAATGAAATACTGAAATCAAAAAGGTGGATTAGTAACTCAAAACGTGTACAGTAACTGACTAGTATTATCAAATACAAGTCACATATTAACCAACTTCAAATAAAACGTGAACAGTAACTAACTTGTATGATTAGTAACAGAATACTCCATTTAGCTTTTTAACTCTAACAAGAAAAGATAAGAAGAATGAAAAGATATGAAGCTTTTAAAGGAAGAAATCATATTATCAAGAGAAATAGATGAAAGCTTTTAAAGGAACAAGAACATTTCATTAATGGAAGAAAAACGGTTACAAGATTAACAGAACTAGTAACTGAACTAACAACTAATTGACTTAACTGAAAAGCTTAACTACTCCTAATCTACATCTACTACTATGTGTAATCTACTCCTCAGCTAACCATCGAAAAATGAGGCCTTCTCTTCTTTTTATAGTCGTCGAGAGGAGGAGAGGTGACGTGTTCTGTCCAATCAGGTTTCGACACGTAGAAAATACGAGGTTGAACTCTTCATTCTTCATCTTCATCCCATTTGGGGGTTTCTTCATTCCTCCGTCTTGATCTAATTAAGTGACATCTTCTTGTAGAGGAGATGGAGATGATCACTTTTGCTTCTATAATCTTGTCTTGAAACCTCTTGTATCGTTCATGGAATTGATTTGCAGGTTATGGAGTTTGAAGGAGAAAGAAACCGTATTTTCTATCTTTCTTTCTCTCTCTTCACGTTTGGAGAAGAAAACGTGTTTATGTTTGTGTGTTTGACCGAGTCTTGGTCAATGACCAAGTAAATAATACTTTTCACATTGTTTGCCTTTTTGATCCCTCAATTTTCATTTCTTTGTCAATTGTATATAAAAACTTTTAAGCAAATTCTTTTTCATCCTTTTCTTTGTAGAAACTTGCAAGTTCGGCCCTTGATCTTTGAAAACTTGGCAAATACAGTCCTTGAATCATCTTTCGTCTCTTTCTTCATCTTTTTATCAAATAAATCCTTGAAAACGTGTCTTTGCTTCAAAATGTATCTTTCTTTTCCTGAAAACACAAATACACGCGTAATTCTGATATTTTCAGTTAAATATTATGTATTTGACTGTGTTTTTAGTGGTTTATGGATCATTATTGATGAGTGTTTTCACACTTATCAAAGGGTTAACCAAAAAATCGATGAAGTCATCAAAAAGGAAGTTATCGGACTCCTTGATGCGGGTATGATTTACCCAATTGCCGACTCACCATGGGTTAGCCCGGTGCATTGTGTGCCTAAAAAGGGTGGAATCACCGTTGTTCCAAATGAAAACAACGAGTTGATTCCCACAAGACTTGTCACGGGTTGGAGATTTTGTATAGATTATCGAAAGCTTAATGATGCCACTAGGAAAGACCATTTCCCCTTACCTTTCATGGACCAAATGCTAGAGTGTTTAGGGGGAAATGAATACTATTGCTTTCTTGATGGATTCTCGTGTTATTTTCAAATACCCATTGATCCAAAAAATCAAGAAAAGACCACATTCACTTGTCCCTATGGCACCTTTTCTTACAAGAGAATGCCTTTTGGCTTGTGCAATACCCCTGGGACATTTCAAAGGTGTATGATGGCAATCTTTCATGATATGATAGAGCACACCATGGAAGTGTTTATGGGTGATTTCTCGGTATTTGGAGATTCATTCACTGCATGTCTCTCCCATTTAGAACATATGCTTAAAAGGTGTGAAGAAACCCGCCTTGTTCTAAATTTGGAGAAGTGTCATTTCATGGTTAAAGAATGGAAAGTTTTGGTCCATAAAATTTCTAAGAAAGGATTAGAAGTGGATCGTGCTAAAGTCGATGTCATTGCCAAACTTCCCCCACCAACTACTGTGAAAGGAGTTAGGAGCTTTTTGGGATAGGCAGGTTTCTATAGACGTTTTATACAAGACTTTTCTAAGATAGCTAGACCCATGACCCACCTCTTAGAAAAAGAGGCTCCTTTCATATTCACACAAGAGTGTTTAGAATCTTTTGAGTTCCTTAAGGAAAAATTGACTAAGGCTCCAGTTTTGGTTTCTCAAAATTAGGATTTGCCTTTTGAGCTCTTGTATGATGCTAGTGACTATGTGGTGGGGGCCGTTTTGGGACAAAGGATACACAAACACTTCCAACCTATACACTATGCTAGTAAGACAATGACGGGTGCTCAATTGCATTACACTACCACAAAAAAAGAATTCTTAGCCATTGTGTATGCTTTCAAGAAATTTTGCTCCTATCTTGTTCTTTCGAGGACCATAGTGTATACGGACCATTCCACCCTTAAATACCTTATGACAAAGCAAGATGCTAAGCCTAGATTGTTAAGATGGGTCTTGTTACTCCAAGAATTTTCTATAGAGATTAGTGATAAAAAAGGGAGCCGAGAATTTAGCCGCGGATTGAGTAGACTTGAGCATCCTTTTCAAGAAGAATTGCCTCATATGGAAATTAATGAATCCTTTCCACTTGAGGAACTCATGTCTATCTCTTCACAAGAGGATGCCACCCCTTGGTTTGCGAATACTGCAAACTATCTTTTGGGGGATGTGCTAATTGAGGGTCTTACTTCCCATCAAAAGAAGAAGTTTCTAAAATAAGCTAAATACTATTTTTGGAATGACCCTTACCTCTTTAGGCAATGTGCGAATCAAATCATAAGACGATTTGTAGATGGCACCGAAGCTTTTAAGATCTTAGAGGCTTGCCATAAAGGACCCACGGGGGGCCATTTTAGGCATAACTACACGGCTAAGAAAGTCTTCGATTCGCGTTACTATTGGTCTTAAATATACAAGGGTGCCCAAGAAATGGTGAAATATTGTGATGTATGCCAAAGACAAGAAAAAATTAATCAACGTGATGAGATGCCACAAAATTTCATACAAGAGTGTGAGATATTTGATGTGTGGGGAATAGATTTTATGGGACCTTTTCCATCTTCCAAGGGAAATAAGTACATACTCGTAGCGGTGGATTATGTTTCAAAGTGGGTAGAGGCTAAAGCCTTGCCTACTAATGATGCTTTAGTTGTAGTGAAATTCTTGAAGCAATTATTTGCTAGATTTGGTGTACCTCGTGCCATTATTAGTGATCACAGGACTCATTTTTGTAATGAACAATTTACAAGAGTCATGAAGAAATATGGTGTTAACCATAGACTTTCTACCGCGTATCACCCACAAACCAATGGGCAAACCGAGGTCACAAGTTGTGGTTTAAAAATAATTTTGGAACGTACGATGGGAGAGCATCGAGTTTTTTGGTCGGATAAACTTGATGATGCATTCTGGGCTTTTCAAACCGCATTTAAGACACCTATAAGTTGCACACCTTATCGTCTTGTATATGGAAAATCATGCCACCTCCCTTTTGAGTTAGAACACAAGGCTTCATGGGCTTTAAAATGGGCTAACTTTGATCTTAACCAAGCCCGTTCACATAGGAAAAACCAACTTAATGAGATGAATGAGCTTAGAACCGATGCTTATGAGAATTCATTGCTATACAAGGAAAAGAGTAAGCAAATTCATGATGTCAAGATTAAGAACCATGAGTTCAAAGTTGGAGTCGATTTTACTCTATAACTCACGGTTGAAACTTTTTGCGGGTAAGCTTAAGTCACGATGGACCGGTCCATTCACTATAGCTCAAGTATTTACATATGGGACCATTGAGTTATCTTAACCAAATGGCCCAAATTTTAAAGTGAATAGCCATCGTGTGAAGCATTATTTTGGGGAGGACATTTCTGTTGAAATGGTCCAAGAGACCCCCATTTTCCCTATGAATGAATTCATTATGGGAAGAGTCGAGCTAGACTCCTTAAATCAAGCTTGAATAACTAGATTAGATCATCTAGAATATAATGTGGTAGGTTAGGAATAATAAAAAGGTAATATAGTCGAGATGAAGTGTAGGGGTGCCTATATTTTGTCTTTTTGGTGTTTGTAGGGTTGCTCTCTCTCATTTCATGCATGGAGCTTATGGAGGAGGACCTCGTATCAGATTCACTTTGATACTTTTGTGATTCAAAATTGACTATTAATAATGTCTAAATGAATTCACTTTAGTAGACCTTTCCTTAGCTCGAGTTAAACAAAGTACGCAATGTCTTAAGTGTAGGGGAGTTTACTCCAATACTCTTAAACATTAAGGACAATGTTTATCTTAATTTTAGGAGGGTCTTCTATCGAAGTGACCTTACCTAGACCATTGCCTTTGCATTCATGATAATTGGGAAAATTGATTTTTCAAACATTTTTCAAATTTTTTATCTACTTTGGCCACAAAAATATGCATTCATAATTTTTGCATTTATCATTTTTCATTTGTATAACACATTTGTATTGTATAAAATTTTTCTTTTGATATTCGAAAATAAATGAAAAAGAAAAAAATATAATAAAGGATACGGTTTAACAAGTTTAGATATCTTTGACATATTAGGCCCAACATGAATATTTTGACTCAACCTGAGTTTGCTTTTCAAGCTTACTCTAGCTAGTATCCTTAACCATGTAAACCTTTCATTTGGTTTATTAGGCTAAGCATCCACGAGTATCATTATTTGAGATTTTAAATTGTGGAGAACGAGAAATGATAGAGTTTGAAGTAAGTGTAAAGGGCTAGATAAACCTCATATTAATTACTTGTGGCTATTATATCCCCTTTCATGACCTTTACTTTATTGTCAACGCATGTATATATTGTTAATAAATAATCAAGAACAGTTTTAATCGGTTTGTAGTCTCTTATGCATTTTTGACTAATCATTCGTGGTCGGTATAAATTCGTCTTAAAATTCTAAGTTAGAACGTTTTATGTGTACTAGACTTATGTCAGCTTAATACTTAGCGGGTGTTTTTCTTTTAATTATTTTTCTATATTTTTGTGAGGAATCAAGAAAAATAAGAGCGGCTTATAAAAAAATGAGTGGCAAGAAAAAAAAAGTAAAAAAAAGAAGAAAAAGAAAAAAATAATTATACAAGACTCCCAAGAGGGGCAGTGTGGTGTTAATTATAGTAGCTATTAAATTCCAATATTACTCTCACAAGGGTTGCGGGGATTTAATAGTTGCTCCAATCCAATATTACCTTGACGAGTTGCGGGATTGAAGATCCAAGGTCTCAAAAAGGCGGCAGATATAAATTATTGCGTGAGTTTTATTTTTCTTTTCTTAGCGAGCGAGTAGCTAATTATTAATGCATGACATAAGGATCTTACACATAAGGTGAATGACTTATTATTTTGGGTCGGACTTATATTAATTGTGGGCGGTTTTTCGAGTAATGGATAAGATAGTTACCTAGGATTAAAACCGTGCTTCCTTATTTTCAGATTTTACATTTCTTATACTTCACGCCAAATAAAGACAAATTTGCTCAAAAGCAATTTGATCCATTAAAATTAGATAGAGGCAAAAAAGTGGGGGGTATAATGGTAACACAATTAATTTGTATGAATAAGTCGATGCACTTTCACTTATAAATAACAATGATCTCATTTTTAAGCTTGGTATGGAGAAAGTGAAACTTAAGGATGACAAGTATTCATGGTACCAAAGCCCTAATCAAAATCAATGATTTATTTATGAGTTATTTCCATCAAATCATTTCAAGAAAATACAGAAATATCTAAATAGAATTGTTTTCCTTGAATTGCATTGTAAAAAATCCAAAATCATGCATCATATAGTGTAGCATAGTGTAGAAGCATTTCATCTTGGCAAAGGTGGATTAACTATGAGAAAAATGTACGTTAGAGCTTTGAAATATTGCATTGCATGACGCCATGGCAAATGAGCAAGAGTAGGAGATTTGATATGAGTGAAATCTCATACCAATATAACATATCAAACCCTAAAACACAAAGAAAAATACCAAGTTTAATGTGAAAAAGCAGAATTATGTGGTATTCTTTGTTGTTTGTGATTTTGTAGGTAAAATGATACGATTTGGTGTAAAAACGGATTTCAAGGCATAATTATGAAGAAAAAGACAAAGGAAGGACCTATTTTGACACGTCTTTATAGGTCAAGGACCTTACATGATAATTCAAGAAGATGAAGGACTTAAAGTGTCAATTCAAGAAAGTCAAAGAGCTTAATATGCAAGTCAACCAAAGTCAAAGGGCCTAATTGCTTGATTTCACAAGTGGAAGGACTGAAGATGTCAAGTTTATGAAGTTTCTATGCTTAAAACATAATCTGCCAAAGCTGGGGAACTGAAATTGCCATTTTGGAAAAACACTTGAAGCTTAATACGAGTGATACTCTTCTCAGCCAATCATAGAAGCCTAGTTCAGTATACATGGATCATTGACTTCCAGTCAACACATTAAATGAGCTGCAAAACCAATTAATGAGGAGATCTCAACAGTAAACCCCACTCAACTCTCTTGACCAATCACAATGCATTATTTTAGTATACACGGATTGGCACTGTTCATAAGGATAACGATTAGCAACTCATTTATTGGACAAATCATGTGATGCCACGTGTCATCTTTTACTTTCGCAGAATTTACACATTAAAGGAGCGTATTTCAAAGGAAAAGATCAAGAGCAAAATGATAAGAAGGTCAAGGCGAGTTCAATGGCATTATCCAATTAACTTTTCATCAAGTGAATCAAAATCCCCCAATTTTATCAAGAATACATCAAGAACAAGTTTCCAGGATTTTGACACGTGGAAGACTGCAACTGGAGAAGATATGTCATAACACCTCACCTCAGCTCATCTCTTGTCTATATATAACTTGTAATAGCTCATTTGTTAGAATGTCGAAAGTGTGTGAAAAACACACACTTAGCTTAAATTCTCCCAATTTACTTCCTTTTCATACTTAGCATCTTTAGAGTGATTGACAACCACTCTAAAGTCTGTTATAGTTAGTTGTAACAGAATTACCAAACTTTCCTCCATTAATGAACTTTCACATTTTACTTTTCACTTGATTCTCATTCTACTTTACTATCCTACTGTCATCTCAAAGAATCCATGGATTCTGTTATTCATAACTGAATAACAGAACTTGTTGTTAGTCGTAGAAGCATTGTTAATCAAGTTTGTTGCAGTTCATAGCTTACACAACCAGTTCTAGCCGTAGTCCATGTCAGATATCAGATAGAAGAATGACGATGATCCATGAAGTTTGATGATTTTTTGTTGATTGTTGATAGATGATTGGGTGTTGATTGTGATATAAGCAAGTTCAGCACTTGCTTCTCCATCAAAGGAGGCTTCAAGGCTAAAAAGTGCTTATTCTGTTTTACAATTCCTCTTAAAAATGCTTAACATGCTCATTTTAGTATCCTAGTGTAATATTGTTTGAAACTGCATGCTATTTGTTCTCTTGGTCCTGTTTGATTAGTGTGAGTAGTTTTAACCTTGATCATTTAGCTTAATCTGTTTAAACTTGCTTAAAATTATGTTTTAGTAGCTAAAGTGGTGTTTGGTTCAACTGTGATCTTTTGATTCAGCAAGTGATTTGGAGTAAAACTTGTTTGTATTCATTTGTTAACTGGTTAAATACACTTGTGCAAGTTTTCAAGTCATAAGTCAAAGTCAATCAGGCAAATGACCAATAAATACTTTGGGTTAGTTAAGTGTACTCAAAACAACCAACTTTAATCCATCATTACTTGCTCATTTTTTGGAGTTAGAGTCTGATTTTTGGCTTGTTGGATGCTTAACATACAAGCTCTTAGAACTTATCAAGATATAAGCATGTAGTCCACTTAGAATAAGCTAGGTTGCCTTAAAATTCTCTGTGATAAATGCTCTTAACTGCCAAGACAGATTCCATTTCCCACTGATTCTTTTCATAAATCTTGCCATTTTATTTCATAAAACAGTTATAAAAGTGATAAAAATAAGATTTGGCTTTGGTCAAACTTTGGTCAACGGAAGTCAACTATTGGTCAACATAGCCAGTTTTAGCTTATTTCACTTTCTGGCTTATTCTATTGATGAAATTTGGATTTTCTTGGACAGGTCTTTTTATTTTGAGCTTATAAATGTTTCTTGTGAGTTTGAGTTCAAGTGCTTATCTAGAAGTGCGTATTTCTTAAAATTGGCTTATTGAAAAATGCATATGTGAGATTTAGACCATCCTAGCTTATTTCCTTGATCTTGGCTAGCTTATTTTCAATTCTGAATCTTTTGGAATTGGTTTGAGCTTAATTGATAAGCTAGAGCTCAAGTCACAGCTTATTAAAGTCTTTGCCCGTTTTTTGGTTAACAACTTTTTAAATTTGCATTCTAGTCCTTGGGTTTATTAAACTTGCTAGTCTGTTAGTAATTAGTTATAATTGTTAGTTATAATTGTTAGGGTTTGCTGATTAGTCCCTAGAATTTGTTAGGATTGTTATGGTTAGTTACTAGTTTGGTAAATTGGTTACATTTGGCATCTAGTTTACCTAGTTTACATTTTCACTCCTTTTACTTTTCAAGTTTACATTTTCAGTACTTGAATTTTTTATATTTTTAGCATTTAATTCTTGTTGTGCATTGTTTACTTGTACTTTGTGTTTACTTTGTGCTATTCGCAAGGTGTTTTTAACATAGTACGGTTACGTAGGTGATAACATTTTTACATTTTTGACGGGTTTGTGATAATTATAAATAGATTACCAAAATTTTATAATCAAATACCAAAAACAATTAAGGGACTTGAGTGATATCGATTAATCAATTCGTAAAGACTGAGAGAAAAACGAACCTTGAAAAAGTGAAATATTAGGACCCTATTGTTTGGGATTTTGTTTCTTTTGGAGTCAACTTTATGATTGATATATTTTAATAAGTAAAATTGTTTTGGACTTTTATTTTATATGTTTATGATATGACACCATAACGTGACAATGTCTCTTTATCGGAGCGGGTGTTACAGTGCCTTCAAATGCATTTTTTATAGATGAAATACATGTAGATAGATGTTGTCTTGTCCATTAGTTAGTTTTGTTCACTAGTTAGATTGTTCATCAATAGTTGGTCTTGATAATCGGTTCATCAACAAGACTAATGAACTAATAACTGATGAACCTGATGAACACTTATGAACATGTAGATTGACGTCGTCTTATTCATTGGTTCATCAGTTTATCAGTTCATCGGTCGATGAACTGATGAATTAATGAACAACATGTAGATTTGTATTTTTTTTTTGTTCAACTGTGGTCTTATTCATCAATAGTTAACCTTGCTCATCCAAAACTGTTGTTCATCAGTGAAAGTTTATGGACTTATATTTAATAGTCGTGTGATAGGATCGAACTCGAGATTACGGGATTGCACACAATACGTAAGTAGTTAATATAATTAATAAATATTTATCGTATTTATTAATATATTTAATAAATATATTTATATATTTATTAGTTTAACCGAGTAAGTAACTATATAACCTTAACGATCGTTAATTAATTAATAGTTAAGTTATAACAAGCATTAAATAAATATATAGTATGAATACTAAAGGAAAGAAGGACGGAAGGTTCCAGAACACCCCCTAAGGGGTGTTTCGACCGTGGGTTATGGCTAGGGGGGCAATTGTTGCCTTTTATTTATCTTGGACTATAAGGTGTTTAGGCCTATAAATACACCTCCTAATCCCTCATAATTCACACAACAATAAATCTTTCCCTCCTCTCTCCGTTGGGTCGATCGCAAACCCTCACCACGAAGGGGTTCGGTTGGTTTTTCTTGGTTGATCTATTCTATACGTAATCTAGTCCTAGCCCCTCTCTAGGGTTGTTGGTAGATTAATTACAAGCGTTGTAGCTCGGTTTTCACGTGCTAGAATCATGGTTAACTCATTGTATTACGTGTGTACAAGAACGTAATATAGTCTTACTTTAGACTATATCTTGGTATATACGGTATAAACCCGAATTGGTGATTCGTTCTTTGTCTTGTGGATTTGATTTAGCGTAAAGGTATGTAACCTAATTCAATTAATTATAATTATGTTATTAATTATGATCGTGTTAAATCGCTTCCGCTACATGTGCTTTGATCTCGTTTAGGGTTTTATATAATTTTTATGATACTAATAAACCTTCAGTGGCATCGAGCCGTTTTAACATGTTATAGTTATCGAAAATCTAAAGGTTTTTTAACTATAATTGTTTTAAGTTAAAACTACATGTTTTTAAGTTTTTTCATAAAATTAGAGTTTTGTTTTTTAAAAATTAGGGTTTTGACTCTATTTTTAATAAAAAAGGAATTGTTTTGAAAGCCTAAATTACATGTGGGATAATTTTAGATTAATTGCATGATTAATTGTTATGTCATGTATGGTTACGATCCATAGAGATTTAATTTTTAAGATTTATGGGGAATCCATGATTACTTGCATGTTTTCATGGATCGTAAAATTATATGTTTATATGATTTTATGTGCTACATGATTATTTGATTCAATAAATCTAGAATTAGGGAAGACTTTTATATTGAGATATAAAGACCTAGATTTGATGATTACTGAATAAATTGTATGCATGTGGCTATTTGATTTATTTGTTGCACATATAAATTGTTATTATGTGTTTATGGTTTAGTTTTTTTACTTGTTTATATATATAATTGTTGAATTGTTTTAAACAAGGGTTTTTTTGAAAAGAAATAATATGGACTAAATCATATTAAAAATAATGATTTGTTAAAGATTTTAAATTACATAAGATTACGTTGACTGGTGAATTGCAATAATAATCTAACGGCCTACTCAATTTGGACAGACTATAAAGTGGGTTTAACGTACCACTGGTCATGTACCCGGTTAAGGAAGGAGGTGTTATGCCATTAGTCGCTGACCAAATTCCCGGCTCGCCTGTGCGTAAAAAATTGAAATTACCTACGATTATTAATTGAATTATACCTTAAGGGTGATTTACCAAAAATTCACATCCGAACCACAATGAATAAGGGTATTGCTTTGTGCGTAGCCGAGTTCTAACAAAGTACGATGTGATAAGTTGTGGGTAAATTCTTTAATTGGTTTAACCATTACCGCAACATAATTTATGAAGAAATTTAATCTCATGAAAAAGTTTACTAAATGTTTTATTAACTTATGCTATGGAGATTGTATGTATGCTTCTCCATACGTTGATTTTGACATCAGAATTTATACCCTTAAAATTTAAGTCGATTGCTCCTAATTGACGAACACTTGAAATTACTTCGTCATCAAATGAGATTTTTGGACGATGTTGTGATGGAGAGAAAACCATTTGTAGAATGAGAATTCGTATGATGGTTTTATGTTACTCAGATTAGAAGACTTAATTAAGTTACTCAGTTAGATCTGGAAACTTAATGCATTCAGAAGGGATGAAACATGTTTTCAATGCAAAACGTTATTTTGGCAATGTAAATCCCTTAAATAACTAGAAATTGAAAATTGTTTGACAATTGAATTGTTTGACAAGTCACTGTGTTGAGTACATTCATTACTAGCAGATCAACTGATGTAATGGATCTATGTCAATATAGTTCTAGAATTCAAGGAAAATAATACGGTTTTTATACCGGGGTAATTTATTTTCTTGAAAGTATTTTGTTATCGGAAATACTAATATTTGAACAAATTTCTGTAGAAATGGCTCAACCCACCAATAACACGATAAGTTTGCGTTCAAAGCTTTCTTTGAACGACCTGAACTTACTGACCCAAACTTCAATTATTGGTACCGCTCACTAAGAATTGTCTTGAGAGCAGCGGGGTACTATCGATATCTTGAATACTCCCTATCCGGAGGATCTTGCTGAAGGAGCATCTGATGCGCAAAGGCTTGAACACGCTGCAAATGTTAAGAAGCACTCTGAGGTGGCTTGCTTAACGCTAAGAAAAATGGCTCCTACACTTTAACATAAGTATGAGCTATTTTCACCTAAGCGAATGCTTGATGAGCTCAAGGCTATGTTCGAAAAGCCGCAAGCTGTGGAGATCTACGACTTGGAAGATGCTTTACATAGCTGCAAGCAAGCTCCAGGAAAGTCTGTAAGTGCCCATATTTAGAGATGAGGGGTTATATGGAATATCTCATTGCACTAGGACAACCCTATGATCATAATATGGCTATCAACTTGATCAATCGGTCCCTTAACAAGGAATTCAATGATTTCATTAGAAAGTATAATATGCATTGCACGGGGAAGACAGCTAATGATTTGCATGCAATGCTCATTGAATGTGAAAAGGGGTTAAAAGATAACGCATCTACCGCTACGCCTTCTGTACTAACCATAAAAAGGGTAGAGTGAGTAAGCCAAAACCACATTCGAACAAGAAGAAAGGCAAAGGCAAGGGTAATAAGGGCAAAAAAGTTGCGACTTATTCGAAACCCACGCAAAACTTTGTCAAGAGGAGTCAATCTCAAAAGGATGAGACTTGTCACCATTGCAAGGCAAGTGGTCACTGGAAGAGGAATTGCCCTCTTTACCTCGAAGAATTGCGAGAAATATAGGAGAAGTCTAAGCAGAGCGCTGCAGCTTCAGGTACTCTATTTATGATTGATTTGTTCAATTTAACATACAAAATAAATTCCTGGGTATATGATACAGGATGCGGTATTAACATTTGTAATACACTGCAGGGATTTAATCTAGAAAGGAAGCTTTCCTATAGGGAACAATACCTGCAAGTGGGCAATGGCGCACAAGCAGCGGTTGAACCTATAGGAACTTTTGATCTAGTTTTACCTTCGGGTTTAGTACTGAGATTAAATGATTGTCATTATGCACCTACAATTGTCAGGGGTGTTATTTTCTTTTCTTGTTTGTTAAATAATGGATTCGTTCACACAATTTATAATAATGGAATTTCTGTTTGGAAAAATGGTATTTTCTATTTTAATGCAATTTCTGTTAATGGTGTATTAGAAATAGACATGCATGATAATGAATCCAAGAACGATATATATGTATTTAGCATGAGTAAGAAGAGAAAGTTTGACAAGAACTCTTCTTATCTTTGGCATTGTAGACTTTCCCATATTGGAAAGACTCGTATACAAAAGCTTCATCATGAAGGTCTTTTGGAAAATATCAATGATGAATCATTTGATAAATGTGAGTCTTGTATCTTTAGAAATATGACCAAGAAACCTTTTAGTAGCAATATTGAAAGGGCTACTGATCTACTTGGACTTGTACATACTGATGTGTGTGGACCACTTAGACATACGTCAAGGAAAGGTGCTAGCTTCTTCTTAACATTTACGGGTGATTATAGCCGTTATGGTTATGTTTATTTACTTAAGCAAAAACATGAGGTATTTGAAACATTCAAAGTGTTTAAAGCAGAAGTAGAACTGTAATTAGGGAAGAAGATTAAAGCTCTTCCTTCTGATAGAGGAGGTGAATATTTAAGTCTAGAGTTTATAGAATATCTAAGTGAGAATAGAATTGTTCAGCATCTTACTTCTCCCTATACTCCACAACAAAATGGTGTATCCGAAAGGAGAAATTGTACATTAGTTGATATGGTACGATCTATGTTAAATCTTACAACTTTACCTTTATCCTTTTGGGATTATGCTCTAGAATCTGCTGTTCGCATTTTAAATATGGTTCCCACAAAGAAGGTCGATAAGACACCATATGAACTATAGCATGGCAAGAAGCCATATTTGTCTTATTTAAAGGTTTGGGGTTGCGAGGCGTATGTGAAACATGACTCGGGTGACAAACTCCAACAACGATCTGTAAAATGTATCTTTGTAGGATACCCTAAGGAAACTATGGGTTACTACTTTTGTTATCCACCTAAGAACAAAGTAATTGTTGCTAGGTATGGAGACTTCCTTGAATCTGATCCTGTTAATCAAGAATTCAGTGGGAGAAATTATGATCTTGGGGAGATTCATATAGATACATTACCTTCTGAAAACACCAGCGATGTAATTCCTATAGAACCAGAAAGTCTGGCGGTTCAACCGGAATTAGTTCCTCTGCGTAGATCCGCAAGGATTAAAACGCAAATAGCAATATGTGTCTTAACATAGAGGATGATGATGAGTTAGGGGATCTTGGTGAACCTGCTAATTATAAATCTGCCATACTTGATCCTGGGAAGGATAAGTGGATGGTTGCTATGGATGAGGAAATGAAATCCATGAAAGTAAATGATGTTTGGATTCTTGTAGAACCACCACCGAATGCTAAAGTAGTGAGATATAAGTGGATATACAAGAAGAAAACCGACATGGACGGAAAAGTACAATCCTATAAAGCTCGTTTAGTAGCTAAAGGTTTTACACAAACTTTTGGAGTAGACTACGAGGAGACATTTTCTCATGTAGCAGACTTAAGAGCTATTAGATTCTCATATCTGTAGCAGCATACTATGACTATGAGATATGGAAAAAGGATGTTAAAACTTCCTTCTTGAATGGTTGCTTAGATGAAGACATCTATATGCAGAAACCAAAAGGGTATGTTGATCCTGAGAATCCAGGACATGTGTGCAAACTTCAAAGGTCCATTTATGGTTTGAAGCAAGCATCACGTTAATGGAATAAAATATTTGACGAAGAAATCAAAATTATTCAGAATCGTGATGAGCCATGTGTATATCGCAAAGCTAGTGGGAGTGATGTATTATTCCTAGTCCTATATGTTGATGACATATTAATCATGGGAAGTAACATTCCAAGACTTAAAGTTGTTAAGGATTATCTTGGTAAATGTTTTTCTATGAAGGATAGGAGAAGCTGCATACATTTTGGGAATTAAAATCTATCGGGATAGGAAAAGACGGTTAATTGGTCTATGTCAAGATGCTTATATAGATAAGATTTTGAAGAAGTATAATATGCATAATTCCAAGAAAGGTTTTCAACCTATGGAAGTTAAGCATAATATGAGTCATGAGATGGATGCATCAACTCCTGAAGAGGAGGCATACATCCAGAAGGTGCCTTATGCTTCGACTGTAGGATCTATAATGTATGTTGTTAGATGCACAAGGCCTGATGTGGCGTTTGCTCAGAACTTTGTCAGTAGATACCAACAGAATCCAGGGAAGCTCCACTGGACTGTTGTCAAACATATTCTAAAGTATTTGAGGAGTACGAAAGATATGTTTTTGGTATATGGAGGGAAACCAGACACAGAACTGAATGTTACAGGTTTCTGTGATGCGTCCTGGCAATGTGATAAAGACAATACGAAGTCTCAGACGAGTTACGTTTTTGTTACCAATGGAGGAGCAGTTGACTGGAAGAGCAATAAACAGACAATGATTGCAATGCATGCTACTCAATCTGAGTACATTGCTACTTCAAAAGCTGCAATGGAAGTTGTTTGGATTAGGAAGTTTATTGAAGATCTTGGAGTGATGCCTTCAATTAAAGAACCTATAGATATGTATTGTGACAATTCTGTCGCAATAATATTTGCCAATGACCCTGGAGTCATGAAAGGCACCAGTCACTTTATGCGTAGACATCACTACGTCCGAGAACAAGTTGAAGCTCGGGAAATAAAATTAATAAAAGTTCACACAGATGATAAAGTAGCAGATCCTTTGACTAAGGCTTTGCCTAGACCAAAGGTAGTTAAGCATGCCAAGGCGATCGGGCTGCAACTAGATAGCGAACTCATGCAATAAATATGTGATTAGTATTTGGATAAAGGATGTTATGACATTTTTAATATAATAAAACAAAGATTGGGTTTCATTTATTTTTATTATTTAATATGTGTATCCTATTTTACATGTTTTAGTTCATGAATAAATGTTATGCTAAATGTCCGTTGTCGATTAATAATATTGGAGTATTATTAAACTAAGACAAATCCAAATAGCGATAGAGTATACTTGAAAGTAATTGCTCGATTTTGGATGATATTCGATGAATCGAATATAGGACTTGTCCCAACTATATGTTATTACTTTATGGATCTTTGTCATTAAGTAAAACATAAATAGTTATCCTTATACTTGAGATACCAAGAAACTGCTATGAATCTAGTGCATCTCTGTGGAATAATCTAACGCTAAACATAACTGGTAGCTATAAGGATTATTTTCGGAAGTGTTGCAAAATTCGTAAGTTTCGCTCGTAGTCAATATAGAATTTATTTCCTCCAATTTCGTTTTGGAGTTTAATACAGTTGGGCCCCTCGTGGAATTAGTAAGATGTTTGTGTGGCCACACCCAAATTTTTTTTGGTAATCTTGTTGAACCTGTGAACGAGAAACATAACGGTTAATGAAAGGAATAACTGAGATCCTTATCCTTATTAACGTTGTATTAGAAATAAAAGGATAATAATAACAATGCAGAATCGTTAAAAGGTTTTGTCCAGGAGACCTTACTCGAGTTATACTAGAGACATTGCTATGTGTAACTAGACGCTAGACAATGTAATCACGATATTCTAAATATGTCCAAGTGGGGGAGCTGAAAGTTTATGGAATTATATTTAATAGTCGTGTGATAGGATCGAACTCGAGATTACGTGATTGCACACAATACGTAAAGAGTTAATATAACTAATAAATATATTTATGTATTTATTAATTTAACCGAGCAAGTAACTATATAACCTTAACGATCGTTAATTAATTAATAATTAAGTTATAACGAGCGTTAAATAAATATATAGTATGAATACTAAAGGAAATAAGGACGGAAGTTCCAAAACACCCCCTAAGGGGGGGGGCAATTGTTGCCTTTTATTTATCTTGGGCTATAAGATGTTTAGGCCTATAAATACACCTCCTAATTCCTCATAATTCACACAACAATCAATCTTTCCCTCCTCTCTCCCATGGGTCGATCGCAAACCCTCACCACGAAGGGGTTCAGTTGGTTTTTCTTGGTTGATCAATTGTATACGTATCTAGTCCTAGCCCCTCTCTAGGGTTGTTTGGTAGATTAGTTACAAGCGTTGTAGTTCAGTTTTCACGTGCTAGAATCATGGTTAACTCGTTGTATTACGTGTGTACAAGAACGTAATATAATCTTACTTTAGACTATATCTTGGTATATACGGTATAAACCCGAATTGGTGATTCGTTCTTTGTCTTATGGAATTGCTTTAGCGTAAATGTATGTAACCCTAATTCGATTAGTTATAATTGTGTTATTAATTATGATCTTGTTAAATCGCTTCCGCTATATGTGCTTTGATCTCGTTTAGGGTTTTATATAATTTTTATGATACTAATAAACCTTCAATCGATTCATCAATAAGAGTGATGGACTGATGATCAAGACTAACTAGTTCATTAGTTAGTCTTGTTCATCAGTTCATTAAATTAGACTAATGAACTAATGAACGCTTATGAGAAACATGTATTGATGAACACTATTGACCGGTGAACACGGCTAACCAATTGATGAGATTACAAACATCAATTTACAGCTTTGTTCATTAATTAAAAAATGAGATCAATAAAATAATAAAATAGATCACAATGCGTGTTTTTTTACAAAAATAAAAAATAAAAAAGAACATCACTTTTTGAATCTTAGATCAATAAAATAATTCGTAGTGCATTGTGGTACCAAAATAGTTCTCTTAACACAATTAAAACACAAAAAATCTAAGCTATACGTTTTATCAAACACACTATATGCAACAAATATGACTATAACACCAACTTTAACGTATGATATCTCACTCATATCATACCGGATTCGATATATTCAAATTTCTGGGTAAAGAGTGAATCAAACTCTATAAATTTTGTGTTTATGGTGAAATCAGTTTTTTCTAAAAGTTTGTCATTTAAGAGTTATGTGCGTTTGAATTTTTTACTGAAAATCAAAACTTGTAAAATGACTATTATAACCCTAAACGATTTTTGATAAAAATTAAAAAAAATGCCACATGTCAGTTTGTGAGTGCTATGTAGATTTTGTAAAGTTAACCCACTTTGAAAAAGATTTCCATTCAAATAAATAATACATAACACCTATGGGGTTTAATCATTTTCACAAAAACTTTGTTTTAATCTAGAGTTAAGTACATTTTTGTTCCTTATGGTTTGCCGGGTATAATAAGTGTGAAAACACTTATCCTTTTACCACTTATTTCCAATAATAACAAGACCAAAATGTGTATTTTATGTCGTAAAAGTCGGAATTATGCGTGGTTTGTGTTTTTATTGTGTTTTAGGACCAAAAGATGCAAAAGGAAGAAAACATGGGCTATCACGGGTTTTTATCGAAGAAAAAGACTAAAGACGAAGTCGATAGATCGAGAATGCAAAAAGAACGGAAGTCCAAGGCCTATTCTGAAAAGTTATCGAAGAAAAAGTCTAAAGACGGAAGTTTAATGAAGTCGAAGAACTCAAGTCTAATTATAGAAGAAAATTATAAGACTAGTTCAACTTATATCGACAAATCCCGAGACGACGTCGAGAAAGACAAAGAAATTAAGTCGAGTCGAGACAAGAAGAAAGAAAGAAGATAGCTTAAGCATGTAATCTCCCCACCTCCTATAAATATCCTCCTAATATGTCATTAGGAGGGTGTTAGGTGGTTAGTTTTTAGTATTGTAGTTTAATTGTTAAGTGTGCTTTTAATTTTTCTCTCTAGTTTTCCTTTCAAACTTATTAATCTTTACATTAATCTTGTAATCTTTTGATATTCATCTTTAATCAATCAAGCTTATTTTCTTAATTCTCATTCTACCTTTCTTAATCTGTTTCTTAATCTTGATAATCATGTAGTTAATTTCATCTCTTTGATTATGTGATTGATTTGTTCTTGTGATTGATCTTTTAGTTTTGATGTGGTGGATGTTTTGAGCTTATTGTGGTTATTGATCTTCTAGTGTTTGGCTTATTTTTGATTAAGTTGTTTTGATAGATTAATAGAGTTGCTTATTAGTTGATTTTAAATGTTTTGATTATTTAGTGTTTTTATAGTTTTAAATTGTGTCTTATTTTGTTCTTCTTAAAATTTATGTGGTTAAAGGTTTGGTCAATTGCTTGTTTGGTTCGTGCTTATTGGTAGCTTATCTATTAAGTTTTGATTTAATTGATTATCTGTATCTTTGTTTTTATCTTTTCGGAAAAGGGTTTTAAAACTCTGAAATCGTCCCTTTAATGAAAAGGCCTTTATTCGGAAATGACCTTTTCTCTGAATTCTTCATTTTTATGAAATCATCATTTTTCTGAAAACCATTTATTCCGAAAAATCAGTTATTCCGAAAATATTATTTTTCTGAATTATTGCATTATTCCGAAAATCCTTTTTTCTGAAAACCTTGCTATTCCGAAGATTACATTATTCCGAAAAATCAGTTATTCCGAAAATCCCATTTTTCCTGAAAAGTTTTTTATTCCGAAGAAGCTATTTTTTCTGAAAAGTCAAGTATTCCGAAGATACCATTTTTCCTGAAAATCTCTTTATTCCGAAGAAGCTCCTTTTTCTGAAAACACTATTATTCCGAAAATCCTACTTTTTCTGAAAAGATCATTATTCCGAAAATGTCAATTTTTATGAAATTCCAATTATCTTGTTTTCAGACTTAGTTTCATTGTTAGTTTCTGAATTGTTTCAATTTTTCAAACCTTAATTTTTCCCGCCTTTTTACTTAGCATTGTTTTAACTTGTTTTATCTTAGATTTAATTTTCAAGCTTTCAACGACATTTTTATTTTTAGTTTAAATTAGATAACCAAATCCTTTTATTTTTCACCAAGAACGATTGAGTCGCACTTTCTACCATTAATCAATTCGAAAAGACTTGGAATCAACGAACTTTCATACGAGGCGTAAAAAGCCTGTATTAAATGGCGCCGCTGCCGGCTCTTTTCGTTAAGATTAACGGTTTTTAGTGAGAGACGCGTTGGATTTCGGGATCCGTTCACTTTTGAACGTTATTTTCCTTGCTTTAAAATTCTCAAAAACCCATAAAAATTAAAAAATTTCAAAAATCCAAAAATATTTCTTTTCTATCTTTATTTTCTTTTGTAGGTGTGCATGCGTACTCGTGCTCGTAAGAAGAAAGTAGCTCAAGCCGAAGTCATTACTCCACCTATTGTCACCATGGACAATCAACCAATGATCGAGCTTTTGCAATCGCACGTAGAGGGCAACACTGATGCTATTGTCATACCATAGATTGGAGCCAACAACTTTGAGCTTAAATCCGGCTTCATTCAAATGGTCTCTGCTCAACCCTTCTTGGGGCGTTCAATTGATGATCCTCATGACCATATAAAAAGGTTTCTTCAACTCACTAATACGGTTAAGTATAATGGGGTTTCACAAGAGGTAATTCGCTTGCAACTTTTTCCTTTCTCCTTAGAGGGACAAGCCCGGCATTGGCTTGATAAGGAACCGCCACAAAGTATTCTTACGTGGACGGATTTAGAGACCAAATTCATCAACTACTTTTTCCCACCCTCACGTACTACCGCTTTGCGGAATGAAATCATTACTTTTGAACAAAAGTACGGTGAGAAATGTAGTGTATCTTGGGACCGTTTTAAGGAAACTTTACGAAAGTGTCCACAACATGGTTTCACAAAAGTACATCAAATTAATACTTTTTACAATGGTTTAAGCATGAATGACCAAGATTCACTAAATAGTGCTTTGGGGGGTAACATTTTGGTTAAGTCTTCTAATGCCGCTTGGGATATTATTGAGAACAAGTCTAGAGTGCAAACCAAAAGTGTTCGGACTTATGTGGCTAGTGCTAGCACTAATGAGAGCGATAAGAGAATTGATAAGCTTACTTCGCTTGTTGAATCACTTGCTCTCCAAATAGCCAACAATGACAAACAAATCACCGCCCAAGCTAATGCTTTGAGTCAATCATGTAAAATATGCGGGGGATCTCACTCATACACCGATTGTCCTTCGACTCATGACAATCCGGAAAATGTGTATGCCGCCAACGGTACCTATTTTACGGGAGGCTATCAAGCACGTCCTCAAGGTGACCGCAATTTGCTCAGCTATCGCTCAAACAACTTTCTTTCACCACCCGGTTTTCCCCCACAAAACCCAAACAACCTTAATCGCAACAATCAAAACCAACCTCGTGCTCCAAATCAATATCAAACCC
This sequence comes from Glebionis coronaria, assembly GCA_025667525.1. Taxonomy (NCBI): domain Eukaryota; kingdom Viridiplantae; phylum Streptophyta; class Magnoliopsida; order Asterales; family Asteraceae; genus Glebionis; species Glebionis coronaria. Next base: position 424,637,401 of record CM046875.1, read on the forward strand.
AAAGAACCCCATATCCACCTCCAAGAAACAACCAAGTTTACCAACAACCCACTTATCAACCACCTACCTACCATGCTCCTCCTCCCAACCAACCCACCGCATTACATCAAGACGTTGAAACTTACATGAGGACTAATGATGTGATAGTGCAAAATCTTCAGCGGGAAATGGCCAACATGAAAGCAGATATGGTGAAACAAGGGAATGATCTTCGAGCCGATATGCAAAACTCTTTTGTAAGTCAAACGAATGACTTATGGAACATGATGGCTAGTTTCTTCCCAAGTAATCAAGCCTCTGGTTCGGGTTCTCTTCCGAGTAACACCGTTGCTAATCTAAGAGGGGAGATCAAAGCAATCACCACTCGCAGTGGAAAAGGTTTAAAGGAACCCGAGCTTCCTACACCTACACCGGTGATTGTGACAAAGGAAAACGAGTCTACTTCTCAAATTCCTCCACCTTCTATTCCTCCAACTTCTACTTCTCCAATTCCACCACCTTCTATTTCTACCCCTCCACCACCCAAGGATGTGAGTGAGAATTCCATTCCAAAGCCTTCATCTCAACCCAATATACCTTATCCCTCAAGTTTGAGGAAAGAGAAATTGAAGAACAAGGATGATATTCAGGTTTCTAACTTTCTCAAAATGTTTAAACAACTGAATTTCAATATCTCCTTTGTGACAATCTAACATTTTCAGGTAGTGAATTATTTTCTCGTATAATATTTTGAAACTTATTTTTGTGTTAGTTGATGAACTCACAATTTACGGATTTAAATTTGGGCTTACGTGCATAATTTAGCGTCCTTTACGACTAAACCGGAAACCTTAGGATTACGTATTTACGTTTTTGAACTCCGTTTTTGATGAGACAATTTTTATTAGATTCGTTTTGTGCCGTTGATTCATAATTTATAAAAACGTTTTTCGTAAACGACCCGAGGGCACGCAAATCGAGGAAACTAGAATCGAGGAATACCCGTAAATTAGCGGGATGGGACAAAACTAGTTTATCCCACCCCACTACAAGGGACGGCCAAACTAGAGGACACCACATCAAAGATGTGGCATCCTTACACTAAGTTAACTTACACATGTAAGTTAGCTTCATTTTGAAGCCACTCATCCCACAAAACCATCTAACCTTTCCCATTACCTCCATTTACACATGCAAACAACTTACAAACTCTCTCCCACTCTCACCCTTGCCGTCCTACTTCACCATACAACACCACCATTTGATATTTTCTAGCCACAAGATACATGTTACCTAGCCATATTATGGAGAAACCTTGAAGCCTTGATTGATTGGTGGCCATTGTAACAACAAAGAAGGTGATTTGCTTGTGTCCTAGGGCTAATTTCTCAACAAACTATCTTGGTGATTGATGATCTTGGAGATATATTTGGTGTTCATCAAGTTGTGTCTTCCAAAAACAAGATATAATCTTGGTTGGTAAAGAAGATCATCCTTTCCATTTCTCTTGTTATTTTTGTAAAGATCAAATGTATTTTCTTTCTTGTTGTATATGTATATGATGAATATATGATGATAAAAATGTTGTGTGGGGATCAAGTGTTGATAAATATGCTTAAAAAGATGAATAACCATAAGAAACAAGGCTAAAATCATGCTTAAATTGTTGGCTGTATAAACACAGTAAGTAACCAAAACTTAAACTGATAAAATTACATGGTGGAATCCATTTACAGTAAGTATAAGATGTCATACACATGTGAGAGTTGGCCATGCAATAGAATCATTAAAATGAGTGAGATATGATCAAAACAAGATGAGTGTGCTAATCAGAATAATCTGTTTTGTAGGGACTGTTAAGGATAGTTAGACATAGAATGAGCAGTAGCTATAACTAACTTAATTGTAGCACATAATATGAAGTTTATGCCATCCAAAAATGAGCTTCTAACTCATTGTAGAACTCTAGATATGATAAAAATGGTGAAGATGAAACTAAAAATCAGATTTTGAAGAATTAATGTTTAATAGTATTATATAAGCACTCAAATAATATAGTATAAAATGTGAAATTAAAACCCACTAACTTATAAATTTCATTTATATAAATATGTATAAGGTTAAATAAATGGACACTTTATAAAAATGGTAGTTGAATAAGATTTATAAGTTATAAAAACTATAAACATGATTTTTACGACTTTTTCGGCTATTACCGTAAAATTAACGTTTTTCGCCAATTAAAACTTAGACGATCAAACCCGTCTAATGTAAAGTTTTCAAAAGTCATATACTGATATATAAGTATCTAATACAAGTAAAAACCGATAAAACCCGAACTATAGGACATACGGACATTAACGAGCTAAGTTAGCATATTGGACTAATAATTTAACTAAATAAGTTAAACACTTATAAAAATTACTTATTGGGCTTAACCCATTTGGGCCCAACATGTAAAGTATAAATACTGATAATACAAGTATAAAATAGACTAATACAAGTTAAAGAACTTATAATAAGCTTATTGGACTTAAAACATGTAAATAGGTAAAACTAGTAAACTAGTAAAAAGTTACCAATACATAAACACTAAAATGAGTAAATAAGAATGTATAAACCCACTTGATCATCATCATATGTACAAAATCATCATATGTATATTTTTTATTTTGATAAAGTCATTGGACAAAAGTCTAAGACCGATTATTATTTATATAGGTTTCCGTGACCGAAGCACGCCCGTAGCTGATAATCCGCCTTTCATTATCAACGTGAGTTCATAGCCTCGCACTCTTTTAAATGTTTTTATGAAATTTTTTATAAACCCGCGAGGGATATAACATGTTAGTTTTTATAAAATAAGACACTAGTTGTCCCGATTGTCTGTTTATTGATTTGGACCCGAATGATTATATGACCCGATGAATGATTAAATGAACCGATAGATGAAATAAAAAGGATTATTAGTAGTTAGGTTATGTCACTCAAAGTCCCATTAGCATGAATTGTGAACTACCGAGATTTGGTAGACGCTTATGCATATGATAGTACTATTTGGGGACGATCACCCCAGTTCGCGCCTTGACGGTTGATCCCCGTCGTACCACATTGATTGGTAAGCGAATTTATGTATGAAATGATTTATATAGCGTGATTTTTGTGACGACACGCTAACTTAGATGGGCAAATTATTTGTCGGGTTCGCGGCCCGTTGTTGTGATAGTAAGGTAACAATGTCATGCGGCTAATAATAATCCAAATGAATATAATGTGATCCTATAACGATATGCATAACGATAATAATATTACTTATAATGGTAATATTGAGGCTACGGTCTCATGGACGGTTTAAGATGTATGCTTTGATATATATATTGCCTTACTAGCAATACGAGGACTTACTTCTGATATTATACTTGTGTTCTGATTTCAACGATTGTTTTATATAATGGTTTTATTAAACCTATGAATTCACTCGGCATTCGCTGATATGATTTTTGCATGTTTTTATCTCAGGTGCTTGAAGGTAATCCGGATGGAGATCGACTCTGATGGCTCACATAATAATAAAAATGTTCATTAGATGTATGTTTTGTAAATTTAATGACCTGTATAATTTGGGACCTGTTGTAAACTTTAAAACTTTTTATCGAATGAATGTACGTTTAACCTTGTACAACCATTTTTATATGTTGTCTATGATTGGAGTTATTGTGCTATCCCGTAACACTCTAAAAGACCCTTCCGCTGTACCGATACGAAAATTGAGAGTGTTACAGTTTGGTACCAAAGCTCTCGTTATAGAGAACAAAAGATTTTAAAAACCAAGGTTTTGAACAAAACTTTTCAAAATCTTTTAACTATGAACATTTGAGAAAATATTTGAAAAATCTTTTGACTATAACGGTGCCAAAGATCTCCGACGTTACCAACAAGCCCTATTGAGAAGATATATATATATTTTGATATATATAATTTAATTTATATATATGTATATATCGTGGTTTCAGTATGTAATTGTTTAATAAGTATGTTATCCTAATACGAGATATATATATAAATGCAGATTGTCATGGCCGACCCTAATATTCCTGTAGAGAACCATGCTATTCCCGAACCTAATGTAGATGATGATCCTTATTTAGACTTAGTAGATTATGATATGGATGATGAGGAGGAACCATTTGAGGATCCCGAGCCCGAGATAGGACTAGGAGATCAGATTGCCCCTCAGGTTGATATGGTAGAGAATGAGATTGATAATGTTGATATTGAGAATGATGATGATGAGATTGGGTTAGATAATTTAGATGATGAGATTGACGACGAGGATGTCGAGGAGGATATAGGTATAGACGATGAGATTGATGATGATGAGGAAGCAGAGCTTATTTACCCTTATGATGTTCCAGAGGGCGAGCCCTTACCCCCACCAGTTTATTTGTCTGATTCTGAGGTTGAGCTACCTAGGGATGAAATGTCTGAATCGTCTGAATCTGATTCTGAATCAGAGGAGGATGAGGATGATAATGCACCTGACGGTACTGATGGTATTGCTACTCGTAGACGTGTGATAGGAGAGTCGTCTAGTGCTCGAAAGGCTAATCATATTGATGGTCTTGTACCATGGGCCTTGAGACGTGATCTAGATGCTTCCCGTGTTAAGAGTAGTATGACAAAGATTGGATTAGGTGTTGTTCAGACTCATGTTGCTTATTTGGATTCAAAGAATAAGGTTGGTGAGAAAGAGCGGGAATTGCTTAGTTTGGATTTGACTGATGTAGAGTGTGGTTTGAATGAGGCTTTTAGGAGGTTATCGATGTTAGAAAGTGTTGAGTTTGCTGCTATGAAGAAAAAGGTGAATTCTATGGAGATTCAGTTGAATGTAGCTCGTGCGATGCGTGAGAAAGCTGAGAAGGAGTTGAATATATCTGTGGGATGGAATAGTAGATTTTATGCTGACATGGTTGAAAGAGGAGTGATCCGTAAGCGCCCAGCTGAAGATGTGTCTAGTGACCGTCCGACAAAGATACAAAAGACGATGGATGATGGACCATCTGGCGGTTCTCAGTAGACCAGTCTGTGTTTAGTAGTGACCTTTGTATCTTTTGTACCTTTTGTAGCTTTGACTGAACCGACTTGTTAGTAGTAGACCTGGCACGAATTTTGAGTATGTATAGTGCTAGAACTTTGATATGGGATGTAATTAAGACAATGCTTTTGTTTCAAATCGAATGAAATATGTATCTTGTCTTGAATTCCATATTGTGCCTTATTTGTATCTTGATTATGAATTCAATCCATATTATATGAATCCCTTGTTGGGTGAATGCTTAATACTTGGAAATTGTGAAATTATAGAACTATGCCGCCCAAGAAGGCTGTGACTGAGGATGATGTACGTAAGATTATTACAGAGCAAGTTACCGCATCTATGACTGAATTTATGGCAAATGCTAGAAATGAAGTTGGCGGTAGTAGAGCTGGCGGTAGTGGAGCTGGCGGTACTGGAGCCGGCGGTAGCGGAGCTGGCGGTAGCGGAGCTGGCGGTAGTGGAGCTGGCGGTAGTGGAATTGGTGGTACTAATGTGAATGTGAATGCTAATAATGTGAATGCTAATGCTGGAGGAAATATAGGAGGACTTGGAACTAATGCACCTGAAGTTGGTGGCTGTACTTATGTGACGTTCATGAAGTGTGAACCTCTACCTTTTAATGGAACTGAAGGTGCTGTAGGATTAAGCTAGTGGATTGAGAAGATTGAGTCGGTGTTTCGGATTAGTAAGTGTAAGGAGGAAGATAAGGTGAATTTTGCTATGGCTACTCTTAAAGGTCGTGCGTTGACTTGGTGGAACGGGAGAATTGCTTTCATGGGTATTGATGCTGCTAATGCTACTCCTTGGGCTGAAATTAAGAAGTGGATGACTTGGAATTCTGTCCTCGTAGTGTGATTATTAGGTTAGAACAAGAGTGGATTCATCTGAGAATGAAAGGTGTGGACATTGATAGTTACACAAATCGATTCCATGAGTTGGCCTTGATGTGTCCTCGATTGGTGGAACCCGAAGAGATCTGAATTGAACAATATATTAAAGGGTTGACCAATAATATCCGGGGGGATGTGACATCATCTAAACCACTGACCATTGATGATGCTGTTCGAATGGCTTACCAACTCATTGGACAGATAATTCAGGATAGGGAAGATGAAGCCCGTGTTGGTGAGAAAAGAAAGGGTGACGGTGATCGTGTAGATGGAGGTGATAATAGGAAGAATTTCAATCGCCGTCAGAACTAGAGAAAGGGGAATGAAAATGCTCTTACCAAAAACACACCGCGAAACGATGATAGATGTCCTAAGTGTGGCAACAAGAGGCATGCTGGCGACTGCTGGAAGTGCCGAAATTGCGGAAAGCATGGACACAAGGTTGAAAGGTGTAAGAAGGGAACCATTTGCTTCAACCGTAATGAAGAAGGTCATAGGAAATCGGAATGCCCCAAGTTGAAAGCGATTGTACCTGGAAGAAAACCCCAGGGTGGTGTCTATCAACTTGGAACATTTGAGGTGAAGAAAGAGGATCCAAATGTCATTACCAGTACGTTTTTACTCAACAATCATTATGTTGTTGCTTTATTTGATTCGGGTGCTGATTGGAGATTTGTATCCACTAAATTAGTGCCCTTATTGACATTGAACCTGTTGAGATAAATACCAGTTACGAGGTGGAATTGGCTGATGGTAAATTAGTGAAAACTAATAAGCTATTAGAAGGATGCTCTCTAAATCTCTTGAACTATTCCTTTCCGATTGATTTGATGTTGATAGAATTAGGTAGTTTTGATATTATTATTAGTATGGATTGGTTGTCGTTGAATAATGCTACTATTTTATGTGGAGAGAAGAAGGTTAAGATTCCTCTTAGGAATAGAACGTTAGTAATTGATGGTAATCGAGGTGAATCCCGTTTGAAAATCGTTTCATGTATTAAAGTCCAAAAGTACATCAGGAACGGTTGTGGGTTATTCTTAGCTCAAGTGACCGGAATGAGTCTAGGGAGAAACGATTGGAAGATGTACCTATTATTTGTGAATTTCCTTAGGTATTTCCTAAAGAATTACCCAGACTTCCACCGATAAGGCAAGTAGAGTTTTGAATCGATTTAATTCCTGGTGCTGCACCAGTGGCACGTGCGCCTTACCTATTAACCCCTTCTGAATTAAAGGAGTTATCTGAGCAACTTAAGGAGTTGTCTGATAAAGGTTTTATTCGACCGGGCTCGTCGCCTTGGGGAGCTCCAGTCTTGTTCGTTAAGAAGAAGGATGGATCTTTCCGTATGTGCATTGACTATAGGGAACTGAATAAGTTGACAATTAAAAATCAATATCCTTTACCTAGGATCGATGATTTGTTTGATCAACTACAAGGATCTAGTGTGTATTCTAAGATAGATTTGCGGTCTGGATATCACCAACTTCGCGTCCGTGAAGAAGATATTCCTATAACTACATTTAGAACTCGTTATGGACACTATGAATTTCAAGTAATGCCATTTGGGTTAACTAACGCACCTACGGTTTTCATGGATTTAATGAATCGAGTGTGCAAGCCCTACTTGGATAAATTTGTGATTGTGTTTATTGACGATATTCTAATCTATTCTAAGAATAAAGATGAACATAGAGAACATTTAAGGATTATTTTGAATTTGTTAAAGGATGAAAAGTTGTATGCTAAGTTTTCGAAATGTGATTTTTGGTTAGATTCTGTGCAATTTCTTGGTCATGTGATTAACAAAGACGGAATTCATGTTGATCCTGCAAAGGTTGAAGCCATTAAGAATTGGTTTGCACCGACAACGCCAACGGAAGTGCGACAGTTCTTAGGATTGGCTGGCTATTATAGGCGATTCATTAAAGAATTTTCTTTAATAGCTAAACCCTTGACTAAGCTTACCCAAAAGAATAAACCTTTCGTTTGGGGAAGTGATGAAGATGGAGCATTTCAGACATTGAAGCAAAAATTATGTAGTGCGCCAATTTTATCATTACCAGACGGGAGTGAAGATTTTGTAGTGTATTGTGATGCATCTCTTAGAGGTTATGGAGTTGTTTTGATGCAGCGAGAGAAAGTGATAGCTTATGCTTCTAGGCAATTAAGGAAGAATGAGGAGAATTATACTACTCATGATCTTGAGTTAGGAGCTGTAGTCTTTGCTCTTAGGTTGTGGAGACATTATCTATATGGAACCAAGTGTACGGTATTCACCGATCACAAAAGCCTACAGTATATTCTCGATCAGAAGGAATTGAACATGAGGCAACGAAGATGGATAGAGTTGTTAAGTGATTATGATTGTGATATAAAATATCACCCAGGAAAAGCCAATGTTGTTCCGATGCGTTAAGTAGGAAAGATAGAGAGCCTATCAGGGTGCATTCTCTAGTCTTGACCGTGCACAATAATTTGCCTAAGCAAATTAGAAATGCGCAAATAGAAGCCTATAAGAAAGAAAATTTTGTTAATGAAGGGTTCCGAGGAGAAAGAGATCCTTTAGAGGTTAGAGCTGATGGAGTGAAATGCTTAAGAGGTCGTATGTGGATACCTAAGTTTGGAGGCTTAAGAGACTTGATTATGTTAGAATCCCATAAATCTAAGTATTCCATTCATCCGGGATCTGATAAGATGTACCATGATATGAAGAAGTTGTACTGGTGGCCGAATATGAAAGCTGATATTGCTATGTATGTTCTTCAATGCTTGACTTGTGCTAGAGTCAAAGCTGAACATCAAAAGCCATCAGGACTACTTCAACAGCCAAAGATTCCTGAATGGAAGTGGGAGCGAATTACGATGGACTTTATCACCAAACTTCCTAGAACATCATCTGGAAACAACTCGATTTGGGTTATTGTCGACAGACTGACCTAATCCGCACACTTCATTCCGGTTAAAGAGCAGTTCACACTGGAGAAGTTGACTCGTATATACCTTGATAATGTTGTATGCAAGCATGGAGTGCCTGTATCGATCATTTCAGATCGAGTTCCTAGATTCGCATCGAATTTTTGGAAATCTCTCCAAAGATCTTTGGGAACGAATCTCGACATGAGCACTGATTATCACCCCCAGACTTATGGGCAGAGTGAAAGGACGATACAAACACTAGAAGATATGTTGAGAGCTTGTGTGTTGGATTTTGGTAAGAATTGGGATAAACATTTGTCGTTAGCAGAGTTTTCTTATAACAATAGTTACCATTCTAGTATTAAGGCTGCACCGTTTGAAGCTTTGTATGGTAGGAAGTGCAGATCTCCTGTATGTTGGAGTGAAGTTGAGGATACCCAGCTCACGGGACCGGAATTGATCCGGGAGAATACGGAGATGATAGTTCAGATTAAGAATAGGTTGTTGACTGCCCGTAGTAGACAGAAAAGTTACGCGGATGTGCGGCAGAAGCCGATGGAGTATAAAGTGAGTGACCGAGTAATGTTGAAAGTATCGCCATGGAAAGGCGTTATAAGATTTGGAAAGCGAGGAAAATTGAATCCCCGCTATATTGGACCCTTTAAGATTTTATCTAGAGTAGGTCCGGTGGCTTACAAACTAGAGTTACCCCCAGAACTTCATGGTGTTCACAACACATTCCATGTATCTAATCTGAAGAAATGTCTAGCAGTGAGTGATGAGAAAATTTCGTTGGATAAGGTTTGAATAGATGGGAAGTTTCATTTTATCGAAGAACCCGTAGAGATTATGGATCGTGAGGTAAAGCAACTGAAACAGAGTCGGATACCTATTGTCAAGATCCGATGGAATTCAAAGCATGGACCGGAATATACTTGGGAACGAGAGGATGAAATGTGGAAGAAATATCCGCACCTCTTTGATTTCAATAAGAAACGGACATCAAAATGAAATGGATCACGAGGACGTTGATCCCTTTTAGGAGGAAAAGTTGTGATAATCTAACATTTTCAGGTAGTGAATTATTTTCTCGTATAATATTTTGAAACTTATTTTTGTGTTGGTTGATGAACTCACAATTTACGGATTTAAATTTGGGCTTACGTGCATAATTTAGCGTCCTTTACGACTAAACCGGAAACCTTAGGATTACGTATTTACGTTTTTGAACTCCGTTTTTGATGAGACAATTTTTATTAGATTCGTTTTGTGCCGTTGATTCATAATTTATAAAAATGTTTTCCGTAAAACAAACCGAGGACACGCAAATCGAGGAAACTAGAATCGAGGAATACCCGTAAATTAGCGAGATGGGACAAAACTAGTTTATCCCACCCCACTAAAAGGGACGGCCAAACTAGAGGACACCACATCAAAGATGTGGCATCCTTACACTAAGTTAACTTACACATGTAAGTTAGCTTCATTTTGAAGCCACTCATCCCAAAAAACCATCTAACCTTTCCCATTACCTCCATTTACACATGCAAACAACTTACAAACTCTCTCCCACTCTCACCCTTCCGTCCCACTTCACCATGCAACACCACCATTTGATCTTTTCTAGCCACAAGATACATGTTATCTAGCCATATTATGGAGAAACCTTGAAGCCTTGATTGATTGGTGGTCATTTTAACAACAAAGGAGGTGATTTGCTTGTGTCCTAGGGCTAATTTCTCAACAAACTATCTTGGTGATTGATGATCTTGGAGATATATTTGGTGTTCATCAAGTTGTGTCTTCCAAAAACAAGATATAATCTTGGTTGGTAAAGAAGATCATCCTTTCCATTTATCTTGTTATTTTTGTAAAGATCAAATGTATTTTCTTTCTTGTTGTATATGTATATGATGAATATATGATGATAAAAATGTTGTGTACGGATCAAGTGTTGATAAATATGCTTAAAAAGATGAATAACCATAAGAAACAAGGCTAAAATCATGCTTAAATTGTTGGCTGTATAAAAACAGTAAGTAACCAAAACTTAAACTGATAAAATTGCATGGTGAAATCCATTTACAGTAATTATAAGATGTCATACACATGTGAGAGTTGGCCATGCAATAGAATCATTAAAATGAGTGAGATATGATCCAAACAAGATGAGTGTGCTAATCTGAATAGTCTGTTTTGTAGGGACTGTTAAGGATAGTTAGACATGGAATGAGCATTAGCTATAACTAACTTAATTGTAGCACATAATATGAAGTTCATGCCATCAAAAAATAAGCTTCTAACTCATTGTAGAACTCTAGATATGATAAAAATGGTGAAGATGAAACTAAAAATCAGATTTTGAAGAATTAATGTTTAATAGTATTATATAAGCACTCAAATAATATAGTATAAAATGTGAAATTAAAACCAACTAACTTATAAATTTCATTTATATAAATATGTATAAGGTTAAATAAATGGACACTTTATAAAAATGGTAGTTGAATAAGATTTATAAGTTATAAAAACTATAAACATGATTTCTACGACTTTTTTTGGCTATTACCGTAAAATTAACGTTTTTCGCCAATTAAAACTTAGACGATCAAACCCGTCTAATGTAAAGTTTTTAAAAGTCATATACTGATATATAAGTATCTAATACAAGTAAAAACCGATAAAACCCGAACTATAGGACATACGGACATTAACGAGCTAAGTTAGCATATTGGACTAATAATTTTACTAAATAAGTTAAACACTTATAAAAATTACTTATTGGGCTTAACCCATTTGGGCCCAACATGTAAAGTATTAATACTGATAATACAAGTATAAAATGGACTAATACAAGTTAAAGAACTTATAATAAGCTTATTGGACTTAAAACATGTAAATAGGTAAAACTAGTAAACTAGTAAAAAGTTACCAATACATAAACACTAAAATGAGTAAATAAGAATATATAAACCCACTTGATCATCATCATATGTACAAAATCATCATATGTATATTTGTTATTTTGATAAAGTCATTGGACAAAATTCTAAGACCGATTATTATTTATATAGGTTTCCGTGACCGAAGCACGTCCGTAGCCGATAATCCGCCTTTCATTATCGACGTGAGTTCATAGTCTCGCACTCTTTTAAATGTTTTTATTAAATGTTTTATAAACCCACGCGGGAGATAACATGTTAGTTATTATAAAATAGGACACTAGTTGTCCCGATTGTCTGTTTATTGATTTGGACCTGAATGATTGTATGACCCGATGAATGATTAAATGACCCGATAGATGAAAAAAAGGATTATTAGTAGTTAGGTTATGTCACTCAAAGTCCCATTAGCATGAATTGTGAACTACCGGGATTTGGTAGACGCTTATGCATATGATAGTACTATTTGGGGACGATCACCCCAGTTCGCGCCTTGACGGTTGATCCACGTCGTACCACATTGATTGGTAAGCGAATTTATGTATGAGAAGATTTACATAGCGTAATTTTTGTGACGACACGCTAACTTAGATGGGCAAATTGTTTGTCGGGTTCGCGGCCTGTTGTTGTGATAGTAAGGTAACAATGTCATGCGGCTAATAATAATCCAAATGAATATAATGTGATCCTATAACGATATGAATAACGATAATAATATTACCTATAATGGTAATATTGAGGCTACGGTCTCATGGACGGTTTAAGATGTATGCTTTGATATATATATTTCCTGACTAGCAATACGAGGACTTACTTCTGATATTATACTTGTGTTCTGATTTCAACGATTGCTTTATATAACGGTTTTATTAAACTCTATGAATTCACTCGGCATTCGCTGATATGATTTTTGCATGTATTTATCTCAGGTGCTTGAAGGTAATCCGGATGGAGATCGACTCTGATTGCCCACATAATAATAAAAATGTTCATTCGATCTATGTTTTGTAAACTTAATGAACTGTATAATTTGGGACCTGTTGTACACTTTAAAACTTTTTATTGAATGAATGTACGTTGAACCTTGTACAACCATTTCTATGTGTTGTCTATGACTGGAGTTATCGTGCTATCCCGTAACACTCTAAAAGACCCTTCCGCTGTACCGATACGAAAATTGAGAGTGTTACATCCTTTGCTGAGGCTCTCGCTCACATGCCGAAGTATGCTAAAATGTTTAAAGATCTTCTCAGTGATAAGGAGAAACTCCTAGATATCGCTCAGACCCAACTTAATTAGAATTGCTCCGTAGTGCTCTTAAGTAAATTACCAACCAAACTTGGTGATCCGGGTCGTTTCTTGATTCCTTGCAACTTCCCCGGGGTAGAGGATTGTATGGCCCTAGCCGATCTAGGTGCTAGTATAAACTTAATGCCTTTAAGCGTTTTGAAACAATTGTCTCTACCCGAGCTAGTCCCCACACGAATGACTTTGGAATTAGCTAACCGTACGGTTGCTTATCCAGTGGGGATAGCCGAACACGTCTTCGTTGGTGTCGACAAATTCACCTTTCTGGCGGATTTTGTTGTCGTTGACTACGAGATGGACCCCCGTGTTCCATTAATCGTTGGACGTCCATTCTTGAGGACCGGTCGCACTCTCATTGATGTAGCCGCGGGCGAATTAATCATGAGAGTTGGTGACGATAAAATCGTCTTCAACATGGGTAAACTTTCTAAACAGCCTTCGGAAAACGAGAGTGTTAATTTCATTGACGTTCTTGATGAGGCTTGTGAAGAACATTTCAAATACGCTTGTAAAAGTGGTTCTTCTTCTCTACCCATTGTTGAGACCATTGCCTCTATTGCTCTATCACTAACTCCATTTGGAGAAAGTGATTTCATCTTGAAAGAATTTAAAGCAACTTTGGGAGATGTGTACTTGCAATATGAAGATTCTCCCTCCAATTGGGATGAAGACCTTCGTACCATTGAGAAACTTCTCAATGAGGACCATATTTCTCCACCATCTCCTAAGGATATTTCTATCGATGAACCGAATTTGACTACGCCTTCCATCGAAAATCCTCCGGATTTAGAGCTTAAGGACCTACCGTCTCATCTCGAGTACGTTTTCCTAGAAGACAACAAGAAGTCACCCATGATCATCGCAAAGGACTTGAAAGAGGAAGAAAAATCCCGACTTATCGCCGTGCTGAAAAATCACAAGAAAGCGATGGCTTGGAAAATCTCCGATATTCGTGGAATTGATCCTCACTTTTGCACACATAAAATTCTCATGGAGGACGACTTTAAAGCCACTATTCAAAGCCAAAGAAGGGTGAATCCTAAGATCCATGACGTTATCAAAAAACAGGTTATCAAACTTCTAGATGTGGGAATGATCTACCCTATCTCGGACTCACCATGGGTTAGTCCCGTCCATTGTATGCCTAAGAAAGGCTGAATCACCGTTGTGCCCAATGAAAACAACGAGTTGATTCCTACTCGTCTCGTTACAGGGTGGAGAGTTTGTATAGACTATCGCAAACTCAATGATGCTACGAGAAAGGATCATTTTCCCCTCCCTTTCATGGACCAAATGCTTGAACGTCTAGTGGGTAATGACTATTACTGCTTTTTAGAAGGTTTCTCGGGATATTTTCAAATTCAATCGATCCCAAAGACCAAGAGAAACCCACATTCACCTGTCCTTATGGAACATTTGCTTATAAAAGAATGCCTTTCGGCTTATGCAATGCTCCTGGGACTTTCCAAAGGTGTATGATGGCTATCTTCCATGACATGGTTGAAGAAACTATGGAAGTCTTCATGGATGATTTCTCGGTTTATGGCGATTATTTCTCTCGTTTCCTTGCCAATTTGGAACGCATGCTTAAGCGGCGTGAAGACACTCGCCTTGTTCTAAATTGGGAAAAATGCCATTTTATGGTAAAAGAAGGCATTGTGCTTGGACATAAAATCTCAAAAGCCGGTCTTGAAGTGGACCGTGCTAAAGTGGATGTCATAGCCAAATTACCTCCACCTTCAACCGTGAAGGGTGTGAGAAGTTTCCTTGGTCATGCGGGCTTCTATCGTCGATTCATTCAAGATTTTTCTAAAATCGCTCGCCCGATGACCCACCTCTTGGAAAAAGATACTCCTTTCATCTTTTCCAAAGAGTGTCTTGAATCCTTCAATCTTCTTAAGGATAAGCTAACTACTGCACCGGTCTTGGTTACCCCTAATTGGGAGCTACCTTTTGAATTGATGTGTGATGCTAGCGACTTTGCTATTGGAGTGGTTTTGGGCTAAAGAGTGAACAAACACTTCCAACCAATCCATTACGCTAGCAAGACAATGACGGGGGCTCAATTGCATTATACCACTACCAAAAAAGAGCTTTTAGCTGTAGTGTACGCTTTTGAAAAATTTCGCCCCTATCTTGTCCTTTCTACCACCATCGTGTATACCGATCATTCCGCGTTGAAGTACTTGTTGACTAAGCAAGATTCTAAGCCAAGACTTCTTCGTTGGGTTTTGCTCCTTCAAGAATTTAACATTGAAATTCGTGACAAGAAGGGAGCCGAAAACCTAGCCGCGGATCATCTAAGTAGACTTGAGGATCCTTATCAAGGGGATCATCTGAATCAAGAGATCAATGACTCTTTTCCCCTTGAAGCCTTAATGTCTATCAATCCAAATCTTGATGACACCCCGTGGTTTGTAGACATTTCAAATTACTTAGCAGGTGGAATTCTCAAGGACGGGTTAACGTCCCAACAAAAGAAAAAGTTCTTTAAAGATATTGAACATTATTTCTGGGACGACCCTTACCTTTTCAAACAATGTGTGGATCTTGTCATTCGTCGATGTGTTGATGGGCCAACAGCGGTACAAATTCTTGAATCTTGCCATAAAGGACCCACTGGTGGTCACTTTGGTCCCAATTACACCGCGAAGAAAGTATTCGACTCGGGATTTTATTGGCCCTCTATTTATCATGACGCTCATGAAATGGTTAAACATTGTGATTCTTGCCAAAGACAAGGCAAGATCACACATAAAGATGAGATGCCTCAAAATTTCATACAAGAATTTGAAATCTTTGACGTATGGGGCATCGACTTTATGGGGCCATTTCCATCATCTAAAGGGAACAAGTACATCCTCGTAGCCGTTGACTACGTTTCCAAATGGGTTGAAGCTAAGGCTCTCCCCACGAACGATGAGAGGGTGGTTGTAAACTTTTTGAAGCAACTTTTTGCTCGATTCGGTGTTCCTCGTGCTATAATCAGTGACCACGGGACTCATTTTTGCAATGATCAATTCGCAAGAGTCATAGCTAAGTACGGTGTCAATCATCGTCTTTCCACCGCTTATCATCCCCAAACTAATGGGCAAGCCGAGATATCTAACCGCGGATTGAAGCGAATTCTAGAGCGTACTGTGGGAGAGCATCGTGCCTCGTGGGCTGATAAGTTAGATGATGTTTTGTGGGCTTTCTGTACCGCTTATAAGACCCCGATTGGTTGTACACCTTATCGTCTTGTGTACGGGAAAGCATGCCACCTCCATCGAGCTGGAACATAAGGCATACAGGGCCTTGAAGTGGGCTAACTTTGATATCAACAAAGCCAGTGATCTACGGAAGATTCAACTCAACGAGCTCAAAGAACTAAGGAATCAAGCTTATGAGAACTCATTGATCTACAAGGAGAAGACCAAGATCATCCATGATGCAAGGATTAAGAACCGAGAGTTCCACGTTGGTGATCAAGTTCTACTCTTTAACTCTCGGTTGAAGATCTTCTCGGGAAAGTTGAAGAGCCGCTGGTCAGGTCCATTCACCGTCGCTAAAGTCTTCCCATATGGCACCATTGAGCTTTCTCAGCCAAATGGGCCTAATTTTAAGGTGAATGGCTAGCGCGTGAAGTTGTACTTTGGTGAGGACATCTCTCATGAGATGATTCCATCCCTCACCATGTTTCCCTTGAATTAAGTTCTGGGTCGAGTCAGACTCGTGACTCGGTTAACAAAAACAAGCGCTTCTCGGGAGGCAACCCGTGATCTGTCCTTTACCGTTTTCATAATAAGTGTAGGGGGAGCCCCGTATGTGTTTGTTGTCTTGTTTATTCTTCTGTGCAGGGATTAAAGCTTCAAAGATCCATTCTCGATGACTTTTGACGAACCATGATCCCGTGTTCCCGTCTTCCCGGTTCTATCCTAAACTGTCGTGATTCAATATTTCATATTTTATATGTTCACATTGAAATCACTATAGTTGGCCTTTCCTTAGCAAGATTTAAACAAAGTGCACAATGTCATAAGTGTAGGGGAGTTTACTCCCACATGCTTAAACATTGAGGACAATGTTTATATCAAGTGTAGGGGGGACTTCTATCGAAGTAAGTGGGATTTTCCATAAATTTGTCCTCATTTTAACCGGAAAATTTGATTTTTCGACATTTTTCAAAAAATTTAATCTATTTTGGCCTAGTAGTGTAGTAGTATTTCCCTTTGTTATCGTTATCTACTTTCTTTGCTAGAATAAATTTTTAATAAAGTGGTTTTAAAAATTTTCAAAGTCGTGAATATTTTGACTCAACCCGAGTTTACTTATCTAAGTTTACTCTAGCTAGTATCCTTAACGTGTTTAAGTCAATTTTTGCTAGGCTTTTATATATGGAACTTTAAAACGCGAAAGTCTTAACTCTCACGGGCTAAGAACAAGAACTATTCGCAAGTTTCTATAATTGATCCTAGAGAGTTGTTTATCAAGGGAACTTTAAAATGCGATTTCTAAACTTGAAAAAGTCTAAGAGTTTGCAAGATCCTATAGATGACTCGAAAACCCAAAACTTTGATTTAATTGGCTAAGCATCCACGAGTCTCATTCCTTGAGATTTTAAATTGTAGAGAACGAGAGATGATATAGTCAATTATAAGTTTGGTATTCTTTCGTGAATTTATGTGAGTTGATTATAAGCCTATTCTCCCATCACTTGCTAATAAATTTATTTGCAATAAATAAGGTTGTACGATTTGAAAAGTTACTTAGCTTCTAGCACACGACCGTTTAAAAGTTGCTCGGTATTAATTAGAGTTCATAGCCAAGGCATAACTTATTGAAGCGGGATGCGAAGATTGGCGAGTCCGAAAAGGCCCTAACAAGGCATGAGGGCTACATTTTGTTGCTAAAGATCCAAAAGTGATGTGAAGAATCATTTATCAAAAATCAATATAAAGGATCGAGACACACGACGAAAAGCAAAAACTCTCCTAAAGATCATGGAGAAGTCTATCCGAAAAGACCCTAGCAAGGTATGAGGATAAATAGATCCAAGTCCTAAAAGGAGGCGGATCATTGTATATCAAAGTCCAAAATAAAGATTGGAGAATGAAGAAGTCGTGGTCCAAATATGAAGAATCTCTCGAAAACTTCAAATGAAGAAATTCCTATTATGAAGAGAAGACCATAATTTCAAGAACGTCTCTCAAAGATTTGAAGTATGAAGTCGCTGCCAAATATCGGTCTGAGAAAGGTCTCAAATCGTGAAGCGAGTTATGCCAAGATATGAACTTTGAAAGGTCCCGAGAAGCAGTTTAAAAGATTTTGTCCTTTAGCTAACTATTGATTAAATCGTCCCACTTTATTTTCAGCCTAATAAACTATCGAAATAAGTCAAACAATGCATCCTCGTGATCATTCAAAACAACAATAAAATATAAGAGATACACCTAGGAACAAGGGAGTCTAAGTGAATAATTGGGCAACATAAGTTCGTGTTAGTTTGCTAACTTATAATAACAATGATCTCGTTTTTAAGCTTGGTATGGGGAACGTGAAACTTGAGAATGATGAACATTCATGACAACCTAAAACCCAATTTAAGTCTTTGATTTCTTTACTTGTTTTGTTCTTTTAGTATTTAGTATTTAATAAGGGCCAATGTGGGTTATCTATGATGAAAAATGTAAACCGTGCTTTGAAATTAGTACATTGCATGAGGACATTACAATAGTCAAGTGTAGGGGATATAATAAGTGTGAAAACACTTATCCTTTTACCACTTATTTCCAATAATAACAAGACCAAAACGTGTATTTTATGTCGTAAAAGTCAGAATTATGCGTGGTTTGTGTTTTTATTGTGTTTTAGGACCGAAAGATGCAAAAGGAAGAAAACATGGGCTATCACGGGTTTTTATCGAAGAAAAAGACTAAAGACGAAGTCAAATGATCGAGAATGCAAAAAGAACGGAAGTCCAAGGCCTATTTTGAAGATTTATTGAAGAAAACGTCTAAAGACGGAAGTTTAATGAAGTCGAAGAACTCAAGTCTAATTATAGAAGAAAATTATAAGACTAGTTCAACTTATATCGACAAATCCCGAGACGACGTCGAGAAAGACAAAAAAATTAAGTCGAGTCGAGACGAGAAGAAAGAAAGAAGATAGATTAAGCATGTAATCTCCTCACCTCCTATAAATACCCTCCTAATATGTCATTAGGAGAGTGTTAGGTGGTTAGTTTTTAGTATTGTAGTTTAATTGTTAAGTGTGATTTTAATTTTTCTCTCTAGTTTTCCTTTCAAACTTATTAATCTTTACATTAATCTTGTAATCTTTTGATATTCATCTTTAATCAATCAAGCTTATTTTCTTAATTCTCATTCTACCTTTCTTAATCTTTTTCTTAATCTTGATAATCATGTAGTTAATTTCATCTCTTTGATTATGTGATTGATTTTTTCTTGTGATTGATCTTTTAGTTTTGACGTGGTGGATGTTTTGAGCTTATTGTGGTTATTGATCTTCTAGTGTTTGGCTTATTTTTGTATAAGTTGTTTTGATAGATTAATAGAGTTGCTTATTAGTTGATTTTAAATGTTTTGATTATTTAGTGTTTTTATAGTTTTTAAATTGTGGCTTATTTTGTTCTTCTTAAAATTTATGTGGTTAAAGGTTTGGTTAATTGCTTGTTTGGTTCGTGCTTATTGGTAGCTTATCTATTAAGTTTTGATTTAACTGATTATCTGTATCTGTGTTTTTATCTTTTCGGAAAAGGGTTTTAAAACTCTGAAACCGACCCTTTTTTGAAAAGGCCTTTATTCCGAAATTACCTTTTCTCTGAATTCTTCATTTCTATGAAATCATCATTTTTCTGAAAACCATTTATTCCGAAAAATCAGTTATTACGAAAATATTATTTTTCTGAATTATTGCATTATTCCGAAAATCCTTTTTTCTGAAAACCTTGCTATTCCGAAGATTACATTATTCCGAAAAATCAGTTATTCCGAAAATACCATTTTTCCTGAAAAGTTCTTTATTCCGAAGAAGCTATTTTTTCTGAAAAGTCAAGTATTCCGAAGATACCATTTTTCCTGAAAATATCTTTATTCCGAAGAAGCTCCTTTTTCTGAAAACACCATTATTCCAAAAATCCTACTTTTTCTGAAAAGATCATTATTCCGAAAATGTCAATTTTTATGAAATTCCTATTATCTTGTTTTCAGACTTAGTTTCATTGTTAGTTTCTAAACTGTTTCTATTTTTCAAACTTTAATTTTTCCCGCCTTTTTACTTAGCATTGTTTTAACTTGTTTTATCTTAGATTTAATTTTCAAGCTTTCAACGACATTTTTATTTTTAGTTTAAATTAGATAACCAAATCCTTTTATTTTTCACCAAGAACGATTGAGTCGCACTTTCTACCATTAAGCAATTCGAAAAGACTTGGAATTAACGAACTTTCATACGAGGCGTAAAAACCCTGTATTAGGGTATAACAGTTTTGGTCTAAAGGTTTGAAAAGTAACGGATCTAATTCTATTTTGCTCGACCCATAACACTTTTGGTCCCAAACGTTAGTTGAATAACATGTGATAACACATTAACAAACTGATGAGATGGCATTTATACATGATCTCATCGTTCTTTTCGGGCCTAAAATGCATAAAATGTCATAAATATACCATATATATGCTTGTGTTTGTTAACTTGTGTATTTTAGGTATGGATATCGTATAAAAGACAAAAGATCACAAGAAACAAGGAAAAACGAACACGAGAAACGAAGCCGCATAATGAACCGGGCCCTAGTTATGGATTTCTTAAAGAAAAACCCTTGAAGACTTAAAGATGTACAAGACTGATCCCTCATTTATGAATAAATGACACTTAATACCCTTGTATACTCATAATTACAAGTTTGGTCCCTTAAGTTTGTCAAAATTACAAAAAGGTCCCTCAACTTTGAAGATTTGGCAAGTTTAGTCCCTCAAGAATTCTAAATTGTCAACAATGGTCCTCCTCAAAGTCAAACTTACAAAGAAGACCTTCAAGATCAAGAATATTAAACATCTAGTCCTTTTAAAATGGATAAAAGATCAAAAGGACTAATGTTGTAATTATACCAAAGTTATATAAGCCCTAAAACCCTTTTTGAAAACTATTTGTGGCCAATGTATGAAAACTGAAAGTTAAATAACAAATGGAGTCGTTTATTTGGGCTGAAAAACTTCTTATACACATTTCACCAAAGTACAAGGGGCAAAGTTGTGCACTAAACATTTTGAACCCACAAACACGCGCCAAACACCTTTTCTCCCCTAATTTTGGATCAAAATTACTACTATTCACCCTTATGCACCCCCAATATTTACCCCACTTAAACCATAGGGTAAAACCCAATTGGCACTTCCCACGTGTGATTCACCATCACACGCACCCATCCTACGCTTAACATCTCACATCCCATCACCCATGGACCCCACCCAAGTCTCCCCTGCACCAATCATGTGACGACTTACTCCCCAAGTTATTCTACGTGTCCAAATCAAAGGCTCACATTAATTGCTTGCTGCCCACGTCCAAGATAAAGGGTTTAGATCATTTGGGACAGCTCACAACACCAAATTCGTCTAAAAGACTCAAGGGCAATTCTGAGATTTCATAGCTTAGGGTTTCATGTATTTCTCATTCTAGATTCGTTTATCCTAGTCTATAAAAGGAGACCCAACATGTGGTGATCCCTTTATTCCAAATTTTAGCTAAAATCCTTGTAATTCCTTTTTATAAATATAAAGTTGGGATTTTCTAAAAAAATTGTAATTCCTTTTATCTTTTTATGAAAGTTGGTATTTGATTAGCTAAGATCTGAGTTCCATTTATCTATTTGCCAGAGTTTTTGAGGAAGGTTTTATGTTATTAAAACCTTGTTTTCAAAAAATCAGTGATTGTGTAATCCTTTGTGTTTGTTGATTCTTAGTAGGTACAAGGAAGCTTGTGGTTGTTCTTGCTACTACATAAGCTCTAAACATCCCAAGGTGTGGATTGTACATCTTGGAGGTTTAATTTTCAAATCCATTTTACTTTTCTGTCAAAATATTTGATGAATATGTGATTTGTGGATTTGATGGGGTAACTGCTTGTGTTTTGGTTTAAAACGTCTTAATAGGGTATATTAGATCTAATATCACCTAGATCTTGTTGGATTATAGGTTTAAAAATCTGATTTGTGTGCAAAAGGTTGGATTAAGGGTTATTTGTTTATGTTGGTTCATAGGCCTTAGGGCCTTTGAGCTTGGTGCTTTTATGTTTGTAGGTGTTTGTTTGATGATATATAAGGTGTTTTAGGTGTTGGTTTAGTCTAAAACAAAGTAGAACTAAAAAACGTAGGTTGCTAGATTTTGTACACAACATTCAGTCAAATACATTAGATAGATTTGTATGCTTGTTTAATTGTTTTGAGGTCTGAAATTTGGCATGCTAGTAGTTTTGTTGGTTGTTTAACTCTGCAATATCTAGTTTCAAAGTCTGGTAGCTTATTGTGAGTTTTATAGCTTATTGAACTTCAGCTTTTGGTCAAGTATATCAGCAATTGTTCTTGGTCTGCATGCTATTTGATTTGATCTGTTGAGTGCCTTCTTGTGTTTGGATTTGTGATTTTTGTGTTGTTGTTGACTCCCACTAAGCCAAAGCATATTGGGGTGCCTTTGTTTCCAAAAATCATCCACAAACAAGGCTCGAAATCAAGCCAAAACAAGTCTACATAATCAGTAGTGGGAACTCCTTTCCCACCACTTGTTACCACTGCTAGTCTTAATCTTGGTTCAACTTATCAATAAGCTATTTTAGCTTATTAAAACGTGCAACAACTTGGATTTGGTTATCAGTCGTCATCATTTGACCCATTTGTTCATTCTGGAGCTTTTGGGCTGTTGAATTTAGGGTTGACTAGAAAACCAACTTATTTGACTTTTTTATAAGTGCTTATTGACTTATTCAGCTTATTTAGCTTTGCTTATTGGATTTTTCTTGATTGATTTGTCTTAATTAAGTCATTTAGAGTCTTTTTCAAGTTGAATCAAGTTCTGAGGTGGTCTAAAACTCTAAGTCGACTATTTTGTCGTTTAGTGAATTTGTACTTGGCTTATTTTTGGCTTATTGGTTGAGCGTTTTCAAAATTTCTTTTTACGGATCTCTTAAGCATCCCAAAAGAAGGTTGTCTGTCAAATTAGAGCTTATTGTATTGGCTTATAGCTTAATGGGCCAAAAAGCCCATTAAGAATAAGTTGTTGTACATTTAAGCTCTGATAAGCTCATATTCAGCTTTTGGGCCTTCAGAGTTTTGTGTTTAGAATTTAATTTTGAGTCAGACGGGTAATTTTCAGCTTATTTGTTGATTTTGATCTTATTGGGCCAAAAAGCCCAATTATTTGGACTGTTTTTTGTTTTTAGCCCATTTGGGGGCACAATAGGGGTATTTTGGTAATTTCACTTTCATTTTCTGTTTATTTAGGTTAAAATAAACTAGTTTTCACGTTTTTAGAAATGTTAATAATTTTTTGATTTTTAATATTATTTTATTATTAGAATTTGTTTTTAGAGTAAAAATAGTATTTTTGCAACTTTTACATTTTTCCTAGGTCAAATACATTAAGTTAGGATTTTATAACTCTTAGATTATTTTTCTCATCATTTTATTAATTTTTAGAATTGTTTTAATATTTTAATAGTTTTTAATCATTTAAAAATAGTTTTCATTAGTTTTAAATTTCATAAAAATAGTTTTTAGTCTTATTAAGTGATTTTAGAGTTTTAAAAATTGAAAAATCGAGGGTTTTTCCGCCCAAAGTATTATTACGTACCATATATATTTGCTTGGTTTCTTTGTGATTAAACCCTCTTGAACAAATTGGTTTTCACCAAAGTTCTAAAGTCAATCGAAGGCGTTCATTACACGTGATCGTTTTCATTCTTTTGAGGCTTCTTTAATCAAGAGTTTGATTCGAGGAGAGATTTGGTAGATTGTTGTCTACGAATACACACAAAATCCAAAAAAGTTAAAAACAATCAAAAACACAAAAAAATTGAAAATCCACAAAACACCCAAAAGAATCTTCTTTGCTCACCTCTACGTTCTACGTCACGTTTATGCAAACTCGTAATCAAGCAAAACGAGCTCGCAAACGTCGTCAAAACCAAGGAAATTTGATTGAAGAAGAAACTCCAATTGTCGAACCCGTTGTAGAACCAATAGTCACTATGGCTAATCGTACTATGATGGAGTTGCTTCAAGCACCCACCGAGGGTTTTGGAGAAGCTATTTTGATTCCCGCCATCCTTGCGGAGAATTTCGAGATTAAGACGGGTTTAATGTCGATGCTACAAGCAAACAAGTTTCAAGGTCATGAAAAAGAAAACCCGCATTATCACATACGGAATTTCAATCGTCTCACCGCAACAAGCAAGTTTAAGGATGTTCCGCATGACGCCATTAAGATGATGTTGTTTCCATACTCTTTGGATGGACCCGAAAAAATTTGGCTCGAGAAAGAACCGCCAAATTTGATTTTGACATGGGGTGATCTCGTTTCTAAGTTTGTGACACAATTTTTTCCACCATCTAAGACAATACATTTGAAAAATGAGATTTCAAGGTTTACACAACATAATAATGAAAGTTTTTCAATGGCATGGGAACGCTTTAAGGAAATGTTACATGAATGTCCTCACCATGATTTTTCGGAATTGCATCAAATTGATACTTTTTATAATGGGCTTAACGATCATGAACGAGATTATTTGAATGCCGTCGTGGGTGGTAATTTTTTGTGCAAAACAACCGATGAGGCTTTAAAGATTATCCAGAATAGATTAAAGGTTTATAGCCCTCGTAACACACCGAGTGTTGCCAATATGGGTTTATCGTCATCGTCATCGTCTCGTAACATGAATGCCTTACATGATGAAGCAAATGAGGAAAATCGGTTTTTCGATAGATTTTCGACGCTTATGACACATTGGAAAGCACAAGATACTTTGAATTCTGCATCAGTTAAAGCGGTTGAAAAGAGTTGTATATCTTGTGGTGGAGCTCATGATTTTTCCGAGTGCATTACCGTCAGTGGTAACACTTCGAGTGCTTACGTAGCAACGGGAACTTACAACCAAAACGGCCAAGGTTCCCGCCCAAATCAAGCTCCCCAAAATCAAAATGTTAACAACTATCGAAACAACAATCAAAATGGTGGTTATCAAGGCAATCAACGTAACTACAACAAGGGTAATTATCAAAGTGGGAATGGGCAAGTTCAAAATCAAAACCAAAACCGTGATTTTCAAAACACTACACAAGGTTTTCAAAATGCTCACACAAAAAATCTTAATGGAGAATTTTTGGATTATGCAAAGGCAAACGATGCTAAGTTTGATAACATGCAACGTGAGATGATTAGCTTAAGATCCGAGTTGAAAAACGAGCTTAAAAATGAACTTTCTAATGAATTGAAAACTCATCCTAATAAAATGGAAGGAAACGTTCAACGTCTTCAACAAAACCAACAAAAGATGGAACAAGGTCAACATGAGATTAAGCAAGAGTTGTTAAAAGCGGATATAAGGCAATCAAAATATGAAGATCGAATGGCTAAAATGTTTGAAGCAATCATGTGTAAACCCTCTTCCTCGGGTGGTCTTCCTAGTGATACAATTGCAAACCCGAAGGGAGAAATGAAGGTTATTACTACTCGTAGTGGTAAAACTTTCAAGGAACCAATCTCTCGTCATAGTAATTCTACGCAGAAGGAAATCGAGAAAGAGCCCGAGGTGATGGTCGAAAAGGAGCATATCACAAGCCCACGAAGTACCGCTCATACCACACCTACGGTTGAACCAATGCCAATTGTGGAACCCGAGATTCCAAGGCCGTTGCCTATGCCCCAACCCATACCACCCTTACCTTACCCTTCAAGACGAAACAAGGAAAGGCACAAGAACGTAACCAATACCAATTTGAGCTTTTTATGAAAATGTTTCGTGATATGCATTTTAATATAAGTTTTGCCGACGCTTTAATCACGATGCCTCGATTTGCCGCTAACTTCAAAAGTATGTTGAATAACAAAGAGAAATTACAACAAGTGTCTCGTTGTTCATCGGTTTTTCTCAATCGCATACCTCAAAAAGTCGGTGATCCCGGTAAAATTTTAATTCCGTGTGGTATTCAAGATATGAAGGAATGCTACGCCTTGGCCGATCTTGGTGCTAGTATTAATTCAATGCCTCTTGAAATATTTAAATCGCTATCACTTCCGGCTCTTACTCCGTCAAACATGTCTATCGAGTTGGCCGATCATTCTACGATTCTCGCATGTGGAGTAGCCGAGGACGTTTTCGTAAAAGTTGGAAAGTTTTACTATCCCGTGGACTTTATCGTTGTAGACATTCCTACGGATCCTAAAGTTCCTCTCATTTTAGGTCGTTCATTTTTGGATACATCGAGAGCACTTATTGATGTTCACGTTAGAAAAATCACCCTACGCTTTAATGAGGAGGAACTTGTCATAAATGCAACCCAAAACTCCAAGCTTTCCCATGTTTATTCTATTGCAACTTTGAACCATGTTGATTCAACCGATGTCGTTTGCAAGGAGTTTTCACAAAGAGTTTTAGGAATTGTTAACAAAAACGATTTACCATTTCCTCCGTCGGTGGAGGTTATGAGTGTTAAACCTACAAACAACGAACCGTCAATACTTGAATTGAAAAATCTTTCGCCTCACCTCGAACATTCATTCTTGAAAAGTGTTAATAAATTGCCGGTTCTTACGGAAGATCTTTCAGATGACGAATATGTTGACCCCGATAGGGTGGTGTTCTTTATTGATAAACGTTTTGAGAAATTACCACCACCAAAACTCAACTTAAATGTGAGAAATTTTAGTGTGCCTAACATCGTTTTAGAAACACCAAATGTTTTTGACATAATCAAAATGGGTTTTCATAAGGAGAGTTTAAAAGATAAAAAAGGAAAAGATTTTAAAATTAATTTAAAATATTTTTCTACAAATCTAACTCCGTCATCACCACGTGTTTTGAGTGCTACAAGCTCGTCTACTCCTTTTGCCGATGCTTTGTGTGGTTTTAGTGTGGGGGAAGCCCCTTATGTTCCCTCACCTTTCTCCACCGAGGACGAGATATTCGATCCCGGAATTGCTTATAAAGGGAAATCTCGGTCTTCCACCGATGCAATAAATGGAAAATCCTTTCGTTTGCTTGGTGTGAGTAGATTTTAGTAAATTACACCTCTTGTTTAGGAAAACAAAAGAGCGTAAATGAGCGGTAAGTATCGAGTGATGATTTAGGAAAATCAACACTAATGACCCTTAATGAAATGAAATTTCGTTTCCCAAGGAGGTATATGTGTGTGACTAAGATGTTCAAGATTTGTGATTAATGATTGGTTTAGAAGGGGATGAGAAAAGAAAATGACGAAGACGTAAAAAAATAAAAATTAACAAAAAAAATCACTACTAGAAAGTTAAAACGTAGAACCTTAAAAACCACAAAAATAAAAATAAATTCTAAAAATTACCAAAAATTCACCAAAAATCAAAAATAATAAACTAAGAGTTTACCAGTGATCAAAACATTTTCAAACCTTTTAAATAATTAAATATTCAATTTTTAAATGCTAATTAAAGCCCTAAAAATCAAATAAATTATCAAAAAGCCCAAATAAAGATTTTTAAATTGGTAAACCTCAAAAATAACCTAAAAAGATTAAAAAGTATTTTTAGAAATTTTAAAACTAATAAAAACTATTTAAAATGATTTAAAAACTATTAAAACTTAAAATAATTATAAAAAATAATCTAAAAGAGATAAAATTACTTAAAAGTTGCTAAATTCCTATTTTAATGTATTAAACCTAAGAAAAATGTAAAAAGTTGGAAAATGTGAAATTTTAAAAATAATAATAAAATAATAATAAAATAATATTAAAAATCCAAAAATTATAAATAATTCTAAAAACTTGCAAACTAGTTTATTTTAACCTAAATAATCAGAAAATCAAAGTGAAATTACCAGAATACCCCTATTGGGCCCTCAAATGGGCCAAAACCAAAAACAGTCAACCAAATTGGGCTTTTGGGCCCAAAAAGTCAAACTTGGCCCAATTGACTTGGAAAAGCCCTATCTGACTTAAAATTCAATTCTAAGAACAAAACTCTAAAGGCCCAAAAGCTGAAAATGAGCTTATCACAACTTATTGAACACTCAACTTATTCTTATTGGGCTTTTCAGCCCATTAAGCCATAAGCTAATGCCATAAGCTCTAATTTGACACACAACCTTCTTTTGGGATGCTTATGAGATCTGTAAAAAGAATTTTTGAAAAAGCTCACTCAATAAGCCAGAAATAAGCAAAGAAAAATTTCACTAAAAGACAAAATAGTCGTTTTAGAGATTTAGGGCACCTCAGGACTTGATTCAACTTGCAAAAGCTTTCAAATGGACTCAATAAGCAAAATAAATCAACAAAAATCCAATAAGCACAACCAATAAGCCAGAATAAGCACAAATGAACTTATGTAAAAGTCAAAGGAGTTGGTTTTCTAGTCAAACCCTAAAGTCAACCACCCAAATGCTCCAGTATGAACAAATGGGTCAAAATATGAGCACCTATTACAAAAACAAAGTTGTTGCAGGTTGGAATAAGCTATTATAGCTTATTGTAAAGCTGACACCAGATTTACACTATCAGTGGCAACTAGCAGGGGAAAGGAGTTCCCACTGCTTTGACTATTTGACCAAGCTTATTTGAGAGTTCTGATTTGATTCAATTGGAAACAAAGGCACCCTTGTGATCAGTGAATCACAAGGAGTCAATAGCAACAAGAAAATCACAAATTGGCTCACACAATAAGCCACAATAAGCCAAACAGTCACCAGATATGCACCAGATGTGGAAATAAGCAGTTAAGCACTTAATAAGCAGATTTAGCCACAATAAGCTAACCAAACTTAACAGGATGCATACACAAGCTATATAAACTAAGAATAAACACAAAGCAACAAGAATCAAACACTGAATCAAAGTAAATAACAAGATCAAAGCCCTAGAAGTTACTGATGAACAATGAACATATGCAGAAACAAGTTTGCTGATATACTTGACACTTGATCCAATTTCAAGCCTCAAATCCTTCTTCCATGATGTGATTAACTATAATTTAGCACTTGTTAGCCCTAGCCTAAGCTTAGATCTAGGTGTCCTCAAAATCCTAGCCAATTTTACCAAGTTTTAAAGATTTTATAGCCAAATAATGAATCTATGTGATCAAACCCACAAAACCTGCAAACAGATGAACAAATACACCTAACAAGCAGATACCAACACTTGCTTACACAAAACAAGCACTTAACAAACCACAATCCTAACTTATGCAGTAAACCCAAACACTCCTTAATCTACCACTTAACAAAGAAACATGTGATTTTAACTAATAACCTACTGATTTTAATGATCACAAACACTTAAACAATAGCAACTAACATAATCAAACACAAAAATCACCAGCACAAACACCAATACTCAAAATCAAAGCACCAAATTCAAAACAGCCATAAACATGAAATTTTTAGGGGAATCTTAACAAGGGATTATACCTGCCTTCCACAACATCCTAGGAAGGCCAGCAATGCTCCTTGG
This sequence comes from Glebionis coronaria, assembly GCA_025667525.1. Lineage (NCBI taxonomy): Eukaryota > Viridiplantae > Streptophyta > Magnoliopsida > Asterales > Asteraceae > Glebionis > Glebionis coronaria. Next base: position 424,667,233 of record CM046875.1, read on the forward strand.
ACCTTGTTCAACAACTAGAACAAGACCAAGTTACTTCAACAAAGATGATGAAAGCTTGCTGATGTTCAAAGCAGAACAAGGCTTTGATTATGATATGTCTTCAACACAAGCAACAAACAAACTCAACCAAAGGCTTAGAATCCTTCTCAGGCTTGGTGTCAACAAGCTTGAAAGAACTCAAGGCTTAATGCTAAGGGTTAGTACACAAATATAAGCCAAATCAGAACCTAGGATTTCAAGGTATTCAAACCTTAAAAACCTAATGAAACAAGACGTGCCTTAACTACAAGATTAAGGAATGCCTTAACAATCAAATGGAACTCAGAATTAGGCTACTCAAACACCAACTTTTAATCAAATCAAAAAGAGAATTCAATATTTTCAGAAATTCAAATTTTATTAAACTTAAAAAGGAATTACAAAGATTGATAGCCTAAAACTGGAACAAAGGGACTCTCACATGTTGAGGTCTCCTTTTATAGGCAAATGCCTGGCTAAACACTATTCACAAACCCTAGAAGTGAAATTCCCTAAATGCCCTAAGTCCTTCTAGATGTTTTCTTGGTGTGAGCTGTCAAAATGCATCCAAACCGTATATAGTAGCTTTGATATGAAGCAAATGATGTGGGCTGTTGATCTTGACACGTGGCAAGCCTTGGTGAGGAAGTTGTCACATGCTGGTGAAATGGTTTTGGTGGTGGGGTCTCTTGGTGAGTGGGAGTGAGTGTTTTAAGGTTGGGATGAGATTATAGGCGTGTGAATCAAGTGTGGGAAAGGGTAATTTCATTTTACCCTTTGTTTTAATGAAGATAGTTACTAGGTTCTTGGGGTGAACAGTAGTAACTTTTGATCCGATTTTGGGGGACTGGTTTTGTTTGGCGCGTGTTTGTGTGTTTGAAAGTTTCAGTGCACACCTTTAGTCCTTATACTTCCTTTCTTTTTGCATTTGTGTTCAAAAGTCCATCAGCGCCCATTTATACTTGTAACAACTTTCACATCTTGTCATTTTTTGCACAAAACTTTCCAAAAGGTGTATCAAGGGTTATTTTTGGAACTTTTGCATATTTGAAGGACTGATCTTGGACATTTTTGATCTTCAAAGGTCTTCAATGTATCTTTGGCTTGATGAGGGACCATAATTGACAATTTGGAATTGTTGAGGGACTAATCTTGCCATTTCTTCAAAGTTGAGGGACCTTTTGTGTAATTTTGACAAACTTAAGGGACCAAACTTGTAATTATCAATATACAAGGGTTTTAAGTGTCATTTCTTCAATGAATGAGGATCAATCTTGTTTGTCTTCAAGTCTTCAGGTGTATTTGTTGAATTTTCCATGATTAGGGCCCGGTTCTTTGTACGGCTTTGTTTCTCGTGTCCGTTTTTCCTTGTAACTTGTGATCTTTTGTCTTTTTCACGATATCCATACCTAAAATACACAAGTAAACAAACACAAGCATATATATGGTATTTTATGACATTTTTATGCATTAAAAGCCCGAAAAGAACGATGAGATCATGTATAAATGCCATCTCATCACTCCCCCATACTAAGCCATTGTCGTGCCCTCACGCAATGCTAGAATAAAGTATCAAAGCATCACCAAAGTTCAAATTTATTAACCTTTATTGAAGAGTAAAAGACTTGCAATCATACTACGAAGATGTGTAAAGACATAACATATGATTTTCATCACGAAAAGTGACTTTTAGGGTCAAAGAATAGAAACAAGTAAATGTCCCTTAGAGTAAACTTCGTCATCCTCGGTTGTCATACATTCCATGCTAAGTGCAAAAACGAGATCATTGTTGGTACAAGTCACAATGCTAACACTACTCATACGTCCAAATTGTGTAATACTTTTTCTCCCCGCAATCCTAGTTATTATAAAAAGAAATGGGTTACTAGCATTTTTTATCTATTTGTCATGGATCAAAAGTGATTCATATTGACTTATTTGAGTAGTTATTAGTCCGAAAGCAAAGTAGCACGATTTGATCAATAGTTAGCCGAAGGACAAAATCTTTTAAAACGGCTTCTCGTGTATCTCCTTAAGTTCATATCTTGGCATAACTCGTTTCACGATTTGAGACCTTTCTCGGACCGATATTTGGCATGTACTTCATACTTCAAATCTTGGGAAGACGTTCTCGAAACTATGGTCTTCTCTTCATATATTTGGAATTTCTTCACTTTGACGTTTTTGAGAGATTCTTCATATTGGACCACGACTTCATCATTTTTCTTCAATCTTTACTTTGGATTTTGATATACAACGATCCGCCTCCTTTTCGGACTTGGATATATTTATCCTCATACCTTGTTAGGGTCTTTTTGGATAGACTTTCTCCATGATCTTTAGGGGAGTAATTGCTTTTCGTCGTGTGTCTCGATCCTTCATATTGATTTAGAAATAATGATACTTCACATCATCTTTGGATCTTTAGCAAAAATAGAGCTCCTCATGCCTTGTTAGGGCCTTTTGGATGATCGCCAATCTTCGCGTCCCGCTTCAATAAGTTATGCCTTGGCTATGAACTCTATTCAACCCCGAGCAACTTTTAAACGATCTTGCGCTAGAGGCTAAGTAACCTTTCAAATCGTACGACCTTACTTATTGCAATTATGATTTATTCCTAATACATTGATCTTATGGGAAGAAAAAGCCACAATTAAAAACATATGAGTTTTTGAAAGAACACTTTCATGTTCTACGTTTAGCATGATCACTTGTCTAACTCTATCATTTCTCGTTCTTCACTATATAAAGACCTCTAATTAAAGAGACTCGTGAATACTTAGCCATGCAAGTCAAAATTAAGCCAAATTTGGATTAGCTTTCATTAAGACTATATCAAATCAAAGTTTTGGGTTTTCAAGCCACCTATAGGATCTTGCACTTTCTTGGACTTTTTCAAGTTTAGAAAATGCGTTTTATAGTTCCCTTGATAAGTGACTTTCTAGGATCAATTATAGGAACTTGCGAAAAGTTCTTGTTCTTAACCCGAATGAATTAAGACTTTCGCGTTTTAAAGCTCCCTATATAAAAGTCTAGCAAAACTTGAATTGAGCGGGTTAAGGAATGTAAATGGCTCCAAATGCCCATCAAGTCAAAAATTAACTCTTATTCTACCCATCAGAAAATATACATTCGTGTCTTAAAAACACTTATGAAAACTAAGAAAAAATTTAAAATTTGGCCATTTTTAGCCTTATTAGCAAAACAAAACATTGAAAATTGGAAAGCGTGAGGGCGTAGCAAAGCAAGTACCTATTCACCCCCCATACTAAAAGTAAACATTGTCCTCAATGTTTCGAGTCTAAGGGTGGAGCACCCCATACTAGAGACGAAGAGTCGAATGCTTAGGATCTAGCATGGAAGGGTGATCAACAATATATCTAAATCCGTTTATTAAGTATGCTAAAAGATAATTGTTAGAACAATAAAGGATATGTCATGGAATCGTGAAAACTTCTTCAAACGAATGATGGGTGCTCATGTAAACGAACACGAGATTCTTCAATCGTAGATGATGATGATCTAGATAACACAATCACAAACAACCACGAGACAACGAGTTGAAAGGGTACAAGTCCCCTTATTAGTGAATAGTGAGCATAAAAGATAAGCATGGGATCTCCCCCACGAGGCACCTCGTTTTTTATTACCGAGTCATGAGCTCGACTCGATCCCCTCAATGCTAATTATCATTGGGGAAGGTGACTTGGTCGAGGACAACCATTGAAGGAATTTCCCCACCAAAGTAGTGCTTAAGCCTATGTCCATTCACCTTGAAATTAGGACCATCATCTTGAGCTAGCTCAATGGTCCCATATGGAAACACTTGTGTAATGGTGAACGGACCCGACCAACGAGATTTCAATTTCCCGGAAAATATCTTAAGACGAGAGTTAAAAAGCAACACTTGATCACCAACGTTAAAAAACCGGTTTTTAATCTTTGAATCATGAAACTTTTTAGTCTTTTCTTTAAAAATTAATGAATTTTCATAAGCATTATCTCTTAATTCATCCAATTCACTCAATTGTATTTTCCGGTGATCTCCCGCGGTCTTCAAGTCAAAGTTTGCATGCTTAAGGGCCCAATATGCCTTGTGCTCCAACTCAATGGGCAAATGACAATTCTTCCCATAGACTAACTTATAAGGAGTGCAACCGATAGGTGTCTTATAAGCGGTCCTAAAGGCCCATAAAGCGTCATCAAGTTTGTCGGACCATGAAGCACGGTTTTCTCCAATTGACCTCTCTAAAATCCTCTTCAAAGCTCGGTTCGAAACCTCGACTTACCCACTCGTTTTCGGGTGATAAGCCGTAGAAAGACGATGAGTAACTCCATATTTCTTTAGAACCTTTTCGAATTGGTCATTACAAAAATGGGTTCCACGATCGCTTATAATAGCACGAGGGGTTCCGAACCGAGAGAATAATTGCTTCAAAAACTTCACGACCACACGAGCATCATTAGTAGGCAAATCCTTAGCTTCCACCCACTTAGAAAGGTAGTCCACCGCGACGAGGATATATTTGTTTCCATGAAACGATGGGAACGGCCCCATAAAGTCTATTCCCCATATGTCGAAAATCACACACTTGAATTATGTTTTGCGGCATTTCATCACGTTGAGACGATTTTCCTTGACGCTGGCACGAATCACACGACTTCACAAGTGCGTGTGCATCACGATAAATAGAAGGCCAAAAGAAACCGGCATCGAACACTTTCTTAGCCATGAGATTAGCATCGTGGTGACCACCCGTGGGCCCCTCGTGACAAGCTCTAAGGATATTAGAAGCTTCGGCACCAAACACACAACGTCGAACGAGTTGATCCGCACAAATCCGAAAGAGATAAGGGTCGTCCCAAAAATAGAACTTGACGTCACGAAAGAATTTTCGTTTTTGTTGTGTCGTCATACCCTTGATTATGAAATTGCCCGCATGGTAATTTGCAATGTCGGCAAACCATGGGGTGGTTTCTTTAGAATTCACTACACCGAGAGTCTCAAGAGGAAATGTTTCGGTAATTTCCTTGTTCTCGAAAACATCTTTGTGAGGATCTTCTAGACGAGAGAGATGATCGGCCGCTAGATTCTCGGTTCCTTTTTTGTCAAGCACGGTGACATCAAATTCTTGGAGGAGGAGCATCCAACGAAGCAATCTCGGCTTAGCATCTTGCTTAGCTAAGAGATACTTGATAGCCGAATGGTCGGTATACACGATGCTTTTAGTCAAGACGAGATAAGGTCGGAATTTCTCAAAAAGCATAGACCACGGCAAGGAATTCCTTTTCCGTTGTGGTGTACTTTAATTGAGCCTCGGCCATCGTCTTACTAGCATAGTGGATAGGACAGAAATGCTTGTCATATCGTTGCCCTAAGACGACCCCTATAGCATAATCACTTGCATCGCACATGATTTCAAAGGGTAATTCCCAATTAGGGGCAACAAGAATGGGAGCTTCGGTAAGTTTCCTTTTGAGAGTTTCGAAGGCCTTAACACAATCCTCATTGAAGTTAAAAGGAGCATCCTTCTCGAGAAGGTGTGTCATAGGACGAGAGATTTTCGAAAAGTCCTTGATGAAACGACGATAAAAGCCCGCGTGGCCTAGGAAACTCCTAACTCCCTTAACGGTTTTGGGATGAGGTAACTTGGCGATGACGTCTACCTTAGCTTTATCGACCTCAATCCCCGCCTTTGACACCTTATGTCCTAAGACGATTCCTTGTTTACACATGAAATGACATTTTCCCAATTAAGCACAAGATTGGTTTCTTCACAACGTTTCAACATTTGTTCGAGATTAGATAAACATGACTTGAACGAATTACCAAACACCGAGAAGTCATCCATAAACACTTCCATCGACTTCTCGATCATATCAGGAAAAATCGCCATCATACACCGTTGAAACGTACCGGGTGCATTACAAAGTCCGAAAGGCATCCTACGATAAGCGAACGTTCCATAAGGACACGTAAAAGTAGTCTTGATCACGAGGGTCGATAGGGATTTGAAAGTAACTGGAAAAACCATCTAAAAAGCAATAGAATTCATTTCCCGCAAGTCGCTCCAACATTTGATCCATGAAGGGCAAAGGAAAGTGGTCTTTACGAGTGGCGTCATTTAACTTTCGGTAGTCAATACACACCCTCCAACCGGTCACAACACGAGTGGGAATTAACTCGTTGTTTTCATTGGGCACAACGGTCATTCCTCCCTTTTTAGGGACACAATGGATTGGGCTCACCCATGGGCTATTGGATATAGGATAAATCATTCCCGCGTCAAGGAGTTTAAGGACCTCCTTTTTAATGACATCGTGAATTTTGGGATTCACCCTTCTTTGACTTTGAATTGCGGGTTTGTAGTCCTCCTCCATTAAAATCTTGTGAGTACAAAATTTTGGGTCAATACCCTTAACGTCGGATATTTTCCACGCAATTGCCCCTTTATGAGCCTTAAGAACTTTCAAGAGCTCGGTTTTTTCATCATTAGCAAGATCTTTTGCAATAATAACCGAAAACTTGTCATCACCTTCCAAGAATGCGTATTCAAGGTGAGAAGGAAGATCTTTCAATTCAAGGATAGGTGGTTCCTCGATTGAAGATTTTGGTTCAACACTCATAACTTCCATCGGCGAAAGAAATGGTGGAATAGAAGTATCATCACTAATCAACACCTCATCTTCATTGTCGATTTCATTTGAAGTGAGATCGCCTCCTTGGAATGGAGTGAGATTTGGTGTGGAATTAGCAAGAATCGGATCCAAAATAGTGGGATTGCCACTTGACGAGCTATCGGAAAAACCTAACACTTCTTGTGAAAACTCATCGCAAACCACATCAACGATGTCAATGTTATTGATGGTAGCGATTGCATAAACATGAGAAGGTTTCGAGTTTTGAGTAGCGTTTATAACAAGTTCCTCTTCGTTGAATCTCAAAGTGATAGTTCTCGCATGAACATCGATAAGCGATCTCGAAGTGTCTAAAAATGAACGACCTAAAATTAGAGGAACTTGAGGATCCGCGGGGATGTCAACTACTATAAAATCAACGGGATAGTAGAACTTCCCCACTTTCACGAAAACATCTTCGGCTACTCCACATGTCATAATTGTAGAATGATCGGCCATCTCGATGGACATGTTCGAAGGAATGAGAGCCGGAAGCGAAAGCGATTTCCAAATGGAAAATGGCACAAATTAATGCTCGTACCAAGATCGGCCAAGGCGAGGCATTCTTTCATATCTTGTATGTCACAAGGAATGAGAAACTTTCCGGGATCACCAACTTTTTCCGGTATGCGGTTAAGATAAACCGAAGAACAATTAGCAAGCTTTGAAAGATTTTCCTTATCGCTCATCATACTTTTAAAAGTGGAAGCGAAACGAGGCATATATAACAACGCGTCGGCTAAACTCATATAAAAATGCACTTGTTGAAACATTTTTATAAAAAGCTCGATTTGTTGTTTGTTATGTTCTTGCAACTTCTCTTTGTTTCGTCTCGAAGGGTAAGGTAAAGGTGGTGTGGGTTGGACATTAGGCAACGGCCTTGGAAACTCGGGTTCCACAATAGGTATTGGTTCAACCGTAGGTGTGGTATGAGCGGTACTTCGTGGGATTGTAATATGCTCCTTTTCGACCATCACCTCGGGTTCTTTCTCGATTTCCTTCTCCGTAGAAGTACTTGGACGAGAGATTGGTTCCTTGAAAGTTTTACCACTTCGTGTAGTAATAACCTTCATTTCTCCCTTCGGGTTTGCAATGGTATCACTAGGAAGACCACCCGAGGAAGAGGGTTTACACATGATTGCTTCAAACATCTTAGCCATTCGGTCCTCAAATTTTGATTGCCTAGCATCCGCTTTTAATAACTCTTGCTTAATCTCATGTTGTCCTAATTCCATTTTTTGTTGGTTTTGTTGAAGACGTTGGACATTTCCTTCCATTTTGTTTGCATGAGTTTTAAGTTCATTAGCAAGTTTATTTTTTAGCTCGTTTTTCAACTCGGATCTTAAGCTAATCATCTCACGTTGCATGTTATCAAATTTAGCATCATTTGCTTTTGCATAATCCAAAAATTCTCCTTGCAAATTTTTAGTGTGAGCATTTTGAAAACCTTGTGTAGTGTTTTGAAAATCACGGTTTTGGTTTTGATTAGAAATTTGTCCATTCCCACTTTAATAATTCCCTTTGTTGTAATTGTGTGTGTTGCCTTGGTAATTACCTTGGTTGTTGTTTCGATAATTGTTAACATTTTGGTTTGGTGGAGCTTGATTTTGGCGGGAACCTTGACCGTTTTGGTTGTAAGTTCCCGTTGCTACATAAGCACTCGAAGTGTTACCATCCGCGGCAATGCACTCGGAAAGATCATGAGCTCCTCCACAAGATAAACAACTCTTAGCAACCGCTTTAACCGAAGCGGAATTGGAAGCTTCTTGAGCCTTCTAATGGGACATAAGATTAGCAAATCTATCAAAAAACCGATTTTCCTCATTAGCTTCATCATGTAAGGCATTAATGCTACGAGACGATTGTGACGAAGATGACGAACCCATATTGGCAACACTCGGTGTGTTACGAGGGTTATAAACCTTAGATCTATTTTCAATGATTTGTAAAGCCTCATTTGTCGTCTTGCACAAAAAATTACCACCCGCGGCGGCATTCAAATAATCTCGTTCATGGTCATTAAGCCCATTATAAAAAGTATCCACTTGATGCAATTCCGTAAAATCATGGTGTGGACATTCATGTAACATTTCTTTAAAGCGTTCCCATGCCATTGAAAAACTTTCATTATTTCTTTGCACAAATCGTGAAATCTCATTTTTCAAATGTGTTGTTTTAGATGGTGGAAAAACTTGTTCACAAACTTAGAAACGAGATCGGCCCATGTCAAAATCGAATTTGGCGGTTCTTTCTCAAGCCAAATTTTTGTGGGTCCATCTAACGAGTATGGAAACAACATCATCTTAATGGCGTCATGTGGAACATCCTTAAACTTGCTAGTGGCGGTGAGACGGTTAAAATTCCTAATATGGTAATGCGGGTTGTCTTTCTCATGACCTCTAAACTTATTTGCTTGCAACATCGACATTAAACCCGTCTTAATCTCGAAATTCTCCGCAAGAATGGCGGGAATCACAATAGCCTCTCCAAAACCCTCGGTGGGTGCTTGTAGCAACTCCATCATAGTACGATTAGCCATGACGACTTCTTGTTCTACAATAGGTTCAACAATTGGAGGTTCTTCTACAATCAACGACTCTTGATTGGCTTGCTTTTGAAGTCGTTTACGAGCTCGTTTTGCTTGATTACGAGTGATCATAAACTTCACGAAGAATGGGAGGTGAGCAAAGAAGATTCTTTTTGGGTGTTTTGTGAATTTTCAATTTTTTTTGTGTTTTTGATGATATTTAATTTTTTTGGATTTTGGTGTATCTTCGTAGACAACAATCTACAAAATCTCTCCTCGAATCAAACTCTTGATTAAAGAAGCCTCAAAGGAATGAAAACGATCACGTGGAGTGAACGCCTTCGAATGACTTTAGAACTTTGGTGAAAACCAAATTGTTCAAGAGGGTTTAATCACAAAGAAACCAAGCAAATATACTATACGTAATAATACTTTGGGAGGCAAAACCCTCGATTAGCCTTCAATCTCAAAATACTCACAAGCAAGCGGGGAAACGAGGCGGCGCGAAGCACTTAAGAGCCTTTTTCCTTAGGGTATATTTTATAATACCCGCCTTATACCCACCTTATAGTTTGTATCTTTCAAAATCGAGCTTCACGAAAGTATTTATCTATTTTTGCCTTTTTCTTTTTGTTTGAGATTCGAATACAATACTTGAGTGATGAAATCCCAATTAAGGTTGTGTTTTCACACTTTTGGAGATATTGTGAATTTATTGTGATACTTAATACAATATAGTAATAATATTTGTACAAGAAAAACCAAGAAAACCGATAATACGTATTAGTAGAGTTCTACTAATACAAATACTATTTGGTTAATATTAAAAACAAAAATGCAAATTAATCACGACACACCTCCCCGGCAGCGGCGCCAAAGTGATTTTAGTAAATTACACCTCTTGTTTAGGAAAACAAAAGAGCGTAAATGAGCGGTAAGTATCGAGTGATGATTTAGGAAAATCAACACTAATGACCCTTAATGAAATGGAAGTTCGTTTCCCAAGAAGGTATATGTGTGTGACTAAGATGTTCAAGATTTGTGATTAATGATTGGTTTAGAAGGGGATGAGAAAAGAAAATGACGAAGACGTAAAAAAATAAAAATTAACAAAAAAAATCACTACTAGAAAGTTAAAACGTAGAATCTTAAAAACCACAAAAATAAAAATAAATTCTAAAAATTTCCAAAAATTCACCAAAAATCAAAAATAATAAACTAAGAGTTTACCAATGATCAAAACTTTTTCAAACCTTTTAAATAATTAAATATTCAATTTTTAAATGCTAATTAAAGCCCTAAAAATCAAATAAATTATCAGAAACCCCAAATAAAGATTTGTAAATTGGTAAACCTCTAAAATGACCTAAAAAGATTAAAAACTATTTTTAGAAATTTTAAAACTAATAAAAACTATTTAAAATGATTTAAAAACTTTTAAAACTTAAAATAATTATAAAAAATAATCTAAAAGAGATAAAATTACTTTAAAAGTTGCTAAATTCCTATTTTAATGTATTAAACCTAAGAAAAATGTAAAAAGTTGGAAAATGTGAAATTTTAAAAATAATAATAAAATAATATTAAAAATCCAAAAATTATAAATAATTCTAAAAACTTGCAAACTAGTTTATTTTAACCTAAATAATCAGAAAATCAAAGTGAAATTACCAGAATACCCCTATTGGGCCCTCAAATGGGCCAAAACCAAAAACAGTCAACCAAATTGGGCTTTTGGGCCCAAAAAGTCAAACTTGGCCCAATTGACTTGGAAAAGCCCTATCTGACTTAAAATTCAATTCTAAGAACAAAACTCTAAAGGCCCAAAAGCTGAAAATGAGCTTATCACAGCTTATTGAACACTCAGCTTATTCTTATTGGGCTTTTCAACCCATTAAGCCATAAGCTAATGCCATAAGCTCTAATTTGACACACAACCTTCTTTTGGGATGCTTATGAGATCTGTAAAAAGAACTTTTGAAAAAGCTCACTCAATAAGCCAGAAATAAGCAAAAAAAAATTTCACTAAAAGACAGAATAGTCGTTTTAGAGATTTAGGGCACCTCAGGACTTGATTCAACTTGCAAAAGCTTTCAAATGGACTCAATAAGAAAAATCAATCAACAAAAATCCAATAAGCACAACCAATAAGCCAGAATAAGCACAAATGAACTTATGTAAAAGTCAAAGGAGTTGGTTTTCTAGTCAAACCCTAAAGTCAACCACCCAAATGCTCCAGTATGAACAAATGGGTCAAAATATGAGCACCTATTACAAAAACAAAGTTGTTGCAGGTTGGAATAAGCTATTATAGCTTATTGATATGCTGACACCAGATTTACACTATCAGTGGCAACTAGCAGGGGAAAGGAGTTCCCACTGCTTTGACTATTTGACCAAGCTTATTTGAGAGTTCTGATTTGATTCAATTGGAAACAAAGGCACCCTTGTGATCAGTGAATCATAAGGAGTCAATAGCAACAAGAAAATCACAAATTGGCTCACACAATAAGCCACAATAAGCCAAACAGTCACCAGATATGCACCAGATATGGAAATAAGCAGTTAAGCACTTAATAAGCAGATTTAGCCACAATAAGCCAACCAAACTTAATAGGATGCATACACAAGCTATATAAACTAAGAATAAACAAAAAGCAACAAGAATCAAACACTGAATCAAAGTAAATAACAAGATCAAAGCACTAGAAGTTACTGATGAACAATGAACATATGCAGAAACAAGTTTGCTGATATACTTGACACTTGATCCAATTTCAAGCCTCAAATCCTTCTTCCCTGATGTGATTAACTATGATTTAGCACTTGTTATCCCTAGCCTAAGCTTAGATCTAGGTGTCCTCAAAATCCTAGCCAATTTTACCAAGTTTTAAAGATTTTATAGCCAAATAATGAATCTATGTGATCAAACCCACAAAACCTGCAAACAGATGAACAAATACACCTAACAAGCAGATACCAACACTTGCTTACACAAAACAAGCACTTAACAAACCACAATCCTAACTTATGCAGTAAACCCAAACACTCCTTAATCTACCACTTAACAAAGAAACTTGTGACTTTAACTAATAACCTACTGATTTTAATGATCAAAAACACTTAAACAATAGCAACTAACATAATCAAACACAAAAATCACCAGCACAAACACCAATACTCAAAATCAAAGCACCAAATTCAAAACAGCTATAAACATGAAATTTTTAGGGGAATCTTAACAAGGGATTATACCTGCCTTCCACAACATCCTAGGAAGGCCAGCAATGCTCCTTGGACCTTGTTCAACAACTAGAACAAGACCAAGGTACTTCAACAAAGATGATCAAAGCCTGCTGATGTTCAAAGCAGAACAAGGCTTTGATTATGATATGTCTTCAACACAAGCAACAAACAAACTCAACCAAAGGCTTAGAATCCTTCTCAGGCTTGGTGTCAACAAGCTTGAAAGAACTCAAGGCTTAAGGCTAAGGGTTAGTACACAAATATAAGGCAAATCAGAACCTAGGATTTCAAGGTATTCAAACCTTAAAAACCTAATGAAACAAGACGTGCCTTAACCACAAGATTAAGGAAGGCCTTAACAATCAAATGGAACTCAGAATTAGGCTACTCAAACACCAACTTTTAATCAAATCAAAAAGAGAATTCAATATTTTCAGAAATTCAAATTTTATTAAACTTAAAAAGGAATTACAAAGATTGATAGCCTAAAACTGGAACAAAGGGACTCTCACATGTTGAGGTCTCCTTTTATAGGCAAATGCCTGGCTAAACACTATTCACAAACCCTAGAAGTGAAATTCCCTAAATGCCCTAAGTCCTTCTAGACGTTTTCTTGGTGTGAGCTGTCCAAATGCATCCAAACCGTTTATAGTAGCTTTGATATGAAGCAAATGATGTGGGCTGTTGATCTTGACACGTGGCAAGCGTTGGTGAGGAAGTTGTCACATGATGGTGAAACGGTTTTGGTGGTGGGGTCTCTTGGTGAGTGGGAGTGAGTGTTTTAAGGTTGGGATGAGATTATAGGCATGTGAATCAAGTGTGGGAAAGGGTAATTTCATTTTACGCTTTGTTTTAATGAAGATAGTTATTGGGTTCTTGGGGTGAACAGTAGTAACTTTTGATCCGATTTTGGGGGATTGGTTTTGTTTGGTGCGTGTTTGTGTGTTTGAAAGTTTCAGTGCACACCATTAGTCCTTATACTTCCTTTATTTTTACATTTGTGTTCAAAAGTCCATCAGCGCCCATTTATACTTGTAACAACTTTCACATCTTGTCATTTTTTGCACAAAACTTTCCAAAAGGTGTATCAAGGGTTATTTTTGGAACTTTTGCATATTTGAAGGACTGATCTTGGACATTTTTGATCTTCAAAGGTCTTCAATGTATCTTTGGCTTGATGAGGGACCATAATTGACAATTTGGAATTGTTGAGGGACTAATCTTGCCATTTCTTCAAAGTTGAGGGACCTTTTGTGTAATTTTGACAAACTTAAGGGACCAAACTTGTAATTATCAATATACAAGGGTTTTAAGTGTCATTTATTCAATGAATGAGGATCAATCTTGTTTGTCTTCAAGTCTTCAAGGGTATTTGTTGAATTTTCCATGATTAGGGCCCGGTTCTTTGTACGGCTTTGTTTCTCGTGTCCGTTTTTCCTTGTAACTTGTGATCTTTTGTCTTTTTCATGATATCCATACCTAAAATACACAAGTAAACAAACACAAGCATATATATGGTATTTTATGACATTTTTATGCATTAAAAGCCCGAAAAGAACGATGAGATCATGTATAAATGCCATCTCATCATGAGTCTACCTCGAGTAGCTCATAATTTTGCCCCACCATTTGTCCCACCCTTCTACTTCTCATCTCTTTTCTTCAAACTCTTTGAGTTTTTGGCACGTGTTGAAGTGGCGTTGGTTTCTTTATCCAATGAAAACGAAGACCCCATCTTCGATCCTGGTATTTTACATCATCAAAGGACTTAGTCCTTAATACCGGTTGCTTTTGGGCATTGTTTATCATGTAAGCCCCACCAAAAATGTCCATACCAATATTTTCCCTAAAATGATCACAATTGAGGGGATCGAGTCGAGCTCATGACTCGGTAATAAAAAACAAGGTGCCTCGTTGGGGAGATCCCATGCTTATCATTGTATATATTATCGCTTTCTAATGTATTTAATGAGAGGGGATTTGTGCCCTTCCAACTCGTTGTCTCGTGGTTGCTTGTGAATGTGTTATCTAGATCATCATCATCGCCATGATTGAAGACTCTCGTGTTCGTTTACGTGAGCCTCGATCATTTGCTTGAAGAGTTTTTCACGAATCCATGACATATCCTTTATTGTTCTAACAATTATCTTTTAGCATAATTCATAAACGGCTTTAGATATATTGTTGATCACCCTTTTCATGCTAGATCCTAAGCATTCAACTATTCGTCTCTAGTATGGGGGTGCTCCACCTTTAGACTCGAAACATTGAGGACAATGTTTAATTTTAGTATGGGGGGTGAATAGATACTTTCCTTGCTACGCCCTCACGTTTTCCAACTTTCAACGTGTTGTTTTGTTTTGTTGCTAATAAGGCTAAAAATGGCCCAATTTTAAAAATTTTCTTAGTTTTCGTAAGTGTTTTTAAGACACGAATGTATATTTTTCAATGGGTAGAATAAGAGTTAATTTTTGACTTTATGGGCATTTGGAGCCCTTTACATTCCTTAACCCGCTTGAATCAAGTTTTGCTAGACTGTTATATAGGGAACTTTAAAACGCGAAAGTCTTAGCTCATATGGGTTAAGAACAAGAACTTTTCGCAAGTTCCTATAATTGATCCTAGAAAGTCACTTATCAAGGGAACTTTAAATGCATTCTCTAAACTTGAAAAAGTCTAAGAAAGTGCAAGATCCTATAGGTGACTTGAAAACCCAAAACTTCGATTTGATATAGTCTTAATGAAGATAATCCAAATTTGGCTTAATTTTGACTTGCATGGCTAAGTATTCACGAGTCTCTTTAATTAGATGTCTTTAAATAGTGAAGAACGAGAAGTGATAGAGTTAGACAAGTAATCATGCTAAACGTAGAACATGAAAATGCTCTTTCAAAAACTCATATGTTTTTAATTGTGGCTTTTTCTCCCATAAGATAAATGCATTAGGAATAAATTAATTGCAATAAGTAAAGTCATATGGTTTGAAAGGTTACTTAGCTTCTAGCCCAAGATCGTTTAAAAGTTGCTCGGGGTTGAATAGAGTTCATAGCCAAGGCATAACTTATTGAAGCGGGACGCGAAGATTGGTGAAGATGCAAAAAGGCCCTAACAAGGCATGAGGAGCTCTATTTTGTTGCTAAAGATCCAAGATGATGTGAAGAATCATTATTCTAAAATCAATATGAAGGATCGAGACACACGACGAAAAGCAATTACTCCCCTAAAGATTATGGAGAAAGTCTATCCAAAAAGACCCTTACAAGGTATGAGGATAAATATATCCAAGTCCTAAAAGGAGGCGGATCGTTGTATATCAAAATCCAAACTAAAGATTGACGAAAAATGATAAAGTCGTGGTCCAAGTATGAAGAATCTCTCAAAAACATCAAGGGAAGAAATTCCAAAATATGAAGAGAAGACCATAATTTCAAGAACGTCTTCCGAAGATTTGAAGTATGAAGTACATGCCAAATATCGGTCTAAGAAAGGTCTCAAATCGTGAAACGAGTTATGCCAAGATATGAACTTAAGGAGATACACGAGAATCCGTTTTAAAAGATTTTGTCCTTTAGCTAACTATCGATTAAATCATGCTACTTTATTTTCAGACTAATAAATGTTGGGAATTAATTTGATGAGACAAAACAAGAATAATAAAACAAGAAGGACTTATATGAAAATATCAATCTTTACAAGAATATGGAGTCCTTTCATACAACAAGGTGGACTTATTAGCAAAAGATAGAGGGACTTCTAATGTAATTAAAGTTTTCTTGAAAGAAAAGTCTTGTATTCTATTATATAAAAAATACACAGGCGTAGGTTTTTATCATCCCATTATTCATAATGTAGTCATAAAGCAAAAGTCGTGTATTCTAGACGTGTATGATCTTGTAAACACGTCTAGGTTAGTTGGTTTGAGTGTTAACGTTTAATGAGAAGTAAACATTGAAAAGAAACACCTTGTCTATGTATCGTGTTCTATTCCGCTATGTTAATCATATGAACATGATGCATTCCTAGTAGCTTAAAGATCCCTGAATAATGGTTTCCACAATTGGTATCAGAGCGGGTGGCTTTCGATGCTAGGATCAACAAGGTGTTTGAGTCGAAGAATGGTGAAAAAGATGAAAAACCCGTCTAGTGTTTTATGGTCGAATCTCACTGTGCAGTCATTTTTAAACAGCGATATCTCCTTCGTTAACCGTTGGATCGTCGTGAAACTTTAGCTGAGTGTTCTCATTATATGTGTCTATGATCTCACCTGAGGGATCTTCGATTTGAGATCTAAATAAAAAGTTATACGTAGTCGAAGTTGGCTGCTGGTTAAGGTATAAATTTTCTGTTTTTGTTTTTTTATTGAATAAGATTTAGGGTTTCATCCCTTAAACCCTAGATCGACATAAAAAGCAGAAAATTATGGGATTTGTGGCTGTCATGAAGCATGATGTTACAAGGTTTGAACTAAGGTCGATTTTCGAAACCCTAAGTTAGGGTTTCGGTGTTTAAAATTATAAACCCTAGAATCAGTTCTTGATAGATGAGATGTGTTCCTGCTGGTACTTATGGCTGCGTTTGATCAAGAAGCAGGATCTTATTTGTGATGTTGTTTAACTAGCTTTGGTAAGTTGGTTCACGGATCAACGATGAACCCTAGTAGAACTTCTAATACTTGTTGTCAAAATTAATGCTGCTGGAATGACTTTCTGTTTGTTGTGTGATGTTTAGGGTTTGTTAAAACCCTAGAAATCGCATAGTGTTTACATTGTTTGTAGCAGAAGACATATGAAAGATTTTCGTTTTTAGGGTTTGCATAAACCCTAGATCTATCTTATTAAAAAATAGCAGCAGCATGGTAAGAGCAGATGTGATGTGGGAAAAGAAGTGATCTACGTTGGTTGTGTTTGTTATGGTGATCGACTTATGGGCAGCAGGTATATGTTTTAAAAGGAGTAGGGTCGATCAAGGGATGTCATGTGATAATATACTGCTAGTAATTTTATCGTTCAAGATATCAAGCTCTGGTCACATTGTTATAATTAACGTAGGTGTTTATGGTTATCCCTAGATACAAAACTTCGCGTGGTGGGTCACACAGAAGAAAAGAAAAGGACGTGAGATTGGATGAAAGGGTACTTTTGTATTCATCGTGTATATTGCTCACGCGTGCTTATATTGTTAAAAAGAAAGAAAAGAGCAAGTATGGGACGAATGAAAGTGTGTAATGATGATGGTAAAATAATTCATCCAATACACAACAAAGTACGAGGTATAGAAACAAGATATATTGACAATGATTGCTTATCACGTGATATATTGCAAAAGGAAAGGAATGGTCCTTCAAGTGTGTCCACAGTTCAAGTAGAATTGAAAAAGCAACCAAGGGATAAAATACGCAAGAGATTTTGTGCAAAGAAAAAGAATGAAGTGGTATACAGTGAGGTAATTGTTGATAAAGTTGGGTGTCAGTGTCTGATCGAGTCGCTGACAAGAACAAATTATGCACTGACAACGTCGACGGTGACAAGTATAAATTTACACGCTGACAGCGTGTTGTCCGATATATGGTTTTCAAACGCTGACACGTATTGTCCGATATAGGACAGTACATACTGATGATATATTGGATGATAAAGGATCTCGGACAGAACTGACTGTTAAAATTTAATGGCTCGTTTTTGAATATTGTGTTTGATACAATAAAGTGTTTTATTTGATTATGTGACAAGGCTAACCATGCGGTTACGTACCGACTTGGATTAGAAGCAGAAACGCCGACAGAGGCAGCAGTTGCATAAAAGAAGAGGATGATATTGTACTTAGATGATTTTCATTGAAAATTGGAGGTTTCGATGAAGACAATTTATTATTGCTTCTTTGGTGTTGGAGTTGTTTTTCGCAGGTTTGTATTTTATCATATCTCAAAAGACTCTCCTCTCTTTTGAGATAACTTGCTTGTTCTTTTATTGGTTGGTGACGAAGACTTGTCTGAATCTAACAATTAGGTGACATTGCTATCACTTGAAGGAGTTACATTATCGTGCTCAGTGTCTCACAAAGGATGAGGATTTTGACAAGAGATCAAGGTCTGCTTATACTTTAATGTTTTCATATAAGTTCGACGTCATATGGATAGTGCAAGATATAAGGTACAAGCTTGGGAGATTACACTTCTTTAACAAATATGTTATATTCGTTTTCCTTCATTCTTAATCTACAACTAGAGTCTACATGGTTCGTGATTCATTTACATGCACCACTCAAGGGGAAGCGTTTATTAGTTTTTTATCTTTAGAAGACCCCTATTGGATGAGACAAAAAGGGGAAGAAGATTCAAAGATCAAGGTATGCAACTTATTATTATGTGGTGATATGTCTTTACAAGAAATCTTACTTTAAGGGGAAGCTTGTTTCATTCGTGAAAGATCAAGATTTGAAGATTGGTTTTGTCATCATCAAATAGGGGAAGATTGTTGGGAATTAATTTGATGAGACAAAACAAGAATAATGAAACAAGAAGGACTTATATGCAAATATCAAGCTTTACAAGAATATGGAGTCCTTTCATACAACAAGGAGGACTTATTAGCAAAAGAGAGAGGGACTTCTAATGTAATTAAAGTTTTCTTGTAAGAAAAGTCTTGTATTCTATTATATAAAGAATACACAGGCGTAGGTTTTTATCATCCCATTATTCACAATGTAGTCATAAAGCAAAATTCGTGTGTTCTAGACATGTATGATCTTGTAAACATGTCTAGGTTAGTGGTTTGAGTGTTAACGTTTAATGAGAAGTAAACATTGAAAAGAAACACCTTGTCTATGTATCGTGTTCTATTCCGCTATGTTAATCATATGAACATGATGTAAAACCTCTGATTTTACCTTATTGACTTTGTCAACTATTGTACTATTCATTTTTGGAATTTATGTAATTTCACTTTTATATGACTTATTAATTATCATATACCTTTTGTCATACTACCTTTCATATTTATTTTACATTTATATGAACCTTTAGTCATTTACTGACTACTCTGGCAACTGACTGGCCACTTGATTAAATAATAAACTCATCACCTCAGTACATATTTTGAGATAAACTGTAACCTTACTTAATTTATTTATTAAGTACTTAGATTATTTTTATATGTACATATTTACATATATTACCTAAAAGGAATAAATACCTAAACACTTTAAAAACAATGTACATTATTTTACATTGTCACTTATTTACTTTATTTAAGTAAAATAATTTTAGTGATGTATTTAATATACACTTTCACTAAATTACCTAAAAGCTTCAACAAAATACCTACAACTCAACAAATACCTACAATAATACACAAGGACTATTATTATCATACAACACTTGGCAAAATTTATCAAAAACCCTTTTCCCATGCATATCTAAAACTTGTATATGTATGCATGCATACACTACCATCATTTGATTAACTAGCTTATAAGTAATCTAGTGTAATCATACCACTCCACTAACACCCTATACTAATGCATGCATAACCATACTTCACTTACATCATTACTTACACAATTACATGCATAAGCATACTTTTCTTACATAACCCACTTACACACTCAAACCCTCATGCATCTTACTATGCCATGTAATTTTTTGTCCCCCTTTGACTTTGTGAAACCCACGGTTACAAACCAAAAAGGGAAGAAAAGAAGTTTGCTAGTTTTTGAGCATGTGTGTATTAACAAGTGTATCCATCAAAGATTATGTGTATCTTGGTGAGATACTAAGTACCAAGTACTAGGATTCACCTTGATTCACCCTCTCTCCTTGTTATTAGCCGAAACACACACTCAACACACAACACAAAACATTTTCAAATCTCACTTCACTCTCTCACTCCAAAACCTACGGCTAAACTCACTCTCCACCATTTTCAAACCTTCAAACTTATTTCCTACACTTGGATCATGTCTCATACTATCTAAAGGTTAATCCTAAGCTCATCCTACAAGAAACCTTGATCCTTGAAGCAAGAACAAGAACCCTAGAAGCCTAGTGAAGCCCACGGCTTGTTTTTGGTCTCCAAGACCTCCATTGTTGAAAGCTTGTCACTTGTTTCTACTCATCCTCATATCACTCCTAAACCTATCTAAACAAGTAAGTCCAAGTTAAAACCTATCTTTCTAATACATTACTTTCATACATATTAATGTGTACATGGTTATTCTTGGTAAAGTTAACATTTAAACAAATGATGAAACCCTAAAAACCTAAGGTGACTCACAGTTTGATTTTTGATATAACATAAAATGATGTAAAAACTTGTCAACCATGAAGAACACATCACCATGATCTTGTTAAACTTGAAAAACCATGAAAACCTAACCATGCATGAATTTTGGACGTGAGTTATAAGCTCATAATATTATTTTAGGTAATCTTGTAATGTTTAGATATAACTAGAAACATTAGATTTATGTTTTTAGGTGCCCTAAAATGTTAAGATCACTATTATGCCTCATAAGATTATTTTTAAGCTCACTATAATAAGTTGCCTAGATAAATAATCATTTTCACTAAATAAATGTTTTTATAAAACTTTTAGTGTTAAAAATATAATTTTTCATGTTGAAAGTATAGATCTATAATTGTTTTGGATTAAAATAATAAAACTAAGAAGTTTTGGATTTAAATAATAGATCTACTAAATTTTGGATTAAATATAACAAGTATAAACTTTCGGGTTGGATTTATAAATTTATAAAGTAAAATGGATCTAAATAAACAAGTGTAGAAACTTATATTTCAAAAACATAAACTTTTGGACCACTTATAAATATTGCCGAGAGTTTAGGGGTGTGTTTTGAACATATCCGAAACTTAAAGGTGTTAAAAAGGACTAAAAAGGGATTAATATAATGTTAGGGTAAGTTGTGTAAACTTTAGAAAACCTAGGGATCATTTTGGACTCTAGCCGAGACTTAATATAAACCTTCGGGATCAAATATGCCAAGATAGCAAACTTAATTAAGCCCTAAGTAACCCTAGGGACTATTCCTGCCACTTGTCGAAACATATACAAGCCCTAGGGGGCAATAGTGTAACTTTTATTAAACTTAATTATTAACCGAAAGCTAGAGGACTAAAATTTCCAAGTTGTGAAACTTTAATAAGCCCTAAAATGAGCCGTATACTTTAGGGACTATTTTTGCCATTTATTGAAACTTAAAGAAACCCTAGTTACACGTGTAATTAGGGAGGGACCAAAACTGTAATTATTAAAAGATTTAGAAACCCTAGGGGTATAAAAGTAATTTAAGCGCGGGTATTTATTTAACTAAAAGGACTAAAACGTATTTTATACAAAGTATTACGAACCTTAAAATCCTATATATTTAAACCGTTATTTAAAACGTAAAACTTAAATAAACGTAACAATTGTTATTTTTCCAAACTTATAATTTAATAATTATAAACTTTACGTAAACATGGATTTTAAATAAAATATTATACGTTTATAAACCTTATTTATATATTAAATATAAATTAAAAACAATTAACTTATAAAATAAATATATTAATTATATTTATTTCCTATCACTTTAAATGTATATAAAACTATCCTATATAATTATTTAAAGTGTTTTATAAACAACGTAAGTACAAAATAAATTAAATGAATTAATTAATTAAACCTTATTATTTATACTATTAGAACTTGTACAACGATGAACAAAATACAAATATTGTAATAAAATGCTTAAAACTAGTTTAAGCATGTACAGATTTATTCTGGAACTTTTATGCATTATGTTATGCATTTACTGAGACCTTATAATTATTTAGGTCGTTGATTGTATCGTGAGCATCCTTATCAGATTTATCCACTGACTTAATGCTGTACTACTGAGGTGAGTTCATGGCCCCACTTTATATATTGACAAACTTTTTAACCTTTTTATGGGAAAGAATACATGCAACATATTTTATTTTATGGACATGGATCGAACTGTGAAACTTTTGATTACATTGCCTATTGTAGATGAACCCGCATGACCCGTGCATCCGAAACTGTTAGAATTATTAAATTACCTGAATGTTATAAATAGATCTATTTGGGATTGACCGTCCCCATCTGGGTGAGTCATGCTTACTGTGCCTAGGCTAGGACAACAGATGTTTCACATGTCAGCACTTATTTTTGTTATGGGTGCCTTGCTAATGATAAGGCGAAGGGTCCTTACTTGTTAAGGACTTAACTGTCAAGTTTCAGTTTCGGGCAATATGGGAATGTAATTACTTTTAAGTATTGATGCTTTGTGCATTACTACTTCAGCGAATATTTAATGTCCAAACTTATTTTAATTAAACCTGTGAATTCACCAACTTTATGTTGACTCTCTAAGCATGTTTTCTCATGAAACTGAAGCAGGTATTGGTGTGCATGGAGTCAAGCATCATGATAGGCTACATTTATAGAGCACATCTAGGGTTCTATAAATTGGGAATAATTCAAACTTGCGAACAATGTTAAAGACTATTTTAATACTATTTGCACTTTCAATCATGCAATAAATGTAAGGATAATTGATAGGTGTGTAAACACCCATCCTTTCGACCACTTAATTACAATAATAACCGAGGCAAAACGTGTATTTTATGTCTTTTATGTCGGAATTATGCGTGGTTTGTGTTTTTGTTGTGATTTAGGACGAAAAGGTGAAAAGTGGAGAAAACACGGGCATTCACGGGCATTCACAGCTTTTATTGAAGAAAAAGATGAAAGACGGAGTCGAGAAGTCAAGAGTGCAAAAAGAACGGAAGTCCAAGACCAATTCTGAAGATTTATCGAAGAAAAAGTCAAAAGACGGAAGTTTACTAAAAGCCGAGGAACTCAAGTCTATTTTATTGAAGAATTAAAAGACGAGTTCAAAAGAAATCCCGAGCCACAAGTCATTAGAGTCCAAGTTTAAAGAAGATTAGAAGAAAAGGACTAATGGTGCAATTAATGAGGATTAAAAGCTTAGGGACCTAATGACGCAATTAAGAAGAAAGGAAGGAGGGGAGGAAGCTTCCTAATCCTCCCCTATATATAGATTAGGCTAGTTAATTATTTTCTTTGTTGGGTGGTTTGACAAACCATTTCTTCCATTTTCATTTATGCACATTTACTTTCTTGTCCAATTTACATTAATTGTCTTGCACCTTAATTACCATTTAATTCCAAGTAAGTTTCCATTTAATCCTTGTCAATCTTTATTTTATCTTGTTAATCTCCTATCTACCTTTCTTAATCTTTGATTTTTATGTTTATGTTTGTGTTCATGTTCATGTTCTTATTTTGATCAAGTGGGTTTTTGATTATTGTGGTTAAATTTGTTTGTATTGTTGATTTAAATTGTTAGTTTATGATTATTGAATGTTTTGCTATTAGTTTAGTTTAATCGTTGTGTGATTTTGGTTAAATTTGTGTTTAGATTCTTGTTAATGTGTTCCCTTGTTCTTCGGGGGTGTTTGTTTCTGTGTCTGAGATTCCCAGGAAGTTCCGGATCAAGATAAGAAAGGCTTTCTTTCGGAACTTTCAAAGTTCCGAACCAGTGGGCTTTATCCGGAACATTCAAAGTTCTGACTCAAGGGGCTTCATCCGGAAGAGTTCCGACTCAAGGGGGCTTCATCCGGAACATTCAAAGTTCCGAATCAAGGGCAACTTCCGGATCAAACTTGTTCATTCGGAACATTAAAAGTTCCGAGTCAAGGAAGCTTCATTCGGAAGAAGTTCCGGATCAAGAAGTTCCGGATCAAGAAGTTCCGGATCAAGGAGTTCCGAGTCAAGGAAGCTTCATTCGGAAGAAGTTCCGGATCAAGGAGTTCCGAGTCAAGGAAGCTTCATTCGGAAGAAGTTCCGGATCAAGGAGTTCCGAGTCAAGGATTTCTTTCAGGTTCCTTTTTTTTGGTATTAGTTTTTAATTTTTAATTTTCAAGCTTTATTTTTCCCGCCTTTTATTTTAATTGCACTTTTAGATTACTTGTCTTCGCTTTATTTTATCATTGCCTTAGTTTAAGTTTTAGTTGCATTTTAAGATTGCCTTAGATAGATTTAAATTTGCGTCATTTACTTTTAGTACCCTTTAATTTCAGTCACGCTTTTAAATACTTGCCCTTTATTTTTAATTAGACTTAGATTTACTTTAATTGCACTATTACTTTAAAGTTTCGCATTTTTATTTTAAAAACAACCAAAATATTCTTTTTCACCAAAAACAATAGAGTCATACTTTAAGCCGGAAATGAATTCGAAGAGATACCGAGAATAACAATTGAACCTAGAAAAATCTCTTTATTAAAATGGCGCCCAAATATTCTTTTATCTGTTGCTCTATATTCTGTCTGCTGTTGATCCACCTACGTGACACCCAAATATTATTTCCGCTGCGTTTGACTCCATTTGGGGGTGTCACACATGATGCATTCCTAGTAGCTTAAAGATCCATGAATAATGGTTTCCACAATAAATACTCAAATAAGTCAATATGAATCACTTGTGATCCATGACAAATAGTTAAAAAAAATTCTAGAAATCTTTTCTTTTCTTAATAACTAGGATTTCGAGGAGAAAAAGTATTACACAATTTGGACGTATGAGTAGTGTTAGCATTGTGACTTGTACCAACAATGATCTCGTTTTTTCACTTAGCATGGAATGTATGACAATCAAGGATGACGAACTTTACTCTATGAGACATTCACTTGTTTCTATTCATTGACCCTAAAAGTCACTTTCGTGATGAAAATCATATATTATGTCTTTAACATATCTTCGTAGTATTGTAGCAAGTTTTACTTTTCAATAAAGGTTAATAAAATTGAATTTTGGAAATGCTTAAATACTTTATTCTAGCATTGCTTAAGGGCACGGCAATGGTTTAGTATGGGGGAGTGATGAGATGGATTTTATACATGATCTCATCATTCTTTTCGGGCTTTAAATGCATAAAATGTCATAAATATACCATATATATGCTTGTGTTTGTTTACTTGTGTATTTTAGGTACGGATATCGTGAAAAAGACAAAAGATCACAAGAAACAAGGAAAAACGAACACGAGAAACGAAGCCGTACAATGAATCGGGCCCTAGTTATGGATTTCTCAAAGAAAAACCCTTGAAGACTTGAAGATGTACAAGAATGATCCCTCATTTATGAAGAAATGACACTTAATACCCTTGTATATTCATAATTACAAGTTTGGTCCCTTAAGTTTATCAAAATTACAAAAAGGTCCCTCAACTTTGAAGATTTGGCAAGTTTAGTCCCTCGATAATTCTAAATTGTCAACAATGGTCCTCCTCAAAGTCAAACTTACAAAGAAGACCTTCAAGATGAAGAATATTACACGTCTAGTCCTTTTTAAATGAATAAACGATCAAAAGGACTAATGTTGTAATTATACCAAAGTTATATAAGCCCTAAAACCCTTTTTGACAACTATTTGTGGCCAATGTATGATAACTGAAAGTTAAATAACAAAGGGAGTCATTTATTTAGGCTGAAAAACTTCTTATACATATTTCACCAAAGTACAAGGGGCAAAGTTGTGCACTGAAACATTTAAACCCACAAACACGCGCAAAACACCTTTTCTCCCCTAATTTCGGATCAAAATTACTACTATTCACCCTTCTTCACCCCCAGAGTTTACCCCATCTAAACCAAAGAGTAAAACCCAATTTTCACTTCCCACGTGTGATTCACCATCACACGCACCCATCCCACGCTTAACATCTTACTACCCATCACCCATGGACCCCACCCAAGCCTCCCCTGCACCAATCATGTAACGACTTACTCCCCAAGTTATCCTACGTGTCCAAATCAAAGGCTCACATCAACTGCTTGCTGCCTACGTCCAAGATAAAGGGTTTAGATCATTTGGGACAGCTCACAACATCAAATTCGTCTAGAAGACTCAAGGGCAATTCTGAGATTTCATAGCTTAGGGTTTCATGTATTTCTCATTCTAGAATCGTTTATCCTAGTCTATAAAAGGAGACCTAACATGTGGTGATCCCTTTGTTCCAGATTTTAGCTAAAATCCTTGTAATTCCTTTTTATAAATATAAAGTTGGTTGATACAGTGAATTTGGATGGGGTTCAAGATTAGTTCTCGGAATCTTCTCGAATTGATCACGGTTCAAAGTGGAATAGTTTGTTCTTGGTTACTAAAAGGGTGTTGGTTTGTTTATCTATTTTAAACTAATAGAAAATAAATGTAAATGGCGTTGAGAAAAATTAAAAGCTTTAAAGATTAAACTAAAACAACGAGTTAAAAGTAGATGATTGAAAACTTAAAGACTATATTAGAACAATACTTGAAAACTTAATGAAACTAACACTTGGAAACTTTGTAAAAACAAGAACCTAAAACCATCGAATGTTGCCAAATTGAACTCCAATCGGAATATCAAAAACTTCCCTAGTCGGAATGATGCAATCGGAATATGGAAAAGGAAGCTGATCGGAATGTGGTAAAATCGCCCAATCGGAATACTTGAAGATAAATCAAATCGGAATGTTAAAAACCAAACCAATCGGAATGTTACAAAATCAAACCAATCGGAATGTTACAAAACTAATCCAATCGGAATAATGGAAATAAGCCCACAATCGGAATAACCCAAAATCACCATAATCGGAATGTGTCAAAACCCTTTTCCGATCTGACGATCGGAATAAAGGGGGGGTGCTAATCGAAATATACCAATCGGAAAAGGGTTTTACCCTTTCCGATTTGTATTGATTCGAAAAATAATCCAAGGCAATAAGCTAATATAATAAACTAATCACCAAAACTAGCACGAATATAAAGTGAAAAGGACTAAATAAGCACTAATAACAACTTATCCAAACTTAAAATAATCAATCTTATAAATCAAACAATAAAAAGATGAACTTTTTAAGAAAACTTTTAAAAAGTAAATAAGCTAAACTTACAAATAAGCCAATAAGCACAAAGATCTTAAAGCTTATTCGTATAAAAACTTAAATAAACATAAAAAGATTAACTTTTTAAGCACGAAAACATTGATGAACAACACGGATCATAGGTAATTCGTACCAAAAGTGAACCAAAATCAAAGAAAGGTAGAAAGAGATTAAAGATTTAAAGCTTAAACTTAAACATTATTAATGAAATCAACAATACAAAAGGTTTAATCTTGAAAGATTAAAAGAAAGAAAGATGAAAACTTAGTGAGAGAAAGTTGAGAACTTTCTCTCTCTAAAACTAGAAAGGAAAATGAAAAGTGAAACTAAAACTAAAAAACTAACTAGCTCTAAAATTGTGAAGAGAAGTCCTATTTATAGGCGTTTGCTTGTGGGCTTGTGAATGGGCTTTGTTTCTTCTTTCTTCTTTAGTCTTTTCGTTTCTTTAATT
Organism: Glebionis coronaria; assembly: GCA_025667525.1. Classification (NCBI taxonomy): domain Eukaryota; kingdom Viridiplantae; phylum Streptophyta; class Magnoliopsida; order Asterales; family Asteraceae; genus Glebionis; species Glebionis coronaria. The sequence continues at coordinate 424,695,122 of CM046875.1, forward strand.
AAACGTTTCCGACTTTGGATTTTGAGAAGTGTCGGTGAATAATTCCAACTCGTCTTATAATCTTTTGTTTAATAGACTCGAGTTCTTCGACCTATAAGAATCTTCCATCTTTGGCCTTTTTCTTCGATAAATCTTCAAATAGGCGCAATGACTTCAAATCTTTTGCATCTCTTGGACAATAGACTTCGTCTAGAGTCTTTTTCTTCGATAAAACCCGTGCAATCCATGTTTTCTTCAATATTCATCCGGTTGACTCTGAAAACATAATAAACACAAAAACCACGCATAATTCCAAACAAATGATATTAAATACGTGTTTTGGTCTCGTTTTAGCCAGAAATAAGTTGTAAAAGGATGGGTGTTTTCACACCTATCATTGGTATTTTCTAAAAAAATTGTAATTCCTTTTTTCTTTTTATGAAAGTTGTATTTTGATTAGCTAAGATCTGAGTTTCATTTATCTTTTTGCCTGAGTTTTTGAGGAAGGTTTTATGTTATTAAAACCTTGTTTTCAAAAAATCAGTGATTGTGTAATCCTTTGTGTTTGTTGATTCTTAGTAGGTACAAGGAAGCTTGTGGTTGTTCTTGCTACCACATAAGCTGTAAACATCCCAAGGTGTGGATTGTACATCTTGGAGGTTTGATTTTCAAATCCATTTTACTTTTATGTCAAAATATTTGATGAATATGTGATTTATGGATTTGATGGGGTAACTGCTTGTGCTTTGGTTTAAAACTGCTTAATAGGGTATATTATATCTAACCACACCTAGATCTTGTTGATTAATAGGTTCTAAAATAAGATTTGTGTGCAAAAGGTTGGATTAAGGGTTGTGTGTTTCTGTTGGTTCATAGGCCTTAGGGCCTTTGAGCTTGCTTCTTTTATGTTTGTAAGTGTTTGTTTGCTGATATAGAAGGTGTTTTAGGTGTTGGTTTAATCTAAAACAAAGTAGAACTAAAAAACGTAGGTTGCTAGATTTTGTACACAAAATTCAGTCAAATACATCAGATAGATTTGTATGCTTGTTTGATTGTTTTGATGTCTAAAATTTGGCATGCTAGTAGTTTTGTTGGTTGTTTAACTCTACAATATCTGGTTTCAAAGTCTGGTAGCTTATTGTGAGTTTTATAGCTTATTGAAATTCAGCTTTTGGTCAAGTATATCAGCAATTGTTCTTGGTCTACATGCTATTTGATTTGATCTGTTGAGTGCCTTCTTGTGTTTGGATTTGTGATTTTTGTGTTGCTGTTGAATCCCACTAAGCCAAAGCTTATTGGGGTGCCTTTGTTTCCAAAAATCATCCACAAACAAGGCTTGACATCAAGCCAAAACAAGTCTGCATAATCAGCTGTGGGAACTCCTTTCCCACTGCTAGTGTTAATCTTGGTTCAGCTTATCAATAAGCTATTCTAGCTTATTAAAACGTGCAACAACTTTAATTTGGTAATCAGTCTTCCTCATTTGACCCATTTGATCATTCTGGAGCTTTTGGGCTGTTGACTTTAGGGTTTGACTAGAAAACCAACTTATTTGACTTTTTCATAAGTGCTTATTGACTTATTCAGATTATTTGGCTTTTCTTATCAGATTTTTCTTGATTTATTTGTCTTAATTAAGTCATTTAGAGTCTTTTGCAAGTTGAATCAAGTTCTGAGGTGGTCTAAAACTCTAAGTCGACTATTTTGTCGTTTAGTGAATTGTACTTGGCTTATTTCTAACTTATTGGTTGAGCTTTTTCAAAATTTCTTTTTACAGATCTCTTAAGTATCCCAAAATAAGGTTGTGTGTCAAATTAGAGCTTATGGCATTGGCTTAAAGCTTAATGGGCCAAAAAGCCCATTAAGAATAAGTTGTTGTACATTTAAGCTGTGATAAGCTCATATTCAGCTTTTGGTCCTTCAGAGTTTTGTGTTTAGAATTAAATTTGAGTCAGACTGGGGATTTTCAGCTTATTTGGTTGAGTTTGATCTTATTGGGCCAAAAAGCCCATTTATTTGGACTGTTTTTTGTTTTTAGCCCATTTAGGGGCCCAATAGGGGTATTTTGGTAATTTCACTTTCATTTTCTGTTTATTTAGGTTAAAATAAACTAGTTTGCAAGTTATTAGAAATTTTTATAATTTTTGGATTTTTAATATTAGTTTAATATTATTTTATTATTAAAATTTGTTTTAGAGTAAAAATAGTAATTTTGCAACTTTTACATTTTTCATGGGTCAAATACATTAAGTTAGGATTTTTAAAACTCTTAGATTATTTTTCTCATCATTTTATTAATTTTTAGAATTATTTTAATATTTTAATAGTTTTCTATCATTTAAAAATAGTTTTCATTAGTTTTAAATTTTATAAAAATAGTTTTTAGTCTTATTATATAATTTTAGAGTTTTACAAATTGAAAAATCCTAATTTAGGATTTTTATTAATTATTTGGATTTTAAGGCTTTAATTAGCATTTAAAAATTAATATTTAATTAATTAAAACGTTTGAAAAAGTTTTGATCATTTATAAACTCTTAGTTTATATTTAGCTATTTTTGGTAGTTTTTTGGGAATTTTTAGAATTAATTTTTATTTTGTCACTTTTTACGGTTTTACATTTCGTCGTCGTAGTGTAAATTTAACGTATCCGTCATTTCCATTTCCCTTCTTTTTTCTTTCTTCTATATTAATTCAAATTATTACGAATTATTCAACCACAAATACCTCCTTGGGAAACGAACTTATTTGGATCATTAGTGCTTGATTTTAATTAATCGACACTTAATATTTACCGCATTTACGCCTTTTTCCTAAAAGATGGTATTTTTCCTACAACCACAAACATACATCATAACTTTAATCAAAATCTCAGCTTCATCTTCTCCTTTCCATAACTTATCAGATATTCATATCATCACATACTCCTATCTTCTCATCTTCATCTCTACCATAATACATCTTTCTCATCATCTTAATCCATCTTCATATCAATGTCTCTTTTCTACCACATAAACACATCTACCGATCTCATTTAATCTTCATATCAACACATAAAAAAATATCATAAGCCATTTTCATCTTATTTCTCACAAATAAACAAATAGATCCGTCATCTCCACAACTAGTTTTGCGGTTTTTAGATTTGGAAAATATACCATACACACCACAAACCCGCCTCTAAATTCTATACCCATCACAACTCAATAAAAAACAGAAAAACCCATAACCATCACTAGATCTGGTGATGGATTCGTATTACGTTTGTGTTTATAGCTTTTATGTTTTGACCAGTACCATCTATAAAGATTATATCCGGCTTTGTTTTGTTAATGGTTTGGATTCTATAAATACAAATTGAAGATAATGATTTGTTTGAGTTGGATCTTTGTTGGGTTTGAAAAAAATGAACCGTATTTTATTTTTGGTGACTAAAATCTCACAATGGAACCGAAGAGCCAAGGGCCTTAACAAACCAAACAAAACCGAAGAGCCAATGGCCGAAACGCAACCCCTACGATCCATAACAAAGGCTAATCAAGAACCTCAGCGAAACAAAACAAGCAATCCCCACCACAGCGAGCAAACTGAATCGGATGGGATATGCAGATTTGTTGACGTAGAAACGAGTTTCACGAGCGAAACCCTCAATCCGACCCAACTAGAAATAAAATAAAAGTATAGAAAGCGTACCCATCATAAAAGAAATGAACCAATTGAATGAATATGTTAAATTATTATTATTATTATTATTATTAATGAATTTACTATTTTTATGAAATAAAATAATTTATGATTGTTATTATTATTATTATTATTATTATTATTATTTTTTTTTTTTATTATTATTATTTTTTTTATTATCAACCATCACTTTATTAGAACAAAAAGGGATTTACAATAAATTAGTGGGAAGCCGAGATACTATCTGGGCCCCCACTCCTTTAGCTATAGCAAAACCGATCCTGTTAAAGATATGAATAGCAGCACGAGCCCCTATATCTTGAGTCATGGAGAACTTCCGGATCCGCTTGAGCAAGGTAGTCGCATCTTCCTCTAATTATTATTATTATTATTATTATTATTATTATTATTATTATTATTATTATTATTATTATTTATAACATCAGGGTATTTTAGTCATTTTATATAGATTTTATAGTCAAATGTTTGTCAACTAACGTTTGGGACGAAAAGTGTTACGGGTCAAGCAAAATAAGACTAGATCCGTTACTTTTTAAACTTTTAAACCAAAACCGTTATACCTGGCAAACCATTAGGACCAAAAATATACTTAACTCTTTAAACTATTCACCTATAGAGTCACGATCCTATGAAAAGAGAATGGTTTTTGAAAAGTCGAAAAAAACAATTATATCCGTCAGATCTCTTAAACATAAAACCCACGGTCAAATCACATTCTTCCCTTTTCAAGTTGATTAGGGTAGTTTAATCATTTTACCGATTTTTTAGTTCCACCATCGGATTTTAAATTGGTATAACTTCCAAAAGTTGGCATAACTTTCAAAAATTGGCATAACTTTCAAACGAGAAATTTTTACGATAAAATAATTTCACTATTATTTTTAAAATTTAATTCTCTTTAATTTAGTATGCATTTTGTTATATAAATCGAAACTTTTTTTCAACCTTTTAAGTATGTATGAATTTGCTTGAACTTTTTGGTATTTTCGAGTTTGACTTTGTCTAGCTTTAAGACCGAATTATGCAAAAGTTAAAACACAAAATATGTAGCATTTTAACCATTCTTTACCCATAGTTTTATACAGCTTAAAACTGACGTGATATGATTCAGATACCGTACATTAACAATGACACTTTAGTCATACTTTTGGCACACTTGTTGCACACAATGTGTTTGATGAAATGCCTAATTTAAAGTTTTAGTGGTAAAATAGAGTTAAATGCACATATTTATGTACTACAACACACGATTAATCATTCTATTAATGTAAGATTCGAAAGCGGTGTTCTTTTTTTATTTTAATTTTGTACAAAAATGTAAGCGTTGCGTTTTATTGCTTTTTTGACTATAAATTTGACCAATACCAAATTCGATTTAGAAAAAGTAAACATGTTATACATTTTAGGCCAATCTTTACTCCATTTTTAAATCACTCAATTCTGATAGCATATTAGTGAGATACGACACGTTAAAGATGACGTTTTAGTTGTATTTGATGATTAAAAAATGCTTAATGAACAACATATTTTTTGATGAACATTGATTAACATGGATTAAGACCGATGAACGAGCTTAATTGATGAACACGACTTTTTTAATCATGAACAACGTATTTTATTGATGAAAAACATATAGATTGATGTTGCCTTGTTCCTCGGTTAGTTTTGTTTATCAGTTCATTGATGAACTGACAAACAAGACTAACTGATTAATACTTATGAATAACATGTAGATTAGTGTCATGTTGTTATTATGAACTGACAAACAAGACTAACTGACAAATACTTATGAACAACAAGTAGATCAGGATCGTCTTGTTCATCAGTTAGTCTTGTTCTTAAGTAGTTAACCATGTTCATCAGTTCATCAGCAAGACTAATGAACTAAACAAGACTAATGAACAGATAAACAAGACTACCTGATGAACACTTATAAACTACAAATAGATTGATGAACGCTTGTTAATAACATTTAGATTAATGTCATCTTGTTCATCACTTATTTTTGTTCATAAGTAGTTAATCGTGTTCATCAGTTCATCAACAAGACTAACTGATGAAAACTTATAAACTACAAATAGATTGATGAACTAATGAATGCTTATTAATAACATGTAGTGTGATACCCAGAACCCGAGGTCATTATATAACCCTAATTTACGTATATTTTTAAAAATTTTAAGAAATTTTGTTGGTAATATGTTTGACGGTTTAAGTTGAAAGCAATGTTGGAGATCGTGTATTTTACGTTTGACGATTTAGAAGAACCGATAGCGACTACGACACCGACAGATGCCCAAAAATTTATCTTTTATTATCGATTGATCGATATTTGAATTTTTCAAAGTTTTTATTTTATTTACGTGTTAAGTCGAGTCGGAACCATTTCACTTTATTTTGTATGCGTTTAGACTTTTGAAAGCATTTTTAGGTAGCCGGGACGAATCTTGACTCTCGCTGAATTTCAAAAATGAGTGTTAGCCTAAATCCCGCTCTTTAAAAAGTTGTTTCATGAATGAGACCAAAAGATAGTTAGCTTGTCAAAATTTACCCTCCCACTTTTACAAAAAGGAAATAAATACACACACCCTCTTATTTTCACATTCAAAATTTTTACAATCTCTCCCCCTTTCTCTTCTACCGCCGACACCACCATCATTTTTTTCTTGGGTTTTTGAAGAAAACAATTAAAGTCTCATCCCTAAATAATCTTTGTAAGTGTTTTAATCAATTAAAAACACTTATGCATTACTTTGATTTTTGAAAAAATTATTTTTCATAATCAAATGGGTTTTGATCTAATTAAATCATATGCATGTTTCTAATTTGTGTTAGGGATCAAGGAGAAGCCAACAAACAAGTAAGGGGTTTGTTTTTTTGGTGTTTTGGTTCACCATACCCCACGGCTAAAGGGAGTATTGGTTTGATTGTTGGTTTTGATTTTATTTTCTTGTGGGTTTATGTTTAGTAGTATGTTTTCATCATTTTGCAAGTGATAAATCATATTGCATGTTTGATTCATGAAATGGTTTTTTCTCAAGGATTTTTCATACAAGTGATTGATTGTGATAAGATTAGTTTAGGATGATTGAATGATGTTATAATAGGTCTAGGAAGTGATGGAATTGATTGGAAAGATGTTTTAGTATGGTTTTGAAAGAGGTGATTTGACCAGATTGTTTAAGGGTTATTTTCGTGGTCTTAAGTTTCAGTCCATGTTATTATCATTGGATATAGTTGTAGAGCTTCTTTCAAGCTTCGTTTTAGTATAAGATAGAGCTTCTAGGTCCATACGAGTCAAAAGTTACGTAGGTTTGAATATTCGTGTACCGGGAGGCGAGTATCGACACAATCCGAAATTGTGTTCGATATTAGGTCAAATCTCGGGGACCATAAGTGGAGTTTTAAAAATGTTTGAGGGCTGTTTTTTAGCTCTAAACCTGGAGGTCTCGAGTCTATTTTCAAACTTAGGAGTCTAATTTACAAATGCTATTGGTTAAGTGAGTCAAAATGGTTTTACAACGTAAGGGTACAAATCTGCCCGGATTTTCAAGGTTGGAAATGTGTTGGGCAGCGAGACTTAAAAGAAAAATCTTTTTATGAAAATTTTTGTGAGCTTTCTACATGATGTAAGTGAGACCTTCAGTGAGTTTCGTGAAAATTCGTGGTGTCTAAGTATGGGAATTCAGTCCGTACGTATGTACCGGCAGAATTATTTTAAGAGTGTTTGTTCTAATAAGATAGAAAAATGTAAATGTCTAGTAAATACCACTTGTTTGGATTTTTGGCGTCAGTTTATACAAGTTTTGAGTAAACTTATCTATTTATATTAAGTCCAAGTTGATACTTGAAGGTATTGATTTATTTCGCGTTTTGTTCGTTAGGTGTTGTCTTTGATATTCCCAGGCATTCTCATCGTCGGTGATTGTCGTCTTCGCTACTAATACTACCACTACTACATAAGGTGAGTCTATAGCCTCGGTTTCTATTGTTTTTAAATGATTTTACCCGCGAGGGGGATATGTGCTATTTAAATAAAAAGGAACATGAGTCGTGAATGATTATTTGGACCCGAATGATGCCTTGAATTATGTTAAGTAGCTAGTTGCTAAAAGGCCCTAAATTCATGAACCGTTAACTATTGTTTAATACTTGTGTGGGTTGGAAATAGCCGCTTGAAAAACTGATGGTACTATTGGTTTGACGACCCTATCCGAGACGAGAGCTAGTACGTTGAGTACCCCCTGCGAACGGATAACTTGTGTTAAGAAAAAGGTATAATTTGTAACGAATACCTAAGAGGGGCAATGGTTTTAATTAAATCAAGCCGGCAATTTGGCACGAATGATTAGTTTATGGGGTCGGTTTCATGAGCTTGAACATCATTAATTAGCTTTTGCTATAACGAGTAATGACAGAATAATAGTTTGTAATGATCAAAATTCTATTGAATAATCGTGAATGATTTTTATACTTATGTTTAAACTGTGATTTATAAACCTATAGATTTCGATCAACATTATTTGTTGACAATTTTAAGCATGTGTTTTAGGTAATCGAGGCTGAGAGTGGTGGAACATGCTATGGATTGTTGTTGTGGCTTTTGGGCAGTCTAAATTTGATTTCCTCCCTTTTACTTATAAAAAATTTAAGCTTTTATTTTTTCTAAATCGTCTTGTTGAACAAAAATGGTTTTCTGTGGTTGAGATTCATGGGGACCTAAACGCTACTCTGTTGTAACTCTTGGGGTTGGAAACATTTAGACATGTTGTTGTAACTTATGATTTAAATCTTGTTTAATTTGAAACGTCTCTTTTGAGTCGTTCGATATGGCTTGTGTGATGATTCTTTGCCTAGCACCCAAATGTGGTATTCCGCTGTGTGGTAAATTTGGGGGTGTTAGAGATTGATAATCAGAGCTACAAGTTATAGAGAAATAGGTCGATTTTGGAAAAGTCCTAAACTATAACTTTTGGTGTCGTAAATATTTTTTTTCTTTCTCCCAAAGCACACAACTATCCCGCATGTCTCCGGTAAGATTTCTTTTAGCATTGTTTTATAATTAGTTGTATCCCTTTGAAAATGAAGTGATTTCCTGAGTATTTATTAAGTAAATACTATGGTATTATATCGAGATATTGTGATTGTATATTGAGTACTTGACAAGTTGACATCGTAATTTTTGCATTGCATTTGCATGGCTATCATATTGTTGGATATTGGCATACGTACTACATTTGCATTGCATGTGCATGCATGTATATATAATTTTTGAATAATGACCTTATATACCCTAAAACTTTTTGTATTTGCAGAAATGGCCGAAGTACCGCCAAATGGAAATGGAGACGAGTACGTTGTAGGATTTGAGGGAGGAGCTAATGCCCCAAACCCGCAAGGTGACAATGGAGGGATAGAACCGAAGGGAGAAGTGAACGAGGTTGTCGGGAATGGTGACGACAGTGATGTTGAAAATTTCAGTGGGAGTGACGATAGTGATGAGGAACCTAAAGAGGAGGATCCTATGGATGATGGAATTCCTGCAAATGTTGTTGGTCAAACTGAGCCTGATGTGGTGCAGCCTAATAGATCACCGAGAGGACCTGATGTGCCACCAACTGGTCGTTACGATCAGCGACATGTTCGTTCTACCATGCCCACATGTGAAGCTTATTTGAGTGGTTTACCAAGAGTTGCTCGTGACAGTGATGACTTTCACGCAAAATCCAGTGTTGCAGCCAATGCACGTTCTCTCCATGAGAATATTGCAAGGGTTTATTATCCTAGGCCAAGAAACTATGAGGATACTATTCATTTCTTGAGAAAGTTTGATAGATTGATGTAAGAAAGGTATGTGGTGGAAACAAGGGTTATTAGGCGATTTGAGGAGAATGAGAGAGCATTTTAGAGATTTTATTCTGGTTGGATGAGGACTAATTATGCTAGAGATTGTGAAAGAGGGGAATGATAAGAGTTCATAGCCAAGGCATAACTTATGAAGCGGGGCGCGAAGATTGGCGAGTCCGAAAAGGCCCTAACAAGGCATGAGGATTCAATTTTATTGTTGAAGATCCAAAGTGATGTGAAAAGCATTATTCCCAAAATCAATATGAAGGATCAAGACTCACGACGAAAAGCAATCAACTCCCATAAAGATCATGGAGAAGTCTATCCGAAAAGACCCTAACAAGGTATGAGGATAAATAGATCCAAGTCCGAAAAGGAGGCGGATCGTTGTATCTCAAAATCCCAATTAGAGATTGAAGAAATAATCATGAAGTCGTGGTCAACAAAGTTGGAGTACCCCTCAAAAGTCTCCAAGTGAAGAAACTCTATAACGAAGAGAAGACCATTAGCTCAAGAACGTCTCTCAAGATATGAAGTATGAAGTACATGCCAAATATCGGCCCGAGAAAGGTCTCAAATCGTGAACCGAGTTATGCCAAGATATGAACTTTTTGATATCCCGAGAAGCAGTTTTAAGAGATTTTGTTCTTTAGCTAACTATTGATAAAATCGTCCTACTTTGCTTTCAGCCTAAATAAACTATCGAAATAAGTCCAAAAATGCATCTTCATGATCATTCTAAGACAAAAATAAAATATAAGAGATACACCTAGGAATAAGGGAGTTTAAGCATTTAATTAAGCCATGTGTGTAAGTGTTTGAATTGCTAACTTATAATAACAATGATCTCGTTTTTAAGCTTAGTTTGGGGAACGTGAAACTTGAGGGTGATAAATCTTCGCAGCACCGAAGCCCTAATGTAAGTCCTCGATCTCTTTGCAAGTTATTTCCACGTAGCTATTTTCTATCCTTTTGCTTACATTAAAGTTTCAATTTCTCTTAGTACTTTAATTTTTGTTTAGTAGTATGTTAATAAGGCCAAGGTTGATTGATTATGAGAAGAGTGTAAAATTGCTTTATCGCTAAGCATTGCATGAGGGCATGGAAATGGTTAAGTGTAGGGGATTTGATAGGTGTGAAAACACCCATCCTTTTACCACTTATTTCTGGCTAAAACAAGACCAAAACACATATTTAATATCATTTGTTTGGAATTATGCGCGGTTTTTGTGTTTATTGTGTTTTCAGAGTCAACTGGATGAATAATGAAGAAAACATGGGATTGCACGGGTTTTATCGAGGAAAAAGACTCAAGACGAAGTCTATTGTCCAAGAGATGCAAGAGATTTGAAGTCATTGTGCCTATTTAAAGATTTATCAAAGAATAGAGCCAAAGATGGAAGATTCATATATGTCGAAGAACTCGAGTCTATTAAACAAGAGATTATAAGACGAGTTGGAATTATTCACCGACACTTCTCAAATCCAAGTCGGAAAAGATACGGGTCATCCCAAAAGTAAGTCTTAATGTCTTTGAAGAACTTTTTCTTTTGTTGGGATGTTAACCCGTCAACGAGAATTCCACCCGCCAAGTAGTTTGCAATGTCCGCGAACCACGGGGTTTCATCAGAAGTCGAGTTAATAGACATTAAGGTCTCCAGGGGAAAAGAATCATTGATTTCTTTGTTCGGATGTTCCCCTTGGTAAGGATCCTCAAGTCGGCTGAGATGATCCGCGACTAGGTTTTCAGCTCCTTTTTTATCGCGAATTTCGATTTTAAATTCTTGGAGTAGCAAAACCCAGCGAAGAAGTCTTGGTTTGGAATCTTTCTTAGTCAACAAGTACTTCAACGCGAAATGATCGGTATAAACGATTGTCGTAGAAAGGACAAGATAGGGGCGGAACTTTTCAAAGGCATAGACAACAGCTAAAAGCTCTTTTTCGGTTGTCGTATAATGCAATTGAGCCCCCGTCATTGTCTTGCTAGCGTAATGGATCGGTTGGAAGTGTTTGTTCACTCTTTGGCCCAGAACCACTCCAATAGCAAAGTCGCTAGCATCGCACATCAACTCGAAAGGCAGCTCCCAATTAGGGGTAACCAAGACGGGTGCCTTAGTTAGCTTATCCTTAAGCAAGTTGAAGGCTTCAAGACACTCTTTGGAAAAGATAAAAGGAGTATCTTTTTCCAAGAGGTGAGTCATCGGGCGAGCGTTGTGAGAAAAATATTTGATGAATCGACGGTAAAAGCCCGCATGACCGAGAAAAATTCTCACACCCTTCACGGTTGAAGGTGGAGGCAACTTAGCGATAACATCGACTTTAGCACGGTCTACTTTAAGACCGGCTTTGGAGATCTTGTGTCCTAGCACGATGCCCTCTTTTACCATGAAATGGCATTTTTCCCAATTAAGAACAAGGCGAGTGTCTTCACATCGCTTCAGCATACGTTCTAAATTGGCAAGGCAAGCAGAGAAAGAATCGCCATAAACCGAGAAATCATCCATGAATACTTCCATAGTGTCTTCCACCATGTCATGGAATATAGCCATCATACACCTTTGGAACGTCCCGGGAGCATTGCATAAACCAAAAGACATGCGTTTGTAAGCGAATGTTCTATAGGGACAAGTGAATGTGGTCTTTTCTTGGTCCTTGGGATCGATGGGAAATTGAAAATACCCGGAGAAACCGTCTAAGAAGCAGTAATAGTCATTACCAGCTAGACGCTCGAGGATCCATGAAAGGAAGAGGAAAGTGATCTTTTCTCGTGGCATCATTAAGCTTGTGATAATCAATACAAACTCTCCACCCAGTAACGAGACGAGTGGGAATCAACTCGTTGTGTTCATTGGAAACAACGGTTATTCCGCCCTTTTTGGGCACACAATGGACGGGACTTACCCACGGCGAATCCGAAATAGGGTAAATCAAGCCGGCATCAAGAAGTTTGATAACCTCTTGTTTGATGACGTCATGAATGCGAGGATTAACCCTTCTTTGGCTCTGGATTGCGGGTTTAAAGTCATTTTCCATGAGAATCTTGTGAGTATAAAAGTTCGGATCAATTCCGCGGATATCGGAAATTTTCGCAATTGCCTTCTTATGATCTTTAAGCACGGCGATGAGGCGAGATTTTTCTTCTTCTTTCAAGTCCTTCGCGATGATGACAGGAGACTTCTTGTTTACTTCAAGGAACACGTACTCGAGATGGGGCGGCAACTCCTTAAGTTCTAAATCCGGAGGATTTTCGATGGGAGGTGTTTTCAAAGTCGGAGCATCGATAGCAATAACCGTGGGAGATGGTGGAGAAAGATTGTCTTCTTTGAGAAGGTTTTCAAAAAAGCGCATGTCGTCATCCCAATCGGTGGGAGAATCGTCATTAGTTAAGTTCACATCTCCCATGGTGGCTTCAAGATCTTTCCAAAAGAAATCACTTTCTCCAAATAGAGACAGTGATGAATCAATAGAGGAAACGGTCTCAACATTGGGAAGAGAAGTAGGAATACTTTTACAAGCATCTTTGAAGTGTTCTTCACAAGCCTCATCAAGAACGTCAATACAATTAACACTCTCGTTGGAATAAGGTTGTTTAGACAACTTTCCCATGTTGAAGACAATTTTATCGTCACCCACTCTCATGATAAGCTCACCAGCTTCAACATCGATGAGAGTGCGACCGGTCCTCAGGAATGGACGTCCCACGATTAAGGGCACACGAGGGTCCATCTCGTAGTCGACGACGACGAAATCGGCAGGAAAAGTGAATTTGTCGACTCCTACAAAGACGTCTTCGGCTATCCCCACTGGATAAGCAACCATACGGTTAGCTAATTCCAAAGTCATTTTGGTGGGGACAAGCTCAGGGAGAGATAATTGCTTCCAAACGCTTAGAGGCATTAGATTAATACTGGCACCTAGATCGGCTAGGGCCATGCAATTCTCTACTCCCGGGAAGTTGCAAGGGATTAAGAAACGACCCGGATCACCAAGCTTAGTTGGCAATTTCCTTAAGAGCACTGCGGAGCAATTCTCATTAAGTTGGGTGTTAGCAATATCAAGAAGCTTCTCCTTGTCACTCAGAATATCTTTGAACATTTTTGCGTACTTAGGCATGTGAGCGAGAGCCTCAGCGAAGAAGATGTTAAAATTCAATTGTTTAAACATTTTTAGAAAGTTCGAAACCTGAATATCATCCTTGCTTTTGAGCTTCTCTTTCCTCAACCTGGATGGATAAGGTATATCAGAAGAAGAGGAAGGCTTTGGGAGAATATGATCACTCACATCCTTGGGTGGAGGAGGGGTAGAAGTAAGGGGCGGAGAAATTGGGGAAGTATAAGGATGAGGAATAAGAGCAGGTGACTCGTTCTCCTTAGTCACAACCACCGGTGGCGGTATAGGAAGCTCGGCTTCCTTGGTACCTTTACCACTGCGAGTGGTGATTGCTTTCATCTCCCCTCTTGGATTCACAACGGTGTTACTCGGAAGAGTACCCGAAGAAGAGGGTTGATTACCTTGGAAGAAACTAGCCATCATGTTTCTTAAGTCATTCGTTTGACTATCCATAGTGTTTCTCATATCAGCTCTCAGATCGTTCCCTTGTTTCACCAGGTCTGCTTTCAAGTTGCGCACTTCCTGTTAGAGATTGTCTACGAGCACATTGTTAGTCTTCATGTAGGTTCCAATGTCTTGGTGTAATGCGGTGGGTTGGTTGGGAGGAGCATTGTATGCGGGTGGTTGATAAGTAGGTTGCTGGTAAACTTGGTTGTTTCTTTGAGGTGGATGTTGTTGTTTGTGAGGTGGTATGTATGGTCCACGAGATTGTTGTTGTTGTTGAGGATGGCGGTTGAGGTTTTGTTGTTGGTTAGGGTTGTTAGGAGTAGAACCGGGTGGTGAGAGATAGTTGTTGGAGCGGTAGCTAAGCATGTTGCGGTCACCTTGAGGACGAGCTTGATAAGCGGGTTGAGGATAGGTACTGTATGCTGCATTAACGTTCTCAGAAGGGTACTCTTGGGTAGCGGTACAAGTGGTGTAAGAGTGAGGACCCCCGCATATCTCACATGGTTGACTGACAGCATTGACTTGAGCGTCTTTAGCGTTTCTAGCGTTTATGCTGTTGGTGTTGCTGGCGGTTTGGGTAGCAAGCGATTCAAGAAGCGCAGTGATTTTGTCAATTTGCTTGTCGCTGTCACTAGTACTAGCACTAGCGACATTGGTCCGCACACTCTTGGTTTGCACACGAGACTTATTCTCAATGATATCCCAAGCAGCATTGGAAGTCTTAGCCAAAAGATTACCCCCCGAGGCACGGTTTAGTGAATCTTGGTCATTCATGCTTAAACCATTATAAAAAGTGTTAATTTGGTGCACTTTGGTAAAACCATGTTGTGGGCATTTTCTTAAAAGATCTTTGAAACGATCCCAAGATTCACTAAACGACTCATCGTACTTTTGTTCAAAATTGATAATTTCATTCCGCAAAGCGGTAGTACGAGAGGGTGGGAAAAAGTAGTTGATAAACTTGGTCTCCAAATCCGTCCACGAAAGAATACTCTGTGGCGGTTCCTTAGCAAGCCAATGTCGGGCTTGTCCCTCTAAAGAAAAGGGAAAAAGTTGCAAACGGATTACCTCTTGTGGAACACCATTGAATTTGACCGTATTAGTGAGTTGCAAGAATCTCTTGATGTGGTCATGTGGATCATCAATGGTACGTCCCAAGAATGGTTGAGCAGAGACCATCTGGATAAAGCCGGATTTGAGCTCATAGTTGTTGGCTGCAAACGCGGGTATGACAATTGGATCATTGTTTCCATCTAAATGTGCTTGCAGAAGTTCAATCATCGGGCGATTATCCGGTAGAGGCTCATTGTTGTTGTTATTATTGTTGTTGAAAGGTGGGTTGTTATTGTTATTATTGTTTTGAGGTGGGTTATTGTTGTTGTTTCGTACACCGGCCATGTCTAAGTTATCGAGAGGCTCGGGCTCTTGATAAGACGTTGATCGTGTACGCATGCACCTGCAAAAGAACTAACAAGGCAAAAACAAGAAATATTTTTGGTTTTTATGGTTTTTCTATCTTTTTTTTTTTGAAAATTTTATATTTTTTAGGATTTTTGAAATTTTTTGTGAAAAAGTAACGTTCACGGTGAACGGATCCCAAAATCCAAGTTCTCACAAAAAACTGATGATCTTAACGAGAAGAGCCGGCAGCGGCGCCATTTGATACAAGCGTTTAGATGGGGTTCTAGATTTAAGTCTCGGTATCTCCTCGAATTAATCTCGGTTCTAAGTGGAATGATTTGTTCTTGGTTAATAAAAAGGTGTTGGTTTGTTTATCTATTTTAAACTAATCACAAATAAGCAAGTGTCGAAGAGTAGAATTAAAGCTTTAAAAGATTGAACAAAATTGACAAGTTAAAAATAAATGTTTGAAAACTTAAAGGCAAAATGAGAAAAATACTTGAACACTTAATAAAATTAACTCTTGGAAACTTTGCAAAACAAGAAATTAAACAAACAATTTATGCCAAATCGGAAAGTCTAAAGTGCGACAATCGGAATACCACAAAATTAATACAATCGGAATAACCAAAACTCCACCTGTAGGAATGTAAACAATAACAACTAATCGGAATATATTCCGATCACTTTGATCGGAATGAGTTAAGAGAGCTGGTCGGAATGTTGTACAAATAAATCAAATCGGAATATCTCAAAATTTAAGGCAATCGGAATGTGAACAACATGGTGTAATCGGAATCTTCAAAACAAGTCAAATCGGAATACATGTGAACTTGACCAATCGGAATAGTGCAATGAGCACTCAATCGAAATCCACCAAAACACCTTGATCGAAATATGCCAAATGGGGCAAATCAGAAAAACCTAAACCCTTTTCCGATCATACGATCGGAATAAAGGGGGGGGGGTGTCTGCTCGGAATGTTTCAATCGGAAAGGGGTTTATAACCCTTTCCGATATCCCTTTGATCCGAATAATAAGCAAGGGAAATAAGCTATTTCAATAAGCTAATCCCCAAACTAGCTCGAATCAAAACTGAAACGGAATCAGGAATCACAAATAACAACTTATCTAAACTTATATCAAGCAAACTATTAAATCAAATAATAAAAAGATGAACTTTTTAAGAAAACTTATAAAAAGTAAATATGCAAAACTAACAAATAAGCCAATAAGCACAAGGATCTCAAAGCTTATTCGTGTAGAAACTTAGGAAAACATAAAAAAGATTAACTTTTTAAGCACAAAATCATTGATGAACAACACGGATCATACGAGATTTGTACCAAAATCAATCAAAATCAAAGAAAGGAAGAATGAGATTAAAGATTAAAAGCTAAAAACTTGAACTTGATTAATGAAAAGAACAATACAAAGGTTTGATCTTGAAAGAGAAAAAGATGAAAACTAGTGAGAGAAAGTTTAGAACTTTCTCTCTCTAAAACTAGAGAGAAAAAATGAAGAACTAAAAACTACCTAAAAACTAAGTCTCCAAAATTGTGAATTGGGATCATATATATAGGCGTGTGACGTTGGGCTAGTGGATGGGCTTTGGTTTGGGCTTCTTTTTCCTCTTTCTTCTTTAGTCTTCACGCTTTTTTAAATAAACGTTTCCGACTTGGATTTGAGAAGTGTCGGTGAATAATTCCAACTCGTCTTATAATCTCTTGTTTAATAGACTCGAGTTCTTCGACATATATGAATTTTCCATCTTTGGCTCTATTCTTCGAAAAATCTTTAAATAGGCACAATGACTTCAAATCTCTTGCATCTCTTGGACAATAGACTTCGTCTTGAGTCTTTTTCCTCGATAAAACCCGTGTAATCCCATGTTTTCTTCATTATTCATCCAGTTGACTCTGAAAACACAATAAACACAAAAACCACGCATAATTCTAAACAAATGATATTAAATACGTGTTTTGGTCTTGTTTTAGCCAGAAATAAGTGGTAAAAGGATGGGTGTTTTCACACCTATCAGGGAATTGGAAAAATTAAAAATGATTGTGGGGAAATTATGTGCTGAGTTTGAGGAGATCAAGGAAGATCGTATTAGGTATGATCGACTGCGAAGTTGGGAAGCACGTGTGAGACCGTTCTTGATGGACGCATGGAAATTCAGGAGTGACCCTAAGTATGCGGACACGCATTTTATGATTCAACCACCGGAGGTGGGCGAGTATATCACTTTTGAAGACAAGTTGTGTTTTGCCAAGAATATGATTTCATTGGGTGAAGGATCGACCTCGAGAGGCAAAGGGAAAATGGAAGAGGGATCTGTTTCCAGGGGCAAGAGAAAAATTGATGATAGTGATGAAGAGCCCGAGGAGGACAGTGATGATGAGGATGAGCCGCCATCTAAGAAGTCATGTGGATCACCACGTGATCAGTTATTAGTATTTTATTTTATATTTCCTCTTTGTAATCGAACTTATTCAGACTTCTGTATTATGGTATTGTGATGGAACTTGATGACTAATAAGTTTTATTTGGTGAATGATTGTAGTGACATGACTTTTCACAATTTTGTTGATTTATCAATGCAATCTACATTTACCTTTCATGATCTATGACATGTCTTTATTAGCTCTTTTGTGATTTGGTTGATGAATACTTATAGCCTTTGATGATCGTGATTTTTGTACTTATATATGTCTTGATAAAGGAATCCTTCGTGATCTTGATGTGTATACTTTGTTTTCTTTAGTTGTGATGACAGCAACATGCCTCCAAAGTTGACCGCTGCTCGTGTGAACACCATGATTGAAGAAGCAATAGCAAATGCGCTTGAGACGGATCGTGCAGCCAGAGGTCAAGGCCAAGGTGGGAATGCTGGTGGACCACAATCTCCTAGAGAGTGTTCTTATGCCAGTATTATGAAATGCGGGCCTACGTAGTTTCATGGTACTGGAGGAGCGTTGGAACTTCGTCGTTGGGTGGAGAAAATAGAAAGTACGTTTGAAATCAGTGGGTGTTCTGAGGCAAACAAGGTGAAGTTTGCGGCTGCTACTTTTCAAGATGATGCGTTAAGTTGGTGGAACAATCAAGTGTCTACCGATGGGCTTGTAGTGGCTAATGGGAGAACTTGGGCTGCTACGAAGGAGTTATTGACTAAGAAGTTTTGTCTTGAAAAAGAACTGGGTCAGTTGGAAGATGAATTGAGGCATTTACTATTGAGGAACAATGATATCACAGCCTATACCAAGAGATTCAATGAGCTGAGCTTGCTGTGCCCCGATGCTTTTGCGGATGACCGCAAGAAAATGAAGCAGTATATCAAAGGAATATCAAGCAACATCAAGGGTGAGACTATTTCGTCAAAGCCTAGATCATTTGATGAAGCTGTCCAGATGGTTCACGCTCTAATAAGACATTAAGGTGCCAGACAAGAAAGACAGTGGGGCTGGAGGGAACAAGAGAAAGTGGGAGTCTGCCTAATCCAATCAATCACAAGGTCAGAACCGTAGGAGTTATTGTAATAACACTCAGGGATCAAATCGAAATCAGCAATTCAATCAGAGAAGAAATGATGGGATGCGAGCTGCCACAGTGCCTAAAGGAAAGAAGGTCAATCCCAAGTGTGGCCGTTGTAGTTTTTATCATGTGGGAAACTACCCTCCTACCTGTAACAAATGTGGAAAGGCTGGACATAAAGCTGTGGAGTGTCTGACGAGAGGTGTGGTGATGGGAGCAAATGTCACTAGAGTTATGGTTTGCTTTAGTTTTGGTGACAGAGGAAACAAGCAAGGTAATTGTCCTAAGGCCGGGAATCGACAAGGAGGAAACACTACTGCTCCAGCTTACGTTGTGGGGACTGCAGACAAGCCTCAAGGTTCGAACGTGGTAACCGATACGTTCTTACTTGATGCTCGTTATGCTAGCGTATTGTTTGATTCTGGATCAGATAGAAGCCTCGTAGATGTAAAATTCATTCGCCTTATCAATAGAGAACCAGAGAGGTTAACAACTAACTATAATGTGGAATTAGCCGATAGAAAGATTGTTAGCACTAATTCTATACTGAAAGGGTGTTCCTTGAAGTTAGGGAACTATGTGTTTGATATTGATTTGATGTCTATAGAGCTAGGATCGTTTGATGTGATCATTGGGATGGATTGGTTAGTTTCGCATGGTTCGGTGATTGTTTGTGGTGAGAGGTTAGTTCAGATTCCGTTGAGGAGTAAGGTGTTGACGGTGAAGGTTGACGAATGTACTTCTCGTTTGAGAGTAATATCTTTCTTGAAGATGATGTGGTACATGGAGGAAGGGTGTGATGTATTTTTGGCTCAAATTACTAGCGACGGTGATGTAGAGACGAAGTTGGAAGATGTGCCAGTGATTCGAGAGTATCCTGAAGTTTTTCCTCAAGAGTTGCTGGGACTACCGCCATCTCGTGAAGTAGAATTTCAGATTGATTTGGTGCCTGGAGCTGCACCATTTTCTCGTGGGCTTATCGATTGGCACCGTTAGAATTGAAGGAGTTATCTGATCAATTGAAGGAATTGATGGATAAGGAGTTTATTAGACCGAGTTCATCGCCTTGGGGAGCACCTGTGTTGTTTGTGAAGAAGAAGGATTGATCGTTCAGAATGTGTATCGACTATATAGAGCTTAACAAATTGATGATCAAGAATCGGTATCCATTGTCGAGGATTGGTGACTTATTTGATCAGTTGTAAGGTTCAAGTGTGTACTCGATGATCGATTTGAGATGGGGTTATCACCAAATACGAGTTAGAGAGGAATATATTCCTATAACAGCTTTCCGTACGCGGTATGGGCATTTTGAGTTTCAAGTAATGTCGTTTGGTTTGACGAATGCGCCTGCTGTGTTTATGGATTTGATCAAACGTGTGTGTAAGTCGTATTTGGATAAGTTCGTCATTGTGTTCATTGACGATATCCTTATTTACTCCAAGAGCAAGGAAGAGCATGAGAAGCATTTGAGGACAATTTTGGAATTGTCGAAGAAAGAGAAGTTGTATGCAAAATTCTCTAAGTGTGAATTTTGGTTGGAACATGTGATTTACAACAAAGGTGTTAGTGTAGATCCTGCAAATATTGAGGCAATTAAGGATTGGTCGGTACCGACAACGCCGACTGAAGTTTGATAATTTCTTGGTTTAGCTGGTTACTATCGGAGATTTATCGAAGGATTTTCGTTGATCGCAAATCCATTCACCAAGCTTACTGTGAAGAATTGGACGTGTGTTCCCCACTCATACGCCTAAGTTTGTAAGTTTTGAGACTAGATGAAGAAGCCGCTTTCAAAACGCTTAAGGACAAGTTGTGTTCTGCTCTGATTTTGTCATTGCCGGAAGGAATCAACGACTTTATGGTTTATTGCAATATGTCTCATAAGGGTTATGGAGCTGTATTCATGCAACGAGAGAAGGTGATTGCTTACCTTTAAAGACAACTGAGGAAGCATGAGGAGAACTACACTACGCATGATTTGGAACTTGGTGATGTATTTTTTGCGTTGAAGTTGTGGAGACACTACTTGTATGGAACCAAGTGTGTTGTTTTCACGGATCACAAGATTTTGCAGCATATCTTGGATCAAAAGAAGTTGAATAAGAGGCAAAGGAGATGGGTTGAGTTACTGAGTGATTATGACTGCGAGATTCGCTACCATCCTGGTAAGGCGAATGTAGTAGCTGATGCACTTAGTAGGAAGGAAAGAGAATAGCCTCTTAGAGTTAGGGATTTGGTGACGACTGAGAGTGTTGATTTAAATGGAATGATATTGAAGGCTCAAGTGAATGGGTTTATGAGAGAGAATGTCAAAGCAGAGAATTTGGGAAGAATGATGAACCCGCTTTTTGTAGTCAAGTCGGATGGACTGAGGTATTTCGAGAATCGAATTTGGTTACCGTTATGTCCACCTAAGGAAGGAGTACCTGAAGTGAGAGATTTGGTTATGAACGAGTCTCATATGACGAAGTATTCGATACATCCTGGATCAGATAAGATGTATCATGATATGAAGAAGGTGTATTGGTGGTCGAATATGAAAGCAGACATTGCTCGATACGTTAGTAAGTGCTCGATTTGTGCGAAAGTTAAGGCTGAACACAAAAGACCGTCTAGGTTATTGGTGCAACCTGATATTCCAGAATGGAAGTGGGAGAAGATCGCTATGGATTTCGTAACGGGTTTACCGAGAACTCCTAAGGGTTCTGATATGATATGGGTGATTGTGGATAGATTGACGAAATCTGCTTACTTTTTGCCTTTGAAGAAGACGGATAGTATGGAGAAGCTTACCAGTGTTTATGTGAAAGAGATCGTTTGTCCACATGGGGTAACTTTGTCGATTATCTCGGATCGTGACAGTAGATTTAACTCTGAGTTTTGGAGATCTCTCTAGCGTGTGTTAGGCACCGAGTTGAGTTTGAGTACGACTTATCATCCTGAGACTGATGGCCAGAGTGAGAGGACTATTCAGACGTTGGAAGACATGCTTCGGCCGTGCGTGATTGATTTTGGTGGAAGTTGGGAACGTCATTTGCCTTTAGTATAATTCTCGTATAACAACAATTATCACACGAGTATTAAGGCCACACCATTTGAAGCGTTGTATGTGCGGAAATTTAGGTCTCCAGTGTGTTGGAGTGAAGTAGGGGAGAGTCAGTTGACTGGACCTGAGATGATTTTGGAGACTACTGAGAAGATTGTGCAAATTAAGAACCGATTGCTTGCTGCAAGAAGCCGACAAAAGAGTTATGCCGATAATAGGAGGAAACCGTTGGAATTCAAAGTTGGAGATATAGTTATGCTTAAGGTATCGCCATGGAAAGGTGTGATTCGTTTTGAGAAGAGAGGAAAGTTGAGTCCGAGGTATATTGGACCTTTCAAGATCATTAAACGAATTGGACCGGTTGCTTACAAGTTGGATTTTCCAAATGAGCTTAGGGGGTGTTTAGGATTGCGATTATACATAGATTATTTGATTATTACGTTTTTAAATCGCCAATAATCCAGTTTTAGTGTTTGGCAACCAAAGTTTAACAATCAATTTTATGCGTTTACTTGATGCTACACTGCCGTTTTGTAACTGCATGTCATTGCATGCTTTTTGTGAAACGTGATATTGTATTGTCCTTAAATTACTATCTTGGTCATTATTTGCTAACAGGACAACTTTAAATCATTTATTGTCCTATTACTTTTAGTTAATTCTACTACTAAATTATTTAAATAATATGAACATTTTAACATTATATACCATAATCAAATCCACAAACACTATGTTTCAAAACCACGTTTTATAAAAGTTGATTATTAGATTATCTATTTATAAAACGCATAATCTATTTTGAATAAGCAATCCCAAACACCCTCTTAGTGCTATTCATAACACGTTTCACGTATCAAATCTGAAGAAGTGTTTGGCAGATAAGGATTTGGTGATTCCTTTGGATGAGATTCAGCTTGATGACAAATTGCATTTTGTAGAGCAACCAGTGAAGATTATGGACCGAGAAGTTAAGAGATTGAAGCATAGTAGGATTCCCATTGTGAAGGTACGATGGAATTATAGGCGTGGATCGGAATTCACGTGGGAACGTGAGGATTTATTTAAGGAAAAGTATCCTCATTTGTTCTAGTGGTACAAAATATGAGTATAAGAAGAGGCGAGCGCCGGGACGTCGCTCATTTAAGGAGGGTAGGATGTGATACCCAGAACCCGAGGTCATTATTTAACCCTAATTTACGTATACTTTTTATTATTTTAAGAAATTTTGTTGGTAATATGTTTGACGGTTTAAGTTGAAACCGATGTTGGAGGTCGTGTATTTTACTCTTGACGATTTAGAAGAACCGATAGCGACTACGATACACACGGATGCCCAAAAATTTATCTTTTATTATCCATTGATCGATATTTGAATTTTTCGAAGTTTTTATTTTATTTACGTGTTAAGTCGAGTCGGAACCATTTGACTTCTTTTTGTGTGCGTTTAGACATTTGAAAGCATTTTTAGGTAGCCGGGACGAATCCCGAATCCCGCTAAATTTCAAAAATGAGTGTTAGCCTAAATCCCGCTCTTTAAAAAGTTGTTTTATGAATGAGGCCAAAAGATAGTTAGCTTGTCAAAATTTACCCTCCCACTTTTACAAAAAGGAAACGAACACACATACCCTCTCATTTTCACATTCAAAATTTTTACAATCTCCCCCATCTCTCTTTTACCGCCGACACCACCACACAAACCACCACCACCACCATTATTTTCTTGGGTTTTTGAAAAAAACAATCAAAGTCTCATCCCTAAATAATCTTTGTAAGTGTTTTAATCAATTAAAAACACACATGCATTACTCCGATTTTTGCAAAAACTATTTTTCATAATCAAATGGGTTTTTATCTAATTAAATCATATACGTGTTTCTAATTTGTGTTAGGGATCAAGGAGAAGCCCACAAACAAGTAAGGGGTTTGTTTGTTTTGGTGTTTTGGTTCACCATACCCCACGGCCAAAGGGGGTATTGGTTTGATTGTTGGTTTTGATTTTATTTTCTTGTGGGTTTATGTTTAGGAGTATGTTTTCATCATTTTGCAAGTGGTAAATCATATTGCAAGTTTGATTTATGAAATGCGTTTTTCTCAAAGATTGTTCATACAAGTGATTGAGTGTAATTATATTAGTTTAGGGTGATTGAATGATGTTATAATAGGTCTAGGAAGTGATAGAATTGATTGGAAAGATGTTTTAGTATGGTTTTGAAAGAGGTGATTTTGACCAGATTGTTTAAGGGTTTATTTGTGGTCTTAAGTTTAAGTCCGAGTTATTATCATAGGATATAGGTTTAGAGCTTCTTTCAAGCTTAGTTTTGGTATAAGATAGAGCTTCTAGGCCAAAAAGAGTCAAAAGTTACGAAGGTTTAAATATTCGTGTATCGGGAGGCGAGTATCGACACAATCCGAAATTGTGTTCGATATTAGGTCAAATCTCGGGGACCATAACTGGAGTTTTAAAAATGTTTGAGGGCTGTTCTTTAGCTCTAAACCTGGAGTCTCGAGTCTATTTTCAAACTTAGGAGTCAAATATAAAAATGTTATTGGTTAAGTGAGTCAAAATGGTTTTACAACGTAAGGGTACAAATTTGCCCGGATTTTCAAGGTTGGAAATGTGTTGGGCAGCGAGACTTAAAAGTAAAATCTTTTTATGAAAATTTTTGTGAGCTTTCTACATGATGTAATGAAACCTCCAGCGAGTTTCGTGAAAATTCGTGGTGTCTAAGTATGGGAATTCAGTCCGTACATTAGGTATGTACCGGGAGAATTGTTTTAAGAGTGTTTGTTCTAATAAGATAGAAAAATGTAAATGTCTAGTAAATACCACTTGTTGGGATTTTTGGCCCGAGTTTATACAATTTTTGAGTAAACTTATTTATTTATATTAGTTCCAAGTTGATACTTGAAGGTATTGATTCATTTCGCGTTTTGTTCGTTAGGTGTTGTCTTTGATATTCTCGGGCATCCTCATCGTCGGTGATTGTCGTCTTCGCTACTAATACTACCACTACTACTTAAGGTGAGTCTATAGCCTCGCTTTCTATTGTTTTTAAATGATTTTACCCGCGAGGGGGATCCATTCTATTTAAATAAAAAGGAACATGAGTCGTGAATGATTATTTGGACCCGAATGATGCCTTGAATTATGTTAAGTAGCTAGTTGCTACAAGGCCCTAAATTCATGAACCGTTAACTATTGTTTAATCCTTGTGTGGGTTGGAAATAGCCGCTTGAAAAACTGATAGTACTATTGGGTTGACGACCCTATCCGAGAAGAGAGCTAGTACGTTGAGTACCCTCTGCGAATGGATAACTTGTGTTAATAAAAAGGTATAATTTGCAACGAATACCTAAGAGGGGCAATGGTTTTACTTAAATCATGCCGCAATTTGGCGCGGGTGATTAGTTTATGGGTTTGGTGTCATGAGCTTAAACATAATTAATTAGCTTTTGCTATAACGAGTAATGCCATAATAATAGTTTGTAATGATCAACATTCTATTGAATAATCATGAATGGTTTTTATACTTATGTTCAAACTGTGATTTATAAACCTATAGATTTCGCTCAACATTATTTGTTGATGAATTTAAGCATGTGTTTCAGGTAATCGAGGCTGAGAGTGGCAGAGCATGTTATGGATTGTTTTTGTGGATTTGTGGATTTTGGATAGTCTAAATTTGATTTCCTCCCCTTTACGTATAAAAAATTTAAGCTTTTATTTTTTCTAAATTCTCTTGTTGAACAAAAATGATTTTATGTGGTTAGGATTCATGGGGACCTAAACGCTACTTTTTTGTAACTCTTGGGGTTGAAAACATTTAGACATGTTGTTGTAACTTATGATTTAAATCTTGTTTAATTTGAAACGTCTATTTTGAGTCGTTCGATATGGATTGTGTGATGATTCTTTGCCTAGCACCCAAATATGGTATTCTGCTGCGTGTTAAATTTGGGGGTGTTAGATGTAGATTAATGTCGTCTTGTTCTTCATAAGTAGTTAATCGTGTTCATCGGTTCATCAACAGGACAGATGAACAAGACTAACTTATGAACACTTATAAACTACATATATATTGATAAACTAATGAACGCTTATCAATAACATGTAGATTAATGTCGTCTTCTTCATCACTTATTCTTGTTTACCTGATCATCAACAAGACTGGTGAACAACACTAATTGATGAACACTTACGAACAACACGTGATTCTTTACAAAAAACTGATGAACACTATAATCCAACTGATAAACATTGTGATATAACTAATGAACATTGTGATGTAACTAGAAAATTATAATATCAATAGGCAAAACACATAGACGACAAATATATTACAAAACATTATTTATTCTTATTTAAAGAAAAATTAAAAAGTTAAGCAAAATCCAAATCTCATTAATGGATCTAATTAATACAACTAAACAATTGTCTCAAACACAAAATTTACGCAAACAAGACTACCGCCGTTGTCACAATTTGAGAAGTGAACAACCCAATACCCAAAAAACATAACTATTTGATGTTACTTTTTGTTCTTTAAGTGTGTCTGTATATAATCTCATGAGAAGCAAATGCGTAGATAGTCCTCGGATTTACGACCATTCACTTGCTAGTTGGGTTTCATCATTTAACACTTTTTATTGATTAAGACGTTGATGATGATGGAGACGGGATTGATGACAATGCAATGGTGGCGACGGTGATAAAGATCACTGGAGATCGTCGTTTTCTAGGGTTCCATCTTTCGGTGGGAAATAAAATGGGCTCTCGTTGGGAAAGGAGATGGGAAAGAAAGAAGATAGATATAACTTTTGTTAAATGACCATCATACCCTTACATGTATATGTTCTTTTTAAATTTGATCGGATCTTGTATTATGATCCAACAACTGAAAAGCTTTTCATACTTTTTAAAAAGATATAACTTTTTATTTGATCAGGTACCTTCACCTATATAATATTACGGTTTCAAAAAATTTGTACACCCACTCATATGTTGTCCTGACTTTGTCCCTGTGTATACTTCATTGATATGTCGTAAGCTATGCACTGTGCAATCGAGTTTAATATTTAAAACTTTAAGAAACATAGGATCAAATGTTATGTTACAAAAACCAACGAGTTTACCCGTTGGCATGTGCATGGGCAAAAAATGTACCCGCAGACGGGTGTACGTGGGTAATAAGCAAGAAAAAAATCATGAGTTTCATATTTTCATGAGACATTATATAATAATTTGGAACATTGTAACCAAAACTCATTGGACGACCTCCACTATAGTAGAATCCAGATTAGCAATCCAATGAAACTTAGACTTCAAAATTTTTTATTTCTTAAACTTTGAGTTACATGTGAAGAAAATAGTAACGGTGTATAATTATTTATGATTTCTAAAAAAAATGTGTAGTATCTAAAAACAAAATTAAACATGCGTTTTTTATATAAAGCCAAAATTAAACATGCTTAAATAGATTACCAGAATATTTAGTCTCAGTTTTGGATAAGAACATGTTGAAAGAACACATGTAGTTACACTTTTATGCTCATTTTTATACAAAGTAGTTTGCTTTTATTTTAAGTCTTTCACGTCTAAAATGCTCGCAATCTATACATGTATTGTCGCAAAAAATATATTATAAAGGAATATAGTTTGTCAAAAATTCTAATTACAAGATACTTGTTGCGAGTGCAATATACATGAACGAATATATAAAAGAAGATAAATATAGACGTACCAAAAATCTATTAAACAATAAAATCTCTCTTAGAACGTGTGAACATCAAGTTAACCTTCTAGAAGAAAGCATATGAAAAGCTTAATAGTCATCTTTTTTAAGTTAACCTTCTAGAAAAGAAAAGCAAATGTAAAGCTTAATAGTCCATTTTTATAAGTTAACCTTTTAGAAAAAACAAATAGAAAGCTTTTTGTCTGTCTTTGTTAATAAAGATTTCTTGTACGAACTAAATTATAAGGTGAAGGCAGTGGAAGGGTCATATTGTTAGTTTGTTACATAGCATATCGCGCAACTTAAGCGGCTCAAGAGGTGTTAATGTAAGCGGCTCAAAAGGTGTGCAAATGATGCTAACCCATCCAAAATCGGATGCCAAATGAAAGAGCGCGAAATTTTCCCTCCAACTTATCCCTGGCGACATGTCGCCAGATAAAATTTGTCCAAAATTATCCATGGCGACATGTCGCCAGGGAAACTTAGCCCATCGTAATTAACAATAATTATTTTTTGAAAATAACCTGCCAAATTTATCCCTGGCGACATGTCGCCACGGAAACTTTGTCAAACAAAATTAGCTTCAAAGTTAAGCAGAAAATGTGTGGCGGGCTTTTACCCGCCAAATCTCAAAAGTTTCCCTGGCGACATGTCACCAGGGAAACTCCCTGCAATATATATAATTATTTTTTATTATTTTAACTATCGATCCGATGTTATTTTATTTTTGCGATGTTTATATAATAAAAATGAGACATTATAAAACAAATATTTATTTATTCCAAATAATTATTATTTTAACTATCGATCCGATATTATTTTATTTTTGCGACGCTTATATAATAAAAATGAGACATTTATAAAACAAATATTTATTTATTCCAAATAATTAGTATTTTAACTATCGATCCGAAGTTATTTTATTTTTGCGACATTTATATAATAAAAATGAGACATTTATAAAACAAATATTTATAAGTTAACTTCTAGAAAAAACAAATGGAAAGCTTTTTGTCTGTCTTTGTTAATATAGATTTTTGTACGAACTAAATTATAAGGTGAAGGCAGCGGAAGGGTCATATTGTTAGTTTGTTACATAGCATATCGCGCAACTTAAGCGGCTCAAGAAGTGTTCACGCAACGTAAGCGGCTCAAAAGGTGTGTAAATGATGCTAACGCATCGAACTTCTACTTGAAAGCTGGCTACATTTTATAAGTATATATTAAATATAAATAGTTATTATTAAATAAGTATTAGTCATGTAATTTAAGTTTTGATTTAAGTTCTTTTGGATACCAAAGTTTTTCTAGGATACAAGGGGACTCATCCCCACCATCCATCTCCATCTTATTCAAGGGCTGAGATTAAATCCCCAATTTACACAACTTTCTCCTTTCTTTCTCATAAAAACACACACCCGTTCTTTCACTTCTCTCTCTACCCCGATCTACTTTCTCTCTCTAAAATTTGAAGCGAACAATCACAACATCATCATGAATCCATCACAATCGATTAATTAGATCGAACTTAACATGAATTCATATCAGGTTTGTATTCTTATAATCTATGCTTATTTTTTTTAGCTTATTTGATTTTGAATAAGCTTATTAGTTTATTTTCATTAGCTTTGTTGAACGAAATATGCCGATTGATAGTTCTTATTTTGATCAATTTATTCTAATTAGCTTTTAATTAGGTGATTTATGTGAATAAGCTTATTTGTTTGAATAAGATTTTTAACTAGATGAGAGTTATAAATAATCTTGAGAATTAGATAGGAGTTATGTGAATAAGCTTACAAATTACACGAGAGTTATGAATAAGCTAGCTTATTAGCTTAGGTTGACAAATCGTAAGGTATTTTATGTAAGTTGGATTAAGTTTGCTGATGTAGGCTGCAATAAGCTTGATATATCATGTATGATATATATATATCATATATGATATATCACCACTTTTCATATATGATAGATATATCATATATGATAACTGATGATATATCATATATGATATAACTATCATATATGATATATCAAATAAACCATAGGAAAAAACAGATTCTGTATGAGTATTTTTTAGAAAATCAATATAAACTCTTGAAACTTGTCTTCTATCATATATATGAGTAATTTATTTTGGTGTTAAAATGTTGCATAATATGTTCTTTTTATCTTTTATAAATGCAGTCAGACAGAGATGGTGCGATTGGCAGCTTTGGAGCAAAGCAGAGAGGGATGTTGATTATAACAAGAGGATGTGCATGGATATGTTTTAAGGATCAAGACGGAGTAGGCGTTGTTCATGAATTCATCATCTGATAATCTGTTTTTTTTCCATTTTTTTGATTTTGTATAAATTGTTATCATATATGATATCAGAGGTATATCATATATGATTTTACATTAGGTTACGTTCGGTTTGAATTATCATATATGATTCTGTTCAAAAGTACATTTTTATGTTATGAACAAGTGTTTGATTATTAATTGTGCATACTCTTTGTTGTAATCATGAATTCATCAGATTCTTTATTTAATAAATCCAAGTTTTTCTTGAGTGTCATATATGATAGTGCATGATCATATACTCCGTATGACTTAATTTATAAAAACCACCATGACATAATACCAAGAAAGTTAAATCATATTAACAAGATGTTGTACGAGATACCAATTGATTACAAAATCGTCCATATACTTCAAAACTCCATTAGGAGATTACAAGAAAAAACAAACAATAAACGTAAAAGAAAAATTCACGAGCTTATTCATTAAGCTTCTTGGCCTTTTGGATGCTTGTAATGTTCAACACGCCTTGTAAACAACCTTCTCTACACAAAAAAGAAGATTTAATTCAATTTTCAAGCACATAATCATATATGATATATTTGATCATATATGATATTTAGCTTATATCATATATGATATAGCATATCATATATGATACTTCATTAGCAAGTCATACTAAATATGTTCAGCCAGATTAATCCATTAAAAAAAGAGTTAACTCAATTTTCAACCACATTATCATATATGATATATCTCATCATATATGATATTTTAGCTTATATCATATATGATATAGTATATCATATATGATACTTCACAAACAGGTTACACTAAATATGTTCAGCGAGATTAAGCTAAAAAACCTTATAATTCATGAAAATAAGCTAATAAGTTAGCTTATAATTCATCATAATAAAGGTGATGATTATCAATAAGCTTATTCACATTAAGCATCAAGTTACCTTATCATTTGACATGTTAAATTCATGTAACTTATCAAATAAGCTATAAAAAATAAGATGAGTTATAAGCTTATTCAGATCGAATAAGCTAAAAAAGATGAATCGAAACAGATCGAATGAACTTTACCTTATTTATGAAGAGGATGATCGATTTGTGATGGTGATGATCGATGGATTTGATGTTTGTGTTGATAAATTAAGATGTAAATATGTGTGTGTGTGTGTGTGTGTGTGTGTGTTTATGTGTGTTTTAAAGAGAAGAAGAAGAAGAAATCGATCCCAGATTTGTGAGAGTGGTAGGTGGTGTTAGTGGGAGGGGTAAAATGACGAAACTACCCCTCCGCTTTTTTTTTTGTTTTTAATATGAGTTGTTGGATGAGATGAGATGGACGGTCCAGATTTGTCCCCTTGTATCCAAAGGATACAAGGTATCTTAAATAACCGGACTCTTAAGTTTTACATAAATTTCTTTTTTATTTGGAAATGTAACGAGACTATTTTTATCGTTATCGTTTAAGTTCATCTAAAACAACAAACCGACTTTGTTGCATAAGACGTAAGAGTGATTTTGTTTTTATCGCGCAGGATTTCGGCATACAAAATAATCATTTGATTAATCCGTTGTTAGTTGTTGTAATCTTTATTAACAAATCATTGCATGGATTATTTAATTGGCTTTCAAGAATGAGAAGAACATTCTTTGTTGGTAGTTGAGAACATGCATGCATAATGCTTGGTGAAAATCACCTTTGTTGACTTTAGAATGTGGTAGCAAATGCTAGTCAAATATTTAATCCTCACATAATCACATGGCTAATAAGAAAAGCTCATTCCAAAGAACCAACCTCACTTCAAATCTACATTTGTATAAATAGTCATCAAACCTATCGTATCTCTCTCAGAAGAAACTAGCACATATAACTCATCACAAAACACACACACACACGAGTTCAAAATACCTACCTAATTAATCAGTAAAGAAATGGAAAAGTTTACAAGAAGCGTTTCACGAAGCCTTTCAAGAAGTGTTTCGACATCTGTAGATGCAAACAGAGTGTGAAGGAGTACGACATACAAAGAGTTTGATGGTGGGAGGAGCATGAAGACTGTCCGTCTAGGAGATGATAATCATGGAAAACTCTGGAAGATTAAAAGGATGTTTCACTTTACACAATCTAAAAAGCATGGGAAAGACGATTCAAAGGCACGTCGATCATCCAAGATTGCAAGTTCAGAAGATGAATTTCAAAATAGATTGCTTTTTGAAATTTACAAGAACATGTCATCTACTCATGAACTAAGTTCAGCCTAGAAGATAGTTGTAGCCGAAACAATTGGTTTCCTGGAAATTCTTGATTGTTCATTTATTTGTATTAATTTTTCACAAACAATATAGAAGCTGTAAATAAAAGTTATGGTTTCAAAGTTGATATGCGATGATGATCGATTGTTTATATTTTGAAACACATTTATCTTAAATTTATCCGGTATGATACCGACATGAATTATACCTTGATATATTATAGTAACTGCATATACGCCTAGCTCGTTCATGCTTTCCTTCTGCATGAGTTTAATTGAAGCAGCTAAGGTTAATTACACAGCATCCAATATTTAATCAAGCATATGTGTAAGCTATGGAGTGCTTGTAGTATACACACCGACAAGTATGTAAATTTTATATAATCCACCATTCTAAAACATATCAATTTAAGCACCATATAGAGTTTGACGTCCGTGCACAACTTACCGGTCCACATAGAGTACATTGATGATCGGGAGTCGAAGCTTCAACCTCTAACGGCTCATTAATTTATTATTGATACACATACACCATCCATGTAGTTTGCCAGTGGGTTGATTGATTTGCCAAGGCACAAAAGCTGTTGCCACTCTTGTGAAAATGGACAACAGATATAAACAACTACATACATACTTCGCTATCTGTAAATCTATTATCGTGGAAGTAATAAAAAACATAGTTTAACGAAAATTTTAATCAAATGGTATTCGTTGTTGCTCTTGCAGCATGCAAATAATTGCTGGTGTATTAAACAATAAAGTCAATTCCTCCATCGCCGAAACGTGTGAGAATCATAAAGTTGACGTTCTAGAAGAAAGCAATTGAAAAGCTTAATAGTCTATCCACGTAAATGTAGAGTTTTCTTCTAGAGAGTATAAACTTGTGGAATTCATTTTGAGCTGCAATATACGCTAATACTGAGTACATGTTATTCTCAAACACAAAAGACAAAATCAAGATAACAAATAAACAAATATCTAAATTATTTTATATTGTAGTAACAAATTATTGCAATCATATAGTAATTAGGTTTATGACGTAAGACTGATTTTGTTTTTATAACATTTGATTAATCATGAATAATGGTGGTGGAAATCACTTTTATTGACTTTAGAAAATACTAGTCAAATATTTAAATTTCACATGGCTAATTGATTAAGAAAGCTTATTTCGGAGAACCAACCTCACTTCAAATCAACATTTGTATAAATATTTATGAAAGCTATTGTATCTCTCTCAAAGTAAACTAGCATACATAACTCATCACAAAACACACAAACAAGTTCAAAGACACCTAGCTAATTAACAAAGAAATGGAAAAGTTTACAAGAAGCGTTTCACGGAGCCTTTCCAGAAGTGTTTCGACATCTGTAGATGCAAATAGAGTGTGGAGGAGCATGAAGACTGTCCGTCTTGGAGACGATAATCATGGGAAATTCTGGAAGATTAAAATGATGTTTAATTTTACTCAATCTAAAACACGTGGGAAACACGATTCAAAGGCCCGTCGATCATCCAAGATTGCAAGTTCAGATGATGAATTTCAAAATAGATTTCTTTTTGAAATTTATAAGAACGTGTCATCTAATCATGAACTAAGTTCAGCCTAGAAGCTACTTCTAGCCAGAACAATAAGTTTCAGGAAAATTATTCATTGTTCGTTTATTTTAATTAATTTTCTTATATATTACGCAGACTATATATAGGCAGCTGTAAATAGAAGTTATGGTTTCAAGGTTGATATGAGATGATGATCGATTGTTTATACTTTAATACACATTTATCTGAAATTTGTCGAGTATGATATCAACATGAATTATATCATATATTAAAATTGCATATACGCCTAGCTCGTTCATGCTTTCGTTCTGCATGAAATTAAATGAAGCAGCTACAGTTAATTACAGAGCATCTTATGTAAAAACAAGCATTAGTCTAAGCCATGAACTACTTACAGTATACGCACAGTCAATTGTGTAACTTTGTATAATTCACCATTCGAAAAGATATCATTTTAAGCCACTATGTATAATGTTTGACGTTCATAAGCTAGCGCTCTGAAATTCGTCAATAACTTACTGGACGACATGCATATTTGTTGTATAAATCATAACATAAATCTTAAAAAGTATACTGAAATACTTATAATCAACATTTAGAGTTGGATAAAAATATCTATAGGCAAATTTCATTCAAAAGCTGGAGAGTGCATGCGTTGAGTCCGGAAAGATGACCAAGGTCAAGGATCTGGCCATTCTAATCCATGGACCGATCGTGGGTGCCTACTTTCACTATTCCATGCAGTTTACCTACATTCAATAATTTCAACTAGTTTATTTAATTGACGGCCAGTTTGGGCTGTTTTTCCTCATAAACGGGTAAAAGTGTAAAACTGCTAAATTTAATCTATAACTATTTGTTTAAAAGGTAGATATAGGTTTGCTCCACATCTTCGGCTTAAAGATGGTTTTGTTATTGTAATAAAAGCTTCTGCCATGGAGAAAGGGATAATACTTCTGATTCATATCGATTATAAAAGTGGACAGATTACTAAGTTTGACAGATTACTAAGTTGCTCATTTGACTTGAACTTCCAGTGACCTATTACTAAACTCGCCTATTTTGCTAATTTTTTGGGAAAAAAAATATGAACGGTAATCTTTGGCTACTTACATGAGATCTTGCTTTGATGACTTCCTGGTAAGTTTTTTTTTTATTTTGAGATACTTGCATGCCTACAGCCAGGGCATCAAGGGAATTCTACTTCAACACCGAAGAGTTCATTGTTGCAGTTGCTCAGAATTTGGAGTCGAAGTTTCAACCTCTAGCGGTACACAGTGGCGGAGCCAGGATTTTGATACATAGGGGGCAAAAAAGCATTGTCAAAATTTTTTTTAGCAAAGAAATAAAAATGACCTTAACCAAATTAATATTGCATAAAAGATCTTTACATAAACTGGTAAAATAACAATAAAACACACCTTATGTAGCGTGAAAAAACGGTCTTACAACAAAGCCTAACATCACTATACGGACAGCCTTACAGCAACATCTAAACACCCAAGATGCAGCATCCAAACAGACTAAGTACAACATTCAAACACCTTTATTGGAGCGCCCAAACCGCATTATTGCAGCACCCAAACAGCAGATTTCCAGCAGCATATTCAGCAGAAAATCGACAGCTTTTGAGCAACAAATTCAGCAGCAAATCAGCAGCATTTCAGCAGTAAAATTCAGTGGCGATATAGAAGCTTTTAACATTCCAAAAACGTACCAAAAACCTGTTTAAATGTGCAAAAACAGTAAAATATTTATTAGCACATGTGTGCAGCTTGTTTGAGAATAATAACAACAAAAATGCTTACATAGTTACATTGAGCACATAAACTTTTTTAAAATGTCCTTTACGATCGTCATAGAACCGGTTCATCACATCTTCATCGTTAACATTTGCAAGCGCCTCTTTTCTAAGCTGCATATAACAAAAGAATTTAAAAACCTTGACCAATTCGATTCCGCAAATCTAATTTTCATGAGTCTTTTATCACAAGTCCTTCATGGCTTCATATGTCAATTACAAGTCTAAAAGTAACAAACTAAGGCTAAAATCAAAACCTAATTATTTTAGCATCAAACTATTTACTAATGATAAAAAAACATTAAAACAAACACATTACACATGACATCATCAATGATAAA
Organism: Glebionis coronaria; assembly: GCA_025667525.1. Classification (NCBI taxonomy): domain Eukaryota; kingdom Viridiplantae; phylum Streptophyta; class Magnoliopsida; order Asterales; family Asteraceae; genus Glebionis; species Glebionis coronaria. The sequence goes on from CM046875.1 coordinate 424,731,182, forward strand.
GTGAAGTGAATCAATGATCATGTAACTGATCAGTAATCAATAACCCAATTATACACATGTTTAAACTAATTAGTTTATAAAAGTTAAACTAAAGTTAGGGTTTTGGCTTACCACTGAGTACAAATCAATCATCAAATAACGGAATGATCTTTTCTCTGATGAGCCGTTGAGATTAGTTTCCTAGTTAGTAGTTACTTAACATAATTTTACAAAAGAAAACAAATACATATTGGGCTTAATTTGGTTGAGGGCATTTTGAAAATTGGGAGGGCATGACCATAATTAACCCATTATAACAAAAATTTGCACTAAAGTCTTTATTCCTCCATTGCCAGAACGCGTGAGAGTCATAAAGTTGACGTTCTAGAAGAAATGTGCTTAATAAATAAAATTAAAATATTATTTTATAACAAATTCAAATGATATAATTAAGCTCATGATGTAAGAGTCATTTTGTTTTTATCGCCAGAATATCTGTTAATAACATAATAATCCGTTGTGAATTGTCGTAATCTTTATAAACAAATCATTGTACGTAGTATTTAAGTGCCTTTCAAAAATGAGAGGAACGTGCATGATATGATAGTGGTGGCAATGTTGTTTGTTGACTTTAAAATGTCGTCAGCAAATGCTAGTCAAATAACCTTTATATAATATAGGAGAATCACGAAAACATAGGCACAGTGATTCTCCTCTATAACACATTATTATATATTTTACTCTCCCTCTCACAACCATTTTCTTCCCTCACAAACAAAACACGCACTGGCACACACAAGTTCTGTTTCATTACCCCGTTAATCATTAATTGGTGCCCGTTATTTCCCCTTCTTAATTGGGTTTGTCTGATTGTGGTGGTGGCTTGATGATGTGTTTGTTCTTTGACCCTTCTTAATTGAGTAATTACCCCTTCATCAATTGGGTTGTGGTGCTGGCTTGCCCTTTCAACTTTGCAATAATTGTTTGCAATTTTTTTTCTTTATTAATAAGTTTGTGGCTACTAGGAAATGGATCTATGTCGTTCCTTTAATCTTCGTGTCACGATCTCGCCCGTTGATTGCCTTCCGGTTGGATCCATATATGTAGCACATAGGGGAAAAAACAATTTTATTGCATTATTTGGGTGTTTTGAGAACCCTTCGTTGCCCCTACCTCTTCATTGCCGCCACCGCCTGGGTTGTGCGATGTTGTTAGTTGGTTGGTAGCGTTGGCTGCTTTTCTGCGTGGTTAAATTTTGTGGGTTTCAGTTGTTCTTGATTGCTGCCTAATTTCAGTGTTTTCTCAAACCCTGATTTCTTAGGTTTTGTTGGAAGCCTCTTTCTTTGGGTGACTTTTGTTGATTCATAACAGGTAACCTTTTTAAAATGTTACTATTGTTTCAATTGGTTAGTTTTTATGGTAGTTAAGTTTGGTGTAGGCAAGAAACTAATGATCGATTAGATCAAATACAGATGGGTGAATGGTTTCTAGATTTATGGTTAGGATTATTGTAGAAACTAGAAGGGGGGGTTGAATAGTTTCTTGTTAGTTTTCAAAACATTTCGGCTTAATCCACTGTGCGCGGTTCCTTATGTCTACCCGCGGTTCCTTATCAATAAAGAACCGCTGGTCCACTTATGGAACCGCCGACAGTAAACTTAACCTTTTGTTGCATGTTAAACTTTGACAATCCTTTGTATCAAATTCTTGATCAAGCTTGACTAGATATGAGATGTGTTTGATTGAAAGATAAATACTACAAGTAAGTAAACACACAAACACATCAAATCAAGAGTACATCAAGCAATAGTCTAAACACTAAGCACACACGTACTAAGCATAAGCTTTTCCGCAACTAGGATGTTTAGACTAAGTTATGTACACTTGACCATAATCTAAACACGAAGCACACACGTACTAAGCCTCAGCTTTTCTGCAACTTAGATGTTTAGATTATGAGATGCACACAACACACAACATATAAATACATCTATAATAGTAAAGACATAAATGTAAAGGAAAGTACCGACACGATGATTTATAGTGGTTCGGTCACGAAGCTCCTCTTCGCCCTACTCCACTCCTCGAGTACACCTTACTCGAGAGTTACTTCACTAGTCAACAAACTCCTTAAGGTGGAGAAACCATACACAACGTCGCTTATCCAATTTCCGACTCTAAGATAAAAGTCGAGTCCTAATTTTAGGTAGGACCAATCTACACAACGTCGCCCACTTCACCATTTAACGACACAAGGCTAGATGTCGAGTTCTATTCGAAAGCTAGAACCAATCTTCACGACTCTTCACTTTGAAGCTAAGTGAGAACTTCACACAACACAACTACTAATCACTTTAAAGCTAAGTGAGAACTCACAAGACACAACCACATCACTTTAGAGTTTAGTGAGAACTACCTAGACGCAACCACATCACTTTAGAGTTTAGTGAGAACTACCAAGACACAACCTAATCTACCCACTAGTTATGTTTTATGGCCCAACATAACAAACTTTATGTTTTATGGCCTAAACACATAAACCATATAGATCTAAGAACACATCACTTAGATCTATAACTCTAACACTATATCCAAGTACTTGTTGATCCCAAACTTAGATCGATTTAGCTTTATGTATACGAGATTAGATCAAGTAATACACTTAGAGAAACCTTTGTATATTGATAATTGTAAAATCACACTCTTTAGGAAAAGAGGGTAAAATATAGGGAAGTAGGCACGACGATTTAGGAAAACCGTGTGTGAATGACCCTAAAAGTGAGTTCGTTCTCGAGGAGGCACGTGTGTTGTGTAATGAATTGATTTAATTTTTGTGATTATATTGAGAAGAAAAGAAAAGAGAAATAAGAAAGAAATGACGGTTACGAAGACGGATCGAGCTAAGACGAAAAAGCGTTCACGTAAAACCGTAAAAAACTACAAAATTAAAAATTTTGAAACCTAAAAATTAATTAAAAGCTAAAAGTAGTCTAAAATAATATAAATAAGAATAAAAATCCAATAAAAATATTTTAAAACCTTTTATTAATTAAATATTCAATTTTAAATGCTAATTAAAGCCCTAACATTAAATATAATTAATCAAAATGTCCAAAATATTATTTTATTGAACAAATAACTTACTTATATTATCTAAAGACTAAAAAGTATTTTTCCAAATTTTTAAAAACAGTTTTTCTATTTTTTAAGCACTAAAAACTATTTTTAAACTAAAATAATTATAAAAAATAATAAAATATTGCTAAAAAGAATTTAACAATTTTAAAAATCCTAATTTACTCTAATGAACAGAAAAAAATGAAAAAGTTTGAAAAATATTAAATTTACCACTAAAAGACAAAAGCAGTTTGATATTAAACCCTAATTAAACTAAATTAATTAAAAAAAATAATTAAAAGATGAAGAGTAAAAACTTTTAAAACCAAAAATCTTAAAATGTTTTTCCTAATCCAAGAAAAATGTTTAAACTGAAAAATGTGTATTTTTGGCACTAAATGCCAAAAACAGAAATAATAAAAGTAATTAAAATAGCAATAAAACCTAAAAAATAGCAAATGAACAGTAAATAAAAATCTATATTAATCAGAAAAATCAAAAATAAAATAAGAAAAATAATGGAATTGGTTTGAAAGTCTAATTCACAAATTGACCCACAAAACACAAAAATTCTTGAAATCAGATAGTGACACTTGACAGGTTTTGTTTTCTAGTGAAGCAGTACTAACAAGTGAGCTAGCAGGAGAAACCTTTTTCCCACTGCTAGTGTAAATTCTAGGTCTGGAGACCTTTTGAGCTTAGGAAAGCTCAATGCTTGGTTTCTTTTGGAACAAAAGGCACCCCTATACTCAGTTGAGTATAGGGAGTCAATGTAAACACAAAAACACACAAGTCACTTAAGAAATTCAAGCTCAAAATGGCAATTAAGTTACTGATTAAGCCTAGTATGTTTCTGATGAACAGAACTCCTTTTTTACATGCACAAAAATGAATTTTGAAGCCTTAAATCTTGCACACAATCCAATGAGATGGCATATAAGTAATATCAAACCCTAGATGGACCTATAACCTATCAGAGTACAAGATTTGATGCACAAATCCCAACAAAAACAGTCACTCAGGACACTTACTGGTTTTGACCATTTTTCCAACTTTTATAGCATGCAACTTTGTTCAAAATCCTACTAAACTGAAAGACAAGTAACAATAACACCTATTAACCACCTAAGAAGTGAATTTAAACAGGTTTTAACACAAAATCTCCCCAAGAAGTTCAGTTAATATGCAAAACCAAACACTCCTTTAAATTACTGAAATCAAATTTTTCAAAGCAAATCTATTCAAACCCTAACCAATATGCTTCTAATCACTACCAACATGCATGTCATACCAAATAAACTCAAATCAAACCTCTTAAACACACATAAACAACTTCTTCACAAATTTCATGCAAAATCAAAATAAACTGAAATCTGAAAAAGGAACAAGGGATTTACCTTGTTGGACCTACATCCAGGCCCAACAATGGCTGCTAGCCATCTCCTAACAGGCCCGGGCCTGTGCAGATCTCTTGGACAACAAGCAAGCAATGAAACCTGCTAAGAAAAAGCAATACAAATACAATAATCTGATTTTTCTTCCTTCTTTTAAATCTTTTCAAAATCTTTCCAAATACTTCTCAAACGTTTTTCTTTCAAAACACTTAGACCAAACAACTTAAAATCCTGAAAACCAAATCTTGAAACAAGGTTTTACCAAAAATCACCCTTTTTCAGAAACTTGAAAACAAGACTGATTATTGAAAACCTTGAACTAATGTCACAAATGTGGAACTCAGCTTCTAGCCAATCCTTAACACCAACTTCTATCAATCATAAAAGGAATTATGTTTTTAAAAAAAACACCAACTTTATATTGCATAAAAAGGGATTACAAAAGTATTTCTGCTAGAAACTGGAACAAACTATATGGGACACATACGTCCCATATTTATACACTGAAAAGAAGATTCTAGATAGCTAAAACCCTAATGCATAAAAGCCCTAAAATGCCCTTGATCTTCAGTCTTCAAAGTTGGTCAAATTGTGCCCATGTGATTGCCAGTTGGAATAGATGTACCTGTGATGATCTTGGCTATTTATTTAGTCTTTGGGAGCAAGAAATCAAGATGTGACGTTGGATGTGTCTTTTTGGGGTTTTGGTGTGAAAGAGACGGGGCAGGGGTGGTCCATAGAGGCCACATGGGTGAGTGGGAAAGTGATGTAAGTGGTGGTTTTGTTTAGGCTTGGTTTAATCAACAATCTGGAAAACATTAGGGAAAAACCCTTTGATTTTGACCTGATTGGGACTGGGGAGAATTAGGGTTTATGGGGTGATAAACATGGGTTTTAATCTGATTTAGGGGTTAAATGTTTTTAAATTTTGTGTTAAGTGGGAAAAGTGGAAGGTTTGACTGGGGTTTGACCAGGTTTATTTAATAAACCTGGTGGGTGGGTTTGGGTTACGGGTTTGGGTAGGGTAAATGGGTATTTGGGTGACGTGTAATGGTGTGAGTGGATGGGTAAGTTTGGTTGTCTGGCAGTTTGGCCCCCTCAATTTCCTTCTTTCTTCACTTTATATTAAACAGCAACAACTTCATTTCCCTTTGTTTTTAAGTTTGCCATTTTGTCAATTTTGGCACAACCTTTTTACAAACTTGTTCCAAGGGCTTCTTTTGTACTTTCTTCATTCTTCAAGGGCTGTTCTTGTAACATCTTGATAATTTAGGGACCTCAATGCATTTTATGAGTTTTGCAAGGGTATAAATTGCCAAGTCTTCAAAAATGAGGGACCAATGTTGACAATCTTCAATTCTTCAAGGTCATTTTTGGAAATTCCAGATTTGGGCCTGGTTCATTGTGCGGCTTCGTTTCCCGTGTTCGTTTTTGAATGATTCTTGTGATCTTTTTGTCTTTTCCTCAATATCCGTACCTAAAATACACAAGCAACAAACACGAGCATATATTTGGTAGTTTTAATGATATTTTATGCATTTTAAGCCCGATTTGGACGATGAGACTATGTATAAAGCAGTCTCATCACTCCCCCATACTAAACCATTGCCGTGCCCTCACGCAATGCTAGAATAAAGTATCATAGCACCTCCAAAATTTAATTTTAATCACTTTATTGAACGATAAACTAACTACACTACTACTATTACTACTACTTGCGTTTTAGACATAATGTATGATTTTCATCGCAAAATGGGACGTTTAGGTTCATAGAATAAGAACACGTGAATGCTTCGTTAGAAATAATTTCATTGTCCTCGATTTTCACCCCAATTCCATGCCAAGCGTGCAACGAGATCATTGTCATTATAAGTTAGTAATGCTAACACTACTCATATGCCCTAATCACGTACTTATCCTCCCATTATTCCTAAGTTGTTTCTCTTATATTTTATTATTTCTTGAATGTTTCACGAGGATACATTGTTGACTTATGCGATAATAGAGATTTAGGTCTAAAAAAAGAGTCCTAACGGTGTAACTAAGACCATCAAATCAATAACCCCTCCCAATAGACAACGATGTCAAAAAATTAAGTTGACAAGAAGAATCGATAAACACGGTTTTATAACGGTTTTGAACATGAGACTTATTACCAAGACTTTTATACGCCCCCTAACGGAAGGGCCTTATTATCTTTGGTTTACCTCCATCTTTTATTCAACTTCGCCATGAAGCTTTTATTATGACTTCGGTCTTGCCTTGCCTTTTATTATCCGCCTCATCGGTGGTTTTATTAGCCAAAGACGTATATCCTCACGCTAAAGCGAATTTTGGATCTTTAAAGCTTCGAAGATTAAGGCTTGATTCACTTTCTATTTTGCATAGATTTTAGGCCTTGTGGGGCTTCAAATTGTTTGCTAGATTTAGATGAGCACTTGAAATCTTTTTATTGGGTGAAGCTTTCGATTATTAGGGTGCCAATACTTCAAAACCGTGACGCTGGCGATACCTTAATGTCTTCCCAATTTAATTACACGGAAGCTACTAGAAAAGACTAGAAACCCAACAATCCTAACTAAACCGCTAAGTCAATATTTATTAAGCAAAAAATATTTACATGCGAAGGGAGAATAAGCAAACAACGAGAACACATGAGTTTTTGAAAGAATACGAGTACTCTACGTTTAGCATAGTAACTTATAATTAACTCTATCATTTCTCGTCCTCATTTAAGAGACTTAGCCTAATCTGTAGTTAAGGAATCAAAGCTAAGTGCTCAACACGCACGGTCGAGTCAAAAATTACTCTTATTCTCGCCATCGGAAAACCTACATTCGTGTCTTCAAACACTTATAAAACATGAGAAAATGTTTAAAATTTGGCCATTTTTAGCCTTATTTTGCAACAAAACGATAAACAAAAAGATAAATTTTGGAAAGCGTGAACGTTTGGCAAGGCAATATCTATTCACCCCCCCATACTAAAGTTAAACATTGTCCTCAATGTTTCGAGTCTAGGGGTGCACAACACCCCCATACTAGAGACGTAGTCGAATGCCTAATCTAGCATGGAAAGGGTGTAACCAATAAATTAATAGCCGTTTATGAAGTGTGCTAAAAACCTAAGGTTAGAACATCAAAAGGATATATCATTTGGATATTGAGAAAGTCTTCAAAGCAAACGATCGAGTGCTCCCATAAAACGAACACGAGAGACTCCAATCATGAAGATCATGATCTAAAAACCACAATGCACAAACAACCACGGAACAAAGGTTGGAAGGGCACAAATCCCCTCACATTAATCTAATTAGAAAGCAATAATATGTACATAGGATAAGCATGGGTTTCCCCTACGAGGAACCTTGTTTTTGATAACCGAGTCAAAAGCTCGACTCGATCCCCATAAATGTGATCATTTAGGGATATCCTTGGTTCGGTCATTTTTTAGTGGGGCTTACATGATAAACAATGCCAAAAAACAACCGGTATTAAGGACTAAGTCCTTTGATGGTGCAAAATACCGGGATCGAAGATGGCGTTCTCGTTTTCATTGGAAAAACAAATCAACGCCACTTCATCATGTGCCAACAAAAACTCAAAGAGTTTCAAGAAAATAGGTGAGAAGAAATAGAAGGGTGGGACAATGGGTAATTCTCGAAAACATTGAGCTACTCGAGGTAGACTCGCACTAATCAAATAGAAAGATTTTCCATTTATTTCATCGGTGGAAGACCGAGATTTCCCTTTATAAGCAATTCCAGGATCAAATATCTCGTCCTCGGTGGAGAAAGGGGAGGGAACATAAGGGATTTCCCCCACACTAAGTCCACACAAAGCATCGTCAAAAGGAGAAGACGAGCTTGTAGTACTCAAAACACGAAGTGATGACGGAGTTAGAATTGTAGAAAAATCTTTTAAATTTAATTCAAAATCTTTTCCTTTTTCATCTTTTAAACTCTCCTTGTGAAAACCCGATTTGATTATGTTAAAAATATTTGGTGTTTCTAAAGCAATGTTAGTCACACTAAAAATTCTCACATTTGAAAAGCGTTTTGGTAAAGGTGGTGGTAAGTTTTCAAAACGTTTGTTAGCAAATAAAACTCCCCCATCGGGATCAACATATTCATCATCCGAAGAATCACTCGAGATTGGAATCGTAGGCTTAACACTCTTAACCTCCACCGGCGTAGGGGACGGAACTTCATTTTTCTCAACAACTTCTAAAACTCTTTTGGAAATCTTTTTGCAAATGTTTTTGATGGGATTGACATTGTACAAAGACGTGATCGAATACACATGAGAAAGTGTGGAGTTTTGAGTTGCGTTAATGACGAGTTCTTCCTCATTGAAACGAAGAGTGATTTTCCTTGCATGCACATCGATAAGTGCTCTCGAGGTATCCAAAAATGATCGACCTAAAATTAGCGAAACTTTAGGATCGATGGGAATGTAAACAACAATAAAGTCTACAGGATAGTAGAACTTTCGAACTTTCACGAAGACGTCCTCGGCTACTCCACAAGCTAGAATCGTAGAATGATCGGCCATCTCGATTGACATTCTTGAAGGAGTGAGATTGGGAAGATTGAGTGATTTAAAAATCTCAAGAGGCATCAAATTAATACTAGCACCAAGATCGGCCAAGGCGTAGCATTCTTCCATGTCTTGTATAGCACATGGGATTAAAAACTTTCCAGGATCACCGACTTTTTGAGGTATGCGGCTTAGAAAAACCGATGAACAACTAGACTATTTTTGCAATTTTTCTTTGTTATTCAACATACTTTTGAAGTTTGCGGCAAATCGAGGCATCATGACTAAGGCGTCGGCAAAACTTATGTTAAAATGCAAGTCACGAAACATTTTCATAAAAAGTTCAAATTGATAATTATTTCGTTCTTGTGCCTTTTCCTTGTCTCGTCTTGAAGGGTAAGGTAAGGGTGGTGTGGGTTGGGGCATAGGCATCAGCCTTGGAATCTCGGGTTCCATGATTGGTGTGGGTTCAACCGTAGGTGTGGTTTGAGCGGTACTTCGTGGGCTTGGAATTTGCTCCTTTTCAACCACCACCTCGGGTTCTTTCTCTTTTTCCTTCTCCATAGAAGTACTTGGACGAGAAATGGGTTCTTTGAAAGTTTTACCACTACGAGTAGTAATAACATTCAATTCTCCTTTCGGGTTTACGATGGTATCACTAGGAAGACCACCCGAAGAAGAGGGCTTACACATGATAGCTTCAAACATTTTTCCCATTCGGTCTTCAAACTTAGATTTCCTAGCATCCGCTTTTAACAACTCTTGCTTAATCTCATGTTGACCTTGCTCCATTTTTTGTTGATTTTGTTGGAGTCGTTGGACATTTCCTTCCATTTTTATTAGCATGAGTTTTAAGTTCATTAGCAAGTTCATTTTTAAGCTCGTTTTTCAACTCGGACCTTAAGCTAACCATTTCACGTTGCATATTGTCAAACTTAGCATCTTTTGCCTTAGCATAATTCAAAAACTCTCCTTGAAGATTTTTGGTGTGATCATTTTGAAAACCTTGTGTGGTAGTTTGAAAATCACGGTTTTGGTTTTGGTTTGAAATTTGCCCATTTACACTTTGATAATTACCCTTGTTGTAATTACGTTGATTGCCTTGATAATTACCTTGGTTGTTGTTTCGATAGTTATTAGCATTTTGATTTGGTGGAGCTTGATTTTGGCGGGAACCTTGACCGTTTTGGTTATAAGTTCCCGTGGCTACATAAGCACTCGAAGTGTTACCATCCGCGGTAATGCATTCGGAAAGATCATGAGCTCCACCACACGACAAACAACTCTTAGAAACCGCTTTAACCGAAGCGGAATTCGAAGCTTCTTGATTTTTCCAATGAGTCATAAGGTTAGCAAATCTATCAAAAAGATTTTCTTCATTTGCCTCATCATGTAAAGCACTAATGCTACGAGACGATGACGACGAGCCCAATTTGGCAACACTCGGTGTGTTACGAGGGCTATAAACCTTAGACCTATTCTCAATTATGACCAAAGCTTCATCAACCGTTTTACACAAAAAATTACCACCCGCGGCGGCATTTAAATAATCTCTTTCATGATCATTAAGTCCATTGTAAAACGTGTCAATTTGGTGCAAGTCGGAAAAACCGTGATGAGGACATTCATGTAACATCTCCTTAAACCTATTCCAAGCCGTTGAAAAACTTTCATTTGATTCTTGTGAAAATTTAGAAATCTCATTCTTCAAATGCGTAGTCTTAGAGGGCGGAAAAAATTGGTTCATGAAGGTCTACAAATTCTTAGGATTTGGTAATTGATGGATTGATCTATTGATTAGATGGTGGAAATAGGGAAGAAGGAGATGAGGTATAGAGAGAGAAAGGAGAGAAAAGAAAAGTAGAGAGAGAAAGTGAATTTATTAATGAAATGTTTACAAATGAGAAGAACCACCCCTCCTAACATGCTAGGAGGGGTATATATAGCCCACCCTACATGTGGGCTATATGGGCTATACTTGGATCACGAGCCTAATACATTAATATATCGTTGGAGCGACCGATCCTTCATAAATACGTAAAACGTATTTACAACAATCTCCCCCTAAGGGAGGTCGCTCCAAGTTACAAAGTTCTAAATATTCTATAGCTCGTGATCTATGCTAATAATGATGTGACCGAGACTTTCTTTGGGAAAAACGTATTTCCAACAATCTCCCCCTAAGGGAGGTCACACCATTTTACAAAAATCTTAAACCTAGCATACTATGCTTGAGTCTTCGATCTTGTTCTTGTGAATATGCTTGATGTGAACTTTGACTTTAGTCTTGAGCATGTTTCCTTGCCTTGACCTTGTGCATTCATCACTTGTGAAATTTGCCTCTTCGTGACTTCATGTTCCACATACTTATACCTTTAAATTCTTGAAAGCTTCAGAGTTTGATACAGCGGAAGACTTGACCTTCAGACTTTCTTGACTTTGTTGAAGTACTAAGTGTATGTAGTATAAGCATGTGGTGACGACTTCTTCTGGATTATACACCGCAATGCCACCTTATTGTTACACTGCATAAGACAGTTAGCAACAAACCATATATACGGATGAAATGGCCTTGAACATTTCATTCTAATTCGATAGCATTTTACCTCCGGTCGGTGAAGACCGTTGGACGATATTAAATATCGTACTTGTGACAGGTAGTTTCAATAAAGAACCTCCTTGACAAGATTTCGCGGGTAAACCCGTTCTCTTTACTCGACCGTCCAAAGCTGACTGCGAACGTAAAGAGTGAATCATTTGGATAATAATATCCGCATGATTTGAAGCCGTCAATTCATGTTCCTGGAACAAGTGAAGTTCAATTAAGAACCGCACCATCGTTGCTTTCCAGTTGTCACGAGCTTGATTCGTATAGAATCTTACAAGTTACCTACCAAGTGTTGTTTGATGTTAACACTAGAAGGATTTCCATTCGTCACTGTAACTACTTAATAGTATTACTCTGAATGTTCTGGCAAGATCACTAAGATATTGCGTAGAGGCCTGGAACGTGTTTAAATTCATTTAAGAGTTTAAACCACTGTTGCTTTCCAGTTATCACAAGTTTGATTCATGAAGAATCGCACAAGCACCTACCATGAGCTTTTTGACGTTCGCTCAAGAAGGATTTCCATCTTCATTGTAAATACTTTCGTATTACTCGGATGTTCAGGCAAGATCATGAAGATTTTGCGTAGGACTCTTAAGATCTTTCTTACTTTTCACAGTGTGTGAAGAAGCAAGGAAATATGAAAGTGTGTCCTAATGAGATATTTGATGATCTCAAATGGCTCTAGACTCGATCGTGCATTTTGGATTTTAGTGATCGGAGGCTGGAGAGGAGTGCCACCTTTTCAATACCAATTTATTCGGAGTGAATAAATCAAAGATAATGTGTTGTCTCCGTGTGATTAAAACAAATATCTTTTGAGAGATATCTGAGTTAGCTGGGATGGGTTGTGCCTTGCATCACTGGGACCATGATGTCTATCTTCAATATCGAGAATCATAAATGATCTCAATAGCATATGAATTGACCCGGTTTCTGCCTAAGTTGTAAGGAGGGCTTCTTTCTTTACACCCTTTATCTTTACAATTCTTTTTCATTCTTCAACCCCTTCAATGCTTACCAATACGTCATCACTAGCACCTTGTTGTGATTGTTCCAGTGCTAACTTAAGTACTTGGTCGGCATTCAGCTACGTTCACAATCTTTCTCCATCTTTCCTAAGGACTACTATTTCTAGCTATGGAATGTCCTTGGGAAGATTCCTCCGGTTCTAGAGAAATCATTGGACTTTAACCTATCCTACCATCCTTATGTCACCACAATCTTCATCGTCGTGAAATAAATGGGTTGCGGGTAAGTATAAATCACCATGAAATCCATTTTGAAGTGCAAATCCATTTTGCTCCCCCTTAACATATGCCACGATATCCGAAAACATTTCGCACATGTCGGGATGAGCTAGCACGTTAAGTCAAACCATTTGTGATTAATCATTTCCCATATTAAATAACATTTTCTCCCCCATATTAAAAATATTAACTCAATCAATGTTTTTAATATCAATTGATTTAATAGCGTTTTAAGAAAATTTGGGAAGAAAAATGCAAATCCAATTATCTTCATGAGTTACACAAGCTCCCCCTCAAATTAATGAGGGTGTGCTGAAACGTAAATTAAATACCTTTTAAACACAAGTGTAAGGTATTTATCACGTGCAAAGATCATATATGATAATGAATTCACAATATTAGCAATTTACGAGGTTGGACCTGAATGATGGAGAACATCATATGAAAGAAGCACATGGTTCTTGTTCACGAATGTTGGTCTTCCTCGTAACTTCTGAAGTTATCTCTTGACTCCATGTGTATGATTGATATTGTTGTCTTAACACCAATATGTGAACTTGGCACTCTCGGCATCAAGGATTCTGAATGCTGGACAATTGCTCCCCCTCAATTATTGACCCGTGTTCTATTGAAAGAGCTGTAGTCACCGTTTGAGTGGTCGCATCGTCGAGTATGTAGATATCAATTGCAACGAACTTTGGATTGTGGAGTTGATAACTTCGGATTCTGAAGTCAAAGCTTTCCGGTGAAATGCTTGACTTCAAAGTGAAAAGCGGGTTACTATCGGAAATAATAGCAAACCATATGGAGCATGTTTTAAATCTTTTAAACTTCTGCTCGAACTTTATTTACAACCCCGTGTCATTATTGAATGACATTTCTAGGTTCGTAAATATTATCGATTCCAGAAGACATGCTCGTTTTATCAAAACGTTTTTGAACACACAATTTTGAAAGATTTAGAAAAACCTTTTGAGAAATTCTTGAAAAATTGTGTTCAAAGTTTTGAAAACCAATTACTTGAGCTTAAGATTTGGAATATCTTGGGAAAGCTCAAGTCCGAGAAGTTGTAAACTTCTCGTTGTAAGGATAAGTTATCATCGGCGATAAACTTTCCTTTTATCTGAAGGACGAGTCCTAAGCTGACATTTACTTAGAAGTCGTTTTCATGAGCTTGAAAACTTTGACTGTTTTAACGGAAAGCTCATGACCGAGAAAGGTTAATTTCTCGTTATGAAGAAAAGTTCTCTTATTTAAAAGATACACTTTCCTTTCTGAGCTTAAAACTTCGAATGTTTTAAGACAAGCTCATGACCGAGAAAGGTGAATTTCTCGTTAAGAGGATAAGTTATCATAAAAAATAAACTTTCCTTTATTTTAAGTTCGAGTTACAGTCTGACATTTAACTGTAAGTCATTGTGCATGAGCTTAAAAAAACTTTGAATATTTTTAATATAAGCTCATGCCCGAGAAAACTTAATTTCTCGTTGTTAGGATAAGTTTATCATCGGCGATAAACTTTCCTTTCTTTGAAGTTCGGGTCATCATCTGATATTTAATGATGAGCCTTATACACGAGCTTAAAACCTTTGAATGGTTTTAGGATAAGCTCGTGTCCAAGAAAACTTAATTTCTTGTTAAGAGGGTAAGTTATCGTTGCGTGGATAAACTTCCCTGTCTCTGAAGTCCGGGTCGTCGTCTGTCATTTAACGAGGAGCCATATACACGAGCTTAAAACCTTTGAATAGTTTTAATATAAGCTCGTGTCCGAGAAAAATTAATTTCTCGTTGTAAGGATAAGTCATCATCGGGATGAACTTTCCTGTCTTTTGAGAGCGAGTTACAGTCTGATATGTGACTGTAAGTCCTTGTTGCAGCTTAACCATGAATCCCCTGAGACATTTGTTTCTCCGATAACTGCTTCTTCAGCAACCAAACTCTTTGAGTGTCCTTAGTTGAACGGTATACAATAATTGGACCGCTCCGTTCTTTTGGAACATCAACTTTGGTACCTGCATTCTCATTAGGAGTTTGTATACTTTTGCATGGGTTAGAGATATCTATTTTAGAAGCACATGGGGGTTCACGGTTTTCTTTTCTTGTGTCAGAGGTGGCCTGAGGGGATGATTCACTTGTCTTAGTTGGCAAACGTTTCCTTTATAGAAAATATTAAGTTCAGGCTTAAGTGATGTATCATCCTTTGCAATTTTCTCCCTAGTAGTCTTCGTAGAATCAGAGACTATCCTAGTTAAAGGGCACTCGTTTCCTACAATAGTGAAAGTTCTACCAGTGGGGCGCCACATTTTACCAATGGGTTTGATTTTAGCGACCTACTGGGATTTAAGTCTAGCACGGGAGTTCACCTCATTAAGTAATTTTTTGATACAAGAATCATGATTTGCCGTAAAGACACATTTTCTACATGTTTTACAAGTAGCATATTTAATATCCGAGTAAGATCTAGAATTCTTAGATGATTGATTGATGCTCCTAAGATGTGACATGCTACGGGTAGCAGTGTTGGGTAAACTAGAAGGCATCTGACTAGGTTTGAAATTCCTATCTCTTACTTGTGTCTTTTGCTTAGCTTCCCTAAGATCAGATTTATGGCAAACGTCATTTGAACTTGTTCTAGACGTGGTCTTGGTATTTTTAGGGAAACTAGAGGCAATCATGTGATTAGGTCTTGCCAAAGCTGTTTTGATCACATTGGGCCTAGTTGCTGGAGTGACTGGTCTAGCAAAATGAACCAAATCAACTTGGGAGGCAAACCGCGGTCTCGAGGATTGTGGTCGCTCGGATCTAAATGCAATCGGTTGTCTAACGAACTGATTTGTAGGCGGTTTCCCCAAGATTGATGGTTTTTCAAGCTTAGTATCCACACTAGTTCCTTTAGTTTTCCTCAATTCGTTTTTCAACGCAGCTATAGCAAAGACCTTTTCCTGTACTTGAGCCTTTAAAGTCTCATTCTCTTTAAGCACTCTATCTTGGGATGCCAATTTAGACTCTAGTAACTGAATTTGTTTCAAAAGATTATCCTTTTCAGCTTTAGAATCTAAAACTTTTTGATCCAATTTTCTTTCAAGAACAACGTTTGACTTTTCAAGTTTTTCAAAGTATGTTTCAAATTTGTTCGTTTTCTTTGAAAATTCAATTTTGGCATCCTCAAGATCTTTTGATTGTTGAGCTACAATCGTTTCGAGCTCTCTAATCTTGGAATCAGAAGCAGTCAATGAAGCAGTTATAATACAATTATCATGATGTACTATAGCATTCTGAACAATCTCTCCCCCATTATGACTTACATCGGATGAATCAGAAGTGGTATTGCTATCACTCTTTTCCATCCCATGTTTGTTATAATTAGGTTCAGAATGCTCAATATGCGGTATATCATCAGCATATACATCATAAACAACATTACATTGTACCATATTTGCAGGCTCTTCGTCATAAACGGGTAAGGTGTCATCAAGAAGGATCTCGTGAACATTCCCTGACGTGCCACTGGTATTATGTTGTCCTTCTGATTCCGTCTTGCAATCGTTAGGCTCCAAGTTGTCAACCGTGTGACCATTCTCTTCTTGCATCTGCGTCAGTGATTCTTGCACTCCATTATCATACGCTTGCTGAAGTTGTGATCTTTGATAAATCGAAGACGAGACCGATGTCATGAGTTTCAAAATTGTATCACGGAAAACTCGAAGCTCGGTATGTGTATCTCGAAGAAAAGATTGGCAAATCACTGAACTTTCAGGATTGATGATATTGAATTGGAGGAAAGGCGTGAGTTGTTTCACAAGAGCCTTATATGCAAGTGCCGATACAGAGTGATTAAAGTTGTTATGGTTGAGTTGCTCGGTGAGTTGGGTCAAAGTGGTGAAAATAGAGTCGAAGAATATATGACGATCTTGACCAAAGATTGTCATAAATTCGCTCCCTCCTTGAAGCCGTGAAAGATTAACAAGATGATACTGAAGCATTCGAAATGAAATTATACCACTTTCCCTAGTGTTAGCTTGCACTTGATGCGATTCTCCCTCTTGAAACGTTGAATTCAAAGACTCCATTTAATTATGATGAAAAATGATCGTGATTGTAGTTGTTTTCGGAATTTACCAAGTCGTGAAGGAACTTCGAAGGATCCGTAAATAACTTTTAAAAATCAACGATGGATGATATAAATCTTTTCTCGGTTCAAAAAGAATTGCTTTCTGCTCAAACGTTGATAAAATAAACCCGATCAAAAATTCGTAGCCACTAAAAATAATTCCCGTCACTTTGACTCGTCACTTTCGTCTTCAAATCCGGCCACAAAAATTTTTAACCCGTCAAAGATATTTCCACTTTGATACTTTCAAAAAATACCCGCCTCAACACAATTTACCAAATCCAAATAAATCAATCGATAAAATAAAGTTAACAAAAATTCATAAAATAAAATAAAATAAAATAAAATAAAATAAAAATAAAATAATAATAAAAAATCTGATAAAAATTAACTTATATCAATTGGATTTGGAAAGTGATATGTTGGAAAGGTAACTAATATCAATCTGATAACCATTTAAAAAAAATATCTGATATGTATCGATTTTTTTAAAGAAACTTAAATTTGGATTTGTCAAAGAGTGATTAAGTCCCCACGTGTTGGTCAGCCTTAAACGTGGCAAGTGACACTTTGTAACCTCCGCCCATTAAAATATATAAACCCAATTTATATCCACCCTCTCTCCTCTCTCGAAACACAAGCAGCCACTTTTCAAATCACACTCACTCTTAATCCCTAATCTCAAGAACTCCGCCCCCCATCTTTTTCAACATCGAAACCAGATCCAATCTCAATCCAGATTGCTTCAAAATCTAAATTACGAGACCAAAACAGATCAATTCCTATAGAATCACCATCTACTGATCACCATTTGTAAAAATCTCATTACAATGAATGTAAAACAAATCCTTCACATCCACGAAGTGAAACAATCTAAAACCACCGACGCACAAATCATCTATAAGATCTCAAAAAGAGGTCTCGGGTAAGGTTTTTATTTTCTTGATCTGTTGAGTCCCTCTCTCTTCTGTATTGTCTTTCTTGTGTTGTGATTAAAAAATGGTTTTGAGTGATGTGTAGGTGTGACCGAGGGTGTTTGTTTAAGGAATCGAAAAAAAATAATGATCTTAACAAGTTTGTTAAAGATCTTTATTTAAGTTCGTATATTAATACTGGGTTTATAACCAAATACGAATCTATGATGATTGAAATCGATTTTTAAAGATCTATGAAAGTTCTATAAATCTTAAATTGATTCTCAAACTGAGATGTAGATGTGTATTTTGATTTCGAAGGTGTCGAGGGTGTGGGGAGTGAGACGAGAGGGTTTGGATGGGTGTTTGTGTTTTCAGAATGAAGTCGAGTCAGTTTGGTGTCCGTTATGAGTGTTGAGGGTTGTGAGTGAGTCGAGAGATGTGTAAAGATTTGTGTGTTTTTAGACGAGAGGTGAGGGATTGTTGAGAGGCTGTTTGGTGTTTGTGACGGGTGTGTTTTTGGAGTCGAGGCTGAGAATGGTTTGGTCGAGGGTTTGAGTGGTGTAGGTCTCAAGTCGGTTTAAGAGACGAGTGTGTTGGTTTTGTTTAGAATCTGTGTGTGAGATCGAGTGTGAGGGTGTGTCGAGTCAAAATCTAGTTTCCCGTTTTGTTTGAATTGTCGAGTGAGGAGTCGGTCTATACGAAATAGTCTATTCGAAAAGGTCTATGCGGAAAGTCTATGCGGAAAGACTATGCGGAAAGTCTATGCGGAAAGACTATGCGGAAAGTCTATGCGGAAAGTCTATTCGGAAAAAGGTCTATTCGGAAAGTCTATTCGGAATGTTGGCTATTCGGAAAGATTTGTATTCGGAAAAATGGGCTATTCGGAAAGATGGGCTATTCGGAAAAATTTACTCGGAAAGTCTATTCGGAAAAAAGATATATTCGGAAAGAACGGAAAACTGATAAGAAAACTGAAAGATTTGGATTGGTTTGGACAGTGTTGACAGATTGGACAGTTGGACTGATATGAAAAAGAAGAAGAAAACTGATTAAAAAATACTGATTAAAAAATGATTAAAAAAATGACTGAATAAAAAATGACTGATTAAAAAATTATTAAAAAATGACTGATTAAAAAATGATTAGACAAAGTTGTACCAGGAAAAAAAAAAAAAAAAAAACTGATAAACGAAAAAAAAACAAATAAAAAATTTAAAAAACTGATTAGTTTAAAAATTTGATAAAAAAACTGATTAATTTGTAAAATTTCAACACGATCCAAAAATAACTTTATAAAATGGATAGATAAAAAGATGATAAAAAAAATAGAGAGACAATAAGAAAAGAAAAGATTTTTACCACCAAATCAAAAGATAAAAAAAAATATGCAAATCCTAAGATTCAACCATGGCTCTGATACCAATTGAAGGTCTACGATATCTTAGGATTTGGTAATTGATGGATTGATCTATTGATTAGATGGTGGAAATGGGGAAGAAGGAGATGAGGTATAGAGAGAGAAAGGAGAGAAAAGAAAAGTAGAGAGAGAAAGTGAATTTATTAATGAAAAGTTATCAAATGAGAAGAACCACCCCTCCTAACATGCTAGGAGGGGTATATATAGCCCACCCTACATGTGGGCTATATGGGCTATACTTGGATCACGAGCCTAATACATTAATATATCGTTGGAGCGACCGATCCTTCATAAATACGTAAAACGTATTTCCAACAGTTCACGAATTTTGAAACGAGATCCTTCCACGTCAATATAGAATTGGGTGGCTCTTTCTCTAACCAAATTTTAGCGAGCCCCGCTAAGAAATACGGAAAAAGCATCATCTTAATCGAGTCATTCGAGACATCCTTGAATATGCACGTGGCGGTAAGACGATTGAATTGGCGGATATGGTTGTGTGGATTGTCCTTCTCATCACCAGGAATTTGTTGTTTTGGATCATCGACAACAAACCCGTTTTCACCTCAAAATTCTCCGCAAGGATAGCGGGAATCACAATCGCTTCTCCATAACCCTCGGTGGGTGCTTGAAGTAACTCCATCATAGTTCGATTCGCCATGGTTGGTGCTTCTCGTACAATGGGTTCGTCAATAGGAGACTCCTCACTAGAATGAGTTGGAGTGGGAGTTTTGTTCTTTCGTCTACGTGCACGTTTTGCTTGATTACGAGTTAGCATAAACGTCACGTACAACGAGGGGACGGGCAAAGAAGATTCTTTTTGGTGTTTTGTATTTTTTCAATTTTTTGTGGTTTTTGATGGTATTAACCTTTTTTGGAATTTGGTGAATGTATTAAGTAGACAAAAATCTAAAAATCTCCTCCTTAATCAAATCTCTTGATTAAAGAAGCCTCAAGGAATGAAAACGATCACGTGGAGTGAACGCCTTCGATGACTTTAGAACGTTGGTGGAACACCAAATCGTTCAAGAGGGTTTAATCAATAGAAACCAAGAAAATATATATGATATGTAATAATACTTTGGGCGACAAAACCCTCGATTAGCTTTCAAAATCAAATACTCACAAGCAAGCGGAGGAAACGAGGCGGCGCGAAGCACTTAAGTGCCTTTTTCCTTTAGGTCGTGAAATACAACCGCCTTATACCCA
This sequence comes from Glebionis coronaria, assembly GCA_025667525.1. Lineage (NCBI taxonomy): Eukaryota > Viridiplantae > Streptophyta > Magnoliopsida > Asterales > Asteraceae > Glebionis > Glebionis coronaria. Next base: position 424,751,722 of record CM046875.1, read on the forward strand.
CCTTATAGTTTGTATTTTTCAAAATCGAGCTTCACGAAAGTATTTATCTATTTTTGCCTTTTTCTTTGGTTTGAGATTCGAATACAATGATTGGGTAATGACCTCCCAAGTCAAGGTTGTGATTTCTCACGTATTTGGAGTACTTGTGAATTTATTGTTCTACGTATACAATATAGTAATAATATTCACACAAAAATCGAAAAACGATAATATGTATTAGTAGAGTGCTACTAATACAAATACTAATTATGGTTAGTATAAAAAACAACAATTGTTCAATCAAAACACAACACGCCTCCCCGGCAGCGGCGCCATTTTGATAATTGTAAAATCACACTCTTTAGGAAAAGAGGGTAAAATATAGGGAAGTAGGCACGACGATTTAGGAAAACCGTGTGTGAATGACCCTAAAAGTGAGTTCGTTCTCGAGGAGGCACGTGTGTTGTGTAATGAATTGATTTAATGTTTGTGATTATATTGAGAAGAAAAGAAAAGAGAAATAAGAAAGAAATGACGGTTACGAAGACGGATCGAGCTAAGACGAAAAAGCGTTCACGTAAAACCGTAAAAAACTACAAAATTAAAAATTTTGAAACCTAAAAATTAATTAAAAGCTAAAAGTAGTCTAAAATAATATAAATAAGAATAAAAATAAAATAAAAATATTTTAAAACCTTTTATTAATTAAATATTCAATTTTAAATGCTAATTAAAGCCCTAAAATGAAATATAATTAATCAAAATGTCCAAAATATTATTTTATTGAACAAATAACTTACATATATTATCTAAAGACTAAAAAGTATTTTTCCTAATTTTTAGAAACTATTTTTCTATTTTTTAAGCACTAAAAACTATTTTTAAACTAAAATAATTATAAAAAATAATAAAATATTGCTAAAAATAATTTAACAATTTTAAAAATCCTAATTTACTCTAATGAGCAGAAGTAAAATGAAAAAGTTTGAAAAATATTAAATTTACCACTAAAAGACAAAAGTAGTTTGATATTAAACCCTAATTAAACTAAATTAATTATAAAAAAATAATTAAAAGATGAACAGTAAAAACTTTTAAAACCAAAAATCTTAAAATGTTTTTCCTAATCCAAGAAAAATGTTTAAACTGAAAAAATGTGTATTTTTGGCACTAAGTGCCAAAAACAGAAATAATAAAAGTAATTAAAATAGCAATAAAACCTAAAAAATAACAAATGAACAGTAAATAAAAATCTAATTAATCAGAAAAATCAAAAATAAAATAAGAAAAATAATGGAATTGGTTTGAAAGTCTAATTCACAAATTGACCCACAAAAGACAAAAATTCTTGAAATCAGATAGTGACACTTGACAGGTTTTGTTTTCTAGTGAAGCAGTACTAACAAGTGAGCTAGCAGGGGAAAACTTTTTCCCACTGCTAGTGTAAATTCTAGGTCTGGAGACCTTTTGAGCTTAGGAAAGCTCAATGCTTGGTTTCTTTTGGAACAAAAGGCACCCCTGTACTCAGTTGAGTATAGGGAGTCAATGTAAACACAAAAACACACAAGTCACTTAACAAATTCAAGCTCAAAATGGCAATTAAGTTACTGATTAAGCCTAGTATGTTTCTGATGAACAGTACTCCTTTTTTACATGCACAAAAATGAATTTTGAAGCCTTAAATCTTGCACACAATCCAATGAGATGGCATATAAGCAATATCAAACCCTAGATGGACCTATAACATATCAGACTACAAGATTTGATGCACAAATCCCAACAAAAACAGTCACTCAGGACACTTACTGGTTTTGACCATTTTTCCAACTTTTATAGCATGCAACTTTGTTCAAAATCCTACCAAACTGAAAGACAAGTAACAATAACACCTATTAACCACCTAAGAAGTGTATTTAAGCAGGTTTTAACACAAAATCTCCCCAAGAAGTTCAGTTAATATGCAAAACCAAACACTCCTTTAAATTACTGAAATCAAATTTTTCAAAGCAAATCTATTCAAACCCTAACCAATCTGCTTCTAATCACTACCAACATGCATGTCATACCAAATAAACTCAAATCAAACCTCTTAAACACACATAAACAACTTCTTCACAAATTTCATGCAAAATCAAAATAAACTGAAAACTGAAAAAGGAACAAGGAATTTACCTTATTGGACCTACATCCAGGCCCAACAATGGCTGCTAGCCATCTCCTAACAGGCCCGAGCCTGTGCAGATCTCTTGGACAACAAGCAAGCAATGAAACCTGCTAAGAAAAAGCAATACAAATACAATAATCTGATTTTTCTTCCTTCTTTTAAATCTTTTCAAAATCTTTCCAAATACTTCTCAAACGTTTTTCTTTCAAAACACTTAGACCAAACAACTTAAAATCCTGAAAACCAAATCTTGAAACAAGGTTTTACCAAAAATCACCCTTTTTCAGAAACTTGAAAACAAGACTGATTTTTGAAAACCTTGAACTAATGTCACAAATGTGGAACTCAACTTCTAGCCAATCCTTAACACCAACTTCTATCAATCATAAAAGGAATTATATTTTTTTAAAAAAACACCAACTTTATATTGCATAAAAAGGGATTACAAAAGTATTTTTGCTAGAAACTGGAACAAACTATATGGGACACATACGTCCCATATTTATACACTGAAAAGAAGATTCTAGATAGCTAAAACCCTAATGCATAAAAGCCCTAAAATGCCCTTGATCTTCAGTCTTCAAAGTTGGTCAAATTGTGCCCATGTGATTGCCAGTTGGAATAGATGTACTTGTGATGATCTTGGCTGTTTATTTAGTCTTTGGGAGCAAGAAATCAAGATGGGACGTTGGATGTGTCTTTTTGGGGTTTTGGTGTGAAAGAGACGGGGCAGGGGTGGTCCATAGAGGCCACATGGGTGAGTGGGAAAGTGATGTAAGTTGTGGGTTTTGTTTAGGCTTGGTTTAATCAACAATCTAGAAAACATTAGGGAAAAACCCTTTGATCTTGACCTGATTAGGACTGGGGAGAATTAGGGTTTATGGGGTGATAAACATGGGTTTTAATCTGAATTGGGGGTTAAATGTTTTTAAATTTTGTGTTAAGTGGGAAAAGTGGAAGGTTTGACTGGGGTTTGACCAGGTTTATTTAATAAACCTGGTGGGTGGGTTTGGGTTACGGGTTTGGGTAGGGTAAATGGGTATTTGGGTGACGTGTAATGGTGTGAGTGGATGGGTAAGTTTGGTTGTCTGGCAGTTTGGCCCCCTTAAGTTTCCTTCTTTCTTCACTTTATATTAAACAGCAACAACTTCATTTCCCTTTGTTTTTAAGTTTGCCATTTTGTCAATTTTAGCACAACCTTTTTACAAACTTGTTCCAAGGGCTGTTCTTGTAACATCTTGATAATTTAAGGACCTCAATGCATTTTATGAGTTTTGCAAGGGTATAAATTGCCAAGTCTTCAAAAATGAGGGACCAATGTTGACTATCTTCAATTCTTCAAGGTCATTTTTGGAAATTCCAGATTTGGGCCCGGTTCATTGTGCGGCTTCGTTTCCCGTGTTCGTTTTTGAATAATTCTTGTGATCTTTTTGTATTTTCCTCAATATCCGTACCTAAAATACACAAGCAACAAACACGAGAATATATTTGGCAGTTTTAATGATATTTTATGCATTTTAAGCCCGATTTGGACGATGAGACTATGTATAAAAGCAGTCTCATCATATATGCTTATGAATCTAAGTGTTATGCGGAATTTAACACTTAAACAAGAACACACAATGATATAAACAAACTTTCACTTTGATTAATGATATCAAAATTGCTTACAATGAAAGTAGTTTACGAATGAAAACTTATATTAAACATTAACCTAAAGGTCTTCTTTTATAGACATAAGAAGCCTTGTACAATAATCTACGTATCAGCTATACTAGGTAAAGATAAATATAGAAAATACATTGTTGTTCCTATCATTACTAGAAGTATTCTAGAATACAATAAACGCGTAGAGTATATCTTTCCATCAGTGCTTGTCTTCAATGTGTCAACGCTTGACTTTATCTTGTCAACGCTTGAGCTGCCAGCACTTGTTTTGTTCTTGTCAACGCTTGTTTTACTCTTGTCAGCGCTCAAGTGATCTGGCCTTAATTTATTCCCAACAATCCTCCCGTAAACTTGATATCCACTCTTATGATCAAGTTTCTGAATAAGCATTAAGGACTAGGAGGAATCTTACAAACCTTCTCATATTGGTAATGAATAAATCTGATCAAATCTTTTGCCACGTCACTTGAATAATCTATTTCCAGCTTGTTGGGTCTACTTGATGTAGATCTTGCAGCCTGTCAGGACCGGTGAATGACTTCTGTAATCACAAGTCAAATCACAAAGAGACTCTATACACAATATGAATGTAGAATATAAATATAATTAAGAAGAACAGAATAACTCTAAAGACTTGATCCTTTCTAAGGATTTCTAATATTAATAATCACTAGAACTACGTTTTGTGAAGGTGTGTCTAACCCTTCTGCCTAAGGTTCCTTTTATACTACAAGGAAACCCTAATACATCATTAAAGAAAACGTGTAAAACTGATATGCATATCCTTTCCTAACATATCTCATGCATATCCTAACAGAATATTAAGTAAATAATAAAGTTTGACTTCAACTAGAACCAGGAGCAGGACTTGCTCCTACTACGACTAGGACCAGGAGGAACTACATACCTCCTAGTCTACCTATTACATATAACTATTACAATGGTCCTAACAATCCTCCCCTAAACTTGAATTTGACCTGTTGAGTTCAAGTTTCCTGGAAAACGTGCAAAGAAAGCCCGAGGATTGTATCAGCAAAACAAATAGCAGCATCAACAAGATAAGAATCAGAGTAACCGCTGCAACATGAAACACTAGAAGCTTCTCCAAAGCTTGTAACAAATCAGCATCGTGTTGAATCTTTTCAGCAACATGAGCAGATTTGATGAGCCTTTACCAAGTAGATGCTCGCTCTTGGGCTAGCTAGTCATTCTGGTGGAATAAGCATCACCCTGGGAGACTAGAACCCAGCCCAACTCTTAGAACGTGAATCAATGGTGAGTGGGAGTACCCTGATGATTTTAGGCAAACCATCACAGCCGTCAACGGATTTGATGCGTCTTTACCAGAAGCCGTACCCCTCTGGACTCGCCAACTCTTAGCAATGAAGCATCGGTGAGTTGAACACCCTATAGCTTTAAGCAAGCTATTACAGCTATCAACAGATTTGATAATATCTTTACCAAGAGCCGTACCCCCTTGGATTAGCCACTTTTCAGTCCAAGACTATGGCAAGTGAAAACCATCCAGTTTTGGGTAACCTGGCAACCATCAACGGATTTGAGAATCGCACCAGGAGCCGTACCCTCAAGGTGAATCAACTTTTTCTTGTCGATTAGACATGGTAAGTTGAGAACCATTTGTTGTGTGGACCACGTCCAACACCAAGTGAAACCAAGTACCAGGACAATCGCAAATCAGTAACCAGAAACCACATTGTGAAGCAGCCAAGGGATATTATGTACAAGTATAAAATCTAAACTATGTTTAAAGTATAAGCAGATATTATATAAAAAGTAATTTTTTTTTATGAAATGTGTTACGTTTTTATTTTTTTTATTATTATTATTTTTTTTTTAACTATAAAGAATGAAGTTCACCAATCACTGTACATACTGGTGAAAAGAATAAAAATAAGAACAAATGAACAAAAATACAAAGTATAAACACTTACAACCCAATCACCTTACATACCAGAAGCAGCCTTCTTATCTGCTAGCAACTGCGCCTGAATACCTTCTACCAAGGCCGTAGCCATAGAGGACTCATTTCCAGATGGAGCAGTAGAAATTTGCAAGTGACTCGCTAACATCGCCTCCATCGAAGAAATATTCAAAGGATACTCCACATCCGTCAGCATAAACACCATATGACCAGATTCTAATTCCAACATATGAACTCCACATCCAGCATAAAGCTTCCAGCGCAGAATCTCCCATTGCATTTGATCCTTCCATATGCCCGAAACAAAAGCATTTGGAGGAGGATCCAACATCAGCTTGAGATCAGCCCAGATACGCAGACCAGGCCAGGAAGACATAGCCATTGGGTCAAACGGCATACTAGAATCAACAAGTCCATACAACGCCATAAGATCCATACGGTCAGCCCAAGACAATACACCCTGCAAACTCGTTGCCAATCGCACAGACCCATCACTCAAAGTAATCCGATGGGACACACCACCAGGAAGTGTAGTAGAATGCTCAACCGTATAACCAGTAATGTTCCCATTGCCCAAGGGCAAGTCAGAATCGCTGTCGGAAGCTGCATCAATTAAATTCTCAGGATCACGCTTCTCAAAAGGAACTGTCTTACCACGGCGAACACGACGAGCTTTTTTCTGGCGAATGGAACGTCGAGGTGTGGGAACAGAAGGTGTTGATTCAACCTTTACCTTAACCTCAGCAGCAGCAGGGGAAACAGTAGAAGTAGACTCATGAACGTGTCCACCCAATGGACCACTAAGAGCTGCATCAGAAGTAAGATGAGGTTGAGTTCCAGGAACTGGTGGTGATGGAGATGGCACATCAGATGTAGTAGCAGTAGGTGTGGTGGTATCAACAAAGGTGCTTGCAGGAACATGTGTGGTGGTGGTAGTAACAGGTGTGGTGGTGGAAGCATGAGTGGTGGCGGTAGTAGCAAAAATGGTAGTAGCAGAACCAGTAGTAGAACCCATAGGAGCAACCAAAGGTGTAGTAGAAGGACCAACAGAAGTAGCAACAAAACCAGAAGGACTACCAGCAGAACCAGGAGTGGGTGCAGACGAAGGACCAGTAGAATCAGCAGGCATAGAAGCAGTCACACCACGAGGATGGTAAATAAATCTTTCCGGAATAGGTTGACTCTGACGCTTCACCATCTTTTCATAAAGGGCCTTGAGCTCATCAAAAGTCAAAGCCCGCACCCGAGCCCAAGTCCAAGGAGCATTAAAATGAGCAGCAGACTGAAATTTCACATAACGCTGCATCTGCTGGCGCTCCTCAGCCCGAGATAAAGGTCTGTTCCTTCTCTGTTTCTTAAGTTCTGCAGCAAGAGCCAAATGATGCTTACGCATCAATACCATAGCCTTCGGTATACAATTGTGATCATCAACATCGTCACCCAAAAGATCCTTAAACTGAGCATAATCCCGAGTGAGAACAGTCAACACTTGCATCCATTCACTATCACTCCAATTCATGGCATCATGCTGAATTTGTGCACGCCTGCGTTCTCGAAGCTCTTCCTCAGCAGCCCTATCAGCTTCATCAATCTCAGCTTGAACCCGACGAGCAGCCTCTTCACCAAGCCTTTCCTCTTCAATCTGTCGACGAGTACGCTTGCGAGATGGAGATGGAGCATCAGTCATTGGGGCTTTTCCCTTCGGATCATGAGAGGGACCAGCATGAGAACCATCAGCAGGATCAGAATCACCACCCATAGAAGGGGGAATAGCACCAGGAGAAGGAACATTGGAGGACGTTGGAGGAACCGGCAAATCATCATAAACTTTATCAGCAAAGGCAGCCTTTGCCAACAACGTCAAGCCATCCTCAACTGTCTCCGCACCCTCGTCATCCGAATCTGAATGGACCACATGCTTCTTGCGACGACGTTGTTGAGTCTCCAACGCCTTGATGCAATCAGCCAGAGGAAGAACAAACTCCATTGTAAGCTTCCGATGTTGGTTTAAATCAGCTTCCAAACAAATCATCCGCTCATGGTACCTACGCATAAGATCAAGCAAAGATATCAGTGTAGTAGGCTCCTCAGCCTGCCCACCAAGAGAACTTGGATCAGAGAAAGCATCATTGGAGCCCGAAGCAACATGTGGGTCAACCTGTGGAGTACTAGCATCTAACGGTTTATCAGTCGAGTGTGGGGCAGGACTAGGAGGTGGAGTCTCCACAAATGGAGACTGGTGTGGGACGGAGGAAGGACCAGCCTTGGAAGGGGATGGTTTTTCAACCACCACCTCTTCAACCAGCTCCTCCTCAACCACAGGAGTGGCACCAGCAGTAGGAGCCTCCTCCTCCATTGGGTCATCATCAATCACAACAAACTCAGGAGCCTCCTCTTCCTCACCCATAGGACCCTGAGCCAATCCCAACATGGCTTCAGTCAGGGGCCTCCAATCCCAAGTAAACCCATTCATCATATTGTAATACACTTTAGCTGTAAGTTTAGACGGCACATGCTCAGTCCTATCACGAGGAATACAAACAAGGATTTGCTGAAGAAACCTAGGGTACATAAGAAACTTCTTTCTTGAGCCAGCAGTAGACAAATTACTAGCCATCCCCTCAAATAGATAATGAGAAAAATTAAACACTCTACCCTGGGCTAAACAAATAAGACCAGTAGCCAAAGGAGTAGGGAAAGCATCCCAACTCCCAGACTTGGGACTCATACAATGGATTAAAAAGTGAACCAGAAGCTTCCATTGGGGGGAAAACCTATTTTTCTGGAAGTTAAACTTCCCCCCATGTTCATAACCTATAGCAGCCATCCCCTCCAATACTTCCGAATTGGGGATTGATTCAACACCCCCCTCATCCTGAAGATGAAGAAAGAGCGAATAGAAGCTTCAGTCACCACATATGCACGTCCATCTATGGTAGCATGGAGTGCACATGGACGACCAGCCACATTCACAAGTTGAGCAGACGCCCAAAATTAACGAATCACACTATCATATATGGTGGGACAGACAGTAAATGCAAACCTCAAGTTAGAAGCTTCAATGAAATCCAAGATGTCAGCAAAATGTTCACGATTTGGACCATCACCCAGATAATCAACACGGTTGTGAGCAGGTTGGTAAGCAAGAGCAGCCATGGATCTTGATGAATTGATGGAAGAAGGATTGGGATTAGGGTGTAAAGAGTAGAAGCGGTTTTGTGTGTGTGTTAATTGTAATGAGTGAGTCAAGGGTGTATGTTGACCATATATAAAGAAAGTGGTAACTGTTCATTGACCCCTATTAATGGGGGGTTGCCCTTTCAAATTAAACCATAATTGCATAATAACCACTTGCCCCTTTTAACATAATAACCAACTCCCAATTAACATGCTGAATTCAAACTTGTAAATACCAGGAATGGGAGCGTTGACCAAAAGTCAAAGCACACAATGGTCAGACCAGGAGCAAAACGTGATTAACAAAGGACAAAAGGAATGAACAGTATGCCAGACCAGTACCAGGAGCCAAACACCACTTGACATGGAAGGATTTTAAACCACCAGAAGCCAACCAATTATAACTAGAAGCTGACCAAAGAGGACCAGAAGCCAGTCATGTAAGGCCATATCCACCAGAAGAGAGCAAAAATCCTCCATCATAAGCACCACACACCATCATAACCAAGAAACTATGTTGTTACATACTATTAATACGTTAGTCTAACCTAATATGTACACAAAGCCTCCCCTTAGGCTTTGCCTCCCCTCAATCCTAGACCTCAAGGATTGACCATCCCAATATGAACCACCAAGTGGTTAAACCGAGGACCATCAAAAGCTTTAGTCAGCAAATCAGCAACATTGTCATCCGTATGAACTTTAAGAACCTGTATAAGCTTCTTCTCATTGGCATCCCGTATAAAATGATGCCGAATCTCAATATGCTTCGTCCGCTGATGAAATACAGGATTCTTCACAATGCAAATAGTGCTTTGATCATCAATAAAAATTTTGGTATTCATAAAATTGAAACCATAATCCAACATCTGATTTTGGATCCATAAAACTTGTCTACAACAACTAGCAACAGCAACGTATTCAGCTTCTGTTGAAGAAGTAGATACGATTGTCTGTTTCTTACATTGCCATGAAATAAGCCGACGACCCAAAAATTGACAACCACCAGTAGTAGACTTCCTATCATTATTAGCACCAGCATAGTCACTATCACTATAGGCTTCTAGAACAAAAGGAGATTCTCTAGGATACCATAGACCCAATTTAGGTTGAGCCTTGATATACTTGAAAATCTTCTTGACTGCTTTTAAGTTCGAAACCGTTGGAGTCACCTGGTGTCTAGAACAAGCACTTACGGCAAACATAATGTCCGGACGTGATGCAGTCAAATACATGAGAGAGCCAATCATAGACCTGTACATGTGAACATTTACCGGGTGGTCTGGCTCATTCTTAAGTTTGATTTTAGCAACTTCATAAGGAGTTGCTGCTGGTCTAAGAGGATCCATGTCAAACTTCTGAACAATCTCATGGACATTTTTATCTTGACTGATGAAAATCCCATCCGATTGTTGCTTGACCTGAAGACCAAGGAAGAATGACAGTTCTCCCATTGCACTCATCTGAAATTCGCCTTTCATCAAGTGTTCAAACTCATCACACCACTCATTCCTTGTAGAACCAAAGATAATGTCGTCCACATAAACCTGAACAAGGATAATATCCTTGGAATTCCGCCGAAGAAATAGTGTTTTGTCAATAGTACCTCTTCTATAGCCATTCTTTAACAAGAAAGTTGAAAGACGCTCATACCAAGCTCTAGGAGCCTGATGTAACCCATAAAGAGCCTTGACCACCTTGTAGACTTTCTTGGGATGAAGTGGATCTACAAACCCCTTAGGTTGAGTAACATACACTTCCTCGTCAATTTTGCCATAGAGAAATGCACTCTTGACATCCATCTGGAACACCGTAAAGCCAACATATGAAGCAAAGGCCAAAAACAGACGAATGGCCTCGATCCTGGCAACCGGCGCAAAGACTTCAGTATAGTCAATGCCCTCAATTTGAGTGTGTCCTTGTGCGGCAAGCCTAGCTTTATTCCTTACGACAATTCCCCGTGCATCCTTCTTGTTCTTTAGAATCCATTTGGTATTGATAGCTGTCTTTCCATCTGGTAAGTCAACCAGAACCCAAACATTCTGAAACAAGAATTGCTGCATTTCCTCCTGCATAGCCTCCACCCAACTTTGATCCTCAATAGCATGAGAAACAGACCTAGGTTCCACCTGTGAAAGAAAACAAGCAAACAAACAGTGCTGAAAGTCCGTATGATTATTACGCTTTTGATCCTCAATATAGCCCACAAGAGCATGATGATCAGACGAGGCCTTCTGCTGCATTCTGCGTGTCTTGACAGTAGAACCAGGATCTCCAATAATTTGAGTGGTAGGATGATCTTTATGTGATTGCAAGACTGGATTGGAAGAAACCTCCACTTCTGGTGCCAAGTTATTGAGATCACCAACAAAGTCAGCATCATATGAAGCATTTTGGAAAATCCCATCTACCGGTTGTTTATGAATATCATCCAGCTTGGTAGAAGACTTCTTTTCATGGTTCCCCAAATCAGAAGGACTGGAGAAGCGAGTATTGGAAGCAGACTCACTAGCCGGAGTACCAGTAGATGATAAGCTAGCACTAGGAGCAGAAGCTGGAGTACCAGGAGCAACTCTGTCAGTAGGCTCAACCAAGGGAAACTCAAAACTACCTTGAGCTGCTGCTTTAGTAGCTTCTTGTTGCTGTTTGAGAAGAGTGTCAAGAGCTGCTTGGGAATCCTGTACATCCAATGGAGATGCATCACTAGGAGGAGTGGGAGAAACCGTGATGGAATAGGATGGAACCACAAAAATGTCATCCTCATCATCTGAATCAGAAAGACTAGAAGGAACACCAGTACTAGAAGTTGCAAACACTTGTGGTCCTGCATCATGGTTAGTTTTGAAACGAAAATATCCTAACGAATCACTAAGATAATCAAGATCAAAATACCATTCTGGACCTTTGCCTTGGATGTTTGACTTCTCCTCAAAATACCTGAGATTAATAGTTTCAATTATCCGTTTGGCTTGAAGATTGTAGACACGATACGCCCGAGAATGAGCTGAATATCCCACAATGTATCCTTCATTTGCCTTGCCATCAAACTTCCCCAAATAGTCACTAGTATTCAGAATGGTGACTGGACACCCAAAAGGCTTCAAATGAGCAATATTTGGAACTTTGCCCGTGAGCAGCTCATAAGGAGTCTTCTTGTGAGGATTGGTAATAGAAACCCTATTCAAAACATAACTCGCAGTATTAACAGCTTCTGTCCAGAACATGGTTGGAAGCTTGGAATCGGCAAGCATAGTTCTTGCTGCTTCTATTAGTGTCCTGTTCTTTCTTTCTGCCACACCATTCTGTTGAGGAGTCCTAGCAGCACTATAATCTCTTTTGATGCCCTTAGTATTGCAAAGTGCGATGAGGTCTTTATTTTTAAACTCGGTTCCATTGTCGCAACGAATACCTTTAACTTTCTTGGACAACTGATTCTCTATCAAGGTAAGAAAATCTCTAAGAAGTGAGTAGGTCTCACTTTTTGGCAGCCATGAAGAACACCCACGTAAACCTGCTATAACCATCAGTCACCACCAAACAGAATTGCTTTGATGAGAAGCTTTGATTGAGATGATTATAGTCTTTGGAAAGCACAAGTGCATCAATATCGGTGAAGAGAACAAACTGCTTCTTGCCACAAATCTGAGAGACCGATATCAAGTTGAAATGTTGAAGTGCTTCCACATAGTAGACCTGCTCAAAATTAAGATTTGGAGTCTTTATCGTTCCTTTGCCAGTGATTCTGCCTTCACCCCCACCAAAATAGACCTTGCCACCATGAAATGGTACAAAGTTAGAGAGAAGACTCTTATTGCCAGTCATGCTCCTGGAGCAACCACTATCAACAATACCTAGAATAGGATCCTGGTATGGAGTAACCTACAACAACAAGAGAATAAACATGCAAAAGTTAGTGTCTTAAGGGGACCCAAACCTTTTCAGGTTTGAGCCTGCCTTGTGGATCATTAGAAGAGTGCCAAGAAGATTGATGAGATCCACCATTGTTCCTTGGTTGCCTATGCATCATATGGGTATTATTATTTGACCAAGAACAACCTGCTGAGGGCTTAACAGCAGTTCCCAAATTTCCCAAACCAAAATACGTGTGGTCTAAATTATGTGGATAGATTGGATTAAGATTTTTAAAATAATTACTGGTTGTTTGGAATCCACTATCTCTCTAATAATCAGACACGAAAGGAGAGGATACTCTAGAAGTATTAAACGTTGAAGCACTAGGATTAAGTCTTCTAGTAGCATATGAAGCAGCTCTTGGTGAACTAGGAGCAGGAAAAGCATGATTAACAGATGCACGTGTGTCATAATAATCATAATCTTTAATTAAATGAAAGGCACTGCCACAAACAAAACATGTTTTGAAAGACCTTTTATTAGAATGAGATTGTTTCATATTGCCTACTTTATTACACACATTTCTAGGAAAAACATTCTTCCTAGGACTCAATAAACAAGGACCAGACACACTTGACTTGACAGCAACTCTTTCTTCACACTTCCTAGCACCAGTAGCAGCATGTTCATTCGACTTGGAACTTGTAGGTCTTGACTCGTCACTTGAATCATTAGATGCAGAGTCATCGGCTTTGTCACTGAAAACACATGAGACAAAGTCATTAGTATTAGTAGAACTTGTTGGGGACTCAAGCATCTGTGATCCATCCGAGTCATTATGCCATGAAGTGGGCATAAAAGTTCCAGTAAGAGGAGGAGGGACAGCATGCATTTCTGCTGCTGGTTTAAACCTATTGTAGCTAGGTTTGCCCTTATCCTCTTTGTCGGCATCAAAAACACTTGAGAAAGATAAATCAAATACATCTTCGGAATCAATATATTTTACAAATCCTAAGCCTCTTTTAGTTCTGCCAGACATGCTACTGTCAATTAATTTTGAAAGATTTTTAGGTGCCTTTTGCCATTTGTCAAATCTTAGCATTGTAGCATCTAATTTAGCTTGCATCTCCTCTTTTTCTTTGATACTAGCATCTCTTTCAGTTTCTGTATATTTAAGCATATTTGTAGTGTTTTCTAAATCAATGCTTAGTATCCTGATTTTATCCTCATACGCACGTTGTGTATCTTGTAACCACCTCTTTTGTTGTTCCAAAGTGTTTAATGAAGCCTTATAGGCTTGAACCTCTAAAAAATACTTATCATTTTGATCATTTACTTCATTAAATTGGGACAACAATTCTGAGTATTTATCATGACAACCAAGAGGACAATGTTGTACCTGAGGTGAGATGCCCATAAGAGCAAACTCGTCTGCTTCTTCTGCATCAGAAAGATTTCCAGCAATCATTGCAAACACGTCAGTCGAGGACTCAGCTGACTCCTGAGTAGAAGCCTGATGATCATTCCAGTTGACCATAGAGTCAACAGATACCAATGCCTTCCTGTCATCTTTTATCTCCTGAACCTTGAAAGCGGAGTACCTGCTTTTCTCCTGATCATTCTTGCTAGGGCACTCCCTTGCAAAGTTACCCTGTTGCTGGCAGTTATAGCATCGCACCTTGCTTCTATCAAATCTTGCTGGCTCCCGAGGGTTGTAATTAAACTTCCTTCCTGCTTTCTTCTCAAACTTGTGTACCCTAAGAGTAAGCATGGCCATCTGCCATTTAAGATCCATTTCATCCAGGTCAAGTTTATCGACCTGTTTGAAGTCATCAAAAGCAAGTTGTTGTTCAGCATTAACTTCAGCCACAAAGGAATGAAGAACAGCTTCTACCATACTACCAGACTTGGCAGCAGGATCAGAAGTAGAAGTATGCTGAACAGTATGCTGAGAGGAGACAGTATTGCTTGGGCTACTTGCATATGACATAGGACTAGATGCCATAGAACTCACAAAGGCTGAATTAGCAGGAGTGGGAAAAGAGTCACCAGGAAATCCTCTCACATGGGGTTCGAAAGTTCCGAGCCTATGAAACAGATCATCAAAGGTGAGATAGTCAAGCCCACCTTTGGCTTTGAGAGAGATCACCACCTGCTTCCATGAGTAGGGTAAGGCTTTAAGAAACCTTGCATTAATGTCACCATCATCAGGCTTTGACCGAAGTTGATTCAACTGGCTCAATATCTTCTGGAACCTATCATACCCTTGATTTAGACCTTCAGTTTCTGAGATTTTGAATTCGGTAAATTCATCTCTCAGCATGGACCTTCGCATTTTCTTTGATTCCTCATTCCCACCGAACCTTGCTTTTATGCCATTCCAGATCTCTCTGGCATCATCCAAATGGTAGAAGTCACCCATGTGATCTTCAGGAAGAGATTGAAGCAAAATCGTTTTTGCTTTTACCTCCTTCTGAATAGCTATGATTTCCTCATGAGATTTAGGGTCAAGAAGAGTAATATTACCGTTCTTGTCTCGTCCAGTAAGCTTCCTGCTGTTCCCATTCAGAATGATCTTCCAAAGATCTTGATCAGTGTTGGTGATCCACCATTCCATCTTCATTGCCCAGTTATCATATTCACCCTTCTTCAGAAGAGGGAATTTACCATTCGTATTAGAGACCGTAGCCAGGATCTGCTGAGGTTGCACAATTTTAGGAGTGCTGTCTTCTCCTGTTTGAGTAGAGGTTGAGGCAGACATGATAAACAAAATGTCAGAAATAAGAAAACTTGATTCTTCTTGTATAGAGACCCTCCCAGGCTCTGATACCACTTGTTGGGTCTACTTGATGTAGATCTTGCAGCCTGTCAGGACCGGTGAATGACTTCTGTAATCACAAGTCAAATCACAAAGAGACTCTATACACAATATGAATGTAGAATATAAATATAATTAAGAAGAACAGAATAACTCTAAAGACTTGATCCTTTCTAAGGATTTCTAATATTAATAATCACTAGAACTACGTTTTGTGAAGGTGTGTCTAACCCTTCTGCCTAAGGTTCCTTTTATACTACAAGGAAACCCTAATACATCATTAAAGAAAACGTGTAAAACTGATATGCATATCCTTTCCTAACATATCTCATGCATATCCTAACAGAATATTAAGTAAATAATAAAGTTTGACTTCGACTAGAACCAGGAGCAGGACTTGCTCCTACTACGACTAGGACCAGGAGGAACTACATACCTCCTAGTCTACCTATTACATATAACTATTACAATGGTCCTAACACAGCTGAGTGTCCTTCATTTTCTCCAAAATAGCCTTGGATATGAAATACTGACCATCCACAAGTAGATACTCAGCAAACTTTGTAGAACTCAAATGATAAACACCAGCAGCTGAATATAACCTCCATTGAAGACCACTGAGGTCATCTTCAAGATCCTTCCAAATAGCAGGATCCTCATCTTTTGGTCCACACATTCTTTTGAATGTGGACCACAGTTTTATTCCATTAGCTGAAGTTGGTGCTTCAGCCTCATACTTGGTCTCTAGCAACCTCCATAGATCAACAAAGTCTTCTCTATCACGACTTGCAAATAAAGATATGAGAGTGGTATAAGTGTGTACCTCTTTACCATATCTGCCAATCTTCCAAAACCCACATTCATCTTCTTCATAGCTCACAATTGGGTTCCTGGAATCTAGTGGTAACACTTGCACCATATCTGAAGCTTCTAATGGTGAGAGCTTGAGGCTCTTTCTTATGACAGCTTCACTTGGATATAGTGGATCCATATCTTTGGGAAACTCAAGAGAAATTCCTTTTTTCACTGGCCTGGGAACAAACATAGCTTTCTTGAGCTCCATTTCTTCTGCAAGTTCTTCCTTTCTTTCATCAGAAAGAAGTCTGAGAGTGTTTGCTTCCTGCACTCTCACCCAAATAGGATATGCCTTGCATTCCAATTCATCAAATGTCATTTCCCTCAATTTCTGATAAGTCCATCCAACTCCATGACATCTGAGCAACATGAAATATAGCTCCCTTCTATCCCTTTTCAATTCTGAGAGAATATTGCTTGCCTTGTGTTTCAAAATTACCTGGCAATCCTTCTGAACTCTAAGAAGAATCTCCAATCCCCATATTTGATCTGAAATGGTCAAGTCTGGATTCTCCATACATCTTTCTTCCCAAGCATTGTACATTTGAACCACCTCTGGCATGTCAAAGTCAACCTGCAATTTCAACTCTCTCAACTTCTCCTTAGCAAACTCATCCCCATACTCAAGCCTTTCTGGCTCTATAATCATCACACTTGAGTCTGAGCTAGCTCCATCACTTCCTTCTTCTGAAGTCACAACAAATGGTGACTCTTTCACCTCCTTTTTATCCTGTTCCATGATTTGTGCAACCAATCTTCTATCAAATTCAACCTGAGCTGCATCCTTTGGAACAATCTCTTCTACCATAATTCCCTTACCCTTATCTGATGGTTCAATGGTTGGTAAGGTAGATGGTGATACCTGTGTAGAAACCTCCTTGATGATAGATGATGACTGGGATACATCACCCTCATGTGCAGGTCTGTCAACGCCCAATTTTGTTCTATCAGCGCCCAAAATATTTCTGTCAGTGTCCAAATTCTCCTTGTCAACGCCCAAATATCCTGCCTCAGCGCCTTTTGTAACTTCTTCCAACATGGATGTAAATGATAAATTCAAGTTGGTAGGAGAAACTAAGGACGTATCAAAACCTGTTTGTTTCTTCAAAGTTGTAAGGGCCTCAGCAACATCCAAGGATTGACCATCATGGCTGCCTTTATCACTCAGATTTATTGAATCTTCCTCCCCTTTGGAAGATTCCTCCATACCCCTCCTTGCACCAGCACTCTCCAAAACAACAATCCTCTCTTTCAATTGCTTGAGTTCAAGGCCTTGTGAGCTGACAACTTGTACTAAGTCTGCATTTTGCTTTTGCAAGCTCATGCAGACTGCCGTCAATTCCAAAAGAGTCATTGGTTCCAGTCCGCCCTCTTCTAAAATGGGGATTTGACCTCCCAAGTCAGATTCATTGGGAAAGGATGAGGACTTAATGATGGTAGGACTGCCTTGGCCAGCTTCTAAGCCAGAACCAATAGTCCCAGCCTCATCCAGGGCACCAACCACACTTGTGGTGGTGGTTCTCTCTGCTACATGGCTAGGACCACCAGAGGAGAACACTCCAGTAGTCCTTTGGCGTTTCATCAACCTATATTCAGGGGGTGTGGAAGATGGTGTGGAAGAATGGGTGGATGTGGGTTGGTTAAGGGGTGTTTGGGTTTATGAAGGTTGTGTGTCAACGTTGGAAATAGGAACATCAACGCCAACATTTAATGTGTCAGCGTTGAAGGAATCTTGGTCAAGTTGCATATGGTCAGGTGAAGGTAATGGTTCAGGTATTGGGTCAATTTGTGGTTGGGGGTCAGGTTGAGGTTGTGCTACTGCAATAACAGCAAGCATAGCTTGGGTTAAAGGTAGGTCACGATGGGGTGGTGAGGTCATCTTCATAAAAATAGCTTTCTTTTGCTCAGGGATCTTATAAAAATCATTATGATCCCTTGTGCAGTAACCTTGAACATCAAAAACCATTTGTAAAAATCAGGGATAAGCTAAAGTCATTTTGTTCCCCTTATTTTTACACATGCCCTCAAAAATCATTTTAGAATAATTTAATTTTTGCCCTGTTGCAATGCACACAATAGAACTTGCAATAGATCTATTGATCTCATTGTGTGCAGTGCATTTGGGACTCAAACATTGAAGGAGGACATTTATGAGGTACTTCCAGGCTGGGGGAAATTCCTGCTTATGATACTTGTTGAGAGTACCTTCATCAGGAAAAGGATATCCCAAAGCCCTAAGCCCTTGTTCTATTTCATTAATGGGAAGGGTGGCTATACCATCAGCATCATCAAGATGCAAGGCTTGGCGTACCAAAGCCTCAGTAACCACCCAAGGTCTCCCATGAACAATAGAAGTTAATGTAGTCACTCTATTAACTGTTGAGGAACTAGCAGTGTTCCAAAACTATTTAATATGTGTGACTAGAATGAGTGGTGCACGAGAAAGAGCATACCTTAAGGGGGATGCGTTCAAATACGCCACCATTTGTGTGTATTGGGGAAACAGAGCATCATCAGCTTCAAGATACGCAATCATGTTGTGTTGAGATCTGAACCCCAATTCCAATTCTGATGGTTTAAACTTTGGTGCCATTGTTGAAAGCTGTTAAAATTGATTTGAAGAAGATGAAGTTGATAAGAGAAATTTGTGTTAGACAAGAAATATAGATACCCTGTTTAAAAATAGGAGCCAAATTTATAGGAGAAGAAAATGCATGTGATAGGGCAAGTATTTTCAAAAAGTAATCATGAAAATATTGAAAAATTATAAGTTTATCTCATGTATTAAATGAAAAGAAACAACTCCCAAAATTACGGCCTAAAAATTTGTCAAAAAGTAACAACTGGGTAGGACCCATTGAGTGTCAACGGTAAAAAATAACCTATCAACGCCCAATGGCTATAATCTTGTCAACGTTCGCCTATAGCCATGTCAGCGTCTAATTTGGTCACAACAACGCTTGGAAAAATACTTGTCAGCGTCCAAAAATAAAAATGGTTAAAAATGAAAAATGACCTCAACAAAGTGATTTATCCTAGAGAAGATAACCAAAAAGCTGATAATTATTATAGGGCGGCAAGCACTGTCCAGTTATGCACACTTGCTTAAGCAAGATAGACATAACAGTCCTCTAGTGTCCCATGCAAACCAAAACTCTTATCAACCAAGTTACCTTACAAAATTCCTTGTTACTCCCAGGTAAATCCCATAACAAAATTATTCCCAAGTCTCCCAACAGACCACAACCAATTCTAGGCCAAAAATGTCTTGGCAGCATGCATAGTATATCAACTTTGCATGCTACAGTGCCTCATGATTTAGTAAAACTAACTCATACTCACCTGTGGACACAATCTAGAATTGTGATAAGAGTATCATATGGATACCCAAACATCCTAAAGGTTCCTAAAACCACCCCTTAAACTATGATACAAAAGTTTGCTAAAATCATGCATGAACATAAAAATTTATGTCAAGATAGGAATGAAACATTCCAACCATCATCCATAAATAAAAACTTGTCCAAATGCTCCTCCATTGATCCATAAGCAACTCTGTATCCAATGGTATACTGCTAACAACATCTGCACATTTAGATGGAAAACCACAAAACTAACATTGTTGCTGACAACGCCCCGATAACACATGACATCGTTGAGGGAAGCTTTGTCAGCGTTAGACAATTATATTGCTGACAACGTTACAAAAACACTTATCAGCGTTTAAGCAACCTTTGTCAGTGTTAGAAAAATATAGTGGAAAATCTAAATCATCAATAAGACCAATAACAATGCATCATCCTGTACATACTTTTACAAAAAGACTCCAAAACACATATTATGTGAGATTGACCATTCCAATACTTGTTACCAAGTATTGAAATCTCCCAGCATCAAAAGGTTTAGTTAATAAATCTGACACATTTTCCTCAGTGTCAAACCTATCTGGTTGTATTAAACCTTTTTCAAAGCAATCTATTATAAAATGGTGTCTAATTTCTATGTGTTTAGTTTTCGAATGATGTACAAGATTCTTAATGATGCATAAAGTACTATTATTGTCAACAAATATCTTAGTATGCATGAAATTGTACCCATAGTCCAACAGCTGGTTCTGAATCCACAAAACTTGGCCACAACAAGCAGCTGCAGCCACATACTCAGCTTCAGTTGTAGAATAAGCCACCACTGTTTGTTTCTTGCACTGCCAAGATATCAACCTGCTCCCAAGAAACTGACATCCACCAGTTGTGGATTTCCTATCAAATTTATCACCTCCATAATCACTATCTGAATATGCAATCAGCTCCAATGGTGAATCCTTTGGGTACCACAAACCAAGACCAGGATAGCATCTTAGGTACCTAAAGATCCTCTTCACAGCATAAAGGTGACATTCTTTGGGAGTCACTTGATGGCGTGCACAAGCACACACAGCAAACATGATGTCAGGTCTGGAGGCAGTAAGATACATCAAGGATCCAATCATGGATCTGTAGTGGCTGACATCAACATCTTTCCCATCTCCAATCTTTCCCCAAGGGTGTTCTCTATCCATAGGAGTAGTAGCCCTCTTTTCATGTGGAGAAAAGCCAAACTTCTTCAAGATTCCAGCCACATATTTATCCTGGGAGATGAAGATACCATCCTATTTCTACTGAACTTGTAAACCAAGAAAGAAGTTCATCTCCGCCATAGCACTCATCTTGAATTTGTCTGTCATAAGCATGGAGAAATCCTCACTCATCTTTGGATCAGTAGACCCAAAAATAATATCATCAACATAGACCTGGACAAGCAACACATCCTTGCCTTTCTTCTTAGTAAAGAGTGTCTGATCTATGGTGCCCCTCTTGAATCCATTGTCCACCAAATAAGTAGACAAAGTACCATACCATGCTCTTGGGGCTTGATGAAGGCCACACATAGCCTTTTTGACTCTATACACTTTATCTGGATGCTCTGGATCCTCAAAACCAGGAGGTTGCATCACATATACCTCCTCAACAATAGTTCCATAGAGGAAGGCACTCTTGACATCCATTTGATAGACAGTGAAGCCCATGCAGGATGCATAGGCTAGAAAAATCCTTATAGCTTCAATCCTTGCAACTGGTGCAAAGACTTCTTCATAGTCTATCCCCTCCTCTTGTGTATATCCCTAAGCCACTAATCTTGCCTTGTTTCTGACCACAATGCCTCTTTCATCTCTCTTGTTCCTTAGAACCCATCTTGTCCCTATAGGTCTGACATATCTAGGACAATCAACCAGCTCCCAAACATCCTGAATTGCAAATTGGTGAAGCTCATCCTGCATTGCTTCCACCCAACTTGGTTCTTTGAGAGCATCAAATATTTTCTTGGGGTCCTCTTGTGACAGAAAACAAGCAAACAAACATGCTTGCACAAGAGGGGTATCAACCTTCTTGTGTATATTGGCAATAAACCCACCAAGACCTTGATGAGATCTTCTAGTCTGAACTGGAGTCATAATATCACCAATGATCTGGGAAGTGGGGTGATTCTTCATTGTGGAAGTGAGAAATCCTCCTTCAAAAAGTCTGGTGTCCTCAACCTCATGCTCCATGTTGCCAATATCTTCTTCATCAGACTCTTTTTCATAAACATGAGGATGAACCTCTTCATATATATTGGAAGGTTCACCTTGTTCAAAATGGAAGAGAAAAGATGTGCAGTATTGTTGTCAACGCCTGAATCTTGTTTGTCAGCGCTTGGGCTAACAACGCTTGAACTGTTGTTGTCAACGTCTGAACCATCAACGTCTGAATTGGTCTTGTCAGCGCTAGATTTGCCTTTGTCAGCGCCTGAAGAACCATGCATGTTTGTATCTGGTGGTACTTGGAAACCACCATTATCTTTTCCAGCAGCAGCAGCAGCAAAAGCATCTGTCCAAATGGGAATTGTAACATATTCTTGGATAGGAGATGTCTTTTCTGCTTGTGATCCAACCTTTTCATGAACCTGAGTACCTGAAACATCAACAACTTGTTCCTCCATAACATTTGAAGTTACCTTCACAATGTCTCGATTAGTAACAGGCATATAATTTAAAGTTCTAGATAAAGGTTCCAAGTCAAACAACCAATTAGGACCACTTTCAGGATCACTAGGTTTATTCTCTAAAAACCTAACATGTACTCTTTAAAGTATACGTTTTTCCTCTTTAAGATAAACCCTATAACCCTTGCTCTGCACTGAATACCCCATGAAGTAGCCCTCATCACCTTTTGCACTAAATTTCCCTAAGGCATCACTAGTGTCTAAAACTACTACATAACAACCAAAAGGTCTAAGAAAACCAATATTAGGTTTTCTTCCCCAAAGTAACTCATAAGGTGTTTTGTTCTGAATTTTGTTAACCAATGCTCTATTTTGAACATAACAAGCTGTATTAACAGCCTCAGCCCAAAAGGCTATAGGAAAATGAGCATCAACCAACATTGTTCTGGCTGCTTCAATTAGGGTTCTATTTTTCCTCTCAGCAACCCCATTTTGCTGTGGGGTTCTAGCAATACTAAATTGCCTAGTAATTCCTTTCCTGGCACAGAAATCATCTAGCTTCTTATTCCTAAATTCTCCACCATTATCACTCCTAAGTATTTTAACTTCATTGCCAGACCTTTTCTCAATCTGAGTGATAAAATCAATTAGAATATCAACTGTGTCACTCTTCATAGCTAGACAGAATGTCCAAGTAAACCTAGAAAAGTCATATGTGATGACAAAACAATATGACTTACCATTCAAACTTTCTATATTGGTTGGACCAAAGAGGTCCATGTGAAGCATATGAAGAGGTCTAGAACTAGTATGCACCTGTTTGGACTTGAATGAGACCTTGTGTTGCTTGCCTTTAAGACATGCAACACAAGAGTGGTCATTGTGGAAGGCCTTCTCAGGCAAACCATCAACCAAACCAAGTCTCACAAGCCTATTTATATTTTTAAAATTTATGTGCCCTAGTCTCCTGTGCCACAAATTACTCTCATCTACTGAGGCTTTAGCATAAAAACAAGACATATTCTTGTTCATTTTAATCCCATTCAAATTCACATTATATATGTCCTTATGCCTTGGTGTTCTATACTCAATATATTTCTCATCAGGGATCTTAAAATCCTTACTTAACACCAAACACTCAGTATCAGTAAACAGAACTTTATTTTGGTTATCACAAACTTGTGATACACTAAAAAGGTTGTAATCCAGTTCTTTTACCAAAAAGACGTTCTCAAAACGCAAATTCTTGGTGAGAAGGGTTCCTTTGCCTGTGATAGTACCATATCCGCCTCCAAAGTATACCTTATCACCATCCTTAATGGGAGTGAAGTTGGTAAAGTAGTCTTCCTTCCCTGTCATGTGCCTTGAGCATCCACTATCCCAATATCTATAATCATTGACCTGTCTTTGAATGCCCTGCACATAAAGAAAACCAATTAGTTTTCTTTGGGAACCCAAGTCTTAAAAGACTTGGATTCATCTGGTTGTTCAATAAGAACAGACTTAGTTCTCACAACAACCCCATTCTCATCCTTCTTAGGATGAAATACCCAGTTAACCCCAATAGGTTTTGTAATGACCTTTGAAATGTAATTAAATCTGTTGCAGGTCATTGAAATCCCATTATCATTAGGGTTTTGATCTTTCTTGGGTCTCCATGTTAAGCTTGAAGAAGCTTTAGACCTCTTACCCTGTGGTTGCAAATATTTAGGTTTGGTCACGTTTCTGTCAACGTTGGAATTAGTCTTGTCAACGCTGAAATAACCCTTGTCATCGTTGAACCTAGGGTTTGCTACAGAAACCCATTGCCTATTTGACCAGGTGTTTGTCTTTTGAAATGGTCTTTGTCCATGAGTGTTAGACCCTCTAGTAAAGAATGGGGCAGGTCTAATCACTTGTGGACTTTGATGCACACAAGGTTTGGGTCTGACAACGTTTGACTTTCTAACAACGTTGACTTTGTTCCTGTCAGCGCTGAAATTGTTCCTGTCAGCGCTGGCTTTAGGAGCGTTGACACATTTGTATGCCAAGTGTGAAAAGCTACCACACGTGTAACAAGCTTTTCTAGATACAACCTTAGTTCTAGATGAGAAGAAGCCTGTTCCATTATTGCTAACCTGACTCTTGGGTGACCTAGTATTCCTATACATCTCTGCATATTTAATGCTAGGTTTTCTACCAGTGTTTGAGCCTAGGTCAACAGCTTTACCAGTGACTGGATTTGTAACCTTAATGGGAGTTGACTCATTGGGGCTTTCACATAACAAGCCACCCTTAACAAACAAAGTAGGGTTAGCTTTCTACCATTCATTCAGGTCAGTCAACTTTTATTGATACTCTTCAACTGGGGTGACAACTCTTGGTGGAGGAATGAATTCCTTCTCTTGGAGCTCTGGCAAACCAGTCCAAGATAGGTCCTTTTGTTGGACACCATAGAAGTCACCAGCTGGTGGTGGAACCACAGAGTAATCATTCATCCCAATCCCAGTCATGTCCTTAGGATCTCTTTGTTTACTCACACAGTCTCCTAGGGTTTGTGTGGCTCTATCAAATCTTTGAATTTTAAGGCCAACATTATCTTTGTTTTTAATGGCTTCATCTAATTTAGCTTGTAGCTCACCATTAACCCTTTCCATGATGTTTCTAATATCCATACTAGCATTTAACTCATGTTTTAAGATATTTATTTTATCTTTTAAGTCAAATTCCATTTTCTTGTATTCAGAAACAGTTTTCTCAGTTTCAGTGAGAGCTAGTTGGTAATTAGATAATCTGCATCTTTCAGTACTCATACCATCTAACAATCTTAACACTTCTTTGTTAAGTTTTTCAGTATTTAACCTACAACCTTTACTACAAAAAGCGTCATCATATACCTCATTATCAGATGAAGAGGAGGAGTGTGCCATGAGAGCATATTCAACATGCTCTTCTTCTTCAATTTCAGCAAACAAAGTGTGACAATCCGTCAATTTGTGGTCAATATTTTATTCTCAATATTTATTTTAAAACATTATTTTAATGCCACAATATGAACTCACATATTTTTGGGAAGAAATTTGGATTTACGTCTTGAAGTAGCGTCGACTACGTCTAAACCGGAGGATTCAACGTTACGTGCTTACGTTTACATACACCGTCTCTGGTGACAGTCCGACATTTCAGAAAATAAATTTATCCGTGAATATTACTTTGGAGTTTTAAATTTGTGTTGGTTCATAAACTCACAAATTTACGAGAAGAGATAAGGACTTACGATTTTATTTTAACGTCCTTTACGACTAAACCGGAAACCACCTAGGATTACGTATTTACGTTTTCGAACTCCGTTTTTGATGAGACAATTTTTATTGGATTCGTTTTGTGACGTTCATTCATAATTTATAAAAACGTTTTTCATAAAACGACCCGAGGGCACGCAAATCGAGGAAACTAGAATCAAGAAGTACCCGTAAATAAATGAGGATGAGACAAGTGGGACACTTGTCCCACCCCCACTCCAAAACCGGCCTAAAGAAGCTAACACCATGAGGTGTCATCTTATGCTTACTAGTTACAACACATGTAACTTGTAAGCTTACAATGTAAGCTACATCACTCAAAACCACTTGCCATTTACCATTTCTCTCATTTCCACCATGCAATACCACTCAAAATTCTCTCTTCCTCCTCCATGGATGCCGTCCCATATCTCTCCCACAAACACCATTTTGATCAAAAATCAACCATGAAATCCTATGTTATTCTTGCATATGTTGAAGCCCTTTTGAAACCCTATTGATTGGTGGTCCTTATAACATCCAAGGAGGAGTTTTCATGGTGTCTTGGGGCTGATTTTCCACAAGGAGTTTATGAATATTGGTGGCCTTGAAGATGGTCTTGGTGCATCACAAGTTTCTCCATCAAAATCCATGTTTTGATCAACCTACATCATCATGGTGGTATAAATATTGTCCTCCTCATCTTCTTGTTATTTTGATTATGTAAACATGTATTTTATTTCCTATTGTATATGTATATTATGATTATATGATGATAAAAATGTTATGTGTGGATTTGTTGTTGATAAATATGATTAAAAAGGTGAAAAACTATAAAGAACAAGGCTAAAATCTTGCTTAATTTACATGGCTGTATAATACAGTAAAGAAACATGTTATGAACTGATAAAGTGATGAAGTAGAATCCATTTACAGTAAACTATGGGTCTTGTACACATGTGAGAGTTGTCCATGCAATGGAATCATTGTAATGAGTGAGATATGATCAAAACAAGTTTAAGGTACAAATCTGAGTTCACTGTTTTGGACGATTTTTAGAAAATACTTAGAGGATGATTCACAGTAGCTATAGAAGAGTTAAATGAAGAACATATCATGTAGTTTATGTGATAAAAATTTGAGCTTCTATCTCCATATAGAACTCTAGATATGGCAGTTTTGGTAAAAGTGAAGATAAAAATCAGATTTTGGAAATTAAAGTATAATATTATTATATAAGCACTCAAAATTTAATCGTATAAAATATAAATTAAAACTCACTAACTTATATAATACATTTATATAAATATGTTAAAGGTTAAATAAGTGGACATTTTATAAAAATAGTAACTTGTTAAGTTTTATGAGTTATAAAACTATAAACATGATTTTTATGACTTTTTCGGCTAATACCGTAAAATTAACGTTTTTGTTAAATATAACTTAGATGGTTGGACCCGTCTAATGTAAACTTTATAAAACTTATATACTGATATATAAACATGTATAACAAGTAAAAACCGATAAAACCCGAACTATAGGACATACGGACATTAACGAGTTAAGTAAACATATTGGACTAATAATTGGGTTAAATAAGTTAAACCCTTAGAAAAAGGACTTATTGGACTTAACCCATTTGGGCCAAACTTGAGAGTTTAAATACTAATAATATAAGTATGAAATAGATTAATACAAGTTAATAAACTTATAATAGGCTTATTGGACCTAAAACACGTAAATAGGTAAAACGAGAAAACTAGTATAAAAGTTATCGACACATAACACAAAAATGAGTAAACGAGAATATGTAAACCCACTTGATCATCATATATATATATATAATCATCATATGTATACATAATTAATATTTTTATAAAGTCATTGGACAAACGTCTAAGACCGATTATTATTTATATAGGTTTCCGTGATTGAAGCACGTACCGTACGTCCGAATTGCCGATAACCCGCCTTCCCATATCAACGTGAGTTCATAGCCTCGCACTCTTTTAAATGTTTTTATAAATGTTTTATAAACCCGCGAGGGAGATAACATGTTAGTTTTTATAAAATAGGACACCATTTGTCCCGATTGTTTGTTTATTGGTTTGGACCCGAATGATTGAATGACCCGATTGTATGACCCGATAAATGATTAAAGGACCCGATAGATGAAATTAAATGGATTATTAAAGTTAGGTTATGTCACTAAAAGTCCCATTAGCATGAATTGTGAACTACCGGGATTTGGTAGACGCTTGTGCATATAATATTAATATTTGGGGACGATCACCCCAGTTCGCGCCTTGACGGTTGATCCCCGTCGTGCCACATTGATTGGTAAGCGAATTTATGTATGAGAATATTTCCATAGTGTGACCTTTGTGACGACACGCTACTTTAGATGGGAAAAAATTGGTATCGGGTTAGCTACCCGTTGTTGGTTTAGTAAGGTAACAATGTCATGCGGCTTATAATAATCCAAAGTTAACGAAATACTACTATGTGCTCCGAATTACGATGTATTGTCTGACTAGCAATACAGGGTCATACTATTGATATTATGTTCGTGTTTTGGTTTTCATAACCATATTCATATAACGGTTTTTATTTAACTTTATACAACGTCGTAAGACGTATTGTATGATGTTTTTACGACATTGGATCGTATAATGATTTTTAAGGCAAATGCCTATATTATGATTTTGACAAGGATTTGTATTAAATGATTTTGGCTATTTTATGGCCTACTACATGGATTTGTACAAAATGATTTTTGGTAATAATTTTATACCAAAGTTATATTGATGGAATTTATTAAACTCTATGAATTCACTCAGCGTTATCGCTGACCTTTTCTTTTAACATGTTTTATCTCAGGTACTTGAAGGTAATTCTCGGGAAGACGACAAGAATTCATGGCCCGCACTTAAATTATAATTTCCATTCAAATGTTTGTAAAACCTGTATTAAATACAATGACTTGGGACCTATGTAAATTTGATATTTATGAATGGAAATGCTTTATTATTAAACGACGCGATTTTTATGTGTTGTCTATGATGTGAGTAATGTGCTATCCCGTAACACCAACGAGTCTTCCGCTGTATTGAGTTGCATAAATTTGGGGGTGTTACAGTTTGGTACCAGAGCTCTCGTTATAGAGAACGAAAGATTTTTAAAACAAAGGTTTTGAATAAAACATTTCGAAATCTTTTAACTAAAAACATTTTTCTAAAAATGTCTAAAAATCTTTTGACTATAACGGTGCCGAAGAATTCCCGACTTACCGACAAGGCCAAGACTGAGAAATGTTATTTTAATATATATATATAACTTGGATTATATATATATATATATATATATATATATATATATATATATATATATATATATATATATATATATATATATATATATATATATATATATATATATATATATATATATATATATATATATATATATATATATATATATATATATATATATATATATATATATATATATATATATATATATATATGATGTAATTTTATTACATGATTGTTTGATGATTATTTTGATTTTTATACGAGGTATTTATACGACGTAGATTGTCACAAGAAACCCTAAATCCCCTAGTAAATTAATCGAAGCTATTCTCGTAGGAATTCTAGCTATCCTATATCTAAACCAAGTTGTGGATATTTATGATCCCAACAAATGGTTGATATTCGTAGAAATGTAATATTAGTTGATTGTGATATTAAAGAAGAATTGGCGAGATTAAATCTGATATCGATGTCATGACGATCTTTCCTTATAGAGTGGAGTTTTACAAAACGTTACCACCTAGAAAGATGTCATCTGATTCGTTGTCATCCAATTCTTAAAATTGAAATCGAAAGGGTGAATGTTGCACTTGAGGCTGTCATTGGAACTATTACCCAAAAGCCTCATGCCACTAATACCTTTCCGAGAAGTCTAATTGAATGCGTGAGTCATTTCGTACTAGTGACTCATTTGATAATTGTTATTGTAAGAGATATAGGATTGGAAATTAAGTGTTGATTCATATCGAGCTTTTATTGCCCTATTAAGGTCTATAAATAAGGTTGAAAGTATTGGAGAATGAGGTAGGATATCGAATTGAGTATAAAATTGGTTGAAATTTGAATAAAGTAAAATTTAACTTGTATGGAATATGATATTGTTAAGAGGAAGTCGTAATGTTCTGTGATTGAATTATAAGGTTTTAAATGATTGTAGGTTCGTGTTAAGGGTTGTTCCTAGACCATTGTCCAATAATGAGGATGCCCAGTGTCCAGGAAATAAATTGAAGAAATCTTCTTCTGAATTGGGACCTATGGATCTTCCGGGACATGTGGAACACCTAATGACTCTTGTAGATTAGTATTCATTGTGGTATCTTTTAAGAATCCCTAACTTAACTGAGATATCAGTTGGTAGGATGAGTTCTGAGAATTGTATGACATAGTGACACATAATGTGTTACGGTACAATTTTGACTTGTTTGTGATTAATAAAAAGACTACCTTTGATCGCTAAATTCTGCATGTATCGATGTTATCTATCTTTTATTACTTCATCCTAATGTTCGCATTAGTGATGCAACCATTGAACAAGTACTCATCTTGATTTGAGTTACGTTGTGGATTATTCTCTTTGTATTCATGAGTGCCATCGAAGTCATGAACCTCATGATTATTTGGCTAAGCTCATTTCCTATTATATTATAGTTAGTTCTTGGTGAACAACTTTTCATCACTCTTTTGCAGATCACTCATTGTTTTTATAAAGTTAAAACAGTATCCTTTGAGAAAATTTAATTTTCATCACTATAAGGATCATTCAAAGTGAGATTTATAAGTGGTTGTTATCGAAATAAAGTTGTTTATGAGACGCTTTGGAAAACTTAATTATTTCCATAACAAAGAAAATCTTTGTAAATTTATTCTTGATTCTTATTTAAGAATTAAGCATGAAAATGTTTTTATTATAAACATGATAATAAAATTTTGACGAACTGAGTATTGCATCGTTAATCCTGAAATTGTATATAGTTGCGCGCCTACATACAATTTGGAATGGACCATGCAAGGCTGCCTAGTAGTCACCATAAAACTGATTAATAAACACTACATAAAGGTTGTGAAAGATTAAATTTTATGAGATCTGCAAGAAGTGAAAATAAGGACATAATGTTAGGGACACCTACATATGTGCCTGTAACACCTATTCTTCTGAGTCGAATTTACTCATCTGTGGAAATTTGACAATTGACAATTCTTTCTTGTCCAATTCTCCCGTAGTGAGATTCTTAGGAAAAGTATTTGATTACCGAGTGTTGATACCCGACTGGATGTATTGACGTTCATATCATTTCTTTTGATTAGATTTCATTTGAATGACCTGGGTAACGATCCGAGGAGCTTTCGAATGCGTACTCAAATTATGAAAACATGGGATATATTCATATTCATTAAATGTTTTCGGTTGTATCTGATTTGAAATTCTCTCGCGTAGATTATGCGTTCACCTTACTCTTTTAATGGTAGTTGTATCTCCATATATCCTTGAATTTGTGAAGGATTATGAGTTATTATTAGTCTTTTGAGAAGTTCACATCTTATCGACGGCAATAAAACTGGAAAGTTGATAGTGCCAGTAGAATCGATTGATTGATTATGACATGACGACATTGTCTTAATTGATGGGAACTCGAGTAGAATTCCCCTAAATGATAAGATGTTGATTATCAAAAGTTATTTAAATAATTCTTGATGGATGACCATATCCTGCATTTAGACTTAAAATTATACCGTGAATGGTTGTGAACTAGTTATAGATATTATAATCTAGAAAGAACTTAAAATAAATGTATTAAAAGATGTTTATGTTATCTGAAACTTTAGGAGGTATTTGCTGGTGAATTACCTAGACTTTCGCCATTAATGCAAGTTGAAATTGATATTGATTATATTCCCAGTGTTGCACCTGTGGCTTGTGCACTGTACGTCAGCACCATATAAATTAAAGGAATTACCGTACAACTGAGAGAGTTGTCGGAGAAAGATTTTATTATACCAAGCCTGACATCATGAAGAGCTATGGTGATATCATTCCTTATATTTATAGATTACTGTGAACTGAGTAAATTGACAATCGAAAACGATATCCATAACTCGAAATGGAAGATTTGTGCGATCATTTACAAGGTTCTAGCGTATGTTTTAAAGATTTGATCCACGGCATGGTTATTTTCAACTTCGCGTCCGCGAAGGAGATTATCTATTCCAATCACTACATCCAGTACTTGTAATGAACATTATGAGTTTCACGTGATGTCGTTTGGATAGACCAATGCACATGTAGCATTCATAAATTTTGTGAATCACGTGTGTAGGCTGTAATTTGATAAATTCATGCTTGTGATCATTAAGGACCATTTGTTTGTTTATAAGAATAAGAATGAGTTAATAATTATTTATAGATTTCCCTGAATTGACCGAACAATAAAAACCTGTACCTTGAATAATTAACATGTGATTTAAGACTTAAACCTTTACATTATTTGACTATGTGATTAATAGATAATGGAATCTATATTGACTTTTCAAAGATTAGAGCCATTAAGGCTTAGGGTTATAATAAAAAGAAAGTGCAAATATGTTTTGACAAATGTTTTAACAAAAGATTTTTAAGGGATTATTCCCTTATACCCAGAACATTTAACTAAACTCCTGTTTAGGGGTAAATATTCGTGTATACCTCAAGACAACCTAAGAGGGATTGAGGAAACCTTTTAAACCATGACTTAAAGTTTGAAATGACAAATTTTAATTTTCAACTAAGAAAATTTTGACCAAAATATAAACAAAGATTTTCGAACAATTACGAATCCTATTAATTTTTTTTTTAAATCAACAAAAATTATGTTAATTAAATTCAAATTTCTTTTGAACATTTTTATATAATTGGACAAACTGAGAAAATTTAAAAACTTTTTGCGTTTACGTTTCATAAAAATTAAATATTTATTATTTAATTACGTGTAATAATTACCGACGCTTTAAAAACGTCGAATTGAGCAAAACTGATAAAAATGATAGTTGAGACGAAACTAAAACATAGAAAATATGAAGAAAGAAACTTTGAATGAATATGGACATGATATTTATATCATCAGGAAAGGTGAATTTAGATACCGACGCATTATGTAAAAAGAATAAAGAACCAATTAGGATGTGTTCCTTAATAAAGAAGGTGCAAAATAATTTGCCGAACAATATAAAAATAAACAATGATTGTAAAGAGATAATATAGATAATAAAAAGGGGTTACCGGCTAATGTGAACCATTAGTAATAAGAACCGATGGCATTAAATGTATGAAAAGCCACTTGTGGTTGCCTAAATATGGAGATTGTGAGATATAGTTATGTTGGAATTTTTAAGTATAAGTATTCTATTTATGTCATTTATGACTAAAAGTATCTTTGTCTGAAGAAGTTGTATTGATGGCAATTATGAAGCCAGACATCGCCTCATACATTAGTAAACGTCTAGCTATTGCAAAGGTCATCGTTTGAATTTCATTCGATTTGGGTCATCGTCGACAGACTGACCAAATCTGCTAATATCATTCCCGTTAATGATAAATGCAAAAGAGTTATGTAAACATAGTGTGCCTGTATCGAACATCTTTATCAAGATCCTTGCTTCGCATTGCATTTCTATAGATTTGCTCAGAAGTCGTTGGGAACGAATCTTGAAGAGATTACTGTTTACCACCCCAAATCGAAGGGACGAGGTAAAGTAACGATACAAAGTAATATAAGAGCTGTTTTATGTTTGAATGATTGACCTTTGGTAATAAACCGTATAATCGTTTTCCTTTGGAAGGATTATCATTGATAATCATCGTATTAGGATTGAGATCGAATCTTGTTAGGATCTATATTAGAGAATCTGTAAGCAGGAGTTGAGATAAAGACACCCGACATACACCCATTGTAAGTTGGACATGTCTCTTAGGTTAAGGTTTCCTATGATGGCGAACCTATCCTTGCAAAATACCCGACCCGCGAGATCTGAAATGATTGTTGAAATTAGGATTTGATTATTAACTGTCGGTAGTGGGCAAGAGGTTATGTGAATATGAAATGTAGATCTTGAAGTGCCAAATGGGTAGCGAAGTTATGCCACAATTTTTAACCTTGGAAAAATGAATTCATGATCTGACAAATCATGGGATATAAGTCCCCATTGTATGGGACCATTGAGATGATGTAAAAGTTGGGATTGAAAGGCATATAAGCTGGATCTACCCTAGGACTTCAAGAACTGCGTGAATTATGATTCATATATCGAACTTGATGGAATATCTATCAAGTGAAAATCTGATTATTCTTAGTAGAGCTTAGATCGGCGAAAAGTTGCATTCATCAAAAACCCGTGAACATCATGGATAGAGAAAGTAAGTCAACATTAAGCCTGATCTTATTCCCGTAGTTATGTTTGATGAAACTCGCGTATTATAATGAATTGCACTTGTGAGAAAGGACCGAATGTGGAGGAAATACCCAAATGGCTTTAACTCTATAAGAAGCGAGTAGTAAGGTAAGATGATCTTTGAGGACAAAGATCCTGTTTAGGGGTAAATGCTGTGACAATCCATCAATTTGTGGTCAATATTTTATTCTCAATATTTATTTGAAAACATTATTTTAATGCCACAATATGAACTCACATATTTTTGGGAAGAAATTTGGATTTACGTCTTGAAGTAGCGTCGACTACGTCTAAACCGGAGGATTCAACGTTACGTGCTTACGTTTACATACACCGTCTTTGGTGACAGTCCGACATTTCAGAAAATAAATTTATCCGTGAATATTACTTTGGAGTTTTAAATTTGTGTTGGTTCATAAACTCACAAATTTACGAGAAGAGATTAGGACTTACGATTTTATTTTAACGTCCTTTACGACTAAACCGGAAACCTTAGGATTACGTATTTACGTTTTCGAACTCCGTTTTTTATGAGACAATTTTTATTGGATTCGTTTTGTGACATTGATTCATAATTTATAAAAACGTTTTTCGTAAAACGACCCGAGGGCACGCAAATCGAGGAAACTAGAATCGAGAAGTACCCGTAAATAAATGGGGATGAGACAAGTGGGACACTTGTCACACCCCCACTCCAAAACCGGCCTAAAGAAGCTAACACCATGAGGTGTTATCTTATGCTTACTAGTTACAACACATGTAACTTGTAAGCTTACAATGTAAGCTACATCACTCAAAACCACTTGCCATTTACCATTTCTCTCATTTCCACCATGCAATACCACTCAAAATTCTCTCTTCCTCCTCCATTGATGCCGTCCCATATCTCTCCCACAAACACCATTTTGATCAAAAATCAACCATGAAATCCTATGTTATTCTTGCATATGTTGAAGCCCTTTTGAAACCCTATTGATTGGTGGTCCTTATAACATCCAAGGAGGAGTTTTCATGGTGTCTTGGGGCTGATTTTCCACAAGGAGTTTATGAAGATTGGTGGCCTTGAAGATGATGATCCCAAACTTAGATCGATTAAGCTTTGTGTATACGAGATTAGATCAAGTAATACACGTAGAGAAACTTTGTTGTATTGAACAAACTAAGTGTTATGCGGAATTTAACACTTAGAACAAAGAACAAAACAAAGTAAACCAAACTTTCACTTCGATTAATAATATGAATGAATGATTACAATGAAAGTGTTATGAGATATGTGGAAGAGGTGTGTGAAAAGATGTGTCTTATGTCTAACCCTAAGGCCTCCTTTTATAGGTTTAAGGAGCCTTGTACAAAAAGCTAAGATCAACTATTTTAGGAAGAGACATAAGATAAACATACTCAAATAACTTATTGACTAAATCTTTTAAACATTTAAGAATATATTCTGAATTCTTATCTTCATATTTTGTCCACCAGCTTGAAGAATTCATCATTGGCAGATTTAGTCCTTGTATTTGTGTTAAGATTCTTCTTGTCAGCGTCTTGATAATTTTATCAACGTCTCATCTGTCAACGCCCCGTTTACTCTTGTCAGCGTCCAAGTTCCTCTTGTCAGCGTCTAGGGACTTGGTCAATTTTATTCCCAACAATCCTCCCCTAAACTTGATATCTACTCTAGTAATCAAGTTTTTGAATAAAATAAAACATATAGAGAGGATTCTTACAAATATACTTATCCCTGAATTTGAGTAATAGTAAATCTCGAAAAGTCAATCACTCAAATAACTTGTATAGTCATCCTTCACTTGGTCTTAATCATATTCAGCACATGTAGAGTCTTTGGAGCTTTCTTTATTACTTTTGTCACTCAAATTCGATTGCTCCTCCCCTTTTTAAGACTCCTCTCCAAGATCAATATACAAGAACAGAACCAAGAACATCCTCCTTGCATCAGCTTCCAAAATAACAAGTCTATCAATTCAAAACTGTGATCCTTGACAATTTGTACCATTTCTGTATTATGCTTTTACAAGCTAATATAGATTTTCGTCAATTCCATTAATGTCAAAGGTTTCATACTATCCTCATCCGCATTCGGGAAATGAATCCTCAATGTTGATTCATAGGACATGGGGATGGACTTATTGATGATAAGACTGACTTGACCTGCATTAAAGCTAGTGCCAATAGTCTCAACCATCTCCATAACAATATACACCCTTGTGAAAGTGATCTCTGCTGCTACTAGATGTCAGTCACTAGGAAAAACATCTCAATGATCATTAGGCTTCCAGATATCCAAAAAATTTGAAAAATGAAATGGTGATGAAACGTTTTGGGTCTATAAATCAGTTTAGAAATGACACCAGCTGAAATGAAATAGCATAAAATAGACTTGATAATGTAGAAAACTTTAGTTAGAACATAGACAAAGGTAATAATCCTAAGGAAATTAACTAGACTCTAATAAGCAAGAGTGACAAACACTGTTCATGCATACACTCATGAAAAATCATGATAAACACACATGAACTCTAGAGTCCTTTGTTCACAAATGCCCCAAAGAGAAAGTTAACTCATATAAAACCTTTGCAACTCCCCAAGTAACCCAAAAATATAACTACCCCAAGTCATCCATACGACCACACCCAATTCTAGGTCAAAAGTCTTGGCAACATGCATGCAAGATAAACTACGTGCATGCTACAGTGCCTCGAGGTTTAGAAATTCCAACAATTTCATAAGGAAAGAGCCTTCATTATTTCTAACCCCCACTCACCAGTGGACACAATCTAGAATTGTGCAAGAGTGCTCTAAGAGTACCCAAAAACCTAGAGGTTTACCTCCCCTTAACAGAAGCATACAAATCATTATATGTGAAGAAGCAAAATTTTATCTCAAGATAGAAATGTACACACTCCAACCA
The DNA here is from genome assembly GCA_025667525.1 of Glebionis coronaria. NCBI lineage: Eukaryota > Viridiplantae > Streptophyta > Magnoliopsida > Asterales > Asteraceae > Glebionis > Glebionis coronaria. The sequence continues at coordinate 424,788,900 of CM046875.1, forward strand.
TCATAAATAAAAGTTTGCAATTCTGTATCCATCCAAATGTAGCTCCACATTCCTGCATAGTTAGACAAAAACCACAAAAACACACCAACAGAGACTACCCTTTCCCACAACAATAGGTAGAGATAACATGTTAATGGATAAAAATAATAACAGTGGAAAGACCAAAAAGACATGTTCCTTGAGCATCCACTATCCCAATATCCTTGATCATTAACCTGCTTTTGGATAGTCTGCTCAAAAAGAAAACAAATTAGTTTTCTTTGGAGATCCAAGCCTTGTCAGACTTGGATCTGTCTAGTTGTTCAACTAGAGTGGTCTTATTCTTTGCCACAAATCCCTGTACATCCCTTTGTGACCTAAACACCCAATTTGTTCCAATGAGACTAGTAATGACCTTCTCAAGATATTTAAATCTATTGAAAGTCATTGAAATACCATTAAAACTAGAGTTTTGCTCTTGTTTAGGTTTCCAAGTTATGTGGGATGATGCCCTAGACCCTTGACCCTTACTAACCAAGTATCTTTGTTTATATGGTCTAAAATAAGGTCTCATACCAAATTTGGAGCTGTCAGCGTTGCATTTGTTCCTGTCAGCGCTGAATTTATTGCTGTCAGCGCTGAATTTGTTCCTGTCAGCGCTGAATTTTTTCTTGTCAGCGCTGAATTTGTTCTTGTCAGTGCCCAAATTAGGGTTTGCTACAGGAACATACTGTCTGTTTGACCAAGTGTTGGTCTTTTGAAAGGGCCTTTGTCCATGGGTATTAGCTGCCTTAGAGAAGAAAGGATTTGGTCTAGTAGCCTGTGGTCTAGTGTGGACAAAAGGTCTATGATTGACATTGGATGACCTATTGCCAGCGAATGAATTGTATCCACTGACACAATTATAGGCCAAATGAGAAAAGCTCCCACATGTATAACAAGCCTTTTTAGACACAAACTTAGGCTTAGACTGGTAAAACCCTGTCCCATTAATACTTTCTTGGCTTTTGAGTGACCTAGGTTTCCTATACATTTCAGCATATTTAACACTAGGTTATTTCTTAATTGGGGAGCCAAGATTAACAGCTTTTCTAGTGATGGGATTGGTCACAGTGATAGGTTTAGATACTACTAGACTCTCAATGGGTGTAGGCACGAATGGACTCTCACTAAGCATCTCACCCTTAACAAACAAAGTGGGGTTAGCCTTCTTCCATTCTTCTAGGTCAGTAACCTTTTGTTGATATTCCTCAACTGGGGAAAGAACTCTAGGTGGAGGAATAAATTCCTCTTCTTGGAGTTCTGGAATACCAGTCCAAGAGAGATCCTTTCTATGGACACCATAGAAGTCCCCAGCAGGTGGTGGAACGGCAACATATTCTTTCAACCCAATCCCAGACATATCCTTAGAATCCCTTTGTTTATTAACACATTCTCCTAGGGTTTGTGTAGCCTTATCAAATCTCTGAATTTTAAGACTCACATTGTCTTTATTCTTATTAGCCTCATCTAACTTAGCTATTAAATCAACATTAACCCTATTCACGATATCGTTAATATCATTACTTTGATTTAACTCATGTTTTAAGATATTTATTTTATCTTTTAAATCAAACTCCATTTTCTTATACTCAGAAACAGTCTTTTCAGTTTGAACAAGTGCCACTTGATAATTAGATAACGTGCATCTTACGTCTGAAAGATCTGATTTTAATTTTAAAATCTCTTTATTAAGTTTTTCAGTATTTATCCTACAAGAAGAGTCATCACATACCTCATTATCAGAATTGGAACTTGTGGAACTTGAAGTAGACGTGGCCTTAACTGAAAACATCATCAAATTCTTCTTCACCTTCTTCCTTAGCCTGGTTCACCTCACAATATTGGATCTCGTTCTTCAAATCAAAGTTTCTCAACAAGCTCTGATACCACTTGTTGATCCCAAACTTAGATCGATTAAGCTTTGTGTATATGAGATTAGATCAAGTAATACACGTAGAGAAACTTTGTTGTATTGAACAAACTAAGTGTTATGCGGAATTTAACACTTAGAACAAAGAACAAAACAAAGTAAACCAAACTTTCACTTAATATCAATGAATGATTACAATGAAAGTGTTATGAGATATGTGGAAGAGGTGTGTGAAAAGATGTGTCTTATGTCTAACCCTAAGGCCTCCTTTTATAGGTTTAAGGAGCCTTGTACAAAAAGCTAAGATCAACTATTTTAGGAAGAGACATAAGATAAACATACTCAAATAACTTATTGACTAAATCTTTTAAACATTTAAGAATATATTCTGAATTCTTATCTTCATATTTTGTCCACCAGCTTGAAGAATTCATCATTGGCAGATTTAGTCCTTGTCTTTGTGTTAAGATTCTTCTTGTCAGCGTCTTGATAATTCTTATCAACGTCTCATCTGTCAACGCCCCGTTTACTCTTGTCAGCGTCCAAGTTCCTCTCGTCAGCGTCTAGGGACTTGGTCAATTTTATTCCCAACAGAAGATGGTCTTGGTGCATCACAAGTTTCTCCATCAAAATCCATGTTTTGATCAACCTACATCATCATGGTGGTATAAAGATTGTCCTCCTCATCTTCTTGTTATTTTGATTATGTAAACATGTATTTTATTTCCTATTGTATATGTATATGATGATTATATGATGATAAAAATGTTATGTGGGGATTTGTTGTTGATAAATATGATTAAAAAGGTGAAAAACTATAAAGAACAAGGCTAAAATCTTGCTTAATTTACATGGCTGTATAAAACAGTAAAGAAACATGTTATGAACTGATAAAGTGATGAAGTAGAATCCATTAACAGTAATCTATGGGTCTTGTACACATGTGAGAGTTGGCCATGCAATGGAATCATTGTAATGAGTGAGATATGATCAAAACAAGTTTAAGGTACAAATATGAGTTCACTATTTTGGACGATTTTTAGAAAATACTTAGAGGATGATTCAACAGTATCTATATTAGAGTTAAATGAAGAACATATCATTTAGTTTATGTGATAAAAATTTGAGCTTCTATCTCCATATAGAACTCTAGATATGGCAGTTTTGGTGAAAGTGAAGATAAAAATCAGATTTTGGAAATTAAAGTATAATATTATTATATAAGGACTCAAAATTTAATAGTATAAAATATAAATTAAAACCCACTAACTTATATAATACATTTATATAAATATATTAAAGGTTAAATAAGTGGACATTTTATAAAAATGGTAACTTGTTAAGTTTTATAAGTTATAAAACTATAAACATGATTTTTACGACTTTTTCGGCTAATACCGTAAAATTAATGTTTTTGTTAAATAAAACTTAGATGGTTGGACCCGTCTAATGTAAACTTTATAAAACTTATATACTGATATATACACATGTATAACAAGTAAAAACCGATAAAACCTGAACTATAGGACATACGGACATTAACGAGTTAAGTAAACATATTAGACTAATAATTGGGCTAAATAAGTTAAATCCTTAGAAAAAGGACTTATTGGACTTAACCCATTTGGGCCCAACTTGAGAGTTTAAATACTAATAATATGAGTATGAAATAGATTAATACAAGTTAATAAACTTATAATAGGCTTATTGGACCTAAAACACGTAAATAGGTAAAACGAGAAAACTAGTATAAAAGTTATCGACACATAACACAAAAATGAGTAAACGAGAATATGTAAACCCACTTGATCATCATATATATATATATATATATATATATATATATATATATATATATATATATATATATATATATATATATATATATATATATATATATATATATATATATATATATATATATATATATATATAATCATCATATGTATACATAATTAATATTTTTATAAAGTCATTGGACAAACGTCTAAGACCGTTTATTATTTATATAGGTTTCCGTGATTGAAGCACGTACCGTACGTCCGAATTACCGATAACCCGCCTTCCCATATCAACGTGAGTTCATAGCCTCGCACTCTTTTAAATGTTTTTATAAATGTTTTATAAACCCGCGAGGGAGATAACATGTTAGTTTTTATAAAATAGGACACCATTTTCCCGATTGTTTGTTTATTGGTTTGGACCCGAATGATTGAATGACCCGATTGTATGACCCGATAAATGATTAAAGGACCCGATAGATGAAATTAAATGGATTATTAAAGTTAGGTTATGTCACTAAAAGTCCCATTAGCATGAATTGTAAACTACCGGGATTTGGTAGACGCTTGTGCATATAATAGTACTATTTGGGGACGATCACCCCAGTTCGCGCCTTGACGGTTGATCCCCGTCGTGCCACATTGATTGGTAAGCGAATTTATGTATGAGAAGATTTCCATAGCGTGACCTTTGTGACGACACGCTACTTTAGATGGGCAAAAATTGGTATCGGGTTAGCTACCCGTTGTTGGTTTAGTAAGGTAACAATGTCATGCGGCTTATAATAATCCAAAGTTAACGAAATACTACTATATGCTCCGAATTACGATGTATTGCCTGACTAGCAATACAGGGTCATACTATTGATATTATGTTCGTGTTTTGGTTTTCATAACCATATCCATATAACGGTTTTTATTTAACTTTATACAACGTCATAAGACGTATTGTATGATGTTTTTACGACATTGGATCGTATAATGATTTTTAAGGCAAATGCCTATATTATGATTTTGACAAGGATTTGTGTTAAATAAATTTTGGCTATTTTATGGCCTACTACATGGATTTGTACAAAATGATTTTTGGTAATAATTTTATACCAAAGTTATATTGATGGAATTTATTAAACTCTATGAATTCACTCAGCGTTATCGCTGACCTTTTCTTTTAACATGTTTTATCTCAGGTACTTGAAGGTAATTCTCGGGAAGACGACAAGAATTCATGGCCCGCACTTAAATTATAATTTCCATTCAAATGTTTGTAAAACCTGTATTAAATACAATGACTTGGGACCTATGTAAATTTGATATATATGAATGGAAATGCTTTATTATTAAACGACGCGATTTTTATGCGTTGTCTATGATGTGAGTAATGTGCTATCCCGTAACACCAACGAGTCTTCCGCTGTATTGAGTTGTATAAATTTGGGGGTGTTACGCAAAGCTTTATCCTCTTCAACATTCTTAGCCAGATAGCTCCAATCCCATCCCATGCCATCAATTCCTTGAACTGCAACCATGGATTTGGAATCCTGAGCTTTAACAACTTGACTTGAGGGTTTACCAGCATCAGATCTTCTAGGAGATCTGCATTCCCTCATGAAGTGCCCCATACGATGACAGTTGTAGCATTCAACTTTGGATTTATCAAATCCAGCTGTATCCTTTGCATTGAAGGTCATCTTCTTCTTAAACCTTCTGTTCCACCTGTTTGCTCTTATACTAGCAAGAGCCATGTTCCACTTAATGTCCATTTCTTCCAAGTGCTCATCACTTATCTGCTCAAGGTCCTCATATGTAATCACTGAACCATTGGGCAAAGAAGCAATATAAGCACAAACAGTATCCAAATCCAATCCAGCAGGTTTAACTCTTGGGGAGTCACTCTTGAATGTGTCAGCGTCTGAATAGGAGACGTTGACAGGGCTTGTTCCAGCGCTGACATATGATGATCCAGTAACTGGATGCATGTAAGAGTCCTTCTGATTGAATTGACCTTCACTATAAGAGAAGAAGGCCATGTTACTGGTGGTAGACTTGCTTCCATGCTCTAAAAGAGTTTCATCTTCCAACAGCCTTAGTTTGTTGTAGATGTCATCAAACGAGGAACTCTTGTAGGTATTGTTGGCAAGAATAGATCTTGCCTCAATCTTCCATGCCTCACCAAGACTTTTAAGAAAGGTAGCATTAATGTCAACATCACCAAGTTGTGTTCCCATGAAGGACAATTTGCTTGTAATATCAAGCAGTCTGTGTTATTCTCATTTAATCCATAACACAAGATTCTTAGAGAGAGAAAGAGGAGAAAAGTAGAGAGAGAGAGTAGAGAGAGAAGTGGAAGGTTTACACTAAAACTATGTGTTTAATGAAATGAACCAACACCCTCTTTCACATGTGAAAGAGGGTTATATACCCTTGGCCTTTTGGGCCGTGGGCTTTGTTTCCTTGGGCCGGGCTTGGCTTTGTTTTGGGCTTACGCCCCTAACTTATACAATATTAGCTTAAAGTCCAAGCCCGGTTTTCCCGACTAACCTATTACAATACATGACCAATAACGACTAAGATGACCTATTACATTCTTGTTCGACTATATAAAATATAAGGCTAACAATCTCCCCCAATGTATCGGTCATCTTAAAAAGCTTAAAAAGCATAAGATGATTGAGTGAATACATTCTTGTAAAGGAGATCTTCCTGCTTTGGTCTTGTATCTTGGTCTTGATCTTGTTTGTAACAGCTTTGTTCCTTCATGCTTTCGTGATCTATATCTTGAGCCTTTGTCATTTGACTTTGAGTGCTTGAGATCTTCATCTGTATTCCTTGTGACTAAGATGACCTATTACATTCTAACATTCTTAGTTATCTTGATTATCGCCATCTTGTGATCTTGTGACTTCTGAATCGACATCGGTATCACAGCTACGCCACCTTCTTGATATGCAGCAACATATATAGACACGGATGAAATGGCTTTGAACATTTCACCCTAACTCGGTAGCGTTTTACCTCCGGTCGGTGAAGACCGTTAAACGGTATTAAATACCGTACCTGTGATCAGGTAGATTCGATTAAGAACCTCCTTGACAGGGTTTCCCGGCGGTAGTAGCCAGTTATCTTTACTCGACCGTCTCAAAGCAGACTGCGAACGTAAAGAGTGAATCATAAGGATAAATTATCCGTCTGATTAGAGTCGTCAATTCAGATTTCCTGGAACAAGTTTGATTCTAAAAGAATCGCACCATTGTTGCTTTCCAGTTTGTCACAAGCTTGATTCATAGAGAATCTTGCGAGTTACCTACCGCAGTGCTGTTTGATGTTGACACTGGAAGGATTTCCATGCGTCACTGTGAACACTAAATAGTGTCACTCTAAATGTTCTGGCAAGATCACACGGATTTTGCGAAGAAACCTGGAATCAAGTTTGAATCAATTAAGAATCCAAACTTAGTTGCTTTCCAGTTATCACAAGTTTGATTCGTGTAGAATCGCACAAGTTACCTACCATGAGCTTGTTTGATGCTGGCTCAAGCAGGATTTCCATCTTCATTGTGAATCGTATCACTCAGATGTTCTGGCAATATCACAAGGATAATGCGTAGGACTCGATTGTGTCCTAGTGAGATGATAAATTGATCTCGTTTGGCTCTAGACTCAATAAGTGCATTTTTGGTAATCGGAGGGTGGAGCAGACTGCCACCTTTTCAATATTAACTGACTCGGAGTGAGAAAGTCAATAGATACGTGTTGATCTCCATGACAATGAGACAAGTTTCTTTTGAGAGAAACTCGAATGGCTGGGGAAGGGTTGTGCATCGCATTACTGGGTCCATGACACTTGTCTTCAAAAGATGTGTTAACCAGGTTTCTACCTAAGTTGCATAGAATATTCAACTCCTTCAATGCTTACCAATACGTCATCTTTAGCACCTTGTTGTGATTGTTCTAGTGCTAACTTAAGTAATTGGTCCGCATTCAGCTTCATTCCACTCCATCTTTCCTAAGAACAACTATTTCTAGCTATGGAATGTCCTTGGGTAGATCCCTCCGGTTCTGGTTGGATCATAGGACTAAGTTTCCTATCCTAAACCACCTTTTGACTCCATCGTTCCGTCGTGGATAGTAGGTTGTTTTGGGTATAGATCGTAACCATAAACCATTGAAAACCATTCAAAGTGTTTGATAAAAATCAAAACTTTAAACACTTGAAAGTTTTACATTACCGAAAAGCTCCCCCTACACACATGCATCGATATACGAAATAGTTTGGCATGTGAAGGAAAGAGTTGCACTTGAGTTTTTAAGATCACTTGTTGCGATATATTACATTTTAATCACATTTTCTCCCCCTATCTCTAATATAAAAATATAATATTAGAGATACCAATTGATTATGACATTTTCCAAAAAATCGACGGGAGAGAAACATGTGTGCACGCATGAATCATGGAACATTTTAGTCGGGACGCTCCCCCTCAACGATATATGTGTGTCTTGAAACAAAATTTGACAAAATTTTAGAAAAACGACACCACAAAATATGTTGAGGTACGGAGTTGAGATGCCTTTACCGATAATATATATGACAGATTTAATCACATTTTCGGAATGTGTTGGATACATAAAATATGACAATTTTAGAGATGTACCCAACAACATTAAAAGGCTTGATTTTAAAACGCTCCCCCTCAAAAAATGATCAAAATAACATATGACATTTTGAGATAAAAAACCGATTATGAGGAAGGGAGTGTTGAACACACAATTTTGAAAGATTTAGAAAAACCTTTTGAGAAAGTCTTGAAAAATTGTGTTCAACGGTTTTAAAATAATCAGGATAGAAGACTTCTCTTCTATAGCTTAGGGAAAGCGCACTGAAACGTACACTCCCCTTTCGGGTCCGTTTTTCATGAGCTCAAAACTTTGATTGTTTTGTGACTAGCTCATGACCGAGAAAAATAAATTTCCCGTTGTGAAGGATAAGTTATCATCCGTGATAAGCTTTCCTTTAGTTGAAGTTCGAGTTCTAAGCTGACATTTACTTAGAAATCGTTTTTCATGAACTTAAAAACTTTGAATGTTTTTATAGGAAGCTCATGACCGAGAAATATTAATTTCTCGTTGAGAAGGATAAGTTATCGTCCGTGATAAGCTTTCCTTATTTGAGGTCCGAGTCCTAAGCTGTGATGTGCTTAGAAGTCATATACACGAGCTTAAAACTTTCGGATAGTTTTAATAGAAGCTCGTGTCTGAGAAAATTTAATTTCTCGTTATGAGGATAAGCCATACTCGGGATGGACTTTCCTTTGTTTGAAGAGTGAGTTACAACTTGTAATTTAGCTGTAAGTCCAGTACACGAGCATAAAACTTTTGAATAGTTTTAATAGAAGCTCGCGACCGAGAAATATGAATTTCTCGTTTTAAGGGTAACTTATCGTTGAAGAGATAAAGTTCCCTTTCTTTGACGTTCGAGTTACAGCCTGATATGTGACTGTAAGTCATCTTGAATCTTACTTGTGAAACCCTTTAGACACGTATTTCTCTGATATCTGCTTCTTCAGCGACCAAACTCTAAGAGTGTCTTTTGTTGAACGGTATGAATATGGAAAACCTTTGTGTTCTTGTTGAACCTTTATTTTAATACCTGCACTTTTATTAGTAGTTTGTATGCTTGCATGTGGGTTAGTGATATCTTTGTGAGAACCGTGTTGGGGTTCACCTTGAACCTTTTTTGTGCTAGAGGGAAATATCTTTCCTGTAGGAACCCACCTAAGAACAATTGTTTTAAAGGTTCTACCCGTTGGTATCCACCTAAGACGGGATCTAGGAGTCATAGGTTTCTCATGCACATCGGAAGACTTAGTTGGAGAAAACCTATTTCCTTTAAGGTTCCATCTTTGGGGTGCTCTAGCTTTTTGGTTCACCTTGTTCAGGACTTTAGTGATACAATCATCATGAATGGCATTAAACACGCATTTGTTACACTTCGTGCAAACAAAGTGCTTAGCATCTGAGAAGGCTCTAGAGTTCCTAGGGTTGGCAGAATTGTGCACATCATAGAAGGGTCTAGAATTCCTAGATGTGTGAACAACGCTCCTAGGTTGTGGTTTGGTCTTATCTCTTGCTTGTGTCTTGTTTTTAGCATCCTCTAGATAGCTTTTATGACCCGTGTCATTTGAACTACGCCTAGGCATGTTCTTGGAGCTATATCTAGAGTTGCTTGAAGCATTCATGTGATCGGGTTTTGCAGAAGCAATTTGTCTTAAGGTCGGTCTAGATTGTGGAGTGACTGGTTTTGGCAAATTGCTATGCGTGTCAGCTTGGGAGGCAAACCTCTGGTTCGACGTTTTAGGTCGTTCAGACTTAAACGCATTCGGTTGTCTAGCAACTGAGCGTGGTCTGATTGGTTGAGAGAGAGGTTTCCCCAAGACAGACTGTTTAGCAAAGTTAGTATCCACACTATTTCCTTTTAACTTCCTTAATTCATTCTTTACTGCAGTCAGTGCAAAAACCTTTTCCTGAATCTGAACTTTTAATTGCTCATTTTGTAGAAGTAATTGAGCGACACGTTGTTCTAACTTAATGTTCATATTATCAAATATGTCGTTATCAGCATTCGCGTCATTACTTTCTACAGTGTCGATAGGTTGCACAGATATTTCACTTAATGAAGCAGGCGGAGGACATGGATTTTGAGAAGCCAACTTTGATTCTAACAAATTTATTTGTTGCACAAATTGTTCTTTTTCTGCGTTGAAATCTTGAATCTTACGATCCAATTTTTGTTCAAGAACAACATTTGCTTTTTCAAGTTTTTCAAAATAAGCTTCAAATTTGTCATTTTTCTTTGAAAATTCGAGTTTGGCATCCTCAAAATCTTTTGTCGTTTGAGCTAAGAGAGTTTCGAGCTCGTGAGTCTTAGAATCAGTATTTAATGGTACCTCAGCCATTGGCTCATTGTCACATGTGGGTCTGATAGCTGTAACAACTACTTCTGTATCTTTCCCTGAGCTTGTGCTGGTATGATGAGTTTCTGATTCTGACCTGCTGCTTTCTGTAGCAACCGAAGAAGCATCCAATGCTTGATCTTTATCGACAGTGCTCTCTTTCGTCTGCATCAGTCTTTGATTCACCCTTCTTTCCAATTGCCTTTGATGGCGTGTTCTTTCAGCAACTGACTGCTTTATATTACTCATGTGTTGAAGAAGTGTCTCTTTGAACGCTTGAAGATCTACGAGAGTATATTTGGTAAAGTATGTGCTTGTGAACTCTCGATCATTTTTGGATAAGCCACTTGAGTCAATGAATTGCTGGAACTGGAGGTTGAGAGATAAAAGGATGTCCATTGATAGAGTCTCGTGAAGATCATCTTTGTTAAGTTCAAGTTGAAGATGGTCCATATTAAATAGCATCGTTTTGATGAATGTCTCAACATCTTGACCAAATAGTAGAACGAATACCCGTTTGAATCCAATTTCAATACGAGTGCCTGTTAGGTTTTCTCTTGAAAGAACCTGAAGGTGTGACTTAAGCAACTTAAAGTGTTCCATGCATCTTTCTTTTGCTTTCGACATCTTGTATTTGATTGCATGAACGATTTTGGTTGTAGAATCCTTGTTAGTAGGTTTACTCATTAGAGTCTCAATGTTTGTCTGAACCTTTGGATTCTGCATCTTCTCTGTATTCATCTCAGCCATGGACGTTGTTGTTGTTGAATCCACGAAAATGTCCATTGAACGAATGTTTCGAAGAAGATATGATGTGTATGGATTACGGATCTTAGTGGATGTGTTGTGATTTGATTGTGGTTGAAATTCCGAAAAATCTGATTTTTTCTCAGTCCGACAATAAATTCCTCAGTCCGACAAAACGGTAAGCCGAAAAGATTTTGAATCACCAAATTTTGAAATTGAGTTAGAAATAGCCAAAAACTAGTAGGGAAAAAATTTGAAAAGTGAAAATTTTTGACAAAAATAAAACCTAAAATTGGCCTAAAAATTTGAATTTTGGTCCGAAAATTTGAATTTTTGGTCGAAAAATTTTTCGCATCGCCAAAATTTGAAATTGAAGTTTAAATGGCCTAAAAATGGTCTAGGAAAAAATAAATTTTTCTATGGTTTTCCCGCCGAAAAATAATTTTTTTTTTTTTTTTTTTTTGGAAACGATGTTCCGAACCTAGTCTAGATAGTGGCTAAGTCTAAAAATTACTCAAAAAAATATCCATCGGAATGTCCATCGGAATACTTATCGGAATGCTCAGATCGGAATGTCAAATCGGAATACTTATCGGAATGTTCAGATCGGAATGTTCTATCGCAATGCACTGTCGCAATGTCCAGATCGGAATGTTCTGTCGGAATGTGGTTGTCGGAATGTTCAGATCGCAGTATGCTGTAGCAATGTTAGATCGGAATGTGGCTGAGACAAATTGGACAGAGTAACGACTTAAAAGAAAACCATTAAACCCGTCGGAATCCCAGATCGCAATGCACGATCGGAATATCCAGATCGGAATAAGGTATCGCAATACAGTGATCGCAAAGTGGAATCCTTGGATTATTGAAATCGATCCTCACACTTTGTACTTTCCGATGACAACACCTGCTTGAATTTCGGAATGAAGAAGAACAAGAAATTTCGCAACTTTTGATCCAAAAGATTTGTGTTTTAGCCAAAACCAAGATACCCAAATCACTACTACAAGTATGTAGATGATTTGTATCAAGAAAAGACCATAAAAACACAAAAAGAAAGATGGGACGTGAGATATGGATAAAAAAAAGCCACGAAAAATCAAGAACACCACACACGAATCTTCAATCACCTATCCACTATAGGCTCTGATACCAAATGTTATTCTCATTTAATCCATAACACAAGATTCTTAGAGAGAGAAAGAGGAGAAAAGTAGAGAGAGAGAGTAGAGAGAGAAGTGGAAGGTTTATACTAAAACTATGTGTTTAATGAAATGAACCAACACCCTCTTTCACATGTGAAAGAGGGTTATATACCCTTGGCCTTTTGGGCCGTGGGCTTTGTTTCCTTGGGCCGGGCTTGGCTTTGTTTTGGGCTTACGCCCCTAACTTATACAATATTAGCTTAAAGTCCAAGCCCGGTTTTCCCGACTAACCTATTACAATACATGACCAATAACGACTAAGATGACCTATTACATTCTTGTTCGACTATATAAAATATAAGGCTAACAGTCTGCTTCTCACACTACTGAGCTTTTCATTAGGTTGAGCCTTGAAGACAGCATAATCATGCATGAGTTGCTTCTTCTTCTCTTCCTTAGTATCTTCATTACCACCATATGCAACTTCAAGAGCTGCCCAACGGTCTTTAGCAGATTCATAACCTCTGTATTTATGCTGGTTCTCTTGTCCCAAAGAGAGTTTTAGAATATTTAGGGTTTTCATGTCAACCCTTTTCTTTGCTATGTCTTCAGCAGACACAGCTCTACCATCATCAGGTTTTTCCTTCTTGTCTGCTTCTGAACATCCAGCAACAGCTGTTCTTGCAGCAATGGCATTAGCAATCTTTTGAGCCTTATTGAATGTGTTTCCATATTCAATAATCTCCCAGAGTGTGTAGTCATAGATCCCTAGATATTGCTCAAAGTTAAATTTCCACAATTCAAAGTTGGTTGCATCAAGCATAGGAATCTTGATGTTTGGTAAGGGTGAGGAGGAAGAGGTGGATATTTCTGGAGTTGACATGATGTTGTTAGGGTTTTTGAGAAAATTAGGGTTTTGGTGATTTCTAGGGTTCTTGTGTTCTTTAAGATCAAAAGTTCCTCAACAAGCTCTGATACCACTTGTTGATCCCAAACTTAGATCGATTTAGCTTTATCTATACGAGATTAGATCAAGTAATACACTTAGAGAAACCTTTGTATATGCTTATGAATCTAAGTGTTATGCGGAATTTAACACTTAAACAAGAACACACAATGATATAAACAAACTTTCACTTTGATTAATGATATCAAACTTGCTTACAGTGAAAGTAGTTTACGAATGAAAACTTATATTAAACATTAACCTAAAGGTCTTCTTTTATAGACATAAGAAGCCTTGTACAATAATCTACGTATCAGCTATTCTAGGTAAAGATAAATATAGAAAATACATTGTTGTTCCTATCTTTACTAGAAGTATTCTAGAATACAATAAACGCGTAGAGTATATCTTTCCATCAATGCTTGTCTTCAATGTGTCAACGCTTGACTTTATCTTGTCAACGCTTGAGCTGTCAGCTCTTGTTTTGTTCTTGTCAACGCTTGTTTTACTCTTGTCAGCGCTCAAGTGATCTGGCCTTAATTTATTCACAACAGTACTAACAAGACTTAGATCTACACAACTAACACCTAATCCAAGGATACCCATCACTTGGATATTCTACCCTTACAAACACATCCAAGTGTACCCAACACTTGGATCTTCTACATATACATAGTAGGAAGACTAAAAACATAACTTAGATCTATAGGAGGAAAGATCTTCATCATGTAGTGAACCCAACACATCATGGTAATGATAGTGTTCTTCTCTTTGCACTTGAGAGGATGAGGAGATTGAAGATTGAATCACATCTTAAACAAGATTAATCAAAACTAACTAATCAAGGATCTAAGATGGTTTTTGAAAGAAACTGTGCAAAAAGGGTTGCAAGAAAATCTGGAAATGATCCACTATTTATAGGGCAATATTGCAACGGTCAAAAACACCCGCGGTTCCTTATCTGTATCCGCGGTACCTTATCAATAAGGAACCGCGGGTTCCTTTAAGGAACCTCCGCGTCGGAGTCCGTGTAAATTTGTCCTTTAGTGGGGATATGCCATCTGGGGTAGTTTATACCCTCAAAGGATATTCCTTTGGCATATGGAATATGCCAAATTCAAATTTCCATTTTCTTTTTAATAAAACATTTTCTTAAAAATAAAGTTAATTAAAATCTTTTGTCACATTTGGTTAAAATGTGAGTTTTAAGAAAATATTAATCCTTGATCACTTAGTTAGGTTAATGACATGTTTGTACATACCTTGAGTGATTCATGCCGAATGCGGTCTTGGAGGTGTCGAGAGAAGTATACAAATGTATTCTTGAGTGATTACGAGTACCTTAACATTTTACATAATGTATTGCGAATTATACGTTTGTCATCAACAAAACACAAAGAGATTATATCGACAAAGCATCGTAATGTTTGCACTAACAATCTCCCCCTTTTTGATGATGATAAACAAGTAAACCGCAACACATATTAAAATGCATAAGTTACTCGTTTACACTTACTTCTCCCCCTTTTGTCGAATCAAAAAGGTAGTCAACGTCTTGAAGAATAGAAGAATCAACGTCACACGAGCTTGCAACCGAAAGGGAGTCTTCATTTGTAGAAGAGGAGGATCGACTTCGAGAGAACATGCATCCAAAAAATCTTATCATCCATTGTGGTTGTCGTTTGAGAGACGAGAATCCAAACCATAAGCCCATCATACAAAATATTGAGCTTGCGTCATCCTAGTGAAGTCTTCAATCACCATAGGTTAACTAACTCCATGCATAATAAAATGCTTATCTTCAAGATTCGAAAATTCATTACTAGCAAGATATTCGATGAATGATCGCAAATGTAATGACTTGAACTCTTTCAAATGCTCCCCCTTGATATGAGCTCCCCCTTGCTTGAGACACCAACAAAGCAAGAATAGTGACGAGCTACAAAAATGGGTTAGAAGTGTCCTACAAAACAAGGTTAGTAGACAAGAGCATATATAAAAAGAGGATGATAAACAAGTCGTTTGCATAAACAATGACAAGCATTGAAGAAAGAAGTGTGCACGTGATGCTATCAACAAAAAAAAGAGAGGATCGTGACAAGATCAATTCACAATTTTTGGAATAGAGATAGAAAAGAAACATCCATACCAATTGTAATGATAATATGTCAAAGGGTAAAAAGCTTAGAATTTTTAGAATCACCCAAGAAAATTCAATATTTAACCATCAACTCTCAAAACAACAAGGAGAGGATTTTGAGGAAATCAATTCAAAATTGTTGGAATAGAGGTAGAAAAGAAACATCCAAGAATTTGAAGATATCATCTCAAGGGGTTAAAAACTTAGAATTGATGGAATCACCCATACCAATTGTAAATTTTAACCGCAATCAACTCTCAAAAAGAGGAACAAAAATATCTCAACCTAGAGACATTTTTGACCAAAAAAAATAAAGGAAAACCAAAAGCGGATAAATCGACGCTTTAAGAAAAATTCGGGATATAGGACATTATAGGCAAAAATGCGTATGAATGTCGGCACCAAATGGTGTTTAGCATACGATAAACTACATGCTCAAAGTTTTGTAGCTCTTCTTAATCATTATGGATGTTCAAAGAACAATTACATGATGAGGAGAGGGTAAGGCTCGACTCAACTTAGTTTAGAAATACTAGAAGAAAGAGACTCGACTTAGAAGAGCATGATTAAAATGAATTGAGAGAGACTCAACAAAGAAGTTAAGGATAACTTCATAAATTAATTCATGAATACTATACCTTAGAAGGTGATAGTGAAATCTCGAAAGAAAATGAGAGAATAAACTCAAAAGAAGCTCAAGAAGACATGAAGAGTTAGTACAAAATCTAACACATAATCAAGTAAGCACATAGGATAATTCATGCAATGCCTAATGAAGTCTACAATAAACCAATGTAGAGAAGGTGCGCAATTAACACATATGGCAT
Source organism: Glebionis coronaria (assembly GCA_025667525.1). Taxonomy (NCBI): domain Eukaryota; kingdom Viridiplantae; phylum Streptophyta; class Magnoliopsida; order Asterales; family Asteraceae; genus Glebionis; species Glebionis coronaria. The sequence goes on from CM046875.1 coordinate 424,805,330, forward strand.
GCAAGAAACATGATTACTTAAAAAGAGAAGACTAAGTAAAACATGTTAGCACGTAGCATTTAAGAACATGCATGAGTTAGACACATCTAAGAGATATTATATGGGAATTGCTTGACAAAGACAAAACCTTTATAATAAGCATGCATTCATTAACTAATCAATTAAGCATATAGCATAGAGATAAGCAAGAAGATATATAAGCAGGTAGCATACAAGCAAGTCATCTATCTAGATATCACAAATCAAGCTACATGTAATGTAAATCTCCAAGAAGATTCCTAATTCTTATTAGTTTAAGAAAAGGACTCAAAATAAGAGAAAAGACAAAACATAATAACAACATGATCCAAGACTCAAATAAAAACATGTTGAAAAACATGAAAGGAAATACAAGAGAATAAAGATCATACAAAGATGTAAAAAAAAAAAACAAGCCTAAAACTTAAGCATAATTTTAATCTTAGTTACACTAGAATCCTAAGATTTGCTTAAATTAGATGTCTTAGCAATAAGCAATCCACATGCTTAAATGAAAGACAAGGGTGGTGGCGGAATTTGGTGGGGTGAAAGGTGAAGTCACCAAGGGTTCAACAAAGTCATTCACAATGGGAATGCTTTGGATAGGTGATGTGGGTGAGTTTGAAAGGGTAAAAGGTGAAGTCACCAGGGTATCAACAAAGTCATTCACAATAGGAATGCTTTGGATGGGTTAAGGTTGGGTAGTCACATCCAATAGAGTACTTGGAGTGAAGGGTGAGGTTAGCTCATTCATTCTAGATTGGAATGAAGAGGAGGTAGAACCATGTGAATGGTTGGTACCATGGATTGAGGTAGTCTTGCATGGAGAAAGAGGTGGTGAGGGTGATGAAGAGATGAGAATTGGAACAATCTCATTCTTGGGTGTGTGAAAGGGTGAAGAGTTAAGTTTGGGTAACTTAATCTTAATTTTGTGGTGCCTCTTTGAAGAGGAGGTTTTGGATGAATTGGAGGTTCTTGTAGAACATGGTAGTAATGGGTGGTTTAAGGGGTAAGGATGAATGGTTTGAGGTGTGAAGAACATGGCTAACAAGGTGGGTTTAAAAGGGCGAGGGGATGATCCAAACTAGTAAAGGGTTAAAAAGGGAAAGCCCAAGATATTTTGGGAGTGTTAAAAGGTTTGAAACAAAGATTCCAAAGGGTGTTGGAACAATTGGGAAGTTTCAGAAAACCCGAATAAGGAAGCACTGTACGCGGTTCCTTATCTATACCAGCGGTTCCTTATCAATAAGGATCCGCGGCCTATATATGGAACTGCCTACAGTGGCAGTGTTTTGGTGGTAAGGGAAGATTTTCCAATTCAGCAAATCCTAATGTTCTAGTCTAACTTATCATAAAGTCATGCTTAAGAGCAATAAAAACTAGAACACACACAAAGGAAAGACACATAGGTTCAATTAGCACGTAAGAAGAAAGCTAAGAAAAACCTAATGGCTACAAAAGAAAAAGACTCCTAATGACATACAAAGTTCATCAAAGTAAACTATCATTAGTCATATATAGGAATAGCCATTTAATCATTTTAGAGAATGAGTATGAGACTATCACTAGAGGTGCCCAATTAAGGCTAAACACGACCGTTTTTATGAGTTATACACCAACTCAACTTCCCACATGGAAGTAATTCAACCGTTAGGTCAAATTAAGATCCTAGTGCATAAATTCTCTAGTAGTCATTCTCAAGTTAGACAAAATGAAATTCCAACATTTGCTTAATAAAGTTTAGCAAGGATGAAACTTGCATGGCGACACAATGCATGACCTAATGAGGGTTAAGAATACACCATTGCATATCTTGTTAAACAAGTCTAGTTAAGGTTATTTACCTTAATAGAACTTGAGGCCAATAACTTTGAAGTGTATAAACAAAGTTTACACAACCCAAAGGAATACTCTTGATTGGTCTTTCAGAAATGACACATTTATAAATTGCATAGCAATGTAAATTACTTGAGTATTTCGGATGAAACATCCAAGTTATCAAACCGACTCTATTGCGCATTATAAGTAATTATTAAACAAAATATGTCTAATAATTTGAACAAGTAGATTCAATATAACACCATCAACACAAGTGTGAGTTATGATCCGATGTATATTATTAATAAACCACATTCATGTCTACACTAAAAACATGTCAATTAGATTCGATAATGATATCAATCATAATTTGAATAATGAATTGATATATATTTGAAATCTTTCTTGATTCCCACTAACACTCTTTTCAGAGAAAATAGCTAAGATTTTCAAAGGGTGTTTCATGTTTTATTGTGAGACATTAATCTACTTGAATTAATAAGACAATGATCGAGTAAGACGACCCACATCAAAAGATTTGACAAGCTCACAAAGCTTTCAAACCTAAGAGTGTTAATAAACATAACGAGGTGTACAAGATGTTTAAATAACATATATAAACCTAGAGATGTTGATCCTATATGCAATGCACAAATAAAGTTGCGACCAAAATGCAAGAAATCTAGCATATATCCTAATTAGGAAGAACTAGATACTAACAAATACCAAGAAAGGCACAAGAGACTAGACATATAAGCAATACTACTATAAATAGCAAGGAACATTTAATAATGTCTACATATAATAATAACACACAAAGAAACACACACAAACAATTAGCTTAACACATAAAAGCATTCGTCCATGTTTTGAGTGTTAGATATACCAACGTATACATAGCTTGATCTTATTTGAAAATAGTTTTCGACACATTTCAAAATTTAATTAAGTTCAACACTTTATAAATATATCAATTTACAAAGATATATCCACAAGAGATGTCCAACTTAATATAAAAGAGTAAAACACAAGTTTTACGACAAACCGAGACTTAATACTTTGGACAAAGTATAGAACTTATAAAACATTTAAATTTTAAAGTTAGAATAAAGGTTTGGAAGCATTTTTAATTGAAAGAAAACTCAATTACGTTCGAAACGCCGGGTGGCACGACTTCTACGGACTTACGGTTGATTTTATATGATTTTTCAAAGTTTGCAAAAATCTGAGTCAGACTGGCCGCGGTTCCTTATTGATAAGGAACCTCGGGGAAGAGATAAAGAACCGCGTCCAGAGGGCAAAAATGGGGTTTTTGGCCAAAATCATTTGGTAACCTTTTGGAAGGACTTAGGACTCTAAAAAATCATTTTAGACACATAGAATTCGTATTTTAGAGTTAATTATGTCATAAAAGATTTTTATACTTCCAAACATGAAAAGATTTAATTCAAGCTATTATACAAAGTTTATTTAACACCAAAACTTGTACGAATGAAACAACAAAATACATTTCATAAGTAATCACTCTTCATGAACAATTTGATACAAAGATCGTCTCTATTTTTAAAAACCGTTTTCATTTTAAAAACCATTTGTTTTGAAAAAGAGAGCAAAGATCGATCCAAGCTTTAAAGTACAATATACTTCAAAGATCTTGAATAACCTCGCTCTGATACCAATTGTAGAAACTAGAAGGGGGGGGGGGGGGGGGTTGAATAGTTTCTAGTTAGTTTTTAAAACATTTTGGCTTAATCCACTGTGCGCGGTTCCTTATGTCTACCCGCGGTTCCTTATCAATAAAGAACCGCCGGTCCAATTATGGAACCGCCGACAGTGAACTTAACCTTTTGTTGGATGTTAAACTTTGACAATCCTTTGTATCAAATTCTTGATCAATCTTGACTAGATATGAGATGTGTTTGATTGAAAGATAAATACTACAAGTAAGTAAACACACAAACACATCAAATCAAGAGTACATCAAGCAATAGTCTAAACACTAAGCACACACGTACTAAGCATAAGCTTTTCCGCAACTAGGATGTTTAGACTAAGTGATGTACACTTGACCATAATCTAAACACGGAGCACACACGTACTAAGCCTTAGCTTTTCCGCAACTTAGATGTTTAGATTATGAGATGCACACAACACACAACATATAAATACATCTATAATAGTAAAGACATAAATGTAAAGGAAAGTACCGACACAATGATTTATAGTGGTTCGGTCACGAAGCTCCTCTTCGCCCTACTCCACTCCTCGAGTACACCTTACTCGAGAGTTACTTCACTAGTCAACAAACTCCTTAAGGTGGAGAAACCATACACAACGTCGCTTATCCAATTTCCGACTCTAAGCTAAAAGTCGAGTCCTAATCTTAGGTAGGACCAATCTACACAACGTCGCCCACTTCACCATTTAACGACACAAGGCTAGATGTCGAGTTCTAATCGAAAGCTAGAACCAATCTTCACGACTCTTCACTTTGAAGCTAAGTGAGAACTTCACACAACACAACTACTAATCACTTTAAAGCTAAGTGAGAACTCACAAGACACAACCACATCACTTTAGATTTTAGTGAGAACTACCTAGACGCAACCACATCACTTTAGAGTTTAGTGAGAACTACCAAGACACAACCTAATCTACCCACTAGTTATGTTTTATGGCCCAACATAACAAACCTTGTGTTTTATGGCCTAAACACATAAACCATATAGATCTAAGAACACATCACTTAGATCTATAACTCTAACACTATATCCAAGTACTAACAAGACTTGGATCTACACAACTAACACCTAATCCAACGATACCCATCACTTGGATATTCTACCCTTACAAACACATCCAAGTGTACCCAACACTTGGATCTTCTACATATACATAGTAGGAAGACTAAAAACATAACTTAGATCTATAGGAGGAAAGATCTTCATCATGTAGTGAACCCAACACATCATGGTAATGATAGTGTTCTTCTCTTTGCACTTGAGAGGATGAGGAGATTGAAGATTGAATCACATCTTAAACAAGATTAATCAAAACTAACTAATCAAGGATCTAAGATGGTTTTTGAAAGAAACTGTGCAAAAAGGGTTGCAAGAAAATCTGGAAATGATCCACTATTTATAGGGCAATATTGCAACGGTCAAAAACACCCGTGGTTCCTTATCTCTATCCGCGGTACCTTATCAATAAGGAACCGCGGGTTCCTTTAAGGAACCTTCGCGTCGGAGTTCGTGCAAATTTGTCCTTTAGTGGGGATATGCCATCTGGGGTAGTTTATACCCTCAAAGGATATTCCTTTGGCATATGGAATATGCCAAATTCAAATTTCCATTTTCTTTTTAATAAAACATTTTCTTAAAAATAAAGTTAATTAAAATCGTTTGTCACATTTCATTAAAATGTGAGTTTTAAGAAAATATTAATCCTTGATCACTTAGTTAGGTTAATGACATGTTTGTACATACCTTGAGTGATTCATGCCGAATGCAGTCTTGGAGGTGTCGAGAGAAGTATACAAATGTATTCTTGAGTGATTACGAGTACCTTAACATTTTACATAATGTATTGCGAATTATACGTTTGTCATCAAAAAAACACAAAGAGATTATATCGACAAAGCATCGTAATGTTTGCACTAACAATTATGAATGTTGATTATTTGATGTTTGTTTTAAATATGACCCTTCCGTTGCTATCATCTTCTTCGTTGCCACTGTTTATGGTAGGCGGCGTTGATGGTTGGTAGGTGGCGTCCGTGAGATTTGATGGCCCAAAGCCTATTCGAAAGCTGCCTATGCGGTGGGTTTGAATCCCACAGGAGTGAAACTCCGGATCTTGGCGGGGCGACCTTCGAAGGTTGCAGCCATGGCGGGTATCATTTTTTCCCAAATAACGGCTTATCTTATCTGAGCCTATGCTAAAACTATAATAAGAAGGGTGCTTTACGGGTCGACTCTAGGCGATGACGATATTGTTTTACAACTCTGAGCCACAACATTGTCGTTACCTATTTACGTGCAGCTTGGCGAGGCAGCCTCTATAAGTTTACAGCCATGGTGGCGTGTTTTCTTTTTCTGATAACATTGCACCATTATGATTCTTGGTGATATTTGTCGCTTAGTTGGTCCGGCGGTGAAACCGGTACCGCTACTGCTACTATTATGATTCTCGGTGATATTTGTACACGCGGTTACAGGTATCTATATTCTTATCATAAACCCGCTACATTAAGGATCTTATATAAACTTATGTCCTAGCGCTTTTCAAATATGTATCAAATGTTCGTAGGACCCGAGAATTTTGTTTACAAACATTAAGACGGATGTTTAAATACTTCAAATCGAGTTTTGGCCGATTGATTTCTGACCAAACCTACTTTTTTGGCTGATTCGGCTCAACTCTTCTCAGTCACTGATCCATGATTTATGAAATTAAACATAGCTTCTCATGTTTATTCGGTTTTGGATATGTAACTGTGATCCATGTCTTTAACCGTGGATATTATGTAAGGATGTAGCTGAGACTTCTGCTTCGTTCTTTGCCATTGTAAAACAGACAGAATACTTATTTTTCATTTAGACAAGGCTTTGTCTTACGTCAAGCATGTAAGTGAGAAAAAATGGACAATATTATAGACTAACATACATAAGTTGTGTGGAGTTAAGTCAATTAACCGAAGTTGATACGGGAATATCAATGGTAGGAACTACAACTTCTCTGCTTTAGGCCTTACATATTAGTGTTAATGATTTGGTGTGAATTCAATTATATTATTGCCTTGAGGGTTTACACTTATCTGATTTGAGCAATATGAGGTTTTTTTGGTTAGTTTAAAACTCTCAAACGTTTGCTTATTTGCTTTGCATGTATGTTGTACACAGATTATTCCCTGATTTTGTAGTAGGGATAATAAAAGTAATACATGCATTGTGGCTTATGAATACGGCTTTTTGCTTATTTGTTTTTGGGCTTATGTTTTGTAAGCTCACTGTGTTTCGCTTATTTTGAATCTTTTTGGATTATATAAGCTTATTATTACATAATGAGCCTATATAAACCAAAAAGTATCAAAAGAAGCCATAAAAAGTTAGCTTATGAAACATTATCCAAAAAACGAATAACCGGTGTCGGCCATAAAAAGTTAGGTAAGAAGTGTGTATGCTCTAAGACCATAAATGGGAAATCTAAATTATACCGGAAATGTGTAAGATATAGTGTACCGGAAATGTGTGAAGCTAAAGTAGTATAAAACTAGCGTGTATCGGGAAAAAGAAGAAGTGAAATGCTTAAATTCATCTTTAAGGGGTGTTTGCCCACAATAGATTATACAAGCTTACTCATAAAAATTTATAGGACTTAGTCGTTGTATGTTTTATGTAGCCGTCCAAATAGCCAAATATGCATGTGTATTTCGCTTATTGTATGCTTAAGAAATATTAAGAAAAAATTTCAAAAATCGTCCCTATGGTTTACCCAAAATATCAAGTTTCGTCCCTGTCTCAAAATAAGTGCAAGAATCGTCCCTATGGTTTACCACTATGATCGAATTTGGTCCCTATTTTAGATGGGCGTTAATTTTCTCCGTTATCTCTTAGACGTTTGGGGGGATTTTGGTCATTTACTATTTTTGTGTGCATTTACTTTCTTTGTTCTTTTAATTTTTTTTCTTCTCATTCTTATATATATCTCTCTCTCTTACCTCATTTCCTCCGCCCCATCTTATCTCTTTCAAACACAGATAAAACATTTCCATTCCAATTCTTATTCTGAAACCCACAATTAATGAATCTTGATTGGTTTTAATTGTGGCACCACAATAACCAGTTTGACACCGGCGATTTTTATTACTATGCTCCTCCGCCGGTGGTAACAACAATATTCTGGACAGGCAGCAGCAAGTATGTAAAGAATCAGAGTTTCTTTATTGGTGACACTAACAATCAACTTCTAGAGTTAGTGATTTAAGGACTTAGTTGAAGAAATGAAACATTGTTCGTCTTCTAGTGCCACAGATCAATGCGAGATGGTTTTTCAGGAAACCATTAGAAAAGGATCTGATGAAGAAGATAAGCTCGAAAGGAAGAAGTCAGCAACTAAATTTTTTGATGCAAAACGGAAAAAAAATGATGCGGAAGTGATGATCTTTCGATGATGGTTGGTTTTTTTTTGTTATTAGATATTGTAAGGATCTGGCTTTATTTATGTGAATGAGATCGTGGTGAGGTTATATGATGAACATAGTTGGATTTCTGTGTTTTCGTAGGAACGGTGATGGATGTGTTGGTGGGGTGGGAGTCGAATACGTTGGTGGAGGTGGTGGCTGGAGGTTTATTTATGAGAATGAGATCGTGGTGAGGTTATATAAGGCGGTTGACTTCGATCCTGAATTAGCAGGTTCTAGTTTCTTACTAACTTTTCGCGGAGGTTCTTCTTCGTCTGAATCACTAGCAGCTCCATCATCTTCTGATGAATCTTCGGTAGCTGCTGGACGTTTAACCTCCTTGGTAATGACTGCCTTCTTCCTGGCTTGTTTTTGTCGCTTAACATCTGAATCACTAGACGAATCCATTGTAGCTGGACTTTTATCCTCGTTTGCAACAACTGCCATTTTTCCAGCTCGATTTTGTGGCTTCGCATCGGAGTCACTGGAAACTTCAGTTGCCTTCACATCCATTGAAGGTGTATTCTCCTCTTGATCCAAATCCTTATTTTTGGACCTTCCAGCCTTTGGTCTTGTGTTGGGGTTTTCAAGAAAGTCATCAAGGCTTCATTAGTTGGGTCTATGCCGTGTCTAACCCAGATCACACACACATAGTATCAAAAGTAAAAAAAGATGGAATTAATTTGGATCTGGGTTTTGATTTGGGAGAGAGATATGATAGTGTGTGTGTAAAAATGGGTGGGTGGATACATAAATGCATGCAAAAAAAGTAAAAACCCCAAAATACCCTGCCCCTCATTTGACTTAACTGCCAACACTAACGCCCATCCAAGATAGGGACCAATTTTCATCCAAAGTGTAAACGATAGGGACGATCTGTGCACTTAGTTTGAGATAGGGACCAATCTTGATATTTGGGGTAAACGATAGGGACCAAACGTGAATTTTTTTCAAATATTAATACCATTTTAGGCTTAGTTACAATCTGGTTAAGTTTGGGGCTATATTGTTGCACCTGCATTAGACTTACCATCAGCGGGTTATAGCACCATTCAAACCAGTTCTTATGAGCGTTACAGACCCATGTACAATCTGATACCGAAAGATAATTAGTCAAAACGTCCTACTTGAACCCTGTAGATCACCTTTTAATTATTATTGTCGATATCAACTGACATGCGAATTACTGGGTATTTATGGACTTCGGTTTCCGATGAATTTTTGCAGGTTTATAGTATGTATGGCTAAGAATGCCTAAATGAAAAAGTGATTTATGTGATGTGGTATATAGGCATAGTGGGTGATTTGTGTAATGGGCTAAAACGGGTACCTTGATACACACTAAAGAAAACCCTTGGGTTGGGTCAAGTAGTCCCGTAGTTTTATTATTGAAAACTAATAGGAGCCAATTAGATAATTCATTGCTGGTACTTGCAGTTTCTTGGATATTTGGATCATTTCATAATTATTACACCACACTGGAGAAACACACTGGGTTCGGTCGAGTAGACCCTATATGACTGTCTATAATTAGTATATCTGTTGTATTATATGAAAATAGTGTCATTCACCGCCCGGCAACATGAAAATAATTGAGATGTATTATGGCCTAATTAACAACATCTATTTGCTCATGTGAAGTGTGGCTGTGTGAGACTTCACTTACAACGAAAACATGGTTGTTACGTCATCCACTTTTTTTCACTTTGAGAACCCTTCTAAGGATAGCTGTATTTTACATCTGTCTCAAATATATTTCCTTTAGTTTTTGAAACCCTTCTATCAGAAAGTCTGTTCATATTGAATTACCTTATTTGCCTTTTAGTAATGATTCTCTTGGTTTCGTGGTTTGTGCGGTCAATAATGATCCAATTATTCTTATGATTACATATAATTGGCACGTTGGAATTTTTACTTTCAGATCCAACAGGTGCATAGTTTTCTGGTGTACCAGATTGCCTCTTAAAGTCGTTAGAGTTATGTCAAGTCAGGTTGTTATAGATGGCTGTCATGTCAGGTTGTTAGATTTATAAACTGAAAAAAGAGAAGATTGCATCATGTTATGTTTGGTCAGATTGGAAGAATATCAAGGGATGTTTGGTATTGCAACAAGAAAGTGCTTCCTGCACCCAATATCATTGGTCGTGAGTGAGAAAATGAATCAACTCTCAATGTTGTCATTCCAGTCCATAACAATATCAGTTAAAGACGCTGTGGGTAGCTGAAAATGGGAGGCACGTCATATGTAGCTGGTGTTGTTGATAATCGCAAATAAACAAATCAGCTTACTCAAGCAAATGAAAAAAAGCTTGCTGGAATCGGTTTACCATGTAAGTTTCAGTTTCCTGTAATGTATATATAAATCAAATAACATGAGAAGTTTATCACGCAAGTTTTATTTTATACCAGGTTAATTTTAAGTTAACTCTAATGTATTTAAAAATCAAGTAACGTGTATCGAAAATTTATACGCAGGTAGGCATGCCAACGAATAAAGACAGTTCTGGACTAGCACATCAGGCAGTGATGAGTTTGAACGGCGTAGGTAAGAGCTGAGATTACGCGTATCTTGGCAGGGCAACCTGGGTCAGTTGTAGCCATGGCGCGTATTCCCTCTTTTCCTTAAATACCGCCCTATCTGAGCCTACGTATGGTTATCCTTTAAACTAATACGGTACCCACTCACTTGCTTAATAATAGAGGAGAATTCATTTTCCCAATGTAGCAATAAAAAAATATGCGTGGGGCGACCTTTCAACTGTCCTCTTTAGATTCTGGTTTGTGGCTAAACTCACCAGTTACTGATTAACGGCCACCAAATAATGATTAACGGGGTCAACAACGGTAATGAAACGGAACGTTGTGTAAGTAGTGCGCGTTTTGTTTGTGAGGGAAGAAAATGGTTGTCAGAGGGAGAACATAATATATTATAATTTGTTATAGAGGAGAATCACTGTGCCTATGGATGCGTGATTCTCATTTATAGTATGCCGAAATCTGTGTTTATAGGATAAGCAGCATGTTATGGCTGATGCCGAAATGTATGTTTATAGGATGTTTGGGCCCCGCAGCAACGAAGGTTCTCAACGTGATACTACACTAATTTGTGTGTTAACGAACATTGTTTCGTCGCCTGTCCTTTCGTTGCCGTCGTGATTTACAGGCGACGCTAGAGACGGGTTTGTGACGACTGCAAATAGGCCTATTGGTCTTGCAGGTCAGCTTCTGGTATATGGTGCGCTGGAATATGAGTATGTATCCTTGAAATGTGCAATCATTGTTGGCTATGATGAGCTTTAACGACACAGGGTGCAGCTGAGATTATGCGTGCGTTGGCGTGGCAATCTGTCTGAGATTGCAGCCACACCGTACGTATCCAGTTTTCCCCCCTAAACGGTGCCATATCTGAGCCTGTAAAAACTATCCCAAATGACCTGCATATGACTGTATGGTGTGATCTACTGATTTTTGCTTGCAGCGTGTCCAACTTGCCGTTCAAGACTGTATGATGATGCCCTTCTAATTGTACCAAAAAACATGGCCGAAAACTCTGGACTTGACACTCAAGACGTGATAATTTCTTTAACTGTATATTTCTCCACCATTAGTTGTCTTAGTCTTTATATTATTATTATTTAAATTTCTAAATGACTCTTAACTGTAATGTTCTTTTCACTTAAATTAATTCATCAGGGAGAGCATGAGAATGGGAATGTTGTTGGACTAAATCAACAAACCGGCGATCCAATTGACCCACATATGGAAGGCATTTTCGACAACTATGTTGTGAACCGCCAAATCATTAATTCAGCGTATGTTAATAGTTTTTTACTTATCCAGGATCTAACATAAATACATTTGTGGGATCTTTTTGCTCTATTAAATGAAATATCTGCGTCTTTTTGCAGGTCGGGGATTGCATCACAACTTCTACGTGTGGATGAAGTCATTCAGAAAGCACGTAACATGCGAAAACCAACTTAGTTCTATGCTGCTTCTGCAACTAAGAGGTTTGTTTCTTACCTTGCATGGAAAAAAAGGCATCTATAGAAGTTGTTGGTACTGAAATATTTTTGAATTATACATATTAGTATGTATAACACTTTTACTTATAATTTTTTTTTCAAGATCCACTCCATTGTCTAATTGGGAATGCCACTATCAATTTTCTTTTTCTTTATGCGTGTTCAGTTGTATTTAATAACCGATAGTCTTATTGCTAGGGAGTACTATGAGAGTACACCTGCTTTGCAACTGAGGACACTTATTCTAATTGTGAAACTGTCCTGCGTGCATGCTACTCTTACCGGGTAAGTTTTGGTAACCTTATGATGATGACCCATGAAACCTGTTATGCATAATATTACATGATAATCATGCTGAAATTTAAGGGGGTGTCTGGGATAGCGTTGTAAAAACAATTATTCGGTGAAACAACTATGTTTTGGGAAATTAGGTCATTACCTTTTTTGTATGGATAACTTCACTTATCTGATATATACAATGTCGCTTACTTAGCCAACCAGAAAAAGAACATAGCGAAATTGTTTCAGGTCTAAACGGCCATTTTATGGTGCCAATTGACAAAAAATGCTTTTCGTTCAATTTCTTCTTAAAGAATAGTCCGTTTGTCTTGTCATGTATAATAACAGAACCTGTGTTCGTATACTTAATTTTTTGGACGTATAAATCACTGTTTTGGAGTCATGGTACCAATGAATTCGTACCAACTTAAGATTCAAAAACCTTGGTTAAGTAAGGATGATAAAATTTGATATTATATTTTATTTACCTACTGAGTAATGAAGACTAAAGGGTTGACCAATGTTTCACGTGGTGGAATTCAGAATCCGAAATCCAATGGTGGATAAAGCAAAACAGAGGTTTCGAGTGCAAGTCTGCTGATTTGCAAAAAAAACCCCTTTTCTCAAACGCCAATAGGACTAAAACATATCAAATGAGATGGTTTGCAAAACTCATGTGTGGGATACTCATACAGGCCTGGTTATAAGATAAACATAGAAAGTCTTCAGATTTTCACTTGAAAAATAGGATTTAGAATAACCCTTCAATTTAATAACATCTGAATCTGTTTATATGTACACTATTTGGATATGGTATGTGTGATCTCTTTCGATGTGATCTGTTTTAGGTTGGAGGCATGATAGTACTTGCTGGTCAGTGCACGTCTGCAACTGAAAAACGGTCTTAAAAGTGCTCGTGCTCCGCCTCGCAGCGGAGCGCGGGCACCAAATCCTAGTATGACTAATTGATCAAGAATTTCAAAATACCAACCTATCTCTTCAAATCTACATTTGTATAAATATCATCAAAGCTGTCGTATCTCTCTCAGAATAAACTAGCACACATAACTCATCACAAAACACACACACAAGTTCAAAGACACCTAGCTAATTAACAAAGAAATGGAAAAGTTTACCCGAATCATTTCACGAAGTCTTTCAAAAAGTGTTTCGACATCTGTAGATGCAAATAGAGTGTGGAGAAGTACGACATACAAAGAGTTTGATGGTGGGAGGAGCATGAAGACTGTACGTCTTGGAGATGATAATCATGGCAAAGTCTAGAAGATTAAAAGGATGTTCAACTTTACACAATCTAAAACACTTGGGAAAGACGATTCAAAGGCTCGTCGATCATCCAAGATTTCAAGTTCAGAAGATGAATTTCAAAACATATTACTTTTTGAAATTTACAAGAACGTGTCATCCATTCATGAACTAAGTTCAGCCTAGAAGCTGGTCTAGCCGAAACAATTGGTTTTTGGGAAATTCTCCATTTATTCGTTTATTCAAATTCTTCTTATATGTTGCACAATAAATGATATAGAAGCTGTAAATAGACGTTATCATTTATAAGATGCTGATTGATTATTTATAATTTAAGTTTTAACATATATATCTAGTATGGTATCAACATAAATTATACCTTCGTATACGCATAATTAATCAAGCAATTATAAAAGTTGATAATTTTACTTGACAAAATATATGTTTAAAATGTAGAATATAGTTTTGCTCCCTATCTTTGGCTTAAAGATGGTTATGATATTGTAATAAAAGTTTCCGCTATTGAGAAAGGGATAATAATCTGATTCATACCAATTATAAAAGTTGACAAATCAACAATTTGACTACGATTGATCTATATTACTAAACTCGCCTATTTTGCTACCTCTTCTAAAAAATATGAACTTTAATATTTGTCTGACATGACATCTTGCTTCGACTTCCTGGAAAGTTTTGTATATCAACTTTAATCTTCTAAGAAAATTGCATGTGTACAGAGCATCAAGGGAATTCGATTTGAACACGAAATAGTTCATTGATGTTGTTGCTCAGAATCTGGAGTCAAAGCTTCAACCTCTAACGGCTCTTTAATTTATTGTTGATACACACCATCTATGCAGTAGTTTGCCAGCATGCTTGCTAGGTAATAAAAGGTGTTCTTACTCCTGTGAAAATGGATAACAAACATAAACAATAATTAATACATACTTCACGATCTTTTTGTGAAAATATTTTCGCACATGATCGCACCTAGAATACTCGCTATATGTAAATCTATTGTCACGTAAAGCATATAACAAAAACATGATTATTTAAAATTTTAATCAAATGTATATTCATCGTCGCAACGTGCAAATAGTTAGGGGGTGTTTGGTATTGCGGTATTAAAGTGATTATTAGCTTACTGAGGTGTGAAAACGCATATAATCTGTTTTGGGTGTTTGCCAAATCATGTTTCAGAAGTGATTATTCATGGTTTTTGCTTATCAAAACGATGGTTTGTGGTTGTAGGTGAAGACCTACTTTTTCAAAACGCGGGTTGCTTTCTTTTATAAAATTAAATAATTGCCACTAATTGTAAATTATTTTTGTGCGTTGATGCGAACTTTATATATTACTAGACGATTACCCGCGCATAGCTGCGGAATTGTATGGCGGCTGATAGGTGTGAAAACACCCACCACTTATTTCTTGCTAAAACAAGACCAAAACGCGTATTTAATGTCATTTGTTTGGAATTATGCGTGGTTTGTGTGTTTGTTGTGTTTTCAGAGCCAACCGGATAAATATTGGAGAAAACATGGGATTGCACGGGTTTTATCAAGGAAAAAGACGAAAAGATGAAGTCTATAGTCCAAGAGATGCAAAAGATTTGAAGTCAATGGGCCTATTTGAAGATTTATCGAAGAAAAGGACCAAAGACGGAAGATTTACCTATCTCGAAGAAACTCAAGTCTATTAAATGAAGAAATTAAAAGACGAGTTGAAATTATTCGTCGACAAATCCCGAATCGAAATCGAAAACGTCAACTTTTCTGAAAAGACGAGAAGACAAAAAGAAAGGAAGAAAGCCCACTCACCAACCAAGGGAGAAGCCTATAAATACTCCTCCCATTCAAGACTTTTCCACTAGTTCTTTTCTGTTACAGTTTTTCCTATTTCGTAGGAAGAAAACCATCTCCCTTAAGGAGTGGTTTTCATCTTTGTTTGATTTCTTCCAATCTTGTAAGTTTGATCTTTCTACTTTGTTTGTTGAATCCTAAATCATTAATACAAGTCTACTTTTAATCTTTCCATCATCTTGTTCTTCATCTCTTTTTGATTCTAAGTTCTTAAGTTTTATTTTATTGGTTTGATTATAAAAAGTAAGTGGGTTTTATGTTTTTGTGGTTTTGGATTGATGTTTACCTTAGGTAAATGATTAGTGGTGAAATTGGTTTAAGTTTTGATTGAAAACTTGGTAAATTTTGGTGTTAAATTCGTGCCTTTGTAATTCCTTGTTCTTCGCTTACTGTTACTGTATTCACCAGATTCCGAATAGAGAATTGTGACTTACTGTTGATTCGGAATTTTTCCATATTCCGGATCAAGGAAGAGAATTCGTTGTTTACTCGGAATATCTAATTATTCCGAGTAGGGATTATATTCCGCATAGAGCATTCTTTGATTTTGATTATTCGGAATATCAAAATATTCCGGATAGAGTTTGAGATTTTGGTGTTGGTTCGGAATATCAATTATTCCGGATCAAGGTGTGCTTTTCTTGGTTATTCGGAATAACCAAATATTCCGAGTAGAGTAGTGATTTCATTGTTTATTCGGAATAGCAAATATATTCCGCATAGGTTCCTATTCCAATTTATTCCGCATAGCTTTCTTGTCAAAATATTCCGAGTAGAGCTTGATATTCCGCATAGTGTTTTCTTTCAAAATATTCCGAATAGGGTCTCTTTTTCAAATATTCCGCATAGGCTTTTTATAAATTATTCCGCATAGGCCTTCCTTCCAAAACATTCCGCATAAGCACAAGCACAATTTATTCCGGGTAGAGATTTATTCCGAGTAAGAGCAATTATTCCGCATAGCCGTATTATTCCGAATTATAGCAGACATTCCGAATAGAAACTTCCAGTTTTATTCTTCATTGAGGTACTTACTGTTTTATCTGAATTCTATCTTTATTTTCAGTAATTGTCTTTAGCTTAATTTTATTATTTCTAGCACTTACCATTTTAGTAGATTTAGACCAAAGCTCCCCCTTTTTAGTCACCAATTACAACTATCCCACTATTGACCGTGATCAATTCGAGAAGATACCGAGAACGAAACAACGACATATATCAATTGGGTACGAGCAACGCAAAGAAAGATCTTGCAAGCAAAAACCTTTTTATTAACCAACCAAAAGTACAGTTATTAAAATGCCGCCGCTGCCGGCTCTTTTCGTAAGGATCAACGGTTTTTTGTGAGAAAAATTGGTTTTGGGAACCGTTCTTTCGGGAACGTTATTTTCAAGCACAAAAATTTTCAAAAAACCCATAAAAATCTAAAATTTTCAAAAATACAAAAACATAAAAAAAAACCTATAAAAACGAAAAATATTTTCTCTTGCATTTTCTTTTTAGTGTATGCGTACTCGATCAACGTCTTATTCAGAGCCCGAGACTCTCGAAGATTTAGACATGGCCGGTGTACACAACAACAACAATAATAATCCGCCCCTCCCAAATAACAACAACAATAATAATCCACCCCACCAAAACATGAATAATCCACCCTTACCCGACCTACGAACCATGGAGGAGCTATGTCAACCCACGATGAACGGACGTGGAGGTTCGATTGCACCGATGCATGTCACGGCTCAGGAGTTTCGTTGAAGCATCACATGATCCAACAAGTGCAAACTAACCCATTTCACGAAATTCCGGATGATGATGCCAACAAACACCTCGACAAATTCATTACCATAACCCAAAGCATGAAGTGCCCTGGTGTTTCTATGGATGACCTTCGCCTTCAACTTTTTCCCCACTCGCTTTCTCACCATGCCGAAAAATGGTTTGACCGTCTCCCGAAGAATTCTATTCATACGTGGAATGACATGACTCAACGCTTTTTGTCGCGCTACTTCCCACCATCCATGGTCACAAGGCTTCGTAACCAAATTAGTGGATTCATGCAAGACAATGATGAATCGCTCTTTGATGCTTGGGAACGATACAATGATTTGATCGACTACTGTCCAAATCATAACATGCTCCCCGTTACTCTCATTGACACCTTCTACAATGGTCTCACTTTTCGTGATCGTGACACGATCAACGCCACCGCCGGTGGTACTTTTATGAAAAGGAGACCGGAGGAGTGTCGAGAGTTGATTGAAAACATGACTACTCACCACAAGAATTGGGATTCATCCGCATCCTCAAGATCTAACTCGAGAGTCAATGTTTCTTCTACTACTTCTAATCCTGAGATGACTGAAATTTATCAACAACTCGCTGAGATGAACAAGAATTTCATGACCATAGCCACAAACCACTTTCAACAAGCTAAAGTCGTTGCTATTTCTTGTGACACATGTGGTGGTCCTCATTCTTATAATGATTGTCCTTTCACTCAAGGCAATTTTTCTGAAAACGTTAACGCAGCATACGATACTTATCCCACGGGAGGCTATCAAGCCCGCCCTCAAGGAGATCTTAGCCTGCTAAGTTATCGTTCAAACAATTATCTTGCTCCACCCAGTTTCCCTCCTGCAAACCAAAACCAAAAACAAAGCTATCACCGAAACGATCAATCCCAACCTCGTGCTAATAATCAATATCAATCCCAAAGAAACCCATACCCAACTCAAGGAAACTCTCAAGCTTACCAAGCTCCACCTCTCAATCAACCGATGGCAGTGAGTCCAGACGTCGAGACGTTCATGAAGACTAATAGGGAGCTGGTGACGAATCTTCAGAGTCAAGTCATCAACTTGAAGGGCGAAATGGCGAAACAAGGGAACGATATTCGAGCCGAGTTGAGGAATGACATGGCAAAACAAAGCAACGAAATTCGTGCAGACATCAGAGATTCTTTCAGCACTCAAGCGCTTAACATTCGTGATATGATTGGTTCGCTCATCCAAGGTAATCAACCCTCTTCTTCGGGTACTCTTCCGAGTAACACCGTTGCGAATCCAAGAGGGGAGATGAAAGCAATCACCACTCGTAGTGGGAAAGGTTATACGGAACCCGAGCTTCCTACACCTCCACCCGTGATTGTGAACAAGGAAAAAGAGCAACTTCCCTCACCTCCTTCACCTTCTATCCCCATTTCCCCACCACCCGTGGTTGTGAGTGATCCTACTCCCCTAACGCCTTCTTCTTCATCCAGTATACCTTATCCTTCAAGGTTGAGGAAAGAGAAGCAAAAGAGCAAGGATAATATTCAAGTTTCAAACTTTCTTAAAATGTTTAAACAACTGAATTTTAACATCTCCTTTGCCGAGGCTCTCGCTCACATGCCCAAATACGCTAAAATGTTTAAGGATCTTCTAAGTGATAAGGAAAAGCTTCTTGACATTGCTCAGACCCAACTTAATGAGAACTGCTCCGTTGTGCTCTTAAGGAAATTTCCCACCAAACTTGGTGATCCGGGTCGCTTCTTGATTCCTTGCAACTTCCCGGGAGTAGAGAATTGCATGGCCCTAGCCGATCTAGGTGCCAGTATAAACTTAATGCCGTTAAGTGTTTGGAAGCAATTATCTCTCCCCGAGCTAGTCCCCACCAAAATGACCTTGGAATTAGCTAACCGTACGGTTGCTTATCCAGTGGGGATAGCCGAAGATGTCTTTGTTGGCGTTGACAAATTCACCTTCTCGGCGGATTTTGTTGTCGTTGATTACGAGATGGATCCCCGTGTTCCATTAATCGTTGGACGTCCATTTCTGAGGACCGGTCGCACTCTCATTGATGTAGCCGCGGGCGAAATAATCATGAGAGTTGGTGACGAAAAAATTGTCTTCAACATGGGTAAGATTTCTAAGCAACCTTATTCATATGAGAGTGTTAATGCTATTGATGCTCTCGATGAGGCTTGTGAAGAACATTTTCATGATGCTTGTAAAAGTACTCTCTTTTCTCTACCCAATGTTGAAACCGTTGCCTCAATTGCTCCGGCATTGACTCCTTTTGGAGAAAGTGACTTGGATGATTTCGAAGCTAGCTTGGGTCCTCTCGATATTAAGTATGATGATTCTTCCACTAATTGGGATGAAGACATTCGTACTATTGAGAGACTTCTCAATGAAGACCCGTTTCCTCCTCCCTCTCCTAAAGAGTGACTAATGATGATCCATCGTTAGTTACACCATCTATTGAGGATCCTCCTACTCTTGAGCTTAAGGACCTACCTCCTCATCTTGAGTACGTTTTCCTTGAAGACAACGAGAAGTTACCGGTCATCATCGTGAAGGACCTGAAAGAAGAAGAAAAAGCCCGACTTGTCGCCGTGTTGAAGAAGCATAAAAGAGCTATCGCTTGGAAAATCTCCGACATTCGCGGAATTGATCCTCACTTTTGCACACATAAAATTCTCATGGAGGACGACTTTAAGCCCACAATTCAAAGCCAACGAAGGGTGAATCCTAAAATCCATGAAGTCATCAAAAAAGAGGTTATCAAACTTCTTGATGCGGGTATGATTTACCCTATTTCGGATTCACCATGGGTTAGTCCAGTCCATTGTGTGCCTAAGAAAGGCGGAATTACCGTTGTGCCCAATGCGAACAACGAGTTGATTCCTACCCGTCTCGTTACTGGGTGGAGAGTTTGTATAGACTACCGCAAACTCAATGATGCCACGAGAAAGGATCATTTCCCTCTACCTTTTATGGACCAAATGCTTGAACGTTTAGCGGGTAATGAATATTACTGCTTTCTTGATGGTTTCTCGGGTTATTTCCAAATACCCATCGATCCCCAAGATCAAGAGAAGACAACATTCACTTGTCCCTATGGCACATTTGCTTATAAATGAATGCCTTTTGGCTTATGCAATGCCCCCGGGACTTTCCAAAGGTGCATGTTAGCTATCTTCCATGACATGGTTGAGCAAACCATGGAAGTCTTCATGGATGATTTCTCGGTCTTCGGGGATTCCTTCTCTTCTTGCCTTGCCAATTTGGAACGTATGCTTAAGCGGTGCGAAGACACTCGCCTTTTTCTGAATTGGGAAAAATGCCATTTTATGGTAAAAGAAGGCATTGTGCTAGGACACAAAATCTTTAACGCCGGTCTTGAAGTCGACCGTGCTAAAGTAGATGTCATAGCCAAATTACCTCCACCTTCAACCGTGAAGGGTGTGAGAAGTTTTCTGGGTCATGCGGGCTTCTATCGTCGATTCATTCAGGATTTCTCTAAAAGCGCTCGCCCGATGACCCACCTCTTGGAAAAAGATACTCCTTTTATCTTTTCTAAAGAGTGTATCGAAGCATTCAATCTTCTTAAGGATAAGCTAACTAAGGCACCGGTCTTGGTTACCCCTAATTGGGAGATGCCTTTTGAATTGATATGCGATGCTAGCGACTTTGCTATTGGTGCGGTTTTAGGACAAAGGATCAACAAACATTTCCAACCAACCCACTATGCTAGCAAAACAATGACGGGGGCTCAATTGCATTATACGACAACCAAAAAAGAGCTTTTAGCTGTTGTCTATGCTTTTGAAAAATTCCGCCCCTATCTTGTTTTATCCACCACAATCGTATACACGGACCATTCCGCGTTGAAGTACTTGATGACTAAACACGACTCTAAGCCAAGACTTCTTCGCTGGGTTTTACTCCTTCAAGAATTCAACATTGAAATTCGTGACAAGAAGGGTGCTGAAAACCTAGCCGCGGATCATCTGAGCAGACTTGAGGATCCATATCAAGGGGATCATCCGAACAAAGAGATCAATGATTCTTTCCCCCTTGAGACCTTAATGTCTATAAATCTCAATCATGATGGCACCCTGTGGTTTGCCGATATTGCAAACTACTCAGCGGGTGGTGTTCTCATCCAAGGGTTAACATCCCAACAAAAGAAGAAGTTCTTGAACGATGTTAAGACTTACTTTTGGGATGACCCTTTTCTATTCAAACAATGCGCTGACTTGATTATTCGCCGATGTGTTGACGGACCGACCGCTTTGGACATTCTCCAGGCTTGCCACAAAGGACCCACCGATGGTCACTTTGGTCCCAACTACACCGCCAAAAAAGTGTTTGACTCGGGATTCTATTGGCCCACCATTTATCGTGATGCTCACGAGATGGTTAAGCATTATGATGCTTGCCAAAAAATAAGGCAAGATCACACATAAAGATGAGATGCCTCAAAATTTCATACAAGAATGTGAAATCTTTGATGTATGGGGCATCGACTTTATGGGGCCATTCCCTTCTTCTAAAGGCAACAAATACATCCTTGTCGCTGTCGACTACGTCTCTAAATGGGTTGAAGCCAAAGATTTACCCACTAACGACGCGAGGGTGGTTTGTAATTTCTTGAAACGACCGTTTGCCCGATTCGTGTTCCTCGTGCTATTATCAGTGACCGCGGGACTCATTTTTGCAACGATCAATTTGCAAGAGTCATGGCTAAGTATGGTGTCAATCACCGTCTTTCCACCGCTTATCATCCTCAAACACGGTCAAGTCGAGATATCTAACCGTGGATTGAAGAGAATTTTGGAACGTACTGTGGGAGAGCATCGTGCCTCGTGGGCCGATAAACTTGATGATGCTCTGTGGGATTTCCGTACCGCCTATAAGACACCGATTGGTTGTACACCTTATCGTCTTGTGTACGGGAAAGCTTGCCACCTCCCTATCGAGCTGGAACATAAGGCATACTGGGCCTTGAAGTGGGCTAACTTCGACATCAACAAAGCCGGTGATCTTCGCAAGATTCAACTCAACGAGCTACAAGAATTGAGGAATCAAGCTTACGAGAACTCATTGATCTACAAAGAGAAGACCAAGATTATCCACGATGCTAAAATCAAGAACCGAGAGTTCCACATTGGTGATCAAGTCTTACTCTTTAACTCTCGGTTGAAGATCTTCTCAGGCAAGTTGAAGAGCCGCTGGTCTGGTCCATTCACCATCGCCAATGTCTTTCCCTATGGTACCATTGAGCTTTCTCAGCCAAATGGGCCCAACTTCAAGGTGAATGGCCAGCGTTTGAAATTGTACTTTGGTGAGGACATCTCTCAAGAGATGATTCCATCCTTCACCACGTTACCCTTGAATTAGTTCGGGACCGAGTCAGGCTCGCGACTCGGTAAACAAAAACAAGCGCTCCTCGGGAGGCAACCCGAGTATCTATCCCCCTTTCCTGTTTTTCATCTTAAGTGTAGGGGGCTATATAGGTTGCTTGTATTTGGATGGTGATGTGATTACAGGGATAAGTGCACTCTTGGAATCTTTGAAGAATCGTGCTCTCATGTTATCTGCAATACCGGTTCTATTTCTCAACTATCGTGATTCAATCTTCTTCATACTCACATTCGAAATTGATCACGTTAGTCGTCTCTTCCTTAACTTGAGTTAACCAACGTGCACAATGTCATAAGTGTAGGGGAGACTTCTCCCACATGCTTAAACATTGAGGACAATGTTTATCTTAAGTGTAGGGGGACTTCTATCGAAGTTTTTAGTGGACTTTTCCATGAAAATGCCTTCATTTAACCGGAAAATCATCTTTTTCAGCATTTTTCAAACTTTTAATTAACTTTGGCCATTTTGTCGTAATTTTTAAATTTTTATCGTTGCTTTCATATGTATATATCCCGCAATAAAGTCAAAAATGTTAATAAAGTGGTGTGGCTAGTTTTAAAATCTTTGACATATTAGGCCCGTTGCGATTATTTTGACTCAACCCGAATAGACTTGTCTAAGTTTATTCTAGCTAGTATCCTTAACCATGTAGACCTTAATTGGTTTATTAGGCTAAGCATCCACGAGTCTCATTACTTGAGATTTTAAATTGTGGAGGACGAGAAATGATAGAGTCAATTATAAGTCGGTATTCTTGCACAAGCTCACTTGGTGTGATTATTTGCCTATTCTCCCATCACTTGCTAATAATTTATCTGCAATAAGTAAGGTCGTACGATTTGAAAGGTTACTTAGCTTCTAGCCCAAGATCGTTTAAAAGTTGCTCGGTAATGATAAGAGTTCATAGCCAAGGCATGACTTATGAAGCGGGGCGTGAAGATTGGCGAGTCCAAAAAGGCCCTAACAAGGCATGAGGATTCCATTTTATTGCTAAAGATACAAGGTGATGTGAAAAACATTATTCCCAAAATCAATATGAAGGATCAAGACTCACGACGAAAAGCAATCAACTCCCATAAAGATCATGGAGAAGTCTATCCGAAAAGACCCTAACAAGGTATGAGGATAAATAGATCCAAGTCCGAAAAGGAGGCGGATCGTTGTATCTCAAAATCCCAATTAGAGATTGAAGAAATAATCATGAATTCGTGGTCAACAAAGTTGGAGTACCCCTCAAAAGTCTCCAAGTGAAGAAACTCTATTAACGAAGAGAAGACCATTATCTCAAGAACGTCTCTCGAAGATATGAAGTATGAAGTACATGCCAAATATCGGCCCGAGAAAGGTCTCAAATCGTGAACCAAGTTATGCCAAGATATGAACTTTTTGATATCCCGAGAAGCAGTTTTAAGAGATTTTGTCCTTTAGCTAACTATTAATCAAATCGTCCTACTTTGCTTTCAGCCTAAATAAACTATCGAAATAAGTCCAAAAATGCATCTTCATGATCATTCTAAGACAAAAATAAAATATAAGAGATACACCTAGGAATAAGGGAGTTTAAGCATATAATTAAGCCATGTGTGTAAGTGTTTGAATTGCTAACTTATAATAACAATGATCTCGTTTTTAAGCTTAGTTTGGGGAACGTGAAACTTGAGGGTGATAAATCTTCGCAGCACCAAAGCCCTAATGTAAGTCCTTGATCTCTTTGCAAGTTATTTCTATGTAGCTATTTTCAAGTGAAAATGGTTTTCTATCCTTTAGTTTATTTTAAAGTTTTAATTTCTCTTAGTACTTTAATTTTTGTTTAGTAGTATGTTAATAAGGCCAAGGTTGATTGATTATGAGAAAAATATAAATTTGATTTATCACTAAGCATTGCATGAGGGCATGGCAATGGTTAAGTGTAGGGGATTTGATAGGTGTGAAAACACCCATCCTTTTACCACTTATTTCTTGCTAAAACAAGACCAAAACGCGTATTTAATGTCATTTGTTTGGAATTATGCGTGGTTTGTGTGTTTGTTGTGTTTTCAGAGCCAACCGGATAAATATTGGAGAAAACATGGGATTGCACGGGTTTTATCAAGGAAAAAGACGAAAAGATGAAGTCTATAGTCCAAGAGATGCAAAAGATTTGAAGTCAATGGGCCTATTTGAAGATTTATCGAAGAAAAGGACCAAAGACGGAAGATTTACCTATGTCGAAGAAACTCAAGTCTATTAAATGAAGAAATTAAAAGACGAGTTGAAATTATTCGTCGACAAATCCCGAATCGAAATCGAAAACGTCAACTTTTCTGAAAAGACGAGAAGACAAAAAGAAAGGAAGAAAGCCCACTCACCAACCAAGGGAGAAGCCTATAAATACTTCTCCCATTCAAGACTTTTCCACTAGTTCTTTTCTGTTACAATTTTTCCTATTTCGTAGGAAGAAAACCATCTCCCTTAAGGAGTGGTTTTCATCTTTGTTTGATTTCTTCCAATCTTGTAAGTTTGATCTTTCTACTTTGTTTGTTGAATCCTAAATCATTAATACAAGTCTACTTTTAATCTTTCCATCATCTTGTTCTTCATCTCTTTTTGATTCTAAGTTCTTAAGTTTTATTTTATTGGTTTGATCATAAAAAGTAAGTGGGTTTTATGTTTTTGTGGTTTTGGATTGATGTTTACCTTAGGTAAATGATTAGTGGTGAAATTGGTTTAAGTTTTGATTGAAAACCTGGTAAATTTTGGTGTTAAATTCGTGCCTTTGTAATTCCTTGTTCTTCGCTTACTGTTACTGTATTCACCAGATTCCGAATAGAGAATTGTGACTTACTGTTGATTCGGAATTTTTCCATATTCCGGATCAAGGCAGAGAATTCGTTGTTTACTCGGAATATCTAATTATTTCGAGTAGGGATTATATTCCGCATAGAGCATTCTTTGATTTTGATTATTCGGAATATCAAAATATTCCGGATAGAGTTTGAGATTTTGGTGTTGGTTCGGAATATCAATTATTCCGGATCAAGGTGTGCTTTTCTTGGTTATTCGGAATAACCAATATTCCGAGTAGAGTAGTGATTTCATCGTTTATTCGGAATAGCAAATATATTCCGTATAGGTTCCTATTCCAATTTATTCCGCATAGCTTTCTTGTCAAAATATTCCGAGTAGAGCTTGATATTCCGCATAGTGTTTTCTTTCAAAATATTCCGAATAGGGTCTCTTTTTCAAATATTCCGCATAGGCTTTTTATAAATTATTCCGCATAGGCCTTCCTTCCAAAACATTCCGCATAAGCACAAGCACAATTTATTCCGGGTAGAGATTTATTCCGAGTAAGAGCAATTATTCCGCATAGCCGTATTATTCCGAATTATAGCAGACATTCCGAATAGAAACTTCCAGTTTTATTCTTCATTGAGGTACTTACTGTTTTATCTGAATTCTATCTTTATTTTCAGTAATTGTCTTTAGCTTAATTTTATTATTTCTAGCACTTACCATTTTAGTAGATTTAGACCAAAGCTCCCCCTTTTTAGTCACCAATTACAACTATCCCACTATTGACCGTGATCAATTCGAGAAGATACCGAGAACGAAACAACGACATATATCAATTGGGTACGAGCAACGCAAAGAAAGATCTTGCAAGCAAAAACCTTTTTATTAACCAACCAAAAGTACAGTTATTAGCGGCAGATAATTAACGATACAATATTTTGAGGTAAGACTAAAATGCAATGAAAAGTCTTGTAAGATACGATAATTCAACTTTAGATAAATTCTCAAATAAGCATGTATTTCTACTAACAGACATTACTCATTTTGCACAATTTTTTGGTTCACGACATTTGATTTGTAAGCTCTTTTTTCACCAAGCTCTTTAATTGGTTTCACTAAAACCTTGTTAGTTAAACGAGATATCCTCTAAACAATTAACTTTAATGAATGTGTGATTTTTTTATCCAGTATAAATTAGTCCCTTATGAATCTTCTGATAGAGAAAAGAGTGTCACCAGATTCGGAGACCCGCGCTTCACGGCTCAGTGTTTGTATACAAGAGTATTATATAAAATGTAGGGTTAAATTCTTGATGTAGTGTACATAAGAACAAATGAAAACACAATATGAATAGAATATGTGGTTACAAACCAACATATAAAGCATAGTTACAAACTGAACAGAGTCCAAAATGATCATAACTAAAAACCAATAGAGCGATTTTTATTAGTGCATAACTAAATTATAGAAACCGGCAATCATAATGCTAAATCTTCGCCTAATAATACTCCTAGAGAATGAAATCTCGCCTAATAATACTCCTAGAGAATGAAATCCTAACACTCCCACAACTATCAAGAACAACATTTGAACTCATTGTTAACTGCTTTACAAGGTTTGTACCGTATCCCGTATCAGCTGAAGATTGACACGACCTGCAAACATAAAAAGTAGAGATTAAAAAGCCAATGACCATTTACACTAATGTGACACAAAAAAGATACTAACATGGTCTTCCATCATGGACCCAGATATAGAGCCTATTGCCAAGCATAACGTATTCAAATTGTTCCATGTCCAATCCTCGCCGTTCAATTGTTTGCTTAGTTTCTTCAGCATCTGGTTACTCATATAGAGAGGGAGAAGCAGAAAAAGTTACGTTAGTGCATTTGAAACACAAGTACCAACTCAAAGATGGACATGAATCTAGGCGTGAAAGATCCATGAAGAAATAAAGAGATCATTAGAATTAGAGTAGAAGACAAAAAAACTGGTAAGAGCACTAACTACATATTTTAAAATTTGAACTTGGATAACTATTGAATTTAATTGCACTTCAGCAAAAAACAAGAGCAAGAAACCAAAAGAAGTGCAAATAACACAATTAAAGATATATGCTCGCTTTGCATACATAATTGAAGTTTATCGAAAACCATGCCTGCTTTTCAGTGTCATTGTGATCAAGATGTGACAAGTAGATAAGTGTTTCCCTCATTATCTTCAAAGCAAACTTAATTTAGCTACATGTAAAAAATCATGACTTCATTCAACAAAGAGTAAACCCCTAAAAATCTAAGCCAACATGTAAAGAAATGTTTTATTTTCTGTTTTTATCTTCTCTTGTAATAAGATACAAGCACTACCTTATACTGCACAAGAACATCATTATCTTTCAGGGTCTCACGAACAATATTGCCATTTTCATCTTCAATAATTAAAACCTCTGCAGGTTTCGCCATGCGAGATATCATAAGCAGCCTTAATTTCGACATGGTCCAGCTAAGAGTTGCCGTCTTTGCATCAGGTTTGCACTATGACCATCAACTATACCAGGAAGCTAGGGTATCAAAATTTAAACCAATTATGATCAGAATTTCACTTCAGAATTGACTGGTAACACAAAAAACTCTACAAGTGAAACATGTTATACGTGCAGGCCCTTCATGTTTGCAGTGACTGCAGGGTTATCAATATCATGGTTCGCCCCAAAGAGCTCTGACACTAAGGAATTCTAATAGTCCGAGCAAACATGTTCATACACAATGACAAGAGAGTGATGTCTAAAAACAGTACATGCTTCTTTTTGCAATAAAGCAGGCATCTTGGCACATAACAGAAAAGCAGGGCGTATTGTTGAAAATGAAAAATTACACTTCTTTAATGATGTAATGTTCTTTTTAGAGACCATCAAACAACAATCTAGAGACTGTAAAAAACAAAATATGATACCATGAAAACTTCTGTATCGTCCATGTAAGAGATGCTAAAGAGGTACTCAAGGCCCATTAATAGTGCAACAATGTTCTCTTGGGTGGATTCCAGAACACCGATATGAACCTGCATCAAGAGGGCTACATCAGGTCTAAATTGATAATAATATCACAGGTAATCAGTTTAACAACATCCACAGCCTGCCTTACAAATGAAAGCTTCGGAGCTGGCGGACAAACCACCAGGTATGCATAGTAAAAAATTGCAATTATAAGGGGTAGGAGTTATGAAATGTACATAAGTATATTAAATCCCACTACCAAAGTTATGCTAGAAGGCATCTGGAACACCCTACCAGTCTACCACCATGAATCTAAAAGTTCTACAGATCCGACATATTTTACACAAAATGCTTCTAGGGTTCTTACCTAAATATCGCCATAACATGTACGTAAGTATATTAATCCCACTATATGCATATACTGGTCAAATTTCAGGTTAAATAAGAGATTAATCAAGAGATTTAGTTGGACAGTCAAAAAGCCCAAATATAAAAAAGAAGTTTGTGATATTAGGATTTTGCTAGGTTCAATTGTTGTTCTCGGTATCTTAACGAATTGATTTCGGGCTTAAAGTACGACTCAGTTGATCTTGGTGAAACAAATATTTTTGGTTTTTTTTTAAATAAAGGTGCAAAACAATTAAAGTAAAAGGCATGTAATTTAAATCTAAGTCTAATTAAAATAATGGGCAAGTATTTAAAAGCTTGACGGAAAATTAAAGGTCACTAAAAGTAAATAACGCAAACTTAAATCTATCTAAGGCAAATTTCAAATGCAACTAAAACTTAAACTAAGGCAAGGCTAAATGAAATCTAAGGCAAGTAATCTTAAAGCGTGACTACGGAAAAAGGCGGGAAAAATAAAGCTTGAAAATTAAAAATTAAAAACAGAAACTAAAAAGAACCTAAAAATACCTCACTTGGAATAATTACTCGTTCGGAATGTCACCTTCACCCGGAATAATTCTTCTTCGTTCGGAATAAATCAACACAAAATACTCATTCGGAACTTTGGCTTGATTCTGAACTTTGGCTTGATTCTGAACTTTTCCTTGATTCAGAACTTTGGCTTGATTCTGAACTTTTCCTTGGTTCGGAACTTTGGCTTGATTCTGAACTTTGGCTTGATTCTGAACTTTGGCTTGATTCTGAACTTTAACTTGGTTCTGAACTTTTCCTTGATTCGGAACTTTGGCTTGATTCTGAACTTTGGCTTGATTCTGAACTTTTCCTTGATTCGGAACTTTGGCTTGATTCTGAACTTTTCCTTGGTTCGGAACTTTGGCTTGATTCTGAACTTTGGCTTGATTCTGAACTTTGGCTTGATTCTGAACTTTTCCTTGGTTCTGAACTTTTCCTTGGTTCTGAACTTTTCCTTGATTCGGAACTTTGGCTTGATTCTGAACTTTGGCTTGATTCTGAACTTTTCCTTGGTTCTGAACTTTTCCTTGATTTTGAACTTTGGCTGGATTCTGAACTTTGGCTTGATTCTGAACTTTTGCTTGATTCGGAACATACCTGGGAAAGATCAGAAACAGTAAAACAAACACCCCCGAAGAACAGGGAACACAATAACACACGAATCTAATCACAATTTAACTAAATCAAACACAAGATTAAACCAAACTAATAACAAAACATCCAATAATCATAAACAAACTATCCAAATCAATAAAACTAACAAATCTAACCACAATAATCAAAACCCACTTTGATCAAAATAAGAACATGAACATGAACATAAACATAAAAATCAAAGATTCACAAAGGTAGATAGGAGATTAACAAGATAAAGTAAAGATTGACAAGAATTAAATGGAAATTTACTTGAAATTAAAGGAATTTAAGGTGCAAAACAAGGTATTTAAATTTGACAAGTAATTAAATTGACATGAATTTAAAGGTGCAAGGTAAATAAATGGAAGAACTAATTGTCACTATTAGCCAACCAAGAAAAATGATTAACAACTAATCTATATATATAGGGGAGGATTAGGAAGCTTCCTCCCCTCCTTCCTTTTCTCTTAATTGCATCATTAGGCCCTTCCTTCTTAATCTCTTTGTTAATTGCATGCTTAGTCCTTTTCTTCTTATCTTCTTTAATCTTGGACTTTTAATGACTTTTGGCTCGGGATTTCTTTGAACTCATCTTTTAATTCTTCAATAAAGTAGACTTGAGTTCTTCGGATTTAAGTAAACTTCCGTATTTTGACTTTTTTCTTCGATAAATCTTCAGAATTGGTCTTGGACTTCCGTTCTTTTTGCACTCTTGACTTCTTGACTTCGTCTTTCATCTTTTTCTTCAATAAAAGCCCGTGAATGCCCGTGTTTTATCCATTTTTCACCTTTTCGTCCTAAATCACAACAAAAACACAAACCACGCATAATTCCGACATAAAAGACATAAAATACACGTTTTGGCTCGGTTATTATTGTAATTAAGTGGTAAAGAGGATGGGTGTTTACACACCTATCAAATCCCCTACACTTGACCATTGCAATGTCCTCATGCAATGCATTAGTTACAAAGAAAGAATACATTTTTCATCATAATCAATCCACGTTGGCCTTTATTAAAGAGATAGAAAACTATAAACATTAAAGTAAAGAAATCAAAAGCATACCTTGGCTTTTTGGAAATGTCATGAATAATCATCATCCTCAAGTTTTCACTTTCTCCAAACCAAGCTTAAAAACGAGATCATTGTTATTATAAGTTAGCAAACTAACACAAACTAATGTGGGCCAATTATTCACTTAGACTCCCTTATTCCTAGGTGTATCTATTATATTTTATTGTTGTCTTGAATGATCACGAGGATGCATTGTTGACTTATTTCGATAGTTTATTAGGCCGAAAATAAAGTGAACGATTTAATCAATAGTTAGCTAAAGGACAAAATCTTTTAAAACTGCTTCTCGGGACCTCATAAAGTTCATATCTTGGCATAACTCGCTTCGCGATTTGAGACCTTTCTCGGACCGATATTTGGCAGCGACTTCATACTTCAAACCTTGAGAGACGTTCATGAAATTATGGTCTTCTCTTCATAATGGAATTTCTTCACTTGAAGTTTTGAGAGATTCATACTTGGACCACGACTTCTTCATTTTTCTCCAATCTTTATTTTGGACTTTGATATACAACGATCCGCCTCCTTTTTGACTTGGATCTATTTATCCTCATGCCTTGCTAGGGTCTTTTCGGATACACTTCTCCATGACTTTTGGGGAGTTTTTGCTTTTCGTCGTGTGTCTCGATCCTTCATATTGATTTTCGATAAATGATTCTTCACATCACTTTGGATCTTTAGCAACAAAATATAGCCCTCATGCCTTGTTAGGGCCTTTTCGGACTCACCAATCTTCGCATCCCGCTTCAATAAGTTATTCCTTGGCTATGAACTCTAATCCATACCGAGCAACATTTAAACGATCTTGGGCTAGAAGATAAGTAACTTTTCAAATCGTACAACCTTATTTATTGCAGATAAATTTATTAGCAGGCGATGGGAGAATAGGCTTATAATTAACTCACATAAATTCACGAAAGAATACCGAACTTATAATTGGCTCTATCATCTCTCGTTCTCCACAGTTTAAAATCTCAAGTAATGAGACTCGTGGATGCTTAGCCTATTAAATCAAAGTTTTGGGTTTTCGAGTCGCCTATAGGATCTTGCAAACTCTTAGACTTTTTCAAGTTTAGAAATCGCGTTTTAAAGTTCCCTTGATAAACGACTCTCTAGGATCAATTATAGGAACTTGCGAAAAGTTCTTATTCTTAACCCGTGAGAGTTAAGACTTACGCGTTTTATAGCTCCCTATATAAAAGCCTAGCAAAACTTGACTTAAACACATTAAGGATACTAGCTAGAGTAAACTTAGATAAGTAAACTCGGGTTGAGTCAAAATATTCACAACGTTTGAAAATTAAAACCACTTTATTAAACATTTATTCTAATAAGGAAAGAAAATAACTATACAAAGGTAAAGACTAATAGGCCAAAATAGATCAAAAATTTTGAAAATTGTCGAAAAATTGATTTTCCGGTTAAAATGAGGACAAATACAAGGAAAAGGCCACTTAACTTCGATAGAAGTCCCCCCTACACTTGAGATAAACATTGTCCTCAATGTGTAAGCATGTGGGAGTAAACTCCCCTACACTTAGGACATTGTGCACTTTGTTAAATCTTGCTAAGGAAAAGACAATTAAGAGATTCCTATTTTAATATTGAGAAAATATAAAATAGTGAATCGAAAAGAGTTTAGGATAGAACCGAGAAGAAGTGGACACGGAATCATGGGTCGTTAAGAATCATCAAGAGTGGATCATGGAGCGCGAATCCCTAATTATAAGAAGGGAGAGGAGAGGAAATAGCAAACCAACGGGTCTCCCCTACACTTAGGATAAAGAAAGCTAAAAGATAGATGCATGGGTTGCCTCCCAAGAAGCGCTTGGTTTTTGTTAACCGAGTCGTGAGCCTGACTCGACCTTGATCATCATAGGAAGAAGCATGAAACATATCCACCAGGATCAAAGACATAGTTTTCGTCCATCAAATAGCACAAGCTTAAGGCGAACAAGGCAAGCCAAAGAAGAGTAGGCAAGGTTCCCTTAAGCGATGGAGCATGGTGGAAGCAAGGGTGAAGTGGTGCAAGCAGATTTGCAGAAATTCCAAAGATATTTCCTTTTATTTCATCAGGTGGATCTTGAGATGGCTGCAGAATATCGATACCGGGGTCGAGCACCTTTTCCTTTAAGGGAATATAGCACTCAGGCTCAGCAGAGTGTGAAGAAGATCCGTGAAGAAGCACAACCTCGTCCTCAGAAGGGGGATAAAGAGGTGTTAACTCATACGTGTTGCAGATATCGGTGTTGACCGGTTTCTTCTCCTTTGAAAGAATGTGCTTCAAATCCAAAGTAGGATCAAGACGATAATCTTCAAAGTCCAAACGAGGTGCATCACTCTCATGAGGGAAGTAAGTGTTGAGAAACGTAGAGAAGTCTTCCTCAAATGAGTAATCGTCCAAAGTAGGATCGAGTGATGGCGGAGGATCTTCATCATGTAAAGAATCACTCGAAAGAGTATCGGCCTCATCGAAATCATCATACGTGGGCAGCTCGGGATACTCAGAAGTAAGGTCATCATAATCATCCGAGTCTGAGCTAGAATTATCATCATAAGCATCAAAGACCGGTGGAGAGTCATAAATGGGAGAAGGGTCCAAATTGGAGAGAGAATCATCCACATCATCTTGAAGAAGTGGATTATCATTGCAAGACTCGAATAGAGGATTGTTGTAGACAACAAAAATCGTCAAGCACATTAATCATATTCACTGATTCTCGTCCAAAGGTTTTGCCTGTAAGCTTCCCAATTTTAAACACTTGTGAATCATTCCCGACTCTTAAGATTAACTCACCTTCGACAACATCAACTAGAGCTCGTCTGGTTCTCAAGAATGGCCGACCAAGTATTAAAGGAATACGAGGGTCCATTTCATAATCAACAACGACAAAGTCGACCGAGAAAGTAAATGTGCCAACTTTGATGAACACGTCTTCGGCAATACCAACGGGGTAAGCGAGAGTGCGATTTGCAAGTTCAAGAGTCATCTTTGTTGGAGTGAGGTCGGGTAATGATAGTGTTTTCCAAACACTCAAAGGCATAAGATTTATACTTGCCCCGAGATCAGCAAGGGCAGTAAATTCTTCAGTTTTGTTTAAAATGCAAGGCAACACAAAACGTCCGGGATCTCCAAGCTTTTCCGGAAGTTCTTTAAGAATAACTGCAGAGCAGTTTTCATTTAAGCGTGTGTTGGCGAGCTCAATTAGCTTCTCCTTCTTGTTAAGCAATTCCTTAAATGCTTTAACAAATTTGGGCATGTGGACAAGTGCTTCAAGAAAGCTAATGTTGAAGTTCATTTGAGAGATCATCTTCACATAGCGTGTCACTTCAGAGTCATCCTTGGTTAGCAGTTTGGTCTTGCCTAAACGAGAAGGATAAGGGATATTGGGTTTTGGTGGTGAAGGTGTAGGTGTAGTAGGTAAAGGTTGAGATGTTGAAGGGTCCTTCCTTCTTACATCGTCATGGCGAGGCGGAGACGGTAATGGTGCACTAATACTAGGTGTAGGAGGATTAGGGATAAATGGTGGTGGAGGAGGTGTAGATGATGGGGGTGGGATAGGTGGATCGACAATGGTAATTCCACTACGAGTAGTCATAACACTCACATTTGCTCGCGAATTGGTGACGGTGTTTGAAGGTAGAGAACTCGAAGTAGAAGGTTGAGCTGCGGGCAAGAAACTAGCAAGCATATTCTTCAAATCAGTTGTTTGATTGCTGAAGGAGGATTGAATATTATCTCGAAGCTCGGATCTAATCTCATTTCCTTGCTTGGTAATATCTCCTTTGAGATTGATAATTTGGCTCTACAGATTCTTGATTTGCTCACCTTGGGTTCTCATGATAGCTTCAACATCGGAGTTAATGGGTGGTATTTGTTGAGCGGGTGGGTGATAAGGATTAGAAGCTCTTGGTGGGATTTGGTTGCTTCTATTGTAGTTGTTGGCGGGGTTTTGGTTTTGAGGAGAAAACCCGGGTGAAAGGTAGTTGTTAGATCGGTAACTCAGCAGATTTCTATCCCCTTGAGGTCGAGCTTGGTAATTTTCCGATGAATAATTACCATAAGCTGCATACACATTTTTCGGATTTCCTTGAGTAGAAGGACAATCGGTGTATGAGTGAGGACCGCCGCATGTTTCACAAGGATTAGCAACCGCTTTAACGTGTTGTTGTTGTTGGTTTGAAGCGAGAAGCGTGATACTTTTGCTCATTTCAGTCATCATGCGGGTGAGTTCGGTCATATCAGTGTTTGCTGAGGTGGAAGAAACATTGACTCTCGGGTTGTTCCTTGAAGAAGCACAGGAATCCCAGTTTTTGTGGTGAGTAGTCATGTTCTCAATAAGCTCTCTACACTCCTCGGGTCTCCTTTTCATAAATGTGCCACCGGCGGCTGCATTAATCGTATCACGATCTCGAAAAGTCAAACCGTTGTAGAAAGTATCATTCAATGTGACTGGAAGCATCTTGTGGTTTGGACAACGATCAATCAAGACATTATATCTTTCCCAAGCATCAAAAAGAGATTCATCGGGTTCTTGCATGAAACCGCTTATTTGATTGCGAAGACTCGTGCCCATGGATGGTGGAAAGTAGCGCGACAAAAAGCGTTGAGTCATGTCATCCCAAGTGTGAATTGAATTCTTTGGAAGACGATCAAACCATTTCTCGGCATGATGTGATAAAGTATGTGGGAAGAGTTGTAAGCGAAGAACATCCATTGTGGCCCCGGACAACTTCATGCTTTGGGTGATTGTAATGAACTTGTCGAGGTGTTTGTTGGCATCATCATCAGGCAATCCACGGAATGGGTTAGTTTGCACTTGCTGAATCATGTGGTGCTTCAACGAAAACTCAGGAGCGTTGATTTGCATCGGCGCAATCGGTCCTCCTCGTCCAAACATGGTAGGTTGACAAAGTTCCTCCATTGTCCGAAGATCGGGTTGTGGAAGAACATTGTTGTTATTATTGTTGAGGTGCGGTGGATTATTGTTGTTGACACCTGACATACTTAAATCTTCTTGAGTCTCGGGCTCTTGATAATTAGAAGATCTTGTATGCATACACCTGAAAATGCAAAAGAAAAAGAAACCAAACACAAAGACAATATATATACACACAATAAAGATAAAATCTTTTTGGATTTTTGAAAATTTTAATTTTTATGGAGTTTTATCAATTTTTAATTTTTATGGTTTTTTGAATTTTTTTAAGGCAAGAAAATAACGCTCACAAGTGAACGGATCCCAAAAAGCAACGAGTCTCTCACAGAAAACCGTTAATCTTTAAGAAAAGAGCCGGCAGCGGCGCCATTTGATATTAGGATTTTGGTAGGTTCAATTGTTGTTCTCGGTATCTTAACGAATTGATTTCCGACTTAAAGTACGACTCAGTTGATCTTGGTGAAACAAATATTTTTGGTTGTTTTTAAATAAAGGTGCAAAACAATTAAAGTAAAAGGCAGGTAATTTAAATCTAAGTCTAATTAAAATAATGGGCAAGTATTTAAAAGCTTGACAGAAAATTAAAGGTCACTAAAAGTAAATAACACAAACTTAAATCTATCTAAGGCAAACTTAAAACGCAACTAAAACTTAAACTAAGGCAAGGCTAAAATAAATCTAAGGCAAGTAATCTTAAAGCGCGACTACGGAAAAAGGTGGGAAAAATAAAGCTTGAAAATTAAAAATTAAAAACAGAAACTAAAAAGAACCTGAAAATATCTCACTTGGAATAATTACTCGTTCGGAATGTCACCTTCACCCGGAATAATTCTTCTTCGTTCGGAATAAATCAACACAAAACAGTCATTCGGAACTTTGGCTTGATTCTGAACTTTGGCTTGATTCTGAACTTTTCTTTGATTCGGAACTTTGGCTTGATTCTGAACTTTTCCTTGGTTCGGAACTTTGGATTGATTCTGAACTTTGGCTTGATTCTTAAATTTGGCTTGATTCTGAACTTTTCCTTGGTTCTGAACTTTTCCTTGATTCAGAACTTTGGCTTGATTCTGAACTTTGGCTTGATTCTAAACTTTTCCTTGATTCGGAACTTTGGCTTGATTCTGAACTTTTCCTTGGTTCGGAACTTTGGCTTGATTTTGAACTTTGGCTTGATTCTGAACTTTGGCTTGATTCTGAACTTTTCCTTGGTTCTGAACTTTTCCTTGATTCGGAACTTTGGCTTGATTCTGAACTTTGGCTTGATTCTGAACTTTTCCTTGGTTCTGAACTTTTCCTTGGTTCTGAACTTTGCCTTGGTTCTGAACTTTTCCTTGATTCTGAACTTTGGCTTGATTCTGAACTTTGGCTTGATTCTGAAGTTTTGCTTGATTCAGAACTTACCTGGGAAAGATCAGAAACAGGAAAACAAACACCCCCGAAGAACAGGGAACACAATAACACACGAATCTAATCACAATTTAACTAAATCAAAAACAAGATTAAACCAAACTAATAACAAAACATCCAATAATCATAAACAAACTATCCAAATCAATAAAACTAACAAATCTAACCACAATAATCAAAACCCACTTTGATCAAAATAAGAACATGAACATGAACATAAACATAGAAATCAAAGATTCAAAAAGGTAGATAGGAGATTAACAAGATAAAGTAAAGATTGACAAGAATTAAATGGAAACTTACTTGAAATTAAAGGAATTTAAGGTGCAAGACAAGGTATTTAAATTTGACAAGTAATTAAATTGACATGAATTTAAATGTGCAAGGTAAATAAATGAAAGAACTAATTGTCACTATTAGCCAACCAAGAAAAATGATTAACAACTAATCTATATATATAGGGGAGGATTAGGAAGCTTCCTCCCCTCATTCCTTTTCTCTTAATTGCATCATTAGGCCCTTCCTTCTTAATCTCTTTGTTAATTGCATGCTTAGTCCTTTTCTTCTTATCTTCTTTAATCTTGGACTTTTAATGACTTTTGGCTCGGGATTTCTTTGAACTCGTCTTTTAATTCTTCAATAAAGTAGACTTGAGTTCTTCGGCTTTAAGTAAACTTCCGTCTTTCGACTTTTTTCTTCGATAAATCTTCAGAATTGGTCTTGGACTTCCGTTCTTTTTGCACTCTTGACTTTTTGACTTCGTCTTTCATCTTTTTCTTCAATAAAAGCCCGTGAATGCCCGTGTTTTATCCACTTTTCACCTTTTCGTCCTAAATCACAACAAAAACACAAACCACGCATAATTCCGACATAAAAGACATAAAATACACGTTTTAGCTCGGTTATTATTGTAATTAAGTGGTAAAGAGGATGGGTGTTTACACACCTATCAGTTTGTAAATCGCTTTTTCTCATGTGCTTTCTTTTCTTGAGATAGGGTGTATTCTAATGTTGAGAACCTCACTTGAAATGAGCCCTCATATTTTATGTGTTCCTACTATCTAATGTTGCATTTTATGATAAACGATTCCAATTTCGAGGTTTAGAACCATGACCAGAACCAGAACAACAACCATGGTCGCACCTTAATGGAATCTCACACTCGGCAGAAAAGCCTTTAATGAACTTGCATCCAACACTCTCTGGCTTACAAGCCTCAATTAAAGGTCTTGGTGTGGAATGAATTATCCTCGATTCCCCATTTTGGATGCCATTTTGAGGGGCACCTGAAGAAAATCAAAACAGCATCCACAAATGTAAATATACAGTTCCCTATATATACACAAAGCTAAATTCAACAACCCACTATGTAAATATACAATTCCCATATATACACAAAACTACATACTATATTTTTAATAACTCAACGATTCAAATGTGAATGTGTGGTGAAACTCACAGTCACTAAATTGCACATTATTTAAAAAAATGAGATTCTAAGATTATGTAATTCAACCTTTCATAAATATAAAAAAACTAAAAAAATGAAAAAAACGGACTTCGCCCAAAACTCCTACATCATTCAGGCTTTATGAAATTCACGAGACCTTGGAATTCACAAATGGTTTATCGGCATAGAATAAAAATCAGCTATAGTTATTTCTACACGAACTAACACCAGAAGACCCATTAATTGTACAAATCTTAACTAAAAAATAAAAAAAATATAAAAATATAAAAACATAAAACTAATAAGATCAAACTCAAAAACAATTGAATCAAATAAAAATTAAACTTCCAAGCAACCCTTTAAAAAACCACAATCTTTTTTATATAACCCAAAATAATTTTTCAAAAAAAACCCAAAACTTACCTTAAATTTATATTAAGCATTTGCAATCTAGAAAATCCCGTATCATCATCAATAGAAGTCCTGACGTTTCAATTAAAACAAATAATCAAAAACAAAACCAATATTCAAAACTAAAAATCTTTACGATTAAAAATAAGCTAGACAGTACCTTTCAAAGAGATTTGGTAGGATTTGCAAATTCTAAAACACCACCGACTTCTTTTGCTCACGTCGTCACACACTCAAACCAAAAATCAATACCACCAACCAAAACTAACATGAAACCACCTAAACCATCAAGAGATGATGGTGGATTCGGCAGATTCGGTGATGATAAGATTATAGTGGTCGTGACGGCGTTTTTGTGTGTATATTAGGGTTTAGATAGAAATTAAGGTTTTTTTGTGGTATTAATGGGTTTTGAAAGAGTTATACAGGAGGATATGG
Source organism: Glebionis coronaria (assembly GCA_025667525.1). Lineage (NCBI taxonomy): Eukaryota > Viridiplantae > Streptophyta > Magnoliopsida > Asterales > Asteraceae > Glebionis > Glebionis coronaria. Next base: position 424,845,018 of record CM046875.1, read on the forward strand.
GATGGGAATGAAACGTAATGTGTAAATGGTTGTCAACATTTCCTTAAATATTTTGTTTTTCAACATTTCCTAAATTACTGTATTTTTCAACATTCAAGGTTTTGAAGTTTTCACTTTATAAGTAGTAGAGATATATACTAAGAGTTTATAAATGTACTAAGACACTATAAAACATAAGGTCTTTTTTATAAACAGGTGACAAGACTTCTAACAAAAAATATGTATACTGTAATTAATATTATTATGACTTGTTAAACAAGAAATTATATAATCGTAAACAATATATATAGTATAATTGAATAATACAAGATTGTCCTTTTCGGTCATTTTACCTTATAAGGAACTAAATAATTTAATATGCTAAACACTAAAAAACTAATTAGCTGATTATCACGATATCAAATAACATAATCAAATCCAAACACTATAATTAAAAACTACATTTTATAACATCAAATTATATGATTATTTATTTTAAAAACGGATAAACTATTTTAAATAAGTAATCCCAAACACCCCTAAATATATGAAACATATAAATACATACATACAAAGTCTCTGTTAGAACGTGTAAGAATTATAAAGTTGATGTTATAGATGAAAGTAAATGAAAGCTCTATCTTTGTAAATACAGTTTTCTTCTAAGAATTTTGGAATTCATTTTGAGCTGCAATACATGTTATCATCAATGATTTTCCTATCTTTTATCCTAAAGGTACATGATAAAAAGATAAAATATACATAAAGTTTTACAGAAAAGTACACCAAAATTCACATTCTACATATTTTTATGTAATTTTCTGTAAAACCTTGTGTACTTTTTATATATTTTTTAAATTCTTAATATGCGCCCATAAAACATAAAACCCCTATTATTAAATACAAAAGACAAAATCAAGATAACAAATAAATAAAATTATTTTATAACAAATTATTGCAATCATATAATTAGGTTCATGATGTAAAAGTGATTTTGTTTTCATTACAATTGACTAATGTATAATATTGGTGGAAATCGCCTTTATTGATTTCACAATGTTTCTAGGCATTCAGCAAATGCTAGTCAAATTGAAAGTTTATGGATATAAAATTAAATAGTCGTCTGATAGGATCGAACTCGGGATTACAGGATTGCACACAATACGTAAATGGTTAATTAATTTAATAAATGTATTTATTATATATATTAAATATAAACCGATCTTAATAAACGGTTGAAAAATAAATTAAGAGTTAAGTATAACGAGCGTTATGGAATATTTGGAAGAATTGGAAGGTTCCGGAAGACACTAGGGGTATCCACCGCCGCTTATACAAGCCCAAGGGGAAGGGGATTTGTTTCCTAATTTGATTAGGACTTAGAAAACAAGTTTTTCTAATCCTATATATACCCCCATAACCTTCATAATTTTCTATCCCTCTTTCTTGTCTCTCTCTAAAACTGATCGAACAAACACCCCTTATAGGGTTTTCAGTTTGTTTTTCTGGTTATTGATTTAGGCTATATTCCACAAGTGTTGAAGCTCCAGTTTATTTGTGCTAGACTCACGATTATCCTGTTGTATTACGTGTGTACAAGAGCGTAATATAGGTTCACTATAAACTATATCTTGGTATTTTTCGTATAAGCCCTAATTGGTGATTTGGTAGTGTTCTTGTGGATTTGCTCTAGCTAAAAAGGTATGTAACCCTAACTCGATTAATTATGAATGTGTTATTAATTATGATCTTGTTAAATCACTTCCGCTATGTGTGCTTTGATTTTAATTAGGGTTTTACGTAATTGTTATGAGCTTTATAAACCATCAGTGGCATCGAGAGCCATTTTAACATGTTATAATTATCGAGATCTATAGTTTTTTAACTAATATTGATTTAAGTTAAAAATCACATGTTGTTTTTTAGGTTTTCACAAAAATTAGGGTTTTTTATTTTTATTAAAATTGGCCTAGCCAAATTTTTTTTGAATCCCTAAAAATTACATGTTGATCTTTAGATGTTTGCATGAATTAATTGTCATGTCATGTATGGTTACGATCCGTAGAGAGATTTAATTGTTAAGATTATGTGGGAGATCCGTGATGAACATGCATGTTTTCACAGATCATATGATTTTATTATTTACTTTATTTGATTCAAAGTTTTAAAATTAGGGAAGACTTTTATATGTTTATAAAACCCTAGATTTTATGTTCTTTGAATAAATTGTTATGCATGTGGCTATTTGATTTAGTTTCTTTTGTACCTACTTGTTTTCATACGTTTTATATTAATTGTATGTTATAAACAAGGGTAATCTTTTTTTAAGAAAAATTAATATGGACTAAATCATTAAAAATTAATGAATTGTTTTGAGATCAAAATTACATAGAATTGTGTTGATTGATGATTTGCAATGATAATTTAACGGTCTACTCCTTTTGACAAACTATAAAGTGGGTTTAACGCACCGCTGGTCATGTACCCGGTTAAGGAAGGAGGTGTTATGCGATTAGTCGCTGACCGAATTCCCGGCTCGCCTGTGCGTCAAATTAAAATTACATACGATTATCATTTGCATTGTATCTTAAGGTTGATTTACCACAAATTCACATCCGAAACACAATGAATAAGGTTATTGCTTTGTGCTTTAGCCAAGTTCTAGGAACGTAGGGCGTGATTTGTTGTGGGTAAAATCTTTAATTGGTTTAACTAATACCTCAGCTTACAAGATATGGTGAAATTTTAGACTCACCAAAAAGTTTACTAAAAGTTTTTTATTAAACTTATGATAAGGAGATGTATCATGCTTCCCCATACATGATTTTGACACCAAAATCTATACCCTTAAATTTATGTCATATGCCATTTAATTGACGAACACTTGAAGTTACAATTGTCGTCATATGAGATTTTGGACGATGTTGTGATGGAAAGAAAATGTTCATAGAATGAGAATTCGCATGAATGTTTTGCGTTCTTTAGATTAGTCGACTTGATTAAGTTACTCAGTGAGATCTGGAAACTTAAGGCATAAAGTAGGGATGAAACATGTTTACGATGCAAAAATGACTTTTTGCAACGTAAATCCCTAAAAATATCTAGAAATTGCAAATGTTTTTGTCAATTATTGTTCGACAAGTTACCATGTTGAGTATATTTATCACTAGCAGATCAACTGATGTGATAAGTTTATGTCAATGTAGATTCTAGTTTCAAGGAAAATACTATGGTTTTATTACCGGGGTAATTTTATTTTCTTGAATGGTATTATAAAAAATACTAATATTTTGAACTTATTTCTGTAGATATGGCTCAACCCAATAACAATATGATGAGTTCTGCCTTCAAGACTTATCTTGAACATCAAGAACTAACTGGCCCAAACTTCAACGATTGGTACCGCTTACTGAGAATTGTCTTGAGAGTAGCGGGTACTTCTGATTACTTGACTAGGGCGTTTCCAGCGCCCCTTGGAACTAATGCTACTCTAGTTGAAAGACTGAATTATGAGGCAGAGGTTAAAAAGCACAAGGATGTGGCTTGTTTAATGCTCAAAAAAGGCTCCTTTCTTACAAAGAAAGTTTGAACTATTTGCTCCAAATCAAATGCTTGAAGAGCTCAAGGCAATGTATAAGAAGCCTCAGGCTGTGGTGATTTACGACTTGGTATATGCTTTGCATAGTTGTAAGCAAGCCCCTAGGAAACCCGTAAGTGCACATTATCAAGAGATGAAGGGTTACATGGAACAACTCATCGCACTAGGGAAACCCTACGACAATGATATGGCTATTAACCTAATAAATAGGTCCCTTAATAAGGACTTCAATGATTTCGTTAGGAACTTTAATATGCATTGCGTGGGGAAGATAGTTAATGACTTGCACGCAATGCTCATTGACTACGAAAAGGGTCTAAAGGACAAGGCAAGTACATCTACTTCTACTCCTACCGTACTTTATGTACAAAAGGGTAGTGTGAGTAAGCTAAAACCGCACAAGAACAACAAGAAAGGAAAAGGCAAGGGTGATAAGGGCAAACAAGTTGTGACTTATTAAAAACCTAAGCATAACTTTGTCAAGAAGAGTCAATCTCAAAAGGATGAGACTTGTCACCATTGCAAAGCAACTGGTCACTGGAAGAGGAATTGCCCTCTTTATCTCGAAGAGTTGCGAGAAATAAAGAAGAAGGTTGAGCTAAGTGCTTCATCATATTCATGTAACTTATTTATGATAGAGTTATTTAATCTTACATACAAATCAAATTCCTGGGTATATGATACGGGATGCGGTGTTAACATTTATAATACGCTGAAGGGATTTGAGTTGGAAAGGAAGCTTACCATGGGGAACAATTTCTACAAGTGAGCAATGGCACACAAGTAGCGGTTGAAGCTATAGGAACATTTAATCTAGTTTTACCTTCGGGTTTAGTACTGAGTTTAAATGATTGTCATTATGCACCTACAATTTTTAGGGGTGTTATTTCCTTTTCTTGTATGTTGGATCTTGGATTTATTCACACTATTGATAATAATAGAATTTCTGTTTTCAAAGATGGTTTATTCTATTTTGATGCAATTTCTGTGAATGGTGTTTTTGAAATTAACTTGCATGATAATAATTCTAAGAGAAAAAATAATTCTGTTTTTAGCATGAATAAGAAGAGAAAGTTAGATAACAACTCTTTTTATCTTTGGCATTGTAGACTTGCCCATATTGGAAAGACTCGTATACAAAAGCTTCAACATGATGGTATTTTGGAAAATATCAATGATGAATCATTTGATAAATGTGAGTCTTGTATCTCTGGAAAGATGACCAAGAAACCTTTTAATAGAAATATTGAAAGGGCTACTGAACTACTTCGTTTGATACACACTGATGTGTGTGGACCACTTAGACATGTGTCAAAGAAAGGTGCTAGCTACTTCTTAACATTTACGAATGATTATAGCCGTTATGGTTATGTTTATATACTTAAGCATAAACATGAGGTATTTGAACATTCAAAGTGTTTAAAGCAGAAGTAGAATTGCAACTAGGAAAGAAGATTAAAGCTCTTCGTTCCTATCGAGGTGGTGAATATTTAAGTCAAGAGTTTAAAGATTATTTAAGTGAGAACAGAATTGTTCAGAAACTTACTTCTCCATATACTCCACAACAAAATGGTGTATCTGAAAGGAGAAATAGTACATTATTGGATATGGTGCGATCTATGTTTAATCTTACAACTTTACCGTTATCCTTTTGGGATTATGCTCTAGAATCTGTTGTTCGTATTCTTAATATGGTTCCCACAAAGAAGGTTGATAAGACACCATATGAATTATGGAATGGAAAAAATCCATATTTGTCATATTTAAATATTTAGGATTGTGAGACGTATGTGAAACGTGACTCTGGAGATAAACTCCAACAACGCTCAGTAAAATGTATCTTTGTGGGTTACCCTAAGGAAACTAGGGGTTACTACTTTTATTATCCGCATGAGAACAAAGTTATTGTTGCTAGGTATGGAGACTTCCTTGAAAATGATCTTGTAAATCAAGAATTTAGTGGGAGAAATTATGATCTTGAAGAAATTCAAGAAGATACATTGCCTTCTGAAAAAAACTAGCGAAGAAATTCCAATAGAGCCAGAAAGTCTGGGAGCTCCACCGGAATTAATTCCTCCACGTAGGTTTGGAAGGTGTTGTTCCCATTCAATTCATAACACAAGATTCTTAGAGAGAGAAAGAGGAGAAAAGTAGAAAGAGAGAGTAGAGAGAGAAGTGGAAGGTTTACACTAAAACTATGTGTTTTATGAAATGAACCAACACCCTCTTTCACATGTGGAAGAGGGTTTATATACCCTTGGCCTTTTGGGCCGTGGGCTTAGTTTCCTTGGGCCGGGCTTGGCTTTGCTTGGGCTTACGCCCCTAACTTAGACAATATTAGCTTAAAGTCCAAGCCCGGTTAACCCGACTAACCTATTACAATACAAGACCAATAATGACTAAGATGACCTATTACATTCTTGTTCGACTATATAAAATATAGGGCTAACAATCTCCCCCAATGTATCGGTCATCTTAAAAAGCTTAAAAAGCATAAGATGATTGAGAGAATACATTCTTGTAGAGGAGATCTTCCTGCTTTGGTCTTGTATCTTGGTCTTGATATTGTTTGTAACGGCTTTGTTCCTTCATGCCTTGTGATCCTTATCTTGAGCCTTTGTCTTTTGACTTAGAGTGCTTGAGATCTTCAATCTATCCTTGATAGTGTTCATCTTGTGATCTTGTGGCAAGATGACCTATTACATTCTTACATTCTTAAATATCTTGATTATCGCCATCTTGCGTTCTTGTGACTTCTGAATCGACATTGGTTACACAGCTACGCCACCTTCTTGATATACAGCAACATATATAGACAAGGATGAAATGGCTTTGAACATTTCACCCTAACTCGGTAGCGTTTTACCTCCGGTCGGTGAAGACCGTTAAATGGTATTAAATACCGTACGTGTGATCAGGTAGATTCGATTAAGAACCTCCTTGACAGGGTTTCCCGGCGGTAGTAGCCAGTTCTCTTTACTCGACCGTCTCAAAGCAGACTGCGAACGTAAAGAGTGAATCATAAGGATAAATTATCCGTCTGATTAAAGTCGTCAATTCAGATTTCCTGGAACAAGTTTGATTCTAAAAGAATCGCACCATTGTTGCTTTCCAGTTTGTCACAAGCTTGATTCATAGAGAATCTTGCGAGTTACCTACCGCAGTGCTGTTTGATGTTGACACTGGAAGGATTTCCATTCATCACTGTGAACACTAATGAGTGTTACTCTGAATGTTCTGGCAAGATCACATGGATTTTGCGAAGAAACCTGGAATCAAGTTTGAATCAATTAAGAATCGAAACTTAGTTGCTTTCCAATTCTCACAAGTTTGATTCGTGTAGAATCGCACAAGTTACCTACCATGAGCTTGTTTAATGCTGGCTCAAGCAGGATTTCCATCTTCATTGTGAATCGTATCACTCAGATGTTCTGGCAATATCACAAGGATAATGCGTAGGACTCGATTGTGTCCTAATGAGATGATAGATAGATCTCGATTGGCTCTAGACTCAATAAGTGCATTTTGGTAATCGGAGGCTGGAGCAGACTGCCACCTTTTCAATATTAACTGACTCGGAGTGAGAAAGTCAATAGATACGTGTTGATCTCCGTGACAATGAGACAAGTTTCTTTTGAGAGAAACTCGAATGGCTGGGAAGGGTTGTGCATTGCATCATTGGGTCCATGATGACTTGTCTTCAATAGATGTATTGACCCGGTTTTTGCCTAAGTTGCATACAATATTCAACTCCTTCAATGCTTACCGATACGTCATCATTAGCACCTTGTTGTGATTGTTCCAGTGCTAACTTAAGTACTTGGTCCGCATTCAGCTTCATTCCACTCCATCTTTCCTAAGGACAACTATTTCTAGCTATGGAATGTCCTTGGGTAGATCCCTCCGGTTCTGGTTGGATCATAGGACTTAGTTTCCTATCCTAAACCACCTTTTGACTCCATCGTTCCGTCGTGGATAGTAGGTTGTTTTGGGTATAGATCGTAACCATAAACCATTGAAAACCATTCAAAGTGTTTGATAAAAATCAAAACTTTTAACACTTGAAAGTTTTACATTTCCGAAAAGCTCCCCCTACACACATGCATCGATATACGAAATAGTTTGGCATGTGAAGGAAAGAGTTGCACTTGAGTCTTTAAGATCACATGTTGCAATATATTACATTTTAATCACATTTTCTCCCCCTATCTCTAATATAAAAATATAATATTAGAGATACCAATTGATTAAAATATGATATTTTCTGAAAAATCGACGGGAGAGAAACATGTGTGCACGCATGAATCATGGAACATTTTCAGTCGGGTCGCTCCCCCTCAACAATATATGTGTGTCTTGAGACAAAATTTGACAAAATTTTAGAAAAACGACACCACAAAATATGTTGAGGTACGGAGTTGAGATGCCTTTTCCGATATAATATATTACATTTGACAATTTCATATCATTTTCGGAATGTGTTGGATACATAAAATATGACAATTTTAGAGATGTACCCAACAACATTAAAAGGCTTGATTTTAAAACGCTCCCCCTCAAAAATTGATCAAAATAACATATGACAATTTTGAGATATAAAAACCACTTATGAGGAAGGGAGTGTTGAACACACAATTTTGAAAGATTTAGAAAAACCTTTTGAGAAATTCTTGAAAAATTGTGTTCAATGGTTTTAAAATAATCAGGATAGAAGAGTTCTCTTCTATTGATTAGGGAAAGCGCACTGAAACGTACACTCCCCTTTCGGGTCCGTTTTTCATGAGCTCAAAACTTTGATTGTTTTGTGACTAGCTCATGACCGAGTAAAATAAATTTCCCGTTGTGAAGGATAAGTTATCATCCTTGATAAACTTTCCTTAAGTTGAAGTTCGAGTTCTAAGCTGACATTTACTTAGAAATCGTTTTTCATGAACTTAAAAACTTTGAATGTTTTTATGAGAAGCTCATGACCGAGAAATATGAATTTCTCGTTGAGAAGGATAAGTTATCGTCCGAGATAAACTTTCCTTAGTTGAGGTCCGAGTTCTAAGCTGTGATGCGCCTAGAAGTCATTATGAGAGAATATCAAACAGCTTCATTTGCCAAAACCTCCAAGTCTTCTGGAGTCATATACTTCATACCAAGACGACCAACGAGATACGTAAACCTATCTTTCGATAGAGCTTTTGTAAACAAGTCTGCCAGCTGGTACTCAGTTCTGACAAAGTATAATTCCACGATGCCACGTTCCACTTGTTCCTTGATGAAGTGATATCTGACATCGATGTGCTTGGTGCGGGAGTGCTGAACCGGATTGCAAGATATGGCTATGGCCGACTTTGAGTCACAATACATAGGTATTTTATCAAAGTGGAAGCCATAATCCGTGAGTTGAGTTCTCATCCAGAGGACTTGAGCACAACACGCGGATAGAGCCACATATTCTGCTTCAGCTGATGAGAGCGAAGTGCAATCCTGCTTCTTTGACGACCAGCTGACAAGCTTGTCTTCCCCTAGAAATTGTATGCTACCAGAAGTGCTTTTACGACTATCAAGACAACCTGCGTGATCAGAATCTAAAAAAGCCGTTAGATGAAAACCGGTTTCCCTCGGATACCAGAGTCCCATGTGAATGGTATTCTTAAGGTACCGAAAGATCCGTTTAACTCTTTGAGGTGCTTTTGAGTAGGTCTGGCTTGATATCGTGCACAATAGCATGTGGCATGATGAATATCAGGTCTGCTGGCTGTAAGGTACATAAGTGACCCGATCATACTGCGATATCGCGTTTTATCTACGGGATATGAGTACAAGTCAGCGTCTAGGGATGTGGTCGACAATGGTGTACCAACGCGAGCACATGAGGTCATACCATGCTTTTTAAGTATCTCTTGAGCATACTTAGCTTGGTTAATGAAGATACCACGTGGGGATTGATGAATCTGGAGGCCTAAAAAGAATTTTAGCTCCCCCATCATTGACATTTCAAATCTGCTGTGCATTAATTTTTCAAAACATTTTGAAAGTTTTGGGTTCGTAGAACCAAAAATAATGTCATCAACATAAACTTGCACCAGCATTATGTCATCCCCATATTTATTAGTAAAGAGAGTAGGATCAATAGAACCTTTGGAGAATCCTTTGGACACCAAGAAGTTTGAAAGTTCTTCGTACCATGCCCTTGGAGCTTGTTTAAGTCCATATACAGCCTTCTTGAGACGATAGACTTTGTCAGGATGATGAGGATCGATGAATCCTTCCGGCTGATTCACATACACTTCTTCCTTCAAATGACCGTTGAGAAAAGCAGTTTTAACGTCCATCTGAAAAACCGTGAAGCCCTTATGTGCAGCATAAGCAAGGAATATCCTAACTGCTTCCAAACGAGTGACTGGAGCGAATGATTCATCGTAGTCTATGCCTTGTTGTTGAAGATATCCCTTAACCACAAGACGAGATTTGTTTTTGATGATGGTTTGTTCTTCATCCAGTTTGTTTTTCCAGATCCATTTGAAATCTAAAATTGACATTCCATAGGGTCGGTCAACAAGTTCCCAAACATTTAGGCGTTCAAACTGATGAATTTCGTCTTGCATTGATTCAATCCACGCATGATCAGTCATGGCTTGTTTGATGTTTGTAGGTACAGTTGAACTCACGGTGAGTGCATACATACACACATCGCCATCGGTTTCGAGTTGTCTGCGTGTTCGAACTGGTTTTGAAGGATCTCCAATGACTTGCTCCAATGGATGATCACGTGTCCAATGGTGAGTGGATGGATATGGTTGGTAGAATGTATGCATGTTGGACGGATCAACATGTTGAGTAGAAGACTCTCTGACTTCGTGTACCGGTGTACCGAACGGATTGATAAATTCTTCATCGTCAGGTTGTGCATCGACTGCTTGATTATTGTTACCTCCTTCAGCATTTACAGTTGGTGATGTTGGTTGTATGACTATTTATGGAGTTTGTTGAGTATCCAATGGAATATTCTCTTGAGCAACGGTTGCTGAAGTAGAGACAGTTGTGTATTTTTGACTTTGTTTGGGTGCATCAGTAGTGGTGACAGCGGAAGGCTTTGACACAACTTGATTGTTTCCATGGTAATATTCATCAAACATTGGATCATATAAATCAACCAACTCATTCATATGTGTCGTATCCGTCCAGTCTAATGTAGGAGTACTTTGTTGACATTCTTGCACGGGACGTACACTGTTTTGTGTAGGTGCCATTGCTGGACATTGAGGTGCGAGACTTGAGCTGTTGTGATCAAGTACCATGTGTGGCAATTCGTCAAAGTTCACATGAATTGTTTCGACAATGATCTTTGTTCTCTTGTTATAGACCCGATATCCTTTCGACAATGTAGCATACCCTACAAAAATACATGCATCACCTTTTTCTTTCATCTTGTCGAGATTCTCACCGTCTTTAAGGATGTAGCATAAAGATCCAAATACGTGAAAGAATTTTACAGTAGGTTTCCTGCCATTGATGATGTGGTAAGGTGTCTTTTCATGTCTAGGGATGACGAGAGAACGATTCTGAGTATAACAGGTAGTTGCAATTGCTTCAGCCCAGAAGAATAGCGGTAATTTTGAAGCAGAAAGCATTGTTCGAGCAGCCTCAACCAAAGTACGGTTCTGTCTTTCGACAACGCCGTTTTGTTCAGGAGTTCGAGCAATAGACGTTTGATGTTCGATGCCTTCTTCTTGAAAGTAAGATTGCAAGTTCTTGTTTAAAAATTCAGTACCCCTATCCGTTCTTACGGTTAAGACTTGAGCTTGAAGATTGCGTTGTATCATCTTGAGAAAGTTTTTGAGGACCTCTGATGTTTCATCTTTGGACCTTAAGAAGAAAGTCCATGTGTATCTAGAGTAATCATCAACAATCACTAGAATATACTTTTTCCCGTTAATACTCTCTACACGCATGGGACCACATAAATCCATGTGTAGAAGTTCCAATCGTCCTTTTGAGCTAGGGGTAGTCTTTGTTTTGAAAGACTTCGGTTTTGCTTTCCCCAACTCACAAGAAGAACAAAGATGGTCTTTGACGAATTTCAACTTAGGAAGACCGGTCATAATATCATTCTTTGAAAGCAAGTTGATGGTGTCAAAGTTGAGATGTGACAATCGTTGATGCCATAACCATGCTTGAGATGATCAAACTTTAGCCATTAAGCAAATTGGATTTGTTGAAGATGTGTCTTGAAGAGTTACTGTGTAGAGATCAGAACCACGAGAACCTGTAAGAAGGTCATTCCCATCGTAGTCTCTAACATAGCAAGTAGATTTCCGAAAAGCCACTTCCAAATCCGCATCACAAAATTGACCAACCGAGAATAAATTATGATTCATTCCCTCGACGTAATAAACCCGTTTTATAGTGATATTCCCTTGAACCAAGTCTCCATATCCGAGTATCGTTGCAAATTGATCATTTCCAAACCGTACCGTACCCAGAAACTTCTCCACGAAGTTAATGAGAAGCTTGAGATTTCCCGTCATGTGCTTTGTGCACCCGGAGTCCATTATGAATAGGATGAGTTCGACGAGCTGCAGAAGAATTAGAAGACAATGTAGCATTTGACAAATGGGAGCCCTTGATAGAAACGGGTTCCAAAATAGTAGTGGACCTAGATTCTAAAGGCAAGCTAACATTCATAGACCCAATTAGAATGGGGGTTGTCTTAGGTACCCATTTGTATCCGGGTGGTGTAAATCTTGAATACCCCCGTGTACATGTCCTAATCATGTTCTCATAAAGCTTCTTTAACCTGCTTTGTTTACGTAGAGTAGTGGATTCTAACGCACTTAGTTTCTTAAGTTGTTGCTCAGTGGATTGGTTCAAAGTTCTTGTGGGTTTACTAGTACTAGTGGGCATACGAATAGGCTTCCTAGTTCTAGTATTCACGCCATTATAATTAAGAGCACAAGCATCATGATTGAAAGTACGAACACATTTGCCACATTCAACACAAACAAATTCAACATTCTTAGCATTTAAACTGTCATTACATGCAGTTATAGACGTTTTATTCTTAGAAAACTTAAAATTCCTACGGTGATCTTCTACTTCATTCTTCTTCCCTTGACTATTGTTAGGCATGACTCTATCTTCAACTCTAGTGCTCTTAAGCTGTGGTCCGCTAACACTAGTAGTGGGATTTACTCCTGTAGAAGAAGACACACGTTGATTAGTTTTCCTAGTATTCTGAGGTAACTGCGTTTTTCCAGTTTGAGTGGACCTAGTGTTCATCTTATACATTCCAGGTGCTATCACATTAGTGCTCTTATCATTTCCTATCTTAGGCAAAGTCTGTGGGGATTGTCCCAAAATAGATGATTTAGGGCATTTAACCGCATTCGGTTGACGAACGGCGGATGGTTTACCCAAAACAGACTTTCCTTTCATTTTCTCAATGAGTTTCTATAACTCACTTATGGCTATGTCCCTTTTAGCTGAGCTTTCAAATCATTTATTTCGAAATCTTTTTCATTTAGTAGACGAAACGAAGAAGCTGACATTTCTTGACACTTTTTATGATTATGAGATTTTTCACCTTTTTGTGAAGCAAGTTCAAGAGAAATGGAGTGTTTCTCAAGTTGAGAAAAACTTTTCGAAAGTTTGTTGTATGACTGAATTTGTTTTGAAAGCTCTACTTCAAGATTGCGACATTTCTCGTCTGATTCTGACACTAGACATGCTACATGACAATATTGATCAAGATCGGTATACACACCAAGTATAGCATTCATATGGTCAGCATAAAAGTATTCCTTAGAAAGTCGATCAATTTCGTTAGAAACTTGATGTTCTTGTGTTTTTAATTTAGTTTGAAGAAAATCAACTTCATCTTCAAGAGATTTAACATAACTTAAATCAGTTAACATTTCCTCAGTGAGAGCATTATAAAACATTTCCACATTTTTTGAAAGATCATCAATTGTTGGAACAATGCATTGTTGAATGACGACTTCTACTTGTGGGTTAGGTTTAATATTCCAAATGGTATCCCTAGAAACTTTTTCATAGTCGATGACACCTTTGTACAAATTTAAAACCCCTTGTTTTATATACTCAAATTGCTGAACACTTTTGCTTTTCTCATCCCATTTACGTTTTTCATCCAAAATTCGCTTTTCTAACAAAATTGATTGCTTTTTGAAACTCCTTTTTAAAGAAACTTTCTTTTGTGGTTCATCACTTGGTGGTGGAACACTATTATACATCTTTTGTTCTTTTGAAAGTTCTTTTTGAGGAACAAACTTAATATATTTATCAGAATCAGAAAGGTTTATTAAATCACTTAAGTTTGATCGACTTTCTTCTTGTTGACGAATGATTTCGTCGCAGTCAGGGGAAAGCATAAGAGCAAGATTATCAACATAACAACCGATATCATAAAGAGCAGGCTTGGTACTTTGAGCTTTCTTGAGATATTCAGGCTTGACAAAACTCGTTTTCATATTTCTATTGAGCATATTCATAGTTTGAATAGACTGACCCGTTTTGTAAACAATGTTGTTTAACGTGTCGACTCTCTTTTCCAAAGCAAGAATTTTTTCAATATCCTTTTCTTCACGAGTTTTATAAAGCTCAGTTTGTTCTTTGTTAACCGACTCTAATTCAGTAATTTGGAGTTTATGTATCAGCAATTGTTCTTCAAGTTCCGATATCTTCTGTTTTGACATATGAATTTCGTGTGTTACTTCAGAACAATATTGTTCGTTGAGCACCTTACGTTCATATACCAAACCATTTGCTATCGCAACCCGTCGATCAGCTTCTTTTACATAATCACACTCTTTAAGCCTGTCTATCTCCTCGGCTAAGGATGTGTTTGCTTGCTTCAAACGTTTATTAGCCTCTTTGTTTTCTTCAATTTCATGTTTTAAAGAATCAATAATAGACGCAAGCAAATCACGGTCCTCATCCGAGTCAGTATCCTGAACAGCTTTTCCGTCATCATTACACATATGTTGTGAATCCGTAGAGATATTTATATCCTCCGTGTCCATTACATATGTGTCATTGACGCTTTTGGGTTGCTCAGGATGACGTCGTTCATTAGCAAACACATTATAGTTATCATGTGATGGTACCTTTTCAAGTGGCTCATAATCATAGACGGGTCCAGAAGTATCATCAGTCTCTGGGATCACTTCTTGAATCTTTGCCATGTACACATAATGTGCCTCCAACTCTTGATCATCGGCTTCATCATCAGTGTCATCACGCCAGTCAACTTCATCTGCTGTGAGTGGAATTCCTGCTTCTTCTTTCTTACACAGCAGCATCTTTTCCTTGTGATATCCCGAATCCTTAACCCGTTTTGGCTTCTTGCATTCCCTAGCCATGTGCCCAAAACCCTTGCAGTTGAAGCATTGAATCCCAGTCTTCTACACAACCGGAGTGCCTACAGTATCTCTAGCCCCAACTTGATTCAACATCCTCTGATTATCATACCTAGCATCACGATCATAGCTAGGTGCATGATCAACTTCCTTATACCTAGCATTGGATGATGATCTGAGGTTGTTGTTCGTAGGTTTGTAGATCTTCTTATAAGTTGTGGTGAGTAAAGACATGAGTTCTTCAATCTTCTTGTCCCTTGAAGTTTGTTCATCATCACTGTCTCCATCTGACTCGGTGTCATACTTTGGTGGTGGAGTGGGGACAATTGCTTTTGCTTTGTGTTTAGCAGCAACTAGAGGTTTGGTGGATGAGCCTGATGACTTTGAGGAATGAGTAGGTGGTTGTTGACGGGGAACGGGTTTTGTTGAAGTAGCAGCCACAAAAGCAATAGAATTAGCAGACCGTTCTGCCTTTTCATCCCTTAGTTCATTCACTTCATTCTGATGTTGTTTTAAGATATCATAAAGTTTGTGATAGGAGATGGTCTTGATATCTTCCCTTTGTTTAACCAAAGTCACAAACCTTTGCCATTCCGATTTGAGTTGAAGTAGAAACTGAACATTGGCATGATGATTGGAGATGGTGCACTGATTTCTTACAAGCTCATTCATCATTTTGTAGAATCTCGAGTAATATGAGTCAATGGATTCACCATCTTCAGATGTGAATTTTCCAAACACCCAAAGTAGATTAGTCTCGAGATCTTGAACATTGATCGACTCACCTTGCTTCAATCGATGAATTGCATTCCACATTTCCATAGCATTAGGACATGCGTCAACTGTGGAATAGATATCGTTATCAATTCCAGTGAGTATGAAGTTTACAACATCAGCTTCAGCTTGGAGGAGTTTCTTTTTCTCAGCAGAACATGTGTCAAAATCCTCCATAGCTCGTATAGTTGATGAAGTACCATCCTCTGCCTGTGTTGTAATTGGTCTGAATTCAAAAACTGGAGGTGGATTCTCAAGGCAGTGACGAAGAGCAGTTCGGTTTTCTTTTCTGTCGGGAAATCTGAGAAAACGAGATCTCCATTGAACGTAGCAACCGACAGTGAGCACAGGTGGATTACCGTTGCCACCTTGTTCCAAACAAATTTGATTAGCAGTTGCAATGTTGATGTTGTTGTTAGACACGGTGAATACTTGTGGATGAATTGCAGATCTTAGTGGATTTGTTGTGATGATGTGTGGTTAAAATTGAAATTCCGAAAATTCAAAATTTTTTTCTCAGTCCGACAATAAATTCCTCAGTCTGACAAAACGGTAAGCCGAAAAATTTTGTATCGCAAAATTTTGAATTTGAGTTAGAAATAGCCAAAAACTAGTAGGGAAAAAAATTGATTTTACTTGACCTAAAAATTTTAACTCTTTTTTTTTTTTTAATCTTCGTGTAAACTATGCTCCGAAACTAGTCTAGATAGTGGCTAAGTCTAAAAATTACTCAAACAAAATACCCATCGGAATGTCCATCGGAATACTTATCGGAATGTCCAGATCGGAATGTCTAGATCGGAATGTCCAGATCGGAATGCTCAGATCGGAATGTCAAATCGGAATGTCCAAATCGGAATGTCCAGATCGAAATGTCCAGATCGGAATGCTCAGATCGCAATGCTCAATCGGAATGCTCAGATCGGAATGTCCAGATCGGAATGCTCAGATCGCAATGCTCAGATCGGAATGCTCAGATCGCAATGTCCAGATCGGAATGCTCAGATCGCAATGTGCTGTCGCAATGTTAGATCGGAATGTGGCTGAGACAAATTGGACAGAGTAACGACTTAAAAAACCCTTAAACCCGTCGGAATCCCAGATCGTAATGCACGATCGGAATATCCAGATCGGAATAAGGTATCACAATACAGTGATCGCAAAGTAGAATCCTTAGATTATTGCGATCAAATCCCACACACTTGTACTTTCCGATGGTAACACTTGCTTGAATTTCGGAATGAAGAAAAACAAGAAATTTTGCAACTTTTGATCCAAAAAAATTTGTGTTTTAGCCAGAACCAAGATACCTAAATCACTACTACTAGTATGTAGATGATTTGTATCAAGAAAAGACCATAAAAACACAAAAAGAAAAATGGGACGTGAGATATGGATCAAAAAAGCCACGAAAAATCAAGAACACCACACACGAATCTTCAATCACCTATCCACTATAGGCTCTTGATACCAAATGTTGTTCCCATTCAATCCATAACACAAGATTCTTAGAGAGAGAAAGAGGAGAAAAGTAGAAAGAGAGAGTAGAGAGAGAAGTGGAAGGTTTACACTAAAACTATGTGTTTTATGAAATGAACCAACACCCTCTTTCACATGTGGAAGAGGGTTTATATACCCTTGGCCTTTTGGGCCGTGGGCTTTGTTTCCTTGGGTCGGGCTTGGCTTTGCTTGGGCTTACGCCCCTAACTTAGACAATATTAGCTTAAAGTCCAAGCCCGGTTAACCCGACTAACCTATTACAATACAAGACCAATAATGACTAAGATGACCTATTACATTCTTGTTCGACTATATAAAATATAGGGCTAACAGAAGGACTATATGTGTCACAAACAAACTATGTCTTAACATAGAGGATGATGAGGAGGAAGTAGGGGATCTTGGTGAACCTGCTAACTATCGATCTGCAATGCTTGACCCAGAAAAGTCTAAATGGATAGTTGCGATGAATGAGCAAAAGAAATCCATGAAAATCAACGATGTTTGGATTCTTGTTGATAAAATGCTAAAGTAGTGAAAATAGGTGGATTTTCAAGAAGAAAACCGACATGGATGGTGAAATACAATCCTATAAAGCACGGTTAGTAGCTAAAGGTTTTACTCAAACTTTTGGCGTGGCCTACGAGGAGATATTTTCTCCTGTAGCAGACTTACAAGCTATTAGGGTTCTCATAGCTATAGCAGCATACTGTGACTATGAGATATGGAAAATGGATGTTAAAATTGCCTTCTTGAACGGTCGCTTACATAAAGAAATCTATATGCAACAACCAGAAGGGTATGTTGATCCTAAATATCCAAAACACGTATGCAAACTTCAATGATCTATTTATGGTTTGAACCAAGCATCACGTCAATGGAATAAACGATTTGATGAATAAATTAAAAAGTTCGGATTTATTCAAAATCGTGATGAGCCATGTGTATATCGCAAAGCTAGTAGGAGTTATGTATTGTTCCTAATTTTATATGTCGATGACATATTAATCATGGGAAGTAACATTCCAAGACTTAAGGAAGTTAAGGATTATCTTGGTAATTTTTTTTCTATGAAGGATTTGGGAGATGCTACATATATTCTGGGAATTAAAATCTATCGAGATAGGAAAAGACAATTAATTGGTCTATGTCAAGATGCTTATATAGATAAGTTTTTGAAGAAGTATAATATGCATAATTCCAAGAAAGGTTTTCAACATATGGAAGTTAAGCATAATCTGGGTCATGAGATGGATGCATCAACTCCTGAAGAGGAGTCATACATGCAGAAGGTGCCTTATGCTTCGGCTATAGGATCTATAATGTATGTTGTTAGATGCACAAGGCCTGAGGTGGCGTTTGCTCAGAACTTGGTCAGTAGATAACAATAGAATCCAGGGAAGCTCCACTGGATTGCTGTTAAACATTTTATGTAGTATTTGATGAATACGAAAAGAAATGTTTTGGTATTCAAAGGGTGGCCATATACATAACTAAATGTGGTTTGGATTAGGAAGTTTATTGGAGATCTTGGAGTGATGCCTTCAATTAAAGAACCTATTGATATATATTGTGACATCTGCTGCAATTATATTCGCCAATGATCTGGAGTCATGAAAGGCGCCAGACACTTTAAACGTAGATATCACTACGTTCGAGAACAAGTTGAAGCTCGTGAAATAAAATTAATAAAAGTTCACACAGACGATAACGTAGTTGATCCTTTTACTAAGGCTTTGCCTAGACCAAAGGTGGTTAAGCATGTCAAGGCTATTGGGCTGCAATTAGCTAGCGATTTCATGTAATAAATCTGTGATTAGTATCTGGATAAAGGATGTTAAGACATTATTGAATTGATGAAATAAAGATGGGTTTGGTTTATTTTCTGTTATTTGATTTTGTATCCTATTTTACATGTTTTAATCCATGAATAAATTGTTATGTTCTAAATGTCCGTTGTCGATTAATAATATGGGAATATTATTAAACTAAAACAATTCAAAATAGTGATAGAGTATACTTGAAAGTATATTGGTCAATTTTGGATGATATTTGATGAATCAAATATTGGAGTGATCCCAACTATATGATTTTACTTTATGGATCTTTGTCATTAAATAAATCATAAATAGTTATCCTTAGACCTGAGATACCAGGAAACTGTCACGAATATAGTGTGTTTTTGTGAGATAACCTAACGCTAAACGTAACTGGTAGCTATAAGGGTTATTTTCAGAAGTGTTGCAAAGTTCGTAAGTTTCGCTTGTAGTCAAAATGGGATTTTTTTCCTTCAAATTATTTTTAAGTATAATACAGTTGGGCCCCTCGGTGGAGTAGTAAGATGTTTGTGTGGCCACACCCAAAATATGTTTTGGTAATTTTGCTATATTCGCAAACAAGAAACAGAATGGTTAATGTAAGGAATGACTAAGATCCATATCCTATTAACGTTGTATATGAAATAAAAGGATAATAATAATGATGACTCATTAAAAGGTTTTTTTGCAGGAGACCTTACTCGAGTTGTACTAGTGACATTGCTAGTGTAACTAGACGCTAGTCAATGTAATCATGATATTCGAATTTTGTCCAAGTGGGAGCTGAAAGTTTATGGACATAAAATTAAATAGTCGTGTGATAGGATCGAACGCGGGATTACGAGATTGTACACAATACGTAAAGGGTTAATTAATTTAATAAATGTATTTATTATATTTATTAAATATAAATGAGCTTAACTTAAACGGTCGTTAAATAAATTAAGAGTTAAGTATAACGAGCGTTATGGAATATTTGGAAGAATTGAAAGGTTTCGGAAGACACCAAGGGGTGTCCACCGCCGGTTATACAAGCCCAAGGAGAAGGGGATTTGTTTCCTAATTTGATTAGGACTTGGAAAACAAGTTTTGCTAATCCTATATTTACCCCCCATAACCTTCATAATTTTCTATCCCTCTTTCTTGTCTCTCTCTAAAACCGATCGAATAAACACCCCTTATAAGATTTTCGGTTTGTTTTTTTGGTTATTGATTTAGGCTCTATTCCACAAGTGATGAAGCTCCGGTTTATTAGTTCTAGACTCACGATTATCTCGTTGCATTACGTGTGCACAAGAGCATAATATAGTTTCACTATAAACTATATCTTGGTATTTTTCGTATAAGCCCTAATTGGCGATTTAGTGGTGTTCTTGTGGATTTGCTCTAGCCAAAAGGTATGTAACCCTAACTCGATTAATTATGAATGTGTTATTAATTATGATCTTGTTAAATCGCTTCCGCTATGTGTGCTTTGATCTTATTTAGGGTTTTACGTAATTGTTATGAGCTTTATAAACATTCACAAATATTTAATTCTCACATGCCTAATTGATCAAGAAAGCTCATTTCAAAGAAACAACCTCACCTTAAATCATACTCATCACAAAACAGACACACAAGTTCAAAGATACCTAGCTAACTGATAAAGAAATGGAAAAGTTTACCAGAAGCCTTTCAAGAAGTGTTTCGACATATGTAGATGCAAATAGAGTGTGGAGGAGAATGACATACGGAGAGTTTGATGGTGCGAGGAGCATGAAGACTATTCGTCTTGGAGATGATAATCATGGGAAATTCTAGAAGATTAAAAGGATATTTAACTTTACTCAATCTAAGACACATGGGAAAGACGATTCAAAAGCCCGCCGATCATCCAAGATTTCAAGTTCAGAAGATGAATTTCAAAACAGATTACTTTTTGCAATTTACAAGAACGTGTCATGTACTCATGAACTAAGTTCATCCTAGAAGCTATAGCCAAAACAATTGGTTTCGGGGAAATCTTCATTGTTCGTTTACTTTTATTAATTTTTATATATATATTGTGCAAAATGATATAGAAGCTGTAAATAGAAGTTATGGTTTCTAAGTTGATATGAGACGATGATCAATTGTTTATATTTTAAAACACATTTATCTTAAATTATCCAGTATGATATCGACATGAATTATATTAAAGTTGCATACACGCCTAGCTCGTTGATGCTTTCATTCTGCATGAAATTAATTGAAGCAGCCACAGTAATTACAGAGCATCCAATGTAAAAACAAGCATTAGTGTAAGCTATGAACTGCTTATGGTATACGCACAATCAGGTGTGTAACTTTGTATAATTCATCATTCGAAAAGATATGATTTTAACAATATGATTTGCTTTTCCTTTAAGTCGTTCACATCTAAGAGGCTCGCTATCCATAATGCATTGCACGAAAAATGTATAACAAAAAGACGTAACAATTTACCGAAAAACTTAACTACACGATATTCGCTATCACAAACGGCAATATCTTGCTAGTATGCATACGCATCTAAACTCTAAAGTCTATTAAACAATAGGGTAAATGTCAAAAATACACAACGTACTTTCCCAGATTATCCATTATACACATCGTACTATTTTAAGTCCATTATTCACACCGAAACTTGCTATCAAAGGTTAAAGCTGACGTGGCATGGTCAAACCAAAAAGTTTGACTTTTGCTGACTTGGCAGCCACATCACTTGGACCAATTATCCATTTTTTTCCCACACCCGATCCAAATACCCATATTTTTTTCACACACAATCGAAATACATACCCTCCATCTCTCTCTCTCTCATCATTTTTTTTCCTAGAAACCTCAAGAACCCTAATCCTCAAATACCCCATTGTCAATTCCATTTAAACCCTAATCCCCAAATACCCTTTTTCAATTCCATATAAACCCTAATCACCAAAGTTTGTAATTAAAAGTAACCATTTAATCTACTATGTCATCTTCGTCTTCATCATTGATTAGGAGATATGGCAGGAATCAAGATGTCACAAACAAAACACATTGTGATTGTGACCCCCCCACCCAATTCCTGTTCAAACAGCTTGGACTCCAGAAAATCCAGGAAGAAGGTTTAGGTCTTGTCCAATCAGAGACAAGACAATAAAATGTGGTGTTTATGGTTTTCTAGACCTTGAATTGTCTTCATATTACAGAGCATTGCTGTATGGATTGCACGAAGAGAATAAAAGCTTGAGGAGGATGGTCAACTCGGGTGGTACAAGCAATGGATCAGAGAGAGTGTTACCCCATGACAGTCACATTGAAATGCTTAAAGGCATAACAGAGGACTTGAAGAATGTGAAGGCCAAATTTGTGGTTTATGATAGGCTAATATTAGTTATTTCAGTTTGTGTTTTGTTTTTAACAATAGTTCTAATCCTAGATTTGGTAATGTAATCATTCTATGTTGTTACTTTTACAATGAATCGAATATATTTATGACATCTTTTGTTGCCAGATTTTTGTAGTTTATTATTCTTGCAAGATTAACATGAAGATGTTACTAGTTTCTGTTATGTTCCCCCGATATGTTTATATGCCTAAGTTTTTTCCCCTGATAAGTTATATTAGCAAATGTGTTGACTGTATGTGTTAGCCATATTTATGGCATACTCCCACCTAAATGGTCTCTCTGATATAAATGAGTCTCACCAAACCATTTGACATCCCCATTTACTTCCATTTAAGTTTTTGTAAAAAAAATAGACAGGTAACAACTTAACATTTAGGGATTTATCCAAAGACTTCAAAGATGGATAAAGGGAAAGGTAAGTATGGTGTCGAATTATTAGCCATGTTTTCACACTATACCCATATGTCATCCTTTGTATGCAATGTTTTTTTTGCAGAAATTATTCATATTTGTAGTGACAGTGAATCAGAAGATGCTATGACTCAAGGGTATTCTTCAGAAACCATGGATTCATGTAAAGGGAATGGATCTAAAAAAGTTTAAGGGTTTAAAAAGATCATATGCTTGTGGATCAAGTCTTGGACATGGATCTAAAAGATCATCTGATAATGAAATCCCAGCAGCCATTCTCAAATGGTATGGGTATGATACAAAAGATTCAACTAAAAGTGATGATTTTAGTATCCACCTTGAAAGCCCTGCTCATAACTCAAAATGGCTATTTGCACCAAAAGCTTATGATGCTATCAAAGGTAAATACATACATGTGAATGCATCTTTAAAAAAGATTGCTAAAAGTCCAGTTGCAGTCACTGGTTGTGTTATTGGTCTTTCTAACCAAATGACTTGGTTGCAAATCTGTGAACAAATGATTGGTCCTAAAACTGCAGTCAAAGGAAAGGGCAAAGCTAAGGTTTGATAAACACTTTTTTGAACTTTTCATGAATATTTTATGGTTTTTGTATGTAATGGTTAAGTTATTAGCTGTTATTCTAGGGTATCTGATATTATGATATGTTTATCTTGGTATGTATTGGTAGCTTTTGCAGACTTAGTGTGTATTGGTAGATTTTGTAGTCTTGGTAAGTATTGGTAGGTTTAAAGACCAGGGTATGTAATGGTGTGTTTAACTTCAACACTTGGTATGTAATGCTTTGTTTAGATTGATTGTCTTGTGTGAAAACATGTGGATACATACACAATTTTTGTAAAATAATGTGACCTGTACAAACCATTTCCCAACTAGGAGACAAGGTCGTCTTGGTTTCCATTCAAACTTGTTAAACAATGCCATATAAAACAAAAGATGTTGCTTTTAATAAGAGATTCCCATGCTATCCATGGCATGTGACTAACAGCAGAAAATTTGTGCATCCATTTCATATGAATCACACATTAAACAACAACATCATTCCTACCTTATCCTATACAAAAGCTTGGTTCAATTGTTTAGGTCACTAGACCAATACCATCACAGATTTGCTACATAAACAATATCCAGATTACAATAAACTATTACAATAGCTTCATATACTCAATCACTAAGGTGAAGAGCCTTGGCTGGTGTAGATCCATTTTCAGCTTCATCAAACTTCAGTTTCTTGGATTTCATCTTAGCTATCCTTTTAGATCTACCTCTGTTCTTGTGTGTAACCCTATAAGGAACTGTTATGTCTGTTTGTGAGCCTTTTTTGGTCTTTGGCCTTCCTCTTTTTTTGGGTACAAGAGCACTTGACACAACAGGTTTACCTTTTTCTCTTAATATGAAGTGGCTTCCTTGAGAATTGACTGATTGAGATGTAGCATGATAGGTGTGTAAACACCCATCCTTTTACCACATAATTCTGGCTAAAACGAGACCAAAACGCGTATTTAATATCATTTGTTTGGAATTATGCGTGGTTTTTGTGTTTATTGTGTTTTCAGAGCCAACCGGATGATTATTGAAGAAAACATGGGATTGCACGGGTTTTTACCGAAGAAAAAGACTCAAGATGAAGTCTATTGTCCAAGAGATGCAAAAGATTTGAAGTCACTGGGCCTATTCGAAGATTTATCAAAGAAAAGAACCAAAGATGGAAGATTTATATAAGTCGAAGAAACTCAAGTCTATTAAATGAAGAAATTAAAAGACGAGTTGAATTTA
This sequence comes from Glebionis coronaria, assembly GCA_025667525.1. Lineage (NCBI taxonomy): Eukaryota > Viridiplantae > Streptophyta > Magnoliopsida > Asterales > Asteraceae > Glebionis > Glebionis coronaria. Next base: position 424,869,655 of record CM046875.1, read on the forward strand.
ATCGACGACAAATCCCGAATCAGAAGCGAAAACGTCAACTTTTCTGAAAAGACGAGAAGACAAGAAGAACGGGAGAAAGCCCACTCACCAACCAAAAGACAAGCCTATATAAAGTCCACCCTTCACACTTTTCATTCAGTTTTTTTTAGTTTTTTTTATCCTCCTTCTTTTTCTCCCTTTCTGTTCGTAGATATCACCAACACCACTAGGGTGTTTGGTAATTTTGATTCTTGTTTTTCAATCTTGTAATTTAATCTGTATCTTTTGTTTGTTAAAACCTTAATCATTCAATATATCAATCTTTCCATTTCATCTTGTTCATCATCATCTTTTATTTCAAGTTCTTAAGTTCTTATTTGGTTGAGTTTTGATTTTAAAAAGTTGTTGAATTTGTATTTTTACTGTTGGGATTTGTTGCTTATGGTTATTAAATGATTATTGGTTAATTTGGTAAAACCTTTTTGCTTATTTAGCTTGATTTTGGATTAAATCGTATCTCCCTGTTTTTCTGGAAAGTTACTGTTCTTGAGTATTCCCAGGTTCCGGATGAACACAAACTTCCGAATGAACACAAAGTTCCGGATGAACAAATAGTTTCGGATGAATGTTATTCTTAAAAGTTCCGAATAAATTCCCTTTCAAAAAGTTCCGAATCAATTTTTAAAAGTTCCGAATGAATGCTCTTTCCAAATCTTACGAATAAACTTCCGAGTCAAAAGTTCCGAGTGAACTTCCGGATAAACTTCCGGGTGAAAGTTCCGGACGAAGTTCCGGATCAACAACTTCCGAATCAACTTCCGGGTGAAAGTTCCGGACCAACTTCCGAATCAATCTTCCGAGTCAACTTCCGAGTGAAAGTTCCGAGTGAACTTCCGAACCAACTTCCGAATCAACTTCCGAAGAAAGTTCCGGATAAACTTCCGAGTGAAGGTTCCGAACGAAGTTCCGGATCAACAACTTCCGAATCAAGGTGATTTCCGAATCAATTTTCTTTGAGTATTTTTAAGTGTTACTGTTTTTTACTGTTTCTTCATTTTTTTTTATTTTATATTATATTTTAATTCAAGTTTTTATTAATTGTTATTAATTTAATTGCTTTTAAATTTAAGTTTACATTTTCGTGTATTTAAACCTTTAGTAGAATAGAAAACCACTCCCCTTTTTAGTAACCAAGAACAATCATTCCTCTTAGAACCGAGATCAATTCGAGAGGATATCGAGAGAATTTAGAACCCATACAAAACCATAGTATCAAATGGCGCCGCTGCCGGCTCTTCTCGTTAAGATCAACAGTTTTTTGTGAGAACTTGGATTTTGGGATCCGTTCCCCGTGAACGTTACTTTTTCATAAAAACTTTCAAAAACACAAAAAAATATAAAATTTTCAAAAATCCTAAAAATTAAAAAATCATAAAAACCAAAAATATTTTTGCTTTGTTTTTGCCTTGTTAGTTCTTTTGCAGGTGCATGCGTACACGCTCCACGTTTTATCCCGAGCCCGAGACTCTCGATAACTTAAACATGACCGGTGTACAAAACAACAACAATAACCCACCTCAAAACAACAATAATAACAACAACAACCCACCTTTCAACAACAATAATAACAACAACAATGAGCCTCTACCGGATAATCGCCCGATGATTGAACTTCTGCAAGCTCATGTAGATGGCAACACTGATCCAATTGTCATACCAGCGATTGAAGCCAACAATTTCGAGCTCAAATCCGGCTTTATCCAGATGGTATCTGCTCAACCATTCTTGGGGCGTACCATTGATGATCCACATGACCACATCAAGAGATTCTTGCAACTCACGAACACGTTCAAATTCAATGGTGTACCACAAGAGGTAATCCGTCTACAACGTTTTCCCTTTTCTTTAGAGGGACAAGCCCGGCATTGGCTTGCTAAGGAACCGCCACAGAGTATTCTTTCGTGGACGGATTTGGAGACCAAGTTTATCAATTACTTTTTCCCACCCTCTCGTACTATCGCTTTGCGGAATGAAATCATAAATTTTGAACAAAAGTACGATGAGTCATTTAGTGAATCTTGGGATCGTTTTAAAGATCTTTTAAGAAAATGCCCACAACAGGGTTTTACCAAAGTGCACCAAATTAACACTTTTTATAATGGTTTAAGCATGAATGACCAAGATTCACTAAACAGTGCCTCGGGGGGTAATCTTTTGGCTAAGACTTCCAATGCTGCTTGGGATATCATTGAGAATAAGTCTCGTGTGCAAACCAAGAGTGTTCGGACCAATGTCGCTAGTGCTAGTACTAGTGACAGCGATAAGCGACTTGACAAAATCACCACGCTTCTTGAATCGCTTGCTACCCAAACCGCCAGCAACACCAACAGCATCAACGCTAGAAACGCTAAAGACGCTCAAGTCAATGTTGTTAGCCAACCATGCGAGATATGCGGGGGTCCTCACTCTTACACCACTTGTACTGCCACCCAAGACTACCCTTCTGAAAATGTGAATGCAGCTTATGGCACCTATCCTCAACCTGCTTATCAAGCTAGACCTCAAGGTGACCGCAACCTGCTCAGCTACCGTTCCAACAACTATCTCTCACCACCCGGTTTTCCTCCAAACAACCCAAACCAACAACAAAACCTCAATCGCCCTCCTCAACAACAACAACAACCTCGTACACCATACATACCACCTCACAAACAGCAACAACCACCTCAACGAAACAACCAAGTTTACCAGCAACCTGCTTATCAACCACCCGCATACAATGCTCCTCCCAACCAACCCACCGCTTTACACCAAGAAGTGGAAACCTATATGAGGACTAACGATGTGATAGTGGGAAATCTTCAGCGGGAAGTGCTCAACTTGAAAGCAGACCTAATCTGAGAGCTGACATGAGAAATACTTTGGATAGTCAGACGAATGACTTAAAAAACATGATGGCTAGTTTCTTCCAAGGTAATCAACCCTCTTCTTCGGGTACTCTTCCGAGTAACACCGTTGCGAATCCAAGAGGGGAGATGAAAGCAATCACCACTCGCAGTGGCAAAGGTACCAAGGAACCCGAGCTTCCTATACCTCCACCGCTGATTGTGACTAAGGAGAACGAGTCACCTGCTCCTATTCCTCATCCTTCTCCTTCACCACTTTCTCTACCTCTTACTTCTACCCCTCCTCCACCCAAGGATGTGAGTGATCCTATTCTCCCGAAGCCTTCCTCTTCTTCCAATATACCTTATCCATCTAGGTTGAGGAAAGAGAAGCTCAAAAGTAAGGATGATATTCAGGTTTCGAACTTTCTTAAAATGTTTAAACAACTGAATTTCAATATCTCCTTCGCTGAGGCTCTCGCTCACATGCCAAAGTACGCAAAAATGTTTAAAGATCTTCTGAGTGACAAGGAAAAGCTTCTCGATATTGCCAACACCCAACTTAATGAGAATTGCTCTGTAGTGCTCTTAAGGAAATTGCCAACCAAGCTTGGTGATCCGGGTCGTTTCTTAATCCCTTGCAATTTCCCGGGAGTAGAGAATTTCATGGCCCTAGCAGATCTAGGATCCAGTATTAATCTAATGCCTCTAAGCGTTTGGAAGCAATTATCTCTCCCTGAGCTAGTCCCCACCAAAATGACTTTGGAATTAGCTAACCGTACGGTTGCTTATCCAGTGGGGATAGCCGAAGACGTCTTTGTAGGAGTCGACAAATTCACTTTTCCTGCCGATTTCGTCGTCGTCGACTACGAGATGGACCCTCGTGTTCCCTTGATCGTGGGTCGTCCATTCCTGAGGATCGGTCGCACTCTCATCGATGTTGAAGCCGGTGAGCTTATCATGAGAGTGGGTGACGATAAAATCGTCTTCAACATGGGAAAGTTGTCTAAACAACCTTATTCATACGAGATTGTTAATTGTATTGACGTTCTGGATGAGGCTTGTGAAGAACACTTTAATGATGCTTGTAAAAATATTCCTACCTCTCTTCCCAATGTTGAAACCGTTTCCTCTATTGATTCATCACTGTCTCTATTTGGAGAAAGTGATTTGTTTTGGAACAATCTTGAAGACACCATGGGAGATGTGAACTTAGCTAATGATGATTCTCCCACCGATGGGGATGAAGACATGCATTTCTTTGAAAACCTTCTCAACGAAGACAATCTTTCTCCACCATCTCCCACGGTTATTGCTATCGATACTCCGACTTTGAATACGCCTCCCGTCGAAAATCCTCCGGATTTAGAACTTAAGGAGTTGCCGCCCCATCTCGAGTATGTGTTCCTTGAAGAAGAGAAGAAGTCGCCAGTCATCATTGCGAAGGACTTGAAAGATGAAGAGAAAACTCGCCTCATCGCCGTGCTTAAAGATCATAAGAAGGCAATTGCTTGGAAAATTTTTGATATTCGTGGAATTGATCCTCACTTCTGCACACACAAAATTCTCATGGAGGACGACTTTAAGCCCATAATTCAAAGCCAACGAAGGGTGAATCCAAAAATCCATGAAGTCATCAAAACAGAGGTTATCAAACTTCTTGATGCGGGTATGATTTACCCTATTTTGGATTCACCATGGGTTAGTCCAGTCCATTGTGTACCCAAGAAGGGCGGAATAACCGTTGTTCCCAATGAACACAACGAGTTGATTTCCACTCGTCTCGTTACTGGGTAGAGAGTTTGTATAGACTACCGCAAACTCAATGATGCCACGAGAAAGGATCATTTCCCTCTACCTTTTATGTACCAAATGCTTGAACGTTTAGCAGGTAATGAATATTACTGCTTTCTTGATGGTTTCTCGGGTTATTTCCAAATACCCATCGATCCCCAAGATCAAGAGAAGACAACATTCACTTGTCCCTATGGCACATTTGCTTACAAAAGAATGCCTTTTGGCTTATGCAATGCCCCCGGGACTTTCCAAAGGTGCATGTTAGCTATCTTCCATGACATGGTTGAACAAACCATGGAAGTCTTCATGGATGATTTCTCGGTCTTCGGGGATTTCTTCTCTTCTTGCCTTGCCAATTTGGAACGTATGCTTAAGCGGTGCGAAGACACTCGCCTTGTTCTGAATTGGGAAAAATGCCATTTTATGGTAAAAGAAGGCATCATGCTAGGACACAAGATCTCCAAAGCCGGTCTTGAAGTAGACCGTGCTAAAGTCGATGTTATCGCTAAGTTGCCTCCACCTTCAACCGTGAAGGGTGTGAGAAGTTTTCTGGGTCATGCGGGCTTCTACCATCGATTCATCAAAGATTTTTCTCAAATCGCTCGCCCGATGACCCACCTCTTGGAAAAAGATACTCCTTTTATCTTTTCCAAAGAGTTTATTGAAGCCTTCAACTTGCTTAAGGATAAGCTAACTAAGGCACCCGTCTTGGTTACCCCTAATTGGGAGCTGCCTTTCGAGTTGATGTGTGATGCTAGTGACTTTGCTATTGGAGCGGTTTTGGGCCAAAGAGTGAATAAACACTTCCAACCAATCCACTATGCTAGCAAGACAATGACAGGGGCACAATTGCATTATACGACAACCGAAAAAGAGCTTTTAGCTGTTGTCTATGCCTTTGAAAAGTTCCGCCCCTATCTTGTCCTTTCCACCACAATCGTTTACACCGATCAATCCGCGTTGAAGTACTTGTTGACAAAGCAAGATTCCAAACCAAGACTTCTTCGCTGGGTTTTGCTACTCCAAGAATTTAAAATCGAAATTCGCGATAAAACAGGAGCAGAAAACTTAGCCGCGGATCATCTTAGTAGACTTGAGGATCCTTACCAAGGGGATCATCCGAACAAAGAAATCAATGATTCTTTTCCCTTGGAGACCTTAATGTCTATCAATTCGAATTCTGATGAAACCCCGTGGTTTGCAGACATTGCAAACTACTTAGCGGGTGGAATTCTCAAGGACAGGTTAACATCCCAACAAAAGAAAAAGTTCTTCACCGACATTAAGACTTACTTTTGGGATGACCCTTACCTATTCAAACAATGTGTTGATTTGATAATTCGCCAATGTGTTGATGGACCGGCAGCTTTAGAAATCCTTGACGCTTGCCACAAAGTACCCACCGGTGGTCACTTTGGTCCTAACTACACCGCCAAAAAAGTGTTTGACTCGGGATTTTATTGGCCCTCCATAAATCGTGACGCTCACAATATGGTTAAACGATGTGATGCTTGCCAAAAACAAGGCAAAATCACACATAAAGACGAGATGCCTCAGAATTTCATTCAAGAATGTGAAATCTTTGATGTTTGGGGTATCGACTTTATGGGGCCATTCCCTTCTTCTAAAGGAAACAAATACATCCTTGTAGCCGTTGACTACGTTTCAAAGTGGGTTGAAGCCAAAGCTTTACCTACTAATGACGCAAGGGTGGTTTGTAACTTTTTGAAATCTCTATTCGCTAGATTCGGTGTGCCTCGTGCCATTATTAGTGATCGCGGGACTCATTTTTGCAATGATCAATTCACAAGAGTCATGGCTAAGTATGGTGTAAATCATCGTCTTTCCACCGCCTACCACCCACAAACTAATGGCCAGGCTGAAATCTCTAACCGAGGATTAAAGCGAATTCTGGAAAGAACCGTGGGAGAGCATCGTGCCTCATGGGCTGATAAACTTGATGATGCTTTGTGGGCTTTCCGTACCGCATACAAGACTCCGATTGGTTGTACACCATATCGTCTCGTGTACGGGAAAGCATGCCACCTCCCCCATTGAGTTGGAGCACAAGGCTTACTGGGCCTTGAAGTGGGCTAATTTTGATATCAACAAAGCCGGTGACCTACGCAAGATCCAACTCAATGAGCTGAATGAACTCCGTAATGAGGCTTATGAAAATTCTTTGATCTATAAGGAGAAGACTAAGCTCATTCACGACTCTAAGATTAAAAACCGAGAGTTCCAAGTTGGAGACAAAGTTTTGCTCTTTAACTCTCGGTTGAAACTCTTTTCGGGCAAGCTGAAATCTCGTTGGTCCGGCCCATTCACCATTGCCCAAATTTTTCCATATGGTACTCTCGAGCTCGCTCAACCTAATGGACCTAATTTTAAGGTGAATGGCCAACGAGTGAAGTTGTACTTTGGTGAGGACATCTCTCAGTAGATGATTCCATCCCTCACCACGTTCCCCATGAACTAATTTTGGGTCGAGTCAGGCTCGTGACTCGGTTATCAAAAACAAGTGCTCCTCGGGAGGCAACCCGAGTATCTATCCTTTTCTGTTTTCTTCTTACTCACATTTGAAATTGATCACTTTAGTCGTCTCTTCCTTAACTTGAGTTAACCAACGTGCACAATGTCATAAGTGTAGGGGAGACTTTTCCCACATGCTTAAACATTGAGGACAATGTTTATCTTAAGTGTAGGGGGGACTTCTATCGAAGTTTTAAGTGGACTTTTCCATGAAAATGCCTTCATTTAACCGGAAAATCATATTTTTCAATATTTTTCAAATTTTTAATTAACTTTGGCCACTTAGTAGTAATTTTTAAATTTTTATCGTTGCTTTCATATGTATATATCCCGCAATAAAGTCAAAAATATTAATAAAGTGGTGTAGCTAGTTTAGAAGTCTTTGACATATTAGGCCCGTTGCGATTATTTTGACTCAACCCGAATAGACTTATCCAAGTTTATTCTAGCTAGTATCCTTAACCATGTAGACCTTAATTGGTTTATTAGGCTAAGTGTCTACGAGTCTCATTACTTGAGATTTTAAATTGTGGAGGACGAGAAATGATAGAGTCAATTATAAGTCGGTATTCTTGCACAAACTCACTTGGTGTAATTATCTGCCAAGTCTCCCATCACTTGCTAATAATTTATCTACCATAAGTAAGGTCGTACGATTTGAAAAGTTACTTAGCTTCTAGCCCAAGATCGTTTAAAAGTTGCTCGGTAATGATAAGGGTTCATAGCCAAGGCATAACTTATGAAGCGGGGCGCGAAGATTGGCGAGTCCGAAAAGGCCCTAACAAGGCATGAGGATTCAATCTTATTGCTAAAGATCCAAGGTGATGTGAAAAGCATTATTCCCAAAGTCAATATGAAGGATCAAGACTCACGACGAAAAGCAATCAACTCCCATAAAGATCATGGAGAAGTCTATCCGAAAAGACCCTAACAAGGTATGAGGATAAATAGATCCAAGTCCGAAAAGGAGGCGGATCGTTGTATCTCAAAATCCCAATTAGATATTGAAGAAATAATCATGAAGTCGTGGTCAACAAAGTTGGAGTACCCCTCAAAAGTCTCCAAGTGAAGAAACTCTATTAACGATGAGAAGACCATTATCTCAAGCACGTCTCTCAAGATATGAAGTATGAAGTACATGCCAAATATCGGCCCGAGAAAGGTCTCAAATCGTGAACCGAGTTATGCCAAGATATGAACTTTTTGATATCCCGAGAAGCAGTTTTAAGAGATTTTGTCCTTTAGCTAAATATTGATCAAATCGTCCTACTTTGCTTTCAGCCTAAATAAACTATCAAAATAAGTCCAAAAATACATCTTCATGATCATTCTAAGACAAAAACAAAATATAAGAGATACACCTAGGAATAAGGGAGTTTAAGCATATAATTAAGCCATGTGTGTAACTGTTTGATTTGCTAACTTATAATAACAATGATCTCGTTTTTAAGCTTAGTTTGGGGAACGTGAAACTTGAGGATGATAAATCTTCGCAGCACCAAAGCCCTAATGTAAGTCCTTGATCTCTTTGAAAGTTATTTCCATGTAGCTATTTTCAAGTGAAAATGGTTTTCTATCCTTTTGTTTCCTTTAAAGTTTAACTTCTTTTAGTACTTTAATTTTTGTTTAGTAGTATTTGAATAAGGCCAAGGTTGATTAATTATGAGAAAAGTGTAAAATTGCTTTATCACTAAGCATTGCATGAGGGCATGGCAATGGTTAAGTGTAGGGGATTTGATAGGTGTGTAAACACCCATCCTTTTACCACTTAATTCTGGCTAAAACGAGACCAAAACGCGTATTTAATATCATTTGTTTGGAATTATGCGTGGTTTTTGTATTTATTGTGTTTTCAGAGCCAACCGGATGATTATTGAAGAAGACATGGGATTTCACGGGTTTTTACCGAAGAAAAAGACTCAAGATGAAGTCTATTGTCCAAGAGATGCAAAAGATTTGAAGTCACTGGGCCTATTCGAAGATTTATCGAAGAAAAGGACCAAAGATGGAAGATTTATATAAGTCGAAGAAACTCAAGTCTATTAAATGAAGAAATTAAAAGACGAGTTGAATTTAATCGACGACAAATCCCGAATCAGAAGCGAAAACGTCAACTTTTCTGAAAAGACGAGAAGACAAGAAGAACGGGAGAAAGCCCACTAACCAACCAAAAGACAAGCCTATATAAAGTCCACCCTTCACACTTTTCATTCAGTTTTTTTTAGTTTTTTTTATCCTCCTTCTTTTTCTCCCTTTCTGTTCGTAGACATCACCAACACCACTAGGGTGTTCGGTGATTTTGATTCTTGTTTTTCAATCTTGTAATTTAATCTTTATCTTTTGTTTGTTAAAACCTTAATCATTCAATATATCAATCTTTCCATTTCATCTTGTTCATCATCATCTTTTATTTCAAGTTCTTAAGTTCTTATTTGGTTGAGTTTTGATTTTAAAAAGTTGTTGAATTTGTGTTTTTACTTTTGGGATTTGTTGCTTATGGTTATTAAATGATTATTGGTTAATTTGGTAAAACCTTTTTGCTTATTTAGCTTGATTTTGGATTAAATCGTATCTCCCTGTTTTTCTGGAAAGTTACTGTTCTTGAGTATTCCCAGGTTCCGGATGAACACAAACTTCCGAATGAACACAAAGTTCCGGATGAACAAATAGTTCCGGATGAATGTTATTCTTAAAAGTTCCGAATAAATTCCCTTTCAAAAAGTTCCGAATCAATTTTTAAAAGTTCCGAATGAATGCTCTTTCCAAATCTTCCGAATAAACTTCCGAGTCAAAAGTTCCGAGTGAACTTTCGGATAAACTTCCGGGTGAAAGTTCCGGACGAAGTTCTGGATCAACAACTTCCGAATCAACTTCCGGGTGAAAGTTCCGGACCAACTTCCGAATCAATCTTCCGAGTCAACTTCCGAGTGAAAGTTCCGAGTGAACTTCCGAACCAACTTCCGAATCAACTTCCGAAGAAAGTTCCGGATAAACTTCCGAGTGAAGGTTCCGAACGAAGTTCCGGATCAACATCTTCCGAATCAAGGTGATTTCCGAATCAATTTTCTTTGAGTATTTTTAAGTCTTACTGTTTTTTACTGTTTCTTCATTTTTTATTTTTTATTATATTTTAATTCAAGTTTTTATTAATTGTTATTAATTTAATTGCTTTTAAAAATAAGTTTACATTTTTGTGCATTTAAACCTTTAGTAGAATAGAAAACCACTCCCCTTTTAGTAACCAAGAACAATCATTCCACTTAGAACCGAGATCAATTCGAGAGGATATCGAGAGAATTTAGAACCCATACAAAACCATAGTATCATAGCACCTAAGTCAGATTCATCTCCATGTATCCTGTCTTGTGTATCAAAGTAGTCTGATGCATCTTCAGGGTTGGACATAAAAATTTCATCTACTAGTTGATTGTGCATTCTCATTTCAACCATATGTCTTGTAATAGGAGTTCTACCAGGTATTTGCCTAGCTGAAGACCCATATATCTCCCATGATGTAAACTCAATAGTGTAGTCTTTCCAAGCATCTTCATCATCTATTCTTTGTTGCTCCTCAGCTTCCCACTTTGCCTTTTCTTCAGCCTCAGTTCTTAGAAGCTCTTCCAAACCCTATCTTCCCATTTCCTCAAGATGTTCCTGTACACAAGTTTTCCAATTATAAGTTAAGTTCATTTATAGTTAATTACATTGTCATTGTTTTATTGATTGAAGTGTACCTCTGGAGTTAAACTTGTTCCACCATCAGTTGCTGGTTTTTTCCCTTTGTCTAATTTGGGTTGATTAGGCTTCTTAGGTGCAGTTGGAGGCTTCTTTGAACCAGATGGGGTATTTCTTGAGGTACCAGCAGGTTTCTTTAAGATTGGAGTTGTAACATTGGCTTCTGATACTAGCATAACATGGTTAGCCATGTCTACTGGCTTATCCTGTGTAGCCTGTGAACCACTTACATCCCCTTCATTTGGTGTCTGACTTTGTTGTTCATAGGGAACATCATAAAAATTCTTTGGTTTAGTTCTTGGGGTATTCTTGCAATTCTTTCTATTATGCCCAGATTGCCAGCACCTATGGCAATGAATCACTCTTCCAACCCTACTAATTTCATGGTCATTTTCTGAAGGATGCCTAATCCTTTGTTTCCTGGGTCTGCCCGGTATTTTTCTTTCTTGGGGTGGTAATGGTTTTTCAAGCTCTATTCTCTTCCATACACGAGAACCAAGGACAGGTCTAATAGAGTGCTTATAACAGTCAATCCATTTGGACTTAGAATACCAGTCACTGACACCTACCTCTGGATTCAAACCTAGGTGAGAATAAGCAGCCACAGCATGGACACAAGGTATACCTGTTAGCTCCCACATTCTACATCCACAAAGTTTTTTTATCAACATTGGCACCATAGGTATGGTCATCTCTTCTAACCTCAACTTCTTGGTAACCACTCTGGTACACCACCCAGTTCCTATCATAGTGTTACAACTCATCATTATAAATTCTATAATAAATGTTAGACACTTTTTATGTAAACAAAACTTTCAGTATTGTACCTTATTTTAATTGTATGAATCTCCAACATCTTCTTAGCAAATGGAGTAATTTGATGTGTGTGTTCCACGACTTTCTTGTTAAGGACCCAAATCCTTTGCATAATGTATATCCTTATGTCTTCTAACATGGTAATTATGGGTTTTCCTCTAGCCACAAGTATTCTAGAGTTAAAACTCTCAAATATACCATTTTCAACTGCTGCACAACATCTGTCCATTTCAAAGTAAGCACGACACCATGTATTTGGATTTCTGTCAACTAACCATGTGTATGCATTATCATCTAGTTTCTTGATTGCATCCATAACCTGATGAAAGTGCTCACGTATTGTGTAGGAAGCAGCCCACCAAAACAATCTCTTGTAATGTAAGCCACTCCATTTCTTCTTGAAATTTGCATAAATGTGTCTTGCACATTGTTTGTGCTCAGCCTCCCCCAACCAAACCTTGACAACTTCTATTAGACCCTATATTGATTGTATTTATTAAAAGTTAGCATAATATAAGAAAAGAAATTTATAGTCAAGTGTTAACATATATAGACACAAGTGACAGGTTTCTTACCTTATGTCCATTTGATATGACTGTAAGACCTACGCCATTGTTCAATCCAAGGTCATAGTGGATCAAGGCTGATGACGTATAGTCCCCAGCAGGGTCATGAGCCCGACCCACGGGTACTACCCGTATCCGGCCCGTCACGAATGGGTTGGAATAATGTTATTTAAGCTTATGGTCTTAGATGAACAGTAACCGCACACACGTGTGCGACCCACGGCCCGGCATGACCGGTACAGGGTTAGACAGAATCATATTCTGTCTATGAATAGGATTTACCCCAAAGAAGAGGATATTCACTCACCATAATTAGAAGATAACAATCAATCTAATTCTGGTACTTATCCTTTCCTTGGGGCCGAAGCATCGGTGGCAGCCCATTAGGGTCTCACTGCCTATATAAGGAACCCCCAAGGGTTCCACAAAGGTATTACGTTCTATACACTCTCAACTCATCCGATTCCTATAAACCCTAACTGATTACTTACTCTCACGCCGGAGTCTAATTGTGGGAAACATTCCCACGGTAATCCTAACGCGTGTTGTTTAGTGTGCAGGATCCCAACCATACAATTCACGTGGTGCAGGAGCCGGAGTCCAGCCAACCCGAATAAAGCCTAATTCGGGTCTAGCAAGGATCACCCAACTTTTGTATCAACAAGTTGGCGCCATCCGTGGGACCCTTACAACTAAGCTAGAGCGAAATCTCATCTTGAATTCTCAATGACGAAGGGAAATCCGCAAGGCAACTCCAGGAACACAAATCCGGGGAATCGGAAGTCCCAAGGGGAAGGGATACTCATTCCCACTCGATCCCCTAGCCATCAAGCAGGTGGACCAAAAAACCGGAGTGGCTTTCAGTCCATGGGTGTGACAAGCACGATCTCCATGACTCCACCACCTACTTCGACCTTGGACAATCCTGATCCAGGGAGTGCGCCCAATCCCCCTAACAAGGAGCCGCGCAGACCATCGATCGATGAAGAAGTAGAAGTTTAACCACTCAGCGAGGAAGATCTCACTCGAGTTCTCACGCAGAACTTTGAGAGGATCGTCCTAGAAATTGGGTCAAGGTTGAATCTAGGGAGGGACCTCCAATCTAGGCTCAACTTTGGCAACACCGGACCAGGTACTTCTTCTCAAAATCAAAGGAAAAGAAGGGCACGACCCCAGGAGCGGAGTCTCTTCGAGGAAACTCCCCAACCCAGGAATGTGTTTGAACGCATAGGGGATCGCCTTATGCAAGAACTAATGCAGTCTCGAGAAGAGGGAGAGAGGTCCGACGGTTCACCCGAACGACCAGATCTGGAACTGGCCAGAGCCAACCGCCGCACAAGTGTGTGGGATAGGATGAATATCGGGAAGAAGGCTCCTAGCTCTTCTCTAAAGAGCGGTCCTCACCCAAGAGATGGGGCACCACCTCCTTCTCCCGGTCCATCAGGAGAGGACTCGGATGACCATCCGCCCAAGCGTCGCCGACCTAGGCGTACCCCTCCACCACCACCAGACAATGAGGAGTACTATGGCGGTCCTTATTATCGAGAGACGGAAGCAGAAGATGTTTCCCAACCATGGTGCGACCCTAGTCTCACCCGTCCATGGGCAGACCCCAGGGAAGACCCTTTTACTCTCCGCATCTAGAATTACTCCGAAGACACAAAACATCGCATGCCGGCGTGTGTCAAGACTTATGATGGAACTGGTGATCCGGATGATCACCTCAAGATATTTGATACGCAGGCGAAAGTTGAGCGATGGCCCATGCCTATATGGTGCCAAATGTTCAATTCAACCTTGATCGACAATGCTCGTGACTGGTTTGAAGGACTTCCTCCGCGAAGCATTGATAGCTTCACTGAATTACACACTGCGTTCAATAATAATTATACTCAGCGATACTAGGGATCCGGTCTCATTGGCAACCGTCAAGCAACGGCCTTGCGAGTCTACGGAAGCCTTCACGAAACGCTTCAATGACGAGTGCACACGCACAAAGATAATGGCGGAACTCCTGAAAATTTCCGACTATATGCATGCCATAACAGACAGAGAATTAATCAGACGTCTCAATGACAAGCGTCCGGAGAGGTATGACGACCTCATGGAAAGGGTCAGAAACTTCATAGAGGGAGAAACCGCGGTTGTCGCATCCTATCCTTCAAAAGGAAACAGCTACCGATCGAACAACCAGTCTAGGCGACAGTCGGGTGGTCAAAGAAATCAAAACAATGATAGGGGCTCAGATTACAAGAGCCAAAACAAGGGAGGACAGCCGTACGATAAGTTTACCCCTCTAAAGATGTCCTACCGGGAGATCTTGCTGACGGAAGGTGCTAATTTTCCAAGGCCTCCCCCAATGACGACTCCGCTGGACCGTCGCCAAGGAAATCGTTTCTGCGAATTCCATAACGACAAGGGCCATGGTACGGAGGAGTGTATCCAGCTCAAGAAGCACATTGAGTCACTGATCAAATCAGGTAAACTCAAGCATTTGGTTAAGGATTGGAAGGATGGGAAAGACAACAAGAAGTATGACAAGAAGGATCCCCAAAATAACAAACCTTCAACTATATACATGATCCAATCCAGACAGCGCCGCACGAGGCAGAAAATTAGTCAAAAATTTTCACGCGGCAGGGAAATATCATTCCCTCCCATCACGGCAAGTGATGTGATTGATGCGCCTCTCACTATTGAGATAAGCATTAGAACACACAATGTTCGTCGCATGTATGTGGATGGAGGGTCATCAGCAGAATTACTATACGAACACTGTTTTGTACAGTTACGACCATAAATAAGAAGCCAATTGGTACCGGCCACGACGCCGCTCATTGGTTTTAGTGGAGACACCATCTGGCCGATAGGACAACTGCGTTTGCTTGTAACCATTGGGAATGAAGAGCACTCCACCACCGCGTGGATGAACTTTATGGTGATACGCTCACACTCTCCATACAATGGGATCATAGGCAGACCAGGTATTCTGGCCATACGGGCGGTACCTTCCATGGCACACGGAATGATCAAATTCCCTGTGGAAGGAGGAATTGTCACCATTTATAACACAATTGTACCAGCATCCGAGTGTCATGCCGTGACAACACCGGTTCCACCTGTTCCACCCAAGGATGGATCACCACCTCCCAATTGGAGGGTGGCAATCCATCCTCATTATCCGGAACAAGAGGTGTCCATAGGGGGAACGCTTTTGGATAACGGCAAGAGGGACATGTGCTCTCTCTTGAAGGCAAATTTAGATATATTCGCATGGGAGCCCAAGCATATGACGGGCGTACCACGCGCGATAGCAGAGCATAAGCTCCAGATCCGCCAGGGGTACCAACCCGTCAAGCAAAAGAAGCGCGGTCAGGCACCTGAACGCAGCCAGGTGATACTGGATGAGGTACGGAAACTAGTGGACGCAGGTATCATGCGCGAGGTATACTACCACGAGTGGTTATCCAATTCAGTCATGGTCAAAAAGCATGACGGAAGTTGGCGCATGTGCGTGGACTTCACGGATCTGAACAAAGCCTGTCCACAGGATTGCTACCCGCTACGGGAGATTGATTGGAAGGTGGAATCCGTATGTGGATATCCCTTTAAGTGCTTCTTAGACGCATATAAAGGATACCACCAGATCCAGATGGCGGAAGAGGACGCAGAGAAGACGGCGTTCCATACTAGTCAAGGCGTATACTGTTATACAAAAATGCCGTTTGGACTAAAGAACGCCGGGGCAACATACCAGCGGCTTGTGGAAAGCCTTTGAATCACAGATAGGCCGCAATCTGGAGGTCTATGTGGATGACTTAGTCATCAAAAGTCATACGGAGGATGCACTTCTCCGGGATGTCCAAGAGACGTTTGACACATTGAGGAGGATTAATTTGAAGCTAAATCTAAAGAAATGCACGTTTGGGGCAACGGAAGGAATGTTCCTTGGATATATGATTGATCCAAATGGCATCAAACCTTGCCCAGAAAAAACGGACGTAGTAATACAGCTACCATCCCCTCTGACACGGAAAGAGCAGTCCTTAAATGGGAAGCTGGCCGGGCTAAATAGGTTCTTATCAAAGTCCACAGAGAAGTCACTCCCCCTATTCAAAACACTCAAGAAGTGCATTAAGAAGGGAGACTTCCGGTGGACAAAGGAAGCTGAGGAAGCCTTTGGTCAGCTCAAGCAACACCTCGCATCTGTCCCCATGCTAGTAGCTCCCCGGCCAAAGGAGGAGCTCATTATGTATCTATAAGCCACACATGGAGCAATAAGTGCGGTACTCATGACGGATAGGGACACGGTACAAACTCCGGTCTACTTCATAAGTAGAACATTACAAGGGCCGGATTTGAATTACTACTCTATGGAAAAGTTGGTTTTGGCACTAGTGTTTGCTACAAAACGGTTGCGCCGGTACTTTCAGGCGCACCCAATTGTAGTCGTTACGGACCAACCAATAAAACAAGTCATCTCTAGACCGGATATGGCAGGTAGGCTACAAAAGGGGAGCATTCTATTGGGAGAACACAACATATCTTATAGACCAAGGACGGTTGTTAATGGCCAAATCTTGGCGGATTTCTTGATAAAGAAGCTGGATGAAGAAGGACCAATCGTAAAACAAGACGAAACTCCAGTAGAACCATGGGTGTTATTCACGGACGGATCTTCGTGTACGGACGGGTCAAGAGCTGGTCTCATTCTTACGAATCCGGAAGGAATGGAGTTTACGTACGCCCTTCGCTTTGAGTTCACAGCCACCAACAATGAGGCGGAATATGAAGCATTAATTACGGGTTTAAAAATCGCCGCTAGAATGGGGGTCCGCAACCTTGAGGCCTACGTGGACTCACGGCTTGTCGCGAACCACATTCTAGGTGGATATGTAGCTAAGGAGGATAACATGGTCTGATACTTGGAAAAAGTCAAGTCACTCATCGTGGCTTTTAGCAAGTTTTCTATCAAGCAGGTACCAAGAGGTGAGAACAAGAAGGCAGACGCTCTTAGCAAGATCGCGTCTACAAGTTTCGCCCACTTATCCAAGCAAGTCTTGGTGGAAATACTCAAGGAAAAGTCTATAACAGACGGGGAGGTCACTGCTATAGTTGAGGAGGATGGACCTACATGGATGACCCCGATCGTCAACTATTTGACTAATGAAACCCTTCCGGACGATGAAAAAACGGCACGGCGCATCAGAAGGAAGTCGCAGCACTTCGAGCTTCGAGAAGGTATCCTTTATAAGCGCTCTTTCTTGCAGTCGTGGTTGCGATGTGTTGGACCACGTCAGGCCACTTATGTGATCAGTGAGATACATGAAGGGTTATGCAGCATGCACGCAGGTCCACGATCCGTGGTAGCTCGAGCCCTACGCACAGGATATTATTGGCCTACCATGCATAGGGACGCACGCGACATGATTCGTAAGTGCAGTGATTGCCAAGTACACAGACCAGTGCCGCGACATCCGCAGCAGGAACTTACACCTATTACATCCCCATGGCCATTCTATAAGTGGGGGATCGACATCGCAGGACCATTTCCTGTAGCCGCGGGGGGAGTTAAGTTCTTGATTGTCGCAATGGACTACTTTACACATTAGATAGAGGCCAAGGCAGTCAAATCCATCACAGGCAAACAAGGTAAAAAGTTTGTTTGGGAGAACATCGTGTGCCGTTTTGGCTTACCAGGAGAAATCATCTCGGACAACGGTAAACAGTTCACGGATAATCCATTCAAGGACTGGTGCGCAGCATTGAATATCAAACGGCGCTTCGCGTCTGTTAAGCACCCACAGACAAATGGACTTGTGGAACGAGCAAATAGAAGCTTGGGAAACGACATCAAGGCACGCTTGGAGGAGCGAAGTGCCAAATGGGTGGACGAACTACCACATGTTCTATGGGCGCATAGGACTTGCATTGGCCTACGGCACTGAAGCTGTTATACCAGCAGAAATAGGAATGCCTACTATCCGCACGACGGAGGTTAATGTCGTCACGAAAGACGAGCAACTCCGGATCAATCTGGATTTGTTGGAGGAAAAAAGGGAGATAGCGGCTATCAATGAGGCCAAGTCCAAGGCTAAAATGAAGGCTTATTATGACGCCAAGGTTAAAGGTGTTTCTTTTCGACCGGGAGATTATGTCTATCGCACTAACAAAGCAAGTCGAGCGGAGAATACAGGAAAGCTGGGTCCTAAGTGGGAAGGACCATACGAGGTCACGAAGGCCTTAAGACGGGGCGCGTACAAGTTACGTGACATAGATGGCCGCGATCTAGATTGCACATGGAATATCTCCAATCTCAAAAGGTGCTATCTTTAAAAGCTACGGCTTCCGCATGGACACTTCGCTATATTTGGCTTTAATGAAGATCCATGTATTCTCTTTGTTTTGTTTCTTATGATTTTATAGGATCTTTTAGTTTTTTAGGGTTTCCCATTCTTGTCAAAACAAAAAATGTAAACATTCTAATAAAATGCCGTGGTGCCTAGCTAGCTCCACGGCTAGTTGTTGTTCTTTAGATTCTATTATAGTCATATGGATTTAGTTATTATTATAATATTCCATGTCTCATTCATATGCATTCATTCAATCACCGTACATGTACTATACGCCTCCAGGTGGGGCAAGAGGATTAAGTGAACCTACTAATTCAACTTGTCGCATAAGAGGGATGCAACCCCAGCGACGCGGGTCATGTATCCTTACTAGACACCTTACTCACAAGACGTTGTGATAAGTTTCCGTATGCTGTACTCACGCAGTGCTTTGCATAGTAAAGACGCACGTCGCATGTCTAGTAAATTATAGACTTGATTGTATTTTTTTTAGTAAGACGTGACATGTCATGCAGTGTAGGTATACGATATCCAACAAAAAAATACACAAGTTTCAAAATCATAACAAAATGGCCGTGGTTATCACGGACTTACTTACATACATATGACAGTTATTTCACACATCAGTCTTAGCAGTGTACATGCACGGATGAATAAAAGATATAAATGTATACAAGGTAAATTACAACGGAGGTAGGAACTCCCCTATATCCTTCTTCCCTTCTTCGATCATGGCGCGGAGGGCCTCCCCGCGAGCATTCTTCCCATCCTGTGCCTTGATCGCATTCGCATCCAATGCCTCAGCAAGCAGTTTTTCACCTTTCATTACCTTCGACACTGAGTCATAGGTAGGCAAGGTCAGTTGGATGGGATACGCAGTAAGCTTGGATATTACTACCTCGTTAGGAGCATCCTTCAGCGCCTCCAGCTCGTCTAAAAGAGGATGTTGGATTTCAGCAAGTGCATCCATTGACGCGGTCATCTTGTCCGCAGCTGAAGGGTTGTGGTAGGCGTGCTGGGTAATATCTTCATTCTTACCTATCAATTCCGCAGCTTGGACCAAGCCCTCGTGCCTACCACGGTCAATCCCATCCGAAACGACCCCTGTGAATGCTTGCAGCAGGTACGGAGCTTCCATAACCTTTCTTACGGCAAGGCGCATTCCCTGACCAATCATCCACCTGCGCCCAGCTATGGCTGATAGCAAAGGAGGACACATCCTTTCAGCACAATCCGTGGCCATCTTGCTTAGCTCCTCCTCAGCTGTCGTAGCTTGCTCATCCAAATTAATCCGCACTTGTGTTAGCTCATCCCTAAGTGCTTCGCGCTCCTGTGCGATGGTGAATGCTTGTACGGTTACAGCTTTAGTGGAGGCTTCGGCTGCGGACACCTGCATATGGCACTTAGAATTATCACAAGGATAATGTGTTTTCTTTCTTGTGCGCAAAAAAAAATATTCATGTTAAAAGCATACCTTCTCATTAGATGCGGCTACAAGGGCCTCAAGCTCAGCGATGCGTTTTTCCCGAGTGTTGGCGTGATGGGCCTGCTCCTTCAGGGTGGACTCTGCTGTAACCAATGTCGTTTGCAAGGTCGCGATGGTCTTCTCGTGCTTCTCAACTAGTGCTTCACGACGAGCTATCCTTTTGTCCGCACGCTTCACATTCGCCAAGGCCTTGATCAGACGGCGTCTTAAGGCGGCACCCACTGTCACTTGATGTGCGGATGACACATCAAAATGCTCCAGCAAAGACTCATGGTCTAGTTCGTCCAAGTCTTGAGCCAGGGCTGGAGGAGTGATATGCTCGATAAATTCCGAACACTCAGACTCCGCCTCCAACCTCGTTAAACTGGAGAGATTCCATGCTAGGCGCAGGCTGTTCTCCGGTCCTTCAGGAAGTGGCCCCTCGGCATGTGTCACAGGAGGGGATGAAGGTCTGATTGATGTCGTGGGGGAAGGGTCCCTTTCCACCTCACCCTCTTGGGCTACGGTCGACAGATCCGCCCTGTTATTGACAAATTCAATTTTGTTAAGGCATTCTATCCTTGAAAAAGAAAAGGGACAAAGGATGAGAAGGTGCTTACGTGGTACCAGTTGTAGGTTTTGGGACGGTAGGGGCTACGGTACTCACGGGGGTGGCCATCCAAACTTGTTCTTCTACGTGCGGTGAAGGGTTGACCTGAGCCGTCGCAGTGCCGCTCCTGTCCTGGTACTGAGGATGGTCTTTTCTTAGTTTCTTTGCGGGAGCGTTTGAGGCCCCCGCCCCGTCCCCTAGTGTCTTTGCCACCCTCCTGGTGGTCTTCCTCTTTCTGGATACGGGCTTGGGGGACCCGGAGGCTTGGGTGATTTCTTCCTCCTCACCAGCGAGGTTGATGAAATCCTCTTCTTCTGCATCCTCTTGGTGCGGCACGGTGCCCTTCAACAGCAACTCTCCATCATCTTCATTATGGAAATCCAGAGGGGATTTCTTGATAATAGGCTCCTCTTCATCTGATCTGTGCTCCCAGAAGTTTCTTCAAGGGGAATGGTTCGGTCTGCGGTTGCTTCAAGAAGGGGGAGTTCATTCTCTTTTAGTGGGTGGAATCCTTCAGGCACTTTCATTGGGTCGCCCTAACGCAATAGTCCGTGTAGGTTCATCTCTGCGGACATTTGCAATTACACGGGTTAGTAAGGTCCTAACATGCAAATGACATTTATCACATCTACAAAGTATAAGTAAACCTACCCTGTCCACGTTCCGTCAGAAAGCACGGATATAAGTTCTCCCTCCCATAGTAACGGCGGCTTAATCCTACTAAGCACAGAAAATGTTCCGGCAACCCCCTATGGAATTCTGTGCGGGGTATCTAGTATTATCAAGTCTTTGCTGCTATAGTCTTTGGATTTGGGCGGAGAATCTTTGGGTACTCTGGTTTTAAGGACGAAAGGGGTGGGGAATACTTTCTCATCAACAAAAAAGTAATGGTCGTACTAGTTCTTAAGGGATTCTAAAGGCTTCCTATACGTCATGGGGGCGTTCCCGAATCTTTTTTTAAACGATAGCCACCCATTCACTAGTTGGGGGGAGTAAAAGGCCCTAAATAGGGTCACGGTCGGAGTTACACCGCATGTATGGCATGTAATCTCAAATTGATTGATTTTACACGCCCCTATGCAGTGAAGCTGGGTTATGTGGAAATCATAGTATAAAAGCAGATCTACCAAGAACTTGGATAAGGGGATACGGTAGTTGGCCGAGTCGAATAGGCGCGTATATACGCCTATCTTTCCCCTCGGTGCATCCGTAATTGCTTCACCGTCACCTGGATAGGTTGGGTGTACGCTTTCGGGGATGTAATACTTAGACAAAGAGTCTATGAATTTTTCCACAGGCATCACATTCAGGACATCCGTAATAATGGGATTGTCCTTTACCATGTTTTATAAAAAGGGTTTGAAAGGCGTGATGATCTAACCTGCGGTGATGGAAATCTGTGGAATAAAAGGCGAAAGATGGGAGGACGAAGCTTGAGAATAACAATGGCGGAATGACTATGAAACTGTGTGTAACAGTTTCACACACCAACTCTTATATAGGATTGCCTCGATTTCCGAGGTAACGTGGATGTTTGCCACGTGTAAAACACTACGTCCATCCAATGGGTGGGATTTCTGACACTTCTGAAACGACAGAACGGACCCATGGGTCACTTCTTAACAGTTTTACGTGGCTCAGTGATGGGTATTAATGGTTTACTTTTTACAGGTGTGCGACTGATTAGTTGACTACCATTAATGCATTCATTCTTTGTGTCGGATTATGCGGTCATACGTAAGACTATATTCAATCCTGTATTTATTTTGTCTCGGTCGTCACGTACGGCTGAGGTACCATTGGAATAAATACCTAAGACAGGCAGCCACGTGCGGCCAAAACAAAATCTTCAATGTTTATCATTCCCTAGATCTTTCTTGGTATGTCCGGAGAGCATCTTGATAGTCTAGAGGTTACGCATACTGCTGTAACAACTAGACTGGGGGACATGATGACGTATAGTCCCCAGCCGGGTCATGAGCCCGGCCCACGGGTACTACCTATATCCGGCCCGTCATGAATGGGTTGGAATAATGTTATTTAAGCTTATGGGCTTAGATGAACAGTAACCGCACACACGTGTGTGGCCCACGGCCCGGCATGACCGGTACAGGGTTAGACAAAATCATATTCTGTCTATGAATAGGATTTACCCCAAAGAAGAGGATATTCACTCACCATAATTAGAAGATAACAATCAATCTAATTCTAGTACTTATCCTTTCCTTGGGGCCGAAGCATCAGTGGCAGCCCATTAGGGTTTCACTGCCTATATAAGGAACCCCCAAGGGTTCCACAAAGGTATTACGTTCTATACACTCTCAACTCATCCGATTCCTATAAACCCTGACCGATTACTTACTCTCACGCCGGAGTCTAATCGTGGGAAACATTCCCACGGTAAGCCTAACGCGTGTTGTTTGGTGTGCAGGATCCCAACCATACAATTCACTTGGTGCAGGAGCCGGAGTCTAGCCAACCCGAATTAAGCCTAATTCGGGTCTAGCAAGGATCACCCAACTTTTGTATCAACAAAAGCTAAGAACCACATCCAGTTATGCTTGTTTTCCACCCCTACAACAGCCCACGCTATAGGAAACATTTTATTATTGGCATCCCTTCCCATTGCAGTAAGTAACTGCCCTCACCTTCATGGTCATACAACGCCATCTGTTTTGCCCTTATACATTGACCTAAACTCACATTAATCATGAACTTTTCTCTGACTGAATTTTGCATAAACCCATGACCTATATTAGGGTTATTAATGATTTCCCTAGCATAATGCTCAGCTATCCATTTGTATGTAACCAATGCACCTAAATTGTAGTTTCTGCAACACTTGTGAGCAGGGTAGAGGGATTTGATTTGAAATGACCTTTCATTGCCCATCCAACTAGCCCATAGCCTAAACGGACAGTCCACCCCAGCCAACACATACTCCTTTTCTTTTGCCTTTCTTTCAGCCCAATTAGTTTTTGATGTTTCACTCCTTTTGCTTGGCTCACCTAATTTCCCTTTACCTTTGCCTTTATCAATGTCTGAGCTTGTTTCTTCACTACCATCTGACTCAATTACATTTCTTTCTTATGTAGGTTTTTTTACCTCTTTTACCAGCACACTTACCAGCACTAACATCCCTACCACACTTTACTAGTATTCTATGACTCTCATTGTGTAAATACCATAACTGGTAACCATTTTTGACTCTATAGTAAGCTAAGAAGTTTTTAAGTTGTAATGGGTTCTCAAACTTCATACCTAGTACTGGTTCACATTCATCCCATGGAGTATCAGGATTAAAATTATGGTATTGAAAGTCTTTCCTAACTTTGTATCTAGGTTCAACAAAACTATCATCAGGATCATGATACTCTATCATTAACTGTCCCAATTCTCCATGACCTTCAGGTTTGTCATTCTCATTATCACCCACAAACCTACCCTTACCAACTAGCTTATTCAACCAAGTGTCAGTGGTTGTAAGCATAGGAATGTCTACATTGTCCTCTCCCTCATTTTGGAAATCAATGTGTTCAGGCAAGTCATCCAATGGATCATCCTTACAAACATCATCAAAGTCACTATCACTAGAATCTAATTGTAACATATCCTCATTAACCAAATTAAAAACATCTTACCCATGGTGTTCAGTGTAAACAGACAAATGACAATCATTCTCAAACAAGCATTCTACAAATTCTTCTACATGGGCATCATTATCAATGGGTCTCAAACCCATATACATTGGAACACCAGGTAGAGTATAGAAGATGGATACAGGTGCTACTAACACTAACCTACGGATAATCGAGAAAAATCGTCATATTTCATACCTTCGAAGTCAATATCACTAATTACACGTTCGTCACCATTGGTATATGAGACGGGATTGCCTATAAACAACCCATCGTGGTGGAAATCCACCACAAACTTCGCCATACGTCTCCAACAAACCTGCAATTACAAAGATTAAAAATTAGGGCAAAACAATGGATTCGTCATATTTAAACAATGGAAACCTCAGAAACTGGAAATAATCAATCTAAAAATTTGGGGAAAAAAATTAGGGTTAATAATTTTTCCCCAAATCTGATTAAAACAATACTTCAAATGGAAACAACAATTAAAAATAAACGAATCATCATATTACAACAATATAATATCAAAGTAATTTACCTAAATCGATTATAATTGTTTTTCAGAAAAATTAGGGTTCTTAGGAATTGGGGATTTATTTGAGAGAGTATACGCGTACGCATTTATAAACTTGGAATGATTAAGTATAACACAACGGGTTTATCAAAATAAAAAAAACCAACGTGGAAATTAAATAAATAAGTAACTGGTAAAAAACATTGGTCAAAGGTAAAAGTCAACAGGTTTAACCAAGTCAAACAAATTTACCTACGTGGCAAATGTGAATAATGGACTTAAAATATTACGATGTGTATAATAAATAATCTGGGAAAATACGTTGTGTATTTTTTATATTTACCCTAAACAATAATAAAGTCATAACTCCATCACTACAAGGACGTGTGAGATATCATAAAGTTGACTTTCTAGAAGCAAGCGAACGAAAAACATACTATAATAATAAACTTTTCTTCTAATAACTAAATTATAAGTTAAAGCGTCATTTGTTAATTAGTTTGTCACAAAATAAGTATTAACTTCTTCGAATTTTTCGTAAAGAATTGTAATATATAAAAGATTTAAGTTCTTTTGGATACCAAAATTTTCTAGGATACAAGGGGACTCATCCCCACCATCCATCTCCATCTCATTCAAGGGCTGAGATTAAATCCCAAATTTACACAACTTTCTCCTTTCTTTCTCATAAAAACACACACCCCGTTCTTTCACTTCTCTCTCTACCCCGATCTACTTTCTCTCTCTAAAATTTGAAGCGAACAATCACAACATCATCATGAATCCATCACAATCGATTAATTAGATCGATTACTTAACACGAATTCATTTCAGGTTTGTATTCTTATACTCTATGCTTATTTTTTTAGCTTATTTGATTTTGAATAAGCTTATTAATTTATTTTCATTAGCTTTTTTGAACGAAATATGCCGATTGATAGTTCTTATTTTGATCGAATTATTCTGATTGTTTGTTCTTATTTTTATCAATTTATTCTAATTAGCTTTTAATTAGGTGATTTATGTGAATAAGCTTATTTGTTTGAATAAGATTTTTAATTAGATGAGAGTTATAAATAATCTTGAGAATTAGATAGGAGTTATGTGAATAAGCTTACAAATTACACGAGAGTTATGAATAAGCTAGCTTATTAGCTTATGTTGACAAATCGTAAGGTATTTTATGTAAGTTGGATTAAGTTTGCTGATGTAGGCTGCAATAAGCTTGATATATCATGTATGATATATATATATATATATCATATATGATATATCATCACTTTTCATATATGATAGATATATCATATATGATAACTGATGATATATCATATATGATATAACTATCATATATGATATATCAAATAAACCATAGCAAAAAACAGATTATGTATGAGTATTTTTTAGAAAATCAATATAAACTCTTGAAACTTGTCTTCTATCATATATATGAGTAATTTATTTTGGTGTTAAAAAGTTGCATAATATGTTCTTTTTATCTTTTATAAATGCAGTCAGACAGAGATGGTGCGATTAGCTTTGGAGCAAAGCAGAGAGGGATGTTGATTATAACAAGAGGATGTGCATGGATATGTTTTAAGGATCAAGACGGAGTAGGCGTTGTTCATGAATTCATCATTTGATAATCTGTTTTTTTTGCATTTTTTTGATTTTGTATAAATTGTTATCATATATGATATCAGAGGTATATCATATATGATTTTACATTAGGTTACGTTCGGTTTGAATTATCATATATGATTTTGTTCAAAAGTACATTTTTATGTTATGAATAAGTGTTTGATTATTAATTATTTATACTCTTTGTTGTAATCATGAATTCATCAGATTCTTTATTTAATAAATCTAAGTTTTTCTTGAGTGTCATATATGATAGTGCATGATCATATACTCCGTATGACTTAATTTATAAAAACCATCATGACATAATACCAAGAAAGTTAAATCATATTAACAAGATGTTATACGAGATACCAATTGATTACAAAATCGTCCATATACTTCAAAACTCCATTAGGAGATTACAAGAAAAAACAAATAATAAACGTAAAAGAAAAATTCACGAGCTTATTCATTGAGCTTCTTGGCCTTTTGGATGCTTGTAATGTTCAACACGCCTTGTAAACAACCTTCTCTACACAAAAAAGAAGATTTAATTCAATTTTCAAGCACATAATCATATATGATATATTTGATCATATATAATATTTAGCTTATATCATATATGATATAGCATATCATATATGATACTTCATTAGCAAGTCATACTAAATATGTTCAGCCAGATTAATCCATTAAAAAAAGAGTTAATTCAATTTTCAACCACATTATCATATATGATATATCTCATCATATATGATATTTTAGCTTATATCATATATGATATAGTATATCATATATGATACTTCACAAACAGGTTACACTAAATATGTTCAGCGAGATTAAGCTAAAAAACCTTATAATTCATGAAAATAAGCTAATAAGTTAGCTTATAATTCATCATAATAAAGGTGATAATTATCAATAAGCTTATTCACATTAAGCATCAAGTTACCTTATCATTTGACATGTTAAATTCATGTAACTTATCAAATAAGCTATAAAAAATAAGATGAGTTATAAGCTTATTCACATCGAATAAGCTAAAAAAGATGAATCAAAACAGATCGAATGAACTTTACCTTATTTATGAAGAGGATGATCGATTTGTGACGGTGAGATCGATGGATTTGATGTTTGTGTTGATAAATTAAGATGTAAATATGTGTGTGTGTGTGTGTGTGTGTGTGTTTATGTGTGTTTTAGAGAGAAGAAGAAGAAGAAATCGATCCCAGATCTGTGAGAGTTGTAGGTGGTGTTAGGTGGGAGGGGTAAAATGACGAAACTACCCCTCCTTTTTTTTGTTTTTCATATGGGTTGTTGGATAAGATGAAATGAACGGTCCAGATTTGTCCCCTTGTACCCAAAGGATACAAGGTATCTTAAATAACCGGACTCTATATAAAAATATAGAAAAAAATATATTGTAACAAATTGTAATCATATAATAAGTTCATGACGTAAGAGTGATTTTGTTTTTATCGCTCAAATTCCTGCATATAAAATAGTCATTTTATTGATCCGTTTTCGATTCTCGTAATATTTAATTCCCTTTCAAGAATGAGAGGAACGTGCATGATATATGCTGGTGGTGGAAATCACTTTTGTTGACTTTAAAATGTGATGAGCAAATGCTAGTCAAATATGGCTAATTGATCAAGAAAGTTTATTTCAGGGAACCAACCTCTCTTCAAATGTATAAATAGTCATCAAACTTATCGTATCTCTCTCAAAATAAACTAGCATACATAACTCATCACAAAACACACACACAAGTTCATAGACACCTAGCTAATTATCAACAAAGAAATGGAAAAGTTTACCAGAAGCGTTTCACGGAGCCTTTCAAGAAGTTTTTCGACATCTGTAGATGCAAATAGAGTGTGGAGGAGAACGACATACGGAGAGTTTAATGGTGCGAGGAGCATGAAGACTATCCGTCTTGGAGATGATAATCATGGGAAACTCTGGAAGATTAAAATGATGTTTAACTTTACTCGATCTAAAACACGTGGGAAAGACGATTCAAAGGCTCGTCGATCATCGAAGATTGCAAGTTCAGAAGATGAATTTCAAAACAGATTACTTTTTGAAATTTACAAGAACGTGTCATCCAATCATGAACTAAGTTCAGCCTAGAAGCTACTTCTTCATTATTCATTGATCGTTTACTCAAATCCTTAGTATTAGTTGTGCTTCTATATTGCGCAAACGAGACAGAAGCTGTAAATAGAAGTTATGGTTTCAAAGTTGATATGAGATGATGATGGGGATTGTTAATAGTTTATAACATATTTATCTGAAACATAAGTATGATATCAACATGAATTATATTATATCTTGATATATTAAAACTGCATATACGCCGGGTCACGCTTTCGTCTACATGAAACTAACTGAAGCAGCTACGCTTAATTACAGAGCATCCGATGTTCAATCAAGCATAAGTCATAAGTGTAAGCTATGAAGTGCTATACATACTGTCAAGTCTGTAATTTTGTATAGTTCACCATTCGAAGTTCACCATTCGAAAACATATCAATTTAGACCATTATTTTGAGTTTGATCATAAGCTAGCGTTCTGAAATCTGTGGATAACTTACTGGTCCACATGCAATTTTGATACACACCATCTATGGGGTTTGCCAGTGGGTTGATCGATTTATGTTTACTGGGCCTAAAAGCTGTTCTAACTCATGTGTGTAAAGGGATAGGAGACAGAAACAACAAATACATACTTTGGGGCTTACAGTATGAAAATAACTAATGATAATTGTGTTAGTTTTGTAAGATATCACTTAAACATTTGTTTTGTGGTGCAAATGTGCAATCATGCAACAGGATATAGACAACATAGGTTCGCTATTCTGTTGGTTGATGTTTTTTGTGTTTACTTTACTACTTAGTATTTGAAAGCATCAATGTTGGTATTTACTGGTGGGTAAATGAATTTGTTGCGTGGTTCAGTTAACGGGTCAAAACCCAAATTTTGGAACGGGTCAGGTCTAGCCTAAACATGTTATCTCCAGAATTGTACATTATATACTTCTATTAATAATTACTCCAATGTGGTTACAACAAAATGATTTAAGAGGTTGTATGCACTTTGAGCAACTTGTGACATGTTAAACGATTTGTGCTGCTATTCTTTTATATGATCCGTTATAGTTCACTCATATGCAACTTGTATGGACCAGTTCATAGTTACAGACTAAATCAGTAGAGCTTGAAATTTCGAGATGCCACATTCAGCAACTTTTCACACCCGTGCTTTAGGTGTTCGGGGTGTCACACCGAGCCAGCGTTGAGGTATTCTATTAAGCAAACAGTCTTTGAAGTTCCAGAAGCTCTACCCATCACCCATGGTGTAGACAAGCTAACGTGTAGCATCTGAGTACATATAAAAGTAGGTAACTCTTGTCAATGGTATTTTGTGGGACAACTTTTAATCAATAGAGGATCATAGTCGTCAGGAATGAGATCAGCACTTTTTGTTGGAAAAATGTGTTTTGTAGATGTTCTTTCCCCGTTAAATTTGTATTCAAAGATTAAAATCATAAAATTTATAAAAGACACCCAAAAAAATGAGAAAAATTAAAAATTAATTAAAATATATCAAAATTGATATTGAATCAAACAGCATAAATTAAATAATAAAAAAAAATAATTAGATAAAAAGATATTACAATTTTAAAAATAAATATGTTTTTCTAATAAGTTGTTACAAAAGAAGATGATTATCAATTGCAAAATAAATGTTTTCATAAAGTCAATTCAAAACATCTTAATTTTCAGACTTTCTAAAAATAAAAATTTCTCAATGCATTTATAATATCACTAGTTTAAGACCGGTGTAATACACGGGCTGCTAAAAATTTCAGAATTAAAAGATGTATTCGAAGATCGCAGAAAATGTGTTGATGGCATATGTTATTTGATGTGCAACGTGTATAAACAACAATAACCCGTGGTTAGCTTATAAAGGCAAAATAAACAACAATAAAAGAGTATTTCATTGAGCAAATTAATTCATGGTTAATTAAGTTGTTCCCAAAATATATCACTAAACGAATCTAAACTCAAACTTTCATAGAAGTTAAAAATAAATTCATGGGAAGATATTATTATCAAACTTTGAACACATTAAATAAAGTCATCGACTTAAAAATGCTTGTTCTAGCATCTTGACCTTTTCACATGAGCTCAAACAACACAATAAGCGAAGATTATAAAATAACTATTCACCCACTTCTGGTTCTCACATGAGCTCAAACAACACAACTTCTGGTCCTCCCTTTCTTTTTTGTGTTCAAAAGTGAAACAAAAAATGTTTAACTCAGTTTCATTTCAAGAAAAGTGCAGAAACCAAGTAGGTAACCCAAACAAATCTTAACCAAATAATTAGTGGCCTAAACTAAGGATTAATGATTTTTTGCAATGATTTTTAATTGACAAAGACAACACGCCAACCATATACGCACGCCTTTACATAGGAACCAATGCACCTAATAACTAACACTATACACATTATTAGCACTATTATCACTTTATACACATAGAGAGATCACATAACCAAAACAGCAAAACGACAACACCTAACAGCTAAATCAGCACCAGACTAAATAGTACAGACATGCACAACAACTTATTCAGAAAGTTCGGCAATTTATTTACTTAAATGGTGAACTCGATCAACGAATCAAAATCAAACACAAGTTAAATTTGGTGCTTAAAAATAAGAATACCTTTTGTACCTGTGTGATATACGTATCAACTATCAAGTATGAATTTCATGATGTCCAATGACCCTGGGCGCTCCGACTGAGCACAAACAGAAAAAAACACTTTTATGAGACCAAACACACATAAAGATATGTTATTTACCTTGTACAATCTAAGAGAAGCAATCAAATTCCAGATTATGTATGTTGTTGGTGTTCTCCTACCTGAATATACAAAAGAAACATGTGCACGAAGGAAAAAATTTAACCTCAGCCTATCAAAAATTAAATCTAAAAGCCAGATATTTGATCTATATTAACTACACATTAAGTTTATAAAAACCATGTTGTTTAGCATCAACAATACTGTAATATGACCCTACTTAAGAACTTATAACTCTAGAACTCACAACAATTTTGAGTAACTTACCACTTCATAAGATATCGAAAATTGCGGCTCAAAAGAATGACATTTTTCTAATCTAAAGCAGATTTATCTCATATTTGTAGTTTTAGTAAAAGTGGTGTATTAAAAACTAAATATGCCAGCTTTAGTAATAAGAAAATAGATATGTTCCGTACATACTTTCAAAACAACTAAAATCTTACTGTGAGTATCGATATGGGCAATAACTTCACCATGATTATCCAAATGGGTAAAATTTGGGCCCAATAAATCGAAGTAGGTTGAAACTTGACCCATTCATTCACATGGTTAAATCAATTTTTAAGCCTTTTTAAATATTGTATTTTTAGATTTATGACATCATCAAAAATAATATTTTATTTTAATATCCAATAGAAAATATACACTGAGTCAAATATGACATTTGCAAAAACCTTCTTTTAATAGATTAAATAGATATATATAATATTAGAGCTAATTACTTAAAAAGTAATCTAATTTGTCACTTTTTACCGTTCTGTGTAACTATTTTTTTCCTTATATTATCATTAAAGATTGTGATTTCGTACATTGTGTGTACCCGATGACTTGTTTTATTAGTTAACAGATCAGTTTAACGACAGTTTAACTTTTTATTACAATGTTAGTCCCTTATATTAACGATCATTAATACAAACACCTAAAATTTGATTTTCTTAAAAAAAATGTATAACTTAAAAAAAAGTATGTAACTTTGTATAAAAAAAATATATATATAAATACATACGCACGTTTATATAATTTTTTTTTTAAATATCATTATTTTTAAACATGTTTTATTTTACTTTTAAAATTTATATAAAACGTGTTTTATATAACTCAATTTTTCGTACATAATAGATCTAAATTTTTTTTTATTTTTTAAATTTCACTTTAAAATTTTTGGAACAACTCAAAAATGTTTTTTCGTAACATTCAAAATAAATCTTACTTTTCTAACAAAATAAATTTTAAAATTTTGTTATTTTTCTTTTATATAAACATTTGTATATATAACTTTGTTAAGTAATTTTTTTTTACAAAATATTAAATTTTTTGGAAAATATTTTACTTTTTTTACGGAATTTTGAAATTTTTAAAAGTAAAAAATCATACTTTTTCTACAAAGTATTTTTGAAAACTTTGAAAAAAAAAATTATAAAGAAAACCACTCTTTTTTTCTAAATATAAAAATTTCAGAAGTAAAAACCTTACTCTTTTCAAAAAAAAAATTGAAATTTTTGTAAACTATTTTTACAAAAATCTTACTTATTTTCCAAAAAAATAATTTTTTCAGAAGTAAAGATATTTTTATTTAAAAAAAATAAAAAATAAACACATTTTACTCTTTTAAAAGAGTAAAGATAATTTTTTTGTAAATAAATTTTTTTAAAAAAATTACGATTTTTGTTTAAAAAATTTAAAAATTTCCGAAATTTTTTTTCAAAAAAGTAGGATTCGTACTTTTTTAATAAATTCAGATATTTTTTCGCAAAAAAGTAAAATTTTAAATTTCAAAAATTTTGAAATTATGTAAGAAAAGTACAATTTGTAAAAGAAATTATTATTTTGCAAAACAAGTTTTTTTACAAAAATAATATGTACAGACATTTATATAAAAAATAATAACAAAATCTTTAAATATTGTGAAAAAAGTACGATTTATTTTTAAGTTATAAAAAAAGTTAAGTGCAATTTTTTAACCAAAATTTTTAAAAAGTAGAGTGCAATTATTTTAACAAGAACTATTTTTTTTAGAAAATCAAATTTTAAGGATTTTATATTGACAACCGTTAATGTAAAGGACTGAGGTTGAAAGAAGAAATTAAACATTCGTTAACTTAACCTGCTATAGCAAGTCAAACATGTAACTGGTACACACAATGTACGAAATCACAATGTTTAATAATAATATAGGAAAAAAATGACTAAATAGAACGATAAAAAGTAACAAGTTAGATGACTTTTAAAATCATTAGCCGTATATATTACTATTGGTTACTCAAGAACATAAAACATTCATTTTTTTTTTAATTTCTCTCAAATATAAACAATTATTTTACATAACACAAATATATTCAAAGTACAAGTTAAAAAAACCTAAAAAGTTAGCATGAATACAATTTGAAACAAAAAAGATATCTATTTTATTTTGTTTCACAAGTCAATCAGTTTATAAAAATTGTATTGATAAAAGTTTTGAGAGACTGAAAGTAATGGTTGATTTACCACTCACTATGAAACCAAACTACCAAATTGAGTTTTTCGAGGTACTTAGAGATTCATAGATTTCTATTGCGTTGTGTTAATTTTGTTAAAAAATATTAAA
The DNA here is from genome assembly GCA_025667525.1 of Glebionis coronaria. Lineage (NCBI taxonomy): Eukaryota > Viridiplantae > Streptophyta > Magnoliopsida > Asterales > Asteraceae > Glebionis > Glebionis coronaria. The sequence continues at coordinate 424,903,639 of CM046875.1, forward strand.
TATTTAATAAATACAATTTATCTTACAAAATTATGCGTGTAGTCTTACTAATTTCTTTTGTAATTTTGTCCTCGCTACCACCGTCACCTACCTTGACCATATCTTTAGTCTCTTTTTTCAAGTAAAGGGGAAACTACCCCGGTAAAATATATTAATCCCAAAAAATCATTAAGTACAGTAGAATGTGGCTGAAGTACCACATTAACCTCAAGTCAAAACTTGAACTTAGACATCCATATGACACACCTACCGAGACCATATCTTTAGTCCCTTTTTTTAGATAAAGGGGAACTACCCCAGTAAAATATATTAATCCTAAAAAATCATTAAGTACAATGGAATGTGGCTGAAGTACCACATTAACCTCAAATCAAAACTTGATCTTTAGCCTCCTTTGACCGATGTTTGATGTTTAATGGTCAAAAAATTGTCGACACATGCAAGCAACTATGTTATAAGTAAAAGGACTGTTGTGAAAATCGGTGTATTCGATCGATTAATCTACGTCTAGGTGTTAGGCGCATATTAAACTTTAAGATATTTTTTAAATGTCCTTATTGATCGGGGTGGTCGAAAATAGATGAAGAAACTAATTGTGACAATGTGGATTTTTGGACGAGGTTCGTAAATTTATTTCTGGGTGTATGTATTTTTTTTACCATATGTGAATTTTGTGTTAATTGGTGTGTTAGCCGTAGAGTTTATGGGAACTTGGTTATGTGGAATTAAGATGACCCTTGGGGTGGCTATAGTGGATGCGTAGAAGCATTGAGATTTCTTGATACTGAGCTTATGAGCATTGTAGTGTTATGTTACTCCTCGTATGTGCGTATTTATTTGTCATGTACGTGGAAATAAATATGTATTTATTATATGTTAGCATTTAGCGGTGTATGCTAGTAGCTTTGAGTCAGTTTAGAATGTCGTAGATTTATTTAGAAGTTTAGATAGTAAAATTTTGTAAAATAAAATTTTAAAATGACTAAAGGTTTTAATAAAAACTAAATGTAAACTTTTCTTGTAAATAGCTTTTAAAAGTATAAGATCTTAAAAACAAATAAAGGGTTTTGTAAATAAGGAAATTTAGAAAAAAAAAGTCGGTTAAACCGACGGTGCAAAAAAAAGGAGAAAAGTTTTGTTGGGCTTGCGCTAGGAATTATAAAGTAGGGGAATAGTAGCAACTAAAGTAAAATAAAAAATAAAAATAAAAAAAACGAGAGAGAGGGAGAGACGGACGATAGAAGAGAAGAAAAACAAAATTTAGGGTTCTTGAAAAAGTGGATTTTGTCAAATCAAAGGTATAATCTTGATGAAGATTCTTATTTTATTTAATCTAATCATGTTTTTTACCAAGTAATTAATCATATGGTGGATTAGGATTTTTAACTTTCTGCAATTAATAAAGTTAGGGTTTGATTTGGGAAATTTATGGGGTCAATATAATGATTAATGGTGGATTAGGGTTTTAAATCGTCGAACTGTCACTGAATTGTCGCTAAACTGCCGCTAAACTGTCACTGAGTCGTCGCATAATCATTACTAACTCTGGGCAACAATTTAGGCAAATCGTTTTGGTCATAACTTGGTCGTTTTGAAAGATTTTTGGGTGGTTCAAAAGCCTAAAATTATGTACTCAGATCCTAATCTTCAAATATGTAAAGCTTGAGGTTATTTCGGGTCAGTAGGTTGGTCGAAATCTTTATGCAAGAGTCGGAGTTCAGGTTGATTTTCTGACAGTATGGTGTAAACTCGTGTTTTTGGGTGGTTGGGGCAATAAACACTTAGAGGGTCGATGTGGGGATTATTTGGGATAGATATTAGAGAGTATCATCATAGAGGTTGTTACATTAATGAAGGAGTAGAGCCTTTGAATCAATATTGATGCGTGTTTTGTGTATATGTGCTTAGATATTGTTTGATGGTGTGGGGACTATTGGATTGTTATCTTAAGGTGAGTTTCATAGTCCCTTGTTTACTATAATGTTTTACTCCAGTAAAGGGATAGAAATGATGCTTGTTTTTAAATGTATGTTGTGCAAGTTGGTTTTAAATGTTGTATGGACATTTGCATGTTTGTGATTGGAATGGTTTTGGGTAAGACTACGTACGGGATATGTAGCACCGTAGGTGGTAAGACTACGTACGGGTATGTAGCACACATGTGGTTTTGGTAAGACTACGTATGGGATATGTAGCACAGTAGGGGTAAGCCTACGTACGGGATATGTAGCACCGTAGGTGGTAAGACTACATCACACAATTTGGAACGCGTGAACGAATGGTGTTTTAGATTGTACATTGTTGTGTGAATTACTTGTGGTAGATATTGTCCATGTTTTGAAATGTATTTTGTTTTTAAGGTATAGCAGGTGGTCGGTTTTGTGTCATAAACCTATGACTCTCACCAACTTTATGTTGACGTGTTTTAGCATCATTTTCAGGTGAGCATGTGGTAAAGAATGAGAATAGAAGTGGCTAGAGATACCCATAGGAGGCACTACTTGGGTTTTACTTTATTTTGCATTTAGTTGAACTTATTGCATTTTGATATGTTGTGTTGAATAATTGTGACATATGTCTTTACTTTTGACTTGAAGATTTTCGTTCATTTTAAGACACATTTTGGATGTTCTAAGGTATTGTCATGACACTTTGTGTCTTTCTTTTGCATTTAGTTATTTCTCTATATAGACGCCATAGTGTTGTGATGATACTCATGAAGTGACACCTCGTGTTTCCACCTAGGCGGGGTGTTATAGATTGGTATTAGAGTCTATGGTTATGGAGAACTAGGTGATCGGCCTAGACTATAACCTAGGATCCCCGCATATAGAATCATCTTAGGATTTATGTGTTGTGCACATATGAATTGAGTGTATTTTCTCGACGATATAAGTCTTCCTCATACTCTATATTCGCTTACTTACGATTTATAAAATTTTGTTGAATTATGTATTTTGCTACGAGCAATATACGATCATTGTGTATTCATTAATTGCTATATATTGACTATGTAACTATCGCGTGATTCGATATGGGTATGATTGGGGCTTAGTATTTGTATGATGTAATGTGGTATGCGTGGCATGATGCGCTAAGGATGAGAGGTGCATCCGTAAGAGGAAGTTTATGCGTGGGATGCGACATGTATAATTGCGGTGGCCAACGTAATTATAGGTGTACCATCACAGGGATGGATTTATAATTATGGATGCATTGATCACCTTTAGTATGCATATTTATGTGGATAATATTTAGTCTCATTTGATCGATGTTTGATGTTTAGTGGTCAAAAAATTGTAAACACATGCAAGCAATTATGTTATAAGTAAAAGGACTGTTGTGAAAATAGGTGTATGCGATCGATTAATCTACGTCTAGGTGTTAGGCGCAGATTAAACTTTAAGATATTTTTTAATTGTCCTTATTGATCTGGTTGGTCAAAAATAGACGAAGACACTGATTGTGACAATACGGATTTTTGGACGAGGTTCGTAAATTGATTTCTAGGTTTACGTAATTTTTTTACCATATGTGAATTTTGTGTTAAATGGTGTGTTAGCAGTAGAGTTTATATGAACTTGGTTATGTGGAATTGAGATGACCCTTGGGGTGGTCATAGTGGATGCGTAGAAGCATTGAGGTTTCTGGATGCTCAGCTTATGAGCATTGTAGTGTTATGTTACTCCTCGTATGCGCGTATTTATTTGTCGTGTACGTGGCAGTAATATGTATTTATTTATATGTAAGCATTTAGCGGTGTAGGCTAGTAACTTTGAGTCAGTTTAGAATGTCGTAGATTTATTTAGAAGTTTAGATATTAGAATTTTATAAAATAAAATTTTAAAATGACTAAAGGTTTTAATAAAGATTTAAAGTAAATTTTTCTTGTAAATAGCTTTTAAAAGTATAAGGTTTTAAAAATAAATAAAGGGTTTTGTAAATAAGGAAATTTGGAAAAAAAAGTCGGTTAAACCGACCGTGCAAAAAAAAGGGAGAAAAGTTTTGTTGGGCTTGGGCTAGGAATTATAAACTAGGGGTATTGTAGAAACCAAAGTAAAAAAACAAAAGAGAGGGAGAGACGGACGGTAGAAGAGAAGAAAAACAAAATTTATGGTTCTTGAAAAAGTGGGTTTTATCAAATCAAAGATATAATCTTGATCTAGATCCTTGTTTTATTTAATCTAATCATGTTGTTTTACCAAGTAATTAATCATATGGTGGATTTGGATGTTTAATTTTATGCAATTAATAAAGTTAGGGGTTGATTTGGGAAATTTATACGGTTAATATAATGATTAATGGCGAATTAGGGTTTTAAATCGTCGAACTGTCACTAAATTGTCGCTAAATTGCCGCTAAACTGTCACTAAGTCATTGCAGAATCATTACTAAGTCTGGGCAGAAATGAAGTCAAATCATTTTGGTCATAACTTGGTAGTGTTGAAAGCTTTTTGGGTGGTCTAAAAGCCTAACATTATGTACTCAGATCCTACTCTTAAAGTATGTAAAGTTTGAGGTTATTTGGGGTCCGACGGTTGGTCGAAATCTTTGTGCAAGAGTCGGAGTCAAGGCTGATTTTCGGACAGCAGGGTGTAAACTCGTGTTTTTGGGTGTTTGGGGCAATAAATACTTAGAGGGTCGAAGTAGGTATGATTTAGGATAGATATTAGAGAGTATCCATCATATAGGTTGTTACATTGATGAAGTAGTAGAGCCTTTGAATCAATGTTGATGCGTGTTTTGTTTGTATGTACTTATATATTGTTTGATCGCGCGGGGACTATTGGATTGCTATCGCAAGGTAAGTTTCATTGTCCCTTGTTTACTATAATGTTTAATACAGTAAAGAGATGGAAATGATGCTTGTTTTAAAGGTATGTTGTGCAAGTTGGTTTTAAATGTTGTATGGACAATGTGGTACTGGTTGTAATTTTGCATGATTGTGATTGGAATGGTTTTGGGTAAGACTATGTACGGGATATGTAGCACCGTAGGTGGTAAGACTACGTACGTTTTATGTAGCGCACATGGGGTTTTGATAAGACTACGTGCGAGATATGTAGCATAGTAGGGGTAAGCCTACGTACGGGATATGTAGCACCGTAGGTGGTAAGACTAAAGCACACAATTTAAAACGCATGAATGAATGGTGAACTGATTGTACTTGGTTGTGTGAATTACCTTTGGTAGATATTTTCCATGTTTTGAAATGTTATTTTGTTTGTTAAGGCACAGCAGGTGGTCGGTTTTGTGTCATAAACCTATAACACAATCACGAATGGTCGGAAGACTATTTGGATATCTAAATAGATATCTTAAAGAGGTTTAACAATGAAAGTAACACGCACGGTAGTAAAATGAAAATCGGAAGTTTCATCGAAAGCAACACTTCTTAATCCCAAACAATGTTATCACGAGAGTATGCACAACATATAAAAGTGAGTCGAGAACAAGCGGTTCAAAACGAACGAGTATATGAGGTCAGTCGTATCATGCATAGACGAAATAGCAATAGTACTCACAAAAGTGAGTATGAAAAGTCGGCAGCATACGCGCTCTGAATACAAGTATGTAATGTCATAACAATATAAAATCATTGCAACGAGAACTATTCACAAGAACAAGAATTTAAGAAATAAAGTACGGGCAGATGTAATCACAGTAATATCCAATCATAATTCATGAAGCATAAGAGATTTGAAAAGAGATAGTAATTATCGTCATGAGGGTATTGTAATATTTCAAAATGAAATCAAAAAATAAAATACTGCAACGATAATTAAAAGTAAATAATAAGGATTAGAGAGTTACCCGCGCAGATATCGAACAACAATGGCAGATTTTGTGTTTGACACTTAAAACATGAAATATTTGAACTTTCAGTTATAGACTAAGTTTTGAAAACGACTCAGTTTCCTATAACCATCTCTCTGATACCAATCCGTGAGACCCCCAAAATCAGGCAAGGAAACACGTAGGCAGCATAGGGGTGCCACGTCATGGTACAAGAAACAATGAAATATTGTTGACACAAAGTTGACGTAATAAAAACATATACATTACATCCTAAAAGATAAGAGTTTTAAACAAAGGTCCCAGAGTTTTATAAGCGGAAAAATCTATTATTTAATTATGGTTTTTTAACATATTGTTACCAAGAATATATGATAAACTTCTGACAGTTTTTACCAAACCAAAGTTTAAATATACACAGAAATCTCCAAGCTGCGATAATATCTTGCGGGCTCCCATCCAAGAAAAGCTAATGTTAGCCCTATATTTTATATAGCCGAACAAGAATTGTAATAGGTCATCTTAGTCGTAAATGGTCGTGTATTGTAATAGGTTAGTCGAGAAAACTGGGCTTGGACTTTAAGCTAATATTGTATAAGTTAGGGGCTCTAAGCCCAAGACAAGCCAAGCCCGGGCCATGGAAAGCCCATGTGGTTCGTGGGTATATATACCCTCTTCCATGTGTGGAAGAGGGTGTTGGTTCATTTCTTTTCACCTAGTAAAAGTGTAACATTCCACCACTCTCTCTACTTTCTCTTTCTAGTTTCTCTCTCTAACTTTCTTCTCTTTCTACTCTAAATCTTGTGTTATGGATTGATATGGGATTAAAATTTGGTATCAAGAGCCTATAGTGGATAGGTGATTGAAGATTCGTGTTTGTGTTCTTGATATTCGTGCCTATTTTGATCCATATCATTCGAACCAATTTTTTTTTGTGTTTTTATGGTTTTTTCTTGATACAAATCTTCTACATCGTTGTGGTAGAGATTTGGTATATTCACTTTGGCTAAAAACACAAAAAATTTGGGTGTTTTGATCATTTTTTGGCTTAAAATCTCGAATTGGTTGGGTTTTGTCCGAGAAAAGTGGGAATTTGGTACTATTCCGACAGGTTTTCATCGGAAAGGGTTTCACTTTCTGATAGATATTCCGATATCTTCCATCGGAAAAGGGTTTACATATTCCGATCATTATTCCGATCAAGTATTCCGATAGGTTTGGTGATCAGTTATTCCGACGGTCTTTCCGACAGGTATTCCGATAGAACTTTCCGACAGACATTCCGATAGGTATTCCGATAGTACTTTCCGACAGGTATTCCGGTAATACTTTCCGACAGGTATTCCGATAGAACTTTCCGACGTACATTCCGAAAGGTATTCCGATGGACATTCCGACAGGTTTTCCGATGGACATTCCGACAGGTATTCCGATGGACATTCCGACATGTATTCCGATGAATATTTTGTTCGAGTAATTTTTTGACTTAGCCACTATCTAGACTAGTCCCGAAACATAATTTACACGAAGATTAACAAAAAGTTAAAACTTTTAGGTCAAGTAAAATCAAAAATTTTCCCTACTGGTTTTTGGCTATTTCTAACTCAATTTCAAAATTTGGTGATACAAAATTTTTTGGCTTACCGTTTTGTCGGACTGAGGAATTTATTGTCGGACTAGGAAAAAAATTGGAATTTTCGGAATTTCAACCACAATCAAATTACAACACATCCACTAAGATCCTCATCCATTCATAAGTAATCATCATGTCTAATAACGACAACAACAATGCGACGGTTAATCAAATTCGTTTGGAACAAGGTGGCAATGGTAATCCACCTTTGCTCACTGCCGGTTGCTACGTTCAGTGGAGATCTCGTTTCCTTAGATTTCTCGACACTAAGGAGAACCGAACCGCTCTTCGTCATTGCCTTGAGAATCCATCTCCAGTTTTTAAATTCAGACCAATTACCACACAAGCAGAGGATGGTACTTCATCAACTACACGAGCTATGGAGGATTTCGACACATGTCCTGCTGAGAAAAAGAAACTCCTCCAAGATGAAGCCGATGCTGTTAACTACATACTCACTGGGATTGATAACGATATCTATTCCACGGTTGATGCATGTCATAATGCTATGGAAATGTGGAATGAAATTCATCGATTGAAGCAAGGTGAGTCGATAAATGTTCAAGATCTCGAGACTAATCTACTTTGGGAGTTTGGAAAATTCACATCCGAAGATGGTGAATCCATTGACTCTTATTACTCGAGATTCTACAAAATGATGAATGAGCTTGTCAGAAATCAGTGCACCATCTCCAATCATCATGCCAATGTTCAGTTTTTACTTCAACTCAAACCGGAATGGCAAAGGTTTGTGACTTTGGTCAAACAAAGGGAGGATATCAAGACTATATCTTACCACAAACTTTATGATATATTGAAACAACATCAGAATGAAGTGAATGAACTTAGGGCTAAATGGCAGAACAATCTGCAAACTCTATTGCTTTTATGGCTGCTACTTCAACAAAACCCGTTCCCTGTCAACAACCACCTACACATTCCTCAAGGTCATCAAGCTCATCCACCAAACCTCTAGCTACTTCTAGAAACAAAGCAAAAGCAATTGTCCCCACTCCACCTACAAAGTATGACACCGAGTCAGATGAAGGCAGTAATGATGAACAAACTTCAAGGGACAAGAAGATTGAAGAACTCATGTCTTTACTCACCACAACTTATAAGAAGGTCTACAAACCTACCAACAACAACCTCAGATCATCATCTAATTCTAGATATAAGGAAGTTGATCATGCACCTAGGTATAATCGTGATGCTAGGTATGATAATCAGAGGATGCTGAATCAAGTTGGGGCTAGAGATACTATAGGCACTCCGGTTGTGCAGAAGACTGGGATTCAATGCTTCAACTACAAGGGATTTGGTAACATGGCTAGGGAATGTAAGAAGCCAAAACGGGTTAAGGATTCGGGATATCACAAGGAAAAGATGCTGCTGTGTAAGAAAGAAGAAGCAGTGATTCCACTCACAGCAGATGAAGTTGACTAGCGTGATGACACTGATGATGAAGCCGATGATCAAGAGTTAGAGGCACATTATGTGTACATGGCAAAGATTCAAGAAGTAATTCCAGAGACTGCTGAAAATTCTGGACCAATCTTCGACACTGAGCCAATTGAAAAGGTACCAATAAATGATAACTATAATGTGTTTGCTAATGAACGACGGCATCCTGAGAAACCCGAAAGCATCAATGACACATATGTAATGGACACGGAGGATAGCAATATCTCTACGGATTCACAGCATATGGGTAATGATGACGGAAATGCTACTCAGGATACTGACTCGGAAGAGGACTGTGATTTGGTTGCGTCTATAATTGATTCTTTAAAACGTGAAATTAATGAAAACAAAGAGGCTAATAAACGTCTAAAGCAAGCAAACACATCCTTAGCCGAGGAGATAGACATGCTTAAAAAGTGTGATTATGTAAAAGAAGTTGATCGACGAGTTGCAATAGCTAATGGTTTAGTATATGAACATAAGGTGCTCAACGAACAATATTGTTCTGAAATAACATACGAAATTCATATGTCAAAACAAAAGATATCAGAACTTGAAGGACAACTGCTGCTACATAAACTCCAGATTACTGAGTTAAAGTCGGTTAACAAAGAACAAACTGAGCTTTATAAAACTCGTGAAGAAAAGGATATTGAAAAAATTGTTGATTTGGAAAAGAGAGTCGAAACGTTAAACAACATTGTTTACAAAACGAGTCAGTCCATTCAAACCATGAATATGCTCAATAGGAATATGAAAACGAGTTTTGTTAAGCCTGAATATCTTAAGAAAGTTCAAAGTTCCAAGCCTGCTCTTTATGATATCGGTTGTTATGTTGATAATCTTGCTCTTATGCTTTCACCTGACTGCGACGAAATCATTCGTCAACAAGAAGAAAGTCGATCAAACTTAAGTGATTTAATAAACCTTTCTGATTCTGATCATTATATTAAGTCTGTTCCTCAAAAAACTTTCCAAAGAACAAAAGATGTATAATAGTGTTCCACCACCAAGTGATGAACCCCAAAAGAAAGTTTCTTTAAAAAGGAGTTTCAAAAAGCAATCAATATTGTTAGAAAAGCGAATTTTGGATGAAAAACGTAAATGGGATGAGAAAAGCAAAAGTGTTCAGCAATTTGAGTTTATAAAACAAGTGGTTTTAAATTTGTACAAAGGTGTCGTCGACTATGAAAAAGTTTCTAGGGATACCGTTTGGAATATTAAACCTAACCCACAAGTAGAAGTGGTCATTCAACAATGTATTGTTCCAACCATCGATGATCTTTCAAATAATGTGGAAATGTTTTATAATGCTCTCACTGAGGAAATGACAACTGATTTAATTTATGTCAAATCTCTTGAAGATGAAGTTGATTTTCTTCAAACTAAATTAAAGACACAAGAACACCAATTTCTAACGAAATTGACCGACTTTCGAAGGGATATTTTTATGCTGACCATATGAATGCTATACTTGGTGTGTATACCGATCTTGATCAATATTGTCATGTAGCATGTCTAGTGTTAGAAACGGACGAGAAATGTCACAATCTTGAAGTTGAGCTTTCGAAACAAATTTAGTCATATAACAGACTTTCGAAAAGTTTTTCCCAACTTGAGAAACACTCCATTTCTCTTGAACTTGCTTTATAAAAAGGTGAAAAATCTCATAATCATAAAAAGTGTCAAGAAATGGCAGCTTCTTCGGTTCATCAACTAAATGAAAAAGGTTTCGAAATAAATGATTTGAAAGATCAGCTACAAGAAAGGGACATAGCCATTAGTGAGTTACATAAACTCATTGAGAAAATGGAAGTGTTAGAAGTATTTAAAGTGATGGTCATATAATATACCGTTGCGAAGCTCGTGGAAAATGCCACTTAACGGTGTTGAGAGTTCTAGCATAATGTTATGTATGTAACGGGAATTAGTCTCGGACTCACAAATGAGGAAGGCCTTCCATACATTAGACGTATAGTATAAAAGGCCCAAGGCACCTCATTTGTGGGGTGTGTCTTCCATTTTCATAGATTGTAGAGAGAGAAACATATGTGTTTTCTCTCACTAGGAATTCACAACAATCTTTGTTTTTCTCTTTTTCTTCATCTAATCTAATCTTTCCTTTTTGGATTAATCTTTATCTTCATTTCTATATCCTATTTAGTCGTGTGAATCATTCCTACAAGTGGTATCATTCGCCAAGGGATTCGTGGATAGCTCGTTGGTGTTGTCCATGTTTTTTCTTGACATTCGTGTCCTTTTGATCAATTTTTTTTCGTGTTTTAGTGTTCTAAGAGATTCGTATACCCTCATCGTAGTAGTATTCGTGATTTGGGTATTTTGGTTTGGGATAAAACACAAATCTTTTGGCTCAAAGTTGCAAAATTGATCTTCCCATTGCGACAGACTTCATCGGAATAGCACAGGTAAGTAGAGTTTGATCGCAATAACCCTAGGGTTTTACTTTGCGATCACCAGGTATTGTGATACCCTTATTCCGACGTATATTGCGATCGCTCATTGAGTTCGTGGATTGCGACGGCTTTAAGGCTTATTGAAACGTCACTCTGCCAAAATTTCATTTGCCTTATTGCGATAGTCCTCATATTCCGATAGGTATTCCGATAGTATATTCTGACGGTTATTCCGACAAAGCATTCCAACAGAGCATTCCGACAGAGCATTCCGATAGAGTATTCCGACAGGTATTCCGACAGGTATTCCGACAGGTATTCCGACAGACATTCCGACAGGGTATTCTGATATCATTCCGATAAATCATTCCGATCCACATTCCAATAGAATATCCGATGGGCATTCCGATGGATATTTTGTTCGAGTATTTTTCAGACTTAGCCACTATCTAGACTAGTCTCGACACATAGTTTACACGAAAATTAAAAAAAAAGAGTTAAAATTTTTAGGTCTAGTAAAATCAAATTTTTTTCCCTACTAGTTTTTGGCTATCTCGAACTCAATTTTAAAATTTGGCGATACACAATTTTTCAGCTTACCGTTTTGTCGGACTGAGGAATTTATTGTCGGACTGAGAAAAAAATCGGAAGTTTAGGAATTTCAACAACATCACACGCGTTCTACGAATTGAGATCCTGATTTTCACACGACTTCTACGATGACGTCTCAACAAGATATTTATGTTGCGGGTACTGAGAATTGTCCACCCATGCTTACCAAGGAGAACTACACTACACGGGCTAGTCGTCTCCTTCGTTATGCAAAATGTAAACCTTTGGGAAAGTTGATTGTCAAATAGATTCAAAAGGGTCCGTATGTTAGAAGAACGATTATTGTGCCTGGGGACCCTACGAATGCTAACCCAGTGGCTGATTCTAGTCATGAGCAAACGGATAAAGAATTAACTGAAGCTGAATCCAAACAACTCGATGCTGGTGATCAAGCAATTCAAGTCATTCTTATGGGACTTCCTGATGATGTTTATGCTGCTGTCGATAGTTGTGAAACCGCACACGAGATGTGGCTTAGGATTCAGAAAATGATGAAGGGCAGTGAAATCGGTTTACAAGAAAAGGAAACTAAGTTTCTTCGTGAATGGGAGAAATTTACGTCTACTGAAGTTGAACAAATTGAACCTTATTATCATCGGTTTTCAACCCTCATGAATAATCTTAGAAGAAACAAACATGAACCTGCACAAATTGTTGCCAACATAAAATTTCTTGATAATCTTCCTTCTGAATGGTCATGATATGTCACTCTTGTCAATCAAACCAAGGATCTTCATGTCGTGGACTACACTCAAGTATATGACTATTTGAAGATGAATCAAGATGAAGCTAACGAAGTTAGGGCAGAAAGACGTGCCAAGACACAAGATCCATAGGCTTATATGGAAACTCTCCATCATCTATGTCATATCTCATGGTACCCTACCATCAACCCTCATCAAGTAACTTCATGCCACAACAACAACAACAACAACTCACTGCTTATGGATATCAACCTCCTGCTGCTATGAATTACTTACAACAACCCATTGCCTGTTATGATGACATCACCGATCCTACTCATGCTATTAATACTGGTCTTGCCCTACTTGCAAAGGCATTCAAATTCACCATTAGCCCCACCAACAACAATCAGATAATCTCCTCGAACACTAGAAATAGGCAGATTGCTCAACCTTTCATGAATGCGAATAAGGATCGCGAATTGGCAGTTGCTGGAAACACGGGGACTTAGTTTCAACAATATGGTCAGAATGCTGGGCAGACCGTTGGCAATGCAGGAAATCAGTATAGTCATAACCGTGGTTAAAATCCGGGTGTTCTGAATGCGTGTAATCAGAATGGGTTAATAGTTGTGCCAGCGGTTGGTAACCAGATGGGAAACATTGTGGCTGCAAGGGCTGAGAATACTGGAAATGCAAATAACAATCGTCAGGTTCAGTGCTACAACTGCAGGGGATCTGATCATTATGCTAGAGATTGCACAGCCAAAAAGAAGAGGGATGCTGCTTATCTTCAGACTCAGCTTCTCATAGCACAAAAAGAAGAGGCAGGGATTCCACTTCAAGTTGAGGAATTTGATCTTATGGCTTATGTTGCAGAATATGACGAGGAAGAAGAAGTGAATGCCAACTACATTTTGATGGCAAACTTACAACAAGCATCTACCTCAGGAATGCATGTCGACAATGCTCCCGTTTATGATTCAGACGGTCCCTCTGAGGTACATCCAAGTTTTGATGATAATGATATATATATAGTATGTCTAATCAGGAGGAAGAGTATACTGAGATGCTTGAGCCCTACATTGAGACACACGGGGATCAAACGAATAATAGTAATATTATTTCGAATGAGCCCTGTGTGGACCTTAGTGTGGATCAAGTTGCCCAGCCTACAACCCTTCCTTATGAGACACATGCGTATTATAAATCTCCATTTGATAAGCTTGCTAAGGATGTCGACCATGCTACGGTGGTTAATAATAAGTTTAGAGAAACTAATGACAAATTGACCATTGAGCTTGCGGGATATAAGGAATGGGAGAAATGTTTTGAAATTCATCAGGCTAGAATTAAAGAACTTGAACAAGCTCATGCTACATCGGTTTATCAAGAAAAATGCACAACTAAGAAATTAAATGCCTTACATTTAAGTAGTGCTAAAAAGATAAGCGAACTGAATGATGAAATCACCTCTCTTAATAAACAGCTTTCAACTGAAAAGTCTACTATTTTGGATTTAAAAAAAGAACGAAAAAAGCTGAAACATGATTTCAAAATTCGAGAAGATGGGCTTCTTAAGGATTTTTGTAAAGCTCAGGATAGGATTAGAGAATTAGACAACCTTTTAGTAAAACGTGGCCAAACTATGCAGACGATAAATATGCTCGCACCAAAAGTGAATGAGATAAATTACACTCGTTACAAACTGGCTTTAGGTTGTCCTCTTCCTCATAATCTCGGATATCTTAAGCAAGTTCAGGCCACTAATGAAACTTTATATAATGATAGTGTGCTCTTGTCTGATGAGCATGATCCTCCTAGTGTGCATGATTCCGAGGAAACTACTGAACTTGCAGTAGAGACTCGTTTAAGAATGAAAAAGCTTGATAAATAAGTGACACCCGTTTATTATCCAAAAGTTAATCCTCCAACGGTTTTTGTTCGGTCTAAAACGAGTACTGAAATGCTTTTGCTCCCAAGTGAGGAATTGTCTGATGACCCTCCTAAACCGAGTATCACACGCTGATTTTTAAGCGAGCTTAAAGATAACTTTGTCATCCTTAAACATGTTGTTAATTCCAAAATCACAGGAGGAAATTTTACATCACCTGTTCAGATTGAGGTTCAGAAAATTCTTCAAAAGGAAATTAATCCGATTATTAATCAAGTTGATGCTCGGTTAGGCAATTTGGAAAACGCTTTTCTAAAAGAATTAGCCAACTTTGTTGAAGACTTTAAATCTTTGACGAAGGAAGATGATGAATCTCTTGATAAAATCAAAGTTTTGGAAAACGATCTTGAACACCTCTCTAAAGCACGTGATGGTATTGATAGTATCCCTGTGGAGTTAGGTACCTCTATGTCGCATAATGAAAACCTCCAAACTGAACTTGATCTTATGAAAGAGAAAATGGAATCTTATGTCATTAAAAAGGATAAAGAATTCACCGATCTTTGGAATAAATTTGTCAAAAATGTGATGAGTGAAAATATGACAAGATTTCTTACGAAAAAGCCTACAATGAAATGCAACAAACTATCACACGGTTGCAGGATCAGTTAGGAGGGGTTAAGGAAAATAATTTGACCTCTTCAGGGTTAGAGAATGTCAGTGATGGAAATGTTCAGAAGCTTAAGTCTAAAATTGCAGATTTAGAATCTGTTGTTGTTTCATATAAGCGGGCTGTTGAACAAAGTAAGTATGTCTATTAGAAACTTATTGATAAAATCGGTGAGAACTGTAAGTTAAAAGCCTTATTAAAAGATACCACTTCTGAGCATAGTACGATTCAGTCACCAGCAACCTCGGGACCCACTCGTATTGCTGTGACACATTTTCCCAAGGTTGTTGGACAGAAAACTGTTGTGATTGCCCCAGGAATGTTTCGTGTTAGTTCGTCGTCTGTGCCTAGCAAACAACGTAAAGCAAGCGTTAGGACAAAAGCGATCACTATAACTCAACCACAAGTTATTGATTTAAAAAGTGTTAATTCTAATAGACGCGTGTCTTCTTCTACAGGAATAAACAACTACACTAAGAGCAGAAGGCCATAGCCTACGAGCAATACAAGGAATGATAGGGTCCCTTTTGCATCTAGAAGTAGTCGCCCCAAGATCAATAATGTGGAAGTAGAAGAACACCCTAGGAATTTACCGCTTTTTAATCATAATCAGAAACCTAATTCATCTGAATGTAATGACTTTAAGCTTGCTATTCGGAATGAAAAATCTGAAGTTATTTGTGCTAAATGTAATAAATGTTTCTTTATTTTTAGTCATGATGCTTGTGGTTTGACTATGAATGGTTTGAATTATGGTGGTTACACTCGAATTGACAAGCTGTCAATCAGTGAAAGACATAGCACTCCTAAGGCTAAGGTGTATGTTCCTAAAAGTACGCACGTAGGAACCACAGAAAGTCTTGCTAAGCCTACTAGCCCTAGAATCACTTCTAAATGGTTGCCTACTGGTAGAAATTTTGACTGTAGTGGCAAAATTATCGACACTAGTAGATCTCATACTGACAGCGAAACGTCGGTATGTGATACGGCTTAATTATCATCTAACCCTTCAAGAACCTATTTCATCGGTTGCCAAAAAATTTTCTTCTCTTATCATTGGTAGGCTGTTGAAATTTGTCTGTGGTGCGTGGACTCGGGCTTTTCCAAACATGTGACTGGGAATCGAATCTTTCTCAAGAACTTTGTATGGCGTTTCATGGGAACTGTTCGATTTGGAAATGATCATGTTGCAGCAATTCTAGGCTATGGTGATCTTCATTGGGGAAATATAATCATAACCAGAGTCTCTTTTGTTGATGGCTTGGGACATAACTTGTTCTCGGTTGGGAAATTTTGTGACTCAGACTTGGAGGTTGCTTTCAGAAGTTATATATGTTTTGTAAGAGATCTTGAAGGAATTGATTTGTTGAAAGGAAATCGTACCACCAACCTTTACACCATTGATCTTTTTCAAATATATGCTGCTTCTCCAATTTGTCTCATGGCCCGAGCCACATCAACAAAGTCATGGTTATGGCATCAAAGGTTATCTCATCTCAATTTCGATGCCATCACCCAACTCGCGAAAGATGATCTCGTTACCGGTCTTCCAAAGTTTAAATATACAAAAGACCATCTTTGTCCTTCCTGTGAGCAAGGTAAAAGTAAAAAGAAGCCTCACAAACCCAAACCTGTTCCCAACTCAACGAATAGGTTACATCTCTTACATATGGATTTGTGTGGCCCAATGAGAATCAAAAGCATTAATGGAAAGCGGTATGTCCTAGTAATTGTAGATGATTATTCTCGTTACACATGGGTTCATTTTCTTGCATCAAAAGATGAAGCCCCTGATGTAATTATTAACTTCTTGAAGAAAACATCAGTACTACTGCAAGCCCCTGTTATTATTGTGAGAACGGATAACGGCACAGAATTCACCAATCAGAAATTGAAAGCTTATTTTGACGAAGTTGGGATTTCTCGTCAAACTTCGGTTGTAAGAACTCCATAGCAGAATGGAGTTGTGGAACGGAGGAATCGTACGTTAGTTGAAGCTGTTCGGACGATGCTTCTCTCCTCCAGTGCACCGTTGTTCCTTTGGGCCGACGCTATAGCAACTACATGTTATACTCAAAACCGCTCCATTATTCACACCCGTTTCAACAAAACACCTTATGAGATCATTAATGGAAGAAAACCGGATATTTCATTTTTACATGTCTTCGGTGCATTATGTTATCCGAAGAATGATCGTGAAGATATCGGTAAACTTGACCTAAAGGTGATATTGGTTTTTTCATTGGTTATTCTTCAACTGCTTGTGCTTACAGGGTTTATAATCGAAGGACAATAAAGGTAATGGAGACTATGAATGTTACCTTTGATGAACTCTCGGGTATGGCCTCTCAACATAGAAGTTCACATCCCGAGCTTCAAGGTCAGACTTCTGGACACCTAAGTTCAGGACTCGCGCTTCAATTTGCACTGTCAGCAATCTCATCATTACAACCTTCGGAACGTGACTTGGAAGTTTTATTTGGGCCAATTTATGATGAATATATGGAGGGTCCTTCATCATTTGGTGTTCCTCAAAATGCCCCGGCTGCACCTGCTATGGTAGTTCAAGAACCTCCGATTGCATCTACACCAACGACATCTACTTCTGCACCATCTACGTCAACCTCAACCATATTGCCTCCAAATATTCCAACCACTTTTCCAACTGCTGACGCAACTCAACAGCATTCTCAGCAAATTCCTAATCATGTTCATCTTCAGAATGAAATAGTTGCTGAAAATGCAAACAATGCGATGCTCAACGAACACGAGTTTGTTAATCCATTTGCGGCTTCCACAAGTTCCACTCAGCCTTCAACACCATATGTGGATCAGTCGAGCTCGCATCAAGTTTCTCATACACTTCCACATGAACACAAATGGACTAAGAATCATCCTTTGGTTCAAGTGATTGGTAATCTCTCACGACCAGTCTCAACACGAAATAAGCTACGTACCGACGGTGATATGTGTATTTATGCACTATCAGTCAGCACAATGGAACCAGCAAGTGTGAAAGAAGCAATGACCGATGCATCGTGGATTGAGTCTATGCAAGAAGAACTCAATCAGTTCATCCGACTTGATGTATGGGAGTTAGTACCTCGACCAGACAATATCGATCCCCTTACTCTGAAATGGTTATTCAAAAACAAGATGGATGAGGAGCAAACGGTCATTAGGAACAAGACTCGGTTAGTCGTGAGAGGTTATAAACAGTAGGAGGGAATTGATTTCGCTGAATCCTTCGCCCCGGTTGCTAGGATGGAAGCTATTAGGATTTTATTGGCATACGCATCACAAAAATCGTTCACTATGTATCAAATGGACGTGAAGACGGCTTTCTTGCATAGGTCGTTAAAAGAAGATGTGTGCGTATGTCAACCTGAAGGTTTCATTAACACCGAACATCCAATCCATGTCTACAAGTTGAAAAAGGCAATTTATGGTTTGAAACAAGCACCGAGGGCATGGTACGACGAATTATCATCATTTCTTCTACAAAATCACCTCAGCAAAGGAACCGTTGATCCAACGTTGTTTATCAAGCACTACAGCAATGACATCTTGGTGGCTCAGGTCTATGTAGATGATATTATATTTGGTTCTACTAACCCAAAGTATTCCATATTATTTGTCTACCTTATGAAAAGTCGATTCGAAATGTTCATGATGGGGGAAATGACGTTCTTTCTTGGTCTCCAAGTTCACCAATCCCCCCGTGGTATTTTCATAAATCAGTCTAAGTATGTGCTTGAGATTCTAACGAAATTTGGCATGGAAAACTGTGATCCTATTGGTACTCCAATGGACACTAAACACAAGCTTGATCTGGATAAGAAAGGGACATTTGTAGATGCTACAAAATACTGAAGCATGATCGGGTCCCTTATGTACTTAACCTCAAGTAGATCGGACATTGTGCATGTTACTTGTTTATGTGCTCGGTACCAGGCGAAGCAAACCGAAAAGCACCTCAAGGAGGTTAAAAGGATCTTTCGTTATCTTCGGGGGACCATTAACATGGGTCTCTGGTATTCGAAGGACTCTGGTTTTAATCTCACTGGTTTTTCAGATGCCGACCATGCAGGGTGTCATGATATATTCAAGAGCACTTCCGGTGGAGCACAATTCTTAGGCGAGAAGCTAGTGAGCTGGTCATCAAGAAAACAAGACTGTACGGCGTTGTCCACCGCGGAAGCATAATATGTGTCTCTATCCGTGTGTAGTGCTCAAGTCCTTTGGATGAGAACACAACTCACGGATTATGGCTTTCACTTTAACAAAGTTCCTATTTATTGTGATTCACAATCAGCCATAGCCATATCATGCAATCCGGTCCAACACTCCAAGACCAAGCACATAGTTGTCCGATTCCATTTTATAAAGGAGCATCTAGAAAGAGGAACGATCGAACTGTATTTTGTCAAGACGGACTACCAACTAGCCGACATCTTCACCAAAGCTCTTTCTCAAGAAAGATTTGAATTCTTGGTTCGTCGACTTGGTATGCGTAGTTTCAATCCATATGAACTTGAACGTCTTGCACATTCGCAGTAATCTTGTATATATCTATCAGAAAATCAAAATACAAAAATATAAAACCTATAAAAACAAAATAAAAATGAGAAAATCTTTCAAAAATACCAAAAATATTCTTCTTCGACATGTCTCTCAACATCGATAATATGGACGTACTTAGAAATGTCGCTCAATAACGACACGGGTACGTACATAAAGTTCGAATGAGAGTTCAAATGGTCTTTCAAAACATGTCAGACTATAACCCGGTCCCCAAAGAAAGGAAAGTCTTTGACTTGTCCTCAACAACGAGAAATTAATTTTTCTCGGTCATGGGCTTATATCAAAACATTCAAAGTTTTAAGCTCATGAACACAAGTAAAATGTTCATTTATGTACATTATTCCTTAACAACGGGAAAGTAAGTTTTCTCGGGTTTTTGAGCACAATTTTTCAAAAGTATTTCAAAACTGTGTGCTCATATACTCCACTAATATTAATTAGAATTTCTTTTCAAGGGGGAGTACAAACTTTCATGCAACATTATTCTCTCCATGTTTCATCACTAATTTCAAAAAAATTTCAATGTCATGCAATTTTTGAGGGGGAGAATAGTGATTAAAATGTGTTATCTTGGATAAGATCTTTGATATAAGTGCTTTCTCTTCCTAATATGTGAAAAAACCTTTCCTTTTATGATGCACATATGTAGGGGGAGCGTTTTGGTGATACAAAAAACCTTCAAGGTGTAAACACTAATTTCATCAACACCTTGATTGCTTTTTCAACCTATTTTTCTGGCTATGATATCTATACCCTTCAACACGTTACGACGGTATTGGTGTCAAAAGGTGGTTAGGTATTCGTCCTATGATCCAACCAGAACCGGAGGGATCTTCCCAGGGACAATCCATTAGTATTTAGATGTCCTTAGGAAAGATGGAGTAGTTGAGTGTACGGGAAAAATGATGACTAATGATTTAAGCTAGCACTGGAACAATCACAACAAGGTGCTAGTTATGACGTCTTGGTAAGCATTGAAGGGGTTGAAGAATGAAAAAGAAATGTAAGGATAAAGGGTGTAAAGAAAGAAGCCCTCCATACAACTTAGGCAGAAACTGGGTCAATACATCTATTATCAGAATCACTTTGATGACTTATGATACTGAAGACAAAGCATCATGGACCCAGTGATGCAATGCACAACCCTTCCCAGCCTACTCAAGCTTCTCTCAAAAGAAGTTTGTTTTATTGTCACAGAGTTCAACTCATTTCTATCAACTTTCTCACTCCGAGATAGTAGATATTGAAAAGGTGGCAGTCTGCTCCAGCCTCCGATCACAAAATAAACGAGCACTTATAGAGTCTAGAGCCAACGAGATTCATCATAAATCTCATTAGGACACTTATTCCATATATCAATTGTTGTTCATCACTAGAACACATGCGATAACTTACAGAGTCCTACGCTCTATCCTTGTCATATTGCCAGAACATTCAGAGTGATACTCATTAGTATTCACAGTGATGAATGGAAATCCTTCTAGTGTTAACATCAAACAGCACTGCGGTAGGTCATATGTAAGATTCACTTGAATTGAACATAAGTTAACTGGAAAGCAACAATGGTTTGATTCTTCCTTGATTCAAACTCGTTCCAGGTCTTGACGCAATATCTTTATGATCTTGCCAGAACATTCAGAGTAATACTTTTTAGTATTCACAATGACGAATGGAAATCCTTCTAGTGTCATCATCATACAGCACCGCGGTAGGTAACTTGTGAGATTCTATATGAATCAAACTTGTGTCAACTGGAAAGCAACAATGGTTTGATTCTTAATTGATTCAAACTTGTTCCAGGAAATTAAATTGACGACTCAATCAGCAGAATGGAACTGCATGATTTACTCCTTACTTTGAATTATCCTTCGATACATTCAAGTATTGAGAACGACTACCACAGCCGGAAACCCTATCAAAGAAGTTCTTTGAACTTACCTAATCACAGGTACAGTATTCGTACTGTATAACGGGAAACCGGAGGAATGCAAACGGTGGCGTGACCTCAAGAGTTGTAATTCAAGACCACATGCTCTTGTAAATGAAGAAAGTTCAAGAACATCTCAAACAAAGACTTCCGCTACTCTGATTATCAAGGGAGATTATTAACAAGCTTTCAAGACTACGCAAACTATGAGTATGTGGGAAAAGACACAAGAACACAAGTTGGCAAAGCTTAAAGATCAAGTCAAGGCAAAGATCAAAGATCAAAGATCACATGTCATGAAAGGAACAATAAAGGAACTCTCAATACATCGAGCTTCAAAGTCAACAACACCAAAGAAGTGAAGTCACATATTACATGACCACCCATTAGGGGTAGATTGTTAGTAGAATTTAAAGTGATGGTCATATAATATACCGTTGTGAAGCTCGTGGAAAGTGCTACTTAACGTTGTTGAGAGTTCTAGCATAATGTTATGTATGTAACGGGAATTAGTCCCAGACTCACAAATAAGGAAGGCCTTCCATACATTAGACGTATAGTATAAAAGGCCCAAGGCACCTCATTTGTAGGATGTGTCTTCCATTTTCATAGATTGTAGAGAGAGAAACATATGTGTTTTCTCTCACTAGGAATTCACAATAGTCTTTGTTTTTCTCTTTTTCTTCATCTAGTCTAATCTTTCCTTTTTGGTTTAATCTTTATCTTCATTTCTATATCCTATATAGTCGTGTGAATCATTCCTACAGAAAGGAAAGTCTGTATTGGATAAACCATCTGCCGTTCGTCAACCAAATGCGGTTAAATGCCCTAAATCATCTATTTTGGGACAATCCCCACAAACTTTGCCTAAGATAGGAAATGATAAGAGTACAAATGTGATAGAACAAGGAATGTATAAGATGAACACTAAGCCCACTCAAACTGGAACATCGTGGTTACCTCAGAATATTAAGAAAACTAATCAACGTGTGTCTTCTTCTACAGGAGTAATCCTCACTACTAGCGTTAGCGGACCACAACTTAAGAGCACTAGAATGCAAGATAAGGTCATGCCTAACAATAGTCAAGGAAAGAAGTTGGAAGTAGAAGACCACCGTAGGAACTTTAAGTTTTCTAAGAATAAAACGTCTGTAACTGCATGTAATGACGGTTTAAATGCTAAGACCTCGAATGTTGATTTTGTTTGTGTTGAATGTGGAAAATGTGTTCGTACTTTCAATCATGATGCTTGTGCTCTTAATCATAATGGCGTGAATACTAGAACTAGGAAGCCTATTCTTGTGCCCACTAGTACTAGAGAACCCACAAGAAATTTGAACCAATCCACTGATCAACCACTTAAGAAACTAAGTGCGTTAGACTCCACTACTCTACGTAAACAAAACAGATTAAAGAAGCTATATGAGAACATGATTAGGACATGTACACGGGGGTATTCGAGATTTATACCACCCGGATACAAATGGGTCCCTAAGTTAACCACTTTAGTGATTGGGTCTAGGAATATCAGCTTGCCTCTAGACTTTGCATCTAGACCCACTACTATTTTGGAACCCGTTTCTATCAAGGACTCCCATTTATCAAATGCTACATTGTCTTCTAATTCTTCTGAAGCTCGTCGAAATCATCCTATTCATAATGGACTCCGGGTGCACGAAGCATATGCCAGGCAATCTCAAGCTTCTCATTAACTTCGTGGCGAAGTTTCTTGGTACGGTGCGGTTTGGAAATGATCAGTTTGCACTGATACTTGGATATGGCGATTTGGTTTAAGGAAATCTCACTATCAAACTGGTTTATTACGTCGAGGGACTGAATCACAATTTATTCTCGGTTGGTCAATGTTGTGATGCGGATTTGGAAGTGGCTTTTCAGAAATCTACTTGTTATGTTAGAGACTACGATGGGAATGACCTTCTTACAGGTTCTCGTGGTTCTGATCTCTACACAATAACTCTTCAAGACACATCTTTAAACAAATCCAATTTGCTTAATGGCTAAAGCTTCATCATCTCAAGCATGGTTATGGCATCAACGATTGTCACATCTCAACTTTGACACCATCAACTTGCTTTCGAAGAATGATATTGTGACCGGTCTTCCTAAGTTAAATTTCGTCAAAGATTATTGTCGAAAAAATTCATGTGAACTGTGACGAATTGTCACAAATGGTACTTGAACAAAACAGCTCAAGTCCCGCACCTCATTGTCCAGCTATGGCACCTACACAAAATAGTGTACGTCCCGTGCAAGAACGTCAAGAAAGTACTCCTACAGCAGACTCGTTGGATACGACACAAATGAATGAGTTGGTTGATTTATATGATCCAATGTTTGATGAATATTAGTATGGAAACAATCAAGTTGTGTCAAAGTCAACAAGACACAAGTGCATCTACTTCAGCAACCGTTGCTCAAGAGACTATTCCATTGGATACTCAACAAACTCAAGAAACTATCATACAACCAACATCACCAACCGTCAATGCTGAAGGAGGCAACAATAATCAAGCAGTTGATGCACAACCCGACGATGAATAATTTATCAACCCGTTCGGTACACCGGTACGCGAAGAAGGAGAGTTTTCTACTCAACATGTTGATCCGTCCAACATGTATACATTCTACCAACGATATCCATCCACTTACCATTGGACACATGATCATCCATTGGAGCAAGTCATTGGAAATCCTTCACAACCAGTTCGAAAACGCAGACAACTCGAAACCGATGGGGATGTGTGTATGTATGCACTCACCGTGAGTTCAACTGTACCTACAAACATCAAACAAGCCATGACTGATCATGCGTGGATTGAATCAATGCAAGACGAATTTCATCAGTTTGAACGCCTAAATGTTTGGGAACTTGTTGACAGACCCTATGGAATGTCAATTTTAGATTTCAAATAGATCTGGAAAAACAAACTGGATGAAGAACAAACCATCATCAAAAACAAATCTCGTCTTGTGGTTAAGGGATACCGTCAATAAGAAGGCATATACTACGATGAATCATTTGCTCCAGTTGCTTGTTTGGAAGCTGTCAGGATATTCCTTGCTTATGTTGCACATAAGGGCTTCAGGGTTTTCCAGATGGACGTTAAAACTGCTTTACTCAACGGTCATTTGAAGGAAGAAGTATATGTGAATCAACCCGAAGGATTCATCGATCCTCATCATCATGACAAAGTATACCGTCTCAAGAAGGCTGTATATGGACTTAAACAAGCTCCAAGGGCATGGTACGAAGAACTATCAAACTTCTTGGTTTCCAAAGGATTCTACAAAGGTTCTATTGATCCTACTCTCTTTATTAATAAATATGGGGATGACATACTGCTGGTGCAAGTTTATGTTGATGACATTAGTTTTGGTTCTATGAACCCAAAACTTTCAAAACGTTTTGAAAAATTAATGCACAGCAGATTTGAAATGTCAGTGATGGGGGAGCTAAAATTCCTTTTTGGCCTCCAGATTCATCAATCCCTACGTGGTATCTTCATTAACCAAGCTAAGTATGCTCAAGAGATACTTAAAAAGCATGGTATGACCTCATGTGCTCGCGTTGGTACACCATTGTCGACCAAATCCCTAGACGCTAACTTGTACTCATATCCCGTAGATCAAACGCGCTATCGTAGTATGATCGGGTCTCTTATGTACCTTACAACAAGCAGGCCTGATATTCATCATACCACATGCTATTGTGCACGATATCAAGCCAGACCTACTCAAAAGCACCTCAAAGAGGTTAAACGGATCTTTCGGTACCTTAAGAATACCATTCACATGGGACTCTGGTATCCGAAGGAAACCGGTTTTCATCTAACAGCTTTTTCAGATTCTGATCACGCAGGTTGCCTTGATAGTCGAAAAAGCACTTCTGGTAGCGTACAATTTCTAGGTGAAGACAAGCTTGTGAGCTGGTCGTCAAAGAAGCAGGATTGCACTTCGCTCTCATCAATTGAAGCAGAATATGTGGCTCTATCCGCGTGTTGTGCTCAAGTCCTCTGGATGAGAACTCAACTCACGGATTATGGCTTCCACTTTGATAAAGTACCTATGTATTGTGACTCAAAGTCGGCCATAGCCATCTATTGCAATCCGGTTCAACACTCCCGTACCAAGCACATTGCAGTCATATATCACTTCATCAAGGAACAAGTGGAACGTGGTATCGTGGAATTATACTTTTTCAGAACTGAGTACCAGATAGCAAACTTGTTTACAAAAGACCTATCACAAAATAGGTTTCAGTATCTCGTTGGCCGTCTTGGTATGAAGTATATGACTCCAGAATACTTGGAGGTTTTGGCAAATGAAGCTGCTTGATATTCTCTCATAATGACTTCTAAGCGCATCACAGCTTAGGACTCGAACCTCAACTTAAGGAAAGTTTATCACGGATAATAACTTATCCTTCACAACTGGAAATTTATCTTTCTCGGTCATGAGCTAGTCACAAAACAATCAATGTTTTGAGCTCATGAAAATCGGACCCGAAAGGGAGGTGTACGTTTCAGTGCGCTTTCTCTAAGCAATAGAAGAGAGATCTTCTATCGTGACTATTTTAAAACCGTTGAACACAATTTTTCAAGAATTTCTCAAATGGTTTTTCTAAATCTTTCAAAATTGTGTGTTCAACACTCCTTTCCTCATAATGTGATTTTTGCATCTCAAAATTGTCATAGGTTATTTGGATCGATTTTTGAGGGGGAGCGTTTTAAAATAAAGCCTTATATGTTGTTGGGTATATCTCAGATTTTGTCATATTTTATGTATCCAACACATTCCGAAAATGGTTTAAAACTGTCATATGTAATATACTATATCGGATAAGGCATCTCATCTCCGTACCGCAACATATTTTGTGGTGTCGTTTTTCCAAAATTTTGTCTAATTTTTGCTTCAAGACACACATATATTGTTGACGGGGAACATCCCGACTACAAAAAGTTCCATATTCATGCGTGCACACATTTTTCTCTCCCTATCGGTTTTTATAAATTGTCATATTTTAATCAATTGGTATCTCTAATATTATGTTTTTATATTAGAGATAGGGGGAGAAAATGTGATTAAAATGTAATATATTGCAACATGTGATCTTAAAGACTCAAGTGCAACTCTTTCCTTCACATGCTAAACCATTTCGTATATCGATGCATGTGTGTAGGGGGGGCTTTTCGGAAATGTAAAACTTTCAAGTGTTAAAAGTTTTGATTTTTATCAAGCACTTTGAATGGTTTTTAATGGTTTTATGGTTACGATCTATACCCAAAACAACCTAATATCCACGACGGAACGATGGAGTCAAAAGGTGGTTAAGGATAGGAAACTAAGTCCTATGATCCAACCAGAACCGGAGGGATCTACCCAAGGACATTCTATAGCTAGAAATAGTTGTCCTTAGGAAAGATGGAGTTGAATGAAGCTGAAGGCGGACCAATTACTTAAGTTAGCAATGGAACAATCACAACAAGGTGCTAGTGATGACGTGTTGGTAAGCATTGAAGGAGTTGAATATTCTATGCAACTTAGGCAGAAACCGGGTTAACACATCTATCGAAGACAAGTGTCATGGACCCAGTGATGCGATGCACAGCCCTTCCCCAGCCATTCGAGTTTCTCTCAAAATAAAATTGTCTCATTGTCGCGGAGATCAACACATATCTATTGACTTTCTCACTCCGAGTTAGTTAATATTGAAAAGGTGGCAGTCTGCTCCAGCCTCCGATTACCAAAATGCACTTATTGAGTCTAGAGTCAAACGAGATCTATCTATCAACTCCTTAGGACACAATCGAGTCCTACGCATTATCCTTGTGATATTGCCAGAACATCTGAGTGATACGATTCACAATGAAGATGGAAATCCTGCTTGAGCCAGCATCAAACAAGCTCATGGTAGGTAACTTGTGCAATTCTACACGAATCAAACTTGTGAGAACTGGAATGCAACTAAGTTTGGATTCTTAATTGATTCAAACTTGATTACAGGCTTCTTCGCAAAATCCGTGTGATCTTGCCAGAACATTCAGAGTGACACTCCTTAGTTCTTATAGTGACGAATGGAAATCCTTCCAGTGTCAACTTCAAACAGCACTCCGGTAGGTGACTCGCAAGATTCTCTATGAATCAAGCTTGTGACAAACTGGAAATCAAAAATGGTGCGATTCTTTTAGAATCAAACTTGTTCCAGGAAATCTGAATTAACGACTCTAATCAGACAGATAATTTATCATTATGATTCATCTTTATGTTCGCAGCCTACTTTGAGACGGTCGAGTAAAGAGAATTGGCTACTACCGCCGGGAAACCCTGTCAAGGAGGTTCTTAATCGAATCTACCCGATCACAGGTACGGTATCTAATACCGTCTAACGGTCTTCATCGACCGGAGGTAAAACGCTACCGAGTTAGGGTGAAATGTTCAAAGCCATTTCGTCCGTGTCTATATATGTTGATGCATATCAAGATGGTGGCGTAGCTGTGTAATCGATGTCGATTCAGAAGTCACAAGAGCACAAGATGGGGATAATCAAGATACTTAACAATGTAAGAATGTAATAGGCCATCTTGTCATAAGAGCTCAAGATGAACACTATCAAGAATAGATTGAAGATCTCAAGCACTCAAAGTCAAAATGACAAAAGCTCAAGATAAAGATCACAAAGGCATGAAGGAACAAAACCGTTACAAACAAGATCAAGACCAAGATACAAGACCTAAGAAGGAAGATCACCTCCATAAGAATGTATTCACTCAATCATCTTATGCATTTTAAAGATGACCGATACATTGGGGGAGATTGATAGCCCTATATTTTATATAGTCGAACAAGAATGTAATAGGTCATCTTAGTTGTAAATGGTCTTGTATTGTAATAGGTTAGTCGGGAAAACCGGGCTTAGACTTTAAGCTAATATTGTATAAGTTAGGGGCTCTAAGCCCAAGACAAGCCAAGCCCGGCCCATGGAAACAAACCTACGGCCCATGGAAAGCTCATGTGGTTCGTGGGTATATATACCCTCTTCCATGTGTGGAAGGGGGTGTTGGTTCATTTCTTTTCACCTAGTAAAAGTGTAACCTTCCACCACTCTCTCTACTTTCTCTTTCTAGTTTATCTCTCTAACTTTCTTCTCTTTCTACTCTAAATCTTGTGTTATGGATTGATATGAGATTAACAGATAAGCATTAGTACCTAGAATTAAACATGTAAAATTGTCAACACAAAGTTGAGTGATATTCATAGGTTTAGCAGTAAAGGTGTGGAATACAAGCATTCATTTGTAAAACAAGAAATTGGGAAAATGGTTACGTACGATAGCCATAGTCTGAAACCATTATTATTGCTATTTAGTTCATGAGCCGAAGCTTAACATCAATGTAAGTTCCTCTAGTGAGTATTCAGCCTAAATACTCAAGTAACAAATCAAATGTTAAATGCGTCAATGGTCAAACAACCACAACATGGGACGGGGATTGTCAATCCCCATGGATCCACCCACAACATTCGCGCTTAGTAACACAAGTAAATTAACGGTTCATGATCAGGAGAGGGACCTTAAGGGCTATAGAATAAAATCAATAATATCAATGAAAGTTGTTGAAAAGCATACAAGTTCTGGATAGCATACAATTTCTGGATAACATACAGTTTTTAAATGGATGTGTTCCACCATGTAAAATCTCACCCCGCTTTTAGAAAAAATGTACAAGTAGTAAAAATGTCTATGAACTCACCTTAGCCACGAGGTAACTGAATCACAGAACTCGGAAGCTGAGTAGAAACAGTAGTGGTAAGACGATCACCAACGATATAGATGCGCGGTAAGCACGAAAGCCGCAACCTACCAAATCATAATTATTAATAATTGACTCAATTATAAACCATAATTAGTAACATAAAACACAAAATTACAAAACCATGTCAAACCCGAAAGAACAACAATGCAAGTGATACTACAATACCCTTCTTTATGTTCACTTTATTAAATTACATTCTTGATAAAAATCTGCCAACACATACCAAATGTACAAGCTCATTTCCCTTACTTAGACACGTCAAGAGTTTATGAAACGACTTGAGAAACTCACTTACTATCTAAAGAAGGTACTTTAAAAAGTTCGTCAAAAGTTTTTACTTCTAAAACCTTCTGCCCGACACATCTTTGAATTACAAAAACCGGACAGTTTTATGCCTTCGACTCATAAAACCATTTTGACCTCTCTATACAATTCCGTTTACAAAACCGACAATTGGGTTTGGAAATAGACTCACAACTCTAGGTTTAGAAACTTAGAACAGCCCTTGACTCTTTTTAAAACTCATTTTATAGTCCCCGAGATTCGATCCAAATATCAACGACAACTTCGAATTGTATCGATACTCGACTCCCGGTACACGAATAATCAAACTATCGTAACTTCCTCCTCGTTTTGAGTTAGAAGCTCTAATTTATATCAAAACGGAGATAATGAAAAACTCTACAACACTATCTCATTAGTACAACAACAATCCAAACTTAAGACATCCAAGTTAGTCTTAAACCTACTGCCCTAAATCACCTTATCAAAACTCATGCCAAATCACTTTTTCAACCTATTTTAACCACTTTTCTATCATTACTACTATCCTATATTTACCCATTTTCAATCCTAACACTTACATGTTACATATAACAAAATCAAAATTAAAACTTCAAGTTTTTCTTCATCAAAACAATATGATCATATGAAGATCATCACATGCATGATCTTTAAAATATTTCACCAACCCTTGTTCATAAGAAAAATTAAAACTCAATGCATGTGGGTAAAATTGGTACCAAAAGAATCACCTTTTGATTTCTAAAATGGGTCTTAGATTAGATTTATCTCAAACAAACTCAAAATCAAAAATATGTGGTGTTTTGTTCTTGTTGTAGCTCACGATAGAAAAAAGAGAGAGGGGGAGGGGTTGATTTTTTTTAACAAGTTAACTATGTGTTTTCTTTAGTGGAAAACAAATATATAGTGGTAGGTGAGGGCTAGTTTTGCCAACTTTGTAATCTTTTGGAGTAAAATGCAATTAAATAGTTTAAAGGGTAGAAAATGACTATTAGTCAATTTTGAAAACATTTACGGGATTCGGGTTTCGTAAAAATACTTTTTCAAAAGTTAAAAATGCATAAAAAATATGATAATATGATTTTCCGACACGACTTAACACGTCATTAAAAAGAAGACATAAAAAACGTCAAATATCGAAACAATCGACAATGAAATGTAAAATATCGGGCATCCGTCGGCATCACGATCACTAGTAGTTCTCTTTACTCGTTGATTTGAGTAAACTTTTGTAAAATGCACGTGGGTGCTTTTAAACAAAAAAAAACTTTGATTTAAATAAATATGGAAAAATAAAATAAGAAATTTTATAATTCCGAATAAAGTATTATCAATGATCAGAAAATACTTAGAAGTATAATTCATTAAAAATATCAAGATCTCAAGATTTAAGTATGAAGAATACAAGAAAATGTAACATAGTGGTGTTAGGAATAAAATGAAGCCAAGACACTTAGACGCTGACAAGAGGAAATTGGACGTTGATAGGAAGAAATCAAGCGTTGTCAGATCAAGCGTTGACAACAGGAAGTCAAGCGTTGATGAGAAGAAGTCAAGCACTGATAGGATACTTACTCTACACGTTTTATGTTTCTAGCAAAGATATCGACAATGTATTTCTTATGTTTATCTTTACCTAAAATAGCTGATATGTAGAATCTTGTACAAGGTTCCTTAATCTATAAAAGGAGGCCTTTAGGTTTAGTTCAATATATGTTTTTACACTTTCATTGTACACAAGTTCAATTAATAAATCTAAGTGAAAGTTTGGTTTATTCTGTTTGTGTGTTCTTATTCTAAGTATTACTTCCGCATAATACTTAGTTGGTTTCGTATACAACAAAGTTTCTATAAGTTCTTAACTTAATTCATTCTCGTTTGCACAAGCTCAATCGATCTAAGTTTGGGATCAACAAGTGGTATCAGAGCTTGTTGAGGAAGTTTGATCTAAAGAGCACAAAACCCTAAAAACCCTAAATCGCCAAAAACCCTAATTCTTCAAGACACCCTAAAAACCAGACAACATGTCTACTCCAAAGTTGACCTCCTCCTCAAGTCATAACCTAAAAATCCCCATGCTAGACCCTGACAACTTTGAGCTATGGAAGTTCAATTTTGAGCAGTGCCAACAAATCCATGACCACACCCGATGGGAAATTATTGAATATGGAAACACATTCGATAAGGCTGCCAAGATTCAAGTTGATATTACTTTAAGATCAACTCCAGGCTCAAGTGAAGCTGATCGAAGAGAAAAACCTACAGATGGGAGAGCTATCTCAACTGAGGACATTGCAAAGAGAAGGAATGACATGAAAACTCTAAGCATTCTCAAACTTTCTTTGGGACCAGCCAATCAGCACAAGTATAAAGGTTATGAGTCTGGTAAAGAGCTTTGGGCAGCCCTTCAAGTCACTTATGGTGGTAATGATGATACTGCCTCAGAGAAAAAGAAGCAACTCTTGCATGAGTATGCTGTGTTCAAAGCTCTTCCCAATGAAAAGCTAAGTGGGGTGAGAAGCAGACTTCTTGACATCATAAGCAAATTGTCGTTTATGGGAACAGTGCATGATGATGCTGATATCATTACCACTTTACTTAAAAGTCTTGGTGATGCATGGAAGATTGAAGCAAGGTCTATGATTGCTAATAATGCTCACAAAAGTTCCACTTTTGATGAAGTCTACAATAAACTGAAGATTGTAGAGAGTGAAATCCTTTTGGATCAAGGAAGCAAATCTACCAATAGAAATATGGCCTTCTTCTCACATAGTGAAGGTCAATTTGATCAAAGGGAATCATACATGCACCCCGTTACTGGATCACCTTGGGTCAATGTTGGATCAAGCTTTGTCAGCGCCTCACATTCAGACGCTGACACATACAATGTTGACTCACCAAGATTGATTGATCTTGATACAATGTGTGCATACATTGCCCAATGGTTCAGTGATTACATATGAGGACCTTGAGCAAATTAGTGATGAGCATTTGGAGGAGATGGACATAAAGTGGAATATGGCATTTGCAAGCATAAGGGCCAATAGATGGAATAGGAGATTCAGGAAGAAGATGACCTTTAATGCTAAAGACACTGCTGGGTTTGATAAATCTAAAGTTGAGTGTTACAATTGCCATTGAATGGGTCACTTTATGAGAGAATGTAGATCTCTAAGAAGATCTGATGCTGGAAAGCCTGCAAGCCAAATCATCAAGGTTGAAGATACAAAGGCTATGGTTGCCATGCAGGACATTGGTGGTATTGGCTGGGACTGGAGCTTTTTGGCCAAATATGTAGAAGAGAACAAAGCCTTGGTTGCAGAAAAGAAGGAAGAGGAGCATGTTCACTATGCTCTCATGGCACATTCTTCATCTTCATCAGACAATGAGGTATATGATGATGCATTTTGTAGTAAAGGTTGTCGTTTAAACACTAAAAAACTTAACAAAGAAATTCTAAAGTTAAAATCAGATGTTTTTGATGAAAAATGCAAGTTATCTAGTTATCAACTTGCACTTGTTCAAACTGAAAAGATTGTGGCTGAATATAAGAAAATGGAGCTTGACCTAAAAGATCAAATCAATGTTTTGACTCATCACCTCAATGCTAGTATTGAGGTAAGGGACATCTTGGAGAGATCCAAAGGTGTTATACAAGCTGAGTTGGATGAGGCCGTTAAAAACAAAGATAATGTAGGGCTTAAAATTCAAAGATTTGATAAAGCTTCTCAAACCCCAGAAAATGTGTTAGTGAACAAAGAGACTCTAGGGATATGACTGGGATTGGGATGAAAGAGTATGCTGGTGTTCCACCACCTGCTGGGAACTTCTATGGTGTCCTTAGAAAGTATTTGTCTTAGATTGGTATTCCAGAACTCAAAGAAAAGGAATTTGTTCCTCCACCAAGAGTTCTTACTCCAGTAGAGGAATATAAGCAGAAACTGACTGATTTGGACCAATTGAAAAAGGCCAATCCTACCTTGTTTGTTAAAGGTGGCATGCTTAGTGAAAGCCCAAATAAGTCAACACCCATAAAAGTGACCAAACCTACTACTGGAAAGACTGTTGACCTTGGCTTGAACGTTGATAGCAAACCTAGTATTAAATATACAGAAATGTATAGAAAACGTAGGTCACCAAAAAGTCAAGTTAGTGATAATGGGACAGGTTTCTTTTCATCTAGACCTAGATTTATGTCTAGAAAAGCTTGTTACACTTGTGGAAGTTTTTCACATTTGTCTTATAAGTGTGTCAATGCTTCAAAGATCAACGCTGATAGAAAGTCAACCATGGTCAAACCCAAACCTTTTGCCCAGCAAAGTCCACAAGTCATTAGACCAGCTCCATTCTTTACTAGAGGGTCTAATACTTATAGACAAAGAACTTTTGAAAAGACAAATACATGGTCTAACAGACAATGGGTTCCTATAGCAAACCCTAGTTTTGGCGCTGACAAGGGCAATTTCAGCATTGTCAAGAACAATTTTAACGTTGACAGGAATGTTTCCAACGTTGTTAGACCAAGTAATGTCAAATACTTGCAACCAAAGGGAAAAGGGTCTAAAGCTTCTTCTAGCTTAACCTGGAGGCCCAAACAAGACCAAAACCCTAATTCAGATGGGATTTCTATGACCTGTAACAGATTTCATTATATTTCAAAGGTCATAACTAAACCAATTGGGGTTAACTGGGTGTTTAATCCAAAAAGGGATGAAAAAGGGGCTGTTATAAGGACTACATCTGTTCTTGTTGAACAACCAAATGAATCCAAGTCTGCTCAGGCTTGGGTTCCCAAATAAAACTAATTTGTTTTCTTTATGTGCAGGGCATTCAAAAGCAGGTTAATGATCATGGTTATTGGGATAGTGGATGCTCTAGGCACATGACGGGGAAGGAAGATTATTTGACCAACTTTACCCCCATTAAGGATGGTGACAAAGTGTACTTTGGAGGAGGATATGGAACTATTACTGGCAAAGGCACTCTTATCACCAACAATTTGCGTTTTGAAAACGTATTTCTGGTAAAAGAACATGATTATAATCTGTTTAGTGTATCACAAGTTTGTGATAACAAAAATAAGGTTCTTTTCACTGATACTGAATGCTTGGTGTTAAGCAAGGATTTTAAATTACCTGATGAGAAATTCATTGATTATAGAACACCGAGGCATAAGGACATTTATAATGTGAATCTTAATGGAATTATGATGAATAATAATCTGTCATGTCTATATGCTAAGGCTTCAGTTGATGAGAGTAATCTTTGGCACAGAAGGTTAGGGCATATAAATATTAAGAACATAAACAGACTTGTGAGACATGGTTTAGTTGATGGTTTGCCTCAAAAGGCTTTCCACAATGACCACTCTTGTGTTGCATGCCTTAAAGGCAAGCAGCACAAAGTCTCTTTTAAGTCTAAACTTGTGCACTCTAGTTCTAAACCACTTCACTTGCTGCATATGGACTTGTTTGGTCCAACTAATATAGAAAGCTTAAATGGTAAATCTTTTTGCTTTGTCATAACTGATGATTTTTCTAGATTTACTTGGACTTTCTTTTTGGCTATGAAAAGTGAAACTGCTGATGTTTTGATTAACTTTATTACCCAAATTGAAAAGAAAACTGGGAATGAGGTTAAAATCCTTAGAAGTGATAATGGTGGTGAGTTTAGAAATAAGCTGTTAGATGGCTTTTGTGCCAAGAAAGGGATTACTAGGCAGTTTAGTGTAGCTAGAACCCCAGAACAAAATGGGGTGGCTGAAAGGAAGAATAGAACACTCATAGAAGCAGCTAGAACAATGTTGGCTGATGCTCACTTTCTCATTGTTTTTTGGGCTGAGGTTGTGAATACAGCCTGTTATGTTCGGAATAGGGCATTGATCAACAAAATCCACAATAAGACACCTTATGAGCTATTTTGGAGTAGGAAACCTAATACTGGTTTTCTTAAAGCCTTTGGCTGTCATGTAGTTGTATTAGATACTAGTGATGCCTTAGGAAAGTTTAGTGCTAAAGGTGATGAAGGCTATTTTATGGGCTATTAAGTGCAGAGTAGAGGATATAGGGTTTACCTTAAGAAAGAAAAACGTATAATTGAAAAGGTACATGTTAGGTTTTTAGAAAGTAAACCTAGTGATCCTGAGAGTGGACCAAATTGGCTATTTGACTTGGAACCTTTATCTAGAACCTTGATTTATATGTCTGTTACTAATTTAGACATTGTGAAGGTGAATTCAAATGTTGTGGAAGAACTAGCTGTTGAAATTTTAGGTATACAGGTTGATAAGGAGGTAGGATCACATGCAGACAAATAAGCTCCCATACTTGAGTATGTCACCACTCCTATATGGACAGATGCATTTGTTGTTGCTATTGCTGGAAAGGAAAAAGGTGGTCCACAAGAAACACCAGTTGATGATAACATGCATGAATCTTCAAGCGCTGACAAAGGAAAATCTGGCGCTGACAGGCCAAATTCAGGCGTTGATGGTTCAAATGTTGACAACCCTAATTCAGGCGTTGACAACTCTTTTGACCATTTATTTTGTTCCAGTGTTTTTGAACAAGGTGAACCTTCTTCTAGACATGAAGAGGTTCATTCAGGTGATGATGGAGAAGAATTTGAAGATGATATTGGCCAACTTGGAGACTGAAATTGAAGACAACACAATTATTGAAGGAGGAGTATTTATATCTACTATCAAGAATCATCCTTCTTCTCTAATCATTGGTGATGTGATGTCTCCTGTTCAAACTAAAAGGTCTCATTAGAATCATGGAGGTTTTATTGCCAATATCCACAAGAAGGTTGATACCCCTCTTGTTTAGGCATGTTTGTTTGCTTGTTTTCTGTCACAACAGGAACCCAAGAAGATATTTGATGCTCTCAAAGAACCAAGTTGGGTGGAAGCAATGCAAGATGAGCTTCACCAATTTGCTATTCAAGATATTTGGGAGTTAGTTGACTGTCCCAGATATGTCAGACCTATAGGGACAAGATGGGTTCTTAGAAACAAGAAGGATGAGAGAGGAATTGTGGTCAGAAACAAGGCACGTTTAGTTGCTCAAGGCTATACACAAGAGGAAGGGATAGACTATGAAGAGGTTTTTGCACCTGTTGCACGGATTGAAGCAATAAGGGTTTTTCTAGCCTATGCTTCTTGCATGGGCTTCATAGTTTTTATCAAATGGATGTGAAGAGTGCTTTTCTTTATGGCACAATTGCAGATGAGGTTTATGTTATGCACTCTCCTGGTTTTGAAGATTATGAACATCCAGACAAGGTGTATAGAGTGAAGAAAGCAATGTATGGACTTCATCAAGCCCCAAGAGCATAGTATGGCACATTGTCCACCTATCTGGTGGAAAATGGATTCTAGAGGGGCACCATAGATCAGACTTTGTTTACCAAGAAGAGGGATGATATCATCTTTGGCTCTTCAAGTCCAAAGATGAGTGAAGACTTTTCCAAGCTCATGACAGACAAGTTCAAGATGAGTGCAATGGGAGAGATGAACTTCTTTCTGGGGTTACAAGTTCAACAGGATGAAGATGGTATCTTCATCTCTCAAGACAAATATGTAGCAGAGATCTTGAAGAAGTTTGGCTTTTCTCCACATGAGAAACGGGCTAGCACACCCATAAACAAGGAACACCCTTGGGGAAAGGTTGGAGATGGAAAAGAGGTGGATGTCAGGCATTATAGTTTAATGATTGGG
Organism: Glebionis coronaria; assembly: GCA_025667525.1. NCBI lineage: Eukaryota > Viridiplantae > Streptophyta > Magnoliopsida > Asterales > Asteraceae > Glebionis > Glebionis coronaria. The sequence goes on from CM046875.1 coordinate 424,941,171, forward strand.
TCATTAATGTATCTTATAGCTTCTAGACCTGACATTATGTTTGCTGTGTGTGCATGTACACGCCATCAAGTGACTCCCAAAGAGTGCCATCTTCATGTTGTCAAGAGGATTTTTAGATACCTTAGGTGCTATCCCACCTTGGTATTATGGTATCCAAAGGATTATCTATTGGAGCTTATTTCTTATTCAGACAGTGATTATGGGGGTGACAAGTTTGATAGAAAATCCACAACTAGTGGATGCCAATTTCTTGGGAGTAGGTTGATATCTTGGCAATGCAAGAAACAAACAGTGGTGGAAAACTCTACAACTGAAGCAGAATATGTAGCTACAGCTGCTTGTTGTAGACAAGTCTTATGGATTTAGAACCAACTGTTAGATTTTGGGTATAATTTCATGCATACCAAGATTTTTGTAGACAATAACAGTACTTTATGCATTATTAAAAATCATGTACATCATTCTAAAACAAAACACATAGATATTAGACATCATTTTATAAGAGATTGTTTTGAAAAAGGTTTAATACAACCAGATAGGGTTGACACAGAAGAAAATGTGGCAGATTTATTAACTAAACCTTTTGATACTGGGAGATTTCAATACTTGGTAACAAGTATTGGAATGATCTATCTTACCTAATATGTGTTTTTGGTACTTATTGTAAAAGTATGTACAGTATATGCATTATTATTGGTCTTTGTACAAAATTAGGTTTTCCACTTTATTTGTCTAACGCTGACAAAGGTTATTTTAACGCTGACAAGTGTTAAAATGACGTTGATAGCAATATGTTAGTTTTGTGGTTTTTGATCTAATTATGCAGGTATTGTTAGCATTGTACAAATGGATACAGAGTTGCTTATGGATCCTTGGAGCTTACTTGGAGCATGTTCAAGTTTATGGATGATGGTTGGAATATTTATATTCCTATCTTGACATAAATTTTTTATTGCATGTATTTTGTTTGGCAACCTGTATATCATATTTTAAGGGGAGGTTTAGGAAACCTTTAGGACTTTTTGGGTATTCATATCATACTCTTATCATAATTCTAGATTGTGTCCACTGGTGAGTACGAGTTAGTTTACTAAATCATGAGGCACTGTAGCATGCAAAGTTGATATACTTTGCACGCTGCCAAGACTTTTTGACCTTGAATTGGATGTGGTCTATTGGGAGACTTGGGTATGATTTTTATTGGGCTTACCTGGGAAGTTACAAAGGATTTTATAAGATAACTTCATTGTTAAGAACTTTGGTTAGCAAGGGACACTTGAGGACAATTATGTCTATCTTGCTTAAACAAGTGTGCATGATTGGACAGTGCTTGCCACCCTATGGTAATTTTCAGTCTATAAGTTATCTTCACTAAGATAAATTACTTTGTTAAGGTCCTTTTTCGTTTTTATTATTTTTATTTTTGGACGTTGACAGTTTTATTTCCAAACGTTGTTAGGACCAATTTTGACGTCGACATGGAAAATTCCAACGTTGACAAGAATATAGCCGTTGGGCGTTGATAAGTTATTTTTTACCGTTGATAAACATTGGGTCCTACCCAGTTGTTATTTTTGACGAAAATTTGGGCCGTAATTTTAGGAGTTGGTAACTTTTTATAAATGCACAAGATAAGTTATATAATTTCAAGATTTTAATCATTATATTTTAAGAATAACCGCCTCATCTTTTACCAATCACATGTTTTTACCTCTCCAATATATTTGGCTCATTCCTTTGAAGCAGGGTAACTACTTATTCTTGTCTAACTAATTTTTCATAAACCTTCATCTTTCATAACATTTATCACAGCTTTCTACATCAATGGCGCCCAAGTTTAAACCAAGGGGTTTGGAATTGGGGTTCAAAAGTCAGCATAACATGGTTGCTTATTTAGAGGCTGACAATGCTCCGTTTCCCCAATATATTCAGATGGTAGAGTATTTAAATGCATCCCCATTAAGGTATGCACTTTCTCATGCTCCTCCTATCCCTGTCACGCATATTAAACAGTTTTGGAATACTATCAGTTCTTCAATAGTTAATAATTTGACTACATTGACTGCTACAGTCCATGGGCTTCCATGGGTGGTTACTGAAGCTCTGGTTCGCCAAGATTTTCATCTTAATAATGCAGATGGTATAACCACCCTACCCATTGGTGAGCTAGAACAAGGACTTCGAGATTTGGTTTATCCTTTGCTAGAGGATGGCCATTTAAATAAATATACAAAACAGGAATTTCCCCCAGCTTGGAAGTACTTGATACATGTCATTCTTCAATGTTTGAGTCCCAAATGTACTACACACAATGAAATTAACAGATTAATTGGGAGTGCCATTGTGTGTATTGCTACTGGGCAAAAATATAATTTTTCAAAAATGATTTTTGATGGCATGTGTCATAACAAGGGTAGCAAGATGACTCTTGCTTACCCAAGGTTTTTACAAATGGTTTTTGATGAACAAAGATACTGCAATAGGGATCACAATGAATTTTATATGATCCCTGTTCAAAAGAAATCACTTTTTGGAAAGATGGATTCACCACCTCATAGAGATTTACCCCTTACCCAAGCCATGCTTGCTGTTATTGCAGCAGCACAACCTCAACCAGACCCACTACCACAACCAAACCCATTACCTGAACAACCACCATCACCCCAACATATGGAAATTGACCAAGATCCCTTCAACGCTGACACGTTAAATGTTGACGTTGACATTCCTAATCCAAACGCTGACACACTTTTACAACAAACCCAAACACCCCTTAATCTTCAAACAGACACCCAATCCACTTCATCTTCTACATCCCCTGACTTTAGGATGGAAAAACACAAAAGGACTACTGGAGTGTTCTCCTCTAGTGGTCCTAGCCATGTTGTAGAGAGAACCACCACCACAAGTGTGGTTGGTGACATGGGTGGGGCTAGGACTATTGGTACTAGATTAGATGCAGGCCAAGACAGTCCTAACATCATTAAGACCCCATCCATGCCCCATGACTCTACTTTGGGCGGTCAAATTCCCATTCTAGAGGAGGGAAAATTGTAACCTTACACATTGTGGGAATGGACGGCTGTCTGCATTAGCTTGCAAAAGCAAAATGCAGACCTTGTACATACTGTCTCTACACAAGGCCTTGAACTCAAGCAATTGAGGGAGAGGATTGTCTTTTTAGAAGCTGCTGAGACTAGTAGAAGGCAGAAAAGGGTCCTTTCATCAGAGGAGGATTCTTACAAAGGGGAGGAAGCTGCTACCGAGCCATTTAATTTAAGTAACAAAGGCTCAGGTGGTTATATTGGTGTGGAAATGGCTGAAGCTTTGACCAGCTTGAAGGAGAGACTAGTTATTGATGTTTCCCTGTTAACTCCAACAAAGATATCATTCATCGAGATGCTGGAACAGGTTTCTAAGCCAAGCGCTGACAAGAGTAAGTTGAGAGTTGACAAGTAGGTTTTTGACGCTGACAAGCTAAGCACTGATAGGAGTAAGTTGGGCGTTGACACACAGGTTTTGGACGTTGTTAGACCTGCAGGTATGGTTGATGTATCCCAGTCATCAGCTATCATCAAGGATGTGTCTACACAGGTAGCAACATCATCTTTGCCCACCATTGATATATTAGATAAAGTTAAAGGGATTATGGTAGAAACAGTAGTTCCTAAGGATGCAGCTCAAGTAAAGTTTGATTCTATATTGGTTGCACAACTTGAGAAATAGGAGAGGATGAAGGAGACTGCTATTGAGAGTAAGGAAGGCAGTGACGATGAGAGTACAGATTCAAGTGTGATGATTATTGAAGAACCAGAAAGACTTGAATATGGTGAAGAGTTGGCAAAGGAAAGGATTGAAGAGTTGAAAAATCAGGTGGATTATGAGATGCATGAAGTTGCTCAGATGTACTTTGCATGGGAGAATAAAGTAACGGAGAATCCAGACATGACTTTATCAGATCAAATTTGGGGTTTGGAGATTCTACTAAGAGTTCAAAGAGATTGCAAGGTGATTATAAAGTATAAGGCTAGCAAAGTTCTTTTACAGACTAAGAAGATAGAAGGGAGCTCTACTACATGCTTCTAAGATGTCATCAATGAGGTTGGACTTTTAAGAATTTGCAGGGATTGTCCTTTGATGAATTGGAATATAAAGCTTATCTTATTTCGGCAAGTGTACAAGAGCAGAACACTATCAGACTTCTTTCAGATGAAAGAAAGGAAGAACTTGTAGAAGAGACGCAGATCCAACAGGCTTTAATTTCACCAAGACCTTTGAAGAAGGGAGTTCCACTTGAGTTCCCAGAAAATTTGAATAGAGTGAATCCAAGTGAATCAGTTATTAGAAGAAGTATTAAGCTCTCACCCTTGGAAGCTTCACATATGGTAGAAGTGTTACCTCATGATTCCAGAAACCCTATAGTTCACTATGAGGAAGATGCAAGTGGGTTTTGGATTATTGGCAGATATGGGAAGAAGGTACATACTTTTACTACTCTTATGTCTTTGTTTGCAAGCCTGGATATGGAAGACTTGGTAGATCTTTGGAGATTGATGAAGGCCAAGTATCTGAAGCACCTACTTCAGTCAATGGAATAAAGATTTGGTCAACATTCAAGAGAATGTGTGAACCAGATGAAGAAGATCCATGTTGGAAATACGTTTTTACGTATTTAGAAAGGATCGGTCACTCCTGTTGATCCCAAACTTAGATCGATTTAGCTTTATGTATACGAGATTAGATCAAGTAATACACTTAGAGAAACCTTTGTATATGCTTATGATAATCTAAGTGTTATGCGGAATTAACACTTAAACAAGAACACACAATGATATAAACAAACTTTCACTTTGATTAATGATATCAAACTTGCTTACAATGAAAGTAGTTTACGAATGAAAACTTATATTAAACATTAACCTAAAGGTCTTCTTTTATAGACATAAGAAGCCTTGTACAATAATCTATGTATCAGCTATTCTAGGTAAAGATAAATATAGAAAATACATTGTTGTTCCTATCTTTACTAGAAGTAATCTAGAATACAATAAACGCGTAGAGTATATCTTCTCATCAGTGCTTGTCTTCAATGTGTCAACGCTTGACTTTATCTTGTCAACGCTTGACCTGTCAGCGCTTGTTTTGTTCTTGTCAACGCTTGTTTTACTCTTGTCAGCGCTCAAGTGATCTGGCCTTAATTTATTCCCAACAATCCTCCCCTAAACTTGATATCCACTCTTATGATCAAGTTTCTGAATAGGCATTAAGGACTAGGAGGAATCTTACAAACCTTCTCATATTGGTAATGAATAAATCTGATCAAGTCTTTTGCCACGTCACTTGAATAATCAATCTCCAGCTGAGTGTCCTTCATCTTCTCCAAAATAGCCTTGGACATGAAATACTGACCATCTACAAGTAGATACTCAGCAAACTTTGTAGAGCTCAAATGGTAAACACCAGCAGCTGAATATAATCTCCATTGAAGACCACTGAGGTCATCTCGAGATCCTTCCAAATAGCAGGATCCTCATCTCTTGGTCCACACATTCTTTTGAATGTGGACCACAGTTTTATTCCATTAGCTGAAGTTGGTGCTTCAGCCTCATACTTGGTCTATAGCAACCTCCATAGATCAACCAAGTCTTCTCTATCACAACTTGCAAACAAAGATATGAGAGTGGTAAAAGTGTGTACCTCTTTACCATATCTGCCAATCTTCCAAAACCCACATTCATCTTCTTCATAGCTCACAATAGGGTTTCTGGAATCTAATGGTAACACTTGCACCATATCTGAAGCTTCTAATGGTGAGAGCTTGAGGCTCTTTCTTATAACAGCTTCACTTGGATATAGTGGATCCATATCTTTGGGAAACTCAAGATAAATTCCCTTCTTCACTGGTCTGGGAACAAACATAGCTTTCTTGAGCTCCATTTCTTCTGCAAGTTCTTCCTTTCTTTCATCAGAAAGAAGTCTGAGAGTGTTTGCTTCCTGCACTCTCACCCAAATGGGATAAGCCTTGCATTCCAACTCATCAAATGTCAATTCCCTCAACTTCTGATAAGTCCATCCAACTCCATCACATCTGAGCAACATGCAGTATAGCTCCCTTCTATCCCTTTTCAATTTTGAGAGAATATTACTTGCCTTGTGTTTCAAAATTACCTGGAAATCCTTCTGAACTCTAAGAAGAATCTCCAAACCCCATATTTGATCTGAAATGGTCAAGTCTGGATTCTCCATACATCTTTCTTCCCAAGCATTGTACATGTTGAACCACCTCTGGCATGTCAAAGTCAACCTGCAATTTCAACTCTCTCAACTTCTCCTCAGCCAACTCATCCCCATACTCAAGTCTTTCTGGTTCTATAATCACCACACTTGAGTCTGAGCTAACTCCATCACTTCCTTCTTCTGAAGTCACAACAAATGGTGACTCTTTCACCTCCTGTTTATCTTGTTCCATGATTTGTGCAGCCAATCTTCTATCAAATTCAACTTGAGCTGCATCCTTTGGAACAATCTCTTCTACCATTATACCCTTACCCTTATCTGATGGTGCAATGGTTGGTAAGGTAGATGGTAATACCTGTGCAGAAACCTCCTTGATAATGGATGATGACTGGGATACATCACCCTCATGTGCAGGTCTCTCAACGCCCAATTTTGTTCTATCAGCGCCCAAAATATTTCTGTCGGCGTCTAAATTCTCCTTGTCAACGCCCAAATATCCTGCCTCAGCGCCTTTTGTAACTTCTTCCAACATGGTTGTAAATGATAAATTCAAGTTGGTAGGAGAAACTAAGGACGTATCAAAACCTGTTTGTTTCTTCAAAGTTTTAAGGGCCTCAGCAACATCCAAGGATTGACCATCATGGCTGCCCTTATCACTCAGATTTATTGGATCTTCCTCCCCTTTGGAAGATTCCTCCATACCCCTCCTTGCACTAGCACTCTCCAAAACAACAATCCTCTCCCTCAATTGCTTGAGTTCAAGGCCTTGTGAGCTGACAACTTGTACTAAGTCTTCATTTTGCTTTTGCAAGCTCATGCAGACTGTCGTCAATTCCATAAGAGTCATTGGTTCCAGTCTGCCCTCTTCTAAAATGGGGATTTGAACTCCTAAGTCAGATTCATTGGGTAAGGATGAGGACTTAATGATGGTGGGACTGCCTTGGCCAGCATCTAAGCCAGAACCAATAGTCCCAGCCTCATCCAGGGCACCAACCACACTTGTGGTGGTGGTTCTCTCTGCTACATGGCTAGGACCACCAGAGGAGAACACTCCAGTAGTCCTTTGGCATTTCATCAACCTATATTCAGGGGGTGTAGAAGAATGAGTGGATGTGGGTTGGTTAAGGGGTGTTTGGGTTTGTGAAGGTTTTGTGTCAACGTTGGAAATAGGGACATCAACGCCAACATTTAATGTGTCAGCGTTGAAGGGATCTTGGTCAAGTTGCATATGTGCAGGTGAAGGTAATGGTTTTGGTATTGGGTCAATTTGGGGTTGGGGGTCTGGTTGGGGTTGTGCTGCTGTAATAACAGCAAGCATAGCTTGGGTTAAAGGTAGGTCACGATGGGGTGGAGAGTTCATCTTCATAAAAATAGCTTTCTTTTGCTCAGGGATCTTATAAAAATCATTATGATCCCTTGTGCAGTATTCTTGGACATCAAAAACCATTTGTAAAAAACGGGGAAAAGCTAAAGTTATTTTGTTCCCCTTGTTTTTACACATGCCCTCAAAAATCATTTTAGAATAATTAAATTTTTGCCCTGTTGCAATGCACACAATAGCACTTGTAATAGATCTATTGATCTCATTGTGTGCAGTGCATTTGGGACTCAAACATTGAAGGAGGACATGTATGAGGTACTTCCAGGCTGGGGGAAATTCCTGCTTATGATACTTGTTAAGAGTACCTTCATCAGGAAAAGGATATCCCAAAGCCCTTAGCCCTTGTTCTATTTCATTAATGGGAAGGGTGGCTATACCATCAGCATCATCAAGATGCAAGGCTTGGCGTACCAAGGCCTCAGTAACCACCCAAGGTCTCCCATGAACAATAGAAGTCAATGTAGTCACTCTATTAACTGTTGAGGAACTGACAGTGATCTAAAACTATTTAATATGTGTGACTGGAATGAGTGGTGCATGAGAAAGAGCATACCTTAAGGGGGATGCGTTCAAATACGCCACCATTTGTGTGTATTGGGGAAACAGAGTATCATCAGCCTCAAGATACGCGATCATGTTATGTTAACTTCTGAACCCCAATTCCAACTCTGATTGTCTAAACTTTGGTGCCATTGATGAAAGCTGTTAAATTTAAGTGATGAAGATGAAGTTGATAAGAGAAAATTGTGTTAGACAAGAATTATAGATACCCTGTTTAAAAATAGGAGCCAAATTTATAGGAGAAGAAAATGCATGTGATTGGCCCAAAAATAGGCAAGTATTTTCAAAAACACAATCATGAAAATATTGAAAAACTATAAGTTTATCTCATGCATTAAATGAGAGGTAACAACTCCCAAAATTACGGCCTAAAAATATGTCAAAAAGTAACAACTGGGTAGGTCCCATTGAGTGTCAGCGATCAAAAATAACCTATCAACGCCCAACGGCTATAATCTTGTCAACGTTTGCTTATAGCCATGTGAGCGTCTAATTTGGTCACAACAACGCTTGGAAAATACTTGTCAGCGTCCAAAAATAAAAATGTTTAAAAATGAAAAATGACCTTAACAAAGTAATTTATCCTAGAGAAGATAACCAAAAAGCTGATAATTATTATAGGGCGGCAAGCACTGTCCAGTTATGCACACTTGCTTAAGCAAGATAGACATAACAGTCCTCTAGTGTCCCTTGCTAACCAAAACTCTTAACAACCAAGTTACCTTACAAAATTCCTTGTTACTCCCAGGTAAATCCTATAACAAAATTATTCCCAAGTCTCCCAATAGACCACAACCAATTCTAGGCCAAAAATGTCTTGGCGGCATGCATAGTATATCAACTTTACATGCTACAGTGCCTCATGATTTAGTAAAACTAACTCATACTCACCTGTGGACACAATCTAGAATTGTGATAAGAGTATCATATGGATACCCAAACATCCTAAAGGTTCCTAAAACCTCCCCTTAAACTATGATACATGAGTTGCCAAAAATATGCATGAACATAAAAATTTATGTCAAGATAGGAATTGGAAATTCCAACCATCATCCATAAACAAAAACATGTCCAAATAGATGCATTCCTAGTAGCTTTAAAGATCCATAAGCAACTCTGTATCCAATGGTATGCTGCTAACACCATCTGCACATTTAGATTGAAAACCACAAAACTAACATTTTTGCTGACAATGCCCCGATAACACATGACAGCGTTGAGGGAAGATTTGTCAGCGTTAGACAATTATATTGCTGACAACGTTGCAAAAACACCTATCAGCATTCAAGCAACCTTTGTCAGTGTTAGAAAAATATAGTGGAAAATCTAAATCATCAATAAGACCAATAACAATGCATCATCCTGTACATACTTTTACAAAAAGACTCCAAAACACATATTATGTGAGATTGACCATTCCAATACTTGTTACCAAGTATTGAAATCTCCCAGCATAAAAAGGTTTAGTTAGTAAATCTGACACATTTTCCTCAGTGTCAACCCTATCTGGTTGTATTAAACCTTTTTCAAAGCAATCTCTTATAAAATGGTGTCTAATTTCTATGTGTTTAGTTTTAGAATGATGTACAGGATTCTTAATGATGCATAAAGTGTTGTTATTGTCAACAAATATCTTGGTATGCATGAAATTATACCCATAATCCAACAGTTGGTTCTGAATCCACATAACTTGTCCACAACAAGCAGCTGCAGCCACGTACTCAGCTTCAGTTGTAGAATTAGCCACCACTGTTTGTTTCTTGCATTGCCAAGATATCAACCTGCTCCCAAGAAACTGACATCCACCAGTTGTGGATTTCCTATCAAATTTATCACCTCCATAATCACTATCTGAATATGCAATTAGCTCCAATGGTGAATCCTTTGGGTACCACAAACCAAGACCAGGATAACATCTTAGGTACCTAAAGATCCTCTTCACAGCATAAAGGTGACATTCTTTGGAAGTCACTAGATGGCGTGCACAAGCACACACAACAAACATGATGTCAGGTCTGGAGGCAGTAAGATACATCAAGGATCCAATCATGGATCTATAGTGCCTGACATCAACATCTTTCCCATCTCCAATCTTTCCCCAAGGGTGTTCTCTATCCATAGGAGTAGTAGCTCTCTTTTCATGTGGAGAAAAGCCAAACTTCTTCAAGATCTCAGCCACATATTTATCCTGGGAGATGAAGATACCATCTTCTTTCTGCTGAACTTGTAAACCAAGAAGGAAGTTCATCTCCCCCATAGCACTCATCTTGAATTTGTCTGTCATAAGCTTGGAGAAATCCTCACTCATCTTTGGATCAGTAGACCCAAAAATGATATCATCAACATAGACCTGGACAAGCAACACATCCTTGCCTTTCTTCTTTGTAAATAGTGTCTGATCTATGGTGCCCCTCTTGAATCCATTGTCCACCAAATAGGTAGACAAAGTACCATACCATGCTCTAGGGGCTTGATGAAGGCCATACATAGCCTTTTTGACTCTATACACTTTATCTGGATTCTCTGGATCCTCAAAACCAGGAGGCTGCATCACATATACTTCCTCAACAATAGTTCCATAGAGGAAAGCACTCTTGACATCCATTTGATAGACCGTGAAGCCCATGCAGGATGCATATGCTAGAAAAATCCTAATAGCTTCAATCCTTGCAACTGGTGCAAAGACCTCCTCATAGTCTATCCCCTCCTCTTGTGTATATCCCTGAGCCACTAACCTTGCCTTGTTTCTGACCATAATGCCTCTTTCATCTCTCTTGTTCCTTAGAACCCATCTTGTCCCTATAGGTCTGACATATCTGGGACAGTCAACCAGCTCCCAAACATCCTGAATTGCAAATTGGTGAAGCTCATCCTGCATTGCTTCCACCCAACTTGGTTCTTTGAGAGCATCAAATATTTTCTTGGGTTCCTGTTGTGACAGAAAACAGGCAAACAAACATGCTTGCACAAGAGGGGTATCAACCTTCTTGTGTATATTGGCAATAAACCCACCAAGACCTTGATGAGATCTTCTAGTCTGAACTGGAGTATTAACATTACCAATGATTTAAGAAGGAGGATGATTCTTCATGACTGAAGTAAGTACTCCTCCCTCAAAAAGTCTGGTATCTTCAACTTCATTCTCCATGTTGCCAATATCTTCTTCATCAGACTCTCTTATATCAACATAAGGATGACCTTCTTCATATGAATTGGAAGGTTCACCTTGTTCAAAAGTGGAAGAGAAAAGATGTGCAAAGGTGTTGTCAACGCCTGAATCTTGATTGTCAGCGCTTGGGCTAACAACGCTTGAACTGTTGTTGTCAACGTCTGAACCATCAACGTCTGAATTGGTCTTGTCAGCGCTAGATTTGCCTTTGTCAGCGCCTGAAGGACCATGCATGTTTGTATCTGGTGGTACTTGAAAACCACCATTATCTTTACCAGCAGCAGCAGCAAAAGCATCTGTCCAAATGGGAATTGTGACATATTCTTGTATAGGAGATGCCTTTTCTGCTTGTGATCCAACCTTTTCATAAACCTGTGTACCTGAAACATCAACAACTTGTTCCTCCACAACATTTGAAGCTACCTTCACAATGTCTGGATTAGTGACAGGCATATAATTTAAAGTTCTAGATAAGGGTTCCAAGTCAAACAACCATATAGGACCACTTTCAGGATCACTAGGTTTATTCTCTAAAAACCTAACATGTACTCTTTCAAGTATACGTTTTTCCTCTTTAAGATAAACCCTATATCCCTTGCTCTGTACTGAATACCCCATGAAGTAACCCTCATCACCTTTTGCACTAAATTTTCCTAAGGCATCACTAGTATCTAAAACTACTACATGACAACCAAAAGGTCTGAGAAAACCAATATTAGGTTTTCTTCCCCAAAGCAACTCATAAGGTGTTTTATTCTGAATTTTGTTAACCAATGCTCTATTTTGAACATAACAAGCTGTATTAATAGCCTCAGCCCAAAAGGCTATAGGAAAATGAGCATCAGCCAACATTGTTCTAGCTGCTTCAATTAGGGTTCTATTTTTCCTCTCAACAACCCCATTTTGTTGTGGGGTTCTAGCAATACTAAATTGCCTAGTAATTCCTTTCCTGGCACAGAAATCATCTAGCTTCTTATTCCTAAATTCACCACCATTATCACTCCTAAGCACTTTAACCTCATTGCCAGACCTCTTCTCAATCTGAGTGATAAAATCAATTAGAATATCAGCTGTGTCACTCTTCATAGCTAGAAAGAATGTCCAAGTAAACCTAGAAAAGTCATCTGTGACGACAAAGCAATATGACTACCATTCAAACTTTCTATATTGGTTGGACCAAAGAGGTCCATGTGTAGCATATGAAGAGGTCTAGAACTAGTATGCACCTGTTTGGACTTGAATGAGACCTTGTGCTGCTTGCCTTTAAGACATGCAACACAAGAGTGGTCATTATGGAAGGCCTTCTCAGGAAAACCATCAACCAAACCAAGTCTCACAAGTCTATTTATATTTTTAAAATTTATGTGCACTAGTCTCCTATGCCACAAATTACTTTCATCTACTGAGGCTTTAGCATAAAAACAAGACATATTATTGTTCATTTTAATCCCATTCAAATTCACATTATATATGTTCTTATGCCTAGGTGTTCTATACTCAATATATTTCTCATCAGGGATCTTATAATCCTTGCTTAACACCAAACACTCAATATCAGTAAACAGAACTTTATTTTTGTTATCACAAACTTGTGATACACTAAAAAGGTTGTAATCAAGTTCTTTTACCAAAAAGACGTTCTCAAAACGCAAATTCTTGGTGAGAAGGGTTCCTTTGCCTGTGATAGTACCATATCCGTCTCCAAAGTATACCTTATCACCATCCTTAATGGGAGTGAAGTTGGTTAAGTAGTCTTCCTTCCCTGTCATGTGCCTTGAGCATCCACTATCCCAATATCCATAATCATTGACCTGTCTTTGAATGCCCTACACATAAAGAAAACAAATTAGTTTTCTTTGGGAACCCAAGTCTTAAAAGACTTGGATTCATCTGGTTGTTCAATAAGAACAGACTTAGTTCTCACAACAACCCATTCTCATCCTTCTTAGGATGAAATACCCAGTTAACCCCAATAGGTTTGGTAATGACCTTTGAAATGTAATTAAATCTGTTGCAGGTCATTGAAATCCCATTATCATTAGGGTTTTGATCTTTCTTGGGTCTCCATGTTAAGCTTGAAGAAGCTTTAGACCTCTTACCCTGTGGTTGCAAATATTTAGGTCTTGTCACGTTTCTGTCAGCATTGGAATTAGTCTTGTCAACGCTGAGATTACCCTTGTCAGCGTTGAACCTAGGGTTTGCTACAGAAACCCATTGCCTATTTGACCAGGTGTTTGTCTTTTGAAATGGTCTTTGTCCATGAGTGTTAGACCCTCTAGTAAAGAATGGGGCAGGTCTAATCACTTGTGGACTTTGCTGCACACAAGGTTTGGGTCTGACAACGTTTGACTTCCTAACAATGTTGACTTTGTTCCTGTCAGCGCTGAAATTGTTCCTATCAGCGCTGGCTTTGGGAGCGTTGACACACTTGTATGCCAAGTGTGAAAAGCTACCACAAGTGTAACAAGCTTTTCTAGACACAACCTTAGATCTAGAAGAGAAGAAGTCTGTTCTATTATTGCTAACTTGGCTCTTGGGTGACCTAGTATTCCTATACATCTCTGCATATTTAATGCTAGGTTTTCTATCAGTGTTTTAGCCTAGGTCAACAGCTTTACCAGTGACTGGGTTTGTAACCTTAATGGGAGTTGACTCATTGGGACTTTCACATAGTAAGCCACCCTTAACAAACAAAGTAGGGTTAGCTTTCTTCCATTCATTCAGGTCAGTCAACTTTTGTTGGTACTCTTCAACTGGAGTGACAACTCTTGGTGGAGGAATGAAATCCTCCTCTTGGAATTCTGGCAAACCTGTCCAAGATAAGTCCTTTTGCTGGACACCATAGAAGTCACCAGCTGGTGGTGGAACCAAAGAGTAGTCATTCATCCCAATCCCAGTCATGTCCTTAGGATCCCTTTGTTTACCCACACAGTCTCCTAGGGCTTGGGTGGCTCTATCAAATCTTTGAATTTTAAGACCAACATTGTCTTTATTCTTAATTGCCTCATCTAATTTGGCCTGTAATTCACCATTAACCCTTTCCATGATGTTTCTAATATCCATACTAGCTTCTAACTCATGTATTAAGATATTTATTTTATCTTTTAGGTCAAATTCCCTTTTCTTGTATTCAGAAACGGTTTTCTCAGTTTGAGTGAGAGCTACTTGATAATTTGATAGTTTGCACTTTTCAGTACTCACATCACTCATTAATCTTAACACTTCTTTGTTAAGTTTCTCAATGTTTAACCTACAACCTTTACTACAAAAAGCATCATTGTATACCTCATTATCAGATGAAGAGGAGGAGTGTGCCATGAGAGCATATTCAACATGCTCTTCTTCTTCAACCTCAGCAATCAAAGCTTTATCCTCTTCAACATTCTTAGCCAGATAGCTCCAATCCCATCCCATACCATCAGTTCCTTGAACAGCAACCATGGCTTTGGAATCCTGAGCTTTAACAACCTGACTTGAGGGTTTACCAGCATATTCTAGGAGATCTGCATTCCCTTATGAAGTGCCCCATACGATGACAGTTGTAGCATTCAACTTTGGATTTGTCAAATCCAGCTGTGTCTTTAGCATTGAAGGTCATCTTCTTCTTAAACCTTCTGTTCCACCTATTTGCTCTTATACTAGCAAGAGCCATGTTCCACTTAATGTCCATCTCTTCCAAGTGCTCATCACTTATCTGCTCAAGGTCCTCATATGTAATCACTGAACCATTGAGCAAAGAAGCAATATAAGCACATACAGTATCCAAATCTAAACCAGCAAGTTTAACTCTTGGGGAGTCACTCTTGAATGTGTCAGCGTCTGAAAAGGAGACGTTGACAGGACTTGTTCCAGCGCTGACATATGATGATCCAGTAACTGGATGCATGCAAGAGTCCTTCTGATTGAATTGACCTTCACTATGAGAGAAGAAGGCCATGTTACTGGTGGTAGTTTTGCTTCCATGCTCTAAAAGAGTTTCATCTTCCAACAGCCTTAGTTTGTTGTGGATGTCATCAAACGAGGAACTCTTATAAGTATTGTTGGCAAGAATAGATCTTGCCTCAATCTTCCATGCCTCACCAAGACTCTTAAGAAAGGTAGCATTAATGTCGACATCACCAAGTTGTGTCCCCATGAAGGACAACTTGCTTGTAATGTCAAGCAATCTGCTTCTCACACTACTCAGTTTCTCATTGGGTTGAGCTTTGAAGACAGCATAATCATGCATGAGTTGCTTTTTCTTCTCTTCCTTAGTGTTTGCAATGCCACCATATGCAACTTCAAGAGCTTCCCAAAGGTTTTTAGCAGATTCATAGCCTCTATATTTATGCTGGTTCTCTTGTCCCAAAGAAACTTTCAGAATATTTAGGGCTTTCATGTCGACCGTTTTCTTTGCTATGTCTTTAGCAGCCACAGCTCTACCATCTCCAGGTTTTTCTTTCTTATCCTCTTCAGAACATCCAGCAACAGCTGATCTTTGAGCAATAACATTAGCAATCTTTTGGGCATTATCGAATGTGTTTCCATATTCAATAACCTCCCAGAGTGTGTAGTCATAGATTCCTAGATATTGCTCAAAGTTGAATTTCCACAGATCAAAGTTGGTTGCATCAAGCATGGGAATCTTGATGTTTGGTAAAGATGAGGAAGAGGAGGTTATTACTTCAAACATGATGTTGTTAGGGTTTTTGAGAAAATTAGGGTTTTGGTGATTTTTAGGGTTCTTGTGTTCTTTAAGATCAAAAGTTCCTCAACAAGCTCTGATACCACTTGTTGATCCCAAACTTAGATCAATTTAGCTTTATGTATACGAGATTAGATCAAGTAATACACTTAGAGAAACCTTTGTATATGCTTATGATAATCTAAGTGTTATGCGGAATTAACACTTAAACAAGAACACATAATGATATAAACAAACTTTCACTTTGATTAATGATATCAAACTTGCTTACAATGAAAGTAGTTTACGAATGAAAACTTATATTAAACATTAACCTAAAGGTCTTCTTTTATAGACATAAGAAGCCTTGTACAATAATCTACGTATCAGCTATTCTAGGTAAAGATAAATATAGAAAATACATTGTTGTTCCTATCTTTACTAGAAGTAATCTAGAATACAATAAACGCGTAGAGTATATCTTCTCATCAGTGCTTGTCTTCAATGTGTCAACGCTTGACTTTATCTTGTCAACGCTTGAGCTGTCAGCGCTTGTTTTGTTCTTGTCAACGCTTGTTTTACTCTTGTCAGCGCTCAAGTGATCTGGCCTTAATTTATTCCCAACAACTCCAATGATATATTCATGTGTTGGGCTCGTGATCCAGTTTGTAGTAAATATAGTCCATATAGCCCACATGTAGGGTGGGCTATATATACCCCCTCCTAGCATGTTAGGAGGGGTGGCTCATTTCATTTTCCCATCTTTCATTTTAATAAATTTACTTTCTCTTTCTATCTTTCTTTTCTCTCCTTTCTCTCTCTAGTTCATCTTCTTCATCTCTTTCCATCTTTCTCCATCCATTCAATCAATAGATAAATCACATCTTGCTAAATCCTAAGAAACCGTAGACCTTCAATTGGTATCAATAGCTTGGTTGATTCTTCGGATTGGTGTATTTTTATCTATTGATTTGGTCATAAAAATCTTTTCTTTCCAAAATTTTTTTTATCTATCTGTTTACTTTCCAAAATTTTGACAAAATATTTTTATCTATCTGTTTCTCAAAATTCATATCAATTTTTTTATCCATTTGTATTAGTGTTTAAAATATCCATTTGTATTAGTGTTTAAAATTTTTCTGTTTTTTTATCTCTTTTCTTTGTCTCGATATTCAAAAGTATCAGTTTTTTATTTTTTATTTTTTTTTTATTTTTATCAACTTTTGTCACTTTCTGTCTATCCCTTTTAAAGTTGTTGTTGGTCTTTTGTTCTGTCCTGTTTATCGGAAAAGGGTTTAAAGTTTGATAGTTATTCCTATTTGTTGCATCAGAAAAGGGTTTTAAATATTCCGATTGGTCATTCCGATCGGTCATTCCGATCGGTCATTCCGATCGGACATTCAGATTGGTCATTCCGATCGGACATTCAGATTGGTCATTCCGATTGGACTTTTTAATTAGATCATTCCGATCGTTCATTTCGATCGGACATTCAGATTGGACATTCCGATTGACTGTCCAATACTCATATCTTACAAACAAAACAGACCAAAAACAAACCAACAAGACTCATTCAAGTCTCGACACTAATTCTTAGACTCGACTAAAACCAAGACTTCAATCTGAACCGGACGAATAATATTTATTATTCGAACACCTAACTCATACCGAATCGACAAAACCAAAGTAGACCACTTTCGACCCATCAACACCACTCTAAACTCTGACCCTATCCTCACCCTCGTAACCAAAACACCCTCGTCTCACCTCACACCTCTCAAACATCTCTCAACCAACAAACCTTTTTGGACCAAACAGACTCAATACCAACAGACTCACGTTCATAAACACTCTCGAGCAACACCCCCTCATAACCCTCGACACCCCTCAAACTCACAGACCTGACTCGACCCACCAAATTTAATCATACCTAAAACAACTTGACTCCCACAACACTTGACTCACCCTGATCTCAGATTTTTCAAATCGTGTTAATTAATCAATGAAAGATCTTTATAGATCCACATTCACGTTTGAATACTCATCACTGATCGTGTGAAGTCGCTGCTTGTGTTTAATTTTCGAACTCATCAAGCAAGATGATGATCATCTGATTGAATCAAGATCACAACCGACTCAATCAAACCTGACTCAAGAATTCAACCGACTCGTATACCTACCCGAGACCTTCTTTCTGAAAAGATCTTGAAGATGATTCGTCGTGATTCTTGCCTCCCATGAACGAGATTTGCTTCGTCGGGATCATTTGATTTGTTGGTGTTTTTGATTACTTTGGTGGCTGCGTAGGGTTGATTAGATATAGTTTCTGGGTTTGGCTGTGTTTAGACAGAGAGATATTGGAGATAGCTAATAGTTTTGAGAGTTTTGAGATTTGGGACTGCGTTTGTGAGGAGAGAGAGAGAGATAAAATGAGACGGAGATAACTATTTTTGAGGGTGGTATTATGTGCGTGTGGCGGAGTAAACGAAGAATCCATATAGTTAGGCCACGTTTTACTTTCTTTATTACACGTGTATGGACCTAATTAAGTTAAGATAAAATACGGGCGGAGTATACTATGCCAAATAGGTACTAAATCAGTTTATTAGGACTTAATTTAGTTATTTGTTTCTCGATTGTTTGGCTTTACTAAATATCGTGTGTGAGTTATTAGCCACATTTTATCTCAATTTTTTTATTTTATTTTATTTTATTTTATTTTATAAATTTTGTGATAAAAGATTTATTTTAAGCCCAAATTTTATTTTATTTTGGATTGTGTTAAATTGGAATTTTTCCAAATTTTATTAGTTATACAAAATTTTATTTTATTTTTCTATTTTTTTATTTTTATTTTTTAAATTTTGTGATATTAAATTATAGTCTGGACAAAGACAACGAGTCAAAGTGACGGGATTTATTTTTGGAGTGAGCCGAATTTAAATTGGACCTATTAGTATCCGGTTTAATCTATCATCGTTAGAGCCGACAACAATCTTTGAGCCGAGAAAAGAGTCTTATCATCAATCGTAGATTTTTAAAAGTTATTTACGGATCCTTCGAAGTTCCTTCACGAATTGGTAAATTCCGAAAACAACTACAATCACGATCATTTTTCATCATAATTAAATGGAGTCTTTGAATTCAACGTTTCAAGAGGGAGAATTGCATCAAGTGCAAGCCAACGCGAGAGAAAGTGGTATAATTTCATTTCGAATGCTTCAGTATCATCTAGTTAATCTTTCACGGCTTCAAGGAGGGAGCGAATTTATGACAATCTTTGGTCAAGATCGTCATATATTCATCGACTCAATATTCACCACTTTGAGCCAACTCGCCGAGCAACTTAACAATGAAAACTTTAATCACTCTGCATCGGCTCTTGCATATCAGACTCTTGTGACACAACTCACGCCTTTCCTCCAAGTCAATATCATCAAGTCTAAAAGTTCAGTGATTTGCCAATCGTTTCTTCGAGATACATATACCGAGCTTCGAGTTTTCCGTGATACAATTTTGAAACTCATGACATCGGTCTCGTCTTCGATTTATGAAAGATCTCGACTTCAGCAAGGGTATGATAATGGAATGCAAGACTCTTCGATTCAAGAGGAAACTGGTCATACGGTTGAAAACTTGGAGCCTATCGATGCCAAGAGCACGGAATCAGGAGGACAACATGATACCAGTGGCACGTCAGGGAATGTTCACGAGATCTCTTTTGCTGACACCTTACCCGTTTATGACGAAGCGCCTGCAAACATGGTATAATGTAATGTTGTTTATGATGTATATGCTGATGATATGCCGCATATTGAGAATTCCGAACCTAATTATGACAAACATGGGATGGAAACGAGTGATAGCAATACCACTTCTGATTCATCCGATGTAAGTCATCATGGGGGAGAGATTGTTAAGAATGCTATAGTACATCATGATAATTGTATTATAACTGCTTCATTGACTGCTTCTGATTCCAAGATTAGAGAGCTCGAAACAATTGTAGCTCAACAATCAAAAGATCTTTAGGATGCCAAAATTGAATTTTCAAAGAAAACGAACAAATTTGAAACATATTTTGAAAAACTTGAAAAATCAAATGTTGTTCTTGAAAGAAAATTGGATCAAAAAGTGTTAGATTCTAAAGCTGAAAAAGGATAATCTTTTGAAACAAATTCAACTGCTTGAATCTAAGTTGGCATCCCAAGATAACTTGCTCAAAGAGAATAAGACTTTAAAGGCCCAAGTACAGGAAAAGGTTTTTGCTATAGCTGCGTTGAAAAACGAGTTAAGGAAAACTAGAGGACCTAGTGTGGACACTAAGCTTGAAAAACCATCAATATTGGGGAAACCGCCTACAAATCAGTTCGTCAGACAACCGTCTGTCAGACAACCTACTGCATTTAGATCCGAGCGACCACAATCCTCGAAACCGCGGTTTGCCTCCCAAGTTGATTTGGTTCACTTTCCTAGACTTGTCACTCCACCATCTAGGCCCAATGTGACTAAAACAGCTTTTGCAAGACCTAATCACATGATTGCCTCTAATTTCCCTAGACATAGTCCAAAGAATACGTCTCGAACTAGTTCAAATGACGTTCGCCATACATTTGGTCTAAGGGAAGCTAAGCAAAAGACACAAGTAAGAGATAGGAATTTCAAACCTAGTCAGATGCCTTCTAGTTTACCCAACACTGCTAACTGTAGCATGTCACATCCTAGGAGCATCAATCAATAATCTAGGAATTCTAGATCTTACTCGGACATTAAATATGCTACTTGTAAAACATGTAGAAAATGTGTCTTTACGGCAAATCATTATTCTTGTATCAAGAAACTACTTAATGAGGTGAACTCCCGTGCTAGACTTAAATCCCAGTGGGTAGCTAAAATCAAACCCGTTGGTAAAATGTGGCGCCCCACTGGTAGAACTTTCACTCTTGTAGGAAATGAGTGCCCTTTAACTAGGATAATCTTCGACTCTACTAAGACTGCTAGGGAGGAAATTGAAAAAAATGATACATCACTTAAGCCTGAACTTAATGTTTTCTATAAAAGGAAACGTTTGCCAACTAAGAAAAGTGAATCATCTACTCAGGTCACCTCTGACACTAGTAAAGCCAACTGTGAACCCCCGCGTGCTTCTATAATTGATATCGCTAACCCGTGTCAAAGCATGCAAATTCCTAATGAGAATGCAGGTCCCAAAGTTGATGTTCCAAAAGAACGAAGCGGTCCAATCGTTGTACACCGTTCAACTAAGGACACTCTTAGAGTTTGGTTGTTGAAGAAGCAGATATCGGAGAAACTAGTATCTCAGGGGATTCATGGTTAAAGCTTACACAGGACTTATAGTCACATCACAGACTATAACTCGATATTCAAAGAAAGGAAAGTTTATCGCCGATGGTAAACTTATCCTAACAACGAGAAATTAATTTTTCTCGGGCATGAGCTTATATCAAAAAACATTCCAAGTTTTTAAGCTCATGCACAATGACTTATAGTTAAATGTTAGACTGTAACTCGAACTTCAAATAAAGGAAAGTTTATCATTAATGATAACTTATACTCATACCGAGAAATTCAATTTTCTCGGTCATGAGCTTGTCTTAAAACATTCGAAGTTTTAAGCTCAGAAAGGAAAGTGTATCTTTTAAATAAGAGAACTTTTCCTTATAACGAGAAATTAACCTTTCTCGGTCATGAGCTTTCCATTAAAACAGTCAAAGTTTTCAAGCTCATGAAAACGACTCCTAAGTAAATGTCAGCTTAGGACTCGTCCTTCAGATACAAGGAAAGTTTATCGCCGATGGTAACTTATCCTTAACAACGGGAAGTTTACAACTTCTCGTACTTGAGCTTGCTTTTAAGATATTCAACATCTTAAGCTCAAGTAATTGGTGGTTTTCAAAACAATGAACACAATTTTTCAAGAATTTTTCAAAAGGTTTTTCTAAATATTTTAAAATTATGTGTTCAAATATGTTTTGATAAAAAGAGCATGTCTTCTGGAATCGATAATATTTACGAACCTAGAAATGTCGTTCAATAATGACACGGGGTTGTAAATAAAGTTCGAGCAGAAGTTTAAACGATTTAAAACATGCTCCATATGGTTTGCTATTATATCCGATAGTAACCCGCTTTTCACATTGAAGTCAAGCATTTCACCGGAAAGCTTTGACTCTACAATCCGAAGTTATCAACTCCACAATCCGAAGTTCGTTTCAATTGATATCTACATACTAGACTATGCGACTGCTCAAACGACGACTACAGCTCTTTAAGTAGAACACGGGTCAACAATTGAGGGGGAGCAATTGTCCAGCATTCAGATTCTTCGATGCCGAAAGTGCCATAGTTCACAAGTTGGTGTCAATACAACGATATCAATTGTCCATGTGGTGTAAAAGGGAAGATAATTTCAGAAGTTACGAGGAAGACCAACATTCGTGAACAAGAACCATGTGCTTCTTTCATATGATGTTCTCCATCATTCAGGTCCAACCTCGAAATTGCTAATATTATGAAGTCATTATCATATATGATCTTTGCACGTGATAAATACCTTACACTTGTGTTTAAAAGGTATTTAATTTACGTTTCAAGTACACCCTCATTAATTTGAGAGGAAGCTTGTGTAATTCATGAAGATAATTGGATTTGCATTTTTCTTCCCAAATTTTCTTAAAATGCTATTAAAACAATTGATATTAAAAACATCGATTGGGTTAATATTTTTAATACGGGGGAGAAAATGTGATTTAATATGGGAAATGATTAATCACAAATGGTTTGACTTAACGTGTTAGCTCATCCCGACATGTGCGAAATGTTTTCGGATATCGTGGCATATGTTAAGGGGGAGCAAAATGGATTTGGACATTAAAATGGATTTCATGGTGACGTATACTTACCCACAACATCTTAATTCACGACGATGACGATTGTGGTGACATAAGGATGGTAGGATAGGTTAAAGTCCAATGATTTCTCTAGAACCGGAGGAATCTTCCCAAGGACATTCCATAGCTAGAAATAGTAGTCCTTAGGAAAGATGGAGAAAGATTGTGAAGGTAGCTGAATGCCGACCAAGTACTTAAGTTAGCACTGGAACAATCACAACAAGGTGCTAGTGATGACGTATTGGTAAGCATTGAATGGGTTGAAGAATGAAAAAGAATTGTAAAGATAAAGGGTGTAAAGAAAGAAGCCCTCCTTACAACTTAGGCAGAAACCGGGTTAATTCATATGCTATTGAGATCATTTTAATGATTTTTGATATTGAAGATAGACATCATGGACCCAGTGATGCAAGGCACAACCCATCCCAGCTAACTCAGATACCTCTTAAAAGATATTTGTTTTAATCACACGGAGACAACACGTTATCTATTGACTTATTCACTCCGAATAAATTGATATTGAAATGGTGGCACTCCTCTCCAGCCTCCGATCAATAAAAATACAAAATGCACGATCGAGTCTAGAGCCATTTGAGATCATCAAATATCTCATTAGGACACATTCTCATTATTCCTTGCTTGTTCACACAATGTGATAAGTAAGAAAGATATTAAGAGTCCTACGCAAAATCTTCATGATCTTGCCTGAACATCCGAGTAATACGAAAGTATTTACAATGAAGATGGAAATCCTCTTGAGCGAACATCAAAAAGCTCATGGTAGGTAACTTGTGCGATTCGTTATGAATCAAACTTGTGATAACTGGAAAGCAACAGTGGTTTAAACTCTTAAATGAATTTAAACACGTTCCAAGCCTCTACACAATATCTTAGTGATCTTGCCAGAACATTCAGAGTAATACTATTAAGTATTTACATTGACGAATGGAAATCCTTCTAGTGTTAACATCAAACAGCACTTGGTAGGTAACTTGCAAGATTTTATACGAATCAAGCTCGTGACAACTGGAAAGCAACGATGGTGCGGTTCTTAATTGAACTTCACTTGTTCCAGGAACATGCCGTCACGGCTTCAAATCATGCGGATAATATTAACCAAATGATTCACTCTTTACGTTCACAGTCAGCTTTGGACGGTCGAGTAAAGAGAACGGGTTTACCCGCGAAATCTTGTCAAGGAAGTTCTTTATTGAAACTACCTGCCACAAGTACGATATTTAATATCATCCAACGGTCTTCACCGACCGGAGGTAAAATGCTACCGAATTAGAATGAAATGTTCAAGGCCATTTCATCCGTGTATATTGTTTGTTGCTAACTGTCTTATGCAGCGTAACAAGAAGGTGGCATTGCGGTGTACAATCCAGAAGAAGTCGTCACCTCATGCTTATACTACATACAATTAGTACTTCAACAAATTCAAGAAAGTCTGAAGGTCAAGTCTTCCGCTGTATCAAACTCTGAAGCTTTCAAGAATTTAAAGGTATAAGTATGTGGAACATGAAGTCACGAAGAGTCGAATGTCACAAGTGACGAATGCACAAGGTCAAGGCAAGAAAACATGCTCAAGACTTAAGTCAAAGATCACATCAAGCATATTCACAAGAACAAGGTCGAAGACTCAAGCATAGATGCTAGGTTTAAGATTTTGTAAAATGGCGTGACCTCCCTTAGGGGGAGATTGTTGGAAATACGTTTTTCTAAGGAAAGTCTCGGTCACATCATTATTAGCATAGATCACGAGCTATAGACTATTTAGGACATTGTATCTTGGAGTGACCTCCCTTAGGGGAAGATTGTTGGAAATACGTTTTTACGTATTTAGAAAGGATCGGTCACTCCAATGATATATTCATGTGTTGGACTCGTGATCCAGTTTGTAGTAAATATAGTCCTTATAGACCACATGTAGGGTGGGCTATATATACCCCCTCCTAGCATGTTAGGAGGGGTGGCTCATTTCATTTTCCCATCTTTCATTTTAATAAATTTACTTTCTCTTTCTATCTTTCTTTTCTCTCCTTTCTCTCTCTAGTTCATCTTCTTCATCTCTTTCCATCTTTCTCCATCCATTCAATCAAAAGATAAATCACATCTTGATAAATCCTAAGAAACCGTAGACCTTCAATCCAGTTTGGAAGGATCTTGATGATGTCAGTGGACTTCAATGGCGTCTACATTCAGCAGCTAGTGTATATCATTTGAGTACTACAAAGTTTTCTGAATATCTCCTTGTGGATGTTGGATATCCCATGTCCAAGGAAGTTTTGAATAAAATGGTGTCAACACAGCTGGAGATGGATTACACAAGTGATGTTGGCAAAGATTTGATTAGGTTTATTTATTTCCAACTTAATGAGTAGTTGGTATTTGTAAGAATCCTCCTTGTATTTAGTTTTTATTCAGAAACTTGATTACTAGAATAGATATCAAGTTTAGGGGAGGATTGTTGGGAATAAAATGAAGCCAAGACACTTAGATGCTGACAAGAGGAAATTGGACGTTGATAGGAAGAAATCAAGCGTTGTCAGATCAAGTGTTGACAAGAGGAAGTCAAGAGTGGATGAGAAGAAGTCAAGCACTCATAGGATACTTAGTCTACACGTTTTATGTTTCTAGTAAAGATATGTTCGACAATGTATTTTTTATGTTTATCTTTACCTAAAATAGCTGATACGTAGACTCTTGTACAAGGTTCCTTAATCTATAAAAGGAGGCCTTTAGGTTTAGTTCAATATATGTTTTTACACTTTCATTGTACACAAGTTCAATTAATCAATCTAAGTGAAATTTTGGTTTATTCTATTTGTGTGTTCTTATTCTAAGTATTAATTCTGCATAATAGTTAGTTTTTTTCGTATACAACAAAGTTTCTCTAAGTGCTTAACTTGATTCATTCTCGTTTCCACAAGCTAAATCGATCTAAGTTTGGGATCAACAAGTGGAAAATTCAAGAAGCATGAATAAAAGAATAAAATAATACCGGGAAAATACGAGTTCTCACACAGCTGGGCATCGAAAAGGCAGAAAAGCACTGCAATTTCAAGTACAAAGGCAGAATACATAGCTATGTCCGGTTGTTGTGCTCAAATTTTTTGGATGAGATCACAACTAACCTACTATGGTCTAGGATTCAACAATATTTCAATGTAATGTGACAATCAAAGTGCCGTTGCCCACTGCTGCAATAATGTCCAACACTCCCGGTCGAAACATATTGACATTCGTTATCACTTTATCAAGGAGCAAGTGGAAAATGGAGTGATCTAGATTTACTTTGTCAAATTGGAGTATCAGCTGGCAGATATTTTCACAAACGCTTTAGATCGCTCCCGAATTGAATTCTTGGCTGACAAGCTAGGAATGAGAACCTTCTCGCCTGAGACTCTAAAGGCATTGGCAGATGAAGCGAACGAATAGTAGTAGTAAACTATTCTTAAGTATCCTTTGTGATCATGTATACTTTTGTATATATAAACATCAAAAGAAAAATACAAAAATATAAAATCCTAAAAATTGAAAAATTTCAGAAAAATCAAAAAATAATTTTTCTTTTAATTTTTCAAAGACATGTCTTTTGGGACGATAATCTTTATGACCTTAGAAATTTCGTTCAATAATGACACGGTGCCATAAATAGAGTTCGTTAGGTGGTTGTATATATGTTTTAAAATATGCCTAAATGGCTTGCTATTATTTTAGATAGTAACCCGCTTTTCATATTCAGGTCAAGTATTTCTTATGAAAGCTTTGCCTCAACAACGGGAATTAAATTTCTCGGGCATGGTTTACTTTATAACCATGTAATGGGTTTTGTTTACGTAATAATACAATCTAACACGAATATATGTACGCATCTTTGCATTTATATGTTGAAATGAGAGAAATCTTGTTTTTACAAAGTTATTGTGATAACCCAAAACCGAGGTCATTGCTTAATCTTATTTTACGATTATTTTTGAATTTTTTAGATGAGTTTGAATGATATTTATTTTTGGAGGTTTAAGTTTAAACCGATGTTGGAAGGTTTATATTTTATATTTAATAAGTATAAGGAGTATTAGCAAGCGTGATGTCGATGGATGCCAAATATTTTACGTTTTATTGTCGGTTGTTCGATTTTTGTCATTTTTGATGTTTTATTTTAAATGACGTGTTAAGTCG
Organism: Glebionis coronaria; assembly: GCA_025667525.1. NCBI lineage: Eukaryota > Viridiplantae > Streptophyta > Magnoliopsida > Asterales > Asteraceae > Glebionis > Glebionis coronaria. Next base: position 424,968,278 of record CM046875.1, read on the forward strand.
AGTCGGGAGTCGATATTATTATATTTGAGGTACGTTTTAAATTTTTAAAAGTATCTTTATGAAACCCGAGCCCCGTAAATATTTTCAAAATTTACTAATAGTTATTTCCGGCTTTTTAGCTAACTATTTTCATTTTTAGCCACAACTATTGCAAAATTACAACATTGGTCCCTCAACCACCATATATAAGCTAAGTTTTTACACACACAACACATAAAAATTCACCAACCAATTTTTTTTTCTCTCTTTGTTTTCTTTTGTAGCTATGACCCCCCAACCCACCAAAACACACATTCTTTCAATTTTTGCTCCATTTTGAGGATGATTTGAGCTAAACTAAAATAAGACCCACTCTTATAATTGAATAAGGATCATTTTGGTGTAAGAATTTTACACATGCAAGGGTTTTTTTTTTAAGTTGGTAGGTGGAAGCCATGATCATGAATGTTGTTTTTGGCATGATCCATGGTGTTCTTGCTAAAAATCTTGTTAAAAACTTGATTTTGATTTGAAGGGTTTGATTTTTATGATGATTCTAGTGTTATGATTAATATATGTTAGTGTTATAGTATTGGGATGAACATATTCATGGTTGGTTTTGGTCAAAAATGTGATTTGGTACAAGATTTTGATAATCATTTTATAACAGTAAGTAAACTGTAATTTCGGGATTTTTATGTTTTGAAAATGGATTAACTTATAGCCTAGAGTTGTAGATAATTTTATTAGCTTCGATTTGATATAAAGTAGAGCTTCTAGCTCCAAACGAGCGCGAAGTTATGATGTTTTGATTATTCGTGTACTGGGAGACGAGTATCGGCACTACATATAGTTGTTGTCGATATTTGGATCGAATCTAGGGGACTATAAATTGATGTTTTAAAATTAGTAACCTACTGATAATGAAGTGTAAACCTTAGAGGGTGAGTTTATTTTAAAACTCGAGTGTCGGTTTTGTAAACGGAGTCGTTTAAAGAAGTTAAAACGGTTGTATGAAAAATTAACGTAAATCTGTCCGGATTTTGTAGTTTGAAAATGAGTCGGGTAAAGGACTTTAAAAGTAATTTCATTTGATAAACTTGTAGGAGGACTTTATATATAGTAATTTAGTTTATCGAGTCGTTTCATAAACGTTTGACGAATTTAAAAGGGGTAAATAAGCTAGTACATGTAGTATGTGCCGGCGGACTTTGTTAAAAGTGTAAAATGGTAAAGTAAATGTGTAGTAGAGTGTAATGAAGTTATTTATATCGTTTTCTCTCGAGTTTATCGTGATTTTATGAGTTTGAGTTTGATGTTGTTATATATGATTTATTTCTCGAGTCATTATTAATGAACGCGCCTTATTTGATAGGTAGCGGTTCTCGTGTTTGAAAGGCATCCATTATCATCGACGAACATTTCGCTAGATCAATTATACTAAGGTGAGTCTGTAGCCTCGCTTTTCATGCTAGCTACTAAATGTTTTATTACCCGCGAGGGGGATACATGCTATTTGAAAATAAATGAACACAAGTCATGAGTAATTGTTGGACCCGAATGTTGCCTAAGTTGTTTACATTATATTGAGTACCTTGTTGCTAAAGACCCTAAATTCATGAGCCGTTAACTATCTTCTGACTTGATGTTGTGAGTCGGGAATAGCCGCTTATTCTAATGATAGTACTATTGGGTTGACCACCCTATCTGAGACCAGGGCATTACATTGAGTAACCTCTGGGAAGGATAATTTACGGGAATAAGAATGTGGCATTCTAGCAACTGATACCCTAGAGGGGCAATGGTTTTATTCTATTCATGCCGACATTTGGCGTGGGTGACTATTTGGTTAAGGGGTCGGTGTCATGAGCTTAAATACAATGTTTATTATTGCCTTGAATATAGATTGTGTGTACGAAAATTCTATAAATGATTATGATTGATTTTCTTCTTGTGTTCAAATGTGATTTGATAAACCTATAGACTCGCTCAACATTATTGTTGACTCGTTTTTGCATGTGTTTCAGGTAATAGGAACTGATGGAGAATGGAGCTTTGCTTTAGAGGTTGTGGCTTGGCTTTTGGAAGAATGTTGGTCTAAAAACTATTTCTATCCTTTTACTGTTGAACAATTTGCTTTATGTTTGTGTACTGTACTAAACTTGTGTTGGTTGTTGGTCGAGATCCATGGGGACTAAACGCTTTACTCTGGTGTCGTTTTAGTACATTATGGGATGAAATTATGTTTTAGACCTATTATGAAAATCTTGTTTATGTTTTATGTGTAAACGTCTCTCTTTTGAGTCGTTCAATATACCTTGTGTGATGATGCTTGTGTCTAGCACCCAATTGTGTATTTCCGCTGCGCAATGTAAATTGGGGGTGTTAGAGATTGGTTATCAGAGCTACAAGTTATAGAGAACTGTGTCGATTTTGAAAATTGTCCTAAACAATAACTTTGGTGTCGAAAGTATTTATTCTTCAAAAGCACACAACTCTTCTGCAACGCTCCGGTAAGATCACTTTTAGTTTTGTTTTGCATTATAGATGTATCCCTCATAACTGAAATGATTTCCCGAGTATTTATTAAGTAAATACTACGATATTGTATTGGAATGATTGAATGTACGTTGAGTGCTTGTCAGTATCATATTTTTTTGCGAGCATGCATAAACATCATTTGCATTGTCTTTCATAGCATGGATTATGTATAACATTTGCATAAGCATTGCATACTCCATTTTTATTTTATTAACAATAACCTTAAGTATCCTTGAACCCTTATAATTATATAAAATGGATGGTTTACCTCGTGAGGATGGATGGATTGATATGACTAATTTATTGGATGGTGAGGAAGTAGATAACTTTGGTGCTAGTAACGATGAGGAGCCTTATGAGTATTTAGATGATGGGATTTCACCTACTACAGTTGGTCAGACCGAGACTGAATTGATTCAAGGTAGTTATGTTCCAAGGGTTAATGTTGTGCCACAGACTATTCTGAATTGTCAGCGACCTGTTGTTCGTTCTTTGACGCCTACTTGTGATGCCTATGTTAGCAGTTTGCCTGGGATTGCATTTGCTAGGGGTGATGTTCTTGTTGAGTCGAGTAGTGCTGCTAGTGCTCGATCTATTCATGATGGCATATCTAAGGTTTATTGTCCAGGTCCTAGGTCTTATGATGATAATTTCTGGTTTCTCAAGAAGTTTGATAGGTCTTTTTTTGAAAGGTATTTGGTTGAAACTCGTGTGATTAGGAGGTTTGAGCAGAATGAGAAGAAGTTTGACAGGTTTGTTAATAGTGTGAGGAGATCAGAGTATGTTAGATCAAGGGAAATGGATGAGGTTGTTAGGTTAATATCTATGGTGTTGAATTTGAGTGGGCAAGTTGAAAGGTTACGTGAGGAGCAAGAAAGGAATGCAAGGTTGAATGCGTGGGGTTTGCCTATGAGATCTTTTCATAGTCGAGGTGTAGTGATTCGTGATGTGCTGAGTCAGGTTGAAGCTCATGTTAATGGAATAATGCCTAAAAACGTTACTTGCATTTTTCGGTCTCGCTTAGTTTTGATTACGACAATATATAAAAACAAGCATTTACGAAAACAACGAAAAACGAGTTCTTGAGTTCAAGTATTTTTCATTTTACCCATTTTCACTTAAGGTATGAATAAACAAGTACTAACCTTAATCAAGTGATCAAGTGATTTAATCCTTTCTTAAAACTCACCTTTAATTAAGTGTGACAAGTTTTTTATTAAACTTTCTTTTTAAGAAAATGTTTTATTAAATTAAATATTTGAAAATGGCATATTCTTTTTTGATTTGGAATATTCTTTCAGGATATTTTATAATCAGATAAGACCACCACCACTAAAGGACAAAAAGGGAGCGGAGTCTACTCCGGCGGTTCCCTAGTGCCTAGGCGGTTCCTTATCGATAAGGTACCGCGGGCTGAGATAAGGAACCGCGGGCAGATATAGCCGTTGGCCCTTTGTCCTATAAATAGTGGACCTTTCTCAGATTTTCTCTTCACCTCTTTTGCACATAAATTTCCAGATTCAAACATACTTCTTAAATCACTCAAGTCCTTGATCATTTGATTGATTACTACTTGTTTAGAAGTGAGTCTATCCCATCCATCCCTTCCTCTTCAAGTGCAAAGAGAAGAACACTATCTTTGTGAAGTGTTGAGTCCACCACTAAAGATCCTTTGAAGATCAAATCTTATACATTTGTTGTTGTGTCATAGTTGTGAAGATCCAAGTAGTTGTCTCTATTTGGAAGTTGTGTATGTACTAAGTATAGTTGTGTAGATTGGTCCTAGCTACGATTAGGGCTCGACTTTTAGCTTAGAGTCGGAAATTGGTTAAGCAACGTGTACGGTTTTCTCCACCATAAGGAGCTTCTTATGTAGTGAACTCTCGAGTAAGGAGTACTCGAGGAGTGGAGTAGGAACGAGGAGCGAGCTTCGTTGCCGAACCACTATAAATCCTTGGTGTTCGGTTTGATCTTTCTTTACCCTTAACTCTTTACATTCTTTATTCTTTGTGCATATACATTAGTTTGTATTAGTTTAGGTACACTATCATTGTTCATATTGTGCATAATAAGATTTCACATATTTCCTTAAGTCTAAGTTTTTGAGAAAAAGGATTTTTTGAAAACCATCTTTTAACAAGTAAATATAAGAAACTATTCAACCCCCCCCCCCCCCCCCCTTCTAGTTTCTACATTTGGTATCAGAGCGGGTTGCTCAAGTATTTTTAAAGTATATTGTATTTTAAAACTTGAATCGATATATGGATTCCAACAAGTACCTAGAAGGGCAATCTATGCAAAGACCACCACTCTTTAAAACCGATAGTTTTATTTATTAGAAAAATAGATTTGAGACTTATGTGAAATCAAAAGATTTAGATCTTTGGCATGTTATTACCAATGTTGATTTTTTACCTTATCAATTTAATGAAGTTTCTAAAACAAAGGAATTGGTCACTTTTGACAAAGCTAATGACGATACTAAAAAGAAACTTTCGAAAAATAATGAGGCTAAAATGGTGATTTATAATGCTTTACCTAAGAAAGAGTATGAAAGGATTTTTATGTGTGAAACCGCTAAAGATATCTGGAACACTCTTTTAGTAACCCACCAAAGTAATAGCCAAGTCAAAGAAAGCAAAATCGATCATCTTATCCAACAATATGAACAATGTGTCATCTTAGAAGATGAAACTATTGATAGTTCTTTTGCTAGATTTAACACTATTATTACTAGTTTAAAAGCACTTGATGAAGGTTTTTCTAGCAAGAACATTGTTAGGAAGTTTCTAAGGGCCTTACATCCTAAGTGGAGAGAAAAAGTCACGGCGATCGAAGAATCAAAAGATCTTTCAACTTTATCACTCGATGAACTCATAGGCAACTTGAAGGTTCATGAGATGATAATTTTGAAGGACTCGGAATTGGTGAAAACCAAGAGTGAAAGGAAGTCTCTTGCACTCAAAGCTAAGAAGGCACAAAGCGATCATGATAGTTCCTCGGATAACGACGACCAGGAGTTTGCATTGGTGGTAAGAGATTTCAAGAGGCTCTTCAAAAGACGAGGTCAACACGTGAGGCAACCCAACAATGACAAGAAACCATTTTCAAAGAATCGGTTTGCCAAGAACAAAAAAGGTGATAGGAATTGCTTTAGATATGGTGATCCAAATCATTTCATTAGTGAGTGTCCAAAGCCCTCACGCGATAAGAATCACACGGCATTCGTTAGTGGTTCTTGGAGCGATAATGGTGAAGATGTTGATGACAACCCCAAAGAGGAGAAATGTCTTATGGCTCACACTTCTAAAAAGGTACATTCCGAAACCGAATATTATAGCAATGATAGCTCCACCTTAGATGATATTGAATTAGAAGGCCAATATGATAATTTACACAAACTTAGCCTTAAATTCATAGAAAAGAACAAAACCTTAAAATCAACCAAAACTAAGCTTGAAAATGAGATCAATGAACTTAGGGAAAAATTAGCCAAGCTTGAGAAAAATAAAGAAGTTGATTTAGGTTGCGTAAATTGTGAGAAACTTAGATTAGAGAATGAAGATCTCAAGAGCACCTCCATTAAACTGGAAAAGATCATGAAAGGTACTAGTGCTCTTGATGATATGTTAAACAAACAAATTCATTCTAAGGAAAGACTTGGTGTAGGTTTTAACTCAAATGAAGCATCAACCAGTGAACCTAAACAAGTCAGATTTTCAGAAAAACTGTCTGATGTACGCGGTCCCAGATTGTACGGGGCGGTTCCTTATCACTATGGAACCGCCGCCCTAGATAAGGAACCGCGGCCAGAAAGAGTTTTTGCTGAAAATCTTGAACTTTCTGAAAAGTCAAATTTAGGTGAACATCCAAAGTATCTTATTGTTAACAAGGTCAAATTACCCATACTTGACGTCAATGTCGTTGATAATTTCTATAAGCCCTTGAGTAAACCTCTAATGGGAAATAGAAGTTTATCAAGATCATCTTCTACTTCACCAAGAGTAAGGAATGAGTTTAGGCCTAGAAGTAGAACGACAACACCTAGAAGAGATAGTCAAAACAATTCACGACCTAGAAGTAAAACTCCAACACCTAGAAGGAATGACCACAACTCTAAACCAAGATCAAATACACCTAGGAGAAATAATGAACAACAAAATGGTTATATGAATTATTATCCTCCTCCTTTTTATTCCCAATGGGGAATCCCTCCTCCATTCATGCATCCCAACCAAATGCAAGGGATGTTTGGAACTAACAATTTTGGACCCATGAGATATTGGGGACCAAATGTTTGATCGTGTGTGTTTTTACCTAGATATGCTTGGGAATTGATTTGGAACCCGACGAGTGGATTAAGGATAGTGGTTGTTCTAAACACATGACGGGTAATCGAAGTTTGTTCTCGCGCTACAAAGCATATGATGGAGGTAACGTCACATTCGCTAGTAGTCTACGTGGTAATATCATTGGAAAAGGTACGGTTTCTCTTGACTCCATGACCATTGAAAATGTTAAGCACGTAGATAATTTAGGGTTTAACCTTTTAAGTATAGGTCAAATTTGTGACAATAAGTGTAAGGTCATCTTTTCGGAACATGACGGTGAAATTGTAAAAGATGGAAAGGTCATTGGAAAAGGTGTTAGAAAGCATGGGCTTTATGTCATGAAGGTCAATAAGAAGTCAAAAGACAACATATGTCTTGCGACTATAGATGATAGTTCTACTCTTTGGCATAGGAGATTAGGTCACGCTAATATGCGTTTAATTCAATCTTTAGTCTCTAAGGAGTTGGTAAGACACCTCCCCAAGATGAAGTTTGATAGTCACTTTTGTGATGCTTGCAAAGTTGGAAGCAAGTTCACTCAAGTCACAAAGCCAAGAATTTGGTTTCAACCTCTTGGTGCTTAGAACTCCTACATATGGATCTCTTTGAACCTTCCGCCATACGGACTTATGGAGGTAACCTTTATACCTTAGTTATAGTTGACGACTATTCTAGATTCACTTGGACTAGATTTTTGGCATCTAAGAATGAAGCTTTCGATCATTTTGAAATCTTTAGTCAAAGAATTCAAAATCAACTAGGATGTCCAATTGTCTTTGAAGTGCAATTTGGTGCCTTTTGTGAAGCTCATGGTATTACCCATAACTTCTCGGCTCCTCGCACTCCACAATCAAATGGGGTGGTTTAAAGGAAGAATATGACCATCCAAGAGATGATTAGGACGATTTAAACGAGAAATCTTTGCCTCAAAAGTTTTGGTGCAATGTTGTGGACACATCGACTTATATTCTCAACCGAATTCTTATTCAACCTTTCCTAGGAAAGACCCCCTATGAGATTCTTAAAGGTAAGAAACCCTCATTGGAATACTTTAGGGTGTTTGGAAGCAAGTGCTTTATCCTCAACACCAAAGACTACCCTACCAAGTTCGACCCAAAGTCTTACGAAGGTATCTTTTTAGGTTATTCCCAAACTAGCCAAGCCTACATAGTCCTCAATAGAACCTCGGGCGTAATTGAAGAATCACTTAACGTGACTTTTGATGAAACCCCTCCTTTACCCAAGACACCACCATTGGTTGATGATGACTTGGATGAAGTAGAAGTAGTTAAAGCCAAAGAGATTAGAAAAATAGGAGTTGAAGACCTTAGTGTTGAAAAGGAAGTAAACATTAAGGAGTCTAAGGATCATACTCTCAATAATATCATTGGTGACTTAAATCAAAGGACCCTTAGATCTCAAGTCCAAAACCAAAGCAACTTCTTTTGTTTCGTCTCCTTGATTGAACCAAAGAATGTTAAAGAAGCTTTGGCGGATGAGAGTTGGGTCATTACGATGCAAGAAGAACTGAATCAATTCGTTGCTAATGATGTTTGGGAACTTGTTCCTCCACCTAGAAGTTCTACCGTTATAGGAACCAAATGGGTCTATAGGAATAAGCTAGATGAGAATGGTGTTGTGTCTCGTAACAAAGCTAGACTAGTAGCTCAAGGCTATAATCAACAAGAAGGGATTGATTATGACGAGACATATGCACCGGTAGCAAGATTAGAATCCATTAGAATCCTTTTTGCCTACGCTTGTGCCTTAGACTTTAAGCTTCAACAAATGGATGTAAAGAGTGCTTTTCTTAACGGTTTGATCAATGAGGAGGTATATGTGGCTCAACCTCCCGGCTTCATTGATTTTGAGAAACCGGATCATGTTTACAAGCTTAAGAAAGCACTTTATGGTCTTAAACAAGCACCCAAAGCTTGGTATGATAGACTTAAAGCATTTCTTGTTAAACATGAGTATACCATGAGGATGGTAGACAACACGCTCTTTATAAAGAAGAAAGGTTCTCACCTCATAATCGTTCAAATATATGTTGATGACATTATATTTGGCTCAACTTGTCAAGAATTGTGTGATGACTTTGCCAAAATCATGCATGATGAGTTTGAAATGAGTATGATGGGAGAACTTAACTTCTTTTTAGGACTCCATATTAAACAAATGGATGATGGTATTTTCTTTAGTCAAACTAAGTATGCTAAAGAAATGCTAAAGAAATTTGGATTAGAAGAATCTAGACCAATGAAGACCCCAATGGCCTCGGATACTAAACTCACTATAGAAGATGATTGTGAGTCGGTAGACAACACCAAATAAAGAGGTATGATTGGTAGTTTGTTGTACCTAACGGCAAGTCGACCGGATATCAGTTTAGTGTTTGCCTTTGTGCTCACTTCCAAGAGGCTCCCAAAACCACTCACCTTGAAGCGGTTAAGCGCATTTTCCGATAAATTAAGGGCACTATACATTTAGGATTATGGTATCCTAAAGGTACCGGCATAGAAACCATTGTCTACGCGGACTCGGATCATACGGGAGACTATGTGAACCGGAAAAGCACTAGTGGTGTTTGTACCTTCATAGGTTGTTGTTTAACTTCTTGGTTCTCCAAGAAACAAACCGCTCTTGCGATATCCACCACGGAAGCCGAGTATGTGAGTGCTGGAAAATCATGCCAACAAGCTCTATGGATGAAGCAAGCGCTTGTTGATTAAGGGATTTCTCTTGATGATGTTCCCATCATGTGCGATAATAAAGGTGCTATAGACCTTAGCAAGAATCCCGTGCAACATTCGCGAACCAAGCACATATAAATTCGCCAGCATTTTCTTAGGGATAATGTTCAAAAAGGAACATTTCAATTGAGAATAACTTATCCAACATCTTCACTAAGCCACTTAAGAGGGAACCTTTTAATTACTTGCGTCTAGGTCTAGGATTAATAGAACATATTCCTTAATTGCTTTCCTTTTATTGAGTCTCTTATTTTCTTTTGAGTCTTTTATCACTTTGAGTCATTGAGTCTCCTAAACTCTTCTTGAAAATCTTCTCTTCTCCTTTTCAAGATCCTCAGCGTCTCTTTCGAAAATGGTCAAGAAATGTTTTGACATTGTTAATTCAATCTAAAAACGTTTTTTTTTATTCTTGCTATTAATCTCGAGCTTACATAATTAATATGTATGATTCTCTCAAACATAGAAAGAATAAGATAGAATCATGGAGGATCATTGTGTCATGACTTAAGGTCTTGTCTTACACACCTCCAACATCGATTTTATTTTTAAATCCATGTATTTTGGTCAAATCCTTATTTGGTGAGTTAGTATGTGTTCTCTTTGTCTATCTTTGCTTTTTAAGCATATCCCTATGATCAGTTAGACTAGAAAAATAAGATTTGCTAAAAAATCGTCCTTCACCACCAAAACACAGCCTCTGTAGGCGGTTCCATATATGAACCGCGGTCCTTTATCAATAAGGAACCGCCAGAAGCAATAAGGAACCGCGTACAGTGCTTCCTTTTTCGGGTATTACTGAAATTCCAAATTTGTTCCAACACTTTTGGGAATCTTTGTTTCAACCCTTTGACCACCCTAAAAATACCTTGAGCCTTCCCTATTTAACCATAAGAATTTTGCCTTACTTCACATCCCAAAATGTCTTATTCTCCTAATGAAAGCCTTGATTCTCCTCCATTTTCCCCAATTGCTCTCAATCCAAATTCATCCAAGAACACTCTAAATCACATCTCTCCTACCAAGAATGTTGATTGTGGAACATCTTTTCTTCCACCACCACCCTTTAGTGTTCTTCCTCCTTCTCATTATAATGTCATGCACCATGGGACATATTGTCATTGTTGTCAATATCAACATCTTGCTATGGCACACATCTATGAGGAGTTGAGCTACATCAAGAGTCTCTTAATCAAGCCTCCTCTTCACTTTGATTATGAGATCTCCACCAAGCCACCACCACCTTCCGCCACTACCTTGTCTTTCATATAAGCATTGGTTGCTTATCCACAAGACACCTTATTCAAGAAAATCTTAGAATTCTAGATTAACTAGGGTTAGATTTATGATTTTGGCTTGTTTCCTCTTTCATACATCTTTGTATGATTCTTTTTATTTTATATGACTTCACTTGGATCTTAGTCTTTGTGTTTTCTTCTCTTTTTTTGTGACCTATCGCTATCTCTTGTTGGTTGTCTCTTTTGTTCAACTAACCCTTCTATGTAGCTTGTCACCATATCTCGATTCCTCGGTGCCCCAAGCAAGGGGGAGTAAGCACCAAGGGGGAGTCTTTGTAAAGTCCGTCTCTTCAACACCGACTTGTGCAACCTTTTTGCTTCGACAAAGGGGGAGAAATGAATAAACTCGTCTTCGAAAATCTTGTTTTTTTGTGATTGAGTTTATGTATTGTCAATTTCAAAAAGGGGGAGACTGTTAATGCAATAATGCCTAAAAACGTTACTTGCATTTTTCGGTCTCGCTTAGTTTTGATTACGACAGTATATAAAAACAAGCATTTACGAAAACAACGAAAAACAAATTCTTGAGTTCAAGTATTTTTAATTTTACCCATTTTCACTTAAAGTATGAATAACAAGTACTAACCTTAATCAAGTGATCAAGTGATTTAATCTTTTCTTAAAACTCACCTTTTATTAAGTGTGACAAGTTTTTTATTAAACTTTCTTTTTAAGAAAATGTTTTATTAAATTAAATATTTGAAAATTTGAAAATGGCATATTCTTTTTTGATTTGGAATATTCTTTCAGGATATTTTATAATCAGATAAGACCTCCACCACTAAAGGACAAAAAAGGAGCGGAGTCTACTCTGGCGGTTCCCTAGTGCCTAGGCATTTCCTTATCGATAAGGTACCACGGGCTGAGATAAGGAACCGCGGGCAGATAGCGCCGTTGGACCTTTGTCCTATAAATAGTGGACCGTTCTCAAATTTTCTCTTCACCTCTTTTGCACATAAATTTCCAGATTCAAACATACTTCTTAAATCACTCAAATCCTTGATCATTTGATTGATTACTACTTGTTTAGAAGTGAGTCTATCCCATCTATCCCTTCCTCTTCAAGTGCAAAGAGAAGAACACTATCTTTGTGAAGTGTTGAGTCCACCACCAAAGATCCTTTGAAGATCAAATCTTATACATTTGTTGTTGTTTCATAGTTGTGAAGATCCAAATAGTTGTGTCTATTTGGAAGTTGTGTATGTACTAAGTATAGTTGTGTAGATTGGTCCTAGCTACGATTAGGGCTCGATTTTTAGCTTAGAGTCGGAAATTGGTTAAGCAACGTGTACGGTTTTCTCCACCATAAGGAGCTTGTTGTGTAGTGAACTCTTGAGTAAGGAGTACTCGAGGAGTGGAGTAGGAACGAGGAGTGAGCTTCATTGCCGAACCACTATAAATCCTTGGTGTTTGGTTTGATCTTTCTTTACCCTTAACTCTTTACATTCTTTATTATTTGTGCATATACATTAGTTACAATATTATTGTTCATATTGTGCATAAGAAGATTTCACATATTTCCTTAAGTCTAAGTTTTTGAGAAAAAGGATTTTTTGAAAACCATCTTTTAACAAGTAAATATAAGAAACTATTCAACCCCCCCCCCCCTTCTGGTTTCTACAGCTCAAGTGTTGGTGAAGCCAGGTGAAGGAGGTAGTCGAAAGGGAAAGGAAAAAATGGAAGAAGATTCTGAGGAAGATGATAGCAGCAGTGATGACGAGTCGATGTACAAGAAGCTGCGGGGATCAGATGTTTAGTTCTTTTGTGTTGTTTTTATTAGCCTTGTTGTAATAGAACTTATGTAGACTAGTACTGTAGTTTATAATGAAACTTAATGACTATTAAGTTTGTCGCGATGAAAGGTTGTAGCGACATTACTTGTCACAATTTTGTGGAAATTTTCCAACGCAATCCAAATTACCTTCATGACTTATGATTTGTCTTATTAGTTCTTTTGTGAATTGGTTAATGATTCATTGTGAATTGTGTTGTTGATTGCATGTAGTATCCATGTTACATCTTGATAGAGAAATCCTTCTTCTTATCTTGATATGAATACTTACTTGTTCTTTTTCTTCTGTGCCATCACACGAAGGAAGGAAGGAGTTGGGAGGCATTTTTCTGACTTTACTAAGTTGTTGTTTGGTTAGTTTCCTAAAACATGCCGCCTAAGTTGACTACTGCTACTGTTAATACCATGATTGAGCAAGCTATCGCTAGAGCACTGGAAGCTAAACATGCTGCGAGGAACCAAGAGACTGAGAATAGGAATGATGCTGGTCAGGTTGGAGGGAATGTTGAAAATCCAGTTACAGGTAATATTGATGAACCAGCGGGAGGAAATGCTGTGGGAAAAGTTGGAGGTAATGCTGCTGTTCAACAGATTCAGAAGGAATGTTCTTATGCTAGTTTCATGAAATGTGGACCTACCCAATTTCGTGGTACTGGTGGTTCTTTGGAATTAAGAAGGTGGATTGAGAAGATTGAAAGTACTTTTGAAATCAGTGGATGTTCAGAAGCTAGTAAGGTGAAATTTGTTGCCGCTACTTTTCAGGATGATGCATTAAGCTGGTGGAATAGTCAGGTAGCTACTGTGGGATTGGTTGAAGCGAATGCTAGAACATGGACTGTGACCAATGGACTGTTAACTGCTAAGTTTTGTCTTGAGGAAGAGTTAGGTCAGTTGGAGGATGAGTTGAGCATTTGGTGCTGAGAAATAATGATATTGTGGCTTATACAAGGAGATTTTCTAATCTATGTTTGTTGTGTCCTGATGCTTTTGCTGATGACCGTAAGAAGATGAAGCAGTATATCAGAGGTTTATCTAGTAATATCAAGGGAGAGACTACTTCGTCGAAACCCAAGTCATTTGATGAAGTTGTTCAGATGGATCATGCTTTAATGGATGTAAAGCTGCAGGATCGAAAGGATAGTATTGATGAGGGGAATAAGAGAAAGTGGAAAGCTGCACACTCAAACCAAGGGCAGAATCGTGGTGGTTATCCTAATAACAATAACCAAGGACCAAATAGGAATCAACAATACAATTTGAGAAGGAATGATGGTGTTCGTGCTGCCAGTGGAAATCAAGGTAACAAAGTGAATCCAAACTGTGGTCGATGTAATCTATATCATGTTGGGAATTGTCCACCTGCTTGCAACAAGTGTGGGAAGGCCGGACATGAGATGGCAGATTGTAGAAACAAGGGTGTGGCCATTGAAGCCAATGCTGTTAAGCTATTTAACTGTTCTGGATGTGGAGGCCGTGGACATAAGCAAGGGAACTGTCCGAGGGTTGGCATACGACATGGAGTCAATGTTGCTGCTGTTGCTGCTGAGACTGCTGCTCCAGCCTATGTCGTAGGAGATGCTGACAAACCTCAAGGCCGAATGTGGTGACTGGTACGTTCTTACTTGATGCTGTTATGCTAGTGTGTTATTTGATTCTGGATCCGATAGAAGTTTCGTAGATGTTAGATTCAGTCAGCTATTGGATAGAGAACCAGTGAGATTGACAACTAGTTATAAGGTGGAGTTAGCTGATGGTAAGGTTGTAAGCACTAGTTCTATAATGAAAGGTTGTTCCTTGAAGGTAGGTAATTATGTGTTTAGTATTGATTTGATGCCTATAGAATTAGGATCTTTTGACGTGATTGTTGGGATGGACTGGTTAGTTGGTAATGGTGCAGTGATTGTTTGTGGAGAAAGATTAGTTCAGATACCGCTAAGGAATAGGGTATTGACTGTGAAAGGTGATGAATGTACTTCTCGTTTGAGAGTTGTTTCTTGTTTGAAGATGATGAGGTATATAGAAGCAGGTTGTGATGTGTTTCTTGCACAGATAAGTAATGATGGTGTGAACGAAAGGAAATTGGAGGATGTGCCAGTGATTAGAGAGTATCCTGAGGTTTTCCCTGAAGATTTTCCAGGATTACCGCCGCATCGTGAAGTGGAGTTTCGTATTGATTTAGTGCCGGGAGCTGCGCCAGTTGCTCGTGCACCTTATCGTTTAGCTCCATCTGAAATGAAAGAATAATCTGGTCAATTGAAGGAATTGATGGATAAGGGATTTATTAAACCGAGTTCGTCGTCGTGGGGTGCTCCTGTTTTGTTTGTTAGGAAGAAAGATGGTTCTTTTAGAATGTGTATTGATTATCGAGAGTTTAACAAATTGACTGTCAAGAATCGGTATCCATTGCCAATGATTGATGATTTGTTTGATCAGTTGCAAGGCTCAAGTGTATACTCGAAGATCGATTTAAGGTCTGGGTATCATCAACTGAGAGTTAGGGAAGAAGATATTCCTATAACAGCTTTCCGTACTCGATATGGACATTTTGAATTTCAAGTGATGCCTTTTGGGTTAACGAATGCGCCTGCTGTATTCATAGATCTGATGAATCGTGTATGCAAGTCGTATTTGGATGAGTTTGTTATCGTATTCATTGATGATATTCTCATTTACTCCAAGAGTGAAGAAGAACATGAGAAGCATTTGAGAATAATTCTGGAATTATTGAAGAAAGAAAAGTTGTATGCAAAACTCTCTAAGTGTGAATTTTGGTTAAAATCAGTGCAATTTCTGGGGCACGTGATTGATAGTGAAGGTGTTCGTGTAGATCCTGCTAAGATTGAGGCAATCAAAGATTGGTCAGTGCCGACGACGCCGACTGAAGTTCGCCAATTTCTTGGTTTAGCTGGGTATTATAGAAGGTTTATCTAGAAGTTTTCACTAATTGCTAAGCCGTTGACCAAGATTACGGAAAAGAATCGAGTGTTTGAATGGGGATTGGAAGAGGAATCTGCATTTAGTACGTTGAAGGATAAGTTGTGTTATGCGCCGCTATTGTCTTTGCCAGAAGGATCTGAGGATTTTGTAGTGTACTGTGACGCGTCTCATAAAGGATTTGGGGCTGTGTTGATGCGAAGGGAGAAAGTAATAGCATATGTATCAAGACAATTGAGGAAGCATGAAGAGAATTACACTACTCATGATTTAGAACTTGGGGCTGTGATTTTTGCTTTGAAGTTGTGGAGACACTACTTTTATGGAACCAAGTGTGTGGTTTTCACTGATCATAAGAGTCTGCAATATATTTTGGATCAAAAGGAATTGAATATGAGACAAAGGAGATGGGTTGAGTTGCTGAGTGATTATGACTGCGAGATTCGTTACCATCCTGGTAAAGCGAATGTGGTAGCTGATGCACTTAGTAGAAAGGAAATAGATAAGTCTATAAGAGTTAGAGCTTTGGTAATGATGGAAAGTGTTGATTTTACAGAAACGATATTGAAAGCCCAAACTAATGGTTTGAAGGAGGAGAATGTTGAGGCAGAAAATTTGGGTAGAATGTTGAAACCATTGTTTGAAGTGAGGTCGAATGGATTGAGGTATTTTGAGAATAGGATTTGGTTACCATTGTGTCCGTCTGAGAAAGGGTCTTTAGGAGTGCGAGATTTGGTGATGAATGAATCTCATAAGTCGAAGTATTCAATACATCCTGGATCGGACAAGATGTATCAAGATCTTAAGAAAGTTTATTGGTGGCCGAATATGAAGGCAGATATAGCACAGTATGTTAATAAGTGTTTAACTTGTGCGAAAGTGAAGGCTGAACATAAGAAACCGTCTGGATTATTAGTGCAACCTGAGATTCCTGAGTGGAAATGGGAGAAGATTACTATGGATTTTGTGACAGGTTTGCCAAGGACTGCAAGTGGTTGTGATATGATATGGGTGATTGTAGATAGATTAACTAAGTCTGCTCACTTTTTGCCAATGAAGAAGACGGATAGTATGGAGAGGTTAACAACAGTTTACGTAAAGGAGATTGTTTGTCGACATGGTGTGCCTTTGTCGATAATTTCTGATCGTGATAGTAGGTTTACTTCAGAATTTTGGAAGTCTTTGCAGAAAGCGATAGGAACGGAGTTATGTTTAAGCACAGCATATCATCCGGAAACTGATGGACAAAGTGAAAGAAGGATTCAAACGTTAGAGGATATGCTTCGTGCGTGTGTGATTGATTTTGGAAATGGTTGGGATAAGCATTTGCCATTGGTTGAATTTTTGTACAATAACAATTATCATACTAGTATTAAAGCCACTCCATTTGAAGCTTTGTATGGACGTAAGTGTAGATCACCAGTGTGTTAGAGTGAGGTAGGAGAAAGTCAATTGACTAGGTCTGAAATGATATTTGAGACGACTGAAAAGATTGTGTAAATTAAGAAGCGTTTGTAATCTGCCAGAAGTAGACAAAAGAGTTATGCTGATAACAGAAGGAAACCGTTGGAGTTTGAAGTAGGAGACATGGTTATGTTGAAGGTATCTCTATGGAAAGGAGTGATACGTTTTGGAAAGAGAGGAAAGTTGACCCGAGATATATTGGACCATTTAAGATTGTCCAAAGGATTGGATTGGTGGCTTATAAGTTAGCGTTGCCTGATGAGCTGAAGGCTATTCATAATACTTTTCATGTGTCTAATTTGAAGAAGTGTTTAGCTGAAAGGGATGTGGTGATTCCATTGGAGGAAATTCAACTTGATGATAAGTTGCATTTTATAGAGGAACCTGTAGAGATTATGGATAGGGAAGTTAAGAAATTGAAGCATAGTAGGATTCCAAATGTGAAGGTGAGATGGAACTCTAGACGTGGACCATAGTTTACCTGGGAACGTGAGGATTTCTTTAAGGATAAGTATCCTCATTTCTTTAGGAAGGATTAAGCGCCGCGGACGTCGCTTCTTTTAAGAAGGGGGGGGGGGATGTGATAACCCAAAACCGAGGTCATTGCTTAATCATATTTTACGATTATTTTTGAAATTTTTAGATGAGTTTGAATGATATTTATTTTTGGAAGTTTAAGTTTAAACCGATGTTGGAAGGTTTATATTTTATATTTAATAAGTATAAGGAGTATTAGCAAGCGTGATGTCGATGGATGCCAAATATTTTATGTTTTATTATCGGTTGTTCGATTATCTCATTTTTGATGTTTTATTTTAAATGACGTGTTAAGTCGAGTCGGGAGTCGATATTATTATATTTGAGGTACGTTTTAAATTTTTTAAAGTATCTTTATGATACCCGAGCCCCGTAAATATTTACAAAATTTACTAATAGTTATTTCCCGCTTTTTAGCTAGCTATTTTCGTTTTTAGCCACAAGTATTGTAAAATTACAACATTGGTCCCTCAACCACCATATATAAGCTAAATTTTTACACACACAACACATAAAAATTCACCAACCAAAAATTTCTTTCTCTCTCTTTGTTTTCTTTTGTAGCCGTGACCCCCAACCCACCAAAACACACATTCTTTCAATTTTTGCTCCATTTTGTGGATGATTTGAGCTAAACTAAAACAAGACCCACTCTTAAAATTGTATAAGGATCATTTTGGTGTAAGAACTTTACACATGCAAGGGTTTTTATTTTATTTTTAAGTTGGTAGGTGGAAGCCATGATCATGCATGTTGTTTTTGGCATGATCCATGGTGTTCTTGCTAAAAATCTTGTTAAAAACTTGATTTTGATTTAAAGGTTTTGATTTTTATGATGATTCTAGTGTTATTATTAATATATGTTAGTGTTAGAGTATTGGGATGAACATATTCATGGTTGGTTTTGGTCAAAAATGTGATTTTGTACAAGATTTTGATAGTCATTTTATAACAGTAAGTAAACTGTAATTTCGGGATTTTTATGTTTTGAAAATGGATTCACTTATAGCCTAGGGTTGTAGATAATTTGATTAGCTTTGATTTGATATAAAGTAGAGCTTCTAGCTCCAAACGAGCGCGAAGTTATGATGTTTTGATTATTCGTGTACCGGGAGACGAGTATCGACACTACATATAGTTGTTGTCGATATTTGGATCGAATCTCGGGGACTATAAATTGATGTTTTGAAATGAATAACCTACTGATAATGAAGTGTAAACCTTAGAGGGTGATTTTATTATAAAACCCGAGTGTCGGTTTTGTAAACGGAGTCGTTTAAAGAAGTTAAAACGGTTGTACGAAAAATTAACGTAAATCTGTCCCGATTTTGTAGTTTGAAAATGAGTCGGGTAAAGGACTTTAAAAGTAATTTCATTTGATAAACTTGTAGGAGGACTTTCTATATATAGTAAGTTAGTTTATCGAGTCGTTTCATAAACGTTTGACGAATTTAAAAGGGGTAAAGAAGCTAGTACATGTAGTATGTGCCGGCGGACTTTGTTAAAAGTGTAAAATGGTAAAGTAAATGTGTAGTAGAGTGTAATGAAGTTATTTATATCGTTTTCTCTCTAGTTTATTGTGTTTTTTATGAGTTTGAGTTTGATTTTGTTATATATGATTTATTTCTCGAGTCATTATTAATGAACGCGCCATATTTGATAGGTAGCGGTTCTCGTGTTTGAAAGGCATCCATTATCATCGACGATCATCTCGCTAGATCTCTTATACTAAGGTGAGTCTGTAGCCTCGCTTTTCATGCTAGCTACTAAATGTTTTATTACCCGCGAGTGGGATACATGCTATTTGAAAATAAATGAACACAAGTCATGAGTAATTTTTGGACCCGAATGTTGCCTAAGTTGTTTACATTGTATTGAGTACCTTGTTGCTAAAGACCCTAAATTCATGAGCCGTTAACTATCTTCTGACTTGATGTTATGAGTCGGGAATAACCGCTTATTCTAATGATAGTACCATTGGGTTGACCACACTATCTGAGACCAGGGCATTACGTTGAGTAGCCTCTGGGAAGGATAATTTACGGGAATAAGAATGTGGTATTCTAGCAACTGATACCCTAGAGGGGCAATGGTTTTATTCTAGTCATGCCGACATTTGGTGTGGGTGACTATTTGGTTAAGGGGTCGGTGTCATGAGCTTAAATACAATGTTTATTATTGCCTTGAATATAGATTGTGTGTACGACAATTCTATAAATGATTATGAGTGATTTTCTTCTTGTGTTCAAATGTGATTTGATAAACCTATAGACTCGCTCAACATTATTGTTGACTCGTTTTAGCATGTGTTTCAGGTAATAGGAAGTCATGGAGAATGGAACTTTGCTGTGGAGGTTGTGGCTTAGCTTTTGGAAGAATGTTGGTCTAAAAACTATTTCTATCCTTTTACTGTTGAACAATTTGCTTTATGTTTGTGTACTGTACTAAACTTGTGTTGGCTGTTAGTCGAGATCCATGGGGACTAAACGCTTTACTCTGGTGTCGTTTTAGTACATTATGGGATGAAATTATGTTTTAGACCTATTATGAAAATCTTGTTTATGTTTTATGTGTAAACGTCTCTCTTTTGAGTCGTTTAATATACTGATGACATGGCATTTATACATGATCTCATCGTTCTTTTCGGGCTTTTAATGCATAAAAATGTCATAATATACCATATATATGCTTGTGTTTGTTTACTTGTGTATTTTAGGTATGGATATCGTGAAAAAGACAAAAGATCACAAGATACAAGGAAAAACGGACACGAGAAACGAAGCCGTACAAAGAACCGGGCCCTAATTCATGGAATGTTCAACAAATACCCTTGAAGACTTGAAGACATACAAGATTGATCCTCATTTATTGAAGAAATGACACTTAAAACCCTTGTATATTGATAATTACAAGTTTGGTCCCTTAAGTTTGTCAGAATTACACAAAAGGTCCTTCTACTTTGAAGAAATTGCAAGATTAGTCCCTCAACAATTCCAAATTGCCAACAATGGTCCCTCAAGAAGTCAAAGATACATTGAAGACCTTTGAAGATCAACATTGTCCAAAATCAGCCCTTGAAATATCTCAAAATGGCAAAAACAACCCTTTGAAACCCTTTTCCAAAGTTTTGTGCCAAAACTGCCAAGTTGTGAAAGTCAAAAACAAAGGAAATACGTTTTATGCCAAAATAAACTTGTTATACAACTTTCCCCAAAAACAAAGGACCAAAAGTGACAAGCTGAAAGTTTAAATCCCTAAACATGCGGGAAACACTTACTGTTGGGATTTTTACCAGCCAAGAACACCTTTTTACCCAGGATTAAAAAGGAGGAAAACAAAGGGGAAAACAAAATTGGTTATACCAACGTGTGATTCACATCACCTCAATCACATCCCACACCAAAAACCTTAAATCCCACTACCAGAATGATACCCCCATCCCCACTCACAATACGACACTTGGTATTTGACCATGACTTGGCAAAATCAAGGGCTGCAAATCATTACTTGGTCACAAAGCACTCAACAAACGTCCAGGATTCTCCCAAAACAGCTGGTTGACACACCTAGAAGGTTCTGCAAGGATAGAATAGGAATTTCAGTTGCTAGGGTTTGTGAATAGTGTTTAGCCAGGCATTTGCTTATAAAAGGAGACCTCAACATGTGAGAGTCCCTTTGTTCCAGTTTTAGGCTATTAAATCTTTGTAATTCCTTTTTAATTAATAAAATTTGATTTTCTAAATTTTGAAAAATCTCTTTTATACTTTGTTAAAAGTTGGTGTTAGAATAGCCTGATTCTGAGTTCCATATTCATGTTTGAAGGTTTTTGAGGCAAGGTTTTAAGTGATAAAGCTTGTGCATCAAAAATCAAAAAGTTTGGTATTGTTTGATCTCACTTTGTGGTTTGTTCTTCTTAGCAGCTTGGAAGCTGGTACTTGTTCTGCTAGTACCTTAGCTCAAACAATCCAAGGCCTAGATGTAGGTCTTGGAGGTTTGCATCTTCTTCCCTTTTCATTTCTTCTTAAAGTTTCTGATTATTTGTGATTTTTGTGGATTTGTTCTTGAATCTGTGATATTGTGGTTGAATATTGTTTATCTGGCTTGGTTTGATGTTTATGAAGTGTTGTTAGACTGATTTGTGGGTAAAATCTGCATGAGCCTTTGAAAAATTGTGAAAACAAGTTTTTAAAGGGTGTTTGGGTCTACTACATAAGTTGGGATTGTGGTTTGCTAAGTTGTGGTATTGTGTTTGCAAGTGTAGGTATCTGTTATTTGGGTGCTATTGTTCATCTGTTAGCAGGTTTGAAGGTTTAAAACACATAGATTCATAAAATAGGGTATAAAATCTTGAATACTTGGTAAAATTGGCTAGGATTTTGAGGACACCTAGATCTAAGCTTAGGCTAGGGATAACAAGTGCTAAACCTTAGTTAATCACATCAGGAAAGAAGGATTTGAGGCCTGAAATTGGATCAATTGTCAAATAGATCAGCAAACTTGTTTCTGCATATGTTCATTGTTCATCAGTAACTGTTTTTGCCTAGATCTTGTTGTTTGCTTTGATTCAGTGTTTGATTCAAGTTGCTTTGTGTTTATTCTTAGTTTATATAGCTTGTGTATGCATCCTGTTAAGTTTGGTTGGCTTATTCTTGCTAAATCTGCTTATTAAGTGCTTAACTGCTTATTTCCATGTTTGTGTGGTATCTGGTGACTGTTTGATCATTTGTGGCTTATTGTGTGAACCAAATTGTGATTTTCTTGTTGCTATTGACTCCTTGTGGTTCACTGATCACAAAGGTGCCTTTGTTTCCAATTGAATCCAACCAGAACTCTCTAAAAAGCTCAGTCAAATAGTCAAAGCAGTGGGAACTCCTTTCCCCTGCTGGTTACCACTGCTAGTGTAAAATTGGGTTCAGCTTATCAATAAGCTATAATAGCTTATTTTAACCAGCAACAACTTGGATTTTGTAATAGGTGCTCATTATTTGACCCATTTGTTCATACTGGAGCATTTGGTGGGTTAACTTTAGGGTTTGACTAGAAAACCAACTTCATTGACTTTTTCATAAGTTCATAAGTGCTTATTCTGGCTTATTGGTTGTGCTTATTGGAATTTTGTTGATTGATTTGGCTTATTGAGTCCATTTGTGATATTTTGCAAATTGAATCAAGTCCTGAGGTGCCTTATTTCTCAAAAACGACTATTTTGTCTTTTAGTGAAATAATACTTTGCTTATTTCTGGCTTATTGAGTGTGCTTTTTCAAATTTCTTTTTACAGATCTCATAAGCATCCCAAAAGAAGGTTGTGTCAAATTAGAGCTTATGGCTTTGGCTTATTGCTTAATGGGCTGAAAAGCCCAATAAGAATAAGCTGTGTGCTTAATAAGCTGTGATAAGCTCACATTCAGCTTTTGGGCCTTTAGAGTTTTGTTCTTAGAATTAAATTTTGAGTCAGATAGGGTTTTTCCAAGTCAATTGGGCCAAGTTTGACTTTTTGGGCCCAAAAGCCCATTAAGGTTGACTGTTTTTGGTTTTGGCCCATTTGAGGGCCCAATAGGGTTTTCTGGTCATTTCACTTTGATTTTCTGATTATTTAGGTTAAAATAAACTAGTTTGCAAGTTTTTAGAATTTTTTATAATTTTTGGATTTTTAATATTATTTTAATATTATTTTATTATTATTTTTCAAATTTCACATTTTCCAACTTTTTATATTTTTCTTAGCTTTAATACATTAAAATAGGAATTTAGCAACTTTTAGAATAATTTTATCACTTTTAGATTAATTTTTATTATTATTTTAAGTTTTAATAGTTTGTAAATCATTTTAAATAGCTTTTGTTAGTTTAAAATTTTCTAAAAATAGTTTTTAATCTTTTTAGGTCATTTTAGAGGTTTACCAATTGAAAAATCTTTATTTGGGCTTTTTGATAATTTATTTGATTTTTAGGGCTTTAATTAGCAATTAAAATTGAATATTTAATTATTTAAAAGGTTTGAAAAAGTTTTGATCATTGGTAAACTCTTAGTTTATTTAATTTGATTTTTGGTGAATTTTTGGTAATTTTTAGAATTAATTTTTATTTTTGTAGTTTTTACGGTTTTACGTTTTATCTTTCTAGTAGTAATTTTCACGTCTTCGTCATCTTCTTTTCTCATCCCCTTCTAAACCAATCATTAATCACAAACATTTAACAAGTTTTTCACACACATATACCCCCTTGGGAAACGAACTTTCACACCATAAGGGTCATTAGTGCTTGATTTTCCTAAATCATCACTCGATACTTACCGCTTTTACGCACCTTTTCCTGAAGGTCGTAATTTACCACAATCATTTTGGCGCCGCTGCCGGGGAGGTGTGTCGTGATTAATTTGCATTGTTGTTTTTAATATTAACCATAAATAGTATTTGTATTAGTAGAAATCTACTAATACGTATTATCGGTTTTCTTGGTTTTTCTTGTGAAAATATTATTACTATATTGTATTAAGTATCACAATCAATAAACAATATCTCCAAAAGTGTGAAAACACAACCTTGATTCGGGATTTCATCACTCGATCATTGTATTCGAATCTCAAACAAAAAGAAAAAGGCAAAAATAGATAAATACTTTCGTGAAGCTCGATTTTGAAAAATACGAACTATAAGGTGGGTATAAGGCGGGTATTATAAAATATACCCTAAGGAAAAAGGCTCTTAAGTGCTTCGCGCCGCCTCGTTTCCCCGCTTGCTTGTGAGTATTTTGAGATTGAAGGCTAATCGAGGGTTTTGCCGCCCAAAGTATTATTACGTATAATATATTTGCTTGATTTCTTTGTGATTAAAACATCTTGAACAATTTGGTTTTCACCAAAGTTCTAGAGTCATTCGAAGGCGTTCACTCCACGTGATTGTTTTCATTCCTTTGAGGCTTCTTTAATCAAGAGTTTGATTCGAGGAGAGATTTTGTAGATTGTTGTCTACGAAGATACAACCAAAATCCAAAAAAATTAAATACAATCAAAAACACAAAAAAAATTGAAAATTCACAAAACACCCAAAAAAGAATCTTCTTTGCTCACCTCCCATTCTTCGTGAAGTTTATGATCACTCGTAATCAAGCAAAACAAGCTCCTAAACGTCTTCAAAAGCAAGCCAATCAAGAGACGTTGATTGAGGAACAACCTCTAATTGTTGAACCTATTGTAGAACAAGAAGTCGTCATGGCTAATCGTACTATGATGGAGTTGCTACAAGCACCCACCGAGGGTTTTGGAGAGGCTATTGTGATTCCCGCCATTCTTGCGGAGAATTTCGAGATTAAGACGGGTTTAATGTCGATGTTGCAAGCAAATAAGTTTAGAGGTCATGAGAAAGACAACCCGCACTATCACATTAGGAATTTTAATCGTCTCACCGCTACTAGCAAGTTTAAGGATGTTCCACATGACGCCATTAAGATGATGTTGTTTCCATACTCTTTAGATGGACCCGCTAAAATTTGGCTTGAGAAAGAACCACCGAATTCAATTTTGACATGGGCCGATCTCGTTTCTAAGTTTGTGAACAAGTTTTTTCCACCATCTAAAACAACACATTTGAAAAATGAGATTTCACGATTTGTGCAAAGAAATAATGATAGTTTTTCAATGGCATGGGAATGCTTTAAAGAAATGTTACATGAATGTCCACACCATGATTTTACGGAATTGCGTCAAATTGATACTTTTTATAATGGGCTTAATGATCATGAACGAGATTATTTGAATGCCGCCGCGGGTGGTAATTTTTTGTCCAAGACGACAAATGAGGCTTTACAAATCATCGAGAATAGATATAAGGTTTATAGCCCTCGTAACACACCGAGTGTTGCCAATTTGGGTTCTTCTTCATCGTCATCGTCTCGTAGCATTAATGCCTTACATGATGAAGCTAATGAGGAAAATCGGTTTTTTGATAGATTTGCTAATCTTATGTCCCATTGGAAAGCTCAAGAAGCTTCAAATTCTGCTTCGGTTAAAGCGGTTGCTAAGAGTTGTTTGTCTTGTGGTGGAGCTCATGATCTTTCCGAGTGCATTACCGCGGATGGTAACACTTCGAGTGCTTATGTAGCAATGGGAACTTACAACCAAAACGGTCAAGGTTCCCGCCCAAATCAAGCTCCACCAAATCAAAATGCTAATAATTATCGAAACAACAACCAAGGTGGTAATTACCAAGGCAATTCACGTAACTACAACAAGGGGAATTATCAAAATGGGAATGGACAAGTCACTAATCAAAACCAAAACCGTGATTTTCAAAACACTACACAAGGTTTTCAAAATGCTCACACTAAAAATCTTCAAGGAGAATTTTTGGATTATGCTAAAGCAAATGATGCTAAATTTGATAACATGTAACGTGAGATGATTAGCTTAAGATCCGAGTTGAAAAACGAGCTAAAAAATGAACTTGCTAATGAACTTAAAACTCATGCAAACAAAATGGAAGGAAATGTCCAACGTCTTCAATAAAATCAACAAAAGATGGAATTAGGACAACATGAGATTAAGCAAGAGTTATTAAAAGCGGATGCTAGGCAATCAAAATTTGAGGACCGAATGGCTAAGATGTTTGAAGCAATCATGTGTAAACCCTCTTCCTCGGGTGGTCTTCCTAGTGATACCATTGCAAACCCGAAGGGAGAAATGAAGGTTATTACTACACGAAGTGGTAAAACTTTCAAAGAACCCATTTCTCGTCCAAGTACTTCTACGGAGAAGGAAATCGAGAAAGAACCCGAGGTGATGGTCGAAAAGGAGCACATTACAATCCCACGAAGTACCGCTCAAACCACACCTACGGTTGAACCAATACCAATTGTGGAACCCGAGTTTCCAAGGCCGTTTCCTAATGACCAACCCACACCACCTTTACCCTACCCTTCGAGACGAAACAAAGAGAAATTGCAAGAACGTAACAAACAACAAATCGAGCTTTTTATAAAAATGTTTCAACAAGTGCATTTTGATGTGAGTTTAGCCGACGCGTTGTTATATATGCCTCGTTTCGCTTCCACTTTTAAAAGTATGATGAGCGATAAGGAAAAGCTTTCAAAGCTTGCTAATTGTTCTTCGGTTTATCTTAACCGCATACTGAAAAAGTTGGTGACCCCGGAAAGTTTCTCATTCCTTGTGACATACAAGATATGAAAGAATGCCTCGCCTTGGCCGATCTTGGTGCGAGCATTAATTTGATGCCATTTTCCATTTGGAAATCACTTTCGCTTCCGGCTCTTATTCCTTCGAACATGTCTATCGAGATGGCCGATCATTCTACGATTTTAGCATGTGGAGTAGCCGAAGATGTTTTCGTGAAAGTGGGGAAGTTCTACTATCCCGTTGATTTTATAGTAGTTGACATCCCCGCGGATCCTCAAGTTCCTCTAATTTTAGGTCGTTCATTTTTAGACACTTCGAGATCGCTTATCGATGTTCATGCGAGAACTATCACTTTGAGATTCAACGAAGAGGAACTTGTTATAAACGCTACTCAAAACTCGAAACCTTCTCATGTTTATGCAATCGCTACCATCAATCACATTGACATCGTTGATGTGGTTTGCGATGAGTTTTCACAAGAAGTGTTAGGTTTTTCCAATAGCTCGTCAAGTGGCAATCCCACTATTTTGGATCCGATTCTTGCTAATTCCACACCAAATCTCACTCCATTCCAAGGAGGCGATCTCACTTCAAATGAAATCGACAATGAAGATGAGGTGTTGATTAGTGATGATATTTCTATTCCACCATTTCTTCCGCCGATGGAAGTTATGAGTGTTGAACCAAAATCTTCAATCGAGGAACCACCTATCCTTGAATTGAAAGATCTTCCTTCTCACCTTGAATACGCATTCTTGGAAGGTGATGAAAAGTTGCCGGTTATTATTGCAAGAGGTCTTGCTAATGATGAAAAAACCGAGCTCTAGAAAGTTCTTAAGGCTCATAAAGGGGCAATTGCGTGGAAAATATCCGACATTAAGGGTATTGACCCAAAATTT
Organism: Glebionis coronaria; assembly: GCA_025667525.1. Lineage (NCBI taxonomy): Eukaryota > Viridiplantae > Streptophyta > Magnoliopsida > Asterales > Asteraceae > Glebionis > Glebionis coronaria. The sequence goes on from CM046875.1 coordinate 424,995,933, forward strand.
TGTACTCACAAGATTTTAATGGAGGAGGACTACAAACCCGCAATTCAAAGTCAAAGAAGGGTGAATCCCAAAATTCACGATGTCATTAAAAAGGAGGTCCCTAAACTCCTTGACGCGGGAATGATTTATCCTATATCCGATAGCCCATGGGTGAGCCCAATCCATTGTGTCCCTAAAAAGGGAGGAATGACCGTTGTGCCTAATGAAAACAACGAGTTAATTCCCACTCGTGTTGTGACCGGTTGGAGGGTGTGTATTGACTACCGAAAGTTAAATGACGCCACTCGTAAAGACCACTTTCCTTTGCCCTTCATGGATCAAATGTTGGAGCGACTTGCGGGAAATGAATTCTATTGCTTTTTAGATGGTTTTTCCGGTTACTTTCAAATCCCTATCGACCCTCGTGATCAAGAGAAGACTACGTTTACGTGTCCTTATGGAACGTTCGCTTATCGTAGGATGCCTTTCGGACTTTGTAATGCACCGGATACGTTTCAACGGTGTATGATGGTGATTTTTCACGATATGATCGAGAAGTCGATGGAAGTGTTTATGGATGACTTCTCGGTGTTTGGCAATTCGTTCACGTCATGTTTATCTAATCTCGAGCAAATGTTAAAACGTTGTGAAGAAACCAATCTTGTGCTTAATTGGGAAAAATGTCATTTTATGTGTAAACAAGGAATCGTCTTAGGACATAAGGTGTCTAAAGCGGGGATTGAGGTCGATAAAGCTAAGGTAGACGTCATCGCCAAGTTACCTCATCCCAAAACCGTTAAGGGAGTTAGGAGTTTCCTAGGCCACGCGGGCTTTTATCGTCGTTTCATCAAGGACTTTTCGAAAATCTCTCGACCTATGACACACCTTCTCGAGAAGGATGCTCCTTTTAACTTCAATGAGGATTGTGTTAAAGCTTTCGAAACTCTCAAAAGGAAACTTACCGAACCTCCCATTCTTGTTGCTCCTAATTGGGAATTACCCTTTGAAATCATGTGCGATGCAAGTGATTATGCTATAGGGGCCGTCTTAGGGCAACGTTATGACAAGCATTTCCGTCCTATCCACTATGCTAGTAAGACGATGACCGAGGCTCAATTAAAGTACACCACAACGGAAAAGGAATTCCTTGCCGTGGTCTATGCTTTTGAGAAATTCCGACCTTATCTCGTCTTGACTAAAAGCATCGTGTATACCGACCATTCGGCTATCAAGTATCTCTTAGCTAAGCAAGATGCTAAGCCGAGATTGCTTCGTTGGATGCTCCTCCTCCAAGAATTTGATGTCACCGTGCTTGACAAAAAAGGAGCCGAGAATCTAGCGGCCGATCATCTCTCTCGTCTAGAAGATCCTCACAAAGATGTTTTCGAGAACAAGGAAATGACCGAAACATTTCCTCTCGAGACTCTCGGTGTAGTGAATTCTAAAGACACCACCCCATGGTTTGCCGACATTGCAAATTACCATGCGGGCAATTTCATAATCAAGGGTATGACGACACAACAAAAACGAAAATTCTTTCGTGACGTCAAGTTCTATTTTTGGGACGACCCTTATCTCTTTCGGGTTTGTGCGGATCAACTCGTTCGACGTTGTGTTTTTGGTGCCGAAGCTTCTAATATCCTTAGAGCTTGTCACGAGGGACCCACGGGTGGTCACCACGGTGCTAATCTCACGGCTAAGAAAGTGTTCGATGCCGGTTTCTTTTGGCCTTCTATCTATCGTGATGCACACGCACTTGTGAAGTCGTGTGATTCGTGCCAACGTCAAGGAAAATCGTCTCAACGTGATGAAATGCCGCAAAACATAATTCAAGTGTGTGAGATTTTCGACATATGGGGAATAGACTTTATAGGGCCGTTCCCATCGTCTCATGGCAACAAATATATCCTCGTCGCGGTGGACTACCTTTCTAAGTGGGTGGAAGCTAAGGCTTTGCCTACTAATGATGCTCGTGTGGTAGTGAAGTTTTTGAAGCAACTATTCTCTCGGTTCGGAACCCCTCGTGCTATTATAAGCGATCGTGGAACCCATTTTTGTAATGAACAATTCGAAAAGGTTCTAAAGAAATATGGAGTAACTCATCGTCTTTCTACGGCTTATCACCCGCAAACGAGTGGGCAAGTCGAGGTTTCGAACCGAGCTTTGAAGAGGATTTTAGAGAGGTCAATTGGAGAAAACCGTGCTTCATGGTCCGACAAACTCGATGATGCTTATGGGCCTTTAGGACCGCTTATAAGACACCTATCGGTTGCACTCCTTATAAGTTAGTCTATGGGAAGAATTGTCATTTGCCCATTGAATTGGAGCACAAGGCATATTGGGCCCTTAAGCATGCAAACTTTGACTTGAAGACCGCGGGAGATCACCGGAAAATACAATTGAATAAATTGGATGAATTAAGAGATAATTCTTATGAAAATTCATTAATTTTTAAAGAAAAGACTAAAAAGTTTCATGATTCAAAGATTAAAAACCGGGTTTTTAACGTTGGTGATCAAGTGTTGCTTTTTAACTCTCGACTTAAGATATTTTCCGGGAAATTGAAATCTCGTTGGTCGGGTCCGTTCACCATTACACAAGTGTTTCCGTATGGGACCATCGAGCTAGCTCAAGATGATGGTCCTAATTTCGAGGTGAATGGACATAGGCTTAAGCACTACTTTGGTGGGGAAATTCCTTCAATGGTTGCCCTCGACCAAGTCACCTTCCCCAATGATAATTAGCATTGAGGGGATCGAGTCGAGCTCATGACTCGGTAATCAAAAACGAGGTGCCTCGTGGGGGAGATCCCATGCTTATCCTTTATGCTTACTATTCACTAATAAGGGGACTTGTACCCACTCAACTCTTTGTCTCGTGGTTGTTTGTGATTGTGTTATCTAGATCATCATCATCATCTACGATTGAAGACTCTCGTGTTCGTTTACGTGAGCCTCTATCGTTTGCTTGAAGAAATTTTCACGAATCCATGACATATCCTTTATTGTTCTAACAGTTATCTTTTAGTATACTTAATAAACGGCTTTAGATATATTGTTGATCACCTTTTCCATGCTAGATCCTAAGCATTCGACTCTTCGTCTCTAGTATGGGGGTGCTCCACCTTTAGACTCGAAACATTGAGGACAATGTTTACTTTTAGTATGGGGGGTGAATAGGTACTTGCTTTGCTACGCCCTCAAGCTTTCCAACTTTCAATATTTTGTTTTGTTAATAAGGCCAAAAATGGCCAAATTTTAAAATTTTTCTTAGTTTTCATAAGTGTTTTTAAGACACGAATGTATATTTTCCGATGGGTAGAATAAGAGTTAATTTTTGACTTGATGGGCATTTGGAGCCATTTACATTCCTTAACCCGCTCAATTCAAGTTTTGCTAGACTTTTATATAGGGAGCTTTAAAACGCGAAAGTCTTAATTCATACGGGTTAAGAACGAGAACTTTTCGCAAGTTCCTATAATTGATCCTAGAAAGTCACTTATCAAGGGAACTATAAAACGCATTCTCTAAACTTGAAAAAGTCCAAGAAAGTGCAAGATCCTATAGGTGGCTTGAAAACCCAAAACTTTGATTTGATATAGTCTTAATGAAAGCTAATCCAAATTTGGCTTAATTTTGACTTGCGTGGCTAAGTATTCACGAGTCTCTTTAATTAGAGGTCTTTATATAGTGAAGAACGAGAGATGATAGAGTTAGACAAGTGATCATGCTAAACGTAGAACATGAAAATGTTCTTTCAAAAACTCATATGTTTTTAGTTGTGGCTTTTTCTTCCCATAAGATCAATGCATTAGGAATAAATCATAATTGCAATAAGTAAGGTCGTACGATTTGAAAGGTTACTTAGCCTCTAGCGCAAGATCGTTTAAAAGTTGCTCGGGGCTGAATAGAGTTCATAGTCAAGGCATAACTTATTGAAGCGGGACGCGAAGATTGGCGATCATCCAAAAAGGCCCTAACAAGGCATGAGGAGCTCTATTTTTTGCTAAAGATCCAAAGATGATGTGAAGTATCATTATTCCTAAATCAATATGAAGGATCGAGACACACGACGAAAAGCAATTACTCCCCTAAAGATCATGGAGAAAGTCTATCCAAAAAGACCCTAACAAGGTATGAGGATAAATATATCCAAGTCCGAAAAGGAGGCGGATCGTTGTATATCAAAATCCAAAGTAAAGATTGAAGAAAAATGATGAAGTCGTGGTCCAAATATGAAGAATCTCTCAAAAACGTCAAGTGAAGAAATTCCAAATATATGAAGAGAAGACCATAATTTCAAGAACGTCTTCCCAAGATTTGAAGTATGAAGTACATGCCAAATATCGGTCCGAGAAAGGTCTCAAATCGTGAAACGCGTTATGCCAAGATATGAACTTAAGGAGATATACGAGAAGCCGTTTTAAAAGATTTTGTCCTTCGGCTAACTATCGATCAAATAGTGCTACTTTGCTTTTGGACTAATAACTACTCAAATAAGTCAATATGAATCACTTGTGATCCATGACAAATAGATAAAAAATGCTAGTAACCCATTTCCTTTTATAATAACTAGGATTGCGGGGAGAAAAAGTATTACACAATTTGGACGTATGAGTAGTGTTAGCATTGTGACTTGTACCAACAATGATCTCGTTTTTGCACTTAGCATGGAATGTATGACAATCAAGGATGACGAAGTTTACTCTAAGGGACATTTACTTGTTTTTATTCTTTGACCCTAAAAGTCACCTTCGTGATGAAAATCATATATTATGTCTTTACACATCTTCGTAGTATGTTGCAAGTATTTTACTCTTCAATAAAGGTTAATAAAATTGAACTTTGGTGATGCTTAGATACTATATACTAGCATTGCGTGAGGGCACGGCAATGGCTTAGTATGGGGGAGTGATGAGATGGCATTTATACATGATCTCATCGTTCTTTTCGGGCTTTTAATGCATAAAAATGTCATAATATACCATATATATGCTTGTGTTCATTTACTTGTGTATTTTAGGTATGGATATCGTGAAAAAGACAAAAGATCACAAGATACAAGGAAAAACGGACACGAGAAACGAAGCCGTACAAAGAACCGGGCCCTAATTCATGGAATGTTCAACAAATACCCTTGAAGACATACAAGATTGATCCTCATTTATTGAAGAAATGACACTTAAAACCCTTGTATATTGATAATTACAAGTTTGGTCCCTTAAGTTTGTCAAAATTACACAAAAGGTCCTTCTACTTTGAAGAAATGGCAAGATTAGTCCCTCAACAATTCCAAATTGCCAACAATGGTCCCCCAAGAAGTCAAAGATACATTGAAGACCTTTGAAGATCAACATCATCCAAAATCAGCCCTTGAAATATCTCAAAATGGCAAAAACAACCCTTTGAAACCCTTTTCCAAAGTTTTGTGCCAAAACTGCCAAGTTGTGAAAGTCAAAAACAAAGGAAATACGTTTTATGCCAAAATAAACTTGTTATACAACTTTCCCCAAAAACAAAGGACCAAAAGTGACAAGCTGAAAGTTTAAATTCCTAAACATGCTGGAAACACTTACTGTTGGGATTTTTACCAGCCAAGAACACCTTTTTACCCAGGATTAAAAAGGAGGAAAACAAAGGGGAAAACAAAATTGGTTATACCCACGTGTGATTCACATCACCTCAATCACATCCCACACCTAAAACCTTAAATCCCACTACCAGAATGATACCCCCATCCCCACTCACAATACGACACCTGGCATTTGATCATGACTTGGCAAAATCAAGGGCTGCAAATCATTACTTGGTCACAAAGCATTTAACAAATGTCCAGGATTCTCCCAAAACAGCTGGCAACACACCTAGAAGGTTCTGCAAGGATAGAATAGGAATTTTAGTTGCTAGGGTTTATGAATAGTGTTTAGCCAGGCATTTGCCTATAAAAGGAGACCTCAACATGTGAGAGTCCCTTTGTTCCAGTTTTAGGCTATTAAATCTTTGTAATTCCTTTTTAATTAATAAAATTTGATTTTCTAAATTTTGAAAAATCTCTTTTATACTTTGTTAAAAGTTGGTGTTAGAATAGCCTGATTCTGAGTTCCATATTCATGTTTGAAGGTTTTTGAGGCAAGGTTTTAAGTGATAAAGCTTGTGCATCAAAAATCAGAAAGTTTGGTATTGTTTGATCTCACTTTGTGGTTTGTTCTTCTTAGCAGCTTGGAAGCTGGTACTTGTTCTGCTAATACCTCAGCTCAAACAATCCAAGGCCTGGATGTAGGTCTTGGAGGTTTGCATCTTCTTCCCTTTTCATTTCTTCTTTAGGTTTCTGATTATTTGTGATTTTTGTGGATTTGTTCTTGAATCTGTGATATTGGGGTTGAATATTGTTTATCTGGCTTGGTTTGATGTTTATGAAGTGTTGTTAGACTGATTTGTAGGTAAAATCTGCATGAGCCTTTGAGAAATTGTGAAAACAAGTTTTTAAAGGGTGTTTGGGTCTATTGCATAAGTTGGGATTGTGGTTTGCTAAGTTGTGGTATTGTGTTTGCAAGTGTAGGTATCTGCTATTTGGGTGATATTGTTCATCTGTTAGCAGGTTTGAAGGTTTGAAACACATAGATTCATAAAATAGGGTATAAAATCTTGAATACTTGGTAAAATTGGCTAGGATTTTGAGGACACCTAGATCTAAGCTTAGGCTAGGGATAACAAGTGCTAAACCTTAGTTAATCACATCAGGAAAGAAGGATTTGAGGCCTGAAATTGGATCAAGTGTCTAATAGATCAGCAAACTTGTTTCTGCATATGTTCATTGTTCATCAGTAACTGTTTGTGCCTAGATCTTGTTGTTTGCTTTGATTCAGTGTTTGATTCAAGTTGCTTTGTGTTTATTCTTAGTTTATATAGCTTGTGTACGCATCCTGTTAAGTTAGGTTGGCTTATTCTTGCTAAATCTGCTTATTAAGTGCTTAACTGCTTATTTCCATGTCTGTGTGGTATCTGGTGACTGTTTGATCATTTGTGGCTTATTGTGTGAACCAAATTGTGATTTTCTTGTTGCTATTGACTCCTTGTGGTTCACTGATCACAAGAGTGCCTTTGTTTCCAATTGAATCCAACCAGAACTCTCTAAAAAGCTCAGTCAAATAGTCAAAGCAGTGGGAACTCCTTTCCCCTGCTGGTTACCACTGCTAGTGTAAAATTGGGTTCAGCTTATCAATAAGCTATAATAGCTTATTTTAACCAGCAACAACTTGGATTTTGTAATAGGTGCTCATTATTTGACCCATTTGTTCATACTGGAGCATTTGGTGGGTTGACTTTAGGGTTTGACTAGAAAACCAACTTCATTGACTTTTTCATAAGTTCATAAGTGCTTATTCTGGCTTATTGGTTGTGCTTATTGGAATTTTGTTGATTGATTTGGCTTATTGAGTCCATTTGTGATCTTTTGCAAGTTGAATCAAGTCCTGAGGTGCCTTATTTCTCAAAAACGACTATTTTGTCTTTTAGTGAAATAATACTTTGCTTATTTCTGGCTTATTGATGTAGTAGTTTTTAGTGACATACAAGTCTTAGGAAAGACGAGTATAAATGTGTAAGTATTAATCGACACGATTTAGGAAAACCGTGAAGACGAATAAATTCCAAGTTCGTTCTCGAAGGAGGTGTGTGTATTAATGTGCCGATATATATATGAAATCAAGTTTGGATTAGTGACGTTTTTGGTTTAGAAGAGAAAAAGTAAAGACGAGCTACGACTACGATTAAACTACGACGTTGACGTAAAACGATGACGTAATTACGTAAAACGCGACGAAATTAAAAATTAAACCTAAAAATTAATTAAAAATTAAAACTAAGTCTAAAATTATATAAATAAGATTAAAAATCCAACAAATATATTTTTAAACCTTTTATTAATTAAATATTTAATTTTAAATGCTAATTAAAGCCCTAAAATTAAATATAATTAAGAAAAAGCCCAAAATATTATTTTATTGAACTAATAAATCACTTATATTATTTAAAGACTAAAAAGTATTTTTCCTAAATTTTTAAAACTATTTTTCTATTTTTTAAAGGCTAAAAACACTTTTTAAACTAAAATAATGATAAAAATAATAAAATAATGCTACAAATAAATTTTATTTTTCTAAAAATCTTTTTTTAACTAAATTAACAAGGGAAAAATGAAAAAGTTTAAAAAAACTAAAAAAAATTGGCTAAAAACGAAAGTACCCCAAAGTACTCCAAGGTGGAGTCCTTTAGTGTTGTCCAATATCCTACCAGACAAAGGACTTGTCCAAGATCTGTTGTGTCCGATATCGGACAACACAGAAAAACAGGTATATCGGACAACTTGCCCAGTAACTTGCTGATGGTTTTTTTGGAGCTCGTTTTGAGCGGTTTTGAGGTGTTTTCTTGGCGTTTTTTGGGCAATAAGGCACCCCCACACCAATTGAGGTGTGGGGAGTCAAATACAAGCACACAACCAACAAATGTAACACAAAATTATACCCAAATGAACAAATATCAGCTACAATAGACGAAATAATGAGGTCTGGTGGTTAGGGGGCCTAATCAGTGAGTTAGATGGGCAATAATACACCACAAACTTAATACTATCCAATAATATCCTAAACCTACCCTAGAACTAGGAGCTTACCAACGGTTAAACCTTAAAACCAAAAACTCACACCCTAAATAGCTACTGAATGCCCAGATAGGCAGAAAGTTCTCTTGCTAATCTTTTTGGCCAATTAGTGAGATATAAGATGATTAATATCAACCAATAAGCCCACCAATATCACATACAGATAGTAAAGACCTAAACTTATCATAAATCTAACTAGTGGTTCAATTCTAAAGCCACAACTCCCCACTAAAGAACCCTATGCACCTGCTGGTGCATAATGAGAGAAAATTGGGTGCTTGTGCTGATGCACTTGACACTAGGGGGATTTTAAGCTAATTAATCTTGACCAAAATGTTCATACACCTTAGATAAGCACCTACTACTAACACTTAACAATAATTCCAATAACAAGCATGAAAATGAAGTCCTACAAACCTACTGTGAATGATATGTTGACGGATATTTCTTCATGACATCAATTTTTAGCTAAACTTTGTACTAACACAATCCAACACCTAAAACTAACTTGAACCACCACAATGGGCTTGCTTAGACTTTATATAACTCAAGGAGTTGTCACCTACTTCCCTTAATTATACCATCCAAACACCCCCATAAAAACTTAAATAAACAAGGTTTTTAAAGAAATTACACACAAATCAATTCCCCATTACTAGAAATCACTAGGAACCTATCTAGATCATATAAAGAACACCCAAATTACACTATGACTGAACTAGAGTTATGGCATAAAAATCTTGCACACAAAAGCAAACACTCAATCACAGATTTCACAATAAACACCGAACAACATCAAATTTATGTTAAGATGGAGGGTTCAAGCCCTAGGATTATACCTTGTGGGACCCACATCCGGGCCCCACTATGGCTGATGCCATCTCCATACTTAGCAACAAGATGAGGCTTGCAAGGAGCTTGTATGAAAGACTGAGAAACTTGAGGCTACAACAGCCGAACAAGAAGGACTACAACGGTCCTTTTTGGTTCTTGAATACTTTCTCTTGGTACCTATTTCAACAAGAAAACAAGATCCAAAACACTAACTCCCAATGTACTTTCAAAAGGCTGTTTATAAAAAACACCTTATGAAAGAAACTTGAGATCAGTGGGTCAAAAATACACAGAGAACAAAAAAGGGGTTTCAAAAACCTTAGAAAAAGCTTAACTTTGGCAAAACCAAATAGTGGACAAAACAAGTAAATAACTTAACAACATATATTCACCACAGCTTAAATTTTTCAAATTTAGGCTGTTATGATCATATATAATGCTAAGGGTCCTAAATCTTGAATCAAAATATTGAAAAGAAACTTGGTAAAATGAAATCTTTTCAACTATAACTAACTTGAAGCATATAAAAAACAAATTAAAACTATGGAACTCAGAATTTTTATGCAAGGCAAATTCATTACTGTAAATATTCCATAAACATGGTTTACATAATAAATCTGGAACAAAGAAAAATAGGGGCACAACACACCCCTATTTATACAGAAAGATGAACATTCTAGAATACAAAGCTAAAGCTAAACCCTAATATGCAAAAATCCGAATTTGCCCTTGCTTTTGAATCTTCAAACTTGGTCAAAGTGGCAGCTTGTGATGTCCAGCTGTGGGGGATTGATCTAAGCCATTGGTAGTTCCTTTGGGACCAAGTAGAGGTTTGTATCCGTTGATCTTGTCCCTTTTTGAAGTTGAGGAGAAAGTGATGGGTCAGGGGACCACTGGGGATAACACATGGGTGTGTTGGGGGAATATTTGTGAGTGGGTTTAGGTTTTGGTGGTATTGAATGAGTGATCTGGAAAATATAAGCAAAAACCCCTTTGATTTGAACATGATTAGCATCTAGGGTTTATGGGGATTAGGAGATGATGAACAGTGGGATTAATGGGGGGTAATGTTAATAGTACTGGTTTCCCACGTTTTTTTGTGTTTTAAAAACAGATTAAATAAAATCTGTTAAGTAAATAAGTGGGTGGATGGTGACATGGCAGGAGAAGTGGTTTTGATTGGTGGATGGGTGATGAGTGATGAGGTGGCGTGTGGTGATTGGATGATGGGAGTTTCATGTCTGGACAGAAGTAGCCCCTTAACTCCCATGCTTTCTTCATTTCAAGATTAACAGCCAACAACTCTTTTTTTCCTTTATATCAACTTTGCCAAAGTTGTCAAATATGGCACAAGCTATTTCTAACTTTGGGTAAGGACTAATGGTGCAATAAATGCAATCTTCAAGGGCGAATAATGTAATATCTTGACATTTTAGGGACCCACATGTAATATTTGGGTTTTACAAGGGTATAAAATGACAGGTCTTCAATTCTTGAGGGACCATTCTTGCCAATTCTTCAAACTTCAAGGGTAATTTTGGAAATTCCATATTTGGGCCCGGTTTCTTGTGCGGCTTCGTTTCCCGTGTTCGTTTTTGCTTGATTCCTTTGATCTTTTGGTAAATTCACGATATCCGTACCTGAAATACACAATGAACAAATACAAGCACATTTTTGGGTATTTTGATGATTTTTTAAGCATTTTAAGCCCGATTTGGACGATGAGACTATGTATAAATACAGTCTCATCACTCCCCCATACTAAACCATTGCCGTGTCCCCACGCAATGCTAGAGTTAAGTATCATAGCACATCCAAAATTCATTTTATGATGACATTTATTGAAAACGTAAACTTAAATAAACTACTACACGCGTTTAGACATAATGTATTGTTTTCATCACGATTAAGTGACTTTTGGGATCATAGAACAAGAACACGTGAATGCTTCGTTAGAAATAATTTCTTCGTCCTTGATTTTCACCCAATTCCATGCTAAGCGTGTAACGAGATCATTGTTATTATAAGTTAGCAACACGATCATATCTCATGAGTGTTAATTACGAACCTAAACTCCCTTATTCCTACTTGGTATCTCTTATATTTTATTTTGTCTTAATGATCACAAGGATACATCATTGACTTATGCGTGAATAGAGATTAAGTCTAAAAATAGAGTTTTAACGGTGTAACCAAAATCATTAAATTAATAATTCATCCTAATAGACAACGATGTCAAAAAATAACAAGAAGGATCGATAAACACGGTTTTATAACGGTTTTGAACATGAGACTTATTACCAAGACTTTTATACGCCCCCTAACGGAAGGGCCTTATTATCTTTGGTTTACCTCCATCTTTTATTCAACTTCGCCATGAAGCTTTTATTATGACTTCGGTCTTGCCTTGCCTTTTATTATCCGCCTCATCGGTGGTTTTATTAGCCAAAGACGTATATCCTCACGATAAAGCGAATTTTGGATCTTTAAAGCTTCGAAGATTAAGGCTTGATTCACTTTCAATTTGGGCATAGATTTTTCGGCCTTGTGAGCTTCAAATTTTTGCTTAATTTAGGTGAGCACTTGAAATCTTATTATTAGGTGAAGCTTTTGATTATTCGGGTGCCAATACTTCAAAACCGTGACGCTGGCGATACCTTAATGTTTTCCCAATTTAATTACATGGAAGCTACTAAAACAAATTAGAAACCAACAATAGTGACTAAACCGCCAAATCAATATTTATTAACAATTTATTATCAAAAGCATGGGGAGAATAAGCTAATAATTACTACACATGAGATCGTGACGATTACGAGACTTATAAATAACTCTATCATTTCTCGTCCTCATTTAAGAGACTTAGCCTAAAAAGTTAAGGAATCGAAGCTAAGTGCTCAACACGCACGGTCTAGTCAAAAATTACTCTTATTCTCACCATCGGAAAACCTACATTCGTGTCTTAAACACTTATGAAAAACTAGAAAATTTTTAAAATTTGGCCATTTTTAGCCTTATTTGCAACAAAACGATAACAAAAAGATGAATATTGGATTGCGTGTTGACGTAAGCAAGGTGAAGTATCTACTCACCCCCCCATACTAAAACTAAACATTGTCCTCAATGTTTCGAGTCTAGGGGTGTAAACACCCCCATACTAGAGACGAAGTCGAATGCTTAATCTCGAGCATGGAAAGGGTAAAACAAATAACCTAAAAGCCGTTTATAAATTGTGCTGATAAGATAAACGTTAGAACATAAAAGGATATCATCGGATATCGGAATCTCCAAAGGCAACGATCGAAGCTCGAGTAATCCGTAAAACGAACACGAGAGGCTTCAATGGTGTCGATGAACCTAATAAATCACAATCACAAACAACCACGGAACAAAGGTTGGAAGAGCACAAGTCCCCTCGTTACGTTAACTAAGAAAGCAATAATATTTACAAGGATAAGCATGAGAATCCCCCACGAGGCACCTTGTTTTTGATAACCGAGTCAAAAGCTCGACTCGGAACCCCATAAATGTGATCATTTAGGGATAATCTTGGTATGGTCATTTTTAGTGGGACTTACATGTAATCAAGGCCCAAAAGCAACCGATAATAAAGGCAAAGCCTTTATACCGGGGTCAAAGATCGCATCCTCACTTTTGGTGGAAAATGATAAAGGCAAAGCCGGAGGATACGTTTTGTAAGGAAGAAAACTCCTTACAACGTACTCGAAGTACGTGTAGTCATGGGAACCGAGAGGGTGGGTAAGATTACTTTGAGACGAAGGCAAATTTGAAAGAGAATCAATAAAAATGGGGGTCTCAAAGTCTCCTCCCGGTTCTAAGGCAAAGGCCTCATTAAAATCCTCATTCTCATCGAGAGGCGGTCCATCGGTGAACCCCTCGAGAATGGAGGCATCACAAGTCAAAAGAGAAGGCTCATCCAAATGAGACTTAGGGAGGGTGACTAGCAAATCCGGCTCATCGAGTTTAGGATCCAAAGAATCCTCACTCTCGATGTCCTCGAACATCTCATCAAAGAGAGGATTTACGTCACCAAAAACGAACTCGTCATCAAATTCAAAAAGGGTATTCGAGTAGATTTTAAATTTGTCGACACGAACTTCCTCATCGAGTAGTGACTCGTCATCACTAGTGGAAAAAACATCATCGAAAAGCGGGTTCGAAAAAGTCAATGATTCTCTACCCGAAGTGTCATTGGGAGAGACATCATCACATGAAATCGTATCACACTCACAATCGTAATTTGACTCGTTAGAATCTTCGTGAGAAAAATCATCGAGAGCAAAATCACTTAACTCCTCATCGAAGACAACCGTAGGCTCACTTTGGATTGGAATAGGGATCTCAACACTAGGATTAGTGCTAAGATTCTTCTCCCCCATACTTAGAGAGGCATCGGGTTTCGTTGGGAGCGTGAGAGTTATGGTTTCACAAGACGAGTTGAGATTAAAAATGTCGCAATCGTCGTCGTCATCATAAATAGGAGGCGTGAGATCACATCTAGCTAGATGCTCCTCTCTTTCTAGTTCTTGTTTTTTTATGACGAATATCGATGCTTAAACCATTGTAATCTTGTAAAAGTTGTTTAGTTCTAATCTCGCACTCTCTTTTAAACTCGTCACTTATTTCTTCTTTACGATATCTCCTAATGTCGAGTTCATTAGAGATATCGTTTATTTCTTGATTGATTCGTCGTTTCTCCTCTTCCATATCTTTGATGCTTTCTTCGATCACTTCGACGATTGAAAGTTCCTTTTTCTCCATAATTTGTTGAAAAAGCAATTTAATCTCTTCAAGTCCCTTGTCAACGCGACTTGCACCGAGATCATCATCGAAAGAATTTTGTGGAGGTGATTGGTCAAAACCGGAGAATTGATCGTCGAAAGACGTATTGTAGTTCATCGGTTGACAATCGTACCCATAATGAGGTGCGTTTCCACAAGACTCACATGAATACGACGATGGATATTGCGATGATTGGTCAAAGAAATTAGGATTCGGTTTGGGGTCATTATAATTCGTACAACAAAATCCGAAGTCGTGCTCCAAACCGCAAAAATCACACGAATAAGACAAAGGCGGTTGTGGAGTTTTGTCATAGGATTGAAATCCGTAACCATGGTCGTTTTGAGGAGAGTTGTATATATACCCCTCCCTTCCTCCATAAATCTCGCAATTGAAGCAATTACCACCGTCGGGTGGACCTCCACAATATGGACAAGAGTAATATCCCTCATTGAACATGACAAACGCGAATGGTGTTACGAGAATTAAACACTAGAGGGTTAGAGAAAGAATTATTTGATTAGGGGTAAGAAGAATATTTTTTCATTTTTGATTGTTTTTAATTTTTTATTGGATTTTTGAATGTATTACGTAGACACAAATCTACAAATCTCTCCTCGAATCGACTTTCTCGATTAAAGGAGCCTCAAAGAATGAAAACGATCACGTGGAGTGAACGTTCTCGATGACTTTAGAACGTTGGTGGAACACCAAAACGTTCAAGAGGGTTTAATCTTGAAAACACAAGCAAATATAGTATACGTAGATAATACTTGGGCGGCAAACCCTCGATTAGCCTTCTTTCTCAAAACACGCACAAGCAAGCGGGGGAAACGAGGCGGCGCTAAGCACTTAAGAGCCTTTTTCCCTTAGGTCGTGAAATACAACCGCCTTATACCCACCTTATAGTTTATGTTAATTGAAATTAAGCCTCACGAAAGTATCTATTTTGCCTTTAAACTTTTGCTTTAGATTCGAATACAATGATCGAGTGATGAAATCCCGAATCAAGGTTGCGTTTTCACGCTTTTGGAGTACTTGTATATTTATTGTTCTACGTAGATACAATATAGTAATAATATATTCACAATAAAAACGAAAACCAATATATCTACAATATAGTAAAATGATTGATTTGTGTTTAATTTAGGAAAATTAAACACGTTTTATTTGGATATTATAATATAATAAGGAAAAATAACAAAAATGAGTATGTACGATATTCACGCTTTCCAAAAAATGAAAAGCAAAAACGCACTACTCACACAAACACGATACTAATAATAATGGCACACTAAACACCTCCCCGGCAGCGGCGCCAAAAATTGATGTAGTAGTTTTTAGTGATATACAAGTCTTAGGAAAGACGAGTATAAATGTGGTAAGTATTAATCGACACGATTTAGGAAAACTGTGAAGACGAATAAATTCCAAGTTCGTTCTCGAAGGAGGTGTGTGTATTAATGTGCCGATATATATGAAATCAAGTTTGGATTAGTGACGTTTTTGGTTTAGAAGAGAAAAAGTAAAGACGAGCTACGACTACGATTAAACTACGACGTTGACGTAAAACGATGACGTAATTACGTAAAACGCGACGAAATTAAAAATTAAACCTAAAAATTAATTAAAAATTAAAACTAAGTCTAAAATAATATAAATAAGATTAAAAATCCAACAAATATATTTTTAAACCTTTTATCAATTAAATATTCAATTTTAAATGCTAATTAAAGCCCTAAAATTAAATATAATTAAGAAAAAGCCCAAAATATTATTTTATTGAACTAATAAATCACTTATATTATTTAAAGACTAAAAAGTATTTTTCCTAAATTTTTAAAACTATTTTTCTATTTTTTAAAGGCTAAAAACACTTTTTAAACTAAAATAATGATAAAAATAATAAAATAATGCTACAAATAAATTTTATTTTTCTAAAAATCTTTTTTTAACTAAATTAACAAGAAAAAATGAAAAAGTTTAAAAAAACTAAAAAAAATTGGCTAAAAACGAAAGTACCCCAAAGTACTCCAAGGTGGAGTACTTTAGTGTTGTCCAATATCCTACCAGACAAAGGACTTGTCCAAGATCTGTTGTGTCCGATATCGGACAACACAGAAAAACAGGTATATCGGATAACTTGCCCAGTAACTTGCTGATGGTTTTTTTTGGAGCTCGTTTTGAGCGGTTTTGAGGTGTTTTCTTGGCGTTTTTTGGGCAATAAGGCACCCCCACACCAATTGAGGTGTGGGGAGTCAAATACAAGCACACAACCAACAAATGTAACACAAAATTATACCCAAATGAACAAATATCAGCTACAATAGACGAAATAATGAGGTCTGGTGGTTAGGGGGCCTAATCAGTGAGTTGGATGGGCAATAATACACCACCAAAACCTAACAAAACTTAATACTATCCAATAATATCCTAAACCTACCCTAGAACTAGGAGCTTACCAACGGTTAAACCTTAAAACCAAAAACTCACACCCTAAATAGCTACTGAATGCCCAGATAGGCAGAAAGTTCTCTTGCTGATCTTTTTGGCCAATTAGTGAGATATAAGATGATTAATATCAACCAATAAGCCCACCAATCTCACATACAGATAGTAAAGACCTAAACTTATCATAAATCTAACTAGTGGTTCAATTCTAAAGCCACAACTCCCCACTAAAGAACCCTATGCACCTGCTGGTGCATAATGAGAGAAAATTGGGTGCTTGTGCTGATGCACTTGACACTAGGGGGATTTTTAAGCTAATTAATCTTGACCAAAATGTTCACACACCTTAGATAAGCACCTACTACTAACACTTAACAATAATTCCGATAACAAGCATGAAAATGAAGTCCTACAAACCTACTGTGAATGATATGTTGACAGATATTTCTTCATGACATCAATTTTTAGCTAAACTTTGTACTAACACAATCCAACACCTAAAACTAACTTGAACCACCACAATGGGCTTGCTTAGACTTTATATAACTCAAGGAGTTGTCACCTACTTCCCTTAATTATACCATCCAAACACCCCCATAAAAACTTAAATAAACAAGGTTTTTAAAGAAATTACATACAAATCAATACCCCATTACTAGAAATCACTAGGAACCTATCTAGATCATATAAAGAACACCCAAATTACACTATGACTGAACTAGAGTTATGGCATAAAAATCTTGCACACAAAAGCAAACACTCAATCACAGATTTCACAATAAACACCGAACAACATCAAATTTCTGTTAAGAGGGAGGGTTCAAGCCCTAGGATTATACCTTGTGGGACCCACATCCGGGCCCCACTATGGCTGATGCCATCTCCATACTTAGCAACAAGATGAGGCTTGCAAGGAGCTTGTATGAAAGACTGAGAAACTTGAGGCTACAACAGCCGAACAAGAAGGACTACAACGGTCCTTTTTGGTTCTTGAATACTTTCTCTTGGTACCTATTTCAACAAGAAAACAAGATCCAAAACACTAACTCCCAATGTACTTTCAAAAGGCTGTTTATAAAAAACACCTTATGAAAGAAACTTGAGATCAGTGGGTCAAAAATACACAGAGAACAAAAAAGGGGTTTCAAAAACCTTAGAAAAAGCTTAACTTTGGCAAAACCAAATAGTGGACAAAACAAGTAAATAACTTAACAACATATATTCACCACAGCTTAAATTTTTCAAATTTAGGCTGTTATGATCATATATAATGCTAAGGGTCCTAAATCTTGAATCAAAATATTGAAAAGAAACTTGGTAAAATGAAATCTTTTCAACTATAACTAACTTGAAGCATATAAAAAACAAATTAAAACTATGGAACTCAGAATTTTTATGCAAGGCAAATTCATTACTGTAAATATTCCATAAACATGGTTTACATAATAAATCTGGAACAAAGAAAAATAGGGGCACAACACACCCCTATTTATACAGAAAGATGAACATTCTAGAATACAAAGCTAAAGCTAAACCCTAATATGCAAAAATCCGAATTTGCCCTTGCTTTTGAATCTTCAAACTTGGTCAAAGTGGCAGCTTGTGATGTCCAGCTGTGGGGGATTGATCTAAGCCATTGGTAGTTCCTTTGGGACCAAGTAGAGGTTTGTATCCGTTGATCTTGTCCCTTTTGAAGTTGAGGAGAAAGTGATGGGTCAGGGGACCACTGGGGATAACACATGGGTGTGTTGGGGGAATATTTGTGAGTGGGTTTAGGTTTTGGTGGTATTGAATGAGTGATCTAGAAAATATAAGCAAAAACCCCTTTGATTTGAACATGATTAGCATCTAGGGTTTATGGGGATTAGGAGATGATGAACAGTGGGATTAATGGGGGGTAATGTTAATAGTACTGGTTTCCCACGTTTTTTTGTGTTTTAAAAACAGATTAAATAAAATCTGTTAAGTAAATAAGTGGGTGGATGGTGACATGGCAGGAGAAGTGGTTTTGATTGGTGGATGGGTGATGAGTGATGAGGTGGCGTGTGGTGATTGGATGATGGGAGTTTCATGTCTGGACAGAAGTAGCCCCTTAACTCCCATGCTTTCTTCATTTCAAGATTAACAGCCAACAACTCTTTTTTTCCTTTATATCAACTTTGCCAAAGTTGTCAAATATGGCACAAGCTATTTCCAACTTTGGGTAAGGACTAATGGTGCAATAAATGCAATCTTCAAGGGCGAATAATGTAATATCTTGACATTTTAGGGACTCACATGTAATATTTGGGTTTTACAAGGGTATAAAATGACAGGTCTTCAATTCTTGAGGGACCATTCTTGCCAATTCTTCAAACTTCAAGGGTAATTTTGGAAATTCCATATTTGGGCCCGGTTTCTTGTGCGGCTTCGTTTCCCGTGTTCGTTTTTGCTTGATTCCTTTGATCTTTTGGTGAATTCACGATATCCGTACCTGAAATACACAATGAACAAATACAAGCACATTTTTGGGTATTTTGATGATATTTTAAGCGTTTTAAGCCCGATTTGGACGATGAGACTATGTATAAATACAGTCTCATCACTTATTGAGTGTGCTTTTTCAAAATTTCTTTTTACAGATCTCATAAGCATCCCAAAAGAAGGTTGTGTGTCAAATTAGAGCTTATGGCATTGGCTTATTGCTTAATGGGCTGAAAAGCCCAATAAGAATAAGCTGTGTGCTTAATAAGCTGTGATAAGCTCACATTCAGCTTTTGGGCCTTTAGAGTTTTGTTCTTAGAATTAAATTTTGAGTCAGATATGGCTTTTCCAAGTCAACTGGGCCAAGTTTGACTTTTTGGGCCCAAAAGCCCATTAAGGTTGACTGTTTTTGGTTTTGGCCCATTTGAGGGCCCAATAGGGGTATTCTGGTCATTTTACTTTGATTTTCTGATTATTTAGGTTAAAATAAACTAGTTTGCAAGTTTTTAGAATTTTTTATAATTTTTAGATTTTTAATATTATTTTAATATTATTTTATTATTATTTTTCAAATTTCACATTTTCCAACTTTTTATATTTTTCTTAGTTTTAATACATTAAAATAGGAATTTATCAACTTTTAGAATAATTTTATCACTTTTAGATTAATTTTTATTATTATTTTAAGTTTTAATAGTTTTTAAATCATTTTAAATAGCTTTTGTTAGTTTAAAAGTTTCTAAAAATAGTTTTTAATCTTTTTAGGTCGTTTTAGAGGTTTACCAATTGAAAAATCTTTATTTGGGCTTTTTGATAATTTATTTGATTTTTAGGGCTTTAATTAGCATTTAAAAATTGAATATTTAATTATTTAAAAGGTTTGAAAAAGTTTTGAACATTGGTAAACTCTTTGTTTATTTAATTTGATTTTTGGTGAATTTTTGGTAATTTTTAGAATTAATTTTTATTTTTGTAATTTTTACGGTTTTACGTTTTATCTTTCTAGTAGTAATTTTCACGTCTTCGTCATCTTCTTTTCTCATCCTCTTCTAAACCAATCATTAATCACAAACATTTAACAAGTTTTTAACACACATATACCTCCTTGGGAAACGAACTTTCACACCATAAAGGTCATTAGTGCTTGATTTTCCTAAATCATCACTCGATACTTACCGCTTTTACGCACCTTTTCCTAAAGGTCGTAATTTACCACAATCATATACCATGTGTGATGATGCTTGTGTCTAGCACCCAATTGTGTATTTCCTCTGTGCAATGTAAATTGGGGGTGTTAGAGTTATCCCCCTTACAAATTGGTATCTACATACTCGACGATGCAACGACTCAAACGATGACTACAACTCTTTAGATAGAAAATGGGTCAACAATTGAGGGGGAGTAATTGTCAAGCATTCAGATTCTTCGATGCCGATTCAAAATACATTTGGTGTCAAGAAATAATTTACCGATTTTCAAGACGAGACGATAACTTCAGACATGACGTTATGGGGGAGACCAACATTTGCCGACGAGAACCATATGATCCCTTCATATGATGTTCTCATCAAGCAAGTCTGGCCTTGTCAATTTCAACATATGGTGAATATGTTTTCATATATGCTTACACAAATGGTATCATAACTACTTTGGGTCCCAATAATTTTGATCGAATATTGGTTAAGAGGCAAAGATTCGTGTGGACATAAACGTATGGTTGCTTTTCACGTGAAAAGTGGGTTATACTGTTGTGTTCATATGGGTTAAAAGATGCAAGGGTAAAGTAAACGCTGGTCCAAAGAAAGACATGTAAGCAAACAAATTAATTGTGTTGTGTGGTCCCACTATTGTCTCAGATGCATTCAACGAATGGAAGTCAATGGTTTGTATGTGATACATTATTACCAATGTATTATTCTCGTGTGAATGTTCAAATGAGAAAGGAGTGATGTTAACTCAGTGGGTCTAGACACAATTAAAGTGAAAAGAAGGTATGGAGCATGAAGGAGCAACTTATTATAATCTGATGTTTCGTTTTTTAATTGGCTGCTGGTCTAGTTGTATCTTCAACGAGGGTTGTGGTCCCAGCAGTTGTGGTCAAACCAATTGGTTCGAAGGACAATTTGCTATAGGATAGCTCACATTCGGTGAACAACTCACATTCGATTTGACTGCAGAAAGTGAGTATAGCAGCTTAGATGGGGATGTTTGCACAAGAGCACATGTATATTTTTCACAGTAGGGTATATTTTTATTGCTCTTTGTTTTTGTTATTTATTCTACAGTTATAAATTTATTTCCATTTTGTGTGGGTTTGGTACAGTTAATAACAAAAACAGTGGCATTAAAAGTTCCCCTTGCTTTTGAAAAAGTTCCCACTGCTTTCATTAAAAGTCCCCCTGCTACGACCCCCTGCCTTCAATAGATCCCACCGTTTTCATTAATAGATTCCCACTGTTTTTGAAATTTCCCACTGCTGTCAGATATGAGTTTTGGGACAACATCATTTGGAGTTTGGTTATTCACATCAACTGGTTTAAAGGCATAAAGGTTCGTTTTAATTTTATTGATTACGAAGAAAAGTTCTTATTAGTTATTTGAATACGAAGTAGATTTTCGCGGGTATGTGTTTTATGCTTAAACACCTAGTGACAAAGTTATACAAGATCTAGGAATATGTGATTTTTCTTATGGTACTCTATGCACATATTTTCTATCACTGGAAGGAGTTACATTATCGTGCTCAGTGTCTCATTTTCATGAAAAATGAGGATTTTTGTACATTACATCTCTTTGTCACGTGGTTAGTGCAAGATATACAACGCAAGTTTGGGTTATTCTACTTCATCATCAAGTAAGTTATAATTCAATTTCTTCATATGTAGTCATTACATAAAGTCTACAGAATTGAAGATTCATAAATGATTAGCACTATTTAAGGGGAAGCTATATTTTTAAAAGTGCTAGTCATTCACATATGACATTGAAGTGAAGATTTTTGCTACTGCTTATTGATATTACTACAACTAGTGTGAGTATCTATTGCTCAAAATCATTTTTATTAGGATCTGGTGCCTATGTGCTTCATGGAGGGTATTTTGAAAAGTGGAATACTTGTGTTAGAAGTATGGTATTGATTAGTACTAATTAAAAATAAAGGTTGCTCACTTACAAGACCCCTATTTGATCATGTCAAAAAGGGGAAGATGTTTACAAAGAATGTGCAGCCTGTTGATCTTTGGTGTTGTATGCTTAAGGGGAAGTGTTTTGACATCATCAACTAGGGGAAGATTGGTATCAGAGTAGGTTTATTTCATCCAAATGTAAGATAAGGTTTGTTTTTCTCAAATGATTTTTGAAGGTATGGTAAAAAATGTTAAAAGCAATTCAAAATTTTGTATGTATCCAAGGTTTATAGAACTTTTGTTGGATATGAGTCAACATGGTCAAATTCGACACAAACATCATTTCATAGCTACCCCCCACACTAACAAATTATTCACCACTCTTGCAGCAGCCACCCCACAATTTTCTGGCAGGGCAGTTCCACACACTAAAACCATGATGAACCAGATCAGAAGAGAAGCTGCTTCACAACCAATAACAGCCTAAACCACTCTTGCTGTTACCCTTGCTTCATCTGCTGATGCCCATACTAGCCAACTACCCCCTGCCAACCCACAACATGAGGACCAAAACTAGGTTTGCTAGGTCTCCCTTTCCTAGTGATCCTTCACAAGCAGTAGAGAGGAGAGTCTCCATGGGTATGGAGCAAACTAGGGACACTACTGTCTCATCCCCAAGGGGTGAGCAGGACAGTGACACCATAAGTAAGTCCACTTCCTCACTCAGTGATACCCAAATAGGAGAGCAATCTCCTACAAGGGTTGAGAGCAGACTGAAACCACTCTCCTTATTGGGATTGACGAATATGTGTACGATCTTGAAAAGGTAGAATGCACAACTTGTACAAACTGTCAAAAAGCAAGGTCTGGTTATCAATAACTTGGAAACCAGACTTGCTACACTTGAGGGAAGAATAAGACCAAAGCTGATCATATCCATAGATGAGGATGCTTCCAAAGGGGAGTAAGTACCTCAAACAGTTGAGTCTACTCAATGGTATGTCTTTCCAAGTGACCGGGACCTTGGAAAAGAGAAGATAGTTAGTGAGGAGAAAGGTAGTGATAAGCATCCTTAAGGGGAAGTGTTTTGACATCATTTGTAGTATTTTGTCCACCAGCTCTGATACCACTTGTTGATCCCAAACTTAGATCTTAAACCTTAGCTTGTTTAAGGGTTATAGTAGTGAGAAAGAATTCAAACTACTATGAGAGAAACTTTGCAATACATAAAGTAACTAAACAAGATGCCGAAAGTAATGTTTAGCACAAGAACAAACAATGAACCAAACGTTTAGCTTTAATATATTGAAGATATACGAATACCCAATGATGGTATTAGGGTTTTACAACCTTAAAGCTATGAAATGAAATGACAGGAAAGATATATCAAACATGTAAACCTAATGAGTCCTTTTATAGCACAAGGACTTATGTACAAGATCACTACTAACAAACTATGAAACTATTTTGGAGTAGTAACAGAAACGCGTTAATATCTCTTCCTAGTTTATCCATGCAGCAGGGTCTTTGACTTCTAGCAGGGGGACCAATTCCCCTACCTTTGTTAATCAGCAGGGGGAACTTACTCTAGCAGGAGGAACTTTGACCAACTAGTAGGGGGGGAACTAATACACATACATTTATTCCCAACATATGTGACTTGTGTGATTCTTTATGAATCAAACTTGTGATAACTGGAAAGCAAAAGTGGTTTAATTCTTAACTAAATTCAAACTCGTTACAGGCCTCTACGCAATATCCTTGTGATCTTGCCAGAACATTCAGAGTGACACTCTTCAAGTGTTCACAAAGACAAATGAAAATCCTTCTAGTGTTAACATCAAACAACACTTGGTAGGTAACCTACAAGATTATACATGAATCAAGCTCGTAACAACTGGAAAGCAACGATGGTGCGATTCTTAAATGAATCAAACTTGTTCCAGGAATCTGAATTGACAGATTCAATCATACGGATAATTATATGCAAATGATTCACTCTTTATGTTCGTAGTCAGCTTTGAGACGGCCGAGTAAAGAGAACGGGTTCACTCGTGAAACCTGTAAAAGAGGTTCTTAATTGAAAGTACCTGCCAAAGATACGATATTTAATCTCGTCCCACGGTCTTCACCGATCGGAGGTAAAATGCTACCGAATTAGAATGAAATGTCAAAGCCATTTCGTTCGTGTCTACTTATGTTGATGCATTTGAAGACGGTGGCGTTGCGGTGTACCAAGAAGAAGTCGTCCCCACATGCTTATACTTTCCGCTCTAAAGACTTTAGCAAATTCTAGAAAGTTCAACAACAAGTCCTCCGCTGTATTAAACTCTGAAGCTTTCAAAAATTTATTAAGGTATAAGTGTGTGAGACATGAAGTCACGAGGAGGCGAATATCACAAGCGATGAATGCACAAGATCAAGGCAAGAGAAATGTGCTCAAGATTAAAGTCAAAGATCACCAACATATTCACCATAAAAAGAAAACGAAAGAAAAAAGAAGACTACGAGCTCAAGACAAGCATAGTATACTAGGTTTAAATCATTGTAACTTGGGCGACCCCCTCATACTTGAAGTGACCTCCCTTAAAGGGATATTGTTGGAAATACGTTTTACGTATTTAGAAAGGATCGGTCACTCAAACAATATATTAATGTAATAGGGCTCGTAGTAAAGATGTTCATCCTTTGTTTAACTAAACCGGTCCATGGTTTGTCATGGACCAGAGGCCCAAGCCCATCTTATGGACTTAGGTATATAAACCCTCTCCTTAGATGGAGAGGGTATGTTGTTCATCTTTTTCACACATAGTTATTTAACTCTCTCTAAGTGTCTGTTCAACCCTCTTTCTCTTTACCCTTTATCTCTCTTGATAATCAAAGGTTTACATTAATCTACAAGTTTCAACAATTAACTTAAAGAATAGGGTAGATCCTTTATATAATACTAGCAGGGTATCCGCGTGTTGCGTCTGTGGATACCATGTAATAAAAAATCTACGAGTAATAGTTTTCGATAACATGTTTTTCTTGATAATAACTTTACGCATGACGAGAATTTTGTGGAATAAGTTTATCACACACTACTTTATATTAACATGTCAAGTATATGTGAATCACGATGCAATATTGATACAGACACATAAGTCAATAGTATTACAGATTGTGATGATTGATGCTGAAAGGTGTTTGTAAATCACTACATTTGTAAAATCCGTTACAATATTAGTATATAACTTTACACATAGAAAATCTTCCTATTTTATATGTTTACAAGTTTTCATACATTATAAATCACCTTAAACTCTTCTTATGTTGACATGTACGATTCAATAAAATATATTAGCAAAATGATTAGAGTTTTACAAAATTTGTACTAAAATACGTACATAAATTTATGCATGTTTTTTTAATAAGCAAATTACAAAAATCAAGGTTGCAAATATCGTGAATCGCTAGTCGGTCGGTCGACCACCTTGTAGTTTGTAATCATTCTAGGCGAGATTAATCGGTGATTAATCGGATTAGCATTTTTAGCAAATTTTTGGGTATTTCTAACGAGTTTTAGGTATTTTGGCGAAATTATTCTTAAAATACAACTTATCATACATATAAATAGTTACTATAAGTGATAAACACAAGTTATAGTGAGTTTTTGGTATTTTTGGTATATTTGTAAGTTTTCGACAAGTTTGACCTCCCTTGACCGTCGTTGACCACAATTGACCACAATTGACAACCATTAATCGCCTTTTCATTAATCGGCAAGGTTGAGGGCCTTGTAACGATTAATCGGAGATTAATCGGCCTTGTAGACCTTTTTTTGCAACATTAAAAAAAATATATTCATAATTCAACAAATCTTTGGCATTAAACTTACATTAACGAATAGTTTAAATAACTATTAAATATGTAAAAATTTATTGTTTATAGCATTAATTATTTGTAAATATTACATATTAATTTATATTTCCCTTTGTCATTTATAAATAGTAACTTATGGAGTTTTGTGTTATAAAAGTTTATACAACATGCATTAAAAGTTGTATTACTTTAACTTAAGGTTGTGGTGAAATGTTGCACTAAATATGTTTCAAAAGTCGAATTACTTAATTTTTGTATGTAATAGTCGCTTTATTGGTTTCAAGTCTCCTATCTGATTCGTCTTCGAAACTCTTTTATTGAGTCCGGGTCGATTGAACCCGTTGTTTTTGTTCGGTTTCAAAACTATACACGTCGTCATTTTAAGGAAACAACATATGTATGCTTTATTGGTTTCAAGTCTCCTCACCGGTTCGTCTTCGAAACACTTTTATTGACTCTGGTTCGATTGAACCCGTTGTTTTTGTTCAGTTTCAAAACTATACACGTCGTCATTTTAAGGAAACAACGTATGTACGCTTTATTGGTTTCAAGTCTCCTCTCCGGTTCGTCTTCGAAACATTTTTATTGACCCCGATTCGATTGAACCCGTTGTTTTTGTTAAGTTTCAAAACTATACACGTCGTCATTTTAAGAAAACAACATATGTACGTTTCTGTAGATATATATTTCTAATTCTTATACAATTTGAATATATAATTTTCTTTTCTAACTAACGTGGTGTATTAATTATTATTAGTTAGTGCGGAGTATTAATAATTTTTATTTTCAAATGTGTATTAATCATTATGTATTAATTAGTCCATAAATAAATGTCTATTATTGATTTTTGAAATAATTTTTTTCAACTATGATCTTAAATTAATTTGTTTGTGTTATTTAGTACTTGATACAAATTATATAAATGAGTTGAGTTTTAAATATATTTTCGTTGGTATAATTTTCATTAATTATTACATAACACATATAAAATAATTAGTTTAAGATCAATTGATTTCAAAAGTTAATAGTAGATTTACGGAAAGAATATTTGTTATAAGGCTGGTGGGAGTGGCACCAAAGCCACCCGTGAGTTCACTCAACCCACTCGCAGCCCCCACCCCACCTATAAAAACTCGCGCGCGAGTTGTTTTCTGGCAAAAAAAAAACCAGGCAAACTCACCTGGGTGAGTTTAAGTTTTGTGGGCCTCAAGTGTTTTTATTTTTTTGGTTAGGTTTATTTGTGGGTGTTTTTTGTGAGTGAGGTGTGTTTAAATAATAAAAAAATAGGTATGAAAGGTGAATGTGGGTGAGTTTGGGTGAGTGTCATTATATCTATGGGTGAATTTTAGTGAGTTTATTAAAAACTGACGTGAAGACGAGTGAGTTTGCCTCCACTCCCACCAGTCTAATGATTTTGTGGTTGGCAATACTCATATTGTGAGACGCAAAAAATAAAATAAATATATAGTAAATCATTTGTGCTTTATTGTTACGCGTGTAGACGTCAGCGGGGTACTATAAATCAAGAAACCCCGTTTCCTAGCCACATTCATTCATTTATTCTCTTCACCTAATTTCGATTACATTACATTTTAGGGCTCTTTCAATTTGAATCAATCAATGGCTTCAGAAAAGACTAAGGAAATCGTTTCATCCAACCCCGTCGTTGTCTTCAGGTTTCATTCATCAAATTATATTCAATTGTTATTTGTGTTTCACGGATCTAATATTTAATATTTGTTTTAAATTTTTTTTACAGCAAATCGTATTGTCCTTATTGTGTGAGCGTCAAGAAGCTCTTGACTCAGGCTGGTGCTTCTTTCAAAGCCATTGAGCTTGACCAAGAAAGTAATTTTCTTCCTTCCCTTTCTTTTTGTTTTATGAGTGGGTGAGATATTAATGGGACCCACATGCCTTATAGCGGTATAAGGTATGTGCTGAGGTGATTTGGATTTTTAGATGGTGACATGTAAGTTAAACTTTAAATCTTAAGTCTAAAGCCTAATCAAGGCTCCTTGCCAAACATAGCCTATGTATCATATCACTTCTTTGTACTAGTGGTATGTGAGGTTCACACTAGTGAGGATCATGTGAGATAGTAGGTGATTTAGGAGTTGAATAATTTGCCGTTCAATTTAAGATAAAATAATAAATAAATGATTTGAGCTTCACAACAATTGGAAGGAGGGAGACTTGCAACATACGGGGAAGGTTAATTTACTAGTTTTCTATTCACTACCTTTGCTACATATTTAAAACCAATAAATTCATTGTCTTCTTTTGAAAATCCTATTAGTGTAATTAACCTTATTGTGTCCACCACTTAGTGGCTAACCCTTTCTTTGTGAGAATACCTTGCTTGAAATGGATTCTTTTAGAACCATTGGGTGCCTGTTACTATAACTTGTAGTAGGGGTTGCTAAATGGGTGGACTGGACGGGTATGGGCAGTGGGTTAAATGGACGTTGGTCTATGGACGCGGACTAAATGGTCCAAATGGACATTGGACCAAATGGACTTGGGTCAAATGGACAATATTAAAGGAGAAACAAATAAATTCTAAGATTAATTAATTGGCAAAAAATAACCATCACATATCGTCCATAATACCCATTTGTTTAACCTAATGCTTTTATGTTGTAAAAAAAAATGCTTTTATGTTGTACAAATAGTTCAACTAAAATAAAAGTCAATACCCATTTAGTCCATTAGTTAAAAAATTGTCCAAATCGCCCAAATTTAAGCATATGAACATGATTTGCCACCTCTAACTTGTAGTGATTTTGCATTATTCCGTCTGCTATTCCCAGTATTATGTGATCTTACCATCTAGTAGACTTATTAGTCTTTTGTTTTACCCCGGGTTACAGTATGGACTGAGGGAGGGAGGGACAGTAAACAAACACTGAATAAGATCTGATATGTTAAGGAACTGACAGAAATCATGGTGCGTGATCTGTATAAATGGAATGACATCTTGGACGAAAATATTATATTCTATGATAATAAAGTTTAATCTTGGAATTTTGTTCGTTCAAGATGCCTTATCTTTGTGAATCTGGATTCAGCAGTTTAGTATGCCTTACTTTACTTGATGCTATGTCATTTGTATGTTTTTTGCCAATTGATTTGCAGAATTGTTATATGTTCAGCAAAATTATGGCTAAAATAAGTTATGTATCTATTTCTGAAGGTGATGGAAGCGCGATACAATCAGCATTGCATGAGTGGACTGGGCAACGAACTGTACCAAATGTGTTTATTGGTGGAAAGCACATTGGTGGCTGTGACGGTAAGGCCTTTATCATTTAAGCTTTTCTTATTTTACACAAAAATTAGCTTTTGTCTTCTAAATGACTGAACATTATTTTGGTAATTTTTTTTGTAGATACCATTGCTTTGAACCAAGGAGGGAAGCTTGCTACTATGTTGGCAGAAGCTAAGGCAATTGCTACCAAATCTGCCTAAAGAATGCTTATTATATCTTATAAATAGTATTATGAACTTTCTGAACTTATGTTTATGTGTATTGGCTCCCGAACTTGTGGGTTTCTTTACCTGATTATGAATGTTGCATTTGGGTATTCTATATTTGGTTCAAGATAAATACATATAAATCTTAGTATGTTATATTTGCAAAATTAGGGGTCTTGTTACCTGTTTGTGAGTAAGTGCTAATATATGGTGTACCTGAAAGCAGCCATGGCATAGGCACGGAACTCTGTATTATTTTATTGGAACATTTATTACTTACAAAACTCTTGGTAAGTACCAAGAAGATGTACGTGAAATATTGGTCACACGGTGTTCAGCAAGTGGTAAACTGCTGATCCTATGGGGAGTTGACATTGATATCTGCTTAAGTTAGTAATTAACAGCAGCAAGCTTTTCATCCATCTGCAAAATTACAAAACTGAGGTTTACAGCTAGTTTAAGGAAAAGATCAGTGCTAAGATACCGAAAAAGGAAAATTTGTGCTTACATTAGAGACAGTAACCCAATACTCTAGTGTCTTGAGAGCCTTTCCTGACTGGTGTGTTTCACGTGCAAGAGCAACTGCTTCTGCCAAGGTGCCAACATATCCACTCACTGTAAGGGCTGCTGCCGCATTTAGTACCTAATCGTTTGTTGAAGTTGCAATAGTTAGAGCACTTGATTAATTTACATCTCCAGTTGGCTAGATGGTACAAAACGAGTAGGTTGGGTATTGGGTCAAAATAGGAGAAAAGAAACAGAAACCAATGTGCCACTTTTAAGTTTCAACCTTTGTTCAAAAAAAAAAAAAAGTTTCAACCTATCTGAATATTAAGCTGATTGTTTTACCAATTTTACCCTTTAGAGACAAGAATACAACCAGAATTAACACATTTAAGCTTCAAAATTGTCATCTCTACAAGTGACTATTAGCATGACAAGACTTACAAATGCATCTGCAATAGGTCCTCTGTCACCAGATAATACGTGTCTTAGCACCTCGCCGTTGTATTCTGGGTTCCCCCCTCGAAGGTCTTCGACCGTGCATCGAGGAATTCCAAAATCCACTGCAAAGGGATAGGGTGCATACATGTTATGAGCCAAGTTGAGCCTTGTGCTCAAGCGTAAAAACATAGCAGAAGAGAGAGTTCATACATGGGTCAAAATGGAACTTATTGATCTTTTCTGGTGTGACTTCATAAGCTACAGCAGGACCTATTTCACATGTGAACTATTGTTAAGAAATAATAATAATATCCAAGTTAATGAACTATTATTAAGAATTAAAAATACCCAAAAGTGAATATTAGCAATATATATATTAGGTACCGAGCGGGCTCATCTCATCTAAGCCCCCAGAATGAACGACTAAAGCTCTTTTCATGCCAAATCTTTGCAGAGCTTTTGCCATTTTAGTAACCTACCACCAAAAGTGAAACAATGAACATCTCTGTTCTGCAGTTGGTAAAACGTGTTAAAGAACTTACCATGTCTTCCTTGTACACCCCAACGACTGCAAAGGGAACCTGAGCAGGGTTGAGCATAGGGCCCAATATGTTGAAAACAGTCTTCACTCCTAGCTTCTTTCGCACAGGTGCAACAATCTTCATTGATGGATGATAGTTGGGGGACATCATAAAACCGATGCCTACTTCTTCCAAACACATCCGCACTCCCTACTAAGATCAAAATAGTGTTTGAGCATCACACACTTGATCTGAAGAGAGTCAAAATCTTTTCACAGCGTATAATGGTGTAAGGAGGTTCATACTAACCTTTGGTTCCAAGTTTATGTTTATTCCCAATGCTTCCAATACATCGGCACTTCCACAAGCAGAAGAGCTTGATCGATTCCCTTGCTGCAGGGTTATCAGATGTTCTGCTAATCAGATTGTATAACATTTACTTCGGATGACTTTTGACCCGGTTTGTTTTTTTAAATAAGAATGTTTAACTTTTTGATGGTATCTGAATTGCTCTTGCCATAAAAACAAGTTTTCACCTTTGCAACTTTAACACCACATGCAGCAGCAAGTATTGCAGCTCCGGTTGATATATTAACGGTATTAGCCCCGTCTCCTCCCGTGCCTACAATGTCAACTGCATTCTCTATTCCCTCCACTTTGCGGCAACATTTGATCATCGCCCTTGATAATCCTACAATCTATATTCTAAGTATCATAAATAAATTTCTAAACTGTAGTAATAGCATGACCAAGTGTTGGTAGTACAGGCCCTCGAACCAACAAATTAGCCTAACCAAGATTAAGCCGCGAGGTTTATGATGTAGGTTTAGACTCTATACAGATAACATCTAAGAACTTGATTCACTCAATTACCACCTTCACCGTTCAGGACGTCAGGTATTGAAAAAAACAAAACTGAAACAATGCTGGTTTTGGTCAATTGAGTTTGTACAAACTACAGAGTATTAACCAGTGGCGTGAAAATGACTTGTGATGCACAATTGCGTTGCTGTTTTATTGGATCAGTGATCACGGGATTGAAATAGGGAACATGATACGAGCTTTGTTAACTTAATGTGTCATGTTAGCCTTGACCTTTAGAAGTTGGAGACTCAGAGTAATGATTACGAGGCATGATGTTCTAACCAGTTCCATACTTCCATATAAGATTGGTTACAAGTCATAAATGAAACTACTACCTCTTCAAAAGTTTCTCCTTTGGCTTGAAGAAGAACAAGAAAAGCACTTAGCAAAGCCTGGCTACCTTCTCCCAGCAACATCTCTAGCGATGTCTCAGCCTCCTCTTCACTTAAATCTACACAATCCAATAACTTCTCCATTACCTGCAACCAAACTGCAGATACTGATACAAGTAATGTTGCAAAACAACGTCTACAAGGCCGATTAATCGCCGCCTAGGCGCTACAAGGCTACCAACCTTGACGTCTTATGTAACGGGGTCAAACAAATAGGTCAACCGTAGTAAACGGAGATCACCATCAGTCGATGGTGGTCAAACTTGTCTTACTTCCGCAAATCTTGCTGGAAATACCAAAAACTAGGGGTGGCAATTCCTTACTCGACACGAAACCCGACCTGAAACCGACACGAAAATTAACAGGTTTAGGTTGAGAAAATATATTTGGGTCAGGTTTGGGTCAACCCATCTGACCCATTTATTAAACAGGTTAGGTTCGGGGTGGGAATAAATTAAGCGGGTCGACCCGCCAACCCGTTTATTATTTTCTTAGATCTAAATTTGTTATATTTTATTATGCGTGTTAAGTGAGTTAAATTGGTCGATCCACAAACGCGTTAATCCTATTTAACCATTGTAACGTGTTACGTGTCAACTTTTTTTATATAAAACAAGTCAAATCTATAATGTGTTAACTTTTATATATAAAACGAGTTAAATGGGTCAGTCTGAACCTGTACGACCTATTCAACCCTTGTAACCTATTTAACGCGTCAACCCAAGTATATAAACGGGTTAATTGGGTTATGTGTAAACGGGTTAGGGTTGACATAGTTAACCCGATTATTTAATTGGGTCGGGTTTGGGTTGAGGTTTTCTGACCCGCCAACCTGACAACCCGAACCCGTCACCCCGAACTCGACACGAATTGCCACCCCTACCAAAAACTCACCGTAAACTTGTTTTGATCACCTAACTATTTAAATCTATTACAAGTTGTTTTTTTTTTGAAAATCTGAACCGAAATACCTAAAACTCAGAAATACCCAAATTTTGGCCATCAATCCGATTCATCCCGCCTAGACCGATTTTTAAAGCTACAAGGTGGCCGGCTGCCCGGATTCGCGATTTTTGCAACTTTATTTAAATTTTGGACAAAAATGGGCCTTTGGCATAGCAGTATATGATATGAGATGGTGAATGCTCCTAATTCCTAAACCAACCGGTCGTGGGTTCAAATCCCAACTGTAGGTTGTCAAAATTTGGCGTTCCAAAATAAAAACTAAATGTTTGTTTAAAGGGTAATTACCTGTTTTGGAGAAGAAACAGGGAGCTGCAAGTGCGAATGTGAGCAGCAAAGCCGAGTGTTAGTAGCTACAAAGTTGATATTCTTCCGTGAACAATACTTGGTTTGGATATGAAGTGATGATGCATTCCTGTAAATGCTACTACTAGGGAAGATAACCGAGGAACTGTAACAAAATGTGAAGGCCATTACTCAACAATTCGGCCCGTGAGTACTCAACTGTGATACTTAGTTGAATTGTTGCAACAACAAAATTTAAGATTTTGCACTGTCTGTCTGACTTTTATAGCATAAATGCCACCTCAACTGTATCATTTTTTTATTTTTTTTTGGAACGAACTCAACTGTATCATTTAAGTACAAGTAACATTTTAGTATGTAATGAGTTTAGCCGGGCTCACTATAAATTCTTGGTTAATTTCTAACTTGATTTTTTAAGCTAATTAGTTGTTTATAATTTGTGCCAATTTGAATAAATACGAATGAAAATGAGTTTTTTTTTTTTTCTTTTTTTTTTTTTTTTTTTTTCTTTTATAAAGTGATTAGTGTATTTGAACAATATAAAAAGATAATGTGAGAAAAAAAAAATGAACTCAATTGTTTTTTAACCTGCATTTGAACGCGTTGCATTGAAGCTAGAATTATTATATGAAAGTTTAAATCTTGATTAATCAAACAAAGAGTCCAATCATAAACAGTTTATTTTTTTAAATAATAAGCTAAGAATATAAAATGGATAGGAAAGTTTGCTTTAAACATG
The DNA here is from genome assembly GCA_025667525.1 of Glebionis coronaria. Classification (NCBI taxonomy): domain Eukaryota; kingdom Viridiplantae; phylum Streptophyta; class Magnoliopsida; order Asterales; family Asteraceae; genus Glebionis; species Glebionis coronaria. Next base: position 425,030,314 of record CM046875.1, read on the forward strand.
CCTTTAGTTAATCAATATTTTTAATAACTTTTGTCCGAATATAAAATGGCTAGAAAATCTTGCTTTAAACATGCCTTTAGTTGATTAATGTTTTTAGGGTTAATTATGTTAGCAACGTATTTTCAAACTTTTACACATCTAGATAATCAAGTATGAATTTTGTTTATATAACCATTAAAATCGGCTAATTTTTTTAAAAGAAATATTATGATCTACTGATCATCTAATAAAATAAATAAATCTTTTTTAATTTCACGTGACACCTGTGCTTTCTTTAATAGAAAATATTTATATTTTATGTTGTACCAGCAGATCTGCAATCAAAATCATCATCATCCCTTTCATTATTCTAAATCAAAATCATTATCATATCTAGATCTAAACTTAACCAACACCTTATGTAAACAACACTTTATGTAAACCAACACATTCGAAATCCAGCACCTTATGCTATTCCGGCCACCACAGTTGAGAAACACTATATTTACACTTAAATGGGTCCATGGTAATTAGAGTGGACTTTATAATCATGTATCTAGTCTCTTTTCTTTCCTCTCGACAACTGGTTTCATGTACTTAAAGTCATTGATGACAGTACACTACCTTGGATCTATGCAATCAAATAAAGTGTGTGAAGCGCTTTATTAAAACACATAAAAAATATGGTAGGTGTAGCAGCGGCGGGGAGGCAGAATCCGAATAGTATGTTGCTTGGTGTCAAATTGGGTATAGGGTTCTGTAAGTGAAGATGAAAGTAAAGTGGATTTTGAACTATTTTGGATTATTGTTAAGTAGATGATTTATGTTGAGTGATGAGAAGATAAGAATCAAGTAAATGATGAATTTTTTATTGTGAGTTAGAAAAAATAATAAGAGATTGCATGATTTCTTGAAGATTTGTCGTTGCATATATAAGATGCACGATGATGAAGATTTTATTTAGTAAAAAATAAAGTAATAAAAAAACAAAAAGGAAGAGTAATCTCATTGATCAACATCATCAGTGGTATATTCATGTCACATAAAAATAAAAATGACGTGTTAGTAATTATCAAGTTACAACAAATTTCTAGCCGGTCATATTACCTATATCTTTACAAACTTGAAAGTTTTAATGACCATAGTAATATATTTGTATTTGGTTACTTAAATGTGTAAAAATTTGTAAGTACATTGCTATTATATAGACTTAACCCATGTTTTTACTCATTTTTGTCTTTTAAGACAATAATCAACAATTTTGATCTTGTTACTTTGAATTGTTAGACTCGATGTAGTGAGAGACTGGCTACATTTGGTCGATCGAATAGTTTTTTTGCACAAAATGAACGCGTTTCCTCCCTTACATGGCATAAAACGTATGCGTTCTTATCTCGACTTTTTATTTGTTCGGTCTTTTAATAGACCACACAAAATAAACAATAAACCATCTTATTCACTATAAAATAAAGTTATAAATAGTTTGAGGCGTGACGTAGCAGTATGTCCAAACTACACGTCTTAGTAGCTAAGATGAGCCTTAACATATTTAAAGTGTGGCTTAAGACGACACAACATATATAAATATTATGTGTTTTTTAATCATATTTTAATATTATATATATATATATATATATATATATTGAGTTAACAATAAGTGTTGTACATAATAACTAAACTTAAAAAATTATCCTTACATGTAATATTACTTATTTTTCGAAGTTAAATTCAAAAAACTCGTCAAGCCTCATGCCTTAGCGTGCCTTTTCACATCTCAGCTCACATTACACTTTAAGTTGATGACTTGGCTTATAGCGTATCGTGTAGCGTCGTGTAGAGGTCGCGTCTCAAGCTTTAGCGTGCATTAAAGCACGCCTTAGCGAGCCTTTTAGAACCATGCTATAAAACCTCACTTTATTTACTATAAAACCTCATTTTTCTCTTTTATTTACATACAAATATCTTTTTATCCACTATAAAACCCACTTTTTTTAATTTACATACAAATATCCGTTTAGTTAGCATAAACTTCACTTTTCTCTTATTTTCTGCACATGAAATGTGTATAGTTGAAGTTCGTTTTTCTCAGTTCTTAACAAATTGAAAGTCTTAACAAGATCGGGTTTTTAATTGTTTTTGGTTGGTAATGTTTTTTGGATATTCTATTGCTAATTCAAACAAGCCTTGCTAAAATGAAAAATACCGTCTACTTATATGTAAAACAAAGTGCAAATACCAAGTTTATATTCAAATAAAATGCCAAATGTAAATTCTACAAACTATAAGGACTGGAAATGTAAATTTTATGAAATATAGATGCTAAAAATGTAAAGCTAAAAAGTCTAAGGACTAAATGTGTAAAAACAATAAACTATATGGACTTAAAATGAAAACTATTCAAACAAGTAACTAATTTCCAACTAATTTGAAACTAACTAACTAATTTTGAACAATTCTGAAAATATAGGGACTGATTATTTGAAAACCCTAAAAAGTAGAAAGATTAGCTAGGATTACAAGCTGATTAATACTTCAAGGACTAAAATGCAAATTTTCACAACTTTTTAACAAAAACGGGTTCAAAGATAAAATAAGCTCGTTTAAGCTTATTTCTCAACCAAATTTGATCAAACCAGTTGCAAACGACTTAAATCAAATTTTGGCTAGACCTATCCAAGGAATTTGGCTGAAAGTAACTAAAACTCTGATAAGCTGAATTCAATAAGCACAAAATAAGCTACCAATTAAGCCAGACTTGCACAACTAGATTTTAATGATGAAAATGATTAAACAGCTCAAAAGAAAGACTGGAAATCAAGTCTCAATGAAAATGATCAAGTAATAAGCCATGAGTCTGAAAATAAGCTAAAATTGTGCTTATGTTGACTTTCGTTGACCAGAATTTTCAAAAAGCTCAAAATCTGAAAATCTATCCAGGAACACTTTTGGAATGAAATTGTGAAAGAAAATTAGCTAGTTATTGAAGTAGAAATGGAGATATGAAAAATCAGTTTGCCCAAGTTACAGAAACTTGCTTCATCTCAGTGACTTATTAATGTGCTTATTTCTCAACCAATATTGGATACTGTACAAATTCCTTATACACACTCAAACTTCATATATTGACTGAAAATTGAGCACTGGTTTCAAAAGATTTCATCAAGTAACAAAGAAATGCCAAGCATTTGAAAATTAAACCTTTCTGAAGAGTTACTTGAATAAAACTGACCCAAACTTTTTATATGACCAATTGCCTTTTTGACCAAAATTTTGACTAGTAAGTGACTGAAATCTATTTGTTATGACTTGTTTGACTAGAAATGAACAAAAGTTTGCCAAAAACTAATACTTGAAAACCACTTTTAAGCTAATACCAAACACTACTTTACTGATGTTTTTGAAACTTTTATGAAGGATTTTAGAGCAAATGATTAGACTGAGTAAAGAATAGTATCACACTAAGTTTTATAGCTAAAAAGAAATGTATTTGAACTGGTAACAAGCAGGTTACAAAGCTAGAACTCAAAATGACTATAAAGGCTAAGTGACTGATGAATGCTTGAAAAACAGGACAAGTACTAGGCTAAAAACAGGTATAAGCTACTAATAAGCTACACAAACACTGAGTTCAGATCAATAACAAGCTAAAACATCTTTTATCATGCAATCAAGCAAAATTAACTAGGAATGAAGCAGGCATTCAACAATTGAGTGGAATCTGAAATTCAGAAAGTGAAACCTTTAGCTAAGGCCTCCTTTGGGGAGTAGAGGAGCGCTGAGCTTTCTAATCTAGTTCTAACCACCACCTTAGCACTAGAACACACTAATCAACTACCAATCAACAGCTAAAAATCATCAAATTCGCCATTAATGAACTGAATTCTTCAAGATCTGCTAGTACTGGAACTGGATGAACAAATCAGATACAACAGCTACAATCTTCAAAACTAGCTCACTATGATCAAGTGGTGATCATAACAAACTAACAGCATCACAAAGTAACAATGAAGCAGGTATGAACAGTAGAGAAGTAATGAGAATTTGGAGGAAAAAATGGAAATGTTTATTGATTGAATTGAGAAGTAGTTACAAGGCTGGTAATCAGTTACAACTAACTATAACAGACTCAAGAGTTTGTCAGACTCTTGAGTTGTTAAGCTACAACTAAGAAGGATGAGAGAAAAACTAAAAGTGTGTGTGATTTCACACTTTTTCTACAATACAAGAAATGAGAACAATCCATGGTATTTATAGACTGCAGGAGTGAAGTGGTTGGGGTTGGTGACGTGTTAAATCCAATCAGAAGCTTCCACGTGTACAATTCAGTTCAATTGAATTTTGCAGATTATGAACACATTTGGGGTTTTCTTTGTTGTTGAACTTGAGTGTAATTGGTTGTGATCATTGGATTCATCTCTAAAAAACGAGCAAGTTTGATGTTTATACCATCTCCTGAAATTGCTTCTAGCTCAATAACGATTCCGGGCTGTTGTGTTGAAGAAGATGACACGTGGCAAGATTTCATTGGTTAAGAGCTAGGCACATGGATCATTATCCAACATGGATAATTCTGATTATTGCATGGCGCTCTCTAATTGGCTGAGAGAGAATTAGTGCGCTTGCACTGTTGAGATACTGGCCAATTAAATGCTGGCGGCTAGTGGGTAATAAATGAAGTGAGTTGGCAATCCTAGGCACATGTTTCTTGCATTCTCATTGGCCAATATTGGTTCACACGGATTAAGCTTGAATAGACTTTCCAAAGTTGGCAGAATTAGCCCTTGTACTTGGCAGAATGTAATTTTGAGTTAGTAACTTCATTCTCTTGGCAATTTAATTCCTTCCACTTGCAAACTTGATCAAAAAGCTCCTTTGACTTGGTTGACTTGAGAGTTGACCAAATTTGACTTTGATCTTGACTTTGTCATATTTACACTTTTGGTCCTTCATCTTTGGCAGATTGTCAAGATAGGTCCTTTATCTTCAAAGTCTTGTCACTTTTGATCCTTCTTTGTCTTTTTCATCAAATTAAGCTTGATTTTCCTTTGTTTGCTTGAAAATGTATCCTTCTTACCTATTTGAGCACAAACACAAAACATACCACATAATTCCGCTTTATAGCACAAAGTTTAAGTATTTTTCTTGTGTTTTAGGGTGATTTGTTGATAAATTGATATGAGTTTTTGCTCATATCAAATCCCCTACACTTGAACATTGTCATGTCCTCATGCAATGCTATGTATTAAAACAAAAATTTACATTCTCCTTATTATTAATCCACCTTGGCCATTTTGGAATGCATCTACACTACTCTAAACTAAATGATGCATGATTTTGATTTTTAACAATGCAATGAACAAAATACAATTCTATCTATATCTTTTTGATTTTTCCTTGAAATGGTTTTGATGGAAATAACTCATAAAGAATTCAATGACTTTGATTAGGGCTTGGGTACCATGGACATTTATCACCCTCAAGTTTCACTTTCCCCATACCAAGCTTAAAAATAGGATCATTGTATTCACAATTAAAAAGTGCATCAACTTATTCATGACAATTAAATGTGGAACCGGTTATTATTTGAGCAAATTGCTTGTGGGCAAATTTGTCATTATTTCAAGTGTGAAGTATAAGAAATGTAAAATCCAAAAATAAGGAAGCACGGTTTTAATCCTAAGTAATCTTCTCATCCATTACTTGAAAAACCGCTCACAATTAATATAAGTCCGTTTCAAGAGTAATAAGTCATTCGCCTTATGTGTAAAATCCTCATGTCATGCTTTCATAAGTAGCTACACACTCGCTAAGGAAAGAAAAATAAAACTCACGCAATAATTTACATCCGCCATCTTTTTGAGACTTTGGATCTTCAACCCCGCAACCCGTCAAGGTAATATTGGATTGGAGCAATCTATTGAATCCCCGCAACCCGTCAAGGTAATATTGGAACTCAATAGTCACTATAATTAACACCACACTGCCCCTCTTGGGAGTCTTGTATAATTATTATTATTTTTTTTTATTATTTTTTTTTTCTTTTTCTCTTTTTTTTTTCTAGCCACTCATTTTTTTCATAAGCCGCTCTTATTTTTCTTTATTCCTCACAAAGAAAGGAGAAAAGAATAAAAGGAAAAACACCCGATAAATATTGAGCATGACATAAGTCTAGTACACATAAAACGTTCTAACTTAGAATCTTAAGACGTACTTATATCAACCATGAATGATTAGACAAAAATGCATAAGAGATTACAAACCGATTAAAACCGTTCTTGATTATTTATTAACATATATACATGCGAAGAAAATAGAGGCAAAGAAAGAGAAGGGTTTAGCCACAAGTAATTATCATGAAGTTTATCTAGCCCTTTTATACTTGCTTCAACTCTATCATTTCCCATTCTCCACAAGTTTAAAATCTCAAATAATGAGAGTGGTGGATGCTTAGCCTAATAGACCAATGAAGGACTACATGGTTAAGGATAATAGCTAGAGAATGCTAAGATAAGCAAACTCGGGTTGAGTCAAAATATCCATGGCGGGCCTAATATGTCAAAGAAGTCTAAATTTGTTAAAACCATGTTTTTATTATAATTTTTTTCCTTTTTATATCTTTTTGATGAAAAATTAAAAGAAGAAATATATACAATGCAAATGTGTTATGCAAATGAAAAATGATTAATGAAAAATATGAATGCATATTTTTGGTGGCCAAAGTAGATCAAAAATTTGAAAAACGTTTGAAAAATTAATTTTCCAAGTTATCATGAAAGACAATGACAAGTTCTAGGTAAGGCCACTTCGATAGAAGACCCCCCTACACTTAAGCTAAACATTGTCCTCAATGTTTAAGAGCATGGAAGTATACAAACTTCCCATACACTTATGACAATGAATAGACTTTGCTTAACCCAAGTTAAGGAAAGGTCAACTATTAGTGAATTCATGTTTAAGCACAAGGTGTCAATGAAAGATCACAATAGTAACGAAGTGAACCGGATACAAGGGTCTCCTCCATAAGCTCCAAAGCATGAAATGAGTGAGCAACCCTACAAACAACATGAAGACAAAAGAAGGTCTCCCTTACACTTATCTCCAAGTCTATACCCTTATTGCTAACCTACAACACTCTAAACCTAGTTATACGATGCTTGAGTTAATGAGTCTCTAGCTCGACTCGTCCCTCAATGAATTAATTCATGGGGAAAATGGGGATCTCCTTGACCATTTCAACGGAAATGTCCTCCCCAAAATAATGTTTGACACGGTGACCATTCACTTTAAAATTTGGACCATCGGGTTGTGACAACTCAATAGTGCCATATGGAAACACTTGAGCAATAGTGAATGGACCGGACCATCTCGACTTAAGCTTTCCCGCAAAAAGTTTCAACCGTGAGTTAAAGAGGAGAACCGGCTCTCCAACTTTGAACTCACGGTTCTTGATCTTAGCATCATGCAGTTTCTTAGTCTTTTCCTTGTAAAGCAAAGAACTTTCATAGGCATTGGCTCTCAATTCATCCATCTCATTAAGTTGATCTTCCCTATGTGAACCGGCTTGGTTTAAATCAAAGTTAGCCCACTTGAGAGCCCAAGATGCCTTGTGTTCTAACTCGAATGGGAGGTGGCACGCTTTACCATAGACAAGCCTATAAGGAGTACAACCAATTGGTGTCTTAAAAGCCGTCCTAAAAGCCCACAAAGCATCATCAAGCTTATCCGACCAAGAAGCGCGATGCTCTCCCACCGTTCTCTCTAAAATTCTCTTTAAACCACGATTTGTGACCTCGGTTTGACCATTAGTTTGAGGGTGATACGCGGTAGAAAGTCTATGATTAACTCCATATTTCTTCATAACTCTCGTGAATTGATCATTACAAAAGTGCGTACCACGATCACTTATGATGGCCCGAGGTACACCAAATCTAGCAAATAATTGCTTTAAGAACTTCACAACAACTCTAGCATCATTGGTAGGTAAGGCTTTAGCCTCCACCCATTTGGACACATAATCCACCGCCACAAGTATATATACTTGTTTCCCTTAGAAGATGCAAAAGGTCCCATGAAATCAATGCCCCATACATCAAATATCTCACACTTTTGAATAAAATTTTGTGGCATCTCATCATGTTGCGTAATTTTTCCTTGTCTTTGACACACATCACAAAATTTTACCATCTCATGGGCATCTTTGTAAATGGAAGGCCAATAGTAACCCGAATGAAAGACTTTCTTGGCGGTATAGTTAGGCCCAAAATTTCCACCTGTAGGTCCTTTATGACATGCTTCTAAGATCTTAAATGCCTCGGGCCCATCTACACGTCGTCTAATGATTTGGTCCGCACATTGCCTAAAAAGATAAGGATCATCCCAAAAGTAGTACTTAACTTCCTTAAGAAATTTCTTCTTTTGTTGATAAGTAAGACCCTCAATAAGCACATTTCCCACAAGATAGTTTGCTATATCCGCAAACCAAGGAGTGGCATCCTCTTGGGAAGAGATAGACATGAGCTCCTCTAATGGAAAGGATTCATTGATTTCTTGATGTGGAAAATCTCCTTGAAAAGGATGCTCAAGTCTACTCAAGTGATCCGCCGCTAAATTCTCGGCCCCTTTCTTATCACGAATTTCTATCTTAAACTCTTGAAGCAACAAAACCCATCTCAAAAGCCTAGGCTTAGCATCTTGTTTTGTCATGAGATACTTGAGAGCGGAATGATCCGTATACACTATGGTTTTGGATAGCACAAGGTATGGTCTAAATTTCTCAAAAGCATAGACTATAGCAAGCAACTCTTTTTCCGTGGTAGTGTAATGAAGTTGTGCACCGGTCATGGTTTTACTCGCATAGTGTATAGGTTAAAATGCTTACTCACTCTTTGTCCTAAGACGACCCCCACCGCATAATCACTAGCGTCACACATAAGCTCAAAAGGTAATTCCTAATTTGGAGAAACCAAAACGGGAGCCTTTATCAATTTCTCCTTAAGTGTCTCAAAAGAGTCCGAACAATCTTGGTTAAAAATGAAAGGAGCCTCTTTTTCCAAGAGGTGAGTCATCGGTCTAGCTATCTTAGAAAAATCTTGTATAAAGCGCCTATAAAACCCCGCATGACCTAAGAAACTCCTCACACCTTTAACCGAGGTGGGTGGGGGAAGCTTAGCAATCACATCAATTTTAGCTCGATCCACTTCTAATCCCTTGTTGGATATTTTGTGTCCTAAAACAATTCCCTCTTTCACCATAAAGTGACATTTTTCCCAATTAAGCACTAAATGTGTTTCCTCACAACGCTTAAGCATTCTCTCTAGATTGGTGAGACATGAGGTAAATGAATTTCCAAAGACGGAAAAATCATCCATAAAAACCTCCATAGTTTGCTCTATCATGTCATGGAAAATCGCCATCATGCACCTTTGAAACGTCCCCGGTGCATTACATAAGCCAAAAGGCATCCTCTTGTAAGCTAATGTACCGTAGGACAAGTGAATGTGGTCTTTTCTTGATCCTTAGGGTCAATGGGTATTTGGAAATAACCCGAAAATCCATCAAGAAAGCAATAGTATTCATTTCCCGCTAAGCGTTCAAGCATTTGATCCATAAAAGGTAATGGGAAATGGTCTTTCCTAGTAGCCTCATTGAGTTTCCTATAGTCAATACAAACTCTCCAACCGGTAACAAGTCTTGTAGGAATAAGCTCATTGTTCTCATTAGGCACTACGGTGATTCCAACCTTCTTAGGAACAAAATGTACCGGGCTAACCCATGGAGAGTCGGAAATGGGGTAAATCATACCCGCATCAAGGAGTTTAATCACTTCCTTCTTAATGACCTCATGGATTTTTGGGTTAACTCTTCGTTGACTTTGAATGGCGGGTTTGTAGTCATCCTCCATAAGGATTTTGTGTGTACAAAAATGTGGATCAATTCCCCTTATGTCGTATATTTTCCAAGCTAAGGCTTTCTTGTGTTTCTTAAGGACTTCAATAAGTTGCTCCTTCTCATCCTCTTTCAACTCTTTAGCAATGATCACGGGTAATTGGTCTTTGCCCTCTAAGAAAGCTCACTCTAGGTGGGATGGAAGGTCCTTAAGTTCAATTGGAGGTGGACTCTCAATGGAAGGTTTTACTATAGAAGGATCCTCATTGGTAACTTCTTGTGGAGTAGGAGAAGGAATAGGGTCCTCATTGAGCAACTTTTGGATAGTAAGAATATCTTCTTCCCAATTAATGGAAGAATCATCATCACCAAGAAAGTTTGACTCAAATTCCTCCAAGAGGAAATCACTCTCTCCAAAAGGTGTTAAAGAGGGAGCAATTGAGGCCACGGTTTCAACATGGGGCATTTCATCACTAGTACTCTTGCAAGCATCATGAAAGTGTTCATCACACACTTCATCTAACACATCAACTATGTTAATAGTCTCACACGGTCTAGACTCCTTAACCTCTTTCCTATCACAAACTTTCCCTAACTTAAACACCACTTTCTCATCCTCTACTCTCATAATGAGTTCTCCTTCCGCCACATCTATCAAAGTACGACCCGTTCTCAAAAACGGTCTACCAACAATCAAAGGAACTCTAGGATCCATGTCACAATCAACCACTACAAAGTCGGCCGGAAATGTAAACTTATCCACACCTACAAACACATCCTCCGCTATACCTACGGGGTAAGCTATGGTTCGGTTGGCTAATTCAAGGGTCATCCTAGTGGGAGTGAGCTCGGGAAGAGAGAGTTTTTTCCAAACCGATAAAGGCATGAGGTTTATGCTTGCCCCTAGATCCGCCAAAGCCATGCAATTTTCTACACCGGGAAAATTACAAGGTATCAAGAAGCGCCCCGGATCTCCAAGTTTTGTTGGTAAGGTTTTAAGTAGCACGACGGAACAATTTTCATTAAGGGATGTGTTGGGTAAATCAACCAATTTTTCCTTGTTTGAGAGTAAATCCTTGAACATCTTAGCAAACTTTGGCATATAAGAAAGAGCTTCCACAAAGGATATGTTGATGTTGAGTTGCTTGCACATCCTTAAGAAATTTGAGACTTGGATGTCATCCTTGTTCTTTAACTTGTCCTTTTTCAACCTTGAAGGATATGGAAGAGTTAGTTTTGGTGTAGGTGAAATAGGTGTTGTAGTGGAAGATTTGTCTTTGTTAGCTTCTTCATTGGGAAGTGTGGAAGGTAGAGGAGAAGTAGGAATTGGTTGAGAAGGTGTGTTTGATTGAATGGGAGCATTTTGAGGTGGTGAAGTAGAGGTAGAAGGCTTGTCACAAGTAGGAACAAAAGTGGGTGGAACAATAGAAGGTTTAGGAGGTGAAGGATCCTTTGTTGTCTTTCCACTTCTTGTTGTGATAGCATTGACATTTGCCCTTGGATTTGTTTGTGTGTTAGAAGGTAAAGCCCCTTGTGGTCTTTGATTGAATGCCATTAAAAGCCTATTGGTTTGTGTATCCAATGCAAGTTTCATTTGGTCATTCATTCTCTTTTCACTTTCACGAATTCTCTTGTCAACATACTCATGAGTCTCTTGTAGCCCATATCCTTGATTTTGAAGTTGAGGGTAAGCTTGATTTGGTATTTGAGAATATCCTTGATTTGAAAAAGGTGGAAGTGGTTGATTCAATCCTTGATGTGGTGGATAAAAGTTATTTCCTTGAGGTTGAAAATGATTGGGTGCCTTGTAGTTATTCCCTTGGTAAGGTGGTCTTTGCCCTGGATTCCTTTGTAACACTTGAGGAGGATTTTGTTGAATTTGGATGGGTGGTTGGGGTGGGAATCCCGGTGGAGTAAGGTAATTTTAGGACTTGTAAGAAAGGTTATTGGGATTGATATTTGGCTTGAAGTGTTCACGATGTTCCTCTTGGTAAGCATAACATTCCCCTTGATAACCTTGCACCTTATCACATTGTTCATAGGAATAGGGACTTCCACAAGTTACACAAGAAAGAGTAATGGCATTCACATCATTTGAAGAATTGTTCAATGAAAGGCTCTTAATAGCTTGAATCATCTCTTGTTGTGCCTTAAAACTCCTCTCATTATCCCTATCCATCTTTTGAATGATCTCTTGTTGATACTTGAGGAATTGGTTATCACAAGGTGTTTGAGAATTATTTTGGATAACATGAACCCTTTCTTCACATTGAGTGTTTGTTTGAACCATTGCTTTGGTCTCAATGATGTCCAAAGCCTCTTGAATGGATTTACGAAGAATATTCCCTCCCGCGGAAGCATTGAGTGAATCTTGGTGATGAGGTTTAAGGCCATCATAGAAAGTATTGATTTGGTGAACTTCATCCAATCCATGGTTAGGGCATCGCCTCAATAACTCTCTAAACTCCTCCCAAGCATCACTAAAGGATTGACTAGGTTTTTGTTGAAAGCCTATAATTAAGTTCCTCAAAGCCGTGGTCTTAGACGGGGGAAAGAACTTGTTCAAAAACTTAGTGGTGAAACCATCCCATGTGGTGATACTATCGGGTGGTTGGGTGTCTAACCAATGCTTAGCGGGTCCCTCTAATGAAAATGGCACCAATATCAACTTAATATCATCATGTGGAACTCCATTGTACTTAAGGGTATTGCAAAGAGCAAGGAATATCTTAAGGTGATCATGAGGATTATCATTCTTGTGACCATAGAAAGGTGTGTTTGAAACCAAGGTAATCATAGCCGTTTTTAGCTCAAATGAATTTGCGGGAATGTCGGGAATCTTGATAGCATCGGCATATCCGTGAACATTGGATTGCAAACGTTCCATCAAAGAACGATTATCAACAGCCATGGCTTCTTGTTGTGGATGAATGAAAGCACGATTCTCGTGATCGGCTTGATGGACGGTGGTGGTCTTACTCTTTCTCTTTTTATTCCTTTTCGGAGGAAGAGGTTGTACACCAATCGGTATTTGTGCACGCCTGCGAGTGAGCATGCAACTCAATATGAGGAATGAGAGATAAGCTCTCGTGTGACTTTGAAGAGAAAAGGATTATCCTCTTCGAGTTTCTATATGAAATATCCACAATAAAATAATAATAAATGTATGTACTACTTGGGTGCAAGACCCCCAATGAAGCCTTCCTTCTTAGAATACTCACAAGTGAACGGGGGGTTAGGTGGCGCGAAGCACTTAAGTACCTATTGACCCTTAGATGGCATTTTATAGCACATCGCCTTTCTATTCACTTAATTGTTTGTATTCTTCGAATTGTTGCTTATTGGAAGTATTTATCTATTCTTGCTTTATTTTGTTTGATCGATACACGTGTCAAGGACCGGAACGCCCCTCAACATGGTGTATTGCCTTGGCAATACATATGGAGATATGTAAATTGGTTGTTCTTATACGTATACGTATTTACTTATAATAATATATGGAAAATATTTTTGTATTTATGAGTTTTTTAGATAAAATACTATATGTACATAAAAACTGAGAGAATCCAATAATATATATTTTTGGGTGCAATCTCTTAGGAAAAAGATTGCTTTTTGGATTTTTTAATTTGTTTGGTCAATTCTTTAGGAAAAGAATTGTTTTGTTAATTTTTTAGTTTTTATATATTTTTATATTTGTGATTTTTTATTTGTTTTTGATTTATGATACGTAAAAATAACGTTCACTAGGTGAACGGATCCCAAAAGCCAATGAAAACCGTCAATCGATAGTCTCTCGTAAAGTCAAAGAACCGGCAGCGGCGCCATTTGAAATGTGTATAGTTGAAGTTCGTTTTTCTCAGTTCTTAACAAATTGAAAGTCCTAACAAGATCGGGTTTTTAATTGTTTTTGGTTGGTAATGTTTTTCGGATATTCTATTGCTAATTCAAACAAGCCTTGCTAAAATGAAAAATACCGTCTACTTATATGTAAAACAAAGTACAAATACCAAGTTTATATTCAAATAAAATGCCAAATGTAAATTCTACAAACTATAAGGACTGGAAATGTAAATTTTATGAAATATAAATGCTAAAAATGTAAAGCTAAAAAGTCTAAGGACTAAATGTGTAAAAACAGTAAACTATATGGACTTAAAATGAAAACTATTCAAACAAGTAACTAATTTCCAACTAATTTGAAACTAACTAACTAATTTTGAACAATTCTGAAAATATAGGGACTGATTATTTGAAAACCCTAAAAAGTAGAAAGATTAGCTAGGATTACAAACTGATTAATACTTCAAGGACTAAAATGCAAATTTTCACAACTTTTTAACAAAAACGGGTTCAAAGATAAAATAAGCTCGTTTGAGCTTATTTCTCAACCAAATTTGATCAAACCAGTTGCAAACGACTTAAAATAAAATTTTAGCTAGACCTATCCAAGGAATTTGGCTGAAAGTAACTAAAACTCTGATAAGCTGAATTCAATAAGCACAAAATAAGCTACCAATTAAGCCAGACTTGCACAACTAGATTTTAATGATGAAAATGATTAAACAGCTCAAAAGAAAGTCTGGAAATCAAGTCTCAATGAAAATGATCAAGTAATAAGCCATGAATCTGAAAATAAGCTAAAATTGTGCTTATGTTGACTTTCGTTGACCAGAATTTTCAAAAAGCTCAAAATCTGAAAATCTATCCAGGAACACTTTTGGAATGAAATTGTGAAAGAAAATTAGCTAGTTATTGAAGTAGAAATGGAGATATGAAAAATCAGTTTGCCCAAGTTACAGAAACTTGCTTCATCTCAGTGACTTATTAATGTGCTTATTTCTCAACCAATATTGGATACTGTACAAATTCCTTATACACACTCAAACTTCATATATTGACTGAAAATTGAGCACTGGTTTCAAAAGATTTCATCAAGTAACAAAGAAATGCCAAGCATTTGAAAATCAAACCTTTCTGAAGAGTTACTTGAATAAAACTGACCCAAACTTTTTATATGACCAATTGCCTTTTTGACCAAAATTTTGACTAGTAAGTGACTGAAATCTATTTGTTATGACTTGTTGACTAGAAATGAACAAAAGTTTGCCAAAAACTAATACTTGAAAACCACTTTTAAGCTAATACCAAACACTACTTTACTGATGTTTTTGAAACTTTTATGAAGGATTTTAGAGCAAATGATTAGACTGAGTAAAGAGTAGTATCACACTAAGTTTTATAGCTAAAAAGAAATGTATTTGAACTGGTAACAAGCAGGTTACAAAGCTAGAACTCAAAATGACTATAAAGGCTAAGTGACTGATGAATGCTTGAAAAACAGGACAAGTACTAGGCTAAAAACAGGTATAAGCTACTAATAAGCTACACAAACACTGAGATCAGATCAATAACAAGCTAAAACATCTTTTATCATGCAATCAAGCAAAATTAACTAGGAATGAAGCAGGCATTCAACAATTGAGTGGAATTTGAAATTCAGAAAGTGAAACCTTTAGCTAAGGCCTCCTTTGAGGAGTAGAGGAGCGCTGAGCTCTCTAATCTAGTGCTAACCACCACCTGAGCTCTCTAATCTAGTGCTAACCACCACCTTAGCAAGGCTTGTTTGAATTAGCAATAGAATATCCAAAAAACCTTACCAACCAACTAAGAAGGATGAGAGAAAAACTAAAAGTGTGTGTGATTTCACACTTTTTCTACAATACAAGAAATAAGAACAATCCATGGTATTTATAGACTGCAGGAGTGAAGTGGTTGGGGTTGGTGACGTGTTAAATCCAATCAGAAGCTTCCACGTGTACAATTCAGTTCAATTGAATTTTGCAGATTATGAACACATTTGGGGTTTTCTTTGTTGTTGATCTTGAGTGTAATTGGTTGTGATCATTGGATTCGTCTCTCAAAACGAGCAAGTTTGATGTTTATACCATCTCCTGAAATTGCTTCTAGCTCAATAACGATTCTGAGCTGTTGTGTTGAAGAAGATGACACGTGGCAAGATTTCATTGGTTAAGAGCTAGGCACACGGATCATTATCCAACATGGATAATTCTGATTATTGCATGGCGCTCTCTAATTGGCTGAGAGAGAATTAGTGCGCTTGTACTGTTGAGATACTGGCCAATTAAATGCTGGCGGCTAGTGGGTAATAAATGAAGTGAGTTGGCAATCCTGGGCACATGTTTCTTGCATTCTCATTGGCCAATATTGGTTCACACGGATTAAGCTTGAATAGACTTTCCAAAGTTGGCAGAATTAGCCCTTGTACTTGGCAGAATGTAATTTTGAGCTAGTAACTTCATTCTCTTGGCAATTTAAGTCCTTCCACTTGCAAACTTGATCAAAAAGCTCCTTTGACTTGGTTGACTTGAGAGTTGACCAAATTTGACTTTGATCTGACTTTGTCATATTTACACTTTTGGTCCTTCATCTTTGGCAGATTGTCAAGATAGGTCCTTTGTCTTCAAAGTCTTGTCACTTTTGATCCTTCTTTGTCTTTTTCATCAAATTAAGCTTGATTTTCCTTTGTTTGCTTGAAAATGTATCCTTCTTACCTATTTGAGCACAAACACAAAACATACCACATAATTCCGCTTTATAGCACAAAGTTTAAGTATTTTTCTTGTGTTTTTAGGGTGATTTGTTGATAAATTGATATGAGTTTTTGCTCATATCAGCACATTATACAACACTATATTTACCAAAACAATGACTTGTCCACTTTTTAATACAAGCGACAAAATCAATCATTGGTTAAAAACTAATTAACGAAGATCACGTTCGTCAAATAATGCTCATGGACTTCCTCAACAAGATATGGGTGGTTCGCCAAGTCAACAACATGCGGATCAACCCCTTTTTTCCTGTTTCTTCATAAAATGACAAGAAAATTATTTGATGAACATGAATACGACCCATTTCATGACTTTCATCTTACCGAGAGACATGAACGTATGCTACTTCAAGATGAAGAGGTCCTAAGAGAAACACTAGAATAAAAAGAAAGGCTCAGAAAGAAAAGGAGAGATATAGAGTCCACCAAGAACAGGATGACCATTTCAAGATGATACGAAATTTTTTGAGAAGTATGGAGTCGAGTATTTTGTGAAACGGGTTGATATGATTATGTTACATGCTAAAATGATCGTAATCTTAGAATTTTTTTGTGTTACATTCTTATATTATTGGGGTTATTCATATAATTAAGAAATTCCTTATGATTTTTAAGATGCTTACAATATGCGTTTATGAACATATTGAAAAAATAATTTACTATGCTTAATTTCTAATGTTAAATGCAATGTGATTATCTAAAGACTCTTTTTATTTTCTATTTATAATTACTAATTATTATAATCTTATTATCTATGAGTATATTTTTTTTCATCAACAAGTTACTGTGCCATCAATTCCTATGCATCATAAACAAAATACTCCACGCGCTTTACTCTTCATCGTATGTTAAGGAGAAAATATAAAATAAACCCTCTTTCTCACAACGAGTTCATCCTCTTCTTCACTCATCGGATTAAAATAATCCCTCCATCATACCACACTCAGCCCTAATCCTTTTTATCTCCTCCCTGTTGGGAATAAAATGAGCCAAGACACTTAGACGCTGACAAGAGTTAATTGGGCGTTGATAGGAAGAAATCAAGCGTTTTCAGATCAAGCGTTGACAAGAAGAAATCAAGCGCTGATGAGAAGAAGTCCAAGCACTGATAGAATACTTAGTCTACACGTTTTGTATATATTTATCTTTACCTAGAATAGCTGATAGTTAGACTCTCGTGCAAGGATCCTTAATGGCCTTTAGGTTTTAGTTCGATATATGTTTTACACTTTCATTGTACACAAGTTTGATTATTAATCAAAGTGAAAGTTTGGTTTATTTTGTTTTGTGTGTTCTTGTTCTAAGTATTAATTCCGCATAATACTTAGATTGTTTCATATACAACAAAGTTTCTCTAAGTGTTTAACTTGATTTAATCTCGTTTACACAAAGCTAAATCGATCTATGTTTGGAATTAACAAGTGGTATCAGAGCTTGTTGAGGAACTTTGATCTAAAGAACACAAAAACTCTAAAAACCCTAAATCGCCAAAAACCCTATTTTTTCAAGAAACCCTAAAAACCAGACAAGATGTCTACTCTAGATATGACTTCCTCCTCTAGTCACAATCTAAAAATACCCATGCTAGACCCTAACAAATTTGAGCTATGGAAGTTTAATTTTGAGTAGTATCTTCAAATTCATGATCATACTATATGGGAAATTATTGAATATGGAAACACATTCGATAAGGCTGCTAGGATTACTGCTGCTATAGCTGCAAGATCAATTCAGGGCTCAACTGAAGAGGATCGAAAAGAAACACCTTCAGATGGAAGAGCTGTCTCAACTAAGGACATTGCAAAGAGAAGGAATGACATGAAAACTCTAAGCATTCTCAAACTTTCTTTGGGACCAGCAAATTAGCACAAGTATAGAGGTTTTGAGTCTGCCAAAGAGCTTTGGGAAACCATTCAAGTCAATTATGGTGGTAATGATGATACTGCCTCAGAGAAGAAGAAGCAACTCTTGCATGAGTATGCTGTGTTCAAAGATCTTCCCAATGAAAAGCTAAGTGGGGTGAGAAGCAGACTTCTTGACATCACAAGCAAATTTTCCTTTATGGAAACAGTGTATGATGATGCTGATATCATTACCACTTTCCTTAAAAGTCTAGGTGATGCATGGAAGATTGAAGCAAGGTCTATTATTTCTACCAATGCTCACAAAAGTTCCACTTTTGATGACATCTACAATAAACTGAAGATTATAGAGAATGAAATCCTTTTGGATCAAGGAAGCAAATCTACCTCTGGAAACATGGCTTTCTTTTCATATAGTGAAGGTCAGTTTGATCAAAGGGAGTCATACGTGCACCCCGTTACTGTGTCACCGTGTGTCAACGTTGGATCAAGCTTTATCAGCGCCCCACATTCAGACGCTGACACATACAATGTTGACTCACCAAGGATTAAACCTGCTGGTATTGATCTAGATACAGTGTGTGCATACATTGCTGCATTGCCCAATGGTTCAGTGATTACATATGAGGACTTTGAGCAAATCAATGATGAGAATTTGGAGGAGATGGACATAAAGTGGAATATGGCACTTGCAAGCATAAGGGTCAATAGATGGAACATGAGATTCAAGAAGAAGATGACATTTGATGCTAAAGACACTGCTGCGTTTATAAATCCAAGGTTGAGTGTTACAATTGCCATAGAATGAGTCATTTTATGAGAGGATACAGATCTCCAAGAAGATCTGATGCTGGGAAACCTTCAAGCCAAATCATCAAGGTTGAAGATACAAAGGCTATGGTTGCCATGCAAGAAATTGATGGTGTTGGCTGGGACTGGAGCTTTATGGCCAAGGAGGTGGAAGAGAACAAGGCTTTGATTGCAGAGAAGGAAGGAGAGGAGCATGTTCACTATGCTCTCATGGTACATTCTTCATCTTCATCAGACAATGAGGTATATGATGATGCTTTTTGTAGTAAAGGTTGTCGTTTAAACACTGAAAAACCTAACAAAGAAATTTTAAAGTTAAAATCAGATGTTTTTGATGAAAAATGCAAGCTATCTAATTATCAACTTGCACTTGCTCAAACTGAAAAGACTGTGGCTGAATATAAGAAAATGGAGCTTGACCTAAAAGATCAAATTAACGTTTTATCTCATGACCTTAAAGTTAGTGTTAACCTTAGGGATATTTTGGAGAGATCCAAAGGTGTCATACAAGCTAAGTTAGATGAGGCCATTAAAAACAAAGATAATGTAGGGCTTAAAATTCAAAGATTTGATAAAGCTTCTCAAACCCTAGAAAAATGTGTTAGTGAACAAAGAGACTCTGGGGATATGACTGGGATTGGGATGAAAGAGTATGCTGATGTTCCACCACCTGCTGGGAACTTTTATGGTGTCCTTAGAAAGGATTTGTCTTGGACTGGTATATCAGAACTCCAAGAAAAGGAATTCATTCCTCCACCAAGAGTTCTTACTCCAGTAGAGGAATATAAGCAGAAGTTGACTGATTTGGAACAATGGAAGAAAACCAATCCTACTTTGTTTGTTAAAGGTGGCATGCTTAGTGAAAGTCAAATGAGTCTACACCCATAAAAGTGACCAATCCTTCTACTAGAAAACCTGTTGACCTTGGCATAAATGTTGATAGAAAACCTAGTGTTAAGTATGTAGAAATGTATCGAAAACCTAGGTCACCAAAAAGTCAAGTTAGTGATAATGGGTCAAGTTTCTTTTCATCTAGACCTAGAGTTATGTCTAGAAAAGCTTGTTATAGTTGTGGGAGTTTTTCACATTTGGCGTATAAGTGTGTCAGTGCTTCAAAAGTCAACGCTGATAAAAAGTCAACAATGGTCAAACCCAGACCTTTTGTCCAGCAAAGTCCACAAGTTACTAGACCAACTCCATTCTTTACTAAATGGTCTAATACTTATGGACAAAGGCCTTTTCAAAAGACCAATACATGGTCTAACAGACAATGGGTTCCTGTAGCAAACCCTAATTTTGGCGCTGATAAGTGCAATTTCAGCGTTGTCAAGAACAACTTTAACGCTGACAGGAATGTTTCCAACGTTGTTAGACCAAGAAATAACAAGTACTTGCAGCCAAAGGAAAAAGGGGTCTAAAGCTTCATCTAGTTTGACATGGAGACCCAAACAAGACCAAAAACCTAATTCAGATGAGATTTCTATGACGATTTCATTGTATTTCAAAGGTCATAACTAAACTAATTGGGGTTAACTGGGTGTTCAATCCTAAAAGGGATGAACAAAGGGTTGTTATAAGGACTAAATATATTCTTATTGAACAACCAAATGAATCCAAGTCTGCTCAGGCTTGGGTTCCCAAAGAAAACTAATTTGTTTTCTTTATGTGTAGGACATTCAAAAGCAGGTAAATGATTATGGCTATTGGGATAGTGGATGCTCTAGTCACATGACGGGGAAGGAATATTATTTGACCAACTTTATGTTGGGTCAAAAAGTTGATGTGGCAGAAACTCAAAAACGAAGAAAACATGAAGGCATTTGTTTAAGCGTTGACAAGTGTATTCCAGGCGTTGTCAAGAACAAATCAGGCGTTGACAGAAGCAAGCATTGTCACATGCAATTCAAGCATTGACAGAAACATAGACAAGAAGCCTTTGGAAGCTTCTATTTAGATAAGTATGCAGAATATATTATGTATTAGTTTATTTAAATAGAAGATTTACATGTTTATTTGATATTATCTCTTGTAAACCCTAATCCTTACACTATAAAAGGAACCAAGGGTATTAGGTTTATTCATAACTTTCATATACAATGTAAACCTAAAGCATGTGTCGACTAGGTGTGGGATTCAATGTACACACACCTAGTGATTGTTTGTTATTAATATAATGAACAATTCATTTGTTTTAATTCATGTGTCTTGTTCCCTAAACACCTTGTTAATGTATTGTGTTCTAATTCCGCTTTGATTATCTAATCATATGAACATGATGCATTCCTAGTAGCTAAAAGATGGAGGAAACCAAGGTTTACACAATTGATATCAGAGCCTCGTGGCTCGTAATGCTAGGACCAACAAGGTGTTCGTATATGGTGAAGAAAAGAAAAATCCGTCTAGGTTTTTCTGGACGTTTTTGTGTGCGCAGCAGTAATCAGAAGGTCATAACTTTTGATTGAACCGTTGGATCGTCATGAAATTTCTTGTGTATGTTCTATACACATATATCTAGACATCCACTGGAGGGATTGTCAAGTTTTATCTCCAAGAAAAAGTTATTAGGCATCAAAGTCAGCAGTGAGTATATGCAGTTTTCTGTAAACAACCATGTTCAAAACACGTTTTCTCCTTCGTTAACCGTTGGATCTTCGTGATTTTTGAACTGTAGATTCTTGGCGCTTGTGTCTAGAATCTCACTGAAGGGATTTTCGATCTGAGCCCTAATGAAGACAATATTCAGCATCGAAGTTCGCTGATTAAGGTATTGATATTCTTGCTTTTTCACATAAAATCATGAACTAGGGTTCCTCAAACCCTAGATCGACATAAAAAGCAGAATGTTATGAGGTTTGTGGCTGTTGTGATTCAAGATAATACACGATCTAAGGTTTATTTACAAACCCTAAGTTAGGGTTTCGATGAACAAAGTTATAAACCCTAGATTGAGTTTAAAACAGAAAAGTATGAAGTTTATGTGGTGTTGCTGTTCTTTGTTGCTGAAAAGATTGGAAGTCGGTTTTAGTGTTTTATATTTATCCTAGAACATCTAAGATGATAGGCAGCAGAGGAAAGACGCAGCAGGTGGTTATGATAAAGAAAGTACGTTGTGTGAATATATTGCTGTGGGGTTCCCATATGGTACTAATTAAGATTAGCAGATCATGTGTAAGGAAGTGACAAAGGCAGTAAAAAACAAATTCAATTGTGACAGCTGTGGTCCCAATATTGTACTTATTTGTGGCTCTTGAGATTTAGTAATATTCAAAGCCAGAGAAACAAGGGACGTGTGTGTCTGCTGCCAAAGAAAAGACTATGTGGGCCATGTATGATTTCACACAAGCAGTTAATGGATGTTTTGGTGTTCACGTGATTTTAGTAGCTGTATTATGGGAAGAGAATTGTTAAGCCAAGCCAACAAAGAGTAAGTCAGCGCTGACGTTTGTGATTTAGGCGCTGACAAGGTTTATGATTCGACGCTGACAGGTAATAAGTTAAGCATTGTTGGAAAAACGCTGACATGAGTTGTCCGAGAAACGCTTGTTCAAGCGTTGATAGGTTTTGTCCGATATCTGACAATGCATGCGATTAAGATATTGGACAATGAAGGTTCTCGGATAACAAAAGGATATCTGCTGTTTGTGAAAATTGATACGTTTTTAGCACACCAAAAGGAGGAATTGACACACGAAGGTACATGGAATCTCTGTTTTCATTCAGAATATCAGGTTGATATTTATGGCTCGGATATTTTTAAATGGATTAATGATTTTTATGTGAGTTAACAACAATTCATGAAGTATTTTATTGGAATAATATTTGATTAGATTATGTAATCGGGGTAGCCTTGTGAAAGAGTTATCCGCGTATCACTTTTACATATGATATGAAGATATTATCTCATAAAGATTCGTTATGAAGAGGTGTTGGCTTAAGGGGAAGAATTCTTATGGTAAGTTTGATGCTCGAAGTAGATTTTCGCGAGTTTGTGTTTTATCATATCTTTAAATCATGGGATCCATCCATTGGTTTGAAAATAACTTGTTCGTGCTTACATGGTTGGTGACGAAGACTTGTCATAACACTTGAAGGAGTTACATTTTCGTGCTCAGTGTCTCACAAAGGATGAGAATATTGACAAGGGATCGAGGTCTACTTATACTTTGTGCCATGAGTATAAGTTCTTTATCACATGGATAGTACAAGACATGGAACACAAGGTTGGGTTATTCTACTTCTACATCAAAAATATTATATTTGTTTTTCTTCAAAATCATTACATAGAGCCTACATTTGGAGAATCTTCAAGATTGCATACATTGTTTACTTCCCCGTTGATGTGACAAAAAGGGGAAGACATACATGCTACAATTGAGGGGAAGCAATTTGAAGATCATGTACAACTTACAGATACACAAAGAGTTTTGCCGACATCAACTAGGGGAAGATTGTTGGGTCAAAAAGTTGATGTGGCAGAAACTCAAAAACGAAGAAAACATGAAGGCATTTGTCTAAGCGTTGCCAAGTGTATTCCAGGCGTTGTCAAGAACAAATCAGGCGTTGACAGAAGCAAGCATTGTCACATGCAATTCAAGCATTGATAGAAACGTAGACAAGAAGCCTTTGGAAGCTTCTATTCAGATAAGTATGCAGAATATATTCTATATTAGTTTATTTAAATAGAAGATCTACATGTTTATTTGATATTATCTCTTGTAAACCCTAATCCTTACACTATAAAAGGAACCAAGGGTATTAAGTTTATTCATAACTTTCATATACAATGTAAACCTAAAGCGTGTGTCAACTAGGTGTGGGATTCAATGTATACACACCTAGTGATTGTTTGTTATTAATATAATGAACAATCCATTTGTTTTAATTCATGTGTCTTGTTCCCTAAACACCTTGTTAATGTATTGTGTTCTAATTCCGCTTTGATTATCTAATCGTATGAACATGATGCATTCCTAGTAGCTAAAAGATCGAGGAAACCAAGGTTTCCACACTTTACCCCCATTAAAGATGGTGACAAGGTGTACTTTGGAGGAGGATATAGAACTATTACTGGCAAAGGCACTCTTATCACCAACAATTTTCGTTTTGAAAACGTATTTCTGGTAAAAGAACTTGATTATAATCTATTTAGTGTATCACAAGTTTGTGATAACAAAAATAAGGTTCTTTTCACTGATACTGAATGCTTGGTGTTAAACAAAGACATTAAGACACCTGATGAGAAGTTTATTGATTATAGAACACCTAGGCATAAGGACATTTATAATGTGAATCTTAATGGAATTAGGATGAATAATAATTTGTCATGTCTATATGCTAAGGCTTCAGTTGATGAAAGTAATCTTTGGCACAGAAGGTTAGGGCACATAAACTTTAAGAACATAAACAGACTTGCGAGACATGGTTTAGTTGATGGTTTGCCTGAAAAGGCTTTCCACAATGATCACTCTTGTGTTGCATGCCTAAAAGGCAAACAACACAAGGTCTCCTTTAAGTCTAAACTTGTGCACTCTAGTTCCAAACCACTTCACTTGCTACATATGGACTTATTTGGTCCAACTAATATAGAAAGTTTAAATGGTAAATATTTTTGTTTTGTCATAACTGATGATTTTTCTAGATTTACTTGGACTTTCTTTTTGGCTTTGAAAAGTGAAGCTGCCACTATTTTGATTAATTTTATTAATCAGATGAAAAAAATACTGGGAATGAGGTTGAAATTCTTAGAAGTGATAATGGTGGTGAGTTTAGAAATAAGTTGTTAGATGACTTCTGTGTCAATAAAGGGATTACTAGGCAGTTTAGTGTAGCTAGAACCCCATAACAAAATGGGGTAGCTGAAAGGAAGAATAGAACACTCATTGAAGCAGCTAGGACAATGTTGGTTGATGCTCATTTTTCCATTGCTTTTTAGGCTGAGGCTGTGAATACAGCCTGCTATGTACAGAATAGGGCATTGATCATCAAAATCTACAATAAGACACCTTATGAGCTATTTTGGAATAGGAAACCTAATATTGGTTTTCTTAAACCCTTTGGATGTCATGTAGTTATTCTTGATACTAGTGATGCCTTAGGAAAGTTTAGTGCTAAAGGTGATGAAGGCTATTTTATGGGCTATTTAGTGCAGAGTAAAGGATATAGGGTTTACCTTAAGAAAGAAAAACGTATACTTAAAAAGGTACATGTTAAATTTTTAGAAAGTAAACCTAGTGATCCTGAGAGTGGACCAAATTGGTTCTTTGATTTAGAACCTTTATCTAGAACCTTGGATTATATGCCTGTTACTAATCCAGACATTGTGAAAGTGGATTCAAATGTTGTGGAAGAACCAGTTGTTGAAATTTCAGGTAAACATGTTGACAAGGAAGCAGAATCACATGCAGTCAAATCAGCTCCAATACTTGAGTATGTCACCATCCCCATATGGACAGATGGATTTGTTGCTGCTGCTGCTGCCGGAATGGACAAAGATGGTCCACAAGAAAAACCAATTGATGAAAACATGCATGAATCTTCAAGCGTTGACAAAGGCAAATCTGGCGCTGACAGGCCAAATTCAGGCGTTGATGGCTCAAACGTTGACAGGCCTAGTTCAGGCGTTGACAACCCTTTTGACCATTTATTCTCTTTCAATGTTTTTGAACAAGGTGAACCTTCCACAATACATGAAGAGGTTCATTCAGGTGATGATGGAGGAGAATTTGAAGATGATATTGGCAACATGGAGACTGAAATTGAAAACAACACAATTCTTGAAGGAGGAATACTTACATCTACTATCAAAAATCATTCTCCTTCTCTAATCATTGGTGATGTGATGTCTTCTGTTCAAACAAGAAGGTCTCATCAGAATCAAGGAGGTTTTATTGCCAATATCCACAAGAAGGTTGATACCCCTCTTGTACAGGCATGTTTGTTTGCTTGTTTTCTGTCACAACAAGAACCCAAGAAGATATTTGATGCTCTCAAAGAACCAAGTTGGGTGGAAGCAATGCAGGATGAGCTTCATGAAATTAGGATTTTTGTATGTATCAATTAAAGTTCGTTTTCCTCGATTCGACTCGAATTTGATTGCCAATTAATGTTTCGACTAAAATTTGTTTTTGGTAAATAATATTTTTTGGTATTTTAAACTAAATCTATTTAAAATTAAAGACTAATTTAATTTGAAAATATAAACTATTTAAAACTTAAACAAAATTAACTTTTAAATCTAATAATTTTAAAACTAGTAACTTTAATTGAAAACTAATCACTAAAGACTTTTAAATAAAACTACTTAAAAATATTTCAAATAAATCTAACTTAATTTTAAACTAAAACTTTTAAATGAAAATTTAAATACTTTTTAAACTAAAGACTCATAAAAGTAAATTTAAAATAAAAATATTTTAAAAAAAATAAAAGTAAATTTAAAATGAAATCTATTTTAAATAAACAAAATAAAATGAAAACAAATTTAAATTTATAAAAGTAAATAAAAATATTTTTTTATCTTTTTATTTTTTTTTCTATAAAAACTGAATTAAATAAAACTTATTAAAGAAATACTATTTAATAAAACTTAACTTGAATTAAACTAATTAAAGAAAACTGGCAGATTGAATTTAAAGGCTATATTAATAAGTAATCTAGTTAATAAACACAAAAAGGGTCTTAGAGCAATTGGTAAGGGCGAATTGCTGATAAACGGATGGTCAGGGGTTCGATTCCCAACAGGACCAAATTTTTGCTATTTATTTTTTTGACTTTTTGTACTTATATTTGGACTTTTGATACTCAGACAAAGAGATCTGAGTTTTAAGCAGCAACAAAATAAATATACAAACCAAATAAACAATATGCTGAATTAAATAAGCTATCTAGATGAAAAGCAATAAGCTATATCTAAAAATACTGATAAATCAAATACCAATTTAACTACAAAAACAGATAAGCAGTTAAAACTAACTTAATAAGCAAATCTAAAACTTAAGACAAATAAGCAAATCAAATTAAATAAAGCTTAACAAGAAACTAAAAGAAAATTCGAACCTAATGTTGAATCTGTTGAGTCGTAGGGTGGCGCTGAGCCCCCTATTAGAACCGAATACAACACCACCTTAAATCATCAACCGGTCCATACACAGCTTCGAACCAAGAAGTACCCGATCCAACAACAGGAACAATAATGAACCGTAACATTTATACTTCCCAGTGGGGAAAGAAATTTTTTTATCACTCTTTCTTTATTATTTTTTTATTTTATTTTTTTCGATATTAATAATAATAACCAACAATAACAGTAATAAAATGGATTAAAAATTAATTCGAAGCTTTGACAGTAAAGATTAAATTGAGACGAGAATTAAACTAAATTTAACTTTTCATTAATAATTAAAGAAATTACAAATACTGGAATTTAAAAAAATTACAAGATTAAATCTAAACCCTAAAACTAATTTACTGAAAATTAAAAAATAAAGAAAAGCTTCCCCAAATTACACATGAAAGGGGGTTTTTATAGGCAAAACCCCAAAAACCTTCTTCTTAGCTTCATCTTTAAGCAACAAATCATGGCCGTTTCTTTTCTTCTCTCTCTTTTTTCTTGTGATCAAACGGATGAGATCAACCCTTCTTGCACTCGGATTGCCCTCGTGGCATTTTTTGTGCTTGTTGTGTTAGTTGGTGGATGAGGTGGAGGCTTATTATTGGTGGAGGGTTTGTGGTGAGTTGTTTTACCCAATCAAAACATAGGATTCATCCACGTCGGATTTGGAGATAGGACCACCTTGTAGTGTTTTTCCCCGAAAATTGGGGGGGATATAATTCCCTTTGGGTGAATTAAAAGATAATGGTAAAAACCCTAAATTTCATAGGTTAATTTTGGGTGAAGGTAATTAGGGTTTATGTAAAAAATAAGGGTGGCTGAGTATTTGTGATGGGAGAGAGAATGAAGATGAATGTGGGTGGGTTCTTTTCTTGTTTACATCGAGAATAATGGGTGAATGGGGTAAGTTTTTATTTATTTAAGTGTGAGTAGGTGAAAAGTGGGTGGACACGTGTGAGGGAAGAGAGACGTGAATGGTGTGGGTAGAAGGTTGACTGTGTGTGAGCTAGGTAAAAAAAATGTTATTAAATTGTGAGTGGGGAAGGCAAAGCGTGTGTTTGTTAAATTGAGAGGTGAGTGAATAATATTTGTTTATAAAATGAGTGAATGGAGAGTCGGTTTGGTGGGTAAATGGTACACGTGGGGTATTTGTTTGTTTATTATTGAAACAATTTGTGAGGGTGAACCAATTGTTTTATTTCTTAAACGTGTAACAAAAGTGAAGTGGGGTGATAAAGTGATTAAATGTTGAGATGTGTGGAGTTGACCATCAAAACAAGCAAGTTGTTATCTCCCATTGTTTCATTTGCTAAATCCAAAAGGGCTTGGCCCAAATCTTTTTAACCGTCTCATTTTATATTTGCTGTGTAGATTGGACTTGGCCCAAGAATGAGTTTTGATCCGAGTAGATGAATTCGGGCCAATAGGTTTTGGGCTTATTTATCAAATAGTGGATAATTTAAATCCTTAAATGGGCTTTCGAGCCCATTTATCCAATGTGGGACCCACAATGCTCGAATAATTTCAAAAAGATTTAATTCGCTAAAATCGAGCTTAATTTCGGCTTCTTTGATAATTTCTTCAAAACCGTGTCGGCTTACGTGAACTTGGGCACACTTTTGGTCTTTGACTTCGTCTTCGTCTCTTTTTGGACTTTTCTTCAACTTTTGATCGTGAAATCCCGTGTTTTCTTTCCTTTTGATCATTTATACCTATTTTAACACAAAAACACAAAACCACGCGTAATTTCGACTTTTACGACATTAAACACATGATTAGGTCTTGTTTTTCCTTGATTTTAGTGGCAAAAGGATAAGTGTTTACACACTTATTAAATCCCCTACACTTGACCATTGCAATGACCCCATGTAATGCATAGTTTTAAAGCATTAAGTTACATTTTTCTCATAATTAATCCATCTCGGCCTTTATTACTATTACTACTACTACTATGATGAAAAGATAAAACTTAAGAAAGAGACAAAAGTTATAACAATTTTATTAACTTGAAATTATTTGATGGAAGAAACTCGTAAAGAAATCCAAGACTTAAATTAGGGCTTTGGTGTCATGAATATAAATCACCCTCAAGTTTCACGTTCCCCATACCAAGCTTAAAAACGAGATTATTGTTTACCATAAGTTAGCACAACTAACACTTACTCATGTGGTTTAATTAATCACTTAGACCCCCTTATTCCTACGGTGTATCTCTTGTATTTTATTTTTGTCTTGAATGATCACGAGGATGCATTTTTGACTTATTTCGATAATTTATTAAGGCCAAAAATAAAGTGGGACGATTTAATCAATAGTTAGCTAAAGGACAAAATCTTTTAAAACGGCTTCTCGAAACCTCATAAAGTTCATATCTTGGCATAACTTGTTTCACGATTTGAGACCTTTCTCGGACCGATATTTGGCTTGTACTTCAAACTTCAAATCTTGAGAGACGATCTTGAAATTATGGTCTTCTCTTCATTTTGGTATACATCTTCATTAGGAGTGAAAGATGCTTCAAACGTTGACCACGGCTTATTCATTTATCCTCTTCTTTATTTAGGATTTTGATATACAACGATCCGCCTCCTTTTCGGACTTGGATCTATTTATCCTCATACCTTGTTAGGGTCTTTTTGGATAGACTTCTCCATGATCTTTAGGGGAGTAATTGCTTCTCGTCGTGTGTCTTGATCCATCATATTGATTTGGATTAATGATCTTCACAATCTCTTAGGATCTTTAGCAAAAAAAGTGAATCCTCATGCCTTGTGAGGGCCTTTTTGGACTCGGGTATCCTCATGCCTTGTTAGGGCCTTTTTGGATAAGCCAATCTTCGCGTCCCGCTTCCATAAGTTATGCCTTGGCTATGAACTCTAATTAATACCGAGCAACTTTTAAACGATCTTGTGCTAGAAGCTAAGTAACTTTTCAAATCGTACAACCTTATTTGTTGCAAATATATTTATTAACAAGTGATGGGAGAAAAAACTCATAACTAACTCACATAAGTTAATAGAATACCAAACTTATACTTAACTCTATCATATCTCGTTCTCCACAATTTAAAATCTCAAGGAATGAGACTCGTGGATGCTTAGCCTAATAAACCAATTAAGGTCCATATGGTTAAGGATACTAGCTAGAGTAAACTTGGATAAGTAAACTCGGGTTGAGTCAAAATATTCACGACGGGTCTAATATATCAAAGATATCAAAACTTGTTAAAACCATTTTATTTATTTATTTATTATTTTACTTTATTCTTGAAATGGAAAATAAAAATAAAAATAAAAATAAGATGCGATGACAAAAGAAAGAAAATAAAAGAAAATACTACAAGGCCAAAATAGATTAAAAATTTTAAAAACGTTGAAAATTTAAAAAAAATTTCCGGTTAAATGGGGTCAAATTCATGGAAAAGCCCACTAAAATTTCGATATAAATCCCCCTACACTTAATATAAACATTGTCCTCAATGTTTAAGCATGTGGGAGAATAAACTCCCCTACACTTAGGACATTGAGTACGTTGTTTAAAATCGAGCTAAGGAAAGGACAACTAAAGTGATTACATTTATTCGTTTTATTTATATACAAGTATGAATCACAATAGCAAAAACTTATCGAAGGAACCGGGTACACGGGAAACACGGGAACACGGGTCTCGTCAAAAATACCAAAAGTGGATCATTAAGCACATGTCCCTGCACACAACATCACAACACAAACAACCTACTTGGCTCCCCCTACACTTATTGGTGAAAATGGGTGAAAAAGGTAAAAAAAAGGGTGGAAAAGGTAAAAATCTAACCTAGTTAAACGATGCTTGATTTTTCATCACGAGTCTCTAGCTCGACTCGAATTCCCGAATGTCATCATTCAAATTGGAAAATCATGGAAAACCGAGATTTCCAAGGGAGGAAAATCTCTCCATGATAAAGGGTGAAGCAAAGTCATATAAGGCATACCCCATAAAAATCCACCTGGGTCAAACACATAATTTCCATCACAAAAGGAAATAAACCCCGAGGTGGTACGCAAGTCAAAGTAAAGTGGGGTATCCTTAGGCAAAAGTCTCTTACAAGGAAGGGTGTTATGGTAATAAGGCAATGAAAGCACAAAAGTCTCTATTCTGGGATCAAACACCGATTCCTTAACGGGAAAATAGCAAGAGGTAGTGACATTTAAGCTCAAAATATCATCAAAATCCATAGTGGGAAAGTCATCCTCTTCCAAACTCGATGTGAAAACATAAGTATCGTTGGATTCATAGGAAAACTCTTCCTCATGAGGAAAATAGGTATTTAGAAAGATATCTAAATCCTCCTCAAATGGAATAACCTTTAAATTAGGTATGATCTCTAAGAGTGGAGGATCCTCCTCGATAGTCATGACTTCTAAAATTGGAGTATAAAAGTCAAAAGGAGTCTCCATGGAAGAATCACTCATAGAGATATTAGGTGCATTAAGCTCATGGGGTGGGTCATCAAAATTAATGAGATCACTTAAAGAAGTGTCATCATCATAGGTATCAAAGATTGGTTGATCATAAATGGGTAGGTCAAAAGTGGGTGGGTCAAAAGTGGGTGGGTCAAAAGTCGAGTCATCTAAGCCGAAGATAGTGTGATCACTTGAAGAAGTGTCATCACTATAGGTATCATAAATAGGAGTTTCAAGAATTTGAGGCTCTAAGGGAAGGGATGAGTTTATCACAAAATCATTTTGATTAGACGTTTCAATTCCAAAAGGATTAATAAAAATCTCTTCATTGTCATAATTAAGAACATCAATCATATTGACCGACTCTTTTCCATTTGATTTTGTGGTGATTTTTCCCATTTTAAAAACTTGTTGTTCATCCCGAACCCTAAGAATTAACTCCCCTTCGGCCACATCAACTAAGGCTCTTCCGGACCTTAAGAATGGTCTACCAAGTATTAACAGAATACGAGGATCCATCTCATAGTCGACGACGACAAAGTCCACGGGAAAAGTAAATGTACCAACTCGAACAAAAATATCTTCGACAATACCAACGGGGTATGCGAGAGTTCGATTAGCTAACTCTAAAGTCATACGAGTCGGTACAAGGTCGGGTAATGACAATTGTTTCCAAACCGAAAGTGGCATAAGATTGATGCTAGCGCCGAGATCTGCTAAAGCCATACAATCATCAATTTTAGGAATTGAGCAAGGTAACACAAATCGTCCGGGATCTCCTAGATTTTCGGGAAGCTCTTTGAGAAGAACCGCGGAACAATTCTCATTTAAACGAGTGTTCACGAGCTCAACCATTTTTTCTTTCTTATTAAGCAAATCTTTAAACATTTTCACAAATTTTGGCATTTGAGCAAGTGCTTTAATAAGGCTTATGTTAACATTCACATTGGAAATCATTTTCAAAAATTTAGAGACATGAACGTCATCTTTGGTGAGCACTTTAGCCTTGCCTAACCTAGATGGATAAGGAATATTAGGCTTAGACTTAGAAGGTTGAGAAGGAGAAGGACTCGCTTCTTGAACAACCGTAGGGATAGGATCTTTCGGCAATGGAGGACTAGAACTAGGAGTGGTAGTGGGGGGAATCACCGGAGGGGGAGTAGGATTAGTCATTATGACCTCCGGGCCTTGTCTCTCCTTTATGGGCGAAGAGATGGAAGGTCCCACTAAAGTGGCTCCACTTCGAGTATTAATAGCACTCACATTAGCACGAGGGTTAATCTCGGTATTGGATGGTAAGGCACCTTGGGGTCTAAGGGTTTGCAACATAGTCAAAAATCTCTTATCGTTGGACTCTTGCATTTGTCTAGTAGATTCTTGCATTGCTTTCATGATTTTCTCATGTTCGGTCAATTTTTGTAGAACCAAGTCCATTTGAGGATTTTGCATGTTCATTTGATTAAACCCTTGATTAGGAAAACCTTGATTTTGAAATTGAGATTGAAAACCGTTGTTATTATAAAAACCTTGATTATTATTTTGAAACCCTTGGTTTTGACCATTAAAATTCCCTTGATTAGCATTCCCTTGAAAATTACCCATTTGAGGACCTTGGTTCCTATTTTGGTATTGGGTATTTTGGGCGGGTGGGGGTGGTCTTTGTGGTGCTACAAAACCCGGAGGAGCCAAATAATTAGTACTATTGTAAGACAAATGGTTAACATCAACATTAGGTTTAAATGGAACCCTTTCATTAGCATTAAAAGCACAAACTTGTTGTTGTTGATTATAAACCTTGTCACAATTGAAATATGAATGTGGTCCACCACAAGTCTCACACGTTTCACTATTATCTTTCACGGCATGCACATGTGTAGTGAGGGCGTCGGTTTTTAGAGCGAGTGTTTCAACAAGCGAAGTAAGTTTATCGATTCTCTTGTCACTCTCACTAGAACTAGCACTTGCCATAGTGGCCCTAACACTTTTGGTTTTTACTTTAGCCTTGTTTTCAATTATGGACCAAGCCTCGTTCATGGTTTTTACAAGAATATTGCCCCCCGCGGCACTATTAAGTGAGTCTTGGTCATTTAGAGTCAAACCATTGTAAAACGTATTTATTTGATGCACTTTGGTGAAACCGTGTTGTGGACATTTTCTTAAAAGCTCTTTAAATCGATCCCAAGACTCACTAAAAGTTTCCCCATATTTTTGCTCAAAAGTAATGATTTCATTCCTTAAAGAGGTGGTCCGTAATGGTGGAAAAAAGTAGTTATTGAACTTGGTCTCTAAATCAATCCATGTAGTAATACTTTCGGGTGGTTCCTTATCAAGCCAAATCCGGACTTGTCCCTCGAGGGAAAAAGGAAAGAGTTGTAGGCGAACGACCTCTTGTGGCACCCCATTGTATTTGACGGTATTTGCTAATTGGATGAATCGTTTGATATGAGCGTGTGGGTCATCATTAGTACGACCTAAAAATGGTGTAGCGGAAACCATTTGAATAAAATCCGGTTTAAGTTCAAAATGATTAGCTCCAATGGTCGGCACCAAAATCGCGTCATCGTTTCCTTCAACGTGAGATTGAAGAATTTCAATCATTGGTCGATTATCCGTTGCCATCGTTATGTCGAAAGCTCGATTCTCGGGATCGGCTTGAATGACGGTCTTTTTGTTTTTCTTCTTCTTCTTCTTTTTGGAAGAATTGGAAGAGTTTGGTACACCAATCGATATGTATGTACGCGCGCGAGTGGGCATACAATTAAAACTTTGGAATGAGGTAGGTGACCTCGGTCGACTTTGAGAGGAAAAGGATTTTCCCTCTCGATGAGCAATATGAAAAAGCTACAAAAATATATACTTAATTACTACTTGAGTTGGCAAACCAATAATCGGTCGTCCCTCTCAATATACGCACAAGCAAGCGGGGAAACGAGGTGGCACAAAGCACTTAAAAACCTTTTTCCTTTGACGGCCTTTTATAGCGCGTCGCCTTATACCCACCTTATAGTTTGTATATGTCGAGTTCAAACGTCTTACTAGTATTTATCTATTTTGCCTCTTTGTTTCGTTTAAGATTCGACTACAATAGTTAGGTGATGAAATCCCAACTAAGGCTTATTTGAAAAGTAGGTAAATTATTGTGCTACGTACTATAATATAGTAAAAGAAAAATCTTTTTGTATTTTTGTAGAAAAATATATATTCACAAGAAAAATTGAAAGAAATCGAACTAAGAGATAACACTAATACGTAATATTTTTGGTGTAATACTTTTAGGAAAAAGTATTACGTTTTGATTTTTTAATTTTTTTGGTGAAAATCTTAGGAAAGAAATTGCTTTTGTGATTTTTTAATTTTTTTGTATTTTTAAGTTTTTGATTTTTTTTGTGTTTTTGATTTTTGTTGCAAGAAACGTGACGTTCAAAAAGAACGGATCCCAAAATCCAAACGTCTTCACGAAAAATCGTCAATCGTACGAGCGAAGCGGCAGCGGCGCCATTTGAAATTAGGATTTTTGTATGTATCAATTAAAGTTCGTTTTCCTCGTTTCGACTCGAATTTGATTGCCAATTAATGTTTCGACTAAACTTTGTTTTTGGTAAATAATACTTTTTGGTATTTAAACTAAATCTATTTAAAATTAAAGACTAATTTAATTTGAAAATATAAACTATTTAAAACTTAAACAAAATTAACTTTTAAATCTAATAATTTTAAAACTAGTAACTTTAATTGAAAACTAATCACTAAAGACTTTTAAATAAAATCTACTTAAAAATATTTCAAATAAATCTAACTTAATTTTAAACTAAACTTTTAAATGAAAACTTAAAAACTTTTTTAACTAAAGACTCATAAAAGTAAATTTAAAATAAAAATATTAAAAAAAAAAATAAAAGTAAATTTAAAATGAAATCTGTTTTAAATAAACAAAATGTAATGAAAACAAATTTAAATTTATAAAAGTAAAAAAAAAATATTTTTTTATCTTTTTTTTTTCTATAAAAACTGAATTAAATAAAACTTATTAAAGAAATACTATTTAATAAAACTTAACTTGAATTAAACTAATTAAAGAAAACTGGCAGATTGAATTTAAAGGCTATATTAATAAGTAATCTAGTTAATAAACACAAAAAGGGTATTAGAGCAATTGGTAAGGGCGAATTGCTGATAAACGGATGGTCAGGGGTTCGATTCCCAACAGGACCAAATTTTTGCTATTTATTTTTTTTGACTTTTTGTACTTATATTTGGACTTTTGATACTCAGACAAAGAGATCTGAGTTTTAAGCAGTAACAAAATAAGTATACAAACCAAATAAACAATATGCTGAATTAAATAAGCTATCTAGATGAAAAGCAATAAGCTATATCTAAAAAAACAGATAAATCAAATACCAATTTAACTACAAAAACAGATAAGCAGTTAAAACTAACTTAATAAGAAAATCTAAAACTTAAGACAAATAAGCAAATCAAATTAAATAAAGCTTAACAAGAAACTAAAAGAAAATTCGAACCTAATGTTGAATCCGTTGAGCCGTAGGGTGGCGCTGAGCCCCCTATTAGAACCGAATACAACACCACCTTAAATCATCAACCGATCCATACATAGCTTCAAACCAAGAAGTACCCGATCCAACAACAGGAACAATAATGAACCGTAACATTTATACTTCCCAGTGGGGAAAGTAATTTTTTATCACTCTTTCTTTATTTTTTTTTATTTTTTTATTGTTTTCGATATTAATAATAATAACCAACAATAACAGTAATAAAATGGATTAAAAATTAGTTCGAAGCTTTGACAGTAAAGATTAAATTGAGACGAGAATTAAACTAAATTTAACTTTTCATTAATAATTAAAGAAATTACAAATACTGGAATTTAAAAAAATTACAAGATTAAATCTAAACCCTAAAACTAATTTACTGAAAACTAAAAAATAAAGAAAAGCTTCCCCAAATTACACATGAAAGGGGGTTTTTATAGGCAAAACCCGAAAAACCTTCTTCTTAGCTTCATCTTTAAGCAACAAATCATGGCCGTTTCTTTTCTTCTCTCTCTTTTTCTTGTGATCAAACGGATGAGATCAATCCTTCTTGCACTCGGATTGCCCTCGTGGCGTTTTTTGTGCTTGTTGTGTTAGTTGGTGGATGAGGTGGAGGCTTATTATTGGTGGAGGGTTTGTGCTGAGTTGTTTTACCCAATCAAAACATAGGATTCATCCACGTCGGATTTGGAGATAGGACCACCTTGTAGTTTTTTTCCCCGAAAATTGGGGGGATTTAATTCCCTTTGGGTGAATTAAAAGATAAGGGTAAAACCCCTACATTTCATAGGTTAATTTTGGGTGAAGGTAATTAGGGTTTATGTAAAAAATAAAGGTGGCTGAGTATTTGTGATGGGAGAGAGAATGAAGATGAATGTGGGTGGGTTCTTTTCTTGTTTACATCGAGAATAATGGGTGAATGGGGTAAGTTTTTATTTATTTAAGTGTGAGTAGGTGAAAAGTGGGTGGACACGTGTGAGGGAAGAGAGACGTGAATGGTGTGGGTAGAAGGTTGACTGTGTGTGAGCTAGGTAAAAAAATGTTATTAAATTGTGAGTGGGGAAGGCAAAGCGTGTGTTTGTTAAATTGAGAGGTGAGTGAATAATATTTGTTTATAAAATGAGTGAATGGAGAGTCGGTTTGGTGGGTAAATGGTACACGTGGGGTATTTGTTTGTTTATTATTGAAACAGTTTGTGAGGGT
The DNA here is from genome assembly GCA_025667525.1 of Glebionis coronaria. Lineage (NCBI taxonomy): Eukaryota > Viridiplantae > Streptophyta > Magnoliopsida > Asterales > Asteraceae > Glebionis > Glebionis coronaria. Next base: position 425,067,795 of record CM046875.1, read on the forward strand.
GAACCAATTGTTTTATTTCTTAAACGTGTAACAAAAGTGAAGTGGGGTGATAAAGTGATTAATTGTTGAGATGTGTGGAGTTCACCATCAAAACAAGCAAGTTGTTATATCCCATTGTTTCATTTGCTAAATCCATAAGGGCTTGGCGCAAATCTTTTTAACCGTCTCATTTTATATTTGCTGTGTAGATTGGACTTGGCCCAAGAAATGAGTTTTGATCTGAGTAGATGAATTTGGGCCAATAGGTTTTGGGCTTATTTATCAAATAGTGGATAATTTAAATCCTTAAATGGGCTTTCGAGCCCATTTATCCAATATGGGACCCACAATGCTCGAATAATTTCAAAAAGATTTAATCCGCTAAAATCGAGCTTGATTTTAGCTTCTTTGATAATTTCTTCAAAACCGTGTCGGCTTACGTGAACTTGGGCACACTTTTGGTCTTTGACTTCGTCTTCGTCTCTTTTTGGACTTTTCTTCAACTTTTGACCGTGAAATCCACGTGTTTTCTTTCCTTTTGATCATTTGTACCTATTTTAACACAAAAACACAAAACCACGCGTAATTTCGACTTTTACGACATTGAACACATGATTAGGTCTTGTTTTTCCTTGATTTTAGAGGCAAAAGGATAAGTGTTTACACACTTATTACTTCACCAATTTGCTATTCAAGATGTTTGGGAGTTAGTAGATTGTCCCAGATATGTCAGACCTATAGGGACAAGATGGGTTCTTAGAAACAAAAAGGATGAAAGAGGGATTGTTGTCGGAAACAAGGCACGTCTAGTTGCTCAAGGATATACACAAGAGGAAGGGATAGACTATGAAGAGGTTTTTACACCTGTTGCAAGGATTGAAGCAATAAGGATTTTTCTAGCCTATGCTTCTTGCATGGGCTTCACAGTTTATCAAATGGATGTGAAGAGTGCTTTTCTTAATGGCACCATTGTAGAGGAGGTTTATGTCATGCAGCCTCCTGGTTTCGAAGATTCAGAACATCCAGACAAGGTGTATAGAGTGAATAAAGCAATGTATGGACTTTATCAAGCCCCAAGAGCATGGTATGGCACATTGTCCACCTATCTGGTGGAAAATGGATTCAAGGGGGGCACCATAGATCATACTTTGTTTACCAAGAAGATTGGTAAGGACTTTTTACTTGTTCAGGTCTATGTGGATGATATCATCTTTGGCTCTTCAAGTCCAAAGATGAGTGAAGACTTTTCCAAGCTCATGACAGACAAATTCAAGATGAGTGCAATGGGAGAGATGAACTACTTTCTAGGTTTACAAGTTCAACAGAAAGAAGATGGTATCTTCATATCTCAAGAGAAATATGTAGCAGAAATCTTGAAGAAGTTTGACTTTTCTCCATATGAAAAACGGGCTAGCACAACCATGGATAGGGAACACCCTTGGGGAAAGATTGGAGATGGAAAGAGGTGGATGTCAGGCATTATAGGTCATGATTGGATCATTGATGTACCTTACAACTTCTAGACCTGACATTATGTTTGCTGCGTGTGCATGTGCACGCCATCGAGTGACTCCCAAAGAGTGTCATATTCAAGATGTCAAGAGGATTTTTAGATACCTTAGGTGCTATCCCACCTTGGGATTATGGTATCCAAAGGATTCTTCATTGGAGCTTATTGGTTATTCAGACAGTGATTATGGAGGTGACAAGTTTGATAGAAAATCCACAACTGGTGGATGCCAATTTCTTGGGAGCAGGTTAATATCTTGGCAATGCAAAAAAACAGTGGTGGATAACTCTACAACTGAAGCAGAATATGTTGCTGCAACTGCTTGTTATGGGCAAGTCTTATGGATTTAGAACCAACTATTGGATTATGGGTATAACTTTATGCATACCAAGATTTTTGTAGACAATAACAGTACTTTACGCATTATTAAGAATCCTGTACATCATTCTAAAACAAAACACATAGAAATTAGACATTATTTTATAAGAGATTGTTTTGAAAAAGGTTTAATACAACCAGATAGGGTTGACACAGAAGAAAATGTGGTAGATTTATTAAATAAACCTTTTGATACTGGGAGATTTAAATTCTTGGTAACAAGTATTGGAATGATAAATCTTACCTAATATGTGTTTTTGGAACTTATTGTAACAGTATGTACAGGATAAGCACTGTTATTGGTCTTTGTAAAAAATTAGGTTTTCCACTTTATTTGTCTAACGCTGACAAAGGTTATTTTAACGCTGATAAGTGTTAAAATGGACGTTGACAGCAACATGTTAGTTTTGTGGTTTTTGATCTAATTATGCAGGAATTATGAGCATTGTACAAATGGATACAGAGTTGCTTATGGATCTTTGGAGCTTACTTGGAGTGTGTTCAAGTTTATGGATGATGGTTGAAATGTTTACATTTCTATCTTGACATAAATTTTTATTGCATAAGTTTATGTTTGGCAACTTGTATATCACATTTTAAGGGGAGGTTTAGGAAACCTTTAAGACTTTTTGGGTATTCATAGAATACTCTTATCATAATTCTAGATTGTGTCCACTAGTGAGTACGAGTTAGTTTACTAAATCGTGAGGCACTGTAGCATGCAAAGTTGATATACTTTGCACGCTGCCAAGACTTTTTGACCTAGAATTGGATGTGGTCGGTTGGGAGACTTGGGTATGATTTTTATTGGGCTTACCTGGGAAGTTACAAAGGATTTTATGAGATAACTTCATTGTTAAGAACTTTGGTTAGCAAGGGACACTTGAGGACAATTATGTCTATCTTGCTTAAGCAAGTGTGCATGATTGGACAGTGCTTTCCACCCTATAGTGATTTTCAGTCTATAAGTTATCTTCACTAGGATAAATTACTTTGTTAAGGTCCTTTTTCTTTTAAATTATTTTTATTTTTGGACGCTGACAGATTTCTTTCCAAACGCTGTTAAGACCAATTTGGACGTTGACATGACAAATTCCAACGTTGACAAGAATATCGCCGTTGGGCGCTGATAAGTTATTTTTGACCGTTAATAAACATTGGGTCCTACCCAGTTGTTATTTTTGACGAAAATATGGGCCGTAATTTTAGGAGTTGGTAAATTTTTATTAATGCTAGAGATAAGTTATATATTTTCAAGACTTTCATGATTATATTTTGAATATAACTGCCTCATGTTTTGACCAATCACATGTTTTCACCTCTCCTATATATTTGGCTTATTTCTTTTAAACAGGGTAACTGCTTATTCTTGTCTAACTAAATTTTCTCAAACCTTCATCTTCCATAACTCTTATCACAGCTTTCTACATCAATGGCGCCTAAGTTTAAACCTAGAGATTTGGAATTGGGGTTCAGGAGTCAGCATAACATGGTTGCTTATTTACAAGCTGATAATGCTCTGTTTCCTCAATATACTCAGATGGTTGAGTATTTGAATGCATCCCCTTTAAGGTATGCACTTTTTCATGCTCCTCTTATCCCTGTCACATACATTAAACAGTTTTGGAATACTGTCACTTCCTCAACAGTTAATGATGTGACTACATTGACTGCTATTGTCCATGGGGTTCCATGGGTGGTTACTGAAGCTCTGGTTTGCCAAGCTTTGCATCTTAATGATGCGGATGGTATAACCACCCTACCCATTGCAGAGCTAGAACAAGGACTCCAAGCTTTGGGTTATCCTTTGCTTGAGGATGGCCATTTAAACAAATATACAAAACAGGAATTTCCCCCAGCTTGGAAGTACTTGATACATGTCATTCTTCAATGTTTGAGTCCCAAGTGTACTGCACACAATGGAGTGCCATTGTGTGTATTGCAACTGGGCAAAAATATAATTTTTCAAAAATGATTTTTGATGGCATGTGTCATAACAAGGGTAGTAAGATGACTCTTGCTTACCCAAGGTTTTTACAAATGGTGTTTGATTTACAAAGATACTACAATAGGGATCACAATGATTTTTATACGATCCCTGTTCAAAAGAAAGCAATTTTTGGGAAGATGAATTCTGAACCTTATAGAGACCTACCCCTCACCCAAGCCATGCTTGCTGTTATTGCAGTAGCACAACCTCAACTAGACCCACAACCACAACCAGACCCATTGCCTGAACAACAACCATCACCCCAACAAATGGAAGTTGACCAAGAACCATTCACCGCTGACACTTTAAATGTTGGCATTGACACTCCAAATCCAAACACTGACACCCTTTTACCACAAACCCAGAAACCCCTTAACCTTCAAACAGCCTCTCCATCCACTACATCTTCTACACCACCAGAATTTAGGTTGGTAAAATGACAAAGGACTACTGGAGTGTTCTCCTCTAGTGGTCCTAGCCATGTTGTAGAGAGAACCACCACCACAAGTGTGGTTGGTGACATGGGTGGGGCCAGGACTATTGGTTCTAGCTTAGATGCAGGCCAAGCCAGTCCTAACATCATTAAGACCCCATCCATGCCCCATGAATCTACTTTTGGAGGTCAAATTCCCATTCTAGAGGAGGTCAGATTGGAACCTTACACTCTTTTGGAATTGACGGATGTCTACATTAGCTTGAAAAAGCAAAATACAAACCTTGTACATACTGTCAACACACAAGGCCTTGAACTCAAGAAATTGAGGGAGAGGATTGATATTTTGGAAGGTGCTAACCCTAGGCGTAGAGAGAAGGATTCTTCCAAAGGGGAGGATGAACAAGTGCATGTGAGTGATAAAGGCAAACATGAAAGTAATTCTTTGGGTATAGCTGAGGCTCTAACAAATTTGAAGAGGCAACCAGGTTTTGATGCTTCATTGGTTACCCCTACAAATTTAAATTTGTCTTCTACTGAAATGTTGGAGCAGTTCACAAAGCCATGCGCTGACAAGAGTAAAGTAAGCGTTGACATTCAGGTTTTGAACGATGATAAACCTACAGGCGTGGTTGATGTATCCCAGTCATCATCTATCATCAAGGTTGTGTCTACACAGGTACCATCAACTTCTTTACCCAATATTGATGTACTAGATAAAGGTAAAGGGATTATGATGGAAACAAAAGTTCCAAAGGATTCAGCCCAAGTGCAGTTTGATTCTATTTTGGCTGCACAACTTGAGGAAAAGGAGAGGATGAAGGAGACTGCTATTGAGAGTAAGGAAGGCAGTGATGATGAGAGTACTGATTCAAGTGTAATGATCATTGAAGATCCAGAAAGTCTTGAATATGGTGATGAGTTGGCTAAGGAAAGGCTTGAGGAATTGAAAAATCAGGTAGATTATGAGATGCCTGAAGTAGCTCAGATGTACTTTGCATGGGAGAATAAGGTTATGGAGAATCCAGACATGACTATTTTAGATCAAATTTGGGGTTTGGAGATTCTGCTAAGAGTTCAAAGAGATTGCAAGGTTATTCTGAAGTATAGGGCTAGCAAGGTTCTTTCACAATCTAAGAAGGATAGAAGGGAGCTCTACTATATGCTTCTCAGATGTCATCAAGGGGGTTGGACTTTCTAGAATTTGCAGGGTTTGTCCTTTGATGAGTTGGAGTTTCGTGCTTATCCTATATGTGCAACTGTTCAAGAGCAGAATACTATCAGACTTCTTTTAGATGAAAGAAAGAAAGAACTTGCAGAAGAGATGTAGATCCAACAAGCTTTAATTTCACCAAGGACTTTGAAGAAGGTAATTCTAATTGAATTCCCAAAGAATTTAGATAGAGTGAATCCTAGTGAAGCAGTTATTAGAAGGAGTATTAAGCTCTCACCTTTGGAAGCTTCACATATGGTAGAGGTATTACCTTATGATTCTAGAAACCCTATAGTTCATTATGAAGAAGATGCAAGTGGGTTTTGGATGATTGGAAGATATGGAAAGGAGGTACCTACTTTTACTACTCTTATCTCTTTGTTTGCAAGCCTGGATAGGGAAGAATTGGTAGATCTTTGGGGATTGATGAAGACCAAGTGTGAGACTGAAGCACCTGCTTCAGTCAATGGAATAAAGATTTGGTCCACATTTAAGAGAATGTGTGAGCTAAATGATGAAGATCTAATCTGGTTGGATCTAGATGATATCAGTGGACTTCAATGGCATCTACATTCAGCAGCTAGTGTTTATCATTTGAGTACTACAAAGTTTTTTGAATATCTTCTTGTGGATGCCGAATATCTCATATCCAAGGAAGTTTTGAAGAAAATGGTGTCAACACAACTGGAGATGGATTATACAAGTGATGTTGGCAAAGACTTAATTAGGTTTATTTATTTCCTAATTAAAAAGTGATTTGTATTTGTAAGAATCCTCCTTGTACTTAGTTTTTATTTAGAAACTTGATTACTAGAGTAGATATCAAGTTTAGGGGAGGATTGTTGGGAATAAAATGAGCCAAGACACTTAGACGCTGACAAGAGTTAATTGGGCATTGATAGGAAGAAATCAAGCGTTGTCAGATCAAGCGTTGACACGAAGAAATCAAGCGATGATGAGAAGAAGTCCAAGCACTAATAGAATACTTAGTCTACACGTTTTGTATTTCTAGTAAAGATATGTTCGACATTGTATTTTTTATATTTATATTTACCTAGAATAGCTGATATTTAGACTCTCGTGCAAGGCTCCTTAATCTATAAAAGGAGGCCTTTAGGTTTTAGTTCGATATATGTTTTACATTTTCATTGTACACAAGTTTGATTATCAATCAAAGTGAAAGTTTGGTTTATTTTGTTTTGTGTGTTCTTATTCTAAGTATTAATTCCGCATAATACTTAGATTGTTTCATATACAACAAAGTTTCTCTAAGTGTTTAACTTGATTTAATCTCGTTTACACAAAGCTAAATCGATCTAAGTTTGGGATTAACACTCGTTTCTCTCAAACAACAATCGTAATCCAGTTTATGCTTTCTTTGAACACATGGTAGTGGTTGTAATTTTTTTGTTGTTGATGACATGCACTCTAGGTATTTTTTTTACCTAATTTATAATATTGAATTGGGAGTTTTGTTTACTCTAGACATCTTGAAATTTAGGGTTTTGATTTTTTCTGTCGGTATAGAATCGAATGGGTTCCTTCTTTTGCCAATATTAAAAAAAATTGTTTATGGTTTTTGTTGTATTAAATTTGATTTTGATTTGTTGTTTTGAGTTTTAGGGGATGAAGATGAAGATGAAGAGGAGAATGATGACGAAAGATATTGAGTATGATTATACGAATAATTCTATTTTTTGGGTATCTTTTGTACGGATTTTAATTTTAGTAAAAAAGTTGATGCTTTATTGATATCTAGGATCAATTTGAGATAAAAGTATGGTTTAAAGCTATGAAAAATGTTATTTTTGGCATCCTTTTTAGTAATCAGCTTGTGTATGGGGTGTTTGTTTCCGCTCATATAATGGGCTTATGGCTTATTTGGCTGTGGGCTTATGTTTTGTAAGCTTGATTTTTGTGGCTATTATAAACTTTTCTGGCTTATATAAGTCTATTATGATATAATAAACATATATAAGCCGGAAAATCTCAAAACAGGGCATAAAAAATGAGCTTATGAAACATAAGCCCACTGTATAAGATGAAAAAAGCACCCTTTAATTGTTTAGGATTCATTTTAGATCTTTATTAGTCAATAACCCTATACACAAGCTTAATAAAAAACACATGAAAAGTTTTTTCCCGTTTGTGAATGTTTTGTCGAATTTGTTTAAGGATAACCGGTCTTTTGCCTAATGCATTTGTCACAAGTTCTTGTGACTTGACTTTTGTCTCGAAAATGTATAGTTTTATAAATACTCGACTTTCCTAAAAGTGGGACATGTTCACTCCTAAGCCATATAACAATAATAAACTTGATTACCCATGTCATATAGCTATTTAAACTATGTTGTGATTACCTTTTGAAAAGTTAAGAGAATTATGTCCAAACTGTTAAATATTGTGACTAATGTTAAATAAACATCGCTACACACATGTTTGTCGAAAGGAAGTTTTGTGATATGCTTGATGTAGTTTGAGATTCCTCGTCAAACTTTTATAACACACTTTTAAGAAACTCACAAAATTCACATATAGCATAACATATACCCACATGTATCAACTTCTGTAGATTTTTTTGGTACATGAATTAATCTATGTTCTTAGTCTACAATGTTTCCTAAAACTACTAGCTTAACTACCCAGGTCACATGAACTTACAAAGTTGCCTATTTCATTTTGCAAGGGCAGGCATGTGTGTTGAGAAATATTTGGGAAGAATTCATTATGATTAGAGCTACTTGATTTAATTCAGGGAACACCATTAGTGAGATGAGGGAAACCCAAATGAGCAATTCGGGCGTTATCCCTTTTTTATGCAATATGACAAGCGAATTACAGGATGCCTTGAACGGGTGGAAGTGTGGCTGCACTGCTTTCCGACGCAAGGATTCGAATGTTGCTATAGTTTCACACACGACTGTAAGACTTTAATGGCTTCTCACAAATCACTCTTTTTTATGCAAAATTATTTCTGAAATGCATAAATTAACTAGTGGGTTTTTTCAATCTCATTTTTCCATTATATATGCCTATTAACATATTGATATATAACATGTAGAAACTAGAAGGGGGGGGGGGGGGGGGGGGGGGGGGGGGGGGGGGTGAATAGTTTTCCTAATTAAGTCCCAATTAAAATTATGTTCGTCATTAGAAATAACGATTACTTGAAAACTTGTTTCATAATAGTTAAGCCAATTTCCAAGAGTTAAAAACATTTTCTATATCTAGTAATTATGATAATATAATGCATGAATGTAAAGATAAGTAAGTAAAGAGTAAGGAAAGAGACAACCTAAGGAAGGACACCAAGATTTATAGTAGTTCGGAAACGAAACTCTCTCTTCGTTCCTACTCCACTCCTCGAGTACACCTTACTCAATATTTCCATTATCCACAAGCTCCCTTCTTGACAGAGAAAACCTTACAACGTTGCTTAAAATATTTTCCAACACTAAGCTGAATGTCGAGTTCTAATCCTAAGCTAGAACCAATCTTTGTCTCCCATCTTCTTTTTCGACACAAGGCTAGATGTCGAGTCATAATCCAAGCTAGAACCAATCTTCGTCTCCCATCTTCTTTTCTGACACAAGGCTAGATGTCGAGTCCTAATCCAAAGCTATAACCAATCTTCACACACATCACTTTCTAGTTAAGTGAGAACTCACAACACTCATACTCACACTTACATCACTTTGTAGTTTAGTGAGAACTTATACACAAGACACACTACATCACAAGACACAGCCAAGTATACACATATACATTGGATCTATACAAGAAAAATCCAAGTATACACAAATACCTTGGATCTACACAAGACTAATCCAAGTATACACAAATACATTGGATCCGCGCAAGACTCATATAAAAAATATGATGAACATGACTAGATCTAAGAAAGGATGACCTTCATCAAGGCTTCATCTTTTATCATATCACAAATGTGTGAGTGATCTTCTCTTTAAACAAGTAAATAAGGTGACCAAGAGGATGATCATAAGTAAACATACTTAACACATTAACTGATCATTTACTAATGATTGGAATCATAGAAAGAAGATAAGAAGCAGAAATCTGTCCAAAAGGGTTCATTGGAAAATGGAGAAATAATCCAATATTTATAGGAGACAAGTCCAACGGCTAGTTTGGCCGCTGCTCATTAAATGGGCCGGCGGCTCAATATCAATATTGAGCCGCATGCACCTATACCGATCACATGCTCTAGACTCCGCTCCTTTTTGTCTTCTAGTAGGGAAATGCCATCTGGGGAAGTTTATACCTCAATAGGATATTCTTAGACCATCTGGAATATGCCAAATTCGAATTTCCATTTTCTATTTTAATAAAACATTTTCTTATAAAAGAAATTTTATTAAAAATGTTTTGTCACATTTGTATAAATGTGAGCTTTAAGGCTAATCACTTTCCATGATCACTAAACACGTATAATATATGTTTGTGTAAGACTTAAATGATTACTACTTTAATGATAGCGTTTGTTAAATAATTCGTCTTACGGTTATTTTTGACGATAAATATTTTTACACTTTGTCGTGATCAAAACTAAGAAAGATTATTTATTACAAATAATGTTTTTAGGCATCGGATGCATTAACAATTTATCTCTTTTGATTACGACAAACTATAAACTCATTTATGTAAAACAAAGGTTTTCGAATTATTAACGAGTTTATAACTACCATTTCTCCCCCTTTTGTCGAAGCAAATGTGACACCCCCAAATTGAGTCAAATGCAGCGGAAATAGTATTTGGGCGTCACGTAGGTAGATCAACAACAGACAGAGTATAGAGCAACAAATAAAAGATTACCCTTACATTTATTACATGATCAAAAGTGCAAATAGTATTAAAATAGTCTTTAACATTGTTCAACAGTTTGAATTATTTCCCAGTTTCTAAAACCCCTATAAATGCAGCCTATCATGATGCTTGACTCCATGCACACCAATACCTGGTTCAGTTTCCTGAGAAAACATGCTTAGAGAGTTAACATAAAGTTGGTGAATTCACAGGTTTAATAAAATAAGTTTGGACAATCAACATTCACTGAAGTAGTAATGCACAAAGCATCAATACTTAAAAGTAATTATATTCCCATATTGCCTGAAACTGAGACTTGACAGTTAAGTCCTTAACAAATAAGGACCCTTCGCCTTATAAAAAGGCACCCATAAAAATAATAAGTGCTGACATGTGAAACATCTGTTGTCCTAGCCTAGGCACAGTGAGCATGACTCACCCAGATGGGGACGGTCAATCCCAAATAGATCTATTTATAACATTCAGGTAATTCAATAATTCTAACAGTTTCAGATGCACGGGTCATGCGGGTTCATCTACAATAGGAAATGTAATCAAAGGTTTCACAGTTCAATCCATGTCCATAAAAATAAAATATGTTGCATGTTTTCTTCCCCATTAAAAGGTTTAAAAGTTTGTCAATATATAAAGTGGGGCCATGAACTCACCTCAGTAGTACAACAATAAGTCAGTAGATAAATCTGATAAGGATGCTCACGATACAATCAACGACCTAAATAATTATAAGGTCTCAGTAAATGCATAACATAATGCATAAAAGTTTTAGAATAAATCTTTGCATGCTTATACTGGTTTTAAGCATTTTATTACGATATTTGTATTTTAGTTCATCGTTGTACAAGTTATAGTAGTGTTCATTTTAAGTATAAAATAAATAATAATGTTAAATTAGTTAATCTATTTAATTAATTCTCTTGTACTTATATTGTTTATAAAACACTTTAAATATTTATAAAAGACAGTTTTATATATATTTAAAGTAATAGAAAATAAATATAATTAATATACTTATTTTTATAAATTAACCATTTTTAATTTATATATTATATATAAATGAGGTTTATAAAACTTATAACATTTTAATTAAATTCCACGTTTTCGTAGTGTTTATAATTATTAAATTATAAGTTTGGAAAAATAACAATTGTTATGTTTATTTAAGTTTTACGTTTTAAATATCGGAAATAAATATATAGAAATTTTAGGGTTCGTTATACTTTGTATAAATTACGTTTTAGTCCTTCTATTTAAATAATTACCCGCGGTTAAATTACTTTTATACCCCTAGGGTTTCTAAATCTTTCAAGTAATTACAATATTGGTCCCTCCCTAGTTACACGTGTAACTAGGGTTTGTTTTAAGTTTCATTAAATGGCAAAATTGGTCCCTAAACATTCGGCTTATATTAGGGCTTGTTATAGTTTCATAAATTGACATTTTTGGTCCTCCAATATTTGGCTTATATTTAAGTTTATATTTAAGTTACTAAAATGCCCCCTAGGGCTTGTATAGGTTTCGGCTTAAGGCATAATTAGTCCCTAGGGTTTACTTAGGGTTAGTTATAGTTTACCAAGTTGGCATAAAAGGTCCCTAGGGCTTATACTAAGTTTCGGTAAATGGCAAATGAGATCCCTAGGTTTTTATTAAGTTACACAATTTAACCTAACGCCATAGTAATTCCATTTAGGTCCTTTTCACTACCTTGAAGTTTCAGATGATGTCAAAACAACACCCTCAACTCATGGCAAATTACAAAAGTGGTCCTAAAGTTTATATTTTTGGAAAAATAAGTTTCCATACTTGTAATTTAGGTCCTTTTATTTAGTGACAATGAAGATTTATTTAGGCAACTTATTATAGTGAGCTTAAAACTAAACCTTATAAGGCATAATAGTGAACTTATCATTTTAAGGAACCTATAATCGTAAATCTAGTATTTCTAGGCACATCTAAACATTACAAGATTACCCAATATAGAAACATGGGCTTATACCCCACGTCCAAAATATGCATGGGCATGTTTTACATATTTCTTCAAGTTTAACTAGCTCATGGTGATATGTTCTTCATGCTTGATAAGATTTTACATCATTTTAAGCCATAGCATAATTCAAGCCTTAACCTAAAAATAGATTTAGGGTTTCATATATTTGTTTCAACATTAAATTTTACTAAGAATAACCATGTGTATGTTAATATATATGAAAGTAAATGTATAGAAAGATAGGTTTTATATTTGACTTACTTGTTTAGATAGGTTTAGGAGTGATAGGAGAATGAGTAAGAACAAGAGATAAGCTTTCAACAATGGAGATCTTAGTAGCTAAAAACAAGTTATGGCCTCAATGGGAGCTTCTAGGGCTTCTTTACTTGCTTCAATGATCAAGATACTTGTAGGATAAGCTAATGATTAACCTTCATGTAGTATGAGACATGATCTAGGAGTAGTAAATGAGCTTGAGGGTTTGTTAATGGTGGAAAAGGGTGGTTGAGCCGTAGGGTGAGAGAGAGATAGATGGAGTGATATCTGAGTTTCAAGTGAATTGTGTTGGTGAGTGTTGTGTGTGTTTCGGCTAAATTAAGGAAAGAGAGAGATCAAGTGAGATCTTTGTACCTAGTACCAAGTATCTTGCCAAGATACACTTAGGATTTAGTTGAGATATGATTATTTCCTTTTCCACACATGCCTAAACTAGTAATTGACTTTTCTTCCTCAATTGGAAAAGTTGCCGTGTGTTTATGGGTCAAAGGGGGACAAGAAGAGACTTGGTATAGTGTTTAGGCATGGTGTGTAAGTAAGTGTGTAAGTAAAAGCATGGTTATGTAAGAAAAGCATGGTTAGTATAGGGTATTAGTGGGATACATGATTATACTTACAAGTTAGCTAAACAAATGATGAATGTGTAGACATGTACACATATACACGCCTATACATGCATGTGGGAAAGTTTTTGGTAATTTTTGCCAAGTGTTGTATGAGAACAATAGCCCTTGTTTAATATTGTATGCATTTGTTGAGTTGTAGGTATTTTTGTTGAAGCTTTTAGGTAATTTAGTGGAAGTGTATATTAAATACATCACTATAATTAATTTACTTAAATAAAGTAAATAAATGACAATGTAAAATAATGTACATTGTTTTAAAGTGTTAGGTGTTTATTCCTTTTATGTAATATACGTAAATATGTACGTATAAAATAAATCCAAGTACTTAATAAATAAATTAAGTAAGGTTACAGTTTATCTCAAAATATGTACTGAGGTGATGAGTCTATTATTCAATCAAGTGGCCAGTCAGTTGCCAGAGTAGTCAACAATGACAAGAGGTCCATATAACATAAAATAAATATGAAAGGTAGTATGACAAAAAGGTATATGATTAAAAATAATTTATATGAAGGTAGAATTATATAGATTCCAAAAATAAATAGTACAACAGTTGACAAAGTCAATAAGGTAAAATCAGAGGTTTTACAGCACCATCCCGTTATTTTAGCTTTGTCCTCAAAGCTTAGGATGAAGTCATTGGTCAGGTGAACAAGTGTGGGTACTTGGTCTTGAACGAGTCTTCTCGTTCCCAAGTGAACTCAGGGCCTCTCCTAGAGTTCCAACGTACTTTGACCAACATGCGACTGCTTTTCAATTTCTTAACTGTCCTCTCCATGATTTCTACTGGTTCTTTGATGAATTGGAGTTTGTCGTCAAATTGAACACTCTCCAATGGCATAGCCAATGGTTCTTCAGCATAGGTCTTCTTCAGGTTAGACACATGAAAGGTAGAGTGTACCCGACTCAGTTGCTGGGGTAACTCTAAACGATAAGCTACTTCCCCGATCCTTGCTATTACTTTGAAAGGGCCAACATAACGTGGATTCAGTTTTCCACGTTTGACAAAGCGTACAACACCCTTCCAAGGTGATACCTTGAGCATAACACGGTCACCTACTTCAAATTGCATAGGTTTGCGTTTCAGGTCCGCGTAGCTCTTTTGTCGGTCGTGAGCAGCTTGAATTCTTTGCTTAATGAGGACGATCTTGTCTGTAGTCGCATGGATTAATTCCGGTCCAGTGAGCTGAAATTCACCTACTTCTGCCCAGCACACAGGTGAACGACATTTGCGACCGTACAGTGCTTCAAAAGGGGCAACCTTAATACTGGCGTGATAACTGTTGTTGTAGGAGAATTCCACTAAAGGAATGTGGTCAACCCATCCATTTCTAAAATCAATCACACATGCTCGTAGCATGTCCTCTAGAGTCTGGATGGTTCGTTCACTTTGACCATTAGTCTGCGGATGATAAGCAGTGCTCATGTCTAAATTGGTACCTAAGACTCGTTGGAAAGCCTTCCAAAAGTTTGATGTGAACCTACCATCTCGATCACAAATTATCGACATTGGTATCCTATGTTTGGTCACAATCTCCTTCAGGTGCGTTTTTGCTAGTCTTGCAAGGGAATCGTTCTCCCTACATGGCAGGAAATGAGCGGACTTGGTGAGTCGGTCGACGATTACCCAGATAGTATCGTAACCGTGGGATGACTTTGGGAGTTTGGTGACAAAATCCATGGTGATGTTGTCCTACTTCCATTTTGGTATCTCAGGTTGTACAAGTAAACCCGATGGTCTCTAGTGTTCAGTTTTGACACGTGCACAGGTCAAACATTTATGAACGTAGGTGGCAATGTCGGCTTTCATATTCGGCCACCAGTATAATTTCTTCATATACTGATACATCTTTTCAGATCCGGGATGTATAGAATATTTAGACTTATGAGATTCTTGCATGATCACGTTCCTCAAATCTCCATAGCAAGGTAACCAACTTCGTCCGTGAAGGCATAGGGTTCCATCTGCTCTAGGTTCTAGCTTCTCCTTACTAAGGTCGGTTCTGAGCATTCCCCCGACATCTTCCTTCACGAGGTTTTCAGGTAATTGGGCTTGAGTCTGAGCTTCCAAAATCTGTTTGGGTAGATCTAAACTGATTTTCATAACTAATGCCCGAACTCTCATAGGAGGGTCCGTTTCCTTACGACTTAAAGCATCAGCAACCACGTTTGCTTTACCAGGGTGGTATTTGATCTCGCAGTCGTAGTCACTCAACAACTCAATCCAACGACGTTGTCTCATATTCAGCTCCTTCTGATCCAATATGTGTGGCAAACTTTTATGGTCAATATGCATTGTGCACTTTGTTCCGTATAGGTAATGTCTCCATATTTTGAGAGCAAAAACTACGGATCCAATTTCTAGATCATGAGTGGTGTAATTCTTCTCATGCTTCTTCAGTTGTCTTGAAGCATAGGCGATCACTTTCATCCTCTTCATCAATAATGCACCTAAGCCCTTGTGTGAGGCATCACAGTATACAACGAAATCATTGTTGCCTTCAGGCAAGGCTAGTATGGGTGCACTGTATAACTTCTGCTTGATCAGTTGGAAAGCTGATTCTTCCTTCTCTCCCCAATCGAACTTTATTCCTTTCTGAGTGAGTTTGGTCATCGGTTTGGCTAATTTGGAAAAATCTTCAATGAATCTGCGGTAGTATCCGGCAAGGCCTAGAAATTGGCGGATCTCCGTCGGTGATTTAGGAGATACCCAATCCTTGACAGATTCGACCTTCGCTGGATCTACGTGAATACCGTCACAATCGATGACATGACCAAGGAATTACACTCTAGGAATCCAGAATTCACATTTGGAGAACTTAGCATAGAGTTGCTCCTCCTTGAGTACCTTTAGTACTTGTGCAAGATGTTCCCCGTGTTCTTGTTCGTTCTTGGAATAAATAAGTATATCGTCAATGAAGACTATCACGAATTTATCCAAGTAGGGTCTGCACACACGGTTCATAAGGTCCATGAAAATAGATGGTGCATTGGTCAACCCAAATGGCATAACCTGGAATTCGTAATGACCGTAACGGGTTCTAAAAGCTGTTTTTGTAATATATTCCTCCTTGACTCGTAGTTGATGGTATCCAGATCTCAAGTCAATCTTGGAATACACACTTGACCCTTGCAGTTGGTCAAATAGGTCGTCAATGCGAGGAAGCGGATAACGATTCTTCACAGTTAGCTTATTCAGCTCTCTGTAATCGATGCACATTCGGAAAGAACGATCTTTCTTTTTGACAAATAACACAGGAGCTCCCCATGGTGAGGAACTGGGTCGAATAAATCTTTTGTCAGATAGTTCCTGGAGTTGTGCAGCTAGTTTTTTCATTTCTGATGGTGCCAACCGGTATGGAGCTTTAGCTACAGGTGCAGCTCCGGGAACCAAATCAATTTGAAATTCTACTTGTCGGGTTGGTGGTAAGCCTGGCAACTCATCAGGAAATACTTCTGGAAAATCTCGGACGATGGGTACGTCCTTGATTTGCTTCTTCTCGGGCTTGTCTTCTTCATCTGTTTGAGAAATATGGGCCAAGAAGATAGGACATCCTCTCAACAAATATTTCTGGGCTTTTGTACAAGAGATAACACTAAGTCTAGTGTCAGTGAGGTCGGTGTTACCGTCTCCTTGAATGATTAGAGTTTCGTTTCCCCATGGAATACGAATTAGCTTTTCGTCACGAACAATGACTGCGCGGTATCTCGCTAACTAGTCCATGCCAAAAATAACATCAAAACTACCAAGGTTTACGGGAATAAGGTCAATGTTGAACGGATGTTTGGAAAGATTTAATGTACAACCTCTAATGATAGTGTTAGCATCTACAGTTTTACCGTCGGCTAATTCTACAGAGTAACGATGATCTAAGCTTGTAGGAATAACTTCTAGTACTTGGCTAAATTCAGTGGATATAAAACTTCGGTCTGCTCCAGTATCAAACAAAACAGATGCATAACGATTGTTCAGTAGAAACGTACCAGTAACGACATTTGAATCGGGGTTGGCTTTTGTATTACCGACCACGTACACTCTGGATGAAGCTCCTCCACTGTTCTTGTTCTGGTTGGCCCGCTTAGGGCAACTTGGTCTCACGTGTCCTGGTGCTCCACACTCATAGCACACAACTCCTTTCTTGGGTCCATTGTTGTTTCCTCCAGCAGCGTTGTGGTTTCCCTGCTGTCCATTCCCGTTCCCACGGGCATTGTATCCGCCCCTGTTATTGTAGTTCCCAGTGTTTTGAGTGGGTCGGGCCTGAGTGACAGCATTAACTCGACTGGTTTTATCAAAATGACCCACTTGTCCACATCTATATCAGGTCTGGCATGGGCTATCAACAGTATGATGATAGTTTCACTTTGAGCACAAAGGTTTGGCACCCACGTACGAGTTAGCTCCTGCAGAGGTAGCACTGTAAACTTGCCCAGCATTCTGCTTCTTAAGATGCTGCTGGTGCTGACTGCGGAAATACTCATTTGCCTTTCGCTTGTTGTCAGTTTGCCTCTCGGATATGGTACGAAATCTTTTGTTGATCAATTCAGTAGCGAACTCAATGGCATTCTCGACGGTAGTAGGTCGAGATGCGAGCACACTGTCGTGAATGGCGTCTGCGAGTCCACCTACATACTTCTCAATCTTATCTTCCTCCTCCACAAACATTCTGGTACACATTAGGGTCAACTCTTGGAACCTTTGGTTGTACGCAGTGATGTCATTGTTCCTGCATCTGAGATCCCACAATTCGATCTCGAGTTTCTTCATTTCACCCCTTGGACAGTATTTATCTGTCATTCTCTCCTTCAGCTCAGTCCAGTTAAGAGCATAGGCAGCATCGTGTCCGAGAGTAGCAACAATAGGGTTCCACCAAGTAAGAGCACTCTCAAGTAGGGTGTAGGTGGAAAACTTCACTTTGTTCTCTTCTGCACAGTCGCTGATGCGGAATACCGTTTCCAACCTCTCAAACCACTGCATCAGTTCCACCACTCCTTCTTTGCCCTTGTAGTAGGAAGGCTTACATTTCAAGAAGTCGGGGTAAGAGCAACCCCTGGTGGTCTGATTATTCCGGCGGTTGTTGGAGTTTTCAATATCATCTATGTTTCTGCTGGCAGCCATCGCAGATGCGATGCCTTGATCAATCATTTCCCTTAGTTGGGCATGTTGATCCCAAACTTAGATCAATTTAGCTTTATGTATACGAGATTAGATCAAGTAATACACTTAGAGAAACCTTTGTATATGTATATGACAACCACATATTTATCCTGGGAGATGAAGATACCATCTTCTTTCTGTTGAACTTGTAAACCAAGAAAGAAGTTCATCTCCCCCATAGCACTCATCTTGAATTTGTCTGTCATAAGCTTGGAGAAATCCTCACTCATCTTTGGATCAGTAGACCCAAAAATGATGTCATCAACATAGACCCGAACAAGCAACACATCCTTACCTTTCTTCTTTGTAAATAGTGTCTGATCTATGGTGCCCCTTTTGAATCCATTGTCCACTAAGTAAGTAGACAAAGTACCATACCATGCTCTTGGGGCTTGATGAAGTCCATACATAGCCTTCTTGACTCTATACACCTTGTCTGGATTCTCTGGATCCTCAAAACCAGGAGGCTGCATCACATATACCTCCTCAACAATTGTTCCATATAGGAAGGCACTCTTGACATCCATTTGATAGACAGTGAAGCCCATGCAGGATGCATAGGCTAGAAAGATCCTGATAGCTTCAATCCTTGCAACTAGTGCAAAGACCTCCTCATAGTCTATCCCCTCCTCTTGTGTATATCCCTGAGCCACTAATCTTGCCTTGTTTCTGACCACAATGCCTCTTTCATCTCTCTTGTTTCTTAGAACCCATCTTGTCCCTATAGGTCTGACATATCTGGGACAATCAACCAGCTCCCAAACATCCTGAATTGCAAATTGGTGAAGCTCATCCTGCATTGCTTCCACCCAACTTGGTTCTTTGAGAGCATCAAATATCTTCTTGGGTTCCTGTTGTGACAGAAAATAGGCAAACAAACATGCTTGCACAAGAGGGGTATCAACCTTCTTGTGTATATTGGCAATAAACCCACCAAGACCTTGATGAGATCTTCTAGTCTGAACAGGAGTCATAATATCACCAATGATTTGAGAAGTGGGGTGATTCTTCATAGTAGAAGTGAGAACTCCTCCTTCAAACAGTCTGGTGTCTTCAATCTCATTCTCCAAGTTGCCAATATCTTCTTCTTCAGACTCTCTTTCATCAAAATGAGGATGAACCTCTTCATATAAATTGGAAGGTTCACCTTGTTCAAAAGTGGAAGAGAAAAGATGTGAAGAAATGTTGTCAACGCCTGAACCTTGGTTGTCAGCGGGTGAGCTAACAATGCTTGAACTGTTGTCGTCAACGTCTGGGCCATCAACGTCTGAATTGGTCTTATCAGTGCTAGATTTGCCTTTGTCAGCGCCTAAAGGACAATGCATGTTGTTATCTGGTGGCACTTGGGGACCACCATTATCTTTTCCAGCAGCAGCAAAAGCATATGTCCATATGGGGATGGTAACATATTCTTGTATAGGAGATGACTTTTCTGCTTGTGATCCAACCTTTTCATGAACCTGTGTACCTGAAACATCAACAACTTGTTCTTCCACAACATTTGAAGTTACCTTCACAATGTCTGGATTAGTGACAGGCATATAATTTAAAGTCCTAGATAAAGGTTCCAAGTCAAACAACCAATTTTGACCACTTTCAGGATCACTAGGTTTATTCTCTAAAAACATAACATATACTCTTTCAAGAATACGTTTTTCCTTTTTAAGATAAACCCTATATCCCTTGCTCTGCACTGAATACCCCATGAAGTAGCGTTCATCACCTTTTGCACTAAATTTACCTAAGGCATCACAAGTGTCTAAAACTACTACATGACAACCAAAAGGTCTGAGAAAACCAATATTAGGTTTTCTTCCCCAAAGTAACTCATAAGGTGTTTTGTTCTGAATTTTGTTGACCAATGCTCTATTTTGAACATAGCAAGCTGTATTAACAGCCTCAACCCAAAAGGCTATAGGAAAATGAGCATTAGCCAACATGGTTCTGGCTGCTTCAATTAGGGTTCTATTTTTCCTTTCTGCAACCCCATTTTGCTGTGGGGTTCTAGCAACACTAAATTGCCTAGTGATTCCTTTCCTGGCACAAAAATCATCTAACACTTTATTCCTAAATTCACCACCATTATAACTCCTAAGCATTTTAACTTCATTTCCTGTTTTCTTCTCAATCTGAGTGATAAAATCAATTAAAGTGTCAGCTGTGTCACTCTTCATAGCTAAAAAGAAAGTCCAAGTAAACCTAGAAAAGTCATATGTGATGACAAAGCAGTAGGACTTACCATTCAAACTTTCTATATTGGTTGGACCAAAGAGGTCCATATGAAGTAAGTGAAGAGGTCTAGTACTAGAGTGCACCTGTTTGGACTTGAATGAGACCTTGTGCTGCTTGCCTTTAAGACATGCAACACAAGAGTGGTCATTGTGGAAGGCCTTTTCAGGCAAACCATCAACCAAGCCAAGTCTCACAAGCCTGTTTATATTCTTAAAATTTATGTGCCCCAGTCTCCTGTGCCATAAATTACTCTCATCTACTGAAGCTTTAGCATAAAAACAAGAAATATTGTTATTCATTTTAATCCCATTCAGATTCTCATTGTATATGTCTTTATGCCTAGGTGTTCTATAGTCAATATATTTCTCATCAGGGATCTTATAATCCTTGCTTAACACCAAACATTTAGTATCAGTATACAGAACTTTATTTTTGTTATCACAAACTTGTGATACACTAAAAAGATTGTAATCAAGTTCCTTTACCAAAAATACGTTTTCAAAACGCAAGTTCTTGGTGAGAAGTGTTCCTTTGCCTGTGATAGTACCATATCCGCCTCCAAAGTAAACCTTATCACCATCCTTAATGGGAGTGAAGTTAGTTAAATAATCTTCCTTCCCTGTCATGTGCCTTGAGCATCCACTGTCCCAATATCCAAAATCATTGACCTGTCTTTGAATGCCCTGCACATAAAGAAAACAAGTTAGTTTTCTTTGGGAACCCAAGCCTTGGAAGACTTGGATTCATGTGGTTGTTCAATAAGAACAGACTTAGTTCTCACAACAACCCCATTTTCATCCTTCTTAGGATGAAATACCCAGTTAACCCCAATAGGTTTTGTAATGACCTTTGAAATGTAATTAAATCTGTTGCAGGTCATTGAAATCCCATTATCATTAGGGTTTTGATATTTCTTTGGTCTCCATGTCAAGCTTGAAGAAGCTTTAGACCCCCTACCATGTGGTTGCAAATATTTAGGTCTGGTCACGTTTCTGTCAGCGTTGGAATTGGTCTTGTCAACGCTGAAATTACCCTTGTCAGCGTTGAACCTAGGGTTTGCTACAGAAACCCATTGTCTATTAGATCAAGTGTTTGTCTTTTGAAATGGTCTTTGTCCATGAGTGTTAGACCCTCTAGTGAAGAATGGGGCAGGTCTAACAACTTGTGGACTTTGCTGCACACAAGGTTTGGGTCTGACAACGTTTGACTTTCTAACAACGTTGACTTTGGGAGCGTTGACACACTTATATGCTAAATGTGAAAAGCTACCACAAGTGTAACAGGCTTTTCTAGACACAACCCTAGGTCTAGAGGAGAAGAAGCTTGTTCCATCATTGCTAACTTGGCTCTTAGGTGACCTAGTATTCCTATACATCTCTGCATACTTAATGCTAGGTTTTCTAACAGTGTTTGAGCCAAGGTCAACAGCTTTACCAGTGATTGGGTTTGTAACCTTAATGGGGGTTGACTCATTAGGACTTTCACATAGCAAGCCACCCTTAACAAATAAGGTAGGGTTAGCTTTCTTCCATTCATTCAGGTCAGTCAACTTTTGTTGATACTATTCAACTGGGGTGACAACTCTTGGTGGAGGAATGAATTCCTCCTCTTGGAGTTCTGGCAAAACAGTCCAAGATAGGTCCTTTTGTTGGACACCATAGAAGTCACCAGCTGGTGGTGGAACCATAGAGTAATCTTTCATCCCAATCCCAGTCATGTCCTTAGGATCCCTTTGTTTACTCACACATTCTCCTAGGGTTTGTATGGCCTTGTCAAATCTTTGAATTTTAAGGCCAACATTATCTTTATTCTTAATGGCTTCATCTAACTTAGCCTGTAGCTCACCATTAACCCTTTCCATGATACTCCTAATATCATTACTAGCATTCAACTCATGTTTTAAGATATTTATTTTATCTTTTAAGTCAAATTCCATTTTATTGTATTCAGAAACTGTCTTCTCAGTTTGCGTGAGAGCTAGTTGGTAATTAGACAGTTTGCATCTTTCAGTACTCATATCATCTAATAATCTTAACACCTCTTTGTTAAGTCTCTCAGTATTTAACCTACAACCTTTACTACAAAAAGCATCATCGTATATCTCATTATCAGATGAAGAGGAGGAGTGTGCCATGAGAGCATATTCAACATGCTCTTCTTCTCCAATTCCAGCAACCAAGGCTTTATCCTCTTCTACATCTTTAGCCAAATAGCTCCAATCCCATCCCATTCCATCAATTCCTTGAACTGCAACCATGGCCTTAGGATCCTGAGCTTTAACAATTTGACTTGAGGGTTTACCAGCATCAGATCTTCTAGGAGATCTGCATTCCCTCATGAAGTGCCCCATACGATGACAGTTGTAGCATTCAACTTTGGATTTATCAAATCCAGCTGTGTCCTTTGCATCGAAGGTCATCTTCTTCTTAAACCGTCTGTTCCACCTGTTTGCTCTTATACTAGCAAGAGCCATGTTCCACTTAATGTCCATCTCTTCCAAGTGCTCATCACTTATCTACTCAAGGTCCTCATATGTAATCACTGAACCATTGGGCAAAGAAGCAATATAAGCACATACAATATCCAGATCCAAACCAGCAGGTTTAACTCTTGGTGAGTCACTTTTGAATGTGTCAGCGTCTGAAAAGGAGACGTTGACAGGACATGTTCCAGCGCTGACACATGATGATCCAGTAACTGGATGCATGTAAGAGTCCTTCTGATTGAATTGACCTTCACTATGAGAAAAGAAAGCCATGTTACTGTTGGTGGACTTGCTTCCATGCTCTAAAAGAGTTTCATCTTCCAACAGCCTCAGTTTGTTGTAGATATCATCAAACGTGGAACTTTTGTGAGTATTATTGGCAAGAATAGATCTTGCCTCAATCTTCCATGCCTCACCAAGACTTTTAAGAAAAGTAGCATTAATGTCAACATCACCAAGTTGTGTCCCCATGAAGGACAATTTGCTAGTAATATCAAGCAATCTGCTTCTCATACTACTAAGCTTTTCATTAGGTTGAGCCTTGAAGACAGCATAATCATGCATGAGTTGCTTCTTCTTCTCTTCCTTAGTATCTTCATTGCCACCATATGCAACTTTAAGAGCTGCCCAAAGGTCCTTAGCAGATTCATAACCTCTGTATTTATGCTGGTTCTCTTGTCCCAAAGAGAGTTTCAGAATATTTAGGGTTTTCATATCAACCCTTTTCTTTGCTATGTCTTCAGCAGATACAACTCTACCATCATCAGGTTTTTCCTTTTTATCTGCTTCTGAACATCCAGCAACAGCTGTTCTTGCAGCAATGGCATTAGCAATCTTTTGAGCCTTATTAAATGTGTTTCCATATTCAATAATCTCCCAGAGTGTGTAGTCATAGATCCCTAGATATTGTTCAAGGTTGAATTTCCACAATTCAAAGTTGGTTGCATCAAGCATGGGAATCTTGATAATCTCCCAGAGTGTATAGTCATAGATCCCCAGATATTGTTCAAGGTTGAATTTCCACAATTCAAAGTTGGTTGCATCAAGCATGGGAATCTTGATGTTTGGTAAAGGTGAGGAGGAGGAGGCTATTTCTGGATTTGACATGATGTTGTTAGGGTTTTGAGAAAATTAGGGTTTTGGTGTTTTTAGGGTTCTTGTGTTCTTTAAGATCAAAAGTTCCTCAAAAAGCTCTGATACCACTTGTTGATCCCAAACTTAGATCGATTTAGCTTTATGTATACGAGATTAGATCAAGTAATACACTTAGAGAAACCTTTGTATATGTATATGACAACTTAAGTGTTATGCGGAATTAACACTTAAACAAGAACACACAAGATGTAAACAAACTTTCACTTTGATTAATGATATCAAACTTGCTTACAATGAAAGTAGTTTACGTATGAAAACTTATATTGAACATTAACCTAAAGGTCTTATTTTATAGACATAAGAAGCCTTGTACAATAATCTACGTATCAACTATTCTAGGTAAAGATAAATATAGAAAATACATTGTTGTTCCTATCTTTACTAGAAGTAATCTAGAATACAATAAACGCGTAGAGTATATCTTTCCATCAGTGCTTGTCTTTAATGTATCAACGCTTAACATTGTCTTGTCAACGCTTGAGCTGTCAGCGTTTGTTTTACTCCTGTCAACGCTTGTTTTACTCTTGTCAGCGCTCAAGTAGACTGGCTATAATTTATTCCCAACAGGGCAGCAGTGACATTTTGGGTAGTGTCGGCGTTGTTGGGGTTCTTTCTAGTTATTACCATTTTTCTATAATTATACACAAAAATGAAATCATTAGTTCAAGGTGTTAGCACAGTTTTATATAGTTACACGAAAAGAAATTCATGCATAGACTTTGCAACAAATTGGATAACCTGTTTAAAGTTCATAATATAATAAAGTACAGGATATAATAAAAGCTACTGAGTACATGCCATTTCTCGAATAGGAATACAGTACAAAATGCACAACCTGATCCAAGACAGAGCACAACCCGCCTGTCTGGGATGGTGGTACATGAAATCTAAAGTACATCGTCTATGAATCCCTAATCTAAATAGTACAGTACAAGAATACAACTAATAAAGGAAAGTACAAATACATGAGGTCCTATATCATGATAGCCGGGATACAACCCTAATAGCTTATCATGATGTACAAAAGATCTAGTACATCTAACCTACTCATGCCTAACGGACTCCTCGGATATGGCTGGTGCCACTGGCGGTGATGAGACGGCTGGTGCCTGCATGGCATCCTGCATCGCGGTCATGGCAGTCCGGTTTTCCTTGAGCAGTCGGAGTGCCTCTAGGAACTGGTCTCTGAGAGTCTGCTGAACTCCCTTGAGATGAGCGGTCTCTGACGTCAATCCCTGATGGCGGACCTCCTGGAGGTCGAAGAAAATAGCAAGAGTCTCCCAAGGTCAAGAGAGCGGTGTGAGTATCCGTCTGTTGGCTCTGTAGCAATAGATCTACTCACGGAGGAACTCATTCTCCTCCAGCAAGCACTGGAGAGAATGGTAAGTAGTAGACCACGCTCCTCGTGCAGCGTGCGCCTCAGCACTCACGGTCCAAGATAGAAGGTCCTGACGCTGCTGTAGAACAGCGCGCTCGGTCTGTCCAACCGATAGCAGAGCAAGAATATCTGCTACATCCTGAGCCTGGCGTGCGACCAATGCCGTAATCTGGGCCTGAACGAGGTCAGCATGTCTAGCCCGGGAACCCTCACCAATCTCAAAGTGGAATCGAGATGTGCCTCGTACCTCCTCTTACAAGGTGGCAGAGACCCGGGTGCATGGTCCCGTAGCGAGGTCACTAGTGGTACAGGTGGTATGGCAGCAGGTGGCTGGACCTCTTCCCCAGCGGGGGAAATAGGTGGAGTAGAGATAAGAGCCTCAATAGATGCGGCGTCAACAGAAGTGTGACTATCTTATGAGTCACTGGCAGATAGCCATCCACACAAGACGGTTGTCGGGGATACGGCAGCAGGAGTATCAGTAGGTGATGTCATGGTGAATCTGAAAGTAATATAGTATTAATTGACATAAGCATAAACTTACTCAAGTCAAAAGTTTTGGGAAATAATAATTTAAATTATATAATAGTGTCGTTTAACATTGCGATGTTAAAGGTTACATTAATAGTTATAAGATTAATCAACCGGATGTTAATAATCAATGCACAGTCAATCACACAGTAGATGTATGCTCTACATTCTATATGCTTAACTATTCTAGTCCCGAAAATTCCGAAAGATTTTTAAAGTAGTTATAGTCCAGATTATATAAAAAAATTTATTTTTATATTTATTTTAATTTTGTTCTGATTCTCTATAACTATCTCTCTGATACCATTCTGTGACACCCCCTAATTGAGTCAAATGTAGCGGAAATAATATTTGGGAGTCACGTAGGTGGATCAACAGCAGACAGAGTATAGAGCAACAGATTAAAGATTATCCTTACATTTATTACATGATCAAAAGTGAAAATAGTATTAAAATAGTCTTTAACATTGTTCAATAGTTTTAATTATTCCCCAGTTTATAAAACCCCGGATGAGCTCTATAAATGCAGCCTATCATGATGCTTGACTCCATGCACACCAATACATGCTTCAGTTTCCTGAGAAAACATGATTAGAGAGTCAACATAAAGTTGGTGAATTCATAGGTTTAATAAAATAAGTTTGGACAATAAACATTCACTAAAGTAGTAATGCACAAAGCATCAATACTTAAAAGTAATTACATTCCCATATTGCCTGAAATTGAGACTTGACAGTTAAGTCCTTAACAAATAAGGACCCTTCGCCTTATAAAAAGGCACCCATAAAAATAATAAGTGCTGACATGTGAAACATCTGTTGTCCTGGCCTAGGCACAGTGAGCATGACTCACCCAGATGGGGACGGTCAATCCCAAATATATCTATTTATAACATTCAGGTAATTCAATAATTCTAACAGTTTTAGATGCACGGGTCATGCGGGTTCATCTACAATAGGCAATGTAATCAAAGGTTTCACAGTTCAATCAATGTCCATAAAATAAAATATGTTGCATGTTTTCTTCCCCATTAAAAGGTTTAAAAGTTTATCAATATATAAAGTGGGGCCATGAACTCACCTCAGTAGTACAACAATAAGTCAATAGATAAATCTGATAAGGATGCTCACGATACAATCAACGACCTAAATAATTATTAGGTCTCAGTAAATGCATAACATAATGCATAAAAGTTTCAGAATAAATCTGTGCATGCTTATACTGGTTTTAAGCATTTTATTACGATATTTGTATTTTAGTTCATCGTTGTACAAGTTATAGTAGTGTTCATTTTAAGTATAAAATAAATAATAATGTTAAATTAATTAATCTATTTAATTAATTCTCTTGTACTTATATTGTTTATAAAACACTTTTATATATAAAAGACAGTTCTATATATATTTAAAGTAATAGAAAATAAATATAATTAATATACTTATTTTTATAAATTAACCATTTTTAATTTATATATTATATATAAATAAGGTTTATAAAACTTATAACATTTTAATTAAATTCCACGTTTTCGTATTGTTTATAATTATTAAATTATAAGTTTGGAAAAATAACAATTGTTATGTTTATTTAAGTTTTACGTTTTAAATATCGGATATAAATATATAGAAATTTTAGGGTTCGTTATACTTTGTATAAATTACGTTTTAGTCCTTCTATTTAAATAATTACCCGCGGTTAAATTACTTTTATACCCCTAGGGTTTCTAAATCTTTCAAGTAATTACAATATTGGTCCCTCCCTAGTTACACGTGTAACTAGGGTTTGTTTTAAGTT
Source organism: Glebionis coronaria (assembly GCA_025667525.1). Taxonomy (NCBI): domain Eukaryota; kingdom Viridiplantae; phylum Streptophyta; class Magnoliopsida; order Asterales; family Asteraceae; genus Glebionis; species Glebionis coronaria. The sequence goes on from CM046875.1 coordinate 425,095,759, forward strand.
TAAGTAAATGGCAAAATTGGTCCCTAAACATTCGGCTTATATTAGGGCTTGTTATAGTTTCATAAATTGACATTTTTGGTCCTCCAACATTCGGCTTATATTTAAGTTTATATTTAAGTTACACAAATGCCCCCTAAGGCTTGTATAGGTTTCGACTTAAGGCACAATTAGTCCCTAGGGTTTACTTAGGGTTAGTTATAGTTTACCAAGTTGGCATAAAAGGTCCCTAGGGCTTATACTAAGTTTCGGTAAATGGCAAATGAGATCCCTAGGTTTTTATTAAGTTACACAATTTACGCTAACGCCATAGTAATTCCATTTAGGTCCTTTTCACTACCTTGAAGTTTCGGATGATGTCAAAACAACACCCTCAACTCACGGCAAATTACAAAAGTGGTCCTAAAGTTTATATTTTTGGAAAAATAAGTTTCCATACTTGTCATTTAGATCCCTATACTTTGTAAAATTTCCAATCCAACCCGAAAGTATTTTATTTCCCTTTTTAACCCGAAATATCATAGTTTTACTATTTTAACCCAAAGTTTCATAGATTTTGCATTTTAATACAAAATATTTATAGATCTATTATTTTAGACCCAAAACTTTACAAAGTTATATTTTGACACTAAAAGTTTCATAAAAACATTTTATTTAGTGACAATGAAGATTTATTTAGGCAACTTATTATAGTGAGCTTAAAACTAAACCTTATAAGGCATAATAGTGAACTTATCATCTTAAGGCACCTATAATCATAAATCTAGTATTTATAGGCACATCTAACATTACAAGATTACCCAATATAGAAACATAGGCTTATACCCCACGTCTAAAATATGCATGGGCATGTTTGACATATTTCTTCAAGTTTAGCTAGCTCATGGTGATATGTTCTTCATGGTTGATAAGATTTTACATCATTTTAAGCCATAGCATAATTCAAGCCGTGACCTAAAAATAGATTTAGGGTTTCATATATTTGTTTCAACATTAAATTTTACTAAGAATAACCATGTGTATGTTAATATATATGAAAGTAAATGTATAAAAAGATAGGTTTTATATTTGACTTACTTGTTTAGATAGGTTTAGGAGTGATAGGAGAATGAGCAAGAACAAGAGATAAGCTTTCAACAATGGAGATCTTAGTAGCTAAAAACAAGCCGTGGCCTCAATGGGAGCTTTTAGGGCTTCTTTACTTGCTTCAATGATCAAGATACTTGTAGGATGAGCTAATGATTAACCTTCATGTAGTATGAGACATGATCTAGGAGTAGTAAATGAGCTTGAAGGTTTGTTAATGGTGGAAAAGGGTGTTTGAGCCGTAGGGTGAGAGAGAGATAGATGGAGTGATATTTGAGTTTCAAGTAAATTGTGTTGGTGAGTGTTGTGTGTGTTTCGGCTAAATTAAGGAAAGAGAGAGATCAAGTGAGATATTTGTACCTAGTACCAAGTATCTTGCAAAGATACACTTAGGATTTAGTTGAGATATGATTATTTCCTTTTCCACTCATGCCTAAACTAGTAATTGACTTTTCTTCCTCAATTGGCAAAGTTGTCGTGTGTTTATGGGTCAAAGGGGGACAAGAAGAGACTTGGTATAGTGTTTAGGCATGGTGTGTAAGTAAGTGTGTAAGTAAAAGCATGGTTATGTAAGAAAAGCATGGTTAGTATATGTTATTAGTGAGATACATGATTATACTTACAAGTTAGCTAAATAAATGATGAATGTGTAGACATGTACACATATACACGCCTATATATGCATGTGGGAAAATTTTTTGTAATTTTTGCCAAGTGTTGTATGAGAACAATAGCCCTTGTTTAATATTGTATGCATTTGTTGAGTTGTAGGTATTTTTGTTGAAGCTTTTAGGTAATTTAGTGGAAGTGTATATTAAATACATCACTATAATTAATTTACTTAAATAAAGTAAATAAATGACAATGTAAAATAATGTACATTGTTTTAAAGTGTTAGGTGTTTATTACTTTTATGTACTATACGTAAATATGTACATATAAAATAAATCCAAGTACTTAATAAATAAATTAAGTAAGGTTACAGTTTATCTCAAAATATGTACTGAGGTGATGAGTCTATTATTCAATCAAGTGGCCAGTCAGTTGCCAGAGTGGTTGATACGAGTGGTTTTACTAGTTGAAAGTTTGTTTCTCGGTATCTCCTCGAATTGATCACAGCTCAAAGTGGAATGATTGTTCTTGGTGACAAATAAGGGGTTTGGTTTTCTATTCTATTAAAAACTGATAGCAATTAAATGTAATGTCGTTGAGTGAGAAGAGTTTTAAAGACTAAACTAAAAAGACGAGTTTAGAAATAAATGCTTGAAAACTTAAAGATTATATTAGAAAAATAAATGAACACTCAATAAAAACTAACACTTGGAAACTTTATAAAAACATGAACTTAGTCGGAAAATACTAAAAGAAAGTAAGATCGGAATATCTTAAAAACAGTCACTGATCGGAATAACAAACAATCACGTCGGAATATGTGGCTGATCAGAATGTGGGAAACGAGTACTGATCAGAATAATATAAACAAAAGTTATTAATCGGAATGTCTTAAGATTCCCATATCAGAATAACCATAAAGGTCACCGTCGGAATGATACACCCTATTCCGATCAACAGTGATCGGAATATTGATGCTTGCTGTCGGAATGTTGCACAACACTCCAGTCGGAATGTTTAAATAGAAGCCTAGATCGGAATGTAGACAGAAGGGTGCAGATCGGAATCTTTAAAACCCTTTTCCGATCAATACGATCGGTATAAGGGTGCTGCTGGTCGGAATACACCAATCGGAAAGGGGTTTATAACCCTTTCTGATTACCCTCTTTGATCCGAAACTTTAAGCAAGGTGTTAAGCTTATGGAATAAGCTAACTCCAAAACTAGCACGAATCTAATATGAAACAAATCAAATAAGCTCAAATAACAACTTATCTAAACTTATATTAAGCAAACTTTTAAATCAAATAATAAAAAGATGAACTTTTTATGAAAACTTTAAAAAGTAAATAAGCTAAACTAACAAATAAGCCAATAAGCACAAAGATCTTAGAGCTTATTCGTATAGAAACTTAAGGAAACATAAAAAGATTAACTTTTTAAGCACGAAAACATAGATGAACAACACAGATCATAAGTAATTCGTACCAAAAGTGAATCAAAATCAAAGAAAGGTAGAAGGAGAATAAAGATTAAGAGCTTGAATTAAAACTTGATTAATGAAAAACAATACAAAAGTTTGATCTTGAAGGAAAGAAAGATGAAAACTAGTGAGAGAAAGTTTAGAACTTTCTCTCTCTAAAACTAGAGAGAATGAATAAAAACTAAAACTAAAACAAAGACTAACTCCCTCCAAATTGTGAAGTAAAGTCCTATTTATAGGCGTGTGATGGTGGGCTTGTGAATGGGCTTTGGTTTGGGCTTCTTTTCTTCTTTCTTCTTTAGTCTTCACGTTTCTTTAAATAAACGTTTCCGACTTTGGATTTTTAGAAGTGTCGGTGAATAATTCCAACTCTTCTTATAATCTTTTGTTTAATAGACTCGAGTTCTTCGACATATATGAATCTTCCATCTTTGGCTCTATTCTTCGATAAATTTTCAAATAGGCACAATGACTTCAAATCTTTTGCATCTCTTGGACAATAGACTTCGTCTTGAGTCTTTTTCTTCGATAAAACCCGTGCAATCCCATGTTTTCTTCAATATTCATCCGGTTGACTCTGAAAACACAATAAACACAAAAACCACGCATAATTCCAAACAAATGATATTAAATACGTGTTTTGGTCTTGTTTTAGCCAGAAATAAGTGGTAAAAGGATGGGTGTTTTCACATCTATCAAATCCCTTACACTTAACCATTGCCATGCCCTCATGCAATGCTTAGTGATAAAGCAAATTTACACTTTTCTCATAATCAATCAACCTTGGCCTTATTAACATTCTACTAAACAAAAATTAAATTACTAAGAGAAATTAAAAGTTTAAAGTAAACAGAAGGATAGAAAACCATTTTCACTTGAAAATAGCAACATGGAAATAACTTGCAGAGAGATCAAGGACTTACATTAGGGCTTTGGTGCTGTGAAGATTTATCACCCTCAAGTTTCACGTTCCCCATACTAAGCTTAAAAACGAGATCATTGTTATTATAAGTTAGCAACTCAAACACCTACACACATGGCTTAATTAAATGCTTAAACTCCCTTATTCCTAGGTGTATCTCTTATATTTTATTTTTGTCTTAGAATGATCATGAAGATGCATTTTTGGACTTATTTCGATAGTTTATTTAGGCTGAAAGCAAAGTAGGATGATTTGATCAATAGTTAGCTAAAGGACAAAATCTCTTAAAACTGCTTCTCGGGATATCAAAAAGTTCATATCTTGGCATAACTCGGTTCACGATTTGAGACCTTTCTCGGGCCGATATTTGGCATGTACTTCATACTTCATATCTCTAGAGACGTTCTTGAGATAATGGTCTTCTCTTCGTAATAGAGTTTCTTCACTTGGAGACTTTTGAGGGGTACTCCAACTTTGTTGACCACGACTTCATGATTATTTCTTCAATCTCTAATTGGGATTTTGAGATACAACGATTCGCCTCCTTTTCGGACTTGGATCTATTTATCCTCATACCTTGTTAGGGTCTTTTCGGATAGACTTTTCCATGATCTTTATGGGAGTTGATTTCTTTTCGTCGTGAGTCTTGATCCTTCATATTGATTTTGGGAATAATGCTTTTCACATCACTTAGGATCTTCAGCAATAAAATGGAATCCTCATGCCTTGTTAGGGCCTTTTCGGATTCGCCAATCTTCGCGCCCCGCTTCATAAGTTATGCCTTGGATATGATCTCTTATCATTACCGAGCAACTTTTAAACGATCTTGGTCTAGAAGCTAAGTAACTTTTCAAATCGTACGACCTTACTTATTGCAGATAATTTATTAGCAAGTGATGGGAGAATAGGAAAATAATTACACCAAGTGAGCTTGCGAAAGAATACCGACTTGGAATTGACTCTATCATTTCTCGTTCTCCACAATTTAAAATCTCAAGTAATGAGACTCGTGGATGCTTAGCCTAATAAACCAATTAAGGTCTACATGGTTAAGGATACTAGCTAGAATAAACTTGGATAAGTCTATTCGGGTTGAGTCAAAATAATCGCAACGGGCCTAATATGTCAAAGACTTCTAAACTAGCTACACCACTTTATTAATATTTTTGACTTTATTGCGGGATATATACATATGAAAGCAACGATAAAAATTTAAAAATTACGACTAAATGGCCAAAGTTAATAAAAAATTTGAAAAATGTTGAAAAAGATGATTTTCCGGTTAAATGAAGGCATTTTCATGGAAAAGTCCACTTAAAACTTCGATAGAAGTCCCCCTACACTTAAGATAAACATTGTCCTCAATGTTTAAGCATGTGGGAAAAGTCTCCCCTACACTTATGACATTGTGCACGTTGGTTAAATCAAGTTAAGGAAGAGACGACTAACGTGATCAATTTCAAATGTGAGTATGAAGAAAATTGAATCACGATAGTTGAGAGATAGAACCGGATTTCGGATAACACGGGAGCACGGTTCTTCAAAGGTTCCAAAAGTGCATTCATCCCTGTAATCACATCACCACACAAATACAAACACCTATATAGGTCCCCCTACACTTAGGAGGTTAAAACAGAAAAGGATAGATACTCGGGCTGCCTCCCGAGGAGCGCTTGTTTTTGATAACCGAGTCACGAGCCTGACTCGACCCAAAATTAGTTCATGGGAAACATGATGAGGGAAGGAGTCATCTCCTAAGAGATGTCCTCACCAAAGTCAACTTCACTCGTTGGCCATTCACCTTAAAATTAGGTCCATTAGGTTGAGCGAGCTCGAGAGTACCATATGGAAAAATTTGGGCAATGGTGAATGGGCCGGACCAACGAGATTTCAGCTTGCCTGAAAAGATTTTCAACCGAGAGTTAAAGAGTAAAACTTTGTCTCCAACTTGGAACTCTCGGTTTTTAATCTTAGAGTCTTGAATGAGCTTAGTCTTTTCCTTATAGATCAAAGAATTTTCATAAGCATTGTTGGAAATACGTTTTACGTATTAAGAAGGATCGGTCACTCCATTAATAGTCCATGTAATAGCTCGTAGTTTAGTTTTTTTTTGAACGGCAAAATTTCATTAAAAACTAGCAAGTTGCTAGAAAATTACAAAGAGTAAACCACAAGAGGGTTTTGAATCCAATTATTCCAAGAAATTGAATACGAAGTACATCTAGAAGAAAACCATCTAAAAGAGAACTCTATGATTTTGTCGAATAAAAAGCTGCGTTTGGGCTTCTCGTTACCAAAAATTGATTCGTTACGGAAACTCCACAAAGACCAAAGAGAGTGCTGCAAATAACATCAATGATCCTTTTTGAATTGCGCGGCAAGGTATCAATCCAAGAGAAAAGCTCAGGCAAGTTCGAGATCGTTGGGATGGGAAGGTCCACCCAATTGAAAATACGAATCCAAACTAATGAGGCTAACGAACAAGTCCATAACGTATGAAAAGAAGTTTCAGTACCCGCATCACAAATAGGACAAACCAAAGAGTTTACCTCTATACCACGTCGACTGATATTCCACCTAGAAGGAATACAATCCCGATAAGCCCTCCAAACAAAAATATTAATCTTTTTCGGGATGATAGGATTCCACCGAGTAATGAAACCTTGATCAGGCAAAACCTCCCAATCAATCTGACATCGAGCACTTCTAACAGAGAAAAACTTACCATCTATAGTCCAAATCCAGGAGTCTTCAGAGTTGTTAGGTCTGATAGGAGAAATCAAATTCTGAAGAGCATCCAGTTGAGATGCGTGATATCCAGAGAAGTTGTTTCTGGTCCAAGCTAGACTCCACTCATCGTTCCAGTTATCACTTACCATGCTATCCTTGTTAGCAGCTAAATGGAAAAGCCGAGGAAACAACACTTTAAGCGATGACGAATGTGCCCAGGGATCATACCAAAAAGACGTAGTAGTACCATTGTTTACCCGATGTTTCATAGAGGAAAGGGGGATATAATTCTTCTCATGTAGACTATTAATAGAGCCAACAATACGAGACCAAACTCCTTTACTGTTAATGTGGTTGAAGAAGGAAGCAGAATCCTTATTCTCTCCATGAATGACAGTAACCAGACGAGCCCAGAGAGCATGAGGGTTATTGAGGTATCTCCATCTCCATTTTAGAATGAGGGCGTGATTCAAGGCGAAAAGGCTACCAATTCTGAGACCCCCTTTTTCCTTAACAGCAAGAACCTTCTTCCAGGAAATCCAGTGAGTTTTTTTCATCTTGTCCGTACTACCCCAAAAAAAATTAGCACGGAGAGATTCCAGCTTTTTTTCAACCATACTCGGCATCGGAAAAAGCGAGAAAAAGTAAACACCAAGAGCACCCAGAACTGAGGAAATAAGCGTGGCTCTACCTCCGATGGATAGAAGAGAAGCTCTCAATCTTGATAAACGGTTGGAGAATTTCTCAACAATCGGATCCCAGTTTTTAACCCGCGCCATGTTATAATCGATAGGGAGCCCGAGATAATTGAAAGAAGTATTCAACGGATTGCATCCAGTAGTAGCAGCTAGAGCTGCAACATCATTTGGGGAAACCCCAACACCAAAAAGCTTAGACTTGTGGTAATTTATCTTTAGCCCCGAGACTTTGTAGAAACAATCAAGAATGGCTAAAAGACATTTGATGTTGTTCTCTGACCATTCTCCAATAAACAGTGCATCATCAGCAAAGAACAGGTGGGAGAGCCGCAAGCCATTGATTGTGAAGCCAGAGTAAAGACTTGCAGCCATTGCATCTTCCATAGCCACATGAAGGCCTTCCATAGCGATGATAAAAAGAAATGGGGAGAGCGGATCCCCTTGACGAAGACCACGTTGAATATTAAACTCACTAGAAGGGCTTCCATTAATTAGAATCGAAGTAGACGCCGGATTAAGGCACCCATAGATCCACTTAATCCATTTGTCGCTAAATCCCATGAACTGCATAATACGAATTAGAAAATCCCAAGAAATAGAATCGAAGGCTTTTTCGAAATCAACTTTAAACACCATTAGCTTGGATTTCTTACGCTTGCTCCATTGAATCACCTCATTGACCATCAACGGACCATCAAGGATCTGGCGATTTTTAATAAAAGCAGATTGTTCTTGACTAATGATCGAATCAATGACACAAGCTAAACGGTTTGCCATAATTTTGGCAATGATTTTGTATTGGGCCCCAATAAGGCTGATGGGACGAAAATCCGTAACAAGCAAAGGATTGTGTACCTTGGGAATGAGGGTTATAAAGGAAGTGTTACAACCTCTAGGCATCGAACCTGTAGTGAAAAAGTATTGAACGAACTTTTCAACATCATCTTTTAACATGTTCCAGAACTCCTTATAGAAAGCAAAAGTAAAGCCATCCGGACCCGGAGATTTATCCGAGCCACAATCCCAAATAGCATCCTTGATCTCATTACACGTAATAGGGGAATCCAAGAAGCAGGTTTAACTTTCTTTATTTATCAAACAAGAACAAGCCTAGCCTACAACATGTGTAGGCCGGCCCAAAAGTAAGCCCAAGCCCATGACAAGGGCTTGGGTATATAAACCCTCTCCTTTGATGGAGAGGGTGTGTGGTTAATCATTTTTCACATAGTTCTCTTTAAGTTTCTCTCTCTAACAGTGTGTTATCCACCATCTTTCTATCTCTTTCTCTCTCTAAAACATAAGCAAGATTTACATATCCTACAAATGGTATCAAGAGCCATGGGATGATTGTATTGTTCATGTGTTTGTGTTCTTGATTCATACGCCATTTTTGATCCATTTTCACACGTCCAAATTTTTTTTTTGTGTTTTTGATGGTTTTTTCTTGATACAAATCTTCTACATAGTTGTGGTAGGGATTTGGTATAGTTACTTTGGCTAAAAACACAAATTTTTTGGGTGTTTTGATCATTTTTTGGCTTAAAATCACGAATTGATTGAGTTTTGTCCGAGAAAAGTGGGAATTATTCCGATCAGGTCATCGGAAAAGGGTTTATAGTACAATCCGATCAGTGTAATCGGAATAGGGTTTAGGGATTCCGATTTTTGGTACATTCCGATCAGGTATTCCGATTAGGTATTCCGATTATGCATTCCGATTAGGTACATTCCGATTGGTATTCAGATTTGGTATTCCGATCAAGGTATTCCGATTAGGTATTCCGATTAGGTATTCCGATTAGGTACATTCCGATTGGTATTCAGATTTGGTATTCCGACTAGGTACATTCCGATCAAGGTATTCCGATTTGGGAGATTCCGGCTGATATTCCGATCACTATTCCGACTGATATTCCGATCACTATTCCGATCAACATTCCGATAACAAAATTATTCCTTAAAAAATTTCGAACAAACTGCAAGTGTGTAATTTTGACTTGGATTTTTTGGTTTATTGAGAACATATTTTAGGGGATTTTAACATTGTTTCTCGACTTCAACTCACAACAACAAACACATTTACTTTCTTTCATTGATCGATCAAAGTTTGTAAATCTTAACTTATTGAAATGGAGTACACATCTCTTAAGGATAAGTCCATCCTCACGGGTACGGATAATCGTCCACCAATGTTGGTGAAGACTATGTATGAGGAATGGGCTTCCCGAATGGAACTTTATATGTTGAACAAGGAGAATGGACATCTCATTTGGGCATCGGTGCTCAATGGACCATTAGATTATGGTACAGTGACGGAAGGTACAACTACTCGTCCTCGCACAACGGGTGAATTGACTGGAGATATGAAGATTCAAGACAAATGTGATAAGTATGCTACAAACATCATTCTCCAAGCCCTTCCTCCAGATGTCTACAAACTCGTCAGCAAACATAAAGTTGCCAAAGAGTTATGGGATAAAATTCGTGTTCTCATGCAAGGCACCTCGTTAACTAAACAATAACGAGAGTGTAAGCTTTATGATACTTTTGATAAGTTTGCCTATGTGCCAGGGGAGACTCTCAATGATTACTATCTGAGATTTACCCTATTGTTGAATGAGCTTAATATCTATGGCATGACAATTCCTACCTTTCAATTGAACACCAAGTATTTGAACACTCTTCCTTCAGAATGGAAAAAATACGTGACGGATGTTAAATTGGCTAAGGACTTGCATAACACCAATGTGGATCAACTTCAAGCTTTTCTTCAACAACACGAATGCCATGTGATCGAGGCTAGGTTGTCTACACCTCAAGTTCATGATCCACTTGCAATGTATGCTTCTCAACAAAACATGGCTTATACTTATCAACAACCATCATACTTGCAGCAGCCACCACCACACATCTATCAGCAACCACATCAACCATCTTATCAACCACCAATGATGCCACAACAAGAATATCAACAAAGTGTTCATCAACAATCTTTTCAACAGCAACCACCATATCAAACATCACCATCACAAGCCAACACTTCTCCATTGGGTTATACTCCTCAGCAAGGATATTTTCCAATTGAAGCACAACCAGCACAAGCTTTCTACTCTAATGAACTTCCACCAATCCAAGCACCAGTCTTTACTCCAAATGATACGCCATCTGATGTTCTAAACCATCTCACCGCCTACTTGTCAAAACTTGTTGCAACTAGAGGATTTCCACCAACAAACAATCAACTCCGCACCTCATCAAATCCTCGACAACAAGTCACTGTTCAAGATGGTCAAGTGACGGTGCAACCTATTCAGGGAAGGCAAAATTCATATGGACCTCCTACAAGGACTGTGAACAATCAAGCTGTGAATTCTCAAGCTAGTGGAAATGGAAGTCCTATTGGTCCTAAAAAGGTTGTGACTTGCTACAATTGCCGAGGACAAGGTCATATGGCTAGGGAATGCACTCAGCCGAAAAGGAGGAGGGATGATGCATGGTTTCGTGAGAAGATGTATTTGGTTGATGCTCAGTCTAAGGGGAAGATTTTGGATTCAGAGGAGTTAGCATTTCTTGCAGACACAGGAGCAGCAGATACTGAAGGCATTGCAGTTGTTTCCACTTCTAATGCAGCTTATCAAGCGGACGATCTTGATGCATACGATTCGGATTGTGATGACATTCACTCTGCCCAAGCTGCTCTCGTTGCTAATCTCTCTCACTACGGTTCTGATGTCATCAGTGAGGTACCGACCACATCTAACAATATTGATGATAACCAACATCAAGTTGGGCATGAAAATGACAACCTCGAACATCATTCGGGAACTAGTAACTCAAATGATGTGGTACCCAATCCTACACATTTGAGTGAACCTCAATCAAATGCTACGACGGGTATGGAATCTTATGCTCAACATGATTTTGTCATGGTGCCTAAACATATTATTGATCAAACGCATATGGCCCTCAGACAATCCGTAGATACCAATTCCACCCTAACTGTTGAGATTGCGTTGCATAAAGAAAAGGTAAAAACTTTTGAAATGGTCCCTCAAGAAGAGAAAATAACATGTTCTGAATTTGACCAATTTCGTTTTGAAAAGATTGAACACTTGAAAGAAATAGAATCATTAAAAGCTAATCTTTCCAATGAATTAAAAGAAAAAGAGTCAATTGTCAATGATTTTCAGAAACTTAAAATGGATTTCGAAACTCTCGAGTCTAAAAAGGTTGAATCAGAAATTAATGCTACCAAACTTCTTAAATTCAAAGAACAACAGCTTTTAAAACAATACGCTTCCACAGAAAAGGTTCATCTTTTAACTAAATCATTTAAAGAACTCGAACTTAAGCGTCTTCAAGATTTACCACCTAATCCCGGTTATGCAAAACAAGCTCAGGAATATATTCCCGGTCTTTATGATATGACCATAATTGGCAAATCAAAAGAAGCACCATTTGTTCGTAGTTCTGAGGAGTCACAATCACTTGCGGATGAAACTCATTCTAAAATGCTTTCAAAATTCCATACAATTTATTATGATCAACACAACAAAGATCAATTTTCGAAAAAGACACGCATTCGCTTACAAAAGGAATTAGCAGAATTAACAGTTCTTGTGCCCCAAAGTTTGTCAAATGAAAACCTTCCTAGTACGTCTCCTACACTTGTCAAAAAGGATTTAACAAAGTTAATCCCACCGGTAAGTAAGGCGTCCGTTAACTTAAATGCGGTTCACCAACACTTCGCCGATTTTGACAAGGTCATTTTGGAACGTACGACGGCCACGACCATAACGGAAGGTGAATGGAACTTTGAGCACACCAGAGCTGCGTTTCGAGATAAAATTGTTCCGTTTGTAGACAATGTTAAAGCTTGTCTTTGTAATATTGATCAAGATTTGTTTTTGGAAATAGAAGAAGTTAGACGTGTTTTCAATGAAATGGAAGATGCTTATGAAAACAGTTTACTTGAAATAGAACGGGTTTCACGCCAAAATGATTTGCTTCTGAAGCAAGTGATGTCTCATGATATAGTTTCTGTCTGTGTGAATAAAAGTATTGATAATGATTCTATTGTGCATAATGTTGAATCTGTGGATAATGTGGTAGATAGTACTTGTCACGAATCTGACGCTGAATTTTTAAAGCTTCGAGATTCATATTCTTCGCTTTCAAAACGTTTTGATGAGATTCAAACACATTGTATTTCAATTGAATGCAAGCAACAATTTATTCAAGAAATCTTTGAAACGTCATTCGAAGGTGTTAATATCGATGATGCAAACTTTGAAAAGAATTTTCGATTGAATTTACAATCAAAACAGCGTCAGCCAAGTGACAAAGTTGCTACATCTTTGCCGATAGAATTAGAGAAATCTAAGGAGCTTAACTGTGTGAACGTACTTGAGGCCGCTGAGAATTTTAAACTTGATCTAGATAATCGAGTTTCCATGATTTTGTCCAAAGTTGATAACTTAAAACAGAAAAATACACGACTCTTCGATTCAGTAAAGCCCGCATGTGTTGATACCACTGCATAGAATCAATCATTGATTGAACAATTGAATCGAAAGTCGATGGAAATATCTGATTTGAGGGAACAAATTTGTGATAAAAATATGGTCTTGGCTGAGTTAAAGGAAACACTTCGTACTCTAAAAGGTAAGAATGTTGTGGATAACGCAGCCACTATCTCAGCTTCGTCCTCTAGTGTAATCAAAAGGAACCTAATAGCCGTCACACCACTTAACAAGGGCCCTAGGACTAAACCATCTCAAACTTTGGTCACTAAAGATAAGGCGGAATCAAAACAAGCTTCTAATATTCCTGTGTTGCCTTCTACAGGAGTAAGCACCACTACTAAGGCTCAAAGATCTAAGCTTAAGCGAAACAAGAAGAATGATAGGATCTTGCCCCCATCTAGTAGTCAAGTGAAGAAGAAAGTAGAAGCCCATCCTAGGAATGTTATTTCTATTTTGAATAAAAAGAATCATGTAGCTAAACCTAAAGGCTCTGCGGTTGTGCAGCGTTCTAAGCCTAGTGTGAATTCTAATTTGAAATGTTGGAATTGCAATGAATGTATGTTTTCTAGTCGTCATGATTCTTGCCTTATTGACCATGTGAATGAGATGTATGCCCGGAAAAATGGATTAGAATGGAAACCGACTGGGAAAGTGTTAACCCAAGTTGGTTGGATGTGGCGCCCCACTGGTAGAACTTTCACTATAGTAGGAAATACGTGCCCTTTAACTAGGATCACTCCCACTACAGCGAAGAAAGCGTGCCCTTTAACTAGGAGTACCAAGGCTACCAAAACACAAGCGTGTCCTTTAACTAGGAACACCAACACTACTGTAGGAACAAAGTGCCCTTTAAATAGGTCTACTCCCACTGTAGTGCCCGCGAATAATCCAAAACCTAAGAAAGTTGGAACAGTAAAACCTGTTAGTGCTAAAACTATCATTAGAAAACGCAGGAAATCTAAGGGTCTCAAAAATGTTAGCAATTCTCATAATTCTATATCTGTATCTGCTAACACTCCGGAACCAATAGTTTCCAATGCATTGTCTACTGTTGTTGTTGAAAACAGGTGGTCCAAATTGTTCTCTGGTATTTGGACTCTGGTTGCTCCAAGCATATGACGGGATATCGCTCTCAGCTCAGAAATTTCGTCAGCAAGTTTCTTGGTACGGTTCGATTTGGTAATGATCATATTGCAAAGATAATGGGTTATGGTGAATATCATATTGGGAATGTTATAATTTCAAGAGTGTATTACGTGGAAGGTCTTGGTCACAACTTATTTTCTGTGGGACAATTTTGTGACGCAAACCTAGAAGTTGCTTTTCGAGAACATACCTGCTTCATTCGTAATTTGGAAGGGGTTGATTTATTGAAAGGTACTCGAGGGAATAATTTGTATACTTTGTCTCTACAAGATATGATGGCCGCTTCTCCCGTATGTCTTCTCTCCAAAGCATCGAAGACTAAGTCATGGTTATGGCATCGACGGTTATCTCATCTTAACTTTGACGCTATTAATCACTTGGCGAAAAACGAACTTGTTCGTGGTCTTCCTAAACTATCATTTCACAAGGATCATTTGTGTTCCGCGTGTACAATGGGGAAAAGCACTAAGAAATCTTACAAACCCAAGACGGAAGACACCAACCAAGAGAAACTTTATCTGTTGCATATGGATCTTTGTGGGCCAATGCGTGTTGAAAGTCTTAGTGGCAAAAAGTACATCCTCGTCATAGTCGATGATTACTCTCGGTTTACATGGGTGAAATTTCTTAAATACAAAAATGAGGCACCTAAATTCATCATCAGATTTCTCAAGATGATTCAAGTGCGTCTCAACACTACTGTCCGACGCATTCGTACAGATAATGGAACCGAATTTGTGAATCAAATCTTGCGTGATTATTATGAAGAAGTTGGCATATCTCATGAAACATCAGTTGCACGCACTCCACAACAAAACGGTGTCGTTGAAAGGCGAAATCGCACACTTATGGAAGCTGCTCGAACGATGTTAATTTACGCAAAGGCTCCATTGTTTTTATGGGCAGAAGCAGTATCTACAGCAGTGTACACCCAAAACCGGTCACTAATTCGTAAACGCCATGGTAAAACACCTTATGAGCTTCTCCATGGAAAAGTACCAGATTTATCATATCTTCATGTATTTGGTTCTCTTTGATATCCAAATAATGATGGTGACAATTTGGGAAAACTTCAACCAAAGGCTGATATTGGTATTTTCATTGGTTACGCACCCGCAAAGAAGGCATACCGAATCTACAACTGTAACTCTCGCAAGATCCTCGAAACTATGAATGTTGATTTTGATGAGCTGACAGCAATGGCTTCTGAGCAACGCAGCTCTGAACCCGCACTTCATGAAATGGGACCCAGTAACATTAGCTCTGGTCTTGTCCCAAACAACCCTACTTCATCATCATTTACACCACCTTCTAGGAATGAATGGGATACGTTGTTTCAACCGTTCTTTGATGAATTCTTTACTCCTCCAACTATTGTTGATCCAGAACCTGAGGTAATAGCTCCGGTAACCGAAGTTGTCGCTCCAACAACCGTTGCACAATCAGACACATCTGCACCTACAATTGGTCAAGATATACCTTCAACGAGTAATTCTCAACCAACACATGTAACAACTACCCACGTCATGCCTATTGATGATGAAGAGGATGATGATGATCACGATTTGGAATTCGCTCAAATGCGTGAACTTCCATTCTTTGGTGTACCAATTCCCGCCTCTAATCAAGCCGGGTCATCCACCTCCGAAGAAGCTCCTAGTACGGTTTACTCCAATCCACGGATTCGTGAACATGACAGCAAGTGGACAAAGGATCATCCTATAGATTCTATTATTGGTGACCCTAATCGTCCGGTATCCACACGAAGTCAGTTACAAGAAAGTGCATTGTTTTGTCACTTTGATGCTTTTCTCACTGAAGTTGAACCTAAGACATGGCAACAAGCTTTTACTCAATCATGTTGGATAGAAGCTATGCAAGAAGAACTTAATCAATTTATACGTCTTGAAGTATGGGAACTTGTCCCATGTCCGGATCAAGTGCAGTTACTCACTTTGAAATGGGTTTACAAGGTGAAACTCGACGAGTTAGGCGGAATTTCGAAGAACAAAGCTCGACTAGTAGCTCGTGGATACAAGAAATTATTGGGCATCGACTTTATGGAATCCTTTGCACCTGTTTCCCGTTTGGAAGCTATTAGACTATTCCTCGCTTATGCAGCCCATATGAATATGGTCGTCTATCAGATGGATGTGAAGACGACATTTCTTAATGGTGAACTCAAGGAAGAGGTCTATGTTCAACAACCGGATGGTTTTGTGAATCCTAATTATCCTAATCATGTGTACAAGCTTAAGAAGGCTCTCTATGGGTTGAAGCAAGCTCCTCGCGCATGGTATGATCTTTTTTCACAATTCCTCATTACGCAAGGCTTCGCTAAAGGCAAGGTGGATCCCACGCTATTCATTCAGAAACGAGGTAAAGATATGATTATGGTACAAATATATGTTGATGATATTATATTTGCAGCCACGACCCAAACCTTATCGGATGAGTTTGGGACACTCATGTCTTCCAAGTTTAAGATGTCAATGATGGGAAAGGTATCATTCTTCTTAGGTCTTCAGATATCTCAGAGTCTCAGAGGCATCTTTATCAATCAATCCAAGTATGCCCTTGAATCGCTTAAGAAGTATAAGATGGAATCTTGCGACCCCGTGGATACTCCAATGGTGGAACGAACTAAGCTTGATGCAGATCCACATGGAGTTGCCGTTGATCCAACACTTTATCGTGGAATGATCGGTACTCTTCTGTATATCACAGCCAGTCGACCTGATCTTCAGTTCGCTATATGTATGTGTGCCAGGTATCAAACTAGGCCTACTGAGTTACACTTAGCTACTGTTAAAAGGATCTTTCGATATCTTAAAGGAACCATTAATCGGGGACTTTGGTATTCGAAGGACTCTTCTATGGCACTAATAGAATATGCAGATGCGGATCACGCGGGTTGTCAAGATACAAGGCGTAGCACGAGTGGAACTTTGCAACTACTAGGAGATCGATTAATCAGTTGGGCATCGAAAAGGCAGAAAAGCGCTGCAATTTCAAGTACGGAAGCAGAATACATAGCTATGTCCGGTTGCTGTGCTCAAATTCTTTGGATGAGATCACAATTAACCGACTATGGTCTAGGTTTCAACAAAATTCCGATGTACTGCGACAACAAGAGTGCAATTGCCTTATGCTGCAACAACGTTCAATTCTCCCGATCGAAGCATATTGACATTCGCTACCACTTCATCAAGGAGCAAGTGGAAAATGGAGTAATCGAGCTTTACTTTGTCCGATCTGAGTATCAATTGGCGGATATTTTCACGAAGGCTTTAGATCGCGCTCGAATTGAATTTTTGGCCGACAAGCTAGGAATGAGAACTTTCTCGCCTGAGACTCTAAAGGAACTAGCAGATGAAGCGAAAGAATAGTGGTGGTAAAACTATACTCCGTATCCTTGGTGATCATTTGTATATATTGTTTATATTTTTATCCTCAAAAGAAAAATACAAAAATATAAAACCATATAAAAACCATAAAAATTGAAAAATTAAGAAAAATCCAAAAATATTTTTACTTTCTTTTTCTAAGGCATGTCTTTTGGTACGATAATATTTACGGCCTTAGAAATGTTGATTAATATTGACACGGCGCCATAAATAGAGTTCGTACAAAAGTTGTAAATATTTCATAAAACATGCCAAAATGGCTTGTAGTTATTTCTGACTGCAACCCGGTTTTCACATTAAAGTCAAGTATTTCTTATGAAAGCTTTGGCTAACAACGGGAATTAATTTTCTCGGGCAAGGTTTACTTTAAAACCTTGTAAGGGATCAAGTTTACTTTATAACTTGGTCTAACACAAATCTATGTACGCCTCAGTGCATTTATTTGTTAAAACAAGAGAAGTCTTGTTTTTATGAAGCTATCATCTCTACAACCATGCTATCTACAATTGGTATCTACATACTCGACGATGCGACTACTCAACCGACGACTACAGCTCTTTCGATAGAACACGGGTCAACTATTGAGGGGGAGCAATTGTCAAGCATTCAGAATCTTCGATGCCGAACGTGCCAAAGCTCACTAACTGGTGTCAAGACAACAATACCAATCGTACACGTGGTGTCAAGAGATGACTTCAGCCGGGACGAGGCGACCAACATTCGTGAACAAGAACCATTTGATCTTATCATATGATGTTCTCATCAATCAGGTCCAACCTTGTCAATTCTTTTCTAATATGGTGAATATGTGATCATGTTACAAGTCGGTATCATATCTCATACTTTGATATCATGAAGACAAAATGGACTTGCATTTTTCTTCCCAAAACCTTTGTTAAAACTTCATTAAATCAATTGATAAAAACATCGATTGGGTTAATATTTTTAATATGGGGGAGAAAATATGATTTAATATGTGATATTATCACAAATGGTTTGGCTTAATGTGCTGGCTCATCCCGACATGTGCGAAATGTTTTCGAATATCGTGGCATATGTTAAGGGGGAGCAAAATGGATTTGCTATATCAAAATGGATTTTCATGGTGACATTTACTTACCCAAAACCCATTTATTTCACGACGATGAAGATTGTGGTGACATAAGGATGATAGGATAGGTTAAGTCCTATGATTCTTCCAGAACCGGAGGAATCTTCCCAAGGACATTCTATAGCTAGAAATAGTAGTCCTTAGGAAAGATGGAGAAAGATTGTGAACATAGCTGAATGCCGACCAAGTACTTAAGTTAGCACTGGAACAATCACAACAAGGTGCTAGTTATGACGTATTGGTAAGCATTGAAGGGGTTGAAGAATGAAAAAGAATTGTAAAGATAAAGGGTGTAAAGAAAGAAGCCCTCCTTACAACTTTAGGCAGAAACCGGGTCAACACATATGCTATTGAGATCATTTTAATGATGCTCGATATTGAAGATAGACATCATGGACCCAGTGATGCAATACACAACCCATCCCAGCTAACTCAGATATCTCTCAAAAGGTATTTGTTTTAATCACACGGAGACAACGCATTATCTATTGATTTATTCACTCCGAATAAATTGGTATTGAAAAGGTGGCACTCCTCTCCAGCCTCCGATCACTAAAATCCAAAATGCACTATCGAGTCTAGAGCCATTTGAGATCATCAAATATCTCATTAGGACACACTTTCATATTTCCTTGCTTCTTCACACTCTGTGAAAAGTAAGAAAGATTTTAAGAGTCCTACGCAAAATCTTCATGATCTTGCCTGAACATCCGAGTAATACGAAAGTATTTACAATGAAGATGGAAATCCTTCTTGAGCGAACATCAAAAAGCTCATGGTAGGTGACTTGTGCGATTCTTTATGAATCAAACTTGTGATAACTGGAAAGCAACAACTGTTTAATTCTTAACTGAATTTAAATACGTTCCAAGCCTCTACGCAATATCTTAGTGATCTTGCCAGACCACTCAGAGTGATACCTTAGTGTTCACAGTGATGAGTGGAAATCCTTCTAGTGTTAACCTCAAACAGCACTTGGTAGGTAACTTTCAAGATTCTATACGAATCAAGCTCGTGACAACTGGAAAGCAACGATGGTGCGGTTCTTAATTGAATTTCACTTGTTCCAGGAACATGAATTGTCGGCATCAAATCATGCGGATATTATTATCCAAATGATTCACTCTTTATGTTCGCAGTCAGCTTTGGACGGTCGAATAAAGAGAACGGGTTTACTCGCGAAATCCTGTCAGGAAGTTACTTAATTGAAACTATCCGTCATGGGTACGATATCTAATATCGTCCAACGGTCTTCACCGACTGGAGGTAAAATGCTACCGATTTAGAATGAAATGTTCAAAGCCATTTCGTTCGTGTCTACTTATGTTGCAGCATTTGAAGACGGTGGCGTTGCGGAATCCGAGAAGAAGTCATCCCCGCATGCTTATACTTTATGCACTTAATACCTCATCTAATTCAAGAAAGCCTAAAAGTTAAGTCTTCCGCTGTATCGAACTCTGAAGCTTTCAAGAATTACTAAGGTATAAGTATGAGGGACGTGAGGTCACGAAGAGGCGAAGATCACAAGTGATAGATGCACGAGATCAAGGAAAGAAATAAATGCTAAAAGATTGATATCAAAGATCACATCAGCATGTTCACCAGAAAAGAAAAAGAAAAAGAAAGACGAAGACTACGAGCTCAAGACAAGCATAGTATGCTAGGTTTATTTAATTATTGTAACTTGGGTAATGCCCTTGTTTGGAGTGACCTCCCTTAGGGGGAGATTGTTGGAAATACGTTTTACGTATTAAGAAGGATCGGTCACTCCATTAATAGTCCATGTAATAGCTCGTAGTTTAGTTAACTTTCTTTATTTATCAAACAAGAACAAGCCTAGCCTACAACATGTGTAGGCCGGCCCAAAAGTAAGCCCAAGCCATGACAAGGGCTTGGGTATATAAACCCTCTCCTTTGATGGAGAGGGTGTGTGGTTAATCATTTTTCACATAGTTCTCTTTAAGTTTCTCTCTATAACAGTGTGTTATCCACCATCTTTCTATCTCTTTCTCTCTCTAAAACATAAGCAAGATTTACATATCCTACAAGCCTCATTCCGGAGTTCATTCAGCTCATTGAGTTGGATCTTGCGTAGGTCACCGACTTTGTTGATATCGAAATTAGTCCACTTCAAGGCCCAGTAAGCCTTGTGCTCCAACTCAATGGGGAGGTGGCATGCTTTTCCGTACACGAGACGATATGGTGTACAACCAATCGGAGTCTTGTAAGCGGTACGAAAAGCCCACAAAGCATCATCAAGTTTATCAGCCCATGAGGCACGATGCTCTCCCACGGTTCTTTCAAGAATTCGCTTTAGTCCTCGGTTAGAGATTTCAGCCTGGCCATTAGTTTGTGGGTGGTATGCGGTGGAAAGACGATGATTTACACCATACTTAGCCATGACTCTTGCAAATTTGTCATTGCAAAAATGAGTCCCGCGATCACTAATAATGGCACGAGGCACACCGAATCTAGCGAATAAAGATTTCAAAAAGTTACAAACCACCCTTGCGTCATTAGTAGGTAAAGCTTTGGCTTCAACCCATTTGGAGACGTAGTCAACGGCTACAAGGATGTATTTGTTTCCTTTAGAGGGAGGGAATGGCCCCATAAAGTCGATACCACAAACATCAAAGATTTCACACTCTTGAATGAAATTCTGAGGCATCTCGTCTTTATGTGTGATCTTGCCTTGTTTTTGGCAAGCATCACAACGTTTAACCATTTCGTGAGCATCACAGTAGATGGTGGGCCAATAAAATCCCGAGTCAAACACTTTTTTAGCGGTGTAGTTGGGACCAAAGTGACCACCGGTGGGTCCTTTGTAGCAAGCGTCAAGGATTTCTAAAGCTGCCGGTCCATCAACACATCGGCGAATAATCAAATCAGCACATTGTTTGAAGAGATACGGGTCGTCCCAAAAGTAAGTCTTAATGTCTTTGAAGAACTTCTTCTTTTGTTGGGATGTTAACCCGTCAACGAGAATTCCACCCGCCAAGTAGTTTGCAATGTCCGCAAACCACGGGGTTTCATCAGAAGTCGAGTTGATAGACATTAAGGTCTCCAGGGGAAACGAGTCATTGATCTCTTTGTTCGGATGATCCCCTTGGTAAGGATCCTCAAGTCTGCTGAGATGATCCGCGGCTAGGTTTTCAGCTCCTTTTTTATCGCGAATTTCGATTTTAAATTCTTGGAGTAGCAAAACCCAGCGAAGAAGTCTTGGTTTAGAATCTTGTTTAGTCAATAAGTACTTCAACGCGAAATGATCGGTATAAACGATTGTGGTGGAAAGGACAAGATAGGGGCGAAATTTTTCAAAGGCATAGACAACAACTAAAAGCTCTTTTTCGGTTGTCGTGTAATGCAATTGGGCCCCCGTCATTGTCTTGCTAGCATAGTAGATTGGTTGGAAGTGTTTATTCACTCTTTGGCCCAAAACCGCACCAATAGCAAAGTCGCTAGCATCGTACATCAACTCGAAGGGAAGCTCCCAATTAGGGGTAACCAAGACGGGAGCCTTAGTTAGCTTATCCTTAAGCAAGTTGAAGGCTTCAATACACTCTTTAGAAATGATAAAAGGAGTATCTTTTTCCAAGAGGTGGGTCATCGGGCGAGCGATTTGAGAAAAATCTTTGATGAATCGATGGTAGAAGCTCGCATGACCCAGGAAACTTCTCACACCCTTCACGGTTGAAGGTGGAGGCAACTTAGAAATAACATCGACTTTAGCACGGTCTACTTCAAGACCGGCTTTGGAGATCTTGTGTCCTAGCACGATGCCCTCTTTTACCATGAAATGACATTTTTCCCAATTAAGAACAAGGCGAGTGTCTTCACACCGCTTCAGCATACGTTCTAAATTGGCAAGGCAAGCAGAGAAAGAATCATCATAAACCGAGAAATCATCCATGAATACCTCCATAGTTTCTTCAACCATGTCATGGAAGATAGCCATCATACACCTTTGGAATGTCCCAGGAGCATTGCATAAACCGAAAGGCATACGTTTGTAAGCAAATGTTCCGTACGGACAAGTGAATGTGGTCTTTCCTTGGTCCTTGGGATCGATGGGAATTTGAAAATACCCGGAGAAACCGTCTAAAAAGCAGTAATAGTCATTACCAGCTAGACGCTCGAGCATTTGATTCATGAAGGGAAGAGGAAAGTGATATTTTCTCGTGGCATCATTGAGTTTGCGATAATCAATACAAACTCTACACCCAGTAACGAGACGAGTGGGAATCAACTCGTTGTGTTCATTGGAAACAACGGTTATTCCGCCCTTCTTGGGCACACAATGGACGGGACTTACCCATGGCGAATCCGAGATAGGGTAAATCAAGCCGGCATCTAGAAGTTTGATAACCTCTTGTTTGATGACGTCATGAATACAAGGATTAACCCTTCTTTGGCTCTGGCTTGCGGGTTTAAAGTCATCTTCCATGAGAATCTTGTGAGTACAAAAGTTCAGATCAATTCCGCGGATATCGGAAATTTTCCAAGCAATTGCCTTCTTATGATCTTTAAGCACGACGATGAGGCGAGATTTCTCTTCTTCTTTCAAGTCCTTAGCAATGATGACAGGCGACTTCTTGTTTTCTTCAAGGAACACGTACTCGAGATGGAGCGGCAACTCCTTAAGTTCTAAATCCGGAGGATTTTCGATGGGAGGCGTTTTCAAAGTCGGAGCATCGATAGCAATAACCGTGGGAGATGGTGGAGAAAGATTGTCTTCTTTAAGAAGGTTCTCAATGAGGCGAAGATCTTCATCCCAATCGGTGGAAGAATCGTCAGTAGCTAAGTTCACATCTCCCATGGTGGCTTCAAAATCTTCCGAAAGGAAATCACTTTCTCCAAATAGAGATAGTGATGAATCAATAGAGGAAACGGTCTCAACATTGGGAAGAGAGCTAGGAATACTTTTACAAGCATCTTTGAAGTGTTCTTCACAAGCCTCATCAAGAACGTCAATACAATTAACACTCTCGTATGAATAAGGTTGTTTAGAAAGCTTTCCCATGTTGAAGACGATTTTATCGTCACCCACTCTCATGATAAGCTCACCGGCTTCAACATCGATGAGGGTGCGACCGGTCCTCAAGAATGGACGACCAACAATCAATGGCACACGAGGGTCCATCTCGTAGTCAACGACAACGAAATCGGCAGGAAAAGTGAATATGTCGACTCCTACAAAGACGTCTTCGGCTGTCCCCACTGGATAAGCAACCGTACGGTTAGCTAATTCCAAAGTCATTTTGGTGGGGACTAGCTCAGGGAGAGATAATTGCTTCCACACACTTAAAGGCATTAAGTTAATACTGGCACCTAGATCGGCTAAGGCCATGCAATTCTCTACTCCCGGGAAGTTGCAAGGGATTAAGAAACGACCCGGATCACCAAGCTTGGTTTGCAATTTCCTTAAGAGCAATGCAGAGCAATTCACATTAAGTTGGGTGTTAGCAATATCAAGAAGCTTCTCCTTGTCGCTAAGAAGATCTTTGAACATTTTTGCGTATTTAGGCATGTGAGCGAGAGCCTTAGTGAAGGAGATGTTGAAATTCAATTGTTTAAACATTTTGAGAAAGTTCGAAACTTGAATATCGTCCTTGTTTTTGAGCTTCTCTTTCCTTAACCTTGATGGATAAGGTATATCGGAAGAAGAGGAAGGCTTTGGGAGAATAGGATCACTCACATCCTTGGGTGGAGGAGGGGTAGAAGTAAGAGGTGGAGAAATTGGGGAAGTAGAAGGATGAGGAATATGAGCAGGTGACTCGTTTTACTTAGTCACAATCACCGGTGGAGGTATAGGAAGCTCGGGTTCCTTGGTACCTTTGCCACTGCGAGTGGTGATTGCTTTCATCTCCCCTCTTGGATTCGCAACGGTGTTACTCGGAAGAGTACCCGAAGAACAAGATTGATTACCTTGGAAGAAACCAGCCATCATGTTCTTTAAGTCATTCGTTTGACTTGCCAAAGTGTTTCTCATATAAGCTCTCAAATCGTTTCCTTGTTTCACCATGTCTGCTTTCAAGTTGAGCACTTCCCGCTGGAGATTTTCCACAATCACATCATTGGTCCGCATGTAGGTTTCAACATCTTGGTGTAATGCGGTGGGTTGGTTGGGAGGAGGAGCATGGTATGCGGGTGGTTGATAAGCAGGTTGTTGGTAAACTTGGTTGTTTCTTTGAGGTGGATATGGTTGTTTGTGAGGTGGTATGTATGGTGCACGAGGTTGTTGTTGTTGTTGTTGAGGAGGGCGATTGAGGTTTTGTTGTTGGTTTGGGTTGTTAGGAGGAAAACCGGGTGGGGAAAGAAAGTTGTTAGAGCGGTAGCTAAGCAAATTGCGGTCACCTTGAGGACGAGCTTGATAAGCGGCCGGAGGATAGGTACCGTATGCTGCATTCACATTCTCAGAAGGATAGTATTGGGTGGCGGTACAAGTGGTGTAAGAGTGAGGACCCCCGCATATTTCACATGGTTGGCTTACAGCATTGACTTGAGCGTTTTTAGAATTGATGCTGTTGGTGTTGCTGGCGGTTTGGGTAGCAAGCGATTCAAGAAGCGTAGTAATTTTGTCAAGTCGCTTGTCGCTGTCACTAGTACTAGCACTAGCGGCATTGGTCCGCACACTCTTGGTTTGCACACGAGACTTATTTTCAATAATATCCCAAGCGGCATTGGAAGTCTTAACCAAAATATTACCCCCCGAGGCACTATTTAGTGAATCTTGGTCATTCATGCTTAAACCATTATAAAAAGTGTTAATTTGGTGCACTTTGGTAAAACCATGTTGTGGGCATTTTCTCAAAAGATCTTTGAAACGGTCCCAAGATTCACTAAAAGATTCATCGTACTTTTGTTCAAAATTGATAATTTCATTCTGCAAAGCGGTAGTACGAGAGGGTGGGAAAAAGTAGTTTATAAACTTGGTCTCCAAATCCGTCCACGTAAGAATACTTTGTGGCGGTTCCTTAGCAAGCCAATGCCGGGCTTGTCCCTCTAAAGAAAAGGGAAAAAGTTGTAAACGGATTACCTCTTGTGGAACACCATTGAATTTGACCGTATTCGTGAGTTGTAGGAATCTCTTGATGTGGTCATGTGGATCATCAATGGTACGCCCCAAGAATGGTTGAGCATAGACCATCTGGATAAAGCCGGATTTGAGCTCAAAATTGTTGGCTGCAATCGCGGGTATGACAATTGGATCATTGTTGCCCTCCACATGTGCTTGCAGAAGTTCAATCATCGGGCGATTATCCGGTAGAGGCTCATTGTTGTTGTTATTATTGTTGTTGAGAGGTGGATTGTTATTATTGTTATTGTTTTGAGGTGGGTTATTGTTGTTGTTTTGTACACCGGCCATGTCTAAGTCTTCGAGAGGCTCGGGCTCTTGATAAGACGTTGATCGTGTACGCATGCACCTGCAAACGAACTAACAAGGCAAACAAGAAATATTTTTGGTTTTTATGGTTTTTTACTTTTTAGGATTTTTGAAAATTTTATATTTTTTCGGGTTTTTGAAAGTTTTTATGAAAAAGTAACGTTCATGGTGAACGGATCCCAAAATCCAAGTTCTCACAAAAAACTGTTGATCTTAACGAGAAGAGCCGGCAGCGGCGCCATTTGATACGAGTGGTTTTACTAGTTGAAAGTTCGTTTCTCGGTATCTCCTCGAATTGATCACAACTCAAAGTGGAATGATTGTTCTTGGTGACAAATAAGGGGTTTGGTTTTCTATTCTATTAAAAACTGATAGCAATTAAATGTAATGTCGTTGAGTGAGAAGAGTTTTAAAGAGTAAACTAAAAAGACGAGTTTAGAAATAAATGCTTGAAAACATAAAGATTATATTAGAAAAATAAATGAACACTCAATAAAAACTAACACTTGGAAACTTTATAAAAACATGAACTTAGTCGGAAAATACTAAAAGAAAGTAAGATCGGAATATCTTAAAAACAATCACTGATCGGAATAACAAACAATCACGTCGGAATATGTGGCTGATCGGAATGTGGGAAACGAGTACTGATCGGAATAATCTAAATAAAAGGTATTAATCGGAATGTCTTGAAATTCCCAGATCGGAATAACCATAAAGGTCACCATCGGAATGATACTGCCTATTCAGATAAACAGTGATCGGAATATTGATGCTTGCTGTCGGAATGTTGCACAACACTCCAGTCGGAATGTTTAAAAAGAGCCTAGATCGGAATGTAGACAGAAGGGTGCAGATCGGAATCTTTAAAACCCTTTTCCGATCAATACGATCGGAATAAGGGTGCTGCTGGTCGGAATACACCAATCGGAAAGGGGTTTATAACCCTTTCCGATTACCCTCTTTGATCTGAAACTTTAAGCAAGGTGTTAAGCTTATGGAATAAGCTAACTCCAAAACTAGCACGAATCTAATATGAAACAAATCAAATAAGCTCAAATAACAACTTATCTAAACTTATATTAAGCAAACTTTTAAATCAAATGATAAAAAGATGAACTTTTTATGAAAACTTTAAAAAGTAAATAAGCTAAACTAACAAATAAGCCAATAAGCACAAAGATCTTAGAGCTTATTCGTATAGAAACTTAAGGAAACATAAAAAGATTAACTTTTTAAGCACGAAAACATAGATGAACAACACGGATCATAAGTAATTCGTACCAAAAGTGAATCAAAATCAAAGAAAGGTAGAAGGAGAATAAAGATTAAGAGCTTGAATTAAAACTTGATTAATGAAAAACAATACAAAAGTTTGATCTTGAAGGAAAGAAAGATGAAAACTAGTGAGAGAAAGTTTAGAACTTTCTCTCTCTAAAACTAGAGAGAATGAATAAAAACTAAAACTAAAACAAAGACTAACTCCCTCCAAATTGTGAAGTAAAGTCCTATTTATAGGCGTGTGATGGTGGGCTTGTGAATGGGCTTTGGTTTGGGCTTCTTTTCTTCTTTCTTCTTTAGTCTTCACGTTTCTCTAGATAAACGTTTCCGACTTTGGATTTTTAGAAGTGTCGGTGAATAATTCCAACTCATCTTATAATCTTTTGTTTAATAGACTCGAGTTCTTCGACATATATGAATCTTCCATCTTTGGCTCTATTCTTCGATAAATCTTCAAATAGGCACAATGACTTCAAATCTTTTGCATCTCTTGGACAATAGACTTCGTCTTGAGTCTTTTTCTTTGATAAAACCCGTGCAATCCCTTGTTTTCTTAATATTCACCCGGTTGAGTCTGAAAACACAATAAACACAAAAACCACGCATAATTCCAAACAAATGATATTAAATACGTGTTTTGGTCTTGTTTTAGCCAGAAATAAGTGGTAAAAGGATGGGTGTTTTCACACCTATCAGTAGTCAACAATGACTAGAGGTCCATATAACATAAAATAAATATGAAAAGTAGTATGACAAAAAGGTGATTAAAAATAAGTCATATGAAGCTAGAATTATATAGATTCCAAAAATAAATTGTACAACAGTTGACAAAGTCAATAATGTAAAATCAGAGGTTTTACAGCAAAAAGTTAGCACAAGTCATTGAAGAAGAGAAGAATCGACTTCACTAGTAGCCCCCCTTAGTGCTTACTTCCCCTAGCTTGGGGCACCAAGTGACCGAGCTATGGCGAAAAGCTACATACAAAGGTTAGTAAAAAGAAAAAAACAACCATGTAAGTGCAATAGTCACTACTCACTAAATAATTTGAGAGGGAGAAAGAAAAGAAATCCCAAATTATAAAGTAAATATGTGCTAAGTATGTACAAGGAGAGTAATTTGAGAAGCTAAACTCACAATTGTTGGAATGAAGATAGAAAAGAAACATCCAACAATTTGAAGATATAATATCAAAGGGGTTAAAAGCATAGAATTTTTGGACTCACCCAAGAGAATTCAAGGTTTAACCAATATCAACTCTAAACGATATGTGTGATAAAAAAAATTAGCAAAATAAGCAATAACACGCATAACAATCATATTAAAATAAATATGAAAGAACATACAACAAGATATTCATATATGAAAATATGAATACAAAAGTAAGAAATAAGAAAAATAAACACAACAAGCATAACAACTATTCTAGTAGAAGTAGTCTTACAAGATTGTTGGAAACACGTTTTACGTATTAGAAAGGATCGGTCACTCCAACAATAGTCTAAGTAATAACTCGTAGTTTAGTTTTACTAATATTAAACAATTAAGGCCATGCCAATCCTACAACATGTGTAGGCCGGCCCAACTTGTACGCCCAAGCCCATCTCATGGGCTTGGGTATATAAACCCTCTCCTTAGATGGAGAGGGTGGTGGTTTCATTCATTTTTACACATAGTTATTCACTTTCTCTCTCTAGAAGTGTGTGTGAAATCATCTGTTTTTCTATCTCTTTCTCTCTCTAAACATAAGCTAGATTTACAATATCCTACAAATGGTATCAAGAGCCATGGGATGATTGTATTGTTTATGTGTTTGTGTTCTTGATTTTAGTAGCTTTTGATCTATTAAATCCACGTCCAATTTTTTGTGTGTGTTTTTTTATGTTTTTTCTTGATACAAATCTTCTACATAGTTGTGGTAGAGATTTGGTATATTTACTTTGGCTAAAAACACAAAATTTTTGGGTGTTTGGATCATTTTTGGCTTAAAATCTCGAATTTGGTGTGTTTTGTCCGAGAAAAGTGGGAATATTGTACACTGTTGTACTATTGCGATAGAAGGGCCTGATTTTCCATCGCAAAGCTTAAGGGTTTTCACATTGCGATTCATGTGACAATCCGTCAATTTATGGTTGATATTTTATTCTCAATATTTATTCTCAATATTATTTTATGAACTCACTTATTTTTGGGAAGAAATTTGGATTTACGTCTTGAAGTAGCATCGACTACGTCTAAACCGGAGGATTCAACGTTACGTGCTTACGTTTACATACACCGTCTTTGGTGACAGTCTGACATTTCAGAATATAAATTTATCCATAAATATTATTTTGGAGTTTTAAATTTGTGTTAGTTCATAAACTCACAAATTTACGAGAAGAGACTAGGACTTACGAATTCATTTTAAACGTCCTTTACGACTAAACCGGAAACCTTAGGATTTCGTATTTACGTTTTTGAACTCCGTTTTTGATGAAACAATTTTTATTGGATTCGTTTTGTGACGTTGATTCATAATTTATAAAAACGTTTTTCGTAAAACGACCCGAGGGCACGCAAATCGAGGAAACTAGAATCGTGGAGTACCCGTAATTAAATGGGGATGAGACAAGTGGGACACTTGCCCCACCCCCACAAACCCACGGCTACAACACTCCACCAAGACAACTTGGTGTCAAGTTTTAACTTAACTAGCTAACACTTGTCATTGAAGCTTACACTTTAAGCTTTCACTAGCTAAAAACCACTAGCTACTCATACAAACCATTTTACACTCATGCAAACAACTACACATTTCTCTCTACTCTCTTGTATGTGCCGTCCATATCCTCACCATAAACACCCATCTGATCAAAATTTAACCACAAAATCCTATGTTATACATACATATGATGATGCCCTCTTGAAGCTCTCTTGAATGATGGTGATTATAACATCCATGGAGGAGTTTCCTTGGTGTCTTGGGGCTGATTTTCCACAAGGAGTTTATGAAGATTGGTGGTCATGAAGATGGTCTTGGTGCATCACAAGTTTCTCCATCAAAGTCCATGTTTTGATCAACCTACATCATCATGGTGGTATAAAGATTGTCCTCCTCATCCTCTTGTTATTTTTGATTATGTAATCATGTATTTTATTTCCTATTGTATATGTATATGATGATTATATGATGATAAAAATATTATGTAGGGATTTGGTGTTGATAAACATGCTTAAAAAGGTGAAAAACTATAAGAAACAAGGCTAAAATCTTGCTTAAAAATGATGGCTGTATAAAACAGTAAAGAAACATGTCATGAACTGATGAAATGATGAAGTAGAATGGATTTACAGTAAGCTATGGGTCTTGTACACATGTGAGAGTTGGCCATGCAATGGAATCATTGTAATGAGTGAGATATGATCAAAACAAGTTTAAGGTACAAATCTGAGTTAACTGTTTTGGACGATTTTTAGAAAATACTTAGAAGATGATTCAACAGTAGCTATAGGAGAGTTAAATGGAGCACATATCATTTAGTTTATGTGATAAAAATTTGAGCTTCTATCTCCATATAGAACTCTAGATATGGCAGTTTTGGAAAACATGAAAATAAAAATCAGATTTTTGGAAATTAAAGTATAATACTATTATATAAGCACTCAAAATTATATAGTATAAAATGTGAATAAAAACCCACTAACTCATATAATATATTTATATAAATATGTAAAAGGTTAACTAAGTGTATAAATTATAAAATGGTAGTGGAATAATACTTATAAGTAATAAAAACTATAAACTTGATTTTTACGAGTTTTTCGGCTATTACCGTAAAATTAACGTTTTTGCTAAATAAAACTTAGACGGTTGGACCCGTCTAATGTGAACTTTATAAAATTCATATACTGATATATAAACATATATAACAAGTAAAAAACGATAAAACCCGAACTATAGGACATACGGACATTAACGAGCTAACTAAGCATATTGGACTAATAATTGGATTAAATAAGATAAACATTATAAAAAGAAATTATTGGGCTTAACCCATTTGGGCCCAACATGGAAAGTATAGATACTGATAATATAAGTATAAAATGGATTAATACAAGATAATAAACTTATAATAGGCTTATTGGACATAAAACACGTAAATAGGTAAAACCAGCAAACCAGTGTAAAAGTCATCAACACGTAAACACCAAAATAAGTCAATGAGAATATGTAAACCCACTTGATCATCATATATATAAAATAATCATATGTATACATAATTGTTATTTTTATAAAGTTATTAGACATGAGTCTAAGACGAATATTATTTGTCTAGGTTTCCGTGATTGAAGCACGTACCGTACGTCCGAATTGCCGATAACCCGCCTTCCCATATCAACGTGAGTTCATAGCCTCGCACTCTTTTAAATGTTTTTATGAAATATTTTATAAACCCGCGAGGGAGATAACATGTTAGTTTTTATAAAATAGGACACCATTTGTCCCGATTGTTTGTTTATTTATTTGGACCCGTATGATTGAATGACCCGATTGTATGACCCAATAAATGATTAAAGGACCCGATAGATGAAATTAAATGGATTATTAAAGTTAGGTTATGTCACTAAAAGTCCCATTAGCATGAATTGTGAACTACCGGGATTTGGTAGACGCTTGTGCATATAATAGTACTATTTGGGGACGATCACCCCAGTTCGCGCCTTGACGGTTGATCCCCGTCGTGCCACATTGATTGGTAAGCGAATTTATGTATGAGAAGATTTCCATAGCGTGACCTTTGTGACGACACACTACTTTAGATGGGCAAATTGAGTATCGGGTTAGCTACCCGTTGTTGGTTTAGTAAGGTAACAATGTCATGCGGCTTATAATAATCCAAAACTAACGAAATACTACTAAACGCTCCGAATTACGATGTATTGCCTGACTAGCAATACAGGGTCATACTATTGATATTATGTTTGTGTTTTGGTTTTCATAACCATACTCATATAACGGTTTTTATTTAATTTATACAATGTCGTAAGACGTATTGTATGATGTTTTTACGACATTGGCTCGTATAATGATTTTTAAGGCAAATGCCTATATTATGATTTTCGATAAAGATTTGTATAAAATGACTTTGGCTATTTTATGGCCTATTAAAATGATTTGTACAAAATAATTTTCAGTAATAATTTTATACTGATATTATATTGATGGATTTTATTAAACTCTATGAATTCACTCGGCGTTATCGGTGACCTTTTCTTTTAACATGTTTTATCTCAGGTACTTGAAGGTAATTCTCGGGAAGACGACAAGAATTCATGGCCCACACTTAAACAATATTTTCTGTTCAAATAATTTGTAAAACTTTGTATAAAATAATATGACTTGGGACCGATGTAACTTTGATATTTATGAATGGAAATGCTTTATTATTAAACGACGCGATTTTCAAGCGTTGTCTATGATGTGAGTAATGTGCTATCCCGTAACACCAAGTAGTCTTCCGCTGTATTGAGTTGTATAAATTTGGGGGTGTTACAGTTTGGTACCAGAGCTCTCGTTATAGAGAACGAAAGATTTTTAAAACCAAGGTTTTGAATAAAACATTTCAAAATCTTTTAACTATAAACATTTTTCACAAAATGTCTAAAAATCTTTTGACTATAACGGTGCCGAAGAATTCCCGAGTTACCGACAAGGCCAAGACTGAGAAGTGTTATTTTAATATATATATAACTTGGATTATATATATATATATGATGTAATTTTATTACATGATTGTTTGATGATTATTTTGGTTTTTATACGAGGTATTTATACGACGTAGATTGTCACAAGTAACCCTAAATCCCCTGGTAAATTAATCGAAGCTATTCTCGTAGGAATTCTAGCTATCCTAGATCTAAACCAAGTTGTGGATATTTATGATCCCAAAAATGGTTGATATTCGTAGAAATGTAGATACTAGTTGATTGTGATATTGAAAAAGAATTGACGAGATTAAATCTGATATCGATGTCATGACGATCTTTCCTTATAGAGTGGAGTTTGACAAAACGTTATCACCTGGAAAGATGTCATCTTATTCGTTGTCATCCAATTCTTAAAATTGAAATTGAAAGGGGGAATGTTGCACTTAAGGCTGTCATTGGAATTATTACCCAAAAGCCTCATGCCACTAATACCTTTCCGAGAAGTCTAGTTGAATGATCGAGTCATCTCATACTAGTGACTCATTTGATAATTGTTGTTGTAAGAGCTATAGGATTGGAAATTAAGTGTTGATCATATCGAGCTTTTACTGCCCTATTAAGGTCTAAGAATAAAGTTAAAAGTATTGGAGAATGGGGTAGGATATCGAATTGAGTATAAAAATTGGTTGAAACTTGAATAAAGTAAAATTTAACCTATATGGAATATGAGATTGTTAAGAGGAAATTATTAAGTCATGTGATTGAATTATAAGGATTTAATTGATTGTAGGTTTGTGTTAACGGTTGTTCCTAGGCCATTGTCCAATAATGAGGATGCCCAGTGTCCAAGAAATAAATTGAAGAAATCTTCTTCTGAATTGTTACCGATGGATCTTCCGGGACATGTGGAACACCTAATGACTCTTGTAGATTAGTATTCATTGTGGTATCTTTTAAAAATAATCCCTAACTTAACTGTGACATCAGTTGTTAGGATGAGTTCTGAGAATTGTATGACATAGTGACACGTAATGTGTTACGGTACAATTTAGACTTGTTTGTGATTAATGAAAAGACTACCTCTGATTGCTAAATTCTACATGTATCGATATTATCTATCTTTTATTGTTTCATCCTAATGTTCGCATTAGTGATGCAACCATTGAACAAGTACTCATCTTGAATTGAGTTACGTTGAGAATCATTCTTCGTGAGTGCCATCGAGGTCATGAATCTCATGATTAATTGGCTAAAGCTCATTTCCTATCATATCGTAGTTAATTCTTGGTAAACAAGCTTTCATCACTTTTCTGCAGATCACTCATTGTTTTTATAAGATAAAACAGTATCCTTTGAGAAAAATTGAGTTTTCATTACTATAAGGATTATTCAAAGTGAGATTTATAAGTGATTGTTATCGAAATGAAGTTGTTTATAAAACACCTTGGAAAACTTAATTTTTTTCATAACAAAGAAAATCTTTGTAAATTTATTTTTGATTCTTATCTAAGAATTAAGCATGAAAATGTTTTTATTATAAACATGATGATAAAATTTTGATGAACTGAGTATTGCATCGTTAATCTTGAAATTGTATATAGTTGCGCGCCTACATACAATTTGGAATGGACCATGCAAGACTTATTAGTAGTCACCATAAAACTAATGAATAAACACTACATTTTCTTTAAAGATTGAGAAAGATTAAATTTTACGAGATCTGCAAGAAGTGAAAAATAGGGACATAGTGTTAGGGACACCTACTTATGTGCCCGTACTATCTATTATTCTGAGTCGAATTTACTCATCTGTGGAAATTGTCTTATTTGACAATTGACAATTCTTTCTTGTCCAATTCTCTCGTAGTGAGATTCTTAGGAAAAATAACTGATTATCGAGTGTTGATACCCG
Organism: Glebionis coronaria; assembly: GCA_025667525.1. Taxonomy (NCBI): domain Eukaryota; kingdom Viridiplantae; phylum Streptophyta; class Magnoliopsida; order Asterales; family Asteraceae; genus Glebionis; species Glebionis coronaria. The sequence goes on from CM046875.1 coordinate 425,130,740, forward strand.
ACTGGATGTATCGACGTTCATATCATTTCTTTTGATTTGATTTCATTTGAATGACCTGGGTATGATCCGAGGAGCTTTCGAATGCGTACTCAAATTATGAAAACATGGGATATATTCATATTCATTAAATGTTTTCGTCTGTATCTGATTTGAAATTCTCTCGCGTAGATTATGCGTTGACCTTACTCTTTAGATGATAGTTGTGTCTTCATATATCCTTGAATTTGTGAAGGATTATGAGTTATTATTAGTCTTTTGAGAAGTTCACATCTTGTCGACGGCAATAAAACTGGAAAGTTGATAGTGCCAGTAGAATGGATTGATTGATTATGACATGATGACATTGTCTTAATTAATGGGAACTCGAATAAGATTCCCCTAAATGACAAGATGATTGATTATTAAAAGTGATCTAAATAATTCTTGGTGGATGACCATATCCTGCATTTAGACTTAAAATTATACCATGAATAGTTGTGAACTAGTTATAGATATTGTAATCTAGAAGAACTTAAAATAAATGTATTAAAAGGTGTTTATGTTATCTAAAACTTTAGGAGGTATTTGTTAATGAATTACCTAGACTTTCGCCATTAAGGCAAGTAGAATTTGGTATTTGATTATATTCCTGGTGCTGCACCTGTGGCTTGTGCACTGTACGTCAGCACCATCTGGATTAAAGGAACTACCGTACAACTAAGAGAGTTGTCGGAGAAAGCTTTTATTCTACCAAGCTCGTCATTATGAAGAGATATGGTGTTATCATTCCTTATATTTATAGATTACTGTGACTGAGTAAATTGACAATCAAAAGCGATATCCATAACTCGAAATGGAAGATTTGTTCAATCATTTACAAGGTTCTAGTGTATGTTTTAAAGATTTGATCCATGGCATGGTTATCATCAAACTTCGCATCTTCGAAAGAGATTATCTATTCCAATCACTACATCCGGTACTCGTAATGAACGTTATGAGTTTCACGTGATGCCATTTGGATTGACTAATACACATGTAGCATTCATAAATTTGGTGAATCACGTGTGTAGGCTGTAATTTGATAAATTCATGCTCGTGATCATTAAGGACTATATGTTTGCTTATAAGAATAAGAATGAGTTAATAATTATTTATAGACTGCCCTAAATTGGCCAAACAATGAAACCTGTACCTTAGATATTTAACATGAGATTAAAGACTTAAACCTTTACATTATTTAACCGTGTGATTAATAGATAATGGAATATAAATTGACTCTTCAAAATTTAGAAGTCATTTAGAACTTTGAGTTATACTAAAAAGAAAGTGCAAATATATTTTGACAAATGTTTTAACAAAGGATTTTTAAGGGATTATTCCCTTATACACAAACCATTTAACTAAACTTCTGTTTAGGGGTAAATGTTTGTGTATACTTCTAGACAACCTAAGATGAATTTAGGAAACTATATAACTTACTAATTGAAATTAAAACGACAATTTTTGCTTTTCAACTAAGAAAATTTTGACCAAAATATAAACAATGGTTTTTCGAACATTTATGAATCTTATTAAGTATTTTCGATAAATCAACAAAAATCTTGTTAATTAAATTCAAATTTATTTTGAACATTTTATATAATTGGTCGAACTAAGAAATTTAAAATTTTTGCGTTTACGTTTCATAAAAATTAAATAATTATTGTTAATTTACATGTAAAAATTATCGACGCTTTAGACGTCGGATTGAGTAAAAACGATAAAGATAATAGTAAAGACGAAACTAAAACATAGGTGATATGAAGATAGAATTTTGAATAAATACGGTTATGATATTTATTTCATCAGGAAAGTGAATGTAGATACTGACATATTATATAGAAAGTATGAAGATTCAATTAAGATGTATTTCTTAATAATGAAGGTGCAAAATAACTTGCCGAACGGCATAAAAATAAACAATGCTTGTAAGAAGGATAATATGGATAAAAAAAAGAGGTTCGCGGCTAATGTGAACCATTAGAATAGAGAAGCCAATAGCGTTACATGTTTTAAAGGCCACTTGTGGTTGCCTAAGTATTGTGAGATATAGTTATGTTGGAATCTGTAAGTATAAGTATTCTATTCTTGTCATTTCTGATTTAATGTATCATTATCAGAAAAAGTCGTACTGATGGCAAATTATGAAGGCAGAGATCGCCTCATACATTAGTAAACGTCTAGCTATTGCAAAGGTCATCATCTGAATTTGATTCGATTTGGGTCATCGTCGACAGACTGACCAAATCTGCTAAATATCATTCCCGTTAATGATAAATGCAAAAGAGTTATGTAAACATAGTGTGCCTGTATCGAACATCTTTATCAAGATCCTCGCTTCGCATCGGATTTCTAGAGAATTGCTCAGAAATCATTAAGAACGAACCTTGATGAGAGTACTATGTACCACCCCAATCGAAGGGACGAGGTAAAGTAACGATACAAAGTAATATAAGTGCTATTTTATGTTTGAATGAATGACCTTTGGTAATAAATCGTACAATCACTTTCCTTTGGAAGGATTATCATTGATAATCATCGTATTAGGAGTGAGATCTAATCTTGTTAGGATCTAAATATTAGAGCATTTGTAAGCAGGAGTTGAGATAAAAACACCCGACATACACCCATTGTGAGTTGGACATGTCTTTTAGGTTTAAGGTTTCCTATGATGGCGAACCTAGCCTTACAAAATATTCGACCCGCGAGACCTAAAATGATTGTTGAAATTAGGATTTGATTATTGACTGCCGATAGTGGGCAAGAGGTTATGTGAATATGAAATGTAGATCTTGAAGTGCCTGATGGGTAGCGAAGTTATGCCAAAATTTTTAACCTTGGAAAAATGAATTAATAATCTGACAAATCATGGGATATAAGTCCCCGTTGTATGGGACCATTGAGATGATGCAAAAGTTAGGATTGAAAGGCATATAAGCTGGATCTACCCTAGGACTTCAAGAGCTGCGTGAAATATGTTTCGTATATCGAACTTGATGGAATATCTATCAAGTGAAAAATCTGAATTCTTCTTAGTAAAGTTTAGATCGGCGAAAAGTTGCATTCATCAAAAACCCGTGAACATCATGGATAGAGAAAGCAAGTCAACATTAAGCCTGATCTTATTCCCGTAGTTATGTTAGATGAAACTCGCATATTGTAATGAATTACACTTGTGAGAAAAGACCGAATGTGGAGGAAATACCCACATGGCTTTAACTCTATAAGAAGCGAGTAGTAAGGTAAGATGATCTTTGAGGACAAAGATCCTGTTTAGGGGTAAATGCTGTGACAATCCGTCAATTTATGGTGATATTTTATTCTCAAAATTTATTTGAAAATATTATTTTATGAACTCACTTATTTTTGGGAAGAAATTTGGATTTACGTCTTGAAGTAGCATCGACTACGTCTAAACCGGAGGATTCAACGTTACGTGCTTACGTTTACATACACCGTCTTTGGTGACAGTCCGACATTTCAGAAAATAAATTTATCCGTAAATATTATTTTGGAGTTTTAAATTTGTGTTAGTTCATAAACTCACAAATTTACGAGAAGAGACTAGGACTTACGAATTCATTTTAAACGTCCTTTACGACTAAACTGGAAACCTTAGGATTTCGTATTTACGTTTTTGAACTCCGTTTTTGATGAAACAATTTTTATTGGATTCGTTTTGTGACGTTGATTCATAATATATAAAAACGTTTTTCGTAAAACGACCCGAGGGCACGCAAATCGAGGAAATTAGAATCGAGGAGTACCCGTAATTAAATGGGGATGAGACAAGTGGGACACTTGCCCCACCCCCACAATCCCACGGCTACAACACTCCACCAAGACAACTTGGTGTCAAGTTTTAACTTAACTAGCTAACACTTGTCATTGAAGATTACACTTTAAGCTTTCACTAGCTAAAAACCACTAGCTACTCACACAAACCATTTTACACTCATGCAAACAACTACACATTTCTCTCTACTCTCTTGTATGTGCCGTCCATATCCTCACCATAAACACCCATTTGATCAAAATTTAACCACAAAATCCTATGTTATACATACATATGATGATGCCCTCTTGAAGCTCTCTTGAATGATGGTGATTATAACATCTATGGAGGAGTTTCCTTGGTGTCTTGGGGCTGATTTTCCACAAGAAGTTTATGAATATTGGTGGTCATGAAGATGGTCTTGGTGAATCACAAGTTTCTCCATCAAAGTCCATGTTTTGATCAACCTACATCATCATGGTGGTATAAAGATTGTCCTCCTCATCCTCTTGTTATTTTTGATTATGTAATCATGTATTTTATTTCCTATTGTATATGTATATGATGATTATATGATGATAAAAATGTTATGTGGGGATTTGGTGTTGATAAACATGCTTAAAAAGGTGAAAAACTATAAGAAACAAGGCTAAAATCTTGCTTAAAAATGATGGCTGTATAAAACAGTAAAGAAACATGTCATGAACTGATGAAATGATGAAGTAGAATGGATTTACAGTAAGCTATGGGTCTTTTACACATGTGAGAGTTGGCCATGCAATGGAATCATTGTAATGAGTGAGATATGATCAAAACAAGTTTAAGGTACAAATCTGAGTTTACTGTTTTGGACGATTTTTAGAAAATACTTAGAAGAAGATTCAACAGTAGCTATAAAAAAGTTAAATGGAGCACATATCATGTAGTTTATGTGATAAAAATTTGAGCTTCTATCTCCATATAGAACTCTAGATATGGCAGTTTTGGTAAACATGAAAATAAAAATCAGATTTTTGGAAATTAAAGTATAATACTATTATATAAGCACTCAAAATTATATAGTATAAAATGTGAAATAAAAACCCACTAACTCATATAATATATTTATATAAATATTTAAAAGGATAAATAAGTGTATAAATTATAAAAATGGTAGTGGAATAATACTTATAAGTAATAAAAACTATAAACTTGATTTTTACGAGTTTTTCGGCTATTACCGTAAAATTAACGTTTTTGCTAAATAAAACTTAGACGGTTGGACCCGTCTAATGTAAACTTTATAAAATTCATATACTGATATATAAACATATATAACAAGTAAAAACCGATAAAACCCGAACTATAGGACATACGGACATTAACGAGCTAACTAAGCATATTGGACTAATAATTGGACTAAATAAGATAAACACTTATAAAAAGAAATTATTGGGCTTAACCCATTTGGGCTCAACATGGAAAGTATAGATACTAATAATATAAGTATAAAATAGATTAATACAAGTTAATAAACTTATAATAGGCTTATTGGACATAAAACACGTAAATAGGTAAAACCAGCAAACCAGTGTAAAAGTCATCAACACGTAAACACCAAAATAAGTCAATGAGAATATGTAAACCCACTTGATCATCATATATATAAAATAATCATATGTATACATAATTGTTATTTTTATAAAGTTATTGGACATGAGTCTAAGACGAATATTATTTGTCTAGGTTTCCGTGATTGAAGCACGTACCGTACGTCCGAATTGACGATAACCCGCCTTCCCATATCAACGTGAGTTCATAGCCTCGCACTCTTTTAAATGTTTTTATGAAATGTTTTATAAACCCGCGAGGGAGATAACATGTTAGTTTTTATAAAATAGGACACGATTTGTCCCGATTGTTTGTTTATTGATTTGGACCCGTATGATTGAATGACCCGATTGTATGACCCAATAAATGATTAAAGGACCCGATAGATGAAATTAAATGTATTATTAAAGTTAGGTTATGTCACTAAAAGTCCCATTAGCATGAATTGTGAACTACCGGGATTTGGTAGACGCTTGTGCATATAATAGTACTATTTGGGGACGATCACCCCAGTTCGCGCCTTGACGGTTGATCCCCGTCGTGCCACATTGATTGGTAAGAGAATTTATGTATGAGAAGATTTCCATAGCGTGACCTTTGTGACGACATGCTACTTTAGATGGGCAAATTGAGTATCGGGTTAGCTACCCGTTGTTGGTTTAGTAAGGTAACAATGTCATGCGGCTTATAATAATCCAAAACTAACGAAATACTACTAAACGCTCCGAATTACGATGTATTGCCTGACTAGCAATACAGGGTCATACTATTGATATTATGTTTGTGTTTTGGTTTTCATAACCATACTCATATAACGGTTTTTATTTAATTTATACAACGTCGTAAGACGTATTGTATGATGTTTTTACGACATTGGCTCGTATAACGATTTTTAAGGCAAATGCCTATATTATGATTTTCGATAAAGATTTGTACAAAATGACTTTGGCTATTTTATGGCCTATTAAAATGATTTGTACAAAATAATTTTCAGTAATAATTTTATACTGATATTATATTGATGGATTTTATTAAACTCTATGAATTCACTCGGCGTTATCGCTGACCTTTTCTTTTAACATGTTTTATCTCAGGTACTTGAAGGTAATTCTCGGGAAGACGACAAGAATTCATGGCCCGCACTTAAACAATATTTTCCATTCAAATACTTTGTAAAACTTTGTATGAAATAATATGACTTGGGACCGATGTAACTTTGATATTTATGAATGGAAATGCTTTATTATTAAACGACGCGATTTTCAAGCGTTGTCTATGATGTGAGTAATGTGCTATCCCGTAACACCAACTAGTCTTCCGCTGTATTGAGTTGTATAAATTTGGGGGTGTTACAATTCATTTGTGATCCACATTGCGATTGGAGTTCTTTTGTGATATTGCGATCCATATTGCGATCCACATTGCGATTGGAGTTCTTTTGTGATATTGCGTTCTTTTGTGATATTGCGATCCACATTGCGATTGGAGTTCATTTGTGATATTGCGATCCATATTGTGATTCACATTGCGACATGATTGTTTTTTGTGATATTGCGACAGGTTATTACGATTGGAATTATTATGATAGGATTTATTGCGATAGGACTTATTGCGATACGTGATATTGCGACAGATTTTGCAACATTGCGATAGAAAGTCTATGCAACATTGCGATATAACTTATTTTAGGCATTGCGACAGAATTCACTTTAGGCATTGCGATAGAGTGACAAGTATTCCAAGATTTTTCAAAAACATGTTTTTGAATGTGATATTTTGTCTTGGAATTTTTAGTTTATCTAGAACATAATTTAGGGGATTTTAACATTATTTCTCGACTTCAACACACAACAACAAACACATTTACTTTCTCTCATTGTTCGATCAACGTTTGTAAATCTTAACTTATCAAAATGGAGTACACATCTCTTACGGATAAGTCCATTGATGAGACTGCTTTTATACATAGTCTCATCATCCAAATAGGGCTTAAAATGCATTAAATATCATCAAAATACCCATATATATGCTTGTGTTTGTTGCTTGTGTATTTTAGGTACGGATATTGAGGAAATGACAAAAAGATCACAAAAATCAATCAAAACAACACGGGAAACGAAGCCGCACAAAGAACCGGGCCCGATTCATTAATTTCCAAATAAGTCCTTGAAGATTTGAAGATTGGCAATATTGGTCCCTCACTTTTTGAAGACTTGTCACTTTAGACCCTTGTAAACCTCAATCATTACAAGTTTGGTCCTAAAGTTTCAAGACATGACATTATTAGCCCTTGAAGAATGCAAATATTGCATGTATGGTCCTTATTCAAAGTTTGAAAGTATATTGGGCCATTTTCAGCAAGTTGATGAAAGTTGTTACGAAGAAATTGGGCGTTGACAAGTTTCTAAACTTAAAAGGCAAGATGAAGAGAGTCAAGGGGGCAATTGGGCTAGACAACAAAACTTCCCTCATCCACTCATAAATCGCCACGTCACCCCCTACCCACCATCCACTAATCAAAACCACCCTTTCTTCCACGTCAAATCCCACTCCTTTTTTATTTGACTGATTATTAAATCAGTTGAAAAATTGGTGGTAAACCTGTTTTTTAAACTTAATTAACCCAAAACAAATCAAACACTTAACTGTTTATCACCTTCATCCTTTAAACCCTAGAAAAAACCTAGTTTTAATTATCCTAATTTTTAACCTAAACCCCAATTAACTTTGGGGGTTCTACTCTCAACCCCACACTCAACACAACCCCCAACCCAGAAAATGACCCTTGTACCTCTTGTCCCCTACCCTGCTACATCCTTCACGTGACACTGTTCACAATCAATGGCTCACAGCCATTCCTTGGTCCCAAAGTATAATTTAAACGCCCAATATCATCTCAACTAGCTGGCTATCACTCTCAAGTCACAAGAAGCCAATTTGACCAATTTTTCAGTCAAGAGACCAAGGGCAGATTGGAAATTCTCTTAGCTAGGGTTTAGGGTTTAACAAGCATTGTAATATTTTATTCAGCTTTCTAGAATTTTCTTTTGGCTAGTATAAAATGAGACGACTTGTGTCTCATTTTCCTCTTGTTCCAGTTTTTTTACAAAGCCTTGTAATCTGTTTTTCTTATATGAAAGTTGGTGTTTTTAGGAGAAAATATAATTCCTTTTCAGTTTTAGTAAAATTTTTATTGGCTTATGTGAAAGAATGAGTTCCAAATTGATTGTTGAAGTACTTTGTTGAATGAGTTTTCAAAAAGGCATTTTAAAGTTTTAAAAATTCGTTTTCTAGTTTAGCAAGGAGGTTCAAAGGCCACATAAGCTGTTTACTTGGGCTCTTATATGACCATAGAACCTTGATATCTTGGAGATATCAAGATTCAGTGGGTATAGTCCCTGGGTAGAAAGTGTTGTGATGTGAAAACCTTTTTGTTATCTTGTCCCATTTGTTGTTAACACTTACTGTATCAAAAGCTACAAGCCAAAAGCTTGTAGCCTTTGATACTTTAAGCTTTTATTTGGTCTTGTGGTGTTGTGCAGGAATCAAACAAGAAGCAAGTTCCATCATTCATTCATTTCTTTCAATCTCTCTTTTGAAGATATTGAAATCCCTAGGTCTGTTGTAGACCTACCAACAGGGATCCTCTACTCATTCATAAGCTCACATAAGCTTCTTAAACAGCCTTTTAGAAAGCATTAAGCTCTGGTATGAAGCTTGAATTCATTGGCTAGTTTATATGTTATTTTTTGTGCCTTTGTATGATGATTGTGTATGCCTTGTTGGATTGTAGTTTTTCTTGGTTGATTAGGTTTCATTTGGTTCTAAATGCATGCTAGGTTTGTTAAAAATCAGATTGGATAGGTTTTGTGCTTAGTCACTTTGCTAATTGTTATAATCAGAAAACTAAGGGGTGTTTGAGACTAGGGTTTAACTGAAATTGGTGACATAATTTTTGCTTGAAAGTTGCCTAAACACACTAGATTTATCTGTGATAATATATTTTCATCATTGGTTGGGAGTTTGGTTAGGTTTCATGGTATTTTAATGTTCTTATTGTTGCTTAAACTTGATAAATTCAGTATGCCTCCAAATGCCTAGATCTTTAGTGTAGTTCTTCATTTGATCTTTGAACTTTGATAGGATTTGGGTCAAACTAGGATTGTGTTCAGTTTTCATGTGATTTGGATTGGATTTATGCAAGTATGAGTCTATTAAATCTCACCCATAGGTCAATTGCATCAGTAAGACTGCCCTTAGGCTTGTTTCTGTTTATCAGCTACTTGATTTGCCATGTATATGTGATTTTGTGTGTTAACTTGGTGTTTCCTTGCTCATTGTGACTCCCCACAACCCAACTGGTTGTGGGGGTGCCTTGTCTTGCCAAAACAACCAACAAACCATCAAGATCTAGCCCAAAAAGGGCACCCACAGCATATTGACTTCTCTGGTCCATCAGAGAACGTCACTTGTTTTTGAGTTTTCTTTGTTTCATCAGATATCGGACACAACTGCTTTTGGTTTTGTTGTTACTGTAGCATTTTCCTCATAATTGGGCACGTTTTTTTGTGATTACTAGGGTTAATCTTGTTTGATTTAATACATTTCTGTGTTTTTGGAGTAGTATTAGTTACTGGATTTAAGTTTTATAAAAAGAAAAAAAAAGTTTATAACAAAAAGGACGTGGCCAGGACTCGAACCTGCGCCACTCCTCTCACACACCAACGTGATAACCAGTTGCCCTAGGGTCTTTGACTGGTTATCACTTGGTTTAATTAATACTTAAGGTGTTTGTGTATTTGGCTTACTTAAGCAAGCAGTTTAGTAATAAGCTGTTTTCAGCTTATTTGTTTTAGCTTTTCACCAGTTAGCAATTTTCCTTTGTTCTTTATTAGGTTTTAGACTTTTTGGCTTAAAAAATTTATTTTTCACGTGTGTAATTAATTTATTAGGATTACTTTAAGTTTTAATTTTAGAAAGTAAATAAAAAAAAGGAAAAAGTGTTTTAAAAAGCTGGAAAAATAGTTTTTAAGTTTTTAGTAGTATTTTAGAGGTTTACATCAATTAAAGTTTTCAAATTAACTTATTTTTGATTTTATATGATTTTAGGGTTTTTATTCAACTTTAAAAATTAATATAAAATTATTAAAAAGGTTTTGGAAACTTTTGTTTGCATTTTTGTCTTACTTACATTTTTATAGATTTTTGGTAATTTTTTAGAATTTTTTTATAAATTTTGAATTTTTTATATTATTTTATTATTATTTTATTAGTAAAAAAATTAAAAGTTAGTTTTCTCAGCTTTTTTTATTTTTCCTAGTTCAAATACTTAAAGTTAGGAGTTTTGCAACTTTTAGAATATTTTCATTGTCCTTAGATTTATTTTTATAATTATTTTAAGTTTTAATAGTTTTTAATTGTTTTAAAATAGTTTTTTTTTTAATTTTAAAATTTTCAAAAAATAGTTTTAAATTAAGTTAGGTTGTTTTAAAGGTTTACAAAGTGATAAAACTAATTTTGGGCGTTTTGGTAATTAAATTGATTTTTAGGGCTTTAATTAGCATTAAAAAATCATTATTTAATTAATTAAAAGGTGAGGGTGATTTTTGATTTTTTGTAAACTCTTTATGCATTATTTAGGATTTGTTTGCAATTTTTAGGAATTTTTAGGATAAAAGTTTTAATTTGGTGCTTTTACGGTTTTACGTGTACGACCCTTTCGTTTTAGTGTAATCCGTCATCGTAACCGTCAATCTCTTCTTATCCCATTTCTATTTTCTTTTCTCATAACAATAAAATCACAAAGTTAATCATCTCTTAACACAACTAATAACTAGATTTTACCTAGTATAAAAATTAAAGTTCGTTGAAATGGTCTAATCGAATTGTTTATTGGTAAACGTGTGACTCAGTCGTCTCTTGGTGAAAACAAATGTTGGCGTTGTAGTGTAATAAAAATGCAAGACTTTAACGTAAATGACAGTAATTTAAATCTGAACCTAATTAATGTAAATGTGCAATATTAAAAACTTTAAAGATAAATGACGAGAACTTAGATGACGGGTAATTAAAATTTGACGAAAAGTAAATTTGACAAGTAAATAAAAATGCAAAAACTTAATTAAAATAGGCTAAAAGTAAAATGAGAAAAACTGCCACTTTTCCTCTAAAAATAAAAACTAGAAAACTTTGAAAACTTAAAGACTAAGACAAGAAAATTAAAACAATCAAACAGACAATAACTATTTCGGAAAAATGAACTTTTCAGAAAAACAAGAATTTTCGGAATGACTGCTTTTTCGGAAAAACAAGTTTTTTGGAGAAATCTTCGGAAAAATGAACAAATTCAGAGAAAAGTATTATTTCAGAAAAATGACTTTTTCGGAAAAAACAAAGTTTTCGGAATAAATATTTTTCGGAGAAATCTTCGGAAAAATATCCAATTCAGAGAAAGTATTATTTTCGGAAAAATTGAAAATTCAGAAAAAGGTAAATTCAGAAAAATCTTCGGAAAAATGGGCATTTCAGGAAAAATGGGAATTTCGGTAAAATGACTATTTCGGAAAAAGTTATATCTTCGGAAAAAAGGATTTTTCAAAAAAAGAGTGAATTAAGAGGAAATGGCTATTTCGGAAAAAGACTATTTTCAGAGAAATGATAATTTCAGAGTTTTAAAACCCTTTCCCGAAATAGTTAAAGAACAGATACAGGAAAACAGTAACATCAAAATTTAAAGAAATAAGCCACGAATAAGCTAAAATCAAATAAGCAAATAACCAAAACTTAATCTAAAACACTTTTAAGAAAAACTAATTCAACCACAAATCAAAAACTTGAAAAACACTAATAAAATTAAAGATTAAAAATCAACTTTTAATAAAATAAACTAATAAAAACTTTACTAAAATCAAATCAAACACACAATAAGCTATCAAATCAATAAGCTAACACAATCAAACACATAAAAACATAAAAACTAATCAAATAAGCGTAACAATAAGATAGTGAGCATAAAGATTAACAAAAATAAGAAAAGTAGAAGGAGAGATTAATATAAAACTTGATTAAAGAAAGGATTAAACCACAAAAGTAAAGACTAAACTTACTTGGAATTAAATGAATTAAGGTGCAAGACAAGGAATGTAAATGGATAAGTAATTAAAATGACATGAAAAATAAAGTGGAAAGACTAATGTGTCATTAATGGTGGATTAGGAGGGTATTTATAGGGGATTAGGGAAACTAAGCATGTGTTGGTTCATTCTTCTTTCTCGACTTCTCGTCTTCTAAATTCTTCGACTTTATCGACTTTGTCTCGGGATTAATAAACTCGTCTTTTAATTTCTTCATTAATTTAGACTTGAGTTCTTCGGCTTTTATTAAACTTCCGTCTTTAGACTTTTTCTTCGATAAATCTTCAGATTGGCCTTGGACTTCCGTTCTTTAAGCACTCTTGATCTTTTGACTTCGTCTTTTTTCTTTATCTTCGATAAAAGCCCGTGAAAGCCCGTGTTTTCCTCCCTTTTCACATTTTGATCCTAATTCACAACAAAAACACAAACCACGCATAATTCTGACATTTATGACATAAAATACGCGTTTTGGCTTGGTTATTATTGTTGTTAAGTGGTAAAAAGGATGGGTGTTTACACACCTATCAAATCCCCTACACTTGACCATTGCAATGTCCTTATGCAATGCATTAATTACAAATCAAGGTTACATTTTTCATCACAATCAATCTATATTGGCCTTTATTAAAGAGATAGAAAAATAACAAAACAAGTAAAGAAATCAAAAACTTACCTTAGGGTTTTAGAATGTCGTGAATGATTATCATCCTCAAGTTTCACGTTCCCCATACCAAGCATAAAAACGAGATCATTGTTATTATAAGTTAGCAAACTAACACGAACTCATGTGGGCCAATTATTCACTTAGACTCCCTTATTCCTAGGTGTATCTCTTATATTTTAAGATTGTCTTGAATGATCACGAGGATACATTGTTTGACTTATTTCGATAGTTTATTTAGGCCGAAAATAAAGTAGGACGATTTAATCAATAGTTAGCTAAAGGAAAAAATCTTTTAAAACTGCTTCTCGGGACCTCATAAAGTTCATATGTTGGCATAACTTGTTTCGTGATTTGAGACCTTTCTCGGACCGATATTTGGCAGCGAATTCATACTTCAAATCTTGAGAGACGTTCATGAAATAATGGTCTTCTCTTTATAATAGGAATTTCTTCACTTGAAGTTTTGAGAGATTCTTCATATTTGGACCACGACTTCTTCATTCTTCTCCAATCTTTATTTTGGACTTTGATATACAACGATCCGCCTCCTTTTAGGACTTGGATCTATTTATCCTCATACCTTGTTAGGGACTTTTTGGATAGACTTCTCCATGATCTTTTGGCGAGTTTTTGCTTTTCGTCGTGTGTCTCGATCCTTCATATTGATTTTTGATAAATGATTCTTCACATCACTTTGGATCTTTAGCAACAAAATATAGCCCTCATGCCTTGTTAGGGCCTTTTTGAACTCGCCAATCTTCGCATCCCGCTTCAATAAGTTATGCCTTGGCTATGAACTCTAATCAATACCGATCAACTTTTAAACGATCTTGGGCTAGAAGCTAAGTAACTTTTCAAATCGTACGACCTTACTTATTGCAGATAAATTTATTAACAAGCAATGGGAGAATAGGCTTATAATCAACTCACATAAATTCACGAAAGAGTACCAAACTTATAATTGACTCTATCATCTCTCGTTCTCCACAATTTAAAATCTCAAGGAATGAGACTCGTGGATGCTTAGCCTATTAAATCAAAGTTTTGGGTTTTCGAGTCATCTATAGGATCTTGCAAATTCTTAGACTTTTTCAAGTTTAGAAATCGCATTTTAAAGTTCCCTTGATAAACGACTCTCTAGGATCAATTATAGGAACTTGAGAAAAGTTCTTGTTCTTAACCCGTGAGAGTTAAGACTTTCGCGTTTTAAAGCTCCCTATATAAAAGCCTAGCAAAACTTGACTTAAACACGTTAAGGATACTAGCTAGAGTAAACTTAGATAAGTAAACTCGGGTTGAGTCAAAAGATTCACAACTTTGAAAAATTAAAACCACTTTATTAAGAATTTATTCTAGCAAAGAAAGAAAATAACTATAACAAAAGAAAAACTAATAGGCCAAAATAGATAAATTTTTTTGAAAAGTGTCGAAATATCAATTTTCCGGTTAAAATGAGGACAAATACAAGGAAAAGACCACTTAACTTCGATAGAAATCCCCCTACACTTAATATAAACATTGTCCTCAATGTTTAAGCATGTGGAAGTAAACTCCCCTACACTTAGGACATCGTGTACTTTGTTTAAATCTCGCTAAGGAAAGGACAACTAACGAGATTCCTATTTTAATATTGGAAAATATAAAATAGAGAATCAAAAGAGTTTAGGATAGAACCGGGAAGATGGGAACACGGAATCACGGTTCGTCAAAAGTCATCAAGAATGAATCTTTGAAAGCTCGAATCCCTATACATGATTAGAAAGAAAACAACAAACAACATACTAGGGTCTCCCCCTACACTTATTATAAAAATAAGAGAAAAAGAATAGATACTTGGGTTGCCTCCCAAAAAGCGCTTGTTTTTTATAACCGAGTCGTGAGCCTGACTCGACCTTGATTAGCATAGGAAGAAGCTTGAAAAACATCCAACGGGATCAAATACATAGTTTTCGTCCATCAAGAAGCACAAGCTTAAGGCGAACAAGACAAGCCAAAGAAGAGTAGGCAAGGTTCCCTTAAGTAGCGATTGAGCACGGAGGGAGAAGGTATGGTGAGGTGCAAGCATATCTTCATAAGTACTAAAGATTTTTGCTTTTATTTCATCAGATGGATACTGAGATGGCTTGAAGATTCCAATACCGGGATCAAAAACCTTTTCCTTTAGGGGAAAATAACACTCAGGCTCAGCAGATCTTGAAGAAGATCCAATCATAAATCTCGCAATCTCATCCTCAGAAGGAGGATAGAGAGGAGTTAAGACATAAGTGCTGCTGATATCGGTGTCGGCCGGCTTCTTCCCCTTAGAAGCAGATTTCTTCATATCCAAAGTAGGATAAAGACCATAATCATCAAAGTCCAAAGGAGGAGCATCACTCTCATGAGGGAAGTATGTATTGAGAAAAGTAGCAAAGTCTTCCTCAAATGAGTAGTCATCCAAAGTAGGATCAAGTGTTGGCGGAGGATCTTCATTATGTGAAGAATCACTCGAGAGAGTATCGGCCTCATCAGAATCATCATAAGTGGGCATGTCTGGATAATCAGAAGTAAAAGCATCATAATCATCTCCATCGGAACTAGAATCGTCATCATAAGCATCAAAGATCGGTGGAGAATCATAAATTGGTGGAGGATCAAAATTGGATAGAGAATCATCCACATCATCTTGGAATAGTGGATTATCATAGCAAGAATCGAATAGAGGATTGTTGTAGACGACAAAATCATCAAGCACATTGATCATATTCACGGATTCTCTTCCATAGGATTTGTTTGTGATCTTCCCCATTTTGAACACTTGTTGTTCATTCCCGACCCTTAAAATTAGCTCACCTTCGGCAACATCGACTAGAGCTCCGGTTCTCAAGAATGGTCGACCAATTATTAAAGGAATACGAGGGTCCATTTCATAATCAACAACAACAAAGTCGACCGGAAAGTGAAGATGCCAACTTTAATGAACACATCTTCGGCAATACCAACAGGGTAAGCGAGAGTGCGATTTGCAAGCTCAAGAGTCATCTTCGTTGGTGTATGGTCGGGTAATGATTGTGTTGTCCAAACACTTAAAGGCATCAAATTTATACTTGCCCCGAGATCAGTTAGGGCAGTAAATTCTTTGGTTTTGTTAAAAATGCAAGGCAACACAAAACGACCGGGATCTCCAAGTTTTTCCGGAAGTTCTTTAAGAATAACTGCAGAACAATTTTCATTTAAGCGTGTGTTGGTGAGCTCAACCAGCTTTTCCTTCTTGTTAAGCAATTCCTTGAATGCTTTGACAAATTTCGGCATGTGGACAAGTGCTTCAACAAGGCTAATGTTGAAATTCATTTGAGAGATCATCTTCAAATAATTCGACACTTGAGTGTCATCCTTAGTTAGCAAGTTAGGCTTGTCCAAGAGAGAAGGATATAGGATGTTGGGTTTATAGGTGGAAGGTGGGGTTGGTGAAGGGTTCTTCTTCTTGGGTACGTCAGTAAGAGGTGGAGACGGTAATGGAGAACTAATACTAGGCGTGGGATTAGGAGGGATAAATGGTGGTGGAGGAGGTGTGGATGGAGTAACTAGGGGAGGGATAGATGGTCCTACTACGGTTGCTCCACTGCGTGTAGTAATAGCACTCACATTCGCTCTCGGGTTGGTGACGGTGTTGGAAGGTAGAGAGCCCGAAGTAGAGGGTGGAGTGGTTGATAAGAAACTAGCCATCATATTCTTCAAATCATCCGTTTGAGTGCTGAAGGAGGATTGTATATCATTTCGAAGCTCGGATCTAATGTCATTACCTTGCTTAGTGATATCCCCTTTCAAGTTGATTATTTGGCTTTGCAGATTCTTAATTTGCTCTCCTTGGGTTCTCATTAAGGCGTCAACATCTTGATTGATGGGTGGGGCTTGTTGAGCGGGTGGTTGATAAGGATTAGAAGCTCGAGGTGGGATTTGGTTGCTTCTATTGTAATTGTTGTTGGGGTTGTGGTTTTGAGGAGAAAAACCGGGTGAAAGATAGTTATTCGACCTGTAACTTAGCAAATTTTGATCCCCTTGAGGTCGGGCTTGGTAGTTTTCCGGTGAATAGTTACCATAAGCCGCATACACGTTTTCCGAATTGCCTTGAGTAGAAGGACGATCAGTGTATGAGTGAGGACCTCCGCATGTCTCACAAGAATTGGCTACCGCTTTAACTTGTTGTTGTTGGTTTGTAGCGATGAGCAAGATATTTTTGTTCATTTCGGCCATCATGCGGGTGAATTCGGTCATATCGGGGTTTGCTGAAGTAGAAGAAACATTGACTCTCGGGTTGTTGCTTGAAGAAGCGGAGGAATCCCAATTTTTGTGATGAGTAATCATGTTCTCAATAAGCTCTCTACACTCCTCGGGTCTTCTTTTCATAAATGTGCCACCGGCGGCTGCATTAATCGTATCACGATCACGAAAAGTCAAACCATTGTAGAAAGTATCAATTAAGGTAACGGGGAGCATGTTGTGGTTTGGACATCGATCGATCAAAACATTATATCTTTACCAAGCATCAAAGAGAGATTCATCGGGTTCTTGCATGAAACCGCTGATTTGATTTCGAAGGCTCGTGACCATGGATGGTGGAAAGTAGCGCGACAAAAATCATTGAGTCATGTCGTCCCAAGTATGAATGGAATTCTTCGGGAGACGATCAAACCATTTTTCGGCGTGGTGGGATAAAGTATGTGGAAAGAGTTGAAGGCGAAGGACATCCATTGTAGCACCGGGCAACTTCATGCTTTGAGTAATAGTAATGAATTTGTCGAGGTGTTTGTTGGCATCATCATCAGGCAATCCACGGAATGGATTAGTTTGCACTTGTTGGATCATGTGATGCTTCAACGAAAACTCTGGAGCCGTGATTTGCAGCGGCGCAATCGGTCCTCCTCGTCCAGACATTATGGGTTGACAAAGCTCCTCCATTGTCCGAAGATCTGGCTGTGGAAGAACATTGTTGTTGTTATTGTTGAGGTGCGGTGGATTATTGTTGTTGTTCACACCTGCCATAGCTAAATCTTCACGAGTCTCGGGCTCTGGATAAGTTGAAGATCTAGTACGCATGCACCTGCAAAAGCAAAAAGAAAAAGATACCAAACACAAAGAGAATATATATACACTATAAAGAAAACAAAATCTTTTTGGATTTTTGAAAATTTTTAAGCAAGAAAAATAACGCTCACGAATGAACGGATCCCAAAAAGCAACGTGTCTCTCACAGAAAAACCGTTAATCTTAACGAAAATAGCCGGCAGCTGCGCCATTTAATACGAGGTTTTACCAAGTATAAAAATTAAAGTTCGTTGAAATGGTCTAATCGAATTGATTATTGGTAAACGTGTGACTCAGTCGTCTCTTGGTGAAAACAAATGTTGTCGTTGTAGTGTAATAAAAATGCAAGACTTTAACGTAAATGACGGTAATTTAAATCTAAACCTATTTAAAATGTAAATGTGCAATATTAAAAACTTTAAAGATAAATGACGAGAACTTAAATGACGGGTAATTAAAATTTGACGAAAAATAAATTTGACAAGTAAATAAAAATGCAAAAACGTAATTAAAATAGGCTAAAAGTAAAATGAGAAAAACTGTCACTTTTCCTCTAAAAATAAAAACTAGAAAACTTTGAAAACTTAAGACTAAGACAAGAAAATTAAAACAATCAAGCAGACAATAACTATTTCGGAAAATTGAACTTTTCAGAAAAACAAGAATTTTCAGAATAACTGCTTTTTCGGAAAAACAAGTTTTTCGGAGAAATCTTCGGAAAAATGAACAAATTCAGAGAAAAGTATTATTTCGGAAAAATGACTTTTTCGGAAAAAACAAAGTTTTCGGAATAAATATTTTTCGGAGAAATCTTCGGAAAAATGTCCAATTCAGAGAAAGTATTATTTTCGGAAAAATTGCAAATTCAGAAAAAGGTAAATTCAGAAAAATCTTCGGAAAAATGGGAATTTCAGGAAAAATGGGAATTTCGGTAAAATGACTATTTCGGAAAAAGTTATATCTTCGGAAAAAGGATTTTTCAGAAAAAGAGTGAATTAAGAGGAAATGGCTATTTCGGAAAAAGACTATTTTCAGAGAAATGATAATTTCAGAGTTTTAAAACCCTTTTCCGAAATAGTTAAAGAACAGATACAGGAAAACAGTAACATCAAAATTTAAAGAAATAAGCCACGAATAAGCTAAAATCAAATAAGCAAATAACCAAAACTTAATCTAAAACACTTTTAAGAAAAATTAATTCAACCACAAATCAAAAACTTGAAAAACACTAATAAAATTAAAGATTAAAAATCAACTTTTAATAAAATAAACTAACAAAAACTTAACTAAAATCAAATCAAACACACAATAAGCTATCAAATCAATAAGCTAACACAATCAAACACATAAAAACATAACAACTAATCAAATAAACATAACAATAAGATAGTAAGCATAAAGATTAACAAAAATAAGAAAGGTAGAAGGAGAGATTAATATAAAACTTGATTAAAGAAAGGATTAAACAACAAAAGTAAAGATTAAACTTGGATTTAAATGAATTAAGGTGCAAGACAAGGAATGTAAATGGACAAGTAATTAAAATGACATGAAAAATAAAGTGGAAAGACTAATGTGTCAAATTAGCTAACACCTCCTAATGGTGGCATTAGAAGGGTATTTATAGGGGATTAGGAAAACTAAACATGTGTTGGTTCATTCTTCTTTCTCGACTTCTCGTCTTCTAAATTCTTCGACTTTATCGACTTTGTCTCGGGATTAATAAACCCGTCTTGTAATTTCTTCATTAATTTAGACTTGAGTTCTTCGGCTTTTATTAAACTTCCGTCTTTAGACTTTTTCTTCGATAAATCTTCAGAATTGGCCTTGGACTTCCGTTCTTTAAGCACTCTTGATCTTTTGACTTCGTCTTTTGTCTTTTTCTTCGATAAAAGCCCGTGAAAGATTGTGTTTTCCTCCCTTTTCACATTCTGATCCTAATTCACAAAAAAACACAAACCACGCATAATTATGACATTTATGACATAAAATACACGTTTTGGCTTGGTTATTATTGTAGTTAAGTGGTAAAAAGGATGGGTGTTTACACACCTATCAACAACGCACTAGCCTCCTCGAGAACGAACTCATTTTAGGGTCATTAGTGCTTGGTTTTCCTAAACCGACACTTAATACTTGCCACTTTTGCTCTCTTTTCCTAAAGAGTAGTAAAACCACAACATCATTTTGGCGCTGCTGCCGGGAAGGCGTGTTGTGTTTTGATTTGGAATTGTTGTTTTTATATACTAACCATAATAGTATTTGTATTAGTAGCACTCTACTAATACGTATTATCGGTTTTTCATTTTTTGTGTGAATACTATTACTATATTGTATACGTAGAACAATAAATACACAAGTACTCCAAATACGTGAGAAATCACAACCTTGACTTGGGAGGTCATTACCCAATCATTGTATTCGAATCTTAAACCAAAGAAAAAGGCAAAAATAGATAAATACTTTCGTGAAGCTCAATACAAACTATAAGGTGGGTATAAGGCGGATATTATAAAATATATCCTAAGGAAAAAGGCTCTTAAGTGCTTCGTGCCGCCTCGTTTCCCCGCTTGCTTGTGAGTATTTGATTTTGAGAGCTAATCGAGGGTTTTGCCGCCCAAAGTATTATTAAGTATCATATATACTTTCTTGGTTTTATTTGATTAAACCCTCTTGAACGTTTTGGTGTTCCACCAACATTCTAAAGTCATCGAAGGCATTCACTTCACGTGATAGTTTTCATTCCATGAGGCTTCTTTAATCAAGAGATTTGATTAAGGAGGAGATTTGTAGATTTTTGTCTACCTAATACAATTCCAAAAATCCAAAAAAAGTAAAAACAATCAAAAATCAAAAAAATTGAAAAAGTTAAAAACACCAAAAAGAATCTTCTTTGTCATCCCCACGTTGTACGTGACGTTTATGCTTACTCGTAATCAAGCAAGACGTGCACGTAAAAAAAAACAAAAAGGAGTCAACACCTACTCCTAATCTTTCTAGTGTCAGTGAGGAACCTATTGTAGAACAAGGAGCTATTATGGCTAATCGTACTATGATGGAGTTTCTTCAAGCACCCATCGAGGGTTTTGGAGAGGCCATTGTGATTCCCACCATCCTTGCGGAGAACTTCGAGATCAAGACGGGTTTAATGTCTATTCTTAAAGCCAACAAGTTTCACGGACACGAAAAAGACAACCCACATTATCACATTAGGCAATTTAATCGTCTCACCGCGACAAGCAAGTTTAAGGATGTACCACACGATGCCATTAAGATGATGTTGTTTCCATACTCGTTAGATGAACCCGCCAAGATATGGCTCGAGAAAGAACCCCCAAATTCGATTTGTGAATCAATTTTTTCCACCATCTAAAACAACACATTTGAAAAACGAGATTTCATGATTTACTCAAAGGTCTAATGAAAGTTTTTCAATGGCTTGTGAAAGGTTTAAAGAAATGTTACATGAATGTCCACACAATGATTTTTCCGGATTGCATCAAACTGACACTTTTTATAATGGGCTCAATGATCATGAACGAGATTACTTAAATGCCGCCGCAGGTGGTAATTTTTTGTGCAAAACGACCGATGAGGCTTTGAAAATCATTGAGAATAGGTCTAAGGTTTATAGCCCTCGTAACACACCGAGTGTTGCCACTATGGGTTCATCGTCGTCTCGTAACATGAGTGCCTTGCAAGATGAAGCAAATGTGGAGAATCGGTTTTTTGATAGGTTTTCGACTCTTATGACTCATTGGAAAGCACAAGATGCTACGCATCGGTTAAGGCGGTTGCCAAGAGTTGTATTTCGTGTGGTGGAGCTCATGATTTTTCCGAGTGCATTACCGCGGATGGTAACACTTCGAATGCTTATGTAGCCACGGGAACTTATAACCAAAACGGTCAAGGTTCCCGCCAAAATCAAGCTCCACAAAATCAAAATGCTAACAACTATCGAAACAACAATCAAAGTGGTGCTTATCAAAGAAATCAACGTAACTACAACAAGGGTAATTATCAAAGTGGAAATGGGCAAATTTCAAACCAAAACCAAACCGTGATTTTCAAACTACCACAAAAGGTTTTCAAAATGATCACACCAAAAATATTCAAGGAGAATTTTTGAATTATGCTAAAGCAAACGATGCTAAGTTTGATAATATGCAACGTGAAATGGTAAGCTTAAGATCCGAGTTGAAAAACGAGCTTAAAAACGAACTTGCTAATGAACTTAAGACTCATGCTAATAAAATGGAAGGAAATGTTCAACGTCTCCAACAAAATCAACAAAAAATGGATCAAGGTTAACCTGAGATTAAGCAAGAGTTGTTAAAAGCGGATGCTAGGCAATCTATGTTTGAAGACCGAATGGGAAAAATGTTTGAAGCTATCATGTGTAAACCTTCTTCTTCGGGTGGTCTTCCTAGTGATACCGTCGTAAACCCGAAAGGAGAATTGAAAGTCATTACTACTCGTAGTGGTAAAACTTTCAAAGAACCCATTTCTCGTCCAAGTACTTCTACGGAGAAGGAAAAAGAGAAAGAACCCGAGGTGGTGGTAGAAAAGGAGCAAATTCCAAGCCCACGAAGTACCGCTCAAACCACACCTACGGTTGAACCAATACCAATAGTGGAACCCGAGATTCCAAGACCGTTGCCTATGCCCCAACCCACACCACCCTTACCTTACCCTTCAAGACAAAATAAGGAAAAGGCACAAGAACGAAATAATTATCAATTTGAACTTTTTATGAAAATGTTTCGTGACTTGCATTTTAATATAAGTTTTGTCGACGCCTTGGTCATGATGCCTTGATTTGCCGCAAACTTTAAAAGTATGTTGAATAACAAAGAGAAATTGCAAAAATCGTCTAGTTGTTAATCGGTTTTTCTTAGCCGCATACCTAAAAAAGTCGGTGATCCCGGTAAATTTTTAATTCCATGTGCAATACAAGATATGGAGGAGTGCTACGCCTTGGCCGATCTTGGTGCTAGTATAAATTTGATGCCTCTTGAGATTTTTAAGTCGCTCAATCTTCCTAATCTCACTCCTTCAAGAATGTCAATCGAGATGGCCGATCATTCTACGATTCTAGCTTGTGGAGTAGCCGAGGACGTCTTCGTAAAAGTTGGAAAGTTCTACTATCCCGTGGACTTTATTGTTGTTGACATCCCCATCGATCCTAAAGTTCCTCTAATTTTAGGTCGATCATTTTTGGATACCTCGAGAGCACTTATTGATGTGCATGCTAGGAAAATCACTCTTCGTTTCAATGAGGAGGAACTCGTCATAAATGCAACTCAAAACTCCACACTTTCTCATGTGTACTCTATCACATCTTTGAACAATGTTAGTCCCATCAAAAACATTTGTAAAAAGATTTCAAAAAGAGTTTTAGAAGTTGATGATAAAAACGATTTTCCGTCCCCTCCGCCGGTGGAGGTTAAGAGTGTTAAGCCTACGTTTCCAATCACAAATGATTCTTCGGATGATGAATATGTTGACCCCGATGGGGAATTTTTCTTTGTTGACAAACATTTTAAGAACTTACCACCACCAAAACCAAAACGGTTTTCAAATGTGAGAATATTTAGTGTGACTAACATTGCTTTAGAAACACCAAATATTTTTGACATACTTAAGTCGGGTTTTCATAAGGAGAGTTTAAAAGATGAAAAACGGAAAGATTTTAAATTGGATTTAAAAGATTTTTCTACAATGCTAACTCCGTCATCACCTCGTGTTTTGAGTGCTACAAGATCGTCTTCTCCTTTTGACGATGCTTTGTGTGGACCTAGTGTGGGGGAAGCCCCTTATGTTCCCTTCCCTTTCTCCACCGAGGATGAGATATTTGATCCCGGAATTGCTTATAAAGGGAAATCTCGGTCTTCCACCGATGCAATAAATGGAAAATCTTTCTATTTGATTGGTGCGAGTCTACCTCGAGTAGCTCATGGTTTTTGTGACTTACCCATTGTCCCACCCTTCTATTTCTTCTCATCTATTTTCTTTAAACCCTTTGGGTTTGTGTTGACACATGATGAAGTGGCATTGATTTGTTTTTCCAATGAAAATGAGAACGCCATCTTCGATCCTTGTATTTTGCACAATCAAAGGACTTAGTCCTTAATACCGGTTGTTTTTGGGCCTTGTTTATCATGTAAGCCCCACCAAAAATTGACCATACCATGATAATCCCTAAATGATCACATTTATGGGGGATTCGAGTCGAGCTTTTGACTCGGTTATCAAAAACAAGGTGCCTCGTGGGGGAAACCCATGCTTATCCATGTACATATTATTGCTTTCTAATTATTTTAATGTGAGGGGATTTGTGCCCTTCCAACCTTTGTTCCGTGGTTGTTTGTGAATTGTGGTTTTTAGATCATGATCTTCACGATTGGAGCCTCTCGTGTTCGTTTTATGGGAGCACTCGATCGTTTGCTTTGAATACTTTCTCAATATCCAAATGATATATCCTTTGATGTTCTAACCTTAGGTTTATAGCACACTTCATAAACGGCTATTGATTTAATGATTCCACCCTTTCCATGCTAGATTAGGCATTCGACTACGTCTCTAGTATGGGGGTGTTTGCACCCCTAGACTCGAAACATTAAGGACAATGTTTACTTGCCTTGCCAAACCTTCACGCTTTCCAAAGTTTATCTTTTTGTTTATCGTTTTGTTGCAAAATAAGGCTAAAAATGGCCAAATTTTAAATTTTTTCTCATGTTTTATAAGTGTTTGAAGACACGAATGTAGGTTTTCCGATGGCGAGAATAAGAGTAATTTTTGACTCGACCGTGCGTGTTGAGCACTTAGCTTTGATTCCTTAACTTTACATTAGGCTAAGTCTCTTAAATGAGGACGAGAAATGATAGGGTTAATTATAAGTTACTATGCTAAACGTAGAGTACTCGTATTCTTTCAAAAACTCATGTGTTCTCGTTGTTTGCTTATTCTCCCTTCGCATGTAAATATTTTTTGCTTAATAAATATTGACTTAGCGGTTTAGTTGGGATTGTTGGGTTTCTAGTCTTTTCTAGTAGCTTCCGTGTAATTAAATTGGGAAGACATTAAGGTATCACCAGCATCACGGTTTTGAAGTATTGGCACCCGAATAATCAAAAGCTTCACCCAATAATAAGATTTCAAGTGCTCACCTAAATCAAGCAAACAATTTGAAGCCCCACAAGGCCGAAAAATCTATGCAAAATTGAAAGTGAATCAAGCCTTAATCTTCGAAGCTTTAAAGATCCAAAATTCGCCTTAGCGTGAGGATATACGTCTTTGGCTAATAAAACCACCGATGAGGCGGATAATAAAAGGCAAGGCAAGACCGAAGTCATAATAAAAGCTTCATGGCGAAGTTGAATAAAAGATGGAGGTAAACCAAAGATAATAAGGCCCTTCCGTTAGGGGGCGTATAAAAGTCTTGGTAATAAGTCTCATGTTCAAAACCGTTATAAAACCGTGTTTATCGATTCTCCTTGTCAACTTAATTTTTTGACATCGTTGTCTATTAGGAGGGGTTATTGATTTGATGGTCTTGGTTACACCGTTAGGACTCTATTTTTAGACCTAAATCTCTATTATCGCATAAGTCAAACAATGTATCCTCCTGAAACATTCAAGACAAAATAAAATATAAGAGATACAACTTAGGAAAATGGGAGGATAAGTACGTGATTAGGTCATATGAGTAGTGTTAGCATTACTATCTTATAATGACAATGATCTAGTTGCACGCTTGGCATGAAATTGGGGTGAAAATCGAGGACGATGAAATTATTTCTAACGAAGCATTCACGTGTTCTTATTCTATGAACCTAAACGTCCCATTTTGCGATGAAAATCATACATTATGTCTAAAACGCAAGTAGTAGTAATAGTAGTAGTGTAGCTAGTTTATCGTTCAATAAAGTGAATAAAAATGAATTTTGGAGGTGCTACGATACTTTATTCTAGCATTGCGTGAGGGCACGGAAATGGTTTAGTATGGGGGAGTGATGAGACTGCTTTTATACATAGTCTCATCGTCCAAATAGGGCTTAAAATGCATTAAATATCATCAAAATACCCATATATATATGCTTGTGTTTGTTGCTTGTGTATTTTAGGTACGGATATTGAGGAAATGACAAATAGATCACAAGAATCAATCAAAACGAACACGGGAAACGAAGCCGCACAAAGAACCGGGCCCGAATCATGAATTTCCAAAGAAGTCCTTGAAGATTTGAAGATTGGCAAGATTGGTCCCTCACTTTTTGAAGACTTGTCACTTTAAACCCTTGTAAACCTCAATTATTACAAGTTTGGTTCTAAAGTTTCAATACATGACATTATTAGCCCTTGAAGAATGCAAATATTGCATGTATGGTCCTTATTCAAAGTTTGAAAGTATATTGGGCCATTTTCAGCAAGTTGATGAAAGTTGTTATGAAGAAATTGGGCATTGACAAGTTTCTAAACTTAAAATGCAAGATGAAGAGAGTCAAGGGGGAAATTGGGCCAGACAACAAAACTTCCCTCACCCACTCATAAACCGCCACGTCACCCATTACCCACCATCCACCAATCAAAACCACCCTTTCTTCCACGTCAAATCCCACTCCTTTTTTATTTGACTGATTATTAAATCAGTTAAAAAATTGGTGGTAAACCTATTTTTTTAAACTTAATTAACCCAAAACAAATCAAACACTTAACTGTTTATCACCTTCATCCTTTAAACCCTAGAAAAAACCCAGTTTTAATTACCCTAATTTTTAACCTAAACCCCAATTAACTTTGGGGGTTCTACTCTCAACCCCACACTCAACACAACCCCCAACCCAGAAAATGACCCTTGTACCACTTGCCCCCTCCCCTGCTACATCCTTCACGTGACACTGTTCACAATCAATGGCTCACAACCATTCCTTGGTCCCAAAGTATAATTTAAACGCCCAAGATCATCTCAACTAGCTGGCTATCACTCTCAAGTCACAAGAAGACAATTTGACCAATTTTTCAGTCAAGAGACCAAGGACAGATTGGGAATTCCCTTAGCTAGGGTTTAGGGTTTAACAAGCATTGTAATATTTTATTCAGCTTTCTAGAATTTTCTTTTGGCTAGTATAAAATGAGACGACTTGTGTCTCATTTTCCTCTTGTTCCAGTTTTTTTACAAAGCCTTGTAATCTGTTTTTCTTAAATGAAAGTTGGTGTTTTTAGGAGAAAATATAATTCCTTTTCAGTTTTAGTAAAATTTTTATTGGCTTGTGTGAAAGACTGAGTTCCAAATTGATTGTTGAAGTACTTTTTTGAATGAGTTTTCAAAAAGGCATTTTAAAGTTTTAAAAATTCGTTTTCTAGTTTAGCAAGGAGGTTCAAAGGCCACATAAGCTGTTTACTTGGGCTCTCATATGACCATAGAACCTTGATATCTTGGAGATATCAAGATTCAGTGGGTATAGTCCCTGGGTAGAAAGTGTTGTGAGGTGAAAACCTTTTTGTTATCTTGTCCCATTTGTTGTTAACACTTACTGTATCAAAAGATACAAGCCAAAAGCTTGTAGCCTTTGATACTTGAAGCTTTTATTTGGTCTTGTGGTGTTGTGCAGGAATCAAACAAGAAGCAAGTTCCATCATTCATTCATTTCTTTCAATCTCTCTTTTGAAGATATTGAAATCCCTAGGTCTGCTGTAGACCTACCAACAGGGATCCTCTACTCATTCATAAGCTCACATAAGCTTCTTAAACAGCCTTTTGGAAAGCATTAAGCTCTGGTATGAAGCTTGAATTCGTTGGCTAGTTTATATGTTATTTTTTGTACCTTTGTATGATGATTGAGTATGCCTTGTTGGATTGTAGTTTTTCTTGGTTGATTAGGTTTCATTTGGTTCTAAATGCATGCTAGGTTTGTTAACAATCAGATTGGATAGGTTTTGTGCTTAGTCACTTTGCTAATTGTTATAATCAGAAAACTAAGGGGTGTTTGGGACTAGGGTTTAACTGAAATTGGTGACACAATTTTTGCTTGAAAGTTGCCTAAACACACTGGATTTATCTGTGATAATATATTTTCATCATTGGTTGGGAGTTTGGTTAGGTTTCATGGTATTTGAATGTTCTTATTATTGCTTAAACTTGATAAATTCAGTATACCTCCAAATGCCTAGATCTTTAGTGTAGTTCTTCATTTGATCTTTAAAATTTGATAGGATTTGGGTCAAACTAGGATTGTGTTCAGTTTTCATGTGATTTGGATTGGATTTATGCAAGTTTAAGTCTATTAAATCTCACCCATAGGTCAATTGCATCAGTAAGACTGCCCTTAGGCTTGTTTCTGTTTTTCAGCTACTTGATTTGCCATGTATATGTGATTTTGTGTGTTAACTTGGTGTTTCCTTGCTCATTGTGACTCCCCACAACCCAACTGGTTGTGGGGGTGCCTTGTCTTGCCAAAACAACCAACAAACCATCAAGATCTAGCCCAAAAAGGGCACCCATACCATATTGACTTCTCTGGTCCATCAGAGAACGTCACTTGTTTTTGAGTTTTCTTTGTTTCATCAAATATCGGACACAACTGCTTTTGGTTTTGTTGTTACTGT
This sequence comes from Glebionis coronaria, assembly GCA_025667525.1. Classification (NCBI taxonomy): domain Eukaryota; kingdom Viridiplantae; phylum Streptophyta; class Magnoliopsida; order Asterales; family Asteraceae; genus Glebionis; species Glebionis coronaria. The sequence continues at coordinate 425,159,589 of CM046875.1, forward strand.
AGCATTTTCCTCATAACTGGGCACATTTTTTCTTGATTACTAGGGTTAATCTTGTTTGATTTAATACATTTCTGTGTTTTTGGAGTAGTATTAGTTACTGGATTTAAGTTTTATAAAAAGAAAAAAAAAGTGTTTAACAAAAAGGACGTAGCCAGGACTCGAACCTGCGCCACTACTCTCACACACCAACGTGATAACCAGTTGCCCTAGGGTCTTTGACTGGTTATCACTTGGTTTAATTAATACTTAAGGTGTTTGTGTATTTGGCTTATTTAAGCAAGCAGTTTAGTAATAAGCTGTTTTTAGCTTATTTGTTTTAGCTTTTCACTAGTTAGCAATTTTCCTTTGTTCTTTATTAGGTTTTAGACTTTTTGGCTTAAAAAGTTTATTTTTCACGTGTGTAATTAATTTATTAGGATTATTTTAAGTTTTAATTTTAGAAAGTCAAAAAAAAAAAAATAGGAAAAAGTGTTTTAAAAATATGGAAAAATATTTTTTAAGTTTTTAGTAATATTTTAGAGGTTTACATCAATTAAAGTTTTCAAATTAACTTATTTTTGATTTTATATGATTTTAGGGTTTTTATTCAACTTTAAAATTTAATATAAAATTATTAAAAACGTTTTGGAAACTTTTGTTTGCATTTTTGTCTTAGTTACATTTTTCTAGATTTTTGGTAATTTTTTAGAATTTTTTTATAAATTTTTTTATATTTTTTTATTATTATTTTATTAGTAAAAAATTAAAAGTTAGTTTTCTCTGCTTTTTTCATTTTTCCTAGTTCAAATACATAAAGTTAGGAGTTTTGACTTTTAGAATATTTTCATTGTCCTTAGATTTATTTTTATAGTTATTTTAAGTTTTAATAGTTTTTAATTGTTTTTAAATAGTTTTTATTAATTTTAAAATTTTCAAAAAATAGTTTTAAATTAAGTTAGGTTGTTTTAGAGGTTTACAAAGTGATAAAACTCATTTTGGGCTTTTTGGTAATTAAATTGATTTTTAGGGCTTTAATTAGCATTAAAAAAATCATTATTTAATTAATTAAAAGGTTTGGGTGATTTTTGATTTTTTGTAAACTCTTTATGCATTATTTAGGATTTGTTTGCAATTTTTATGAATTTTTAGGATAAAAGTTTTAATTTGGTGCTTTTACGGTTTTACGTGTACGACCTTTTCGTCTTAGTGTAATCCGTCGTCGTAACCGTCAATCTCTTCTTATCCCATTTATATTTTCTTTTCTCATAACAATAAAATCACAAAGTTAATCATCTCTTAACACAACGCACTAGCCTCCTCGAGAACGAACTCATTTTAGGGTCATTAGTGCTTGGTTTTCCTAAACCGACACTTTATACTTGCCACTTTTGCTCTCTTTTCCTAAAGAGTAGTAAAACCACAACATCATCCATCCTCTCGGGTACGGATAATCGTCCACCAATGTTGGAGAAGACTATGTACGAGGACTGGACTTCCCGAATGGACATCTCATTTGGGCATCAGTGCTCAATGGACCATTAGATTATGGTACAGTGACGGAAGGTACAATTACTCGTCCTCGCACAACGGGTGAATTGACCGGAGATATGAAGATTCAAGACAAATGTGATAAGTATGCTACAAACATCATTCTCCAAGCCCTTCCTCTAGATGTCTACAAAATCGTCAGCAAACATAAAGTTGCCAAAGAGTTATGGGATAGAATTCGTGTTCTAATGCAAGGCACCTCGTTAACTAAACAAGAACGAGAGTGTAAGCTATATGATACGTTTGATAAGTTTGCCTATATTCCCAGGGAGACTCTCAATGATTACTATTTGAGATTTACTCTATTGTTGAATGAGCTCAATATCTATGGCATGGTAATTCCTACGTTTCAATTAAACACCAAGTATTTGAACACCCTTCCTTCAGAATGGCGTAAGTACGTGACAGCTGTTAAATTGGCTAAGGACTTGCATTACACCAATGTGGATCAACTTCAAGCTTTTCTTCAACAACACGAATGCCATGTGATCGAGGCTCGGTTGTCTACACCACAAGTTCGTGATCCACTTTCCATGTATGCTTCTCAACAAATGACCCCCAACAAAACATGGCTTACACTTATCAACAACCATCATACTTGCAGCAGCCACAACAACACACATATCAACAACCACAACAACCATCTTATCAACCACTGATGATGCCACAACAAGCATATCAACACAGTGTTCTTCCACAGCCTTATCCACAGGTACCAGCACATCAGGCATCACCCTCACAAGCTAACACTTCTCCTATGGGCTATACTCCTCAGTAAGGATATTTTCCAATTGAAGCGCCACAAGCACAAGCCTTCTACTCCAATGAACTTCCACCAATTCAACCACCGGTCTTTACTCCAAATGATACGCCCACTGATGTTTTAAACCATCTCACTGCCTACTTGTCAAAACTTGTTGCTACTAGAGGTTTTCCACCAACGAACAATCAGCTCCGCACATCTTCAAATCCTTGACAACAAGCCACTGTTCAAGATGGTCAAGTGTAGGTGCAACCAATTCAAGGAAGGCAAAATTCATATGGAACTCCTACAAGGACCGTGAATGCTCAAGCTGTGAATTCTCAAGCTAATGGAAATGGAAGCACTGTTGGTCCACAAAAGGTTGTGACTTGCTACAATTGTAGAGGACAAGGTCATATGGCTAGGGAATGCACTCAGCCAAAAAGGAGAAGGGATGCAACGTAGTCTCGTGAGAAGATGTATTTGGTCGATGCTTAGTCTAAGGGAAAGATTTGGAATTCAGAAGAGTTAGCATTTCTTGCAGACCCAGGGGCAGCAGACAATGAAGGCATTGCAGTCGTTTCCACTTCTAATGCAGCTTATCAAGCAGATGATCTTGACGCATATGATTCGAATTGTGATGACATTCACTCTGCCCAAGCTGCTCTCGTTGCTAATCTCTCTCACTACGGTTCTGATGTCGTCACTGAGGTACCAACCACATCTATGATAATCCACATCATGTTGAGCATGACAATGACAACCTTGAGCAGCATTCGGGAACTAGTAACTCAAATGGTGTGGTATCCAAACCAACACATTTGAGTGAACCTCAACCAAATGCTACGACGGGTATGGAATCTTATGATCAACGTTATTTTGTAATGGTGCATAAACATATATTGATAACATGAATGTGGCTGTTCGACAAACCATATATATGAATGCCAACCTAACCGCTGAGCTTGCGCTGTATAAGGAAAAGGTCAAAACTTTTGAAATGGTCCCTCAAGCAGAGAAAATAACGTGTTCTGAATTTGACCAATTTCGTTTTGAAAAGATTGAACACTTAAAAGAAATAGAATCATTAAAAGCTAATCTTTCCAATGAATTAAAAGCAAAAGAGTCGGTTGTCAATGATTTTCAGAAACTTAGAATGGATTTCGAAACTCTCGAGTCTAAAAAGTTTAAATCGGGAATTAATGCTACCAAACTTCTTAAATTCAAAGAACAACAACTTTTAAAACAATACGCTTCCACAGAAAAGGTTCATGTTTTAACTAAATCGTTTAAAGAACTCGAACTAATGCGTCTTCAAGATTTACCACCTAATCCCGGTTATGCAAAACAAGCTCATGAATATATTCCTTGTCTTTATTATGTGACCCTAATTGGCAAATCGAAATAAGCACCTTATGTTCGTAGTACTAAGGAGACACAGTCACTTGCGGAAGAAACTCAATCTAAAATGATTTCAAAATTCCATAAGCTTGATTATGATAAGCATAATAAAGATCATATTTCAAAAAAGACCCGCATTCGCTTACAAACGGAATTAGCTCAACTGTCAGCTTTTGTGCCTCAAAATTTGTCAACGGAAAACCTTCCTAGTACGTCTCCTACACTTGGTCAAAAAGGATTTAACTAAGTTAATTCCACCAGTAAGTAAGGTGTCAAATAGCTTAAATGCGGTGCACCAATACTTTGGCGATTTTGACAAGGTCATTTTGGAACGTACGACGGCTTCATCCATAACAGAAGGTGAATAGAATTTTGAGCACACTAGAACTGCGTTTCGAGACGAACTTGTTCCATTTGTAAAGAATGTTAAAGCTTGTCTTAGTAATATTGATCAAGATTTGCTTTTGGAAATAGAATAAGTTAGACGTGTTTTCAATGAAATGGATGATGCGTATGAAAACAGTTTACTTGAAATAGAACGAGTTTCACGCCAAAATGATCAGCTTCTGAAGCAAGTGATGTCTTATGATATTGTTTCCGTCTGTGTGAATAAAAGTGTTTGTTGGTAATTATTTTTTAAGTTTCAAGTACCGTTAGTGTATTTCAAGTACTGTTAGTGTTATGTAAGTACCGTTAGTATTAACGCGGTACATAGTAAGTACTGCTACTTATAAAGTAAGTACTGCTATGATGATTAGGACGAATATATCTTTGTATAAGATATGTCATAGTTATAGTTAGAGTATATCTTACGTGATATACCTAAATAGTTAGAATATTGATAATATATCGTCTGTGATATAGTTATCTTTATAGAATATTCTAAGGTTTCTAGGGTTCCTTACTCTATAAAAGGAACATAGGTACAATGTCTTTCATGTACCTCATTCAAGTCGATTAATAAGAGAATCGAATAGTTAAAAGTAATTCTATTGTTCTGTGCTTTATAAGTTAGATTCCGCATAACTTATTTAGTATTAATAAGAGTGCTCAAAGTGTTTTAGTTTGATTACAAACTATTATACTAATTCTTAACAGAATATAGATCCAACCAAAGGGATCAACAAGTGGTATTAGAGCTTGTTGAGAAACTCTGAAAAAGAAGAACACAACCCCAAACACTCCACACATCCCAAAATTCAATGTCTCAACCAGAAGGTGATGATGCTCACTTGAATGATGGTCAGAACCCTGATCCTATACCACAGGGACAACCACAAGTTGTGCATCCTGCACCAGCACAAGGTGTTCAAGCCGCGAATGTTGTAGCTACCTCTACACCAACACCTTCTCATACTTTGTCTGCTGTTAAAATCCCAGTTCTCAAAGGTGAAAATTATGAGACATGGGCTATGTAGATGGAACATTACTTGAATCACACAGATCACACTGTGTGGCAAGTTATCAAGAATGGGAATACACCAAAGAAGATACATTGGTTACCAGACAATACATGCTATGTTCTACCTGCTGTGACTGCTGAGGAGGTACAAGCAGAGATCAGAGAGAGAAAAGCCATAACTGCTTTGGCTATGGCTCTTTCTAAAGACATTCTACCAAGCTTTCATCATTATAAGGATGCTAAAGCTATGTGGGATGCTATAAAACTTAGATTTGTGGGTAATGACAAATCTAAGAAGATTAAGAAGATTGTTCTTAAGCAAGAATTTAATAACTTCTCAGTTACCAGTATAGAGGGGATACATGGTGGATATGGAAGGTTCAGCAAGTTGCTTATTCAGTTCGCAGTTGGACAAGTAATTCCTAATGATGAAGCTAATTTAAAATTCTTAAGAAGTGTTCCACCAGAGTGAAAAGCAATGGCTATGCACTTCATCACAAGAGATGATTTGGAAACAATTCATTTTGATCATCTCTACAACAATCTTAGAGCATATGAGATGGATGTGAAAGGCACTGAAGTAAAGACAACGACTACTTCAAAGTCTAACTTGGCTTTTGTATCAGATGGGAACATCGGTACTTACTTTCATAATACCGCTAGTGGATCTAGCAGCGGTACATACTTCACAAATACAGTTGGAGGACTTACAAGCAGTACTTACCAAAAAGTATTGAAAGCAGTCCAATAGTCTCTCAAAATCCACATGGAAGGTATTCACCATTGTTTAGTGACAATGATGCCTTCTTATTCTTTGCTGGACAAGGCAACATGCCAAGATTAACACTCAATGACTTGTTCCAAATGGATGATGCTGATGTTGAAGATATGGATCTTAAATGGCAAGCTGCTATGGTGTCAGTAAGATCTAATAGGTTCTTCAAGAAGACTGGAAGAAAAATGACTGTTGATCCTAATGAGCCATTAGGATATGACAAGTCCAAAGTTGAATGCTATAACTGTGGAAGGAATGGACAATTTGCAAGAGAATGCTCTAGAGACAAAGCTGAGGATAGCAATAAGAAGTCCAAGCACAGCTATAGAACCAGTCCAAGAATAACTGAAAGCTTTACAAAAGGAAACAGCAAGAGTCCAAAAGGAACCAAAGCATTGGTTACTGTAGATGGAGTGGTGAACTAGGCAGAAGAAGAAGAAGAAGAGCTTGGTTTAATGGCTCTCTCACATGGAGATACTGAGGTACATCCTTGTTCTAAAGACTGTGTTCTTAAATTTAATAGCCTAAAAGTAGAACTAGAGGAACAGTATCAAAAGGTTAACACATGCACTGTAGAATTAACTGCGTTTAAACAAGGTGTTGTTAAATTAGAAGAAAATATAGTTTTGTACAAAAAGGCTCAACAAAACTATGAAGAGAAAATAAGGATTTTGACTCTTCAAATGAGGGAAAAAGATGTGGAAATAAAAGCTTTTGAAAGACAACTGTTAAAAATATCAACAGAAAATGAAGCTTTAAAAACTAGTCTTTGTAATGAAAGGGAAGTGATTAGTCATTTGCAAAAATCCTTTAAAGGATTGGAAAAATTGATTAATTCACAAATGGGGTATTATGATAAAACATGCCTAGGATATATTAAGGACCAACCTGGGATAATCTTAACTGACAAGGACTTATCAAAAGGGATTTTGATAGTTCTAGTGAGGTAGATAATACACCTAAAAATGATAGATATGCTAAAGGAATGAAGGCAGTTCCTCCACCAGTATCAGGAATTTTCATGCCCCCTTGTAATGATACTAGTATAGAGTTAGAAGAACCTAAGATTAATAATGTCTTAAACTCTAGTACTTTGTCCCAAGAAAAGACTGATGTGACCAAGAATATTGTTTATCCCACCTTTAATGAACAACTTTGTTTCTGAGGAATCTAAGACTAGTTCTGCTCCCAAGCAGGTAAAAACTCCTAGCAAGATATTGGAAAACAGTATACAACATACTAAAACCAAAAGGGGTGGGCTAGGTTTTGAGAAAATAAAGTCAAAACAACCTTTTGGGTCTTCTTTAAGAATAAAAGGATGTTATGTTTGTGGTAGTCTAAGTCATTTTATCAAAGATTGTACATTACATGAAGATAAAATTGTGAAACAAAAGGCTACACAAAGGGTCATGAAAAACAGTAATGGGAAAAATGCACAGATTTATAGGAATCAGAAAACTAAAGATGACAAACCTAAGTTTTATCACACAAGGGTAGTTAAACAGGTTAAAATTACCCTACCAAAAGTTTTGTTCCTAGGGAAGTACTTATGAAACAAGGTCTAGTACCTTTAAAGTATGGTAAAGCAAGTACCGTCAAGTCTAGACCTGCAAGTACTGCTAGACCAAACTTAAGTACTGTTGGTTTAAAGTCTGTAAAACCAAAGTTCTCCAAGACTTCTAAGAAAGTTTTTGAAAAAGTTAAAACACCTAGAAGTAAGGATAAGAACAAACCAGTGCAAATGTGGGTTCCTAAAAGAGATAAATCATGGGTTAAAGCAAGTACCGCTAAAGTAGTACTTAAGTCAAAGAAGTCTGAACACATAGAGTCACCCTATGACTTTGACTACATAAATGAAACCATGAAGTATAAGAGTAAAAGTAGCATTACTGGAAATGCTTCAGTACAAACTCTTAAATGTGTAGGTCCCGCAAGATCTGAGCCAAATGTGGCTTGGGTCCCTGTTAAAAACTAATGAGTTTTATTTATGTGCAGGGGCATCCAATTGATGAATTAAAAGATAAAGGAATAGTATATAGTCGATGCTCAAGACACATGACAGGAAACAAAGATTTTCTTGCTGAATTTGAAGAATTTAGAGGAGGTCCAGTAGCCTTTGGGGGTAGCAAAGGTAGAATCACTAGCAAAGGGAAAATCAACACAGGAAAGTTGGAATTTGAAGATGTGTTCTTTGTAAAAGAATTGAATGAGTTCAATGTCTTTTCAGTATCACAAATGTGTGATAAGAAGAAGAAGGTGCTATTCATAAACAAAGACTGATTGGTGTTGTCTAAAGACTTTGAGATGCCTAAGGAATCTCAAATACTGCTTAAAGTACCCATGCAAGAAAACATGTACACCTTTAATCTTCATACTATTACTCCAACAGGTGGTATTACATGTTTGCTAGCTAAGGCTTCTTTAGATGAGTCAAATTTGTGGCATAGAAGGTTAGGTCATGTGAATTTCAAGAATCTTAATAGACTGGTAAAAAGGAATTTGGTTAGAGGTCTACCTAACAAATCTTTTCAAAATGATTTCACATGTGCTGCTTGTCATAAAGGTAAACAACATTGAGCCTCTTGTAAGACCAAGACTGTTAACACTGTGACAAAACCTTTGCAGCTTTTGCATATGGATTTGTTTGGTCCAGTTTCTATCAGAAGCATTAGTCATAAGACCTTTTGTCTAGTCATAACTGATGATTATAGTAGATTCAGTTGGGTTTTCTTTTTAGCTCTTAAAAGTGAAACAAGTGAATTACTAAAGGATTTTATCATTTTAGTTGAAAAGCAGTTCACTTAACAGGTTTTAATCATTAGGACTGACAATGGGACAGAATTTAAGAAGGCTGAATTTGATGAATTCTGTAGGTCTAAAGGAATTAAGAGACAATTTAGTAATCCTAGAACTCCACAACAAAATGGAGTAGCTGAAAGGAAGAATAGGACATTAATTGAGGCTGCTAGAACTATGCTGGTTGATTCACTTTTGCCAAATACCTTTTGGGCAGAAGCAATCAATACTGCATGTTATGTGTTAAGTAGAGTCCTAGTGACCAAACCTCAAAACAAAACACCTTATGAACTCTTGACTGATGTAAAGCCTAACATAAGTCATTTAAGAACTTTTGGGTGTCATGTGTCTATACTAAATACTCTGGATTATTTGGGAAAGTTTGATGGAAAGTCTGATCCAGGATATCTTGTAGGATATTCAATGCAAAGTAAAGCATACAGGGTTTATAATTTGGCAACTAAGAAGGTTGAAGAAAATGATCATGTCAATTTCTTAGAAAATAAACCCAATGTCCCAGGAATAGGTTATGCTTGGATGATTTAGATTATCTAACTAACTCCATGGATTACTATTCTGTGCAAAAGGATTGTCAAACTAACAATGTAGGTAAGGAGTCAAGTGAAACTAATGCAGGTACTCCAGAAGATGTTTCTTCATCAGATGATGATGTTCATGTCTATGTGCCCAACATGCCTACTATTACTCCCATGTCTGCAACTCCCAAGAAGCAAACCATGCCATCAAATGATGATCAAGCCTCCCAGGAGCTTAAGAGGCTTTAAGATCAAGAAAAGAATGCTACATTTGACAATAAGCATTCAGGAGAAGAATCTTTTGAGTCAGAACACTCAGAAGTACATCCTACACCTAGTGGTACTTCATCTGCAAGTACTGCTAAGTCAAAATCTGCCAAATCTGTTGACTCACTAGAAGAGATTTTACAAGCCTTGGACGATGAAGACTTATATGCTAGTCTAGCTAAAGGAATCTTCTCCAAAGCTTCCTATGATGAGCAGGGTGCAGTAAGTGATTTCAACAATTTGGAAACAGAAATTCCAGTCAGTTCTATTCCCACTCATAAAGTCAACAACAACCATCCTACTACACAGATTATTGGAGATCCCAAATCTGTTGTACGAACCAGAAGACAACTGCAAACCAATATTGAAACTCATGCACTAGTGAGTTATGTCAAACAACAGCAGAGAACAAATCATAAAGATACTCATCATTGTTTGTTTGTCTGTTTCTTATCTCAAGTAGAGCCCAAAAACATTTCTCAGGCTCTTGATGAAGAAAGTTGGGTAGATGCCATGCAAGAAGAATTAACACAATTTGAGCTACAAAAAGTTTGGATTCTTGTGGATATTCCCTCAGGTAAAAGAGTCATTGGTACTAAATGGGTCTTTAGGAACAAGAAGGATGAAAGAGGGGTTGTTGTGAGGAATAAGGCAAGACTTGTTGCTCAAGGCTATAGACAGGAAGAAGGGATAGACTATGATGAGGTTTTTGCACCAGTGGCAAGGATAGAAGCCATTAGGTTATTTTGGCCTTTGCATCATATATGGGATTTATAGTCTATCAAATGGATGTGAAAAGTGCCTTTCTATATGGTACTATTTCAGAGGAGGTATATGTCTCACAACCTCCAGGTTTTGTAGATCTTAAATTCCCCAATAGAGTCTACAAGGTTATCAAAGCACTTTATGGTTTGCATCAATCTCCAAGAGCCTGGTATGCAACCTTATCCAATTTTCTTCTAGAACATGGAAATAGGAGAGGAACCATTGACAAAACTATGTTCATCAAGAAGAATGCTAAGGACATCATTCTAGTTCAAGTTTATGTTGATGACATCATTTTTGGTTCTACCAAGAAGACATGGTGTGAAGAGTTTGAAGCTTTGATGAAAGGAAGATTTCAAATGAGTTCTATGGGAGAACTAACTTTCTTTTTGGGACTGCAAGTCAAACAAAGGAAAGATGGAATATTTATCATCGAAGATAAATATGTTGCTGAAATCTTGAAGAAATTTTCATGTATGGATACAAGGAGTACAAGCACACCTTTTTAAGCCAAGAAGTCTCTACCAAAAGATGAACATGGAGAAGATGTTGACATTCATCTATACAGGTCAATGATTGGTTCATTGATGTATCTTACTGCTTCAAGGCCAGATATAATGTTTGCTGTGTGTTCCTGTTCAAGGTTCCAAGTTCATCCAAAGGTGTCACATCTACATGCTGTGTAAAAGATTTTTAAATATCTTAAAAGTCAACCTAATTTAGAATTATGGTATCCTAGAGATTCCACCTTTGAATTGGAAGCTTACTCAAATAGTGATTATGCTGGAGCTAATCATGATAGGAAATCCACAACAGGAGGTTGTCAATTCCTAGGCAGAAGACTCATATCATGGCAGTGTAAGAAGCAAACCATTGTTGCTACTTCTACAACTGAAGCTGAATATGTAGCTGTTGCTCATTGCTGTGGACAAGTACTTTGGATTCAAAATCAATTGTTGGATTATGGGTTTAACTTCATGAACACCAAGATTTACATTGATAATGAAAGTACTATATGTATTTTCAAGAATCCAGTATGTCACTCCATGACCAAGCATATTGAAATAAGACATCACTTTATAAGAGATGCTTATGACAAAAAGCTTATTCAAGTCTTGAAGATTCATACAGACAACAATGTAGCTGATTTGTTGACCAAGGCATTTGATGCAAATAGATTCAAATTCTTGGTGACACACATTGGTATGCTCAACCAATAACATGCTGCATATGTTGAGGGGAGGTAATAGCTGTACAATTTTTATAAATTTTTATTGTATAGTCTATGTTTTATGTTTTTGATGTAATTGCAGGTTCATAGAAAAATATAAAAGAGGTTACATTGTTAGTGGATAGCATGAGCTGGTCAATATTTTGAGGTACCATTGTTACTCCAAGTACCGCTAGCACAAATCCAAGTACCGCTTATGTTCCATGTACCGCTACATGTCCGTTGTACCGTTAAGGGTCTCTTTTGTAAATTTGGCGGTTTCTTCGCGCTTGGGGTTGTTATTTACTTAAATACTTACTCCAATTACACAATTGATTCACCTAATCTTTTATTTATATCTCTTGATTCTGTAACCTTCTCTCTAATCTTTCGATCATCAAAAATACTAATGGCTGCTTTACAAGTAATCTCTAAGCATAATTTGGTTGCGAAAATCTTGCTACGAATGATGACTCTATTGGTTTCCATGAGATGCTTGGTTTCCTATCTCGAAGTCATGTTCGCTTTGCACTCACTGTAAGTCCAGTTGTCTCTATTTCTATTGTTGAACAATTTTGGAATACTGCTGTATTAGGTACTCGGTTTGATCAACCTTGCATTAAGGCTAGGGTGAATAATAGAAACATATATGTAACTGAGGTACTGCTACGAGCAAGTTTGAGATTAAATGATGAAAATGGACTTAGTATGCTTAATAATACAGATATTCATGATGGCCTTGCAACCATGGGCTATAGAGGTGGTAGGGAAAGTCTTACTTTCTTTAAAGCATTATTTTCACCTCAATGGAAATTGCTTTTTCATGCTATTATTCACTGTTTAAGTTCTAAAAGTACATCTTTTGATCAAATACCTGCTGGATTGGCATCAGCTGGTGTTTGTCTAGCAAATAACAGGGTTTTTAATTTTTCAAAATTAATTTTTGAAGGCATGACTAGGAATTTGGAAGGGACTAAGAAGTTTTTAATGTGTCCTAGATTCATTCAGGCTTTAGTTAGTGACCAAATACCTAACCTACCAGAGTTAACTAATACATGGGATGTTCCTACATTCACAAAGAGAACTTTCTCTTTCTTGACCAAATAAGGCAATGCCTTTTCAGGAACAGTAAAACCATTGTTTGCTCATATGTTAGCCTAACCTGCCAATCAAGAAGGTGAGGAACCTAGCAATGCTAGTGCTTCTCAGCAAACTCCTTCTCACCAGAGTTCCCATTCCCAAGAAGATTCACAATATTCTTCTCACAATGTTGGTGTTCCACCAAACACTGATGAGATGATCCACACACCTGCTGCTTCTATTGCTGCTAGTGGTTCTCCACAAGCACAAGCACCAGAGGTGGTGGTTGTTGCAAATTTAACTACTTTATGTACAAGTTTGTCCCAACAGGTACAGGTGTTGTAGAAAGAAAAGCTTGTTCAAGACAATAAAATTGCTGAATTGGAAGCTAGCCTAATCAAGCTAAGGAACAAAGTGTCACCTTGGATGAGGCAATATAGATCTATTCATAAGTCTGCCATCAAGAAGCAAAGATTCAGGAACCACAAGAAAAGGCAACTGAATGCAACCAAACAGGGGAGGAATTATGAAGGACAACCACCTTCTTCTGATAATCAGACAAGGATCTCTGGCAATGACATCAATTTTGAATTGGATACAGATGTCATGGGAACTTATGTAGATGGAACTGGTTTAGAGACTGGTGTGGATGGACCTTCAAATATGGAGATTCAGCATCAAGAACCACAACCTACTCCAGAGGAGCCACAAGTTGAAGTAACATTGGTAACTCAGCCAGAACTATCACCTCAATCACCACTTCACACAAATTGGAGTGCTTTCTATGAGAAGTTGGAGGAAATTAATGTTCAGTTTCCAGCTCCATCACCACAAAGCAATAAATCAGATAAGACTAAAGAAGTGCAAGTTGATATGATGGCTTCTATGGAAGAAAGAGTATCTGGGGATACAAAAGTTATTGAAGAAACAAGTGTGCCTAATACTTGTGAAATCAACACTGTTGAAGATCCAAGTACTGCTAAGCCAACTAAGCCGACTGCAAGTACTATTGACATTGTTGAAGACCCAAGTACTACTAAGCTAACTAAGCCGATTGCAAGTACCGTTGGTGATCATCCTTCACTAGAAAGTCAAACTCCTTTTGGAGAAGAAGAGACTTTAGCCCAATTGCTGCTTGACTAAAGAAAGAAGAATTTAGTTGAGAAGACTAAACAAGCAGAGGCAGAGAAAAAGACACAACAAGAAGTTCTTGCCAAAAAGAATCAAATTCAAGGTAAGAAAGTTCAAGCTTCACACCCTACGAAAGGTATAGTTATTCAACAGCAAGCTAATGAAGATAGAGCTACCAAGCTAAAGAAGAAGCTACCTAAGATTGATCCAAAGGATAAGGGGAAGAAGCAAATATTATCAGTGTAAAACCCGCATGCTTTTACCATGAATAGTACCCTTAAGATCGTACGTACTAGATTAAAACTTTCCTTTTATAGTATGATTACGTTCACGTATAAGAATTGTAAGTATTACGTACGTGTTAGAACACGATAAGTATTTATTACGTATGAACACACAATAATTATTTTAAACAATAATTAATCACGAACATGCGATCATGAAATCATGAACGTAAACTAATCACGAGCTAATATTAATTACGTATATATATTTATTACGAACACGAATAAATATATTAAGTCAGGGTTAATAATTAACGAGAACACATAAAACACGAACACGATAAAACACGAACGAACACTAAAATAATTAGACTCGGGAAAAGGTACGGGTACCCCATGTGGGGCCCCCTACCCGCGGCTACACCAAAGGGATGGGCCAAGCCCATCAAACTTTTACTAACAAGGGGTTATGGTAAAAACCTTTAGTCATTTTTCACTTTACAGTAAATTAACAAAAACCCTAAAAAGATTTTTCTCCTTCTCCTTGCTCTCTCTTTGGCCGCCACATATACAACACACAAGGGAGGTGTTCGTTTGATTTTGATCTTTAATTTCGTGCAAGTATTCGTGTGTGTTCATCCTTGTTTGATCCACGCATTCGGTATACCTTTTTAATCCTTTTTCTTTTATGTTTTGATTTAATAAATTAAATGAGATCATGATGTTTTAAAAAAACTAATTAAAAACATAAATTAAACATGTAAATGGTTATGGGGTAAATCAAAACAAGGGATTTAGGGGTGTTTGATGTGGCCGGCGCCTAAACCAAACCCCCAAGGGGTCTCGGTTTGGCTTGTGAACCACCACCGAGAGCTCATTATCTCGGTTTGGTGGTGTGGGTCCCACGATAGCAGCAAACAGGGGGAAACCCCGAAGTGGTTCGGGGTATGGTGTTGATTACGGGTCCGGTTCATGGTTTCTAGTCACGATCCGGTTCATTGATTTTGTTAAGATTATGATTTTAATAGTTATATGTTAAAAAATTTAATTAATAAAACATGACATATTAATTTAATAAAACATGACTTAGGTTATAATTTAATTATTAGATCATGGATTTTTAACCTAAGTATTTATATTTTTCTAGACTTTATAAGTAATTAATTATTAAAAAAACCATGGCTATAATTAATTAATTAACATGACTTAGGTTATATTATTAATAATTAATAATACATGTTTTAACCTAAGTATTTAACTTTATTTAATTAAAAACATGATATATTTAATTATATACTTTTAACCTATAGTTTATTTAAATTACATGTAATAATTAATAAACTATACCTTATATCAATATGACTTAGAAAAATAATCAGAAAACACTTAAGCTTATATAATTAGCTTATTTAACCAGCTTATATCTAATTATGGAAACTTTCTATTTTTAGAAACTTATTTAATTAAGGCAGCTAATCTATTTATGAAAACTTTCTATTTATAGAAACTTATCTATTTTAAGCAGTAATTCTATTTTTGGAAACTTTCTATTTTTGGAAAATTTCTATTTTTGGAAACTTTCTATTTTTGGAAACCTTCTATTTTTGTTAACTTTCTATTTTTGGAAACTTTCTATTTTAGAAAACCTGTTATTTTTAGAAAGTTACTTATTATTACACAGTAAGTATAATAATACATGAAATACAAGTAATACTTAATAAGGATAGACAGAATATAAGATAATCACAGTTTAAAGCTTAAAACAATAAAACATGGCATGAACGTATAAAATAAGCTAAGACATGACATAAAACCAGTTACGTATTTAGTAATCAGATACTTATACACGTATTTATTTATGTAGCATTAGTGATACCGAAGTAGGACTCTCCTCAGTTCGTCTTCTTTATTCACTGGACATAAGGTACGGATTCCCGTCCTTTCAGTATGGACATTCTTTCCTTATTAGGATTTCCCGTATGCAGCCAACTGTTTTCCCGTAGTAAGTTTATATGTTTGATTTGCTTATGATTAGTTTAGAATACCTATAGCCATATACATGCATGACCAGTTTCACCTAGTTATGGAGGTACCATAACCATAACACTAGAGGCACTGGTGTTATGACTTCCCCACGGCGGAGTGATTGCTCGTGGCGTCCCTTCAGCTTTTGGCCATATTATTATATTTATCATGTGGGGCGTATGGGTGCATCCTAGTTATATGTTTTCAGCAGATTACTCAGTGTGAATGTGGTATGTGCCTTGCATCCTTCACAAGGAGCTGATCCCTCCTACCCAAACCAGTATATTAAATTAGAGGCAGCCCTTCTAATTTGCATGATGAGGTCACCCCTCCAGGTATTCATGTACGGTGGATTTTCATGACCTATATTGGCTAATGGTAGAATATGTTAAACAGTTTTTATAAGATAAACATAAGGCTTTTCAAACTATAAAACCAAAATTTACCAAGACTTAACCGGGTTATTCGGGACTTAGTTTCTTCTGCTGTTATATGCTTATATGCTTATATTATTCATGCTTTATTGTACATCCATGCACTGAGCGTATTGCTCAGCCGTTTTCCTTCTCTATGTTCCCAAAACGGCAGGTACTCAGGGACGCTCGTAGACTTTAAGCGTACGTGCATATGGACTAGAAGCTTTCTAGCCTTTCTTTACTTTATGCATTATCTTTACTTTGATACTCTTTCCATGGACATTGTTTAGTCCTTTCATTTACAGTACTTATGTTTGTGTGTGATGAGCTTTACTTTTGGACTACCGATGTTTGATTCCGGTATTTTCCTTTTATGGTCATGTAATGTTTAGACATTTATCCTTGTATGCTTTGATGACACACCATAATTACTCGTGACATTCCATTATCAAAATGGGGTGTTACAATTACGGTATCAGAACCAAGGCTTCGACCTGTAGGCTCTTAAAACATGACATGTGATTAGTGGGTAGTCACTATGGTCTTCCTAGAACTGACAGTCGTTTTTCATGCATTCATCATTTTTATGCATACATATATATGTCATTGTCGCAGGTTTATGACTAAGTAATGGTTGGTACAGGACTGGCCCTATTTAGTCGCATGTGTTTTATCGAAACTTTTAAATTTGGGACCGACCCATAGGCGTCCCCTCGCCATGTCTTTTATTTTGGGTGAACTGACCATAGGCGTTCACTCTCGAGCATACAAAGGTTTTCATAAAACTGCATCATTAATTCATACACAAATTTTCTTGCATAAAATTTTTCTCTGGATTTATTGGTATAATTTTTTTTCATGTATATATGTTTTATGTTTTGATCTGTTAATCATATGTTTTATGTTATACTGTCAGATGGTTCTCACACGAGAACAGGAACAACTCAATGCAACAATCCAATCTGCAATGCAAGCTTTGCTTCCTCAACTGAGGAACGACATCAAGGCTGAGGTTCAAGCTGCGAACAATCAGCAGCATAACCAAGCACCTCCTCCTCCTCCTCCAGTGACATTGGCAGTATGACTGGAGAGATTCAACAAGCTCCGTCCTCGAGCTTTTGAGAAAACAGATAGCCCTAGAGATGCTGAAAGCTGGTTGGCTCACATCAAGAAGATATTCAATGCTATGGGTTGTGACCCCGTGTTCAAGGCGAGGTTGGCATGCTACCGGTTCGAAGGCGATGTGTTAAATTGGTGGTTAGCGTTGATGCAGTCTGAGGGAGGTGACGATTGGGTGGCTGGTTTGACATGGGCTCAGTTCAAAGATATGGTAATGGAGGAGTTCTTTCCCAAGGCTGAGCAAGACAAACTCAAGAGGGAGTACCATGGGATCCGACAGAGAGCTGGGAAGAATAGCAATGAGTTTATGCAGCGCTTTCTTCGTGATGGTAGTAGAAATACGTCTTTTAGGAAAAAGAACGTAAATAGGGTAAGCGTGCACGACGATTTAGGAAAACCGTGTGTAAATGACCCTAAAAGTGAGTTCGTTCTCGAGGAGGCTAGTGCGTTGTGAATTGAATTGATTGATTTTGTTTTTGATTATTAATGAGAAGAAAAGAAGAAAAAATGACGAAGACGAAAAAATTAGAAAAATAAGGCAAAACACTACTAGAAAGTTACGACGAAGCACGAGAAAAACACAAAATTTAAAATTTAAACCTAAAAATTCCTAAAAATTACTAAAAACTCCCAAATAAAGTTCTAAGGGTTTACAAAAAATTCAAACTTGCCAAAACCTTTTAATTAATTTAATAATGACTTTTTAATGCTAATTAAAGCCCTAAAAATCACTTTTAAATATTAAAAAGCCCTAAACAAGATTTAATAGTTTGTAAACCTCAAAAATGACTTAATTAAACTAAAAACTATTTTTAAAAATTTTAAAACCAATTTAAACTATTTTTAAACTCCTAAAAACTATTAAAATGTATTAAATCTTAAATTAATTCTAAAAATTAATTGAAAAGCCTAAAAATTATTCTACAAATGGGAAAAGTCCTAATTAATGCTATAGAATCTAGGAAAAATGAAAAAGAAATTAAAATAAAACTTTTTATTTTAATGAATAAAATAATATTAAAATATTCTAAAAAATTAAAAGTCCTAAAATAAATTCTAAAAAATTTTCAAAAATCCTAAATAATCTAACTAAGAAGAAAATGTAAATTAAAGTTTCTAAAACCTCTTAATGAATTTTATATTAATTTTTAAAGTTTAATAAAAAACCTAAAATCAAATAAAATCAAAAATTAAAGTTTTTGAAAACTTTTTCACATGTAAACCTCAAAAATATATATTAAAACCTAAAAACTATTTTTTTTAAAAATTAAAAATCTTTTTGGTATTTTTTAATGACTTAATAAAAAACGTATATAAAATAAATTCTAAAAAATAATCTATTAATGGGAAAAAAGTGAAACCAATTTAGAAAAATCAATAAAGCTATAACTTACCTAGGAAAAATAAGAAACGTAAAATAAGCTTAAAGAATAAGCTAGAATTAAGCTAAAAACCTACGGCTTATTTAATAAAAGTCAAAAGAAAAACAGGTTAAGTAAATAACAAAACCACACCCTAGTAGTCAAAGACCCTAGGGCGCAGTGGTGAGTGTGGTGTGGTGTGAACGTGGTGACCAGGGTTCGAATCCTAAAACCCCCCCCCCCCCTTTTTGCACTTAGTTGCGCCGCAGCGCTTTTGTCTTGCGCCGCAACTAGTGTAACGGGAGAACCTTTGGTCTGTAGCTCCTTTAGTTGCGCCGCAACTAGTAGGTCTTGCGGCGCAGCTAGTATTTTTTTTGCTTTTTAAACTTTTTCCAACCAACACAGTGACACTTAATGACTTGTAAACTCAATCACATTCACTTTTATGCAAAGATTAACCCAATGACTAACAAAAAAACGTGGACAGTACTTGAACACTTGATGAATAAGTGTGAGTGCACACTTGTGAGCCAAAAGGGATTTGGCAATGATTATGTGATGATTGCTTTGGACAACAATGGGCACCCTTGAGCTTATTGAAGCTCAAGGAGTCAGTAACACACAAAATCAAAGCACTCAATACCACAAAACAAGCAAATCAAGCACACATAGGTCAAAACAGGCTCATGTAAAGTTTCTGTGATGAATAAGCTATAACAGTGGGCTATATGAGCTTATAACTAACACACTAGTGAACTACCAAGCTTAAAACTTAGCATACACCTACTTCAAATCATGCACAAACAAAAGCATCAACTTAAATATCCCAATACTTCACAGAAACCAAGGATCAAGCAACCAAAATATCATCAAAAACTGGCAGAATAGTGGTCATGCAAATTTGCTTAATCTTTTTTCTTTAAAACCACACAAATAACTTCTAACTTGGTTCCAAATTAACTTACTAATTACTAACACCTTATCTTAACCTAAATCAAGTACCCTAACACCTTATAAAAAGCTAAATCAAGATTTATAACCTGCTAAAACTTGCATCCAAACACCCTTTTAAATCTTGAACTCAACTTTTAACACTACAAATACTTTCAAAACTCCCACAAACTGGATTATAACTACTCTATCATGCATATAAGAACAAGAGAAATCAATTCCAGTAACTTATAACATACTTAGAACACTTAATCCATAAACCACACAACTTGCTATTTTTCTGAAATTTTAAAAGGAAAAATGAAACTACCTTAGGGCTTTAACATCCTAAGCCCTAGTGACAGCTTTGTCACCTCCTTCCAACTCGGGTTGGAGCAGAACTTAATCAACAACAAACCTTAACCTGCACAAATCAAACTAACACAAGAAAACACCACTTTTCTGAATTTTCAGAAAACTTAAAACCTTGAAATCCAAATGCCTTTGAAACAAACACGTTTTGAGAACAACTTGTAAACCAGAAACCTTAAGGTGGTATTCCACTTTCACTTCCTAACACCTTTCAATTTCTGAAATTTACAAAATTTCTTCCAAAACCCTTTTTGAAAAAAAACTTGAAACACACAAAGTTTATAATCTTGGAACTCAGCCTTTTGCAAACAACTTAACACACAAACTTTTTAATAAGTATAAAAGGAATTATATTGCACATTAAACAAACACCAAACTTTATAAAATTAAAAAAGGAATTACACAAGTTTTTGCAAAAAAACTGGAACAAGAGAAGTGTGAACATGCTCACACCCTTTTATACATGAAATGGAACATTCTAGGCTATGAATTAAAATATTACAAAACATGAAACCCTAAATTCGAAATTCCCAATTTTGCCCTCTTCTTTGTTGACTGATTTGGGTCAAAAGACACCCATGTGACTTGACAGCTGCATTTCTTCATCTTGGACGTTAATTTGAACTTGGAGGCAAAGGAATAGCATCCTACACGTTAATTTTGTCGGGGTTTTGGGTTTTGGGAAAAGGGATGTTGACAGGGGAGGGTTGGGGAAGGACCACAGGGACACTTGGCACGTTTGTGAGTGGTGGGTTTTGGTGAGGGTATCCTTAATTAAGGATCTGCACAAATTAGGCTTTTATCCCTTTGATTTAAGAAAAATGGAGATTAGGGTTTATAGTGAATTAGGGGTCTGTTTGATTTGTTTTTGGGTTAAACACTTTTAAATAAGTGTTAAGGGAGGGAAAGAACAAGGGTTAATGTAGTTGACCAGGTTGACCTGGCTTATTATTAATAAACCGGGTTAGGGATGTTGGGCCAATGGTGTTGGTGGGCTAAAGTGGGAGTTTTGCAAGTCCAGTCCTAATAGTAACGTAGAACTGGTTATCTTTTTGCATGGTTAGTCCAAAATGCAATATCTTGTTAACTTTCTTTCACAACCAGTCCAAAATGATTTGCAAATCAAGTCCTTTAGTCCCTTTATGCTAACTTTAGCATATTTAACCATTCTCCAAGGGTCTTTCTTGCACATACTTCAATCTTCAAGGGTCACACTTGCACTTTTAACATTTTGAAGGGTTGAAAGTGTCAAGTTCTACAAAGATGAGGGGCCATTTTTGCCAATTCTTCAAACTTGAGGGGTCTTTTTGCAAAATTCCAAATTTGAGCTTGGTTCATTGTGCGTCTTCATTTCCCGTGTTCGTTTTTGATTGATTCTTGTGTTCTTTTGCCAATTCCTCAATATCCGTACCTAAAAATACACAAGTAACAAACACGAGCATATATTTGGCATGTTTTATGATATTTTATGCAATTTAAGGCTGATTTGGACGATGAGACCATGTATAAAAGCAGTCTCATCACTCCCCCATACTAAACCATTGCCGTGCCCTCACGCAATGCTAGAATAAAGTATCAAAGCATCTCCAAAATTTAATTTTATGACTTTTATTGAATTGATAAACAAACTACACACTACAATTACTACTACTTGCGTTTTAGACATAATGTATGATTTTCATCGCAAAATGGGACGTTTAGGTTCATAGAATAAGAACACGTGAATGCTTCGTTAGAAATAATTTCATCGTCCTCGATTTTCACCTTAATTCCATGCCAAGCGTGCAACGAGATCATTGTCATTATAAGTTAGTAATGCTAACACTACTCATATGCCCTAATCACGTACTTATTCTCCCATTATTCCTAAGTTGTATCTCTTATATTTTATTATGTCTTAATGATCACGAGGATACATTGTTGACTTATGCGATAATAGAGATTTAGGTCTAAAAATAGAGTCCTAACGGTGTAACTAAGACCATCAAATCAATAACCCCTCCTAATAGACAACGATGTTAAAAAATTGAGTTGACAAGAAGAATCGATAAACACGGTTTTATAACGGTTTTGAACATGAGACTTATTACCAAGACTTTTATACGCCCCCTAACGGAAGGACCTTATTATCTTTGGTTTACCTCCATCTTTTATTCAACTTCGCCATGAAGCTTTTATTATGACTTCGGTCTTGCCTTGCCTTTTATTATCCGCCATCATCGGTGGTTTTATTAGCCAAAGACGTATATCCTCACGCTAAAGCGAATTTTGGATCTTTAAAGCTTCGAAGATTAAGGCTTGATTCACTTTCAATTTTGCATAGATTTTAGGCCTTGTGGGGCTTCAAATTGTTTGCTAGATTTAGGTGAGCACTTGAAATCTTATTATTGGGTGAAGCTTTCGATTATTAGGGTTGCCAATACTTCAAAACCGTGACGCTGGCGATACCTTAATGTCTTCCCAATTTAATTACACGGAAGCTACTAGAAAAGACTAGAAACCCAACAATCAAAATTAAACCGCTAAATCAATATTTATTAAGCAAAAAATATTTACATGCGAAGGGAGAATAAGCAAACAACGAGAACACATGAGTTTTTGAAAGAATACGAGTACTCTACGTTTAGCATAGTAACTTATAATTAACTCTATCATTTCTCGTCCTCATTTAAGAGACTTAGCCTAATGTGTAGTTAAGGAATCAAAGCTAAGTGCTCAACACGCACGGTCGAGTCAAAAATTACTCTTATTCTCGCCATCGGAAAATCTACATTCGTGTCTTCAAACACTTATAAAACATGAGAAAAATTTTAAAATTTGGCCATTTTTAGCCTTATTTTGCAAGAAAACGATAACAAAAAGATAAACTTTGGAAAGCGTGAAGGTTTGGCAAGGCAAGTATCTATTCACCCCCCCATACTAAAGTTAAACATTGTCCTCAATGTTTCGAGTCTAGGGGTGCAAACACCCCCATACTAGAGACGTAGTCGAATGCCTAATCTAGCATGGAAAGGGTGTAACCAATAAGTAATAGCCGTTTATGAAGTGTGCTATAAACCTAAGGTTAGAACATAAAAGGATATATCATGATGGATATTGGGAAAGGCCTCCATAGCAAACGATCGAGTGCTCCCATGAAACGAACACGAGAGGCTCCAATCGTGAAGATGATGATCTAAAAGACACAATGCACAAACAACCACGGAACAAAGGTTGGAAGGGCACAAATCCCCTCACATTACACTAATTAGAAAGCAATAATATGTACATGGATAAGCATGGGTCTCCCCCACGAGGCACCTTGTTTTTGATAACCGAGTCAAAAGCTCGACTCGAATCCCCATAAATGTGATCATTTAGGGATAATCATGGTTTGGTCAATTTTTGGTGGGGCTTACATGTAATCAAGGCCCAAAAGCAACCGTGAATAAAGGCAACGCCTTTATACCGGGATCAAAGATCGTATCCTCACATTTTGTGGAACATGATAATGGCAAAGCCGGAGGATACGTCTTATAAGGAAGAAAACTCCTTACAACATATGAAAACTCATCAAATCCGAGGGGGTGGGTTGGGATACTTTGAAACGAAGGTGAAATCGAAAGAGAATTAATCAAAATAGGAGTTTCAAAATTTCCCCCCGGATCGAAGGAAAGAGCCTCATTAAAATCCTCATCCTCATCGAGAGGCGGTCCATCGGTGAACCCCTCGAGAATGGAGGCATAACAAGTCAAAAGAGAAGGCTCATCCAAATGAGACTTCGGGTGGGTGACTAGCAAATCCGGCTCATCGAGTTTAAGATCCTTAGAATCCTCACTCTCGATGTCCTCGAACGTCTCATCAAAGAGAGGATTTACGTCACCAAAAATGAACGCGTCATCAAATTCGAATAAAGGGTTCGAAAAGATTTTAAAATTGGTATTTTGAACATCCTCGTCGATTAGTGACTCGTCATCACTAGCGGAAAAATCATCGTCATCGAAAAGCGGGTTCGAAAAAGTCGTTGATTCTCTCCCCGAAGTGTCAATGGGAGAGACATCATCACAAGATATAGATTCACACTCACTATTGTGATTTGCTTCGTTAGAATCTTCGTGGAAAAATTCATCGAGAGCAAAATCACTTACCTCATCTTCGGAGAAAACCGTAGGCTCACTTTGGATTGGAATAGGGATCTCGACACTAGGATTAGTGCTAAGATTCGTCTCCCCCATACTTAGAGAGGCATCGGTTTCCGTAGTGGGTATAGGAGTCGTTTTTCCATGATAAGGGTCGAGATTGAAAACATCGCTATCATCATCGTCGTATTGGTAATCATATGGAATCTCAAGAGATGTAGAGGCATAAGTATCTATATTTGACGCTTGCACTCGTTGCTTTTCCATTTCAATCTCCCCCCTTAGGCTTCTAAACATGTCCCTCACATCACGCAAGAATTCTTCTTTATGGTCTTGTAAGAAAGTGGCAAAGGAATTTTGTCTCTCGTTACTTGACTCATGAGAATTTTGGTGTTCAAGATCGTATGGTGGGGCCTCAAAATTATCAAAACCGAAATTATCGTATGAATTAGGTTCATTATAATTCATTGGTTGGCAAGAATAAGTATCGTGAGGCCCCCCATAATTGTTGTAATTGTAGCCCATGTTGTGGGATTCGTCAAAACCGGAAAATTGATCGTTGAAATACGTATTTTGGTTCATCGGTTGACAATCGTACCCAAAGTGAGGTTCATCTCCACAATACTCACATGACGTAGGGTATTGCGGAGATTGGTCAACGAAATTCGGATTAGGCTCGTGATTGTGACCATTTGGGTATTGAATTGGACACTTATAGTGCCAATGGGAAGGGCTTCCACAATATAGGCAGTGGATGTGACGTTCTTCATTAGAAGTATACAAACAATTGGTCGGATTACATGAGGGACACGACCTAAAATCTACATAGTCGATATAATCTCCGCACCTCTCGCATACACACCATGGACAAGTCACGGAACCATACTTTCGTCTCCCACAACCTAGGCAATGACAATCCATGAAGAATTAAAAATTAGAGGGGTTGAGAGAAAGAATTATGAAGATAGAGGAAAAATGAGAAGATTATTTTTGTGTTTTTGGTTTTTTTCTTTGGTATGTATTAAGTAGACAAAAAAGTCCACAAATCTCCTCCTTAATCAAATCTCTTGATTAAAAAGGCCTCAAGGAATGAAAACGAACACGTGGAGTGAACGCCTTCGATGACTTTAGAACGATGGTGGAACACCAAATCGTTCAAGAGGGTTTAATCAAATGAAACCAAGAAAATATATATGATACGTAAGTAATACTTTGGGCGGCAAAACCCTCGATTCACTCTCAAAATCAAATACGCACAAGCAAGCGGGGAAACGAGGCGGCGCGAAGCACTTAAGAGCCTTTTTCCTTAGGATATATTTTATAATATCCGCCTTATACCCACCTTATAGTTTGTATTATCAAAATCGAGCTTCACAAAAGTATTCATCTATCTTTGCCTTTTTCTTTGGTTTGAGATTCGAATACAATGATTGGGTAATGACCTCCCAAGTCAAGGTTGTGATTTCTCACGTATTTGGAGTACTTGTAAATTTATTGTTCTACGTATACAGTATAGTAATAATATTCACAAAAAAACCGAAAAACGATAATACGTATTAATAGAGTGCTATTAATACAATTACTTATTATGGTTATATACAAAACAACAATGGTTCAATCAAAACACAACACGCCTCCCCGGCAGCGGCGCCAAAATTGATGGTAGTAGAAATACGTCTTTTAGGAAAAAGAACGTAAATAGGGTAAGCGTGCACGACGATTTAGGAAAACCGTGTGTAAATGACCCTAAAAGTGAGTTCGTTCTCGAGGAGGCTAGTGCGTTGTGAATTGAATTGATTGATTTTGTTTTTGATTATTAATGAGAAGAAAAGAAGAAAAAATGACGAAGACGAAAAAATTAGAAAAATAAGGCAAAACACTACTAGAAAGTTACGACGAAGCACGAGAAAAACACAAAATTTAAAATTTAAACCTAAAAATTCCTAAAAATTACTAAAAACTCCCAAATAAAGTTCTAAGGGTTTACAAAAAATTCAAACTTGCCAAAACCTTTTAATTAATTTAATAATGACTTTTTAATGCTAATTAAAGCCCTAAAAATCACTTTTAAATATTAAAAAGCCCTAAACAAGATTTAATAGTTTGTAAACCTCAAAAATGACTTAATTAAACTAAAAACTATTTTTAAAAATTTTAAAACCAATTTAAACTATTTTTAAACTCCTAAAAACTATTAAAATGTATTAAATCTTAAATTAATTCTAAAAATTAATTGAAAAGCCTAAAAATTATTCTACAAATGGGAAAAGTCCTAATTAATGCTATAGAATCTAGGAAAAATGAAAAAGAAATTAAAATAAAACTTTTTATTTTAATGAATAAAATAATATTAAAATATTCTAAAAAATTAAAAGTCCTAAAATAAATTCTAAAAAATTTTCAAAAATCCTAAATAATCTAACTAAGAAGAAAATGTAAATTAAAGTTTCTAAAACCTCTTAATGAATTTTATATTAATTTTTAAAGTTTAATAAAAAACCTAAAATCAAATAAAATCAAAAATTAAAGTTTTTGAAAACTTTTTCACATGTAAACCTCAAAAATATATATTAAAACCTAAAAACTATTTTTTTTAAAAATTAAAAATCTTTTTGGTATTTTTTAATGACTTAATAAAAAACGTATATAAAATAAATTCTAAAAAATAATCTATTAATGGGAAAAAAGTGAAACCAATTTAGAAAAATCAATAAAGCTATAACTTACCTAGGAAAAATAAGAAACGTAAAATAAGCTTAAAGAATAAGCTAGAATTAAGCTAAAAACCTACGGCTTATTTAATAAAAGTCAAAAGAAAAACAGGTTAAGTAAATAACAAAACCACACCCTAGTAGTCAAAGACCCTAGGGCGCAGTGGTGAGTGTGGTGTGGTGTGAACGTGGTGACCAGGGTTCGAATCCTAAAACCCCCCCCCCCCCTTTTTGCACTTAGTTGCGCCGCAGCGCTTTTGTCTTGCGCCGCAACTAGTGTAACGGGAGAACCTTTGGTCTGTAGCTCCTTTAGTTGCGCCGCAACTAGTAGGTCTTGCGGCGCAGCTAGTATTTTTTTTGCTTTTTAAACTTTTTCCAACCAACACAGTGACACTTAATGACTTGTAAACTCAATCACATTCACTTTTATGCAAAGATTAACCCAATGACTAACAAAAAAACGTGGACAGTACTTGAACACTTGATGAATAAGTGTGAGTGCACACTTGTGAGCCAAAAGGGATTTGGCAATGATTATGTGATGATTGCTTTGGACAACAATGGGCACCCTTGAGCTTATTGAAGCTCAAGGAGTCAGTAACACACAAAATCAAAGCACTCAATACCACAAAACAAGCAAATCAAGCACACATAGGTCAAAACAGGCTCATGTAAAGTTTCTGTGATGAATAAGCTATAACAGTGGGCTATATGAGCTTATAACTAACACACTAGTGAACTACCAAGCTTAAAACTTAGCATACACCTACTTCAAATCATGCACAAACAAAAGCATCAACTTAAATATCCCAATACTTCACAGAAACCAAGGATCAAGCAACCAAAATATCATCAAAAACTGGCAGAATAGTGGTCATGCAAATTTGCTTAATCTTTTTTCTTTAAAACCACACAAATAACTTCTAACTTGGTTCCAAATTAACTTACTAATTACTAACACCTTATCTTAACCTAAATCAAGTACCCTAACACCTTATAAAAAGCTAAATCAAGATTTATAACCTGCTAAAACTTGCATCCAAACACCCTTTTAAATCTTGAACTCAACTTTTAACACTACAAATACTTTCAAAACTCCCACAAACTGGATTATAACTACTCTATCATGCATATAAGAACAAGAGAAATCAATTCCAGTAACTTATAACATACTTAGAACACTTAATCCATAAACCACACAACTTGCTATTTTTCTGAAATTTTAAAAGGAAAAATGAAACTACCTTAGGGCTTTAACATCCTAAGCCCTAGTGACAGCTTTGTCACCTCCTTCCAACTCGGGTTGGAGCAGAACTTAATCAACAACAAACCTTAACCTGCACAAATCAAACTAACACAAGAAAACACCACTTTTCTGAATTTTCAGAAAACTTAAAACCTTGAAATCCAAATGCCTTTGAAACAAACACGTTTTGAGAACAACTTGTAAACCAGAAACCTTAAGGTGGTATTCCACTTTCACTTCCTAACACCTTTCAATTTCTGAAATTTACAAAATTTCTTCCAAAACCCTTTTTGAAAAAAAACTTGAAACACACAAAGTTTATAATCTTGGAACTCAGCCTTTTGCAAACAACTTAACACACAAACTTTTTAATAAGTATAAAAGGAATTATATTGCACATTAAACAAACACCAAACTTTATAAAATTAAAAAAGGAATTACACAAGTTTTTGCAAAAAAACTGGAACAAGAGAAGTGTGAACATGCTCACACCCTTTTATACATGAAATGGAACATTCTAGGCTATGAATTAAAATATTACAAAACATGAAACCCTAAATTCGAAATTCCCAATTTTGCCCTCTTCTTTGTTGACTGATTTGGGTCAAAAGACACCCATGTGACTTGACAGCTGCATTTCTTCATCTTGGACGTTAATTTGAACTTGGAGGCAAAGGAATAGCATCCTACACGTTAATTTTGTCGGGGTTTTGGGTTTTGGGAAAAGGGATGTTGACAGGGGAGGGTTGGGGAAGGACCACAGGGACACTTGGCACGTTTGTGAGTGGTGGGTTTTGGTGAGGGTATCCTTAATTAAGGATCTGCACAAATTAGGCTTTTATCCCTTTGATTTAAGAAAAATGGAGATTAGGGTTTATAGTGAATTAGGGGTCTGTTTGATTTGTTTTTGGGTTAAACACTTTTAAATAAGTGTTAAGGGAGGGAAAGAACAAGGGTTAATGTAGTTGACCAGGTTGACCTGGCTTATTATTAATAAACCGGGTTAGGGATGTTGGGCCAATGGTGTTGGTGGGCTAAAGTGGGAGTTTTGCAAGTCCAGTCCTAATAGTAACGTAGAACTGGTTATCTTTTTGCATGGTTAGTCCAAAATGCAATATCTTGTTAACTTTCTTTCACAACCAGTCCAAAATGATTTGCAAATCAAGTCCTTTAGTCCCTTTATGCTAACTTTAGCATATTTAACCATTCTCCAAGGGTCTTTCTTGCACATACTTCAATCTTCAAGGGTCACACTTGCACTTTTAACATTTTGAAGGGTTGAAAGTGTCAAGTTCTACAAAGATGAGGGGCCATTTTTGCCAATTCTTCAAACTTGAGGGGTCTTTTTGCAAAATTCCAAATTTGAGCTTGGTTCATTGTGCGTCTTCATTTCCCGTGTTCGTTTTTGATTGATTCTTGTGTTCTTTTGCCAATTCCTCAATATCCGTACCTAAAAATACACAAGTAACAAACACGAGCATATATTTGGCATGTTTTATGATATTTTATGCAATTTAAGGCTGATTTGGACGATGAGACCATGTATAAAAGCAGTCTCATCACTTCGCTTAGCTGGTTTCCTTGGTGCAGCAGCAGGTACTCCTGAAGAGCAGGCACACCACTTTAGGTGGGCTCTTCGCACATCGGTCGCAAACAATCTGGTGTGTTCGACGTTCAACACTGTAGCACAAGTGGCCGATGCGGCACGTAAGCTAGAGATGCTGCATGAGAGAGATGAGTTTGGGGAGGCTGAGAAAACCGACAAGAGGTAAATATTCGCATTCTAGCGGTGACCAATCCGTATTCTTTCCATATATGTCAATTATTCATCTCTTTAACTTGTATCTTCCAGGCAGAAAACTGGGGACCGGTCTCAGCCGGCTACTCAGCAGCAGCCTCATCAGCCCAAGGGAAACGGTCAGACTAACGACCGTTCTGCTATGGATAGGCGTGGCGGTAATGATAATTACCGTAACAACGCTGGACACTCCAACGACAGCAAGTCCTAATACTTACACATTTTCTTATGATTTCATGTTATAACTCATATTCTGACACTCTAGCAAATCTTCTACCAGTAATCATGGAAACGGTAGGGACCAGAACCAGAGAGGTTCACAGCCTAGCCGTCTAGCTATCACTGGTATTTAATCTTACGATTATCCGCATTGTCCTTTATACCCTATTATCATGTCTTATGTAAAATGTTTTATCAGGTCCTTAGCCAGCCAGAACACCTGTTGGAGGATATACTCATCCTCTTTGCTCTACTTGCCATCGTAGGCACCCAGGGCCATGTCGTCGTAACACTGACGCATGCTTCAAGTGTGGTCTTCCTGGCCATATCATGAAGGATTGCCGTAAGGGCGAGATGGAGGGCACATCGGGACATGCTGATACCAAGCCGCCTCCTACCACTGGGCGTGTCTACATGACATCTCAAGACCAGGCCAACAAGTCTACAGGTACCATCACTGGAATCTTGTATATGTATGGTCAAGCTGCTTGTGTTCTTTTCGATACGAGTGCTACTCACTCGGTCATTTCTACTGCTTATGCTAAGAACATTAGGATGCTCCCCATGCCACTAGAGAATAGACTTACTATTTCCACGCCTTTGAGGGACTCTGTATTAATCGCCCATGTATACAAGAGTCTTCCCCTAGAATTTGACTATAAGGTTCGTCCTGTTGACGCACTTCTGCTGGACATGAATGACTTCGAAATGATTTTGAGCATGGATTGGCTATCCAAGCATCATGATACCATTGACTGCCATTCATATCGAGTTATCTTCGGTGATGTTAATGTACTAGAGTACATTCATAACGGGTTCGTACCCGGACGGTCTGTACAAATCATATCTACCCCGCAAGCGCGTGCACTATTGTCACATGGCTGCGAGGGTTATCTAGCTACGGTTCACGACATGGATGCTGAATCTTCATCAATTCAGGATCAACCAATAGTGTCGGAATTCCAAGATGTATTTCCAGCAGAACTTCCGGGCATACCACCTGCACGAGAAGTGGAATTCAATATCGAGCTTATTCCAGGAGCTGAACTGATCTCCAAAGCTCCTTATCGCATGGCTCCCATAGAGTTAAAGGAGCTGAAGGATCAACTGCAAGAACTTCTAGAACGAGGTTTCATTCGACCGAGCGCATCCCCATGGGGCGCACCGGTCTTATTTGTTAAGAAGAAGGACGACAGTATGCGTCTTTGCATAGACTATCGCGAGCTCAACAAGATTACTATCCGGAATAGGTATCCATTGCCGCGCATAGACGATCTGTTTGACCAACTCCAAGGGGCCAAACACTTCTCCAAGATTGATCTTAGGTCAGGCTATCATCAACTACGGGTTAAGGAGCAGGACATCGCTAAGACTGCTTTTCGTACCCGCTATGGTCACTACGAATTTGTAGTCATGCCATTCGTCCTGAAAAATGCTCCAGCAGTATTCATGGACTTGATGAACAGAATCTTCCATGAATTTCTGGACAAGTCGTCATTGTCTTCATCGATGACATCCTGATTTTCTCAAAGTCCAAGGAGGAACACAAAGACCATCTTCGTACAATACTACAGATTCTTCGCCAGAAGCAGCTGTATGCTAAATTCTCCAAGTGTGAGTTCTGGTTAGACAAGGTGGCATTCTTAGGTCACATTGTATCAGCAGAAGGAATCACTATGTATCCAGCGAAGGTTGAGGCCATTACTAAGTGGCCGAGGCCGACATCAACAACGGAAGTCTGCAGTTTCTTAGGCTTAGCTGGCTATTACCGTAGGTTCGTGGAGAACTTTTCCCGCTTAGCACTACCATTGACCAAACAGATGCGAAAAGGGGAGAAATTCGTCTGGATTGAAGAACGAGAGAAGAGCTTTGAAGACCTGAAGCAGAAGCTAATATCTGCACCTATTCTTACTCTCCCATCTGGTACGGGTGGATTTCAAATCTACAGTGATGCATCGGGGAAGGGACTTGGTTGTGTTCTCATGCAACATGGGAAAGTGATCGCGTACGCTTCACGGCAGCTTAAGCCTTATGAAGAAAATTACCCTACGCATGACTTAGAACTTGATGCAGTCGTGTTTTCATTGAAGATATGGAGGCACTACTTATATGGAGAATCATGTGACATTTTCACGGACCACAAGAGCTTGAAGTATATCTTCACTCAACGTGAATTGAACATGAGGCAAAGAAGATGGTTAGAGCTGTTGAAGGATTATGACATTAATCTACAATATCATCCCGGAAAGGCAAATGTAGTAGCAGATGCTCTGAGCAGGAAGTCCGGAATGATCAACGACATTAAAATTAAGGAGGAAGTCATAAGAGACTTGGAACGACTAGACATCCAGATCATGGTACGTGGACAACACGGTTACTGGGCAAATCTTAGGGTAGAACCCGAGTTACTCTCTAAGATCAAGGAAGCTCAGAAAGTTGATGGAGAGATATGGGCAATAGTTCAGAATTTGGAGAAACAGACGGAATTCAGAGTAGATGCAGATAGTATCGTATGGCAGGGCACGAGACTTTGTGTTCCTGATGATCAAGAACTCCGGGAAGCCTTGTTAGCTGAAGCTCATAGCTCCCCATTCTCTATACATCCTGGTTCGACTAAGATGTACCATGACATCAAGCAGTAGTTTAGGTGGAGTGGTATGAAACAGGATGTGGCCACGTACGTCTCCAAATGTCTTACCTGCCAGCAGGTTAAGATCGAGCATCAGCGATCTGGCGGTCTCCTTCAACCGTTAGATATTCCAGAGTGGAAGTGGGACAAAATTACCATGGATTTTGTTACTGGTCTTCCGCCTACCAAGAGGAAGCACGATGCAATTTGGGTTATCGTAGATCGACTTACCAAATCAGCTCATTTCTTACCGATCCGTAAGGAAGATCCGGTAAGTAAACTCGCCGATACGTATAGAAGAGAGATCATGAGACTCCACGGTGCTCCATCCAGCATCGTCTCAGACAGAGATCCTCGTTTCACTTCGTGATTTTGGAAGAGTCTGCAGAAAGCTTGGGGTACGCAACTTAAGCTTAGCATGACTTTTCATCCTCAAACGGACGGACAGTCGGAGCGAACTATTCAAACATTGGAAGGCATGCTGAGGTCATGTGCGTTGGAATGGACGGGTGATTGGGTCGATTACATCTGTTTGGTGGAGTTTGCATACAACAACAGTTGGCACGCAAGTATCAAGTGTGATTCTTTCGAGATGTTGTATGGCAGAAAGTGTCGCGCCCCAATCTGCTGGGATCAGGTTGGCGAGCGAACACTTGAAGGACCAGAAATCATAGAGATTACCAACGAAAGGATCGCAGTAGCTAAGCAGAAACTTCAGGAAGCACGGTCACGTCAGAAGAGTTACGCCGATAAGCATCGTAGGGACATACATTTTAACGTAGGAGATCACGTCTTCCTTAAGGTTTCACCAGCACGTGGTGTTAGACGCTTCGGGATTAAAGGGAAGCTTAGTCCTCGTTTCATCGGACCGTTTGATATCATTGAACAAGTCGGTGAAGTATCTTACCGGTTAGCGTTACCTCCGCAGCTTTCGCATGTACACAATGTGTTTCATGTGTCCTTACTCAGAGGGTACTAGTATCATCCCCTTCCCATGGTTCAGTATCCACTGGAACAGATACGTGAAGATCTCACCTTCATGGAAGAACCCGAACGAGTTCTTGACAGACAAGAACGAGTCATGAGAAGGAAGACAATTCCATTCGTCAAAATCCTTTGGAGGGATCATACCGAGCGGGAAGCCACTTAGGGAACAAAGGAGTCTATCCGGGCTTCTTACCCTTATTTCATATTTTGAATTCGGGTATGTTCTTCTTTTCCAGTTACTTTATCTATAATTCGGGGACGAATTATTCTTTTTAGGGGGGAAGAGTTGTAAAACCCGCATGCTTTTACCATGAATAGTACCCTTAAGATCGTACGTACTAGATTAAAACTTTCCTTTTATAGTATGATTACGTTCACGTATAAGAATTGTAAGTATTACGTACGTGTTAGAACACGATAAGCATTTATTACGTATGAACACACAATAATTATTCTAAACAATAACTAATCACGAACATGCGATCATGAAATCATGAACGTAAATTAATCACGAGCCAATATTAATTACGTATATATATTTATTACGAACACGAATAAATAAATTAAGTCACGGTTAATAATTAAGGAGAACACATAAAACACGAACACGATAAAACACGAACGAACACTAAAATAATTAGACTCGGGAAAAGGTACGGGTACCCCATGTGGGGCCCCTACCCGCGGCTACACCAAAGGGATGGGCCAAGCCCATCAAACTTTTACTAACAAGGAGTTATGGTAAAAACCTTTAGTCATTTTTCACTTTATAGTAAATTAACAAAAACCCTAAAAAGATTTTTCTCCTTCTCCTTGCTCTCTCTTTGGCCGCCGCATATACAACACACAAGGGAGGTGTTCGTTTGATTTTGATCTTGAATTTTGTGCAAGTATTCGTGTGTGTTCATCCTCGTTTGATCCACGCATTTGGTATACCTTTTTAATGCTTTTTCTTTTATGTTTTGATTTAATAAATTAAATAAGATCATGATGTTTTAAAAAAAAGCTAATTAAAAACATAAATTAAACATGTAAATGGTTATGGGGTAAATCAAAACAAGGGAATTAGGGGTGTTTGATGTGGCCGGCGCCTAAACCGAATCCCCAAGGGGTCTCGGTTTGGCTTATGAACCACCACCGAGACCTCATGGTCTCGATTTGGTGGTGTGGGTCCCACGGAAGCAGCAAACAGGGGGAAACCCCGAAGTGGTTCGGGGTATGGTTTTGATTACGGGTCCGGTTCATGGTTTCTAGTCATGATCCGGTTCATTGAATATGTTAAGATTATGATTTTAATAGTTATATGTTAAAAAATTTAATTAATAAAACATGACATATTAATTTAATAAAACATGACTTAGGTTATAATTTAATTATAAGATCATGGATTTTTAACCTAAGTATTTATATTTTTCTAGACTTTATAATTAATTAATTATTAAAAAAAACCATGGCTATAATTAATTAATTAACATGACTTAGGTTATATTATTAATAATTAATAATACATGTTTTAACCTAAGTATTTAACTTTATTCAATTAAAAACATGATATATTTAATTAAATACTTTTAACCTATAGTTTATTTAAATTACATGTAATAATTAATAAACTATACCTTATATCAATATGACTTAGAAAAATAATCAGAAAACACTTAAGCTTATATAATTAGCTTATTTAACCAGCTTATATCTAATTATGGAAACTTTCTATTTTTAGAAACTTATTTAATTAAGGCAGCTAATCTATTTATGGAAACTTTCTATTTTTTGAAACTTATCTATTTTAAGCAGTAATTCTTTTTTTGGAAACTTTTTATTTTTGGAAACTTTCTATTTTTGGAAACTATCTATTTTTGGAAACCTTCTATTTTTGGTAACTTTCTATTTTTGGAAACTTTCTATTTTAGGAAACCTGCTATTTTTAGAAAGTTACTTATTATCACACAGTAAGTATAATAATACATGAAATACAAGTAATACTTAATCAGGATAGATAGAATATAAGATAAACATAGTTTAATGCTTAAAACAGTAAAACATGGCATGAACGTATAAAATAAGCTAAGACATGACATAAAACCAGTTACGTATTTAGTAATCAGATACTTATACACGTATGTATTTATGTAGCATTAGTGATACCGAAGTAGGACTCTCCTCAGTTCGTCTTCTTCGTTCACTGGACATAAGGTACGGATTCCCGTACTTTCAGTATGGACATTCTTTCCTTATTAGGATTTCCCCGTATGCAGCCAACTGTTTTCCCGTAGTATAAGTTTATATGTTTGATTTGCTTATGTTTAATTTAGAATACCTATAGCCATATACATGCATGACCAGTTTCACCTAGTTATGGAGGTACCATAACCATAACACTAGAGGCACTTGTGTTATGACTTCCCCACGGCGGAGTGATTGCTCGTGGCGTCCCTTCAGCTTTTGGCCATATTATTATATTTATCATGTGGGGCGTATGGGTGCATCCTAGTTACATGTTTTCAGCAGATTACTCAGTGTGAATGTGGTGTGTGCCTTGCATCCTTCACACGGAGCTGATCCCTCCTACCCAAACCAGTATATTAAATTAGAGGCAGCCCCTCTAATTTGCATGATGAGGTCACCCCTCCAAGTATTCATGCACGGTGGATTTTCATGACCTATATTGGCTAATGGTAGAATATGTTAAACAGTTTTTATAAGATAAACATAAGGCTTTTCAAACTATAAAACCAGTTTTACCAAGACTTAACCGGGTTATTCGGGACTTAGTTTCTTTCGCTGTTATATGCTTATATGCTTATATTATTCATGCTTTATTGTACATCCGTGCACTGAGCGTATTGCTCAGCCGTTTTCCTTTTCTATGTTCCCAAAACGGCAGGTACTCAGGGACGCTCGTAGACTTTAAGCGTACGTGCATATGGACGGGAAGCTTTCTAGCCTTTCTTTACTTTATGCATTATCTTTACTTTGATACTCTTGCCATGGACATTGTTTAGTCCTTTCATTTACAGTACTTATGTTTGTGTGTGATGAGCTTTACTTTTGGACTACCGATATTTGATTCCGGTATTTTCCTTTTATGGTCATGTAATGTTTAGACATTTATCCTTGTATGCTTTGATGACACGCCATAATTACGCGTGACATTCCATTATCATAATGGGGTGTTACAATCAGAGTCTGAAGATGAAAGTAATTTAGATGATGATATAAACAAAGTCATGTTTAGATTTAATCAAATAGACCATGATGAGGAATTTTCTTATAGAATGCAAGCACAAATTCGTGAAAATGAATTACAGGAAGAACTTGGAGCAAGGCAGAATTTGCTAGAAGCTAAAAGAATACAGCAAGAATGGAACATACAAGAGTATGACAAGATTCAAGCTGAAATACATGCAAGTGAGCTTCTTGCAGACTCATTGATAGCTGAAGAGAGAGATGCATATGATGAAGAAGAGAAATAAAAACTGATTGATGATCTGGTAAGGGAGCAACAAAGATTCTTTGCTGAGAAGAGAAGAAAAGAAAAGATTAAGCCTCCAACTACTATGCAGATAAGGAATCAGATGATGAAATTTCTTAAGAAAGTTAAGGGATTTACTCATATTCAGCTGGTCAAGAAGAATTTTGAAGAAATCAAGACTTTGTATGAGCAAAGTAAGAGAACTGAATTGAATTTTGTTGAGATTAGATCTGAAGCATATAGAAAAGCTGTTGAAGAGTTTAAGAGACATCTGCAAAAACAAAGTCAATTTGGTAGTACTCCTAGAATTGAGGCAAGTACTGCTGAACCTACAAATACATCTCCACCTATCAAGACCACTTATGCGAGGAAGAATAGAAAGGATAAAGTAAGTTTAAGGGAGGAAGAGACTGCTCAAAGAATGAATACAGGAGTTGAAACTCAAGATATTGCTCAGACTGAAAATGTACAAGCAGTACATACACAGTCAACAGTACATACAACAGTACATATTGAGGAGACGGTACATACAAACTTGGAAGAAGGTTCAACAGAACTTGAGGGAATTTCCAAGGGTGTTAAAAGGAAAAGGTCAACAAAGACAAAGAAGAAAGCTAAGAGAGCTAAATCAACAGCAGAGGACAGTGATGATGATGAGAGGTTAAATAAGTACTTGAAGATTGTGAAATTTGAAGATCAATGTATTAATACAGAGATTTTTGGA
The DNA here is from genome assembly GCA_025667525.1 of Glebionis coronaria. Taxonomy (NCBI): domain Eukaryota; kingdom Viridiplantae; phylum Streptophyta; class Magnoliopsida; order Asterales; family Asteraceae; genus Glebionis; species Glebionis coronaria. The sequence goes on from CM046875.1 coordinate 425,197,575, forward strand.
AAGAGAGCATCCATTCCTAAATGGATTTACTCTACAGATCAAGGACTTGAAGCTCATGGAATTCAGAGAACTGATGGCACAACAAGGGTATTCAGACTTTTGGAGGATATTCTTCACATTCTTAACAGACAAGATATTCAAGATCTTTCAAGGTTAGTTCAAGAAGCCAGTACAGGTAAAACTGAAGTATCACTATTATACTAGGAATTTCTCTTTATGTATGAGCCACACAATTATGATCAAGAAATGTTGAAGGAATTAGAGAATCAGGTTCCTAGTTACTGGAGATATTACAGGTCATGTGGATTACATATTTTGGATGTAGATGATGTTACATACTATATGCTGCAAGAGAAAACTTACCCTTTCAAAAGGAAATTGTTGGAAAGGATGTTAGAACAACAATTGGAAGTTACAGAAGAATCTGCTGATGCTTTGGAGTTGATCAGAATGGTTAAACAACAAATCAAGGATTTGAAAGATGAGGAAGAAGCTGAGAAAGAGCCTTAAGTGTTTGACTTTCAGTCACACTTCACAAATGGTTCTCAGTTCACCATGTCTAACACACATAAGAACTAGCTAGTCCATAAGCAAACGGTTTATGGTAAAGACTTATCAAATCCATTGAAAGCTGATAGTTTGCTAAAAACTATATGGTTCTAACTCACCTTGTTTCGAGACAAAGAGTTGGCTAGTCCTAGACAAACGGTACTAGGTAAAGACTTCATCAAATCCGTTGATGGTTGACAATTTACCAAAAATTGTAAGGTTTTCATTACACCTTATTCTTTATGAATAAAGTATTGGCTATTCTAGAGTGTACGGCTAACTGGTAAAGAATTTATCAAATCCGTTGATAGCTGGTGATTTGCTAAAAATCATGAAGCCAATATAGATTGGTGTTTGTTGTTAACTGTTTTATTTCAGGTATGAAGATTGCAAGCAAAGAAGTATTGAAAGAAAAATACTTAGAAGATTTTGTCTCATCAAATCAAGACAAAGGTTCATGATTCAGAGTTCAAAAACTAAACTCAAGAAGACAACAACTGATGCTGCAAAGATAAGTGAATGTTTAGAAGACACAAGAAGATCATAGTTCGAAGACAAAGATGATATTCATGATGTTTGAATATTATCTTATCAGAAGAAGATCTACATTTGAAGTGTTTGGCTACATTTAGTTGGATACAAATACAAATAACCAAGTTCAATCCAAGGATGAAGGAAAGACTGAAGACATGTATTTTGATACATCCAGTACAAGAGAAACAAGAAGACAACAAGTTATCATTTCTTGTTTAGGGGAGGATTGTTGGGAATTATTTGTTAAGTGTCAAGTACCGTTAGTGTATTTCAAGTACTGTTAGTGTTATGTAAGTACCGTTAGTTTTAACGCGGTACATAGTAAGTACTGCTACTTATAAAGTAAGTATTGCTATGATGGTTAGGACGAATATATCTTTGTATAAGATATGTCATAGTTATAGTTAGAGTATATCTTATGTGATATATCTAAATAGTTAGAATATTGATAATATATCGTCTGTGATATAGTTATCTTTATAGAATATTCTAAGGTTTCTAGGGTTCCTTACTCTATAAAAGGAACATAGGTACAATGTCTTTCATGTACCTCATTCAAGTCGATTAATAAGATAATCGAATAGTTAAAAGTAATTCTGTTCTTCTGTGCTTTATAAGTTAGATTTTGCAAAACTTATTTAGTATTAGTAAGAGTGCTCAAAGTGTTTTAGTTTGATTACAAACTATTATACTAATTCTTAACAGAATATAGATCCAACCAAAGGGATCAACAGTGTTGATATTGACTCTATTGTGCATAATGTTGAATCTGTGGTTAATGTGGTGGATTGTACTTGTCACGAATCTGACGCTGAATTTTTAAAGCTTCAAGATTCATATTCTTCGCTTTCAAATCGTTTGGATGAGATTCAAACACATTGTATTTCGCTTGAATGCAAGCAACAATTTATTCAAGAATTCTTTGAAACGTCATTCGAAGTTGTTAATATCAATGATGCAAATTTTCAAAAGAATTTTCGAGTGAATTTACAATCAAAACAGCGTCAGACAAGTGACAAGGTTGCTAAATCATTGCCGATAGACATAGAGAAATCTAAGGAGATTAACTGTGCGAACGTACTTGAGGTCGCTGATAATTTTAAACTTGATCTAGATAATCGAGTTTCCATGATTTTGTCCAAAGTTGATAACTTAAAACAAAAAAATACACGACTCTTCGATTCAGTAAAGCCCGCACGTGCTAATACCACTGCACAGAATCAATCTTTGATTGAAAAATTGAATCGAAAGTCTGTGGAAATATCTGATTTAAGGGAAAAAAATTGTGATAAAAATCTGGCTTTGACTGAGTTAAAGGAAACACTTCATACCATAAATGGTAAGAATGTTGTGGATAACGCAGCCATTGTCTCAGCATCGTCCTCTAGTGCCATCAAAACGAACCTCATCGCCGTCACACCATTTAACAAGGGCCCTAGGACTAAACCATCTCAAACATTGGTCACTAAAGATAAGGAAAAATCAAAACCAACTTCTAATATTCATGTGTTGCCTTCTACAAGAGTAAGCACCACTACTAAGGCTCACAGATCTAAGCTTAAAAGAAACAAGAATAATGATAGGATCTTGCCCCCATCTAGTAGTCAAGTGAAGAAGAAATTAGAAGCCCACCCTAAGAATGTTATTTCTGTTTTGAATAAAAAGAATTATGTAGGTAAACCTAAAGGCTCTGCGGTTGTGCAGCGTTCTAAGCCTACTGTGAATTCTAATTTGAAATGTTGGAATTGCAATGAACGTATGTTTTCTAGTCGTCATGATTCGTGCCTTATTGATCATGTGAATGAGATGAATGCCCGTAAAAATGGATTAGAATGGAAACCGACTGGGAAAGTGTTACCCCAAGTTGGCTGGATGTGGCGTCCCACTGGTAGAACTTTCACTACAGTAGGAAATGCGTATCCTTTAACTAGGATCACTCCCACTAAAACGAAGAAAGCGTGCCCTTTAATTAGGAGTACCAAGGCTACCAAAATACAAGCGTATCCTTTAACTAGGAATACTGACACTACCGTAGGAACCAAGTGCCCTTTAAATAGGTCTACTCCTACTGTAGTGCCCGCTAATACACCAAAACCTAAGAAAGTTGGAACAGTAAAACCTGTCAGTGCTAAAACTCACATTAGAAAACGTAGGAAATCTAAGGGTCACACAAATGTTAGCAATTATGATAATTTCATATCTGTATCTGCTAACACTCCGAAACCAATAGTTTCCAATGCATTGTCTACTGTTGTTACTAAAAACAGGTGGTCCAAATTGTTCTTTGGTATTTGGACTCTGGTTGCTCCAAGCATATGACCGGAGATTGCTCTCAGCTCAGAAATTTCATCAGCAAGTTTCTTGGTACGGTTCGATTTGGTAATGATCATATTGCAAAGATAATGGGTTATGGTGAATATCATATTGGGAATGTTATAATTTCAAGAGTGTATTATGTGGAAGGTCTCGGTCACAACTTATTTTTGTGGGACAATTTTGTGATGCAAACCTAGAAGTTGCTTTTCGAGAGCATACCTGCTTCATTCGTAATTTGGAAGGGGTTGATTTTTTGAAAGGTACTCGAGGGAATAATTTGTACACTTTGTCTCTACAAGATATGATGGCCGCTTCTCCCGTATGTCTTCTCTCCAAAGCATCAAAGAATAAGTCATGGTTATGGCATCGACGGTTATCTCATCTTAACTTTGACGCTATTAATCATTTGGAGAAAAACGAACTTGTTCGTGGTCTTCCTAAACTTACATTTCACAAGAATCATTTGTGTTCCGCATGTACAATGGGGAAAAGCACTAAGAAATCATACAAACCCAAGACTAAAGACACCAACCAAGAGAAACTTTATTTGTTGCATATGGATCTTTGTGGGCCAATGCGTGTTGAAAGTCTTGGTGGTAAAAAGTACATCCTCGTCATAGTGAATGATTACTCTCGGTTTACATGGGTGAAATTTCTTACAACAAAAAATGAGGCACCTAAATTCATCATCGGATTTCTCATCAAGTGCGTCTCAACACTACTGTCCGACGAATTCATACAGATAATGGAACCGAATTTGTGAATCAAATATTGCGTGATTATTATGAAGAAGTTGGCATTTCTCATGAAACATCTGTTGCTCGCACTCCACAACAAAACGGTGTCGTTGAAAGGTGAAATCTTACACTTATGGAAGCTGCTAGAACGATGTTAATTTACGCAAAGGCTCCATTGTTTTTATGGGCAGAAGCAGTATCTAAAACAGTTTTCACCCAAAACCGGTCACTAATTCGTAAACGCCATGGTAAAACACCTTATGAGCTTCTACATGGAAAATACCAGATTTATCATATCCTCATGTATTTGGCTCTCTTTGCTATCCAAATAATGATGTTGACAATTTGGGAAAACTTCAACCCAAGGCTGATATTGGTATCTTCATTGGTTATGCACCCACAAAGAAGGCATACCGAATCTACAACCGTAATTCTCGAAAGATCCTCGAAACTATGAATGTTGATTTTGACGAGCTAAAAGCAATGGCTTCTGAGAAAAGCAGCTCTGAACCCATACTTCATAAATGGGACCCAGTAACATTAGTTCTGGTCTTGTCCCAAACAACCCTACTTCATCATCATTTACACCACCTTCTAGGAATGAATGGGATACGTTGTTTCAACTGTTCTTTGATGAATTATTTACTCCTCCAAGTATTGTTGCTCAAGAACCTGAAGTAATAGCTCCGTTTACCGAAGTTGTCCCTCCAGCAACCGAAGCACAATCAGATACGTCTGCACCTACAATTGGTCAAGATATACCTTCAACGAGTAATTCACAACCAACTACCGAATCAACTACCCATGTCATGCCTATCGATGATGAAGAGGATGATGATGATCACGACTTGGAATTCGCTCAACTGCGTGAACTTCCATTCTTTGGTGTACCAATTCCCGACCCTAATTAAGTCAGGTCGTCCACCTCAGAGGAAGCTCCTACTACGGTCTACACCAATCCACGAACTCGTGAACATGACAACAAGTGGACAAATCATCCTATAGATTCTATCATTGATGACCCTAATCGTCCGGTATCCACACGAAGTCAGTTACAAGAAAATGCAATGTTTTGTCATTTTGATGCTTTTCTCACTGAAGTTGAACCTAAGACATGGCAAGAAGCTTTTACCCAATCCTGTTGGATAGAAGCTATGCAAGAAGAACTTAATGAATTTATACGTCTTGAAGTATGGGAACTAGTCCCATGCCCGGATCAAGTGCAGTTACTCACTTTGAAATGGGTTTACAAGGTGAAATCGACGAGTTAGGCGACATATTGAAGAACAAAGCTCGACTAGTAGCTCGTGGATACAAGCAATTATTAGGCATCGACTTTATGTAATCCTTTGCACCTGTTGCCCGTTTGGAAGCTATTAGACTATTCCTTGCTTATGCAGCCCACATGAATATGATCATCTATCAGATGGATGTGAAGACAAAATTTCGTAATTCTGAAATCAAGGAAGAGGTCTATGTTCAACAGCCGGATGGTTTTGTGAATCCTAAATATCCTAATCATGTGTACAAGCTTAAGAAGGCTCTCTATGGGTTGAAGCAAGCTCCACGCGCATGGTATGACCTGTTGTCACAATTTCTCATTACACAAGGATTCACTAAAGGCAAGGTGGATCCCACACTGTTCATTCAGAAACGAGGTAAAGATATGATTATGGTACAAATATATGTTGATGATATTATATTTGCTGCCTCGACCCAAACCTTATCCGATGAGTTTGGAACACTCATGTCTTCCAAGTTTAAGATGTCAATGATGGGCAAGGTATCATTCTTCTTAGGACTACAGATATCTCAGAGTCCCAGAGGCATCTTTATCAATCAATCTAAGTATTCCCTTGAATCTCTTAAGAAATATAAGATGGAATCTTGCGACCCCGTGGATACTCCAATGGTGGAACGAACTAAGCTTGATGCAGATCCATATGGAGTTGCCGTTGATCCGACACTTTATCGTGGAATGATCGGTACTCTTCTGTATATCACAGCTAGTCGACCTGATCTTCAGTTTTCTATATGTATGTGTGCTCGGTATCAAACTCGACCTACTGAGTTACACTTGGCTACTGTGAAATGGATCTTTCGATATCTTAAAGGAACCATTAATCGGGGACTTTGGTATTCGAAGGACTCTTCGATTGCACTAATGGTATATGCAGATGCGAATCACGCAGGTTGTCAAGATACAAGGCGTAGCACGTGTGGAACATTGCAACTACTAGGAGATCGACTAATCAGTTGGGCATCTAAAAGGCAGAAAAGCGCTGCAATTTCAAGTACGGAAGCAGAATACAAAGCTATGTCAAGTTGCTGTGCTCAAATTCTTTGGATGAGATCGCAATAAACCGACTATGGTCTAGGTTTCAACAAAATTCCGATGTACTGCGACAACAAGAGTGCGATTGCCTTATGCTGCAACAATGTTCATTTCTCCCGGTCGAAGGATTTTGACATTCGCTACCACTTCATCAAGGAGCAAGTGGAAAATGGAGTGATTTAGCTTTACTTTGTCCGATCTGAGTATCAATTGGCGGATATTTTTACGAAGGCTTTAGATCGCGCTCTTCATACGTGACGAGGCGACCAACATTTGCAGACAAGAACCATTTGATATTATCATATGATATTCTCATTAATCAGGTCCAACCTTGTCAATTTATTCTAATATGGTGAATATGTGATCATGTTACAAATCGGTATCATTTCTCACAAATTGGTCTCATGAAGATTAACAGGACTTACATTTTTCTTCCCAAAACCTTTGTTAAAACTTCATTAAATCAATTGATATTAAAAACATCGTTTGGGTTAATATTTTTAATATGGGGGAGAAAACGTGATTTAATATGGGAAATTATCACAAATGGTTTGACTTAATGTGATAGCTCATTCCGACATATGCGAAATGTTTTTGAATATCGTGGCATATGTTAAGGGGGAGCAAAATGGATTTGCACTTTAAAATGGATTTCATGGTGATTTATACTTACCCACAACCCATTTATTTCACGACGATGAAGATAGTGGTGACATAAGGATGGTAGGATAGGTTAAGTCCAATGATTCTTCCAAAACCGGAGGAATCTTCCAAAGGACATTCCATAGCTAGAAATAGTAGTCCTTAGGAAAGATGGGGAAAGATTGTGAACGTAGCTGAATGCCGACCAAGTACTTAAGTTAGCACTGGAACAATCACAACAATGTGCTAGTTATGACGTATTGGTAAGTATTGAAGGGGTTGAAGAATGAAAAAGAATTGTAAAGATAAAGGGTGTAAAGAAAGAAGCCCTCCTTACAATCTTAGGAAGAAACCGGGTCAACACATATGCTATTGAGATCATTTTAATGATGCTCGATATTGAAGATAGACATCATGGACCTAGTGATGCATTGCACAACCCATCCCAGCTAACTCAGATATCTCTTAAAAGGTATTTGTTTTATTCACACGGAGACAACGCATTATCTATCGATTTATTCACTCCGAGTAAATTGGTATTGAAATGGTGGCACTCCTCTCCAGCCTCCGATCACTAAAAATCCAAAATGCAAGATCGAGTCTAAATCCATTTGAGATCATCAAATATCTCATTAGGACACATTTCCATATTTCCTTGCTTCTTCACACTCTGTGAAAAGTAAGAAAGATCTTAAGAGTCCTAAGCAAAATCTTCATGATCTTGCCTGAACATACGAGTAATACGAAAGTATTTACAATGAAGATGGAAATCCTTCTTGAGCGAACATCAAAAAGCTCATGGTAGGTGACTTGTACGATTATTTATGAATAAAGCTTGTGATAACTGGAAAGCAACAGTGGTTTAATTCTTAACTGAACTTAAACACGTTCCAGGCCTCTACGCAATATCTTAGTGATCTTGCCAGAACACTCAGAGTGACACTCTATAGTATTCACAGTGATGAGTGGAAATCTTTCTAGTGTTAACATCAAACAACACTTGGTAGGTAACTTGCAAGATTCTATATGAATCAAGCTAGTGACAACTGGAAAGCAACGATGGTGCGATTATTTTATGAATCAAACTTGTTCCAGGAATTAGAATTGACGGCTTCAATCATGCGGATAATTTTATCCAAATGATTCACTCTTTACGTTCGCAGTCAGCTTTGGACGGTTGAGTAAAGAGAACGGGTTTACCCACGAAATCTTGTCAAGGAGATTTTTAATTAAATCTACCTGCCACAAGTATGATATTTTATATCGTCCAACGGTCTTCACCGACCGGAGGTAAAATGCTACCGAATTAGAATGAAATTTTCAAAGCCATTTTATTCGTGTCTACTTATGTTGCAGCACTTCAAGACGGTGGCGTTGCGGAATCTGAAAAGAAGTCGTCCCCGCATGCTTATACTTTATGCACTTAATACTTCATTTAGTTCTAGAAAGCCTAAAAGTCATGTCTTCCGCTGTATCAAACTCTGAAGCTTTCAAGAATTACGAAGATATAAGTATGTGGGACGTGAAGTCACGAAGAGGCGAAGATCACAAGTGAAGGATACACAAGATCAAGGCAAGAGATTAATGCTAAAGATTGATATCAAAGATCACATCAACATGTTCACCAAAAAAGAAAAAGAAAAGAAAGACGAAGACTACGAGCTCAAGAGCAAGCATAGTATGCTAGGTTTATTTTATTATTGTAACTTGGGTAACGCCCTTGTTTGGAGTGACCTCCCTTAGGGGGAGATTGTTGGAAATACGTTTTACGTATTAGAAAGGATCGGTCACTCCAACAATAGTCGAAGTAATAGCTCGTAGTTTAGTTTTACTAATATTAAATAATTAAGGCCATGCCAAGCCTACAACATGTGTACGCCGGCCCAACTTGTAAGCCCAAGCCCATCTCATGGTCTTGGGGATATCAACCCTCTCCTTAGATGGAGAGGGTGGCGGTTTCATTCATTTTTACACATAGTTATTCACTCTCTCTCTAGAAGTGTGTGTGAAATCATCTATCTTTCTATCTCTTTCTCTCTCTAAACATAAGCTAGATTTACAATATCCTACAAAGATTTCTTAGGTTTTTATTCTAGACTCAATTTATTAGAACACAACATGTGTTTTAACCGGTAAAATAAGACTAAGGTGCATCTTCCAGTGATTTGCTCACGGGAACAAATACTCGAAGAGGAGGTCGAGTGAGGAGAAATTCAAGAAAATTTAACTTCTCATAGACATGAGCAAGTTCACTTTGTTGAAATTTACAACACGCACACGAGCTTCTATGATGCAAAACAAAATCATTAGATGGGGGAGGTCCATCATAAAAGAAAGAAGGTGGTGGATGAGAAGGAGAATGTGGAGAGAAGTTTCCATAGCAATATTTTAGTCAGGTTGGGGTAAGAAGAGAGGTCATTAAGTTGAGGTGTTTTGAAAGGTTTAGGTGGTGGCGGAAGTGCTTCCCGTTCTCCAATAATTGGATTGATTGAGTAAGACTTATTTTGTAGAAACTAGAAGGGGGGTTTGAATAGTTTCTCTTCGGTTTATGTCCTAATTAAAATTCCTTTAAATTAGGTTTGTCTCAAAACTACCTTTTACTTGAAAGCTAGTTGCATAATGATTAGGTTCAGTTCTAATGCATTAACAATGACAAATAGTAGATGTGAATGATGTGATAATAATAGTAAGTAAAGAGCTAGGAAAGAAATGACCTAATAAGAAGACACCAAGATTTATAGTGGTTCGAAAACAAAGCTCTATCTTCGTTCCTACTCCACTCCTCGAGTACACCTTACTCGAGATTTCCACTATATCCACAAGCTCCCTTCTTGGCGGAAAAAACCTTACAAAATCGCTTACATTATGTTAATGCAAAACAATGCCTAAAAACATTGTTAGTATCAACTAATCTTTCTTAGTTTTGATCACGACAAATTACAAAGACATTTATTGTCAAACACAATCATAAAACGAATTATCTAACAAACACTATCAACAAGGTAATAATCATTACACTAACATATCTTAATCATGCTTAGTGATCATAAAGGTGTTATGAGATGGCATTTATACATGATCTCATCGTTCTTTTCGGGCTTTAAATGCATAAAAATGTCATAAAAATACCATATATATGCTTGTGTTTGTTTACTTGTGTATTTTAGGTATGGATGTCGTGAAAAAGACAAAAGATCACAAGTTACAAGGAAAAACGGACACGAGAAACGAAGACGTACAAAGAACCGGGACCTAATCATGGAATACTCAACAAATACCCTTGAAGACTTGAAGACAAACAAGATTGATCCTCATTTATTGAAGAAATGACACTTAAAACCCTTGTATATTCATAATTACAAGTTTGGTCCTTTATGTTTGTCAAAATTACACAAAAGGTCCTTCAACTTTGAAGAAATGGCAAGATTAGTCCCTCAACAATTTCAAATTGTCAAATATGGTCCCTCATCAAGCCAAAGATACATTGAAGACCTTTGAAGATCAAGAATGTCCAAAATCAGTCCTTCAAATATGCAAAAGTTCCAAAAACAACCCTTATAACTCTTTTGGAAAAGTCTTGTGCCAAAAATGCCAAGTTGTGAAAGTTGTTACAAAGGAAATGGGCGCTGACAAACTTTTATTCACAAATGACAAAAGAAAAGAAGAAAAAGGACCAAAGGTGTGCAACTTAAACATTCAAACAAAGAAAAATGCGCCAAACACTTCTTTTCCCCCAATTACGGATCAAACTTACCACTATTCACCCTTCTTCACCCCCAGATTTTACACCACTTAAACTTAAGGTAAAAATCAATTACCTTTGCACACACTTGATTCACATGTGCAGAAACCCATCCCAACCTTAAAACCCTTAATCCCACTCACTATGGACCCCACCCCCAATTCCCGTTTAACCAATCACATGACAACTTCACCTCCAAGTTATCTGACGTGTCCAAATCAACAACTAAGGATCAATGCTTCATTCCAAAGCTAAGATGAACATCCAGGATCACTTTCGACAGCTCACACCAAGAAAACGTCTAGAAGGCTCAAGGACAAATAAGGAATTTCACTTCTAGGGTTTATGAATAGTGCTAGCCTTGGCATTTGCCTATATAAAGACTCCTCAACATGTGAGAGAGCTTGGTTCCAGTTTTAGGCTATTATCTTTGTAATTCCTTTTTAAAGTTTAAATAAAATTTGAATTTCTGAAATTTTGAATTCTCTTTTTGATTTGATTAAAAGTTGGTGTTTGAGTAGCCTAATTCTGAGTTCCATTTGATTGATTAGACCTTCCTTAACCTTGTGGTTAAGGCACGTCTAGGTTTGAAAGGTTTTCAAGGTTCAAAGGCCTTGAAATCCTAGTTTCTGATTTTGGCTTATATTTGTGTACTAACCCTTAGCCATAAGCCTTGAGCTCCTTCAAGCTTGTTGACACCAAGCCTGAGAAGGGTTCTAAGCCTTTGGTTGAGTTTGTTTGCTGCTTGTGTTGAAGACATATCATAATCAAAGCCTTGTTCTGCTTTGAACATCAGTAGGCTTTGATCATCTTCATTGAAGTACCTTGGTCTTGTTCTAGTTGTTGAACAAGGTCCAAGGAGCATAGCTGGCCTTCCTAGGATGTTGTGGAAGGCAGGTATAATCTCTTGGTTAAAATTCCCCTAAAAATTTCATGTTTATGACTGTTTTGAATTTGGTGCTTTGATTTTGAGTATTTTTGTTTGTGCTAGTGATTTTTGAGTTTGATTGTGTTAGTTGCTACCTAGTAAGTGTTTTTGATCATTAAAATCAGTAGGCTATTAGTTAAAATCACAAGTTTCTTTGTTAAGTGGTAGATTAAGTAGTGTTTGGGTCTAGTGCATGATTTGGATTTGTGGTTTGCTAAGTGCTTGTATTGTGATTGCAAGTGTTGGTATCTGTTTGTTAGGTGCTATTGTTCATATGTCTATACGTTTGAAGGTTTGAAACACATAGATTCATAAATAGGCTATAAAATCTTAAATACTTGGTAAAATTGGTTAGGATTTTGAGGACACTGATGAGACTGCTTTTATACATGGTCTCATCGTCCAAATCGGGCTTAAAATGCATAAAATATCATTAAAACTGCCAAATATATGCTCGTGTTTGTTACTTGTGTATTTTTAGGTACGGATATTGAGGAAATGGCAAAAGATCACAATAATCATTCAAATACGAACATTGGAAACGAAGCCGCACAATAAACCGGACCCAAATTTGGATTTTACAAAAATGCCCTTGAAGAATTTAAGATTGGCAACTTTAGTCCCTCAACTTTTGAAGATTAACAGTTTATGCCCCTCAAATATTCATAATTATGAATAGGGTCCCTAAAGTTTGAAGACTATACAAGATCAGCCCTTGAAGTATGAAGAAAATGCATAAAATGTCCTTGTTTAAGTTTATAAACAATATGTGCAAAAAATGCCAAAAGCTGAAAGTTGAAATCAAAGGAAATGGGAGTTTGCTGATTTATTACAACTTGAAGGAAAGAAGAAAGCTTGGGGGCCAATTTTGCCAGACATCCAAACTCTCACCACCACTCATATCCTTACACGTCATCAATACCCACCCAATAACCCAATTACCCTACCCGTCCAACCCATTCACCCAAACCCAAAACCCAAGTTTATTAATTAAACTGGGTCAAACCCCCGGTCAACCCTTTTTCCCACCACTAACACAAGTTTAAATAACTTGTTTCCCTTTTCAGATTAAATCCCCTTTCTTAATTACCTTATAAACCCTAACACCTCCAGACCCAATTGGACCAAGAACAAAGGGTTTTACCCTTAATTACTCCAGATCCCTAATTAACCTCCACCTCACTCGAACCCACATTCCAACTCACCACAAGACACACCCATGTGTCTTGTGGGACCCTCCCCTGCCCCGTCCCTTTCCCTCAAACCCTACACCCGACCAAACCAACGCCCAGGATGATTCTACTTGGCCCCCAAGGATATTTGACGCCTATGATCAACTCCAAACAGCTGTACATCCCACATGATTCTCCAAAGATCACATGAAGCCAAACAAGACCAATTTTCAGTCAAAATTCTCAAGGGCAGATTAGGCATTTTAGTTGCTAGGATTTTAGTATTCCAGATTGTTCTATAGACTAGTATATAAGGAGTCGTGTGTGACCCTTATCATTTGTTCCAGATTTTTCCAAGTACTGTAATTCCTTTTTGAAAATAATAAAAGTTGGTATTTTTGTGTTGAAAAGTAATTCCTTTTTATATATTTTAAAAGTTGGTGTTTATCTTGAGGAAAATCTGAGTTCCATCTACCTGTCCAGTGACTGAGAGTTTGACATTTTTATACTTCCTTTTTCAAAAAGAAATTTGAAATGTTGGTATACAATTTGGTTTAATTTCTGTTTGAATCCGTGTGAGGATTAAGGTGTTCTTAAGTTTATTTGTTTGAGTTTTATCAAAGGAGAGTTTGGTTTCATGTTTTTTTTAAAAGAAAAGTTTTCAGAAAGTGAAAGAAAATCTGATTGTGTGATATTGTGTTTCGTTTTAAAGTTTGTTATTCTTAGCAGTGGAATGCTTGTACACGTGCGTGTACATGAGCTCATGATCAAGGGTGTGGATGTGCACCCTTGAGGTTTGATTTCTCTTCCTTTTTCATTTCTCTAATTTTCTGCATATACAGTGGTGTTGAGTGTGATTATGAGTTCTTGTTGTTTATGTGTGGATTATTTAGTCGTAATCCGTTATTTATGAGCATCTTGAACAAAATCACTTGAAAACTTGTTGGTTTGTGAAGTTTTACACAAAATATTTACAAAAATTTGGCTTTCTAAATTATAAAAAGGAGTGTTTGGGACAACTAGGGATTTGGGTGGAGTTACTCACCAAGTTCATTGGTTTAGTTCTGCATTCTTGAATGATTTAGAATAGGCGAGTTAGAGTATAAGATTGGGGTGTTTAGTTTATAAACTTATTTTGTAAGTTTGTCCAAAATTCAGCCATGGTATGAGATTTTTAGGGGTAAGTTACTGTATGGCTCTTGGTTTTGAAGATGTTGTTTTGTGCTAAGGTGTTTTGGATATTTGAGTTGCTGGAGTGCACTAGTTATGCCTGCGTGATCATTGTGTGCAAAGCCTACTCTCAAACTGCTGTCCCAACCACCAGAACCATCAGTCTGTATTTTATTATTTTATATTTTTTTTCTTTTAGATTTTGTGATTTGGAGCCCAAATTTGATAAATCTATAGCTTAAGTATCAATCATGGTTGGTGTTTTGCTTGCTGGTAGGGTATGCTAGATTATTTGAGTTTATTGCTCATGATCTAGTCACCTAATCCTAGTATAAGCATTATATAGGCCATTGTTAAGTAGTTCTGCCCATTTAGCTGCCTATCCCGCTGTGTGTTTTTCTTTTATTGATTTGAGTGGCCTGCTAAGTGTTTTGTGTTCACTATACGCTCAAGCACCAAACAGTGGCGTGAGTTGTGATTATTGGAAGTTTAGTGTAAGTCTACTATTTTTTTCATTTATTTTGTTATGATTTGTTATTTGATACTACTACTGTTTCTTCATGTTGTTTGAAGTTGTTATATTTTTGAGCTTGATATTGATAATTCTGGTTTTTTTTAGTTCTTGCTGCTATTTCTTTCATTGTCTTGTTTTAATTCATTAATCTTAGTGTAAAATCTATTTTTCTGCTTTTATATTGGGTGTTTGGAATAGTTTAGTCTTTATCGAATACTGTAGATCTAGATTTATTGTTATGTTAAGTATTTAGAGTAAAGTCAATTGAGCTTGTTTTGAAGATTTGATGTTCATAAAAAAATAAAAAAAATAATAGTCACAGGTTCACTCTAAACCTTATGTTTCGATGCTTTAATTACTTGCGGCTCAGGAGTGTTCATAGGATTACTTCGTTTCATACAGTTTACATAGGGTTAGTGTAATTTAGTTTGATTGTTGAATAGGTTTAATATCATAAAAAAAATATATGTAGTGTAGAGTTCATATTCTGCTTAGTTGCATCAGTAAGTTCTTAAAAAAAATAAAAAATTGTTGTTGAGTTTAAGGTTTTCAGTTTTCTTTAAGAATTTTTTAAGGTTTAGAAGCTTTGCTTGAGGTTATTGGTATAAGTGCATCAAAAGTGCTCACCGTTTGGTCGTTGTGTTCATCGATATGGCATATTACACTAGATCTTTGTGTGTGCTTAATGTTAAGTAGGCTTTAGATCTTTGGAATTCAATAGATTATATAGTGAAGTTTATATACTTTAGTCAATTTTGAGTTAGCATCTTATGTTCTTAGTTCACTTCTATCACCTATTTTAGCTAATAAGCACCTATTTTGTGGTTCATTGTTTATTGATTTTGCTTGAGTTCTTGTATCTTTTGTGTGAATTTTGTCTGCAAGCAAACAGCTCTTGGGTTCTACTGAATTCCAACAAAAAAGCTGTAAAGCTGTGAGTCCAAAGCTGTCAAAAAATATCAGAAAGTGGCAAACAGAGGTCTCGAACCCGATAGAATCGAACTTTTGATTGATTCGGGTACTCCTGACCTCTGGCACAATCAAACGCAGCAGACAACAATACCATCTGCTCTCGGAGTACTTTTTGTTTAAAGTTCATCTTGTTCTCCTGTTGTACAGTTTTGGCAATAGACGCTCACAAAAAGAAATAACAAAAAGTGGCACAGATGGGGTTTGAACCCCTGACCTTCCCTTCGCATACACAACAACTCAAACAGCAATCCCCCAACCAACTGTGCTAGAGTCTTTTTCTTGTTATGTATTACACAGAGTTTTATTTAAACCTTCTTTAATGCTTCGCTTTTTATACTAATTCGGCTTATTGCAGCTTATTGCAATAAGTTCTTGGCTGAAACGTATTTTTCTTGCATTCCTATTAGTATTCAGTACCTTATATAATTTTTTGGTATTTTTGTTAAATCATTTAATATTTTTTTTATTTTTTTTGCATTTAGTTAGTTTAAAATCATTTTTAATTAAAAAAATATAAAACTAAAAAAAAAGTAATTCTTTTTTATTTTATTTTATCACTTAGGACGTGGGAAAAATAACTTTTCATTTGTAGAGTTTAAATTTCATAATTTTCTTTTTATTTTTTATTTTCTAAGATTATTCTGATTTTAAAATTTAAAAAAGTCATAAAAATAGAAAAAAGTTTAGAAAAATTTTCAAAAAAATACTTTTAGTTTTTAAATAGTATAAATTAGGTTTGAAAATAATAAAGTTTGAATTTTGTCCTTTTCTTAGTTAATTTATATTTTAGGATTTTAATTAACTTTAAATATTAATATAAAATAATTTAAGCACTTTCAAAATTTTTGGTTTGCGAAGTTTTCTTAGTTAAACTTTTTAGGTACTTTTAGGTATTTTTAATTATTTTTAAGTCGAAATTTTTCGTTGGGTCGCGTTTTTACGTTCGTACGTTCGCGCGTTTTCGTCCGTTTTGAGCGTAGTCCGATCACGTTTTCTTTTCTTTCCTTCTTTCTAAAACGTAATCACTCGATTAAATAACGTATAATATTGTTGGCTAAGCACCATACCTCCACCGAGAACGAACTCGACGACGAGTATTCGCGTTTTTCACAAAACGTGATACTTAATACTTACCCGCTTTTGTCGCTTTGTTTTTCCTAAAACAAAAGTGTACGAATACTCAACATCAAAAATGGCGCCGCTGCCGGGGAGGCGTGTTGTGTTTTGATTGAACCATTTTTGTTTTTTATATAGCCATAATTAGTATTTATATTAGTAGCACTCTACTAATACGTATTATCGGTTTTCGGTTTTTGTGTGAATATTATTACTATATTGTATACGTAGAACAATAAAAATACAAGTACTCCAAATACGTGAGCAATCACAACCTTGACTTGGGAGGTCATTACCCAATCATTGTATTCGATTCTCAAACCAAAGAAAAAAGGCAAAAATAGATAAATACTTTCGTGAAGCTTAATCTTGATAATACAAACTATAAGGTGGGTATAAGGCGGTTGTATTTCACAACCTAAAGGAAAAAGGCTCTTATGTGCTTCGCGCCGCCTCGTTTCCTCCGCTTGCTTGTGCGTATTTGATTTTGAGAGTGAATCGAGGGTTTTGCCGCCCAAAGTATTTATTACATATCATATATATTTTCTTGGTTTCTATTGATTAAACCCTCTTGAACGATTTGGTGTTCCACCATCGTTCTAAAGTCATCGAAGGCGTTCACTCCACGTGATCGTTTTCATTCCTTGAGGCTTCTTTAATCAAGAGATTTGATTAAGGAGGAGATTTGTAGATTTTTGTCTACTTAATACATTCACCAATTTCCAAAAAGTTAATACAATCAAAAACCACAAAAAAATTGAAAAATACAAAACACCAAAAAGAATCTTCTTTGCTCGTCTCCTCGTTGTACGTGACGTTTTATGCTAACTCGTAATCAAGCAAAACGTGCACGTAGACGAAAGAACAAAACTCCCACTCCAACTCATTCTAGTGAGGAGTCTCCTATTGACGAACCCATTGTACGAGAAGCACCTACCATGGCGAATCGAACTATGATGGAGTTACTTCAAGCACCCACCGAGGGTTATGGAGAAGCTATTGTGATTCCCGCTATCCTTGCGGAAAATTTTGAGGTGAAAACGGGTTTGTTGTCGATGATCCAAAACAACAAATTCTGTGGTGATGAGAAGGACAATCCCCACAACCATATCCGCCAATTCAATCGTCTTACCGCCACGTGCAAATTCAAGGATGTCTCGAATGACTCGATTAAGATGATGCTTTTTCCGTATTCCTTAGCGGGGCCCGCTAAAATTTGGTTAGAGAAAGAGCCACCCAATTCTATATTGACGTGGAAGGATCTCGTTTCAAAATTTGTGAACCAATTTTTTCCGCCCTCTAAGACTACGCATTTGAAAAATGAGATTTCTAAATTTTCACAAGAATCAAATGAAAGTTTTTCTACGGCTTGGAATAGGTTTAAGGAGATGTTACATGAATGTCCTCATCACGGTTTTTCCGACTTACACCAAATAGACACGTTTTACAATGGACTTAACGATCATGAAAGAGATTATTTGAATGCCGCCGCGGGTGGTAATTTTTTGTGTAAAACGGTTGAAGAAGCTTTGGTCATAATTGAGAATAGGTCTAAGGTTTATAGCCCTTGTAACACACCGAGTGTTGCCAAAATGGGATCATCATCGTCTCGTAGTATCAATGCCTTACAAGATGAAGCAAATGAGGAAAATAGATTTTTCGATAGGTTTTCGACTCTCATGTCCCATTGGAAAGCTCAAGAAGCTTCGAATTCCGCTTAGGTCAAAGCGGTTTCTAAGAGTTGTTTGTCGTGTGGTGGAGCTCATGATCTTTCCGAGTGCATTACCGCGGATGGTAACACTTCGAGTGCTTATGTAGCCACGGGAACTTATAACCAAATCGGTCAAGGTTCCCGCCAAAATCAAGCTCCACCAAATCAAAATGCTAATAATTATCGCAACAACAACCAAGGTGGAAATTACCAAGGAAATCAAAGGAATTATAACAAGGGTAATTATCAAAGTGGAAATGGGCAAGTTTCTAATCAAAACCAAAACCGTGATTTTCAAACTTCTACTCAAGGTTTTCAAAATGATCACACCAAAAATCTTCAAGGAGAATTTTTGAATTATGCAAAGGCTAATGATGCTAAGTTTGACAACATGCAACGCGAAATGGTTAGCTTAAGATCCGAGTTGAAAAACGAGCTTAAAAACGAACTCGCTAATGAACTTAAAACTCATGCTAATAAAATAGAAGGAAATGTCACACGACTCCAACAAAATCAACAAAAAATGGAGCAAGGTCAACATGAGATTAAGCAAGAGTTGTTAAAAGCGGATGCTAGGCAATCTAAGTTTGAAGACCGAATGGCTAAAATGTTTGAAGCTATCATGTGTAAGCCCTCTTCTTCGGGTGGTCTTCCTAGTGATACCATCGTGAACCCGAAAGGAGAATTGAAGGTTATTACTACTCGTAGTGGTAAAACTTTCAAAGAACCCATTTCTCGTCCAAGTACTTCTATGGAGAAGGAAAAAGAGAAAGAACCCGAGGTTGTGGTTGAAAAGGAGCAAATTACAAGCCCACGAAGTACCGCTCAAACCACACCTACGGTTGAACCCATACCAATCATGGAACCCGAGATTCCAAGGCCGATGCCTATGCCTACTATGCCCCAACCCACACCACCTTTACCCTACCCTTCAAGACGAGACAAGGAAAAGGCACAAGAACGAAATAATTATCAATTTGAACCTTTTATGAAAATGTTTCGTGACTTGCATTTCAATATAAGTTTTGCCGACGCCTTAGTCATGATGCCTCGATTTGCCGCGAACTTCAAAAGTATGTTGAATAACAAAGAGAAATTGCAAAAATCGTCTAGTTGTTCATTTGTTTTTCTAAGCCGCATACCTCAAAAAGTCAGTGATCCTAGAAAGTTTTTAATCCCATGTGCTATCCAAGACATGGAAGAATGCTACGCCTTGGCCGATCTTGGTGCTAGTATTAATTTGATGCCTCTTGAGATTTTTAAATCGCTCAATCTTCCCAATCTCACTCCTTCAAGAATGTCAATCGAAATGGCCGATCATTCTACGATTCTAGCTTGTGGAGTTGCCGAGGACGTCTTTGTGAAAGTTGGAAAGTTCTACTATCCTTTAGACTTTATTGTTGTTGATATTCCCATCGATCCTAAAGTTCCGTTAATTTTAGGTCGATCTTTTTTGGATACCTCGAGAGCACTTATCGATGTGCATGCAAGAAAAATCACTCTTCGTTTCAATGAGGAAGAACTCGTCATTAATGCAACCCAAAACTCCACTCTTTCTCATGTGTATTCCATCACATCTTTGTACAATGTCAATCCCATCAAAAGCATTTGCAAAAAGATTTCAAATAGAGTTTTAGGAGTTGTTGATAAAAATGAAGTTCCGTCCCCTCCGCCGGTGGAGGTTAAGAGTGTTAAGCCTACGATTCCAATCTCGAGTAAATCTTCGGATGATGAATACGTTGATCCCGATGGGGAAGTTTTCTTTGTTGACAAAAGATTCAAAAACTTACCACCACCTAAACCAAAAAGATTTCAAAATGTGAGAATTTTTAGTGTGACTAACATTCCTATAGATACACCAAATATTTTTGACATAATTAAATCGGGTTTTCACAAGGAGAGTTTAAAAGATGAAAAAGGAAAAGACTTTAAATTGAATTTAAAAGATTTTTTTACAACTCTAACTCCGTCATCACCGCGTGTATTGAGTACTACAAGCTCGTCTTCTCCTTTTGACGATGCTTTGTGTGGACTTAGTGTGGGGGAAGCCCCATTTGTTCCCTCCCCTTTCTCCACCGAGGGCGAGATATTTGATCCTAGAATTGCTTATATAGGGAAATCTCGGTCTTCCACCGATGCAATAAATGGAAAATCTTTCTATTTGATTGGTGCGAGTCTACCTCGAGTAGCTCATGTTTTTAGAGACTTACCCATTGTCCCACCCTTCTATTTCTTCTCTCCTATTTTCTTGAAACTCTTTGAGTTTTTGTTGACTATTGATGAAGTGGCGTTGATTTGTTTTTCCAATGAGAACGAGAACGCCATCTTCGATCCCGGTATTTTGCACCATTGAAGGACTTAGTCCTTAATACCGGTTGTTTTTGGGCCTTGTTTATCATGTAAGCCCCACTAAAAATTGACCACACCATGATTATCCCTAAATGATCACATTTATGGGGATTCGAGTCGAGCTTTTGACTCGGTTATCAAAAACAAGGTGCCTCGTGGGGGAGACCCATGCTTATCCATGTACATATTATTACTTTCTAATGTAGTTTAATGTGAGGGGATTTGTGCCCTTCCAACCTTTGTTCCGTGGTTGTTTGTGCATTGTGGTTTTTAGATCATGATCTTCACGATTGGAGCCTCTCGTGTTTCGTTTTATGGGAGCACTCGATCGTTTGCTTTGGAGACATTTCTCAATATCCAAATGATATATCCTTTGATGTTCTAACCTTAGGTTTTTAGCACACTTCATAAACGGCTATTAATTTAATGGTTACACCCTTTTCATGCTAGATTAGGCATTCGACTACGTCTCTAGTATGGGGGTGTTTGCACCCCTAGACTCGAAACATTGAGGACAATGTTTAACTTTAATATAGGGGGTGAATAGATACTTGCCTTGCCAAACCTTCACGCTTTCCAAAGTTTATCGTTTTGTTTATCGTTTTTGTTGCAAAATAAGGCTAAAAATGGCCAAATTTTAAAAATTTTCTCATGTTTTATAAGTGTTTGAAGACACGAATGTAGATTTTCTGATGGCGAGAATAAGAGTAATTTTTGACTCGACCGTGCGTGTTGAGCACTTAGCTTTGATTCCTTAACTACACATTAGGCTAAGTCTCTTAAATGAGGACGAGAAATGATAGGGTTAATTATAAGTTACTATGCTAAACGTAGAGTACTCGTATTCTTTCAAAAACTCATGTGTTCTCGTTGTTTGCTTATTCTCCCTTCGCATGTACATATTTTTTGCTTAATAAATATTGACTTAGCGGTTTAGTTAGGATTGTTGGGTTTCTAGTCTTTTCTAGTAGCTTCTGTGTAATTAAACTGGGAAGACATTAAAGTATCGCCAGCGTCACGGTTTTGAAGTATTGGCACCCCAATAATCGAAAGCTTCACCTAATAATAAGATTTCAAGTGCTCACCTAAATCAAGCAAACAATTTGAAGCCCCACAAGGCCTAAAATCTATGCAAAATTGAAAGTGAATCAAGCCTTAATCTTCGAAGCTTTAAAGATCCAAAATTCGCTTTAGCGTGAGGATATACGTCTTTGGCTAATAAAACCACCGATGAGGCGGATAATAAAAGGCAAGGCAAGACCGAAGTCATAATAAAAGCTTCATGGCGAAGTTGAATAAAAGATGGAGGTAAATCAAAGATAATAAGGTCCTTCCGTTAGGGGGCGTATAAAAGTCTTGGTAATAAGTCTCATGTTCAAAACCGTTATAAAACCGTGTTTATTGATCCTTCTTGTCAACTTAATTTTTTGACATCGTTGTCTATTAGGAGGGGTTATTGATTTGATGGTCTTAGTTACACCGTTAGGACTCTATTTTTAGACCTAAATCTCTATTATCGCATAAGTCAAACAATGTATCCTCGTGAAACATTTAAGACAAAATAAAATATAAGAGATACAACTTAGGAATAATGGGAGAATAAGTACGTGATTAGGGCATATGAGTAGTGTTAGCATTACTAAATTATAATGACAATGATCTCGTTGCACGCTTGGCATGGAATTAAGGTGAAAATCGAGGACGACGAAATTATTTCTAACGAAGCATTCACGTGTTCTTGTTCTATGAACCTAAACGTCCCATTTTGCGATGAAAATCATACATTATGTCTAAAACGCAAGTAGTAGTAATAGTAGTAGTGTAGCTAGTTTATTGATAGGTGTAGTGATACGTCTTTTAGGAAAAAGAACGTATAAATGCGGTAAGTATTAATCGACACGATTTAGGAAAACCGTGAAGACGAATAAATTCCAAGTTCGTTCTCGAAGGAGGTGTGTGTATTAATGTGCCAAAATATAAAATAACAATGTTTGGATTAGTGACGTTTTTGGTTTAAGAGAGAAAAATTAAAGACGAGCTACGATTACGATTAAACTACGACGTTGACGTAAAACGATGACGTAATTACGTAAAACGCGACAAAATTAAAAATTAAACCTAAAAATTAATTGAAAGATTAAACTAAGTCTATAGTAATATAAATAAGGATAAAAATCCAACAAAAATATTTTAAAACCTTTTATTATTTAAATATTCAATTTTTAATGCTAATTAAAGCCCTAAAATTAAATATAATCAATAAAAAGCCCAAAATATTATTTTATTGGACTAATAACTCACTTATATTATTTAAAGATTAAAAAGTATTTTTCCAAAAATTTTAAAACTATTTTTCTATTTTTAAAAGGCTAAAAACACTTTTTAAACTAAAATAATAATAAAAATAATAAAATAATGCTAAAAATAAATATTATTTTTCTAAAAATCTTTTTTTTAACTAAATTAACAAGGGAAAAATGAAAAAGTAAAAAAAAAAACTAAAAAAATTGGCTAAAAATGAAAGTACCCCAAAGTACTCCAAGGTGGAGTACTTTAGTGTTGTCCAATATCCTACCAGACAAAGGACTTGTCCAAGATCAGTGTTGTCCGATATCGGACAACACTAAAAAAAATAAAAAATCTGCAGCGTTCTCGGACAACAAAGAAAAAGCTACTGTATGGTTTTTTCGGCTCGTTTTGGGCTTGTTTTCGCTTGTTTTAGGCTTGTTTGTTGGCGTTTTTTTGGGCAATAAGGCAACCCCACAACAATTGAGTTGTGGGGAGTCAAGAATAACATACAAAAACAAGCAACAAGTGCAATTAGACTCCAAAATCACACAATCTATTAACAAAAAAATGGGGCTGTGGAGCTATTGGTGTGACAGTGGGCTAAGAAATGCGACTTTGAGCAATCAAAAACTAACAAGCCTACAATACCAGATAATTTACTACTAGTCTACCTTATAATCTAGTGCTATACCAAAAATCAAAACTATAAAAGCATAAAAATCAAGCCCAAAAGGCTTAATGATGCGTTTGTTGACAGCAAAAGGGGATTGTTGATTATTTGGCCAAATGACGAGTTTTATACCCACAAAACTTGAAGTTGAGCATGCACAATCAATGAACCAAACCTCAATCCCCTAGATTACCATATTTCTTTACCGCTATCAAGATTTCAAAACAAAATCAACAAAAACAAGGCAGATTAAGTCTCCTACTGTTTTCTAGCAGATTTGACCAATTTTTGAACATACAAAATCTAATTCCTAGTTATATTTCTTAAACAAACTACTGAAAACTCCTAACAATACTTATAGGGGCATGTTAAAGTTGTGATTACACTATTCCTATGTCACCTTAGTCTTGTGAATCCCAATACCAAACACCCCCTTATAACTATAGATGAATAAATTGACCCAAAAAACTTCAAAAACCTATCAGCTTTAAGCACTTAAAATTTACTAGCATGCGATCCTAATCTAGCAAGGGTTAAATCTACCAATCATCACACACCAAATCACATTAATCAACAGTACACAGATATCAAAAATAAACCAAACAGGGTTCAAGCCATGACCTTTCTTGAGTATGTTTACACCAAAAAGGGAAAAGCTGATGCCTTCTATCTGATATTTATGAGCTATGGAGCATTTGAAAATGAGAAGGTGATGAACAAGTCCTTGTTGGGAGTTCTACCACAGCACCAATGAGCTAATGAAATGGATGATGAAAGTGAGATTCCTTTGAGATACCTGCAAACACACCACCATAAAAGAGACACACCAAATAACAATAACAAGGTTTCCTCAGGGGCTTTTGTCAGAAGCTCTTGAGGAAGCTATTGCTACAGGAATAGTTAAAAGAAAAAGAAAGGAAAAGATTTTATAAAAATCTTTGGAAAACTCCAATTGAAACCAACTTGAAAACAAATGTTGCCAAACATAAATGTAACAGAATCCTACTGGTTTAACAAGATTGAGGGTGGTCAACCCTTCAATATGCAAAAACGTCTAGAAATCTGGATCTCAAAAGCTGTTTTATCCAAAAAAAATCTTTGAGAATAAAATATTTTTGATAAAATCTAAATTAAAATGCAGAAAATTAAAGAGATTTAAGCTAAATGTAACACAATATTATATAACTCAAAATTTCATTATATTAAACTGAAAATTCTGGAAATACAAAAATTGGAACAAGAATTTTGCTAAGACTAATTAGACTATATATAGTGATACATGAAGAACCCTAATGGTAAAACCCTAGCTGCATATCTTCAAACTTCTTCCCAATCTGCCCTTGGATATGCCAATGGCATATTCTTCTTCTTGAAGCTTCTAAGCAATCTAAATGGTTGATTTGATGTGGGGATCACGTCAAATGATCTTGGCCATTAATCAGTCAAAGGTTGTCAGGATATTGGTGATTCATGTGACTTTGGTGAGCTGGTGAGGACCCCATATGTGATGTGGCGTCTGAGTTTACCACATGGGTGTGTTTGTAACAACTTAATCTTCAAAACCCCAATTTAAATGTGATTAAACATTTGAAATAAGGCTGATCGAATCTGGTAGGGGTGTTAGGGTTCTAAGGATAAACATAGTGGTTTGATCTGTTTTAGGTGTAAACCTGTTGTTTCCCCACTTAATTTTAAATAAACATATTTAATTAAAAGGGGTTCAAAAGGGGTTTGTGACTGGGTCGAATAGGGATTTTGGACTGGTCTTCATCTTTTAAGAATAACAAAACACCCCCTTGACTTGGATAAATCTATAGCAGCAATTATCCTTTGTAATTAACTTTCATGACTTGTCATTTTTGGTCCTTGTGTCTTCAAATACATTGACAAGGACTTGTTTTGCAATTGTTGAGATCTTCAAGGGCATTTCTTGTATATTGTGCAAACATTAGGGACCAAACATGTACAAAATGATTCTTCAAGGGCTGACTTTGACAAATCTTCAAACTTGGAGGACCAAACTTGTACATTCTATAAACTTCAAGGGTATTTTTTGGAAAATTACCATTCGGGTCCGGTTCTTTGTGCGACTTCGTTTCCCGTGTTTGTTTTTGCTTGATTCTTATAATCTTTTGGTGAATTCACGATATCCGTACCTGAAATACACAATGAACAAACATAGGCACATTTTTGGGTATTTTGATGATATTTTAAACGTTTTAAGCCCGATTTGGACGATGAGACTATGTATAATTACAGTCTCATCACTCCCCCATACTAAACCATTGCCGTGTCCCCACGCAATGCTAGAATTAAGTATCGTAGCACTACCAAAATTCATTTTATGATGACATTTATTGAAGACATAAATTTAAATAAGCTACTACACGTGTTTTAGACATAATGTATTGTTTTCATCACAATAAAGTGACTTTTGGGATCATAGAACAAGAACACGTGAATGCTTCGTTAGAAATAATTTCTTCGTCCTCGATTTTCACCCAATTCCATGCTAAGCGTGAAACGAGATCATTGTTATTATAAGTTAGCAACACGATCATATCTCATGAGTGTTAATTACGAACCTAAACTCCCTTATTCCTACTTGGTATCTCTTATATTTTATTTTGTCTTAATGATCACGAGGATACATCATTGACTTATGCGTGAATAGAGATTAAGTCTAAAAATAGAGTTTTAACGGTGTAACCAAAATCATTAAATTAATAATTCATCCCAATAGACAACGATGTCAAAAAATTAAGTCAACAAGAAGGATTGATAAACACGGTTTTATAACGGTTTTGAACATGAGACTTATTACCATGACTTTTATTATCCGCCTCATCATCGGTGGTTTTATTATCATGGTTTACCTCCATCTTTTATTCAACTTCGCCATGAAGCTTTTATTATGACTTCGGTCTTGCCTTGCCTTTTATTATCCGCCTCATCGGTGGTTTTATTAGCCAAAGACGTATATCCTCACGCTAAAGCGAATTTTGGATCTTTAAAGCTTCGAAGATTAAGGCTTGATTCACTTTCAATTTGGGCATAGATTTTTCGACCTTGTGAGCTTCAAATTTTTGCTTAATTTAGGTGAGCACTTGAAATCTTATTATTAGGTGAAGCTTTCGATTATTCGGGTGCCAATACTTCAAAACCGTGACGCTGGCGATACCTTAATGTTTGCCCAATTTAATTACATGGAAGCTACTAAAATAAATTAGAAACCCAACAATAGTGACTAAACCGCCAAATCAATATTTATTAACAATTTATTATGCAAAAGCGTTGGGAGAATAAGCTAATAATTACTACACATAAGATCGTGACGATTACGAGACTTATAAATAACTCTATCATTTCTCGTCCTCATTTAAGAGACTTAGCCTAAAAAGTTAAGGAATCGAAGCTAAGTGCTCAACACGCACGGTCGAGTCAAAAATTACTCTCGTTCTCACCATCGGAAAACCTACATTCTTGTCTTAAACACTTATGAAAAACAAGAAAAAATTTTAAAATTTGGCCATTTTTAGCCTTATTTGCAACAAAACGATAGCAAAAAGATGAATATTGGATTGCGTGTTGACGTAAGCAAGGTGAAGTATCTACTCACCCCCCCATACTAAAACTAAACATTGTCCTCAATGTTTCGAGTCTAGGGGTGTAAACACCCCCATACTAGAGACGAAGTCGAATGCTTAATCTCGAGCATGGAAAGGGTAAAACGAATAACCTAAAAGCCGTTTATGAATTATGCTAATAAGATAAACGTTAGAACATAAAAGGATATCATCGGATATCGGAATCTCCAAAGGCAACGATCGAAGCTCGAGTGATCCGTAAAACGAACACGAGAGGCTTCAATGATGACGATGAACCTAATAAATCACAATCACAAACAACCACAGAACAAAGGTTGGAAGAGCACAAGTCCCCTCATTACGTTAACTAAGAAAGCAATAATATTTACAAGGATAAGCATGAGAATCCCCCACGAGGCACCTTGTTTTTGATAACCGAGTCAAAAGCTCGACTCGGATCCCCATAAATGTGATCATTTAGGGATAATCTCGGTATGGTCATTTTTAGTGGGGCTTACATGATAAACAATGCCCAAAAGTACGTGGAGTACTTTAAAACCCCGATAAACGTATACCAGGGTCAAAGATAGCGTCTTCGTTTTCGGATGAAAGACGAAACAACGCTACTCCAACACAAACCCCAATGGGGTAGAAGAAAACAGATAAGAAGTAGAAAGGTGGGGCAATGGGTAAGGCAAACTTGTGAGATACTCGAGGTAGACTCACACCAAGCAAACGAAAAGATTTTCCATTTATTGCATCGGTGGAAGACCGAGATTTCCCTTTACAAGTAATTCCGGGATCGTAAATCTCGTCCTCGGTGGAGAAATGGGAGGGAACATTTGGGGCTTCCTCCACACTAAAACCACACACACCATCGTCAAAAGGAGTAGACGAGGTGGTAGCACTCATATAACGATGTGATGACGGAGTTAAACATGTAGAAAAATCTTTTAAAACATTTTCAAAATCTTTTCCTTTTTCATCGTTTTTAAACTCTTTATGAAAACCCGATTGAATAATGTCGAAAATATTTGGCGTGTCAAATTGAAAATTAGTCGCGCTAAAAATCCTCACATTTAAGTCTTTGGTGGGAGGGGGTGGCGGATTATATAAGTTCTCAAAACGTTTGTCAATAAAGAACACCGCCCCCTCGGGGTCAACATACTCGTCATCCTCATGAACGTCGATCTCATCGATTTCTTCATCAAAGATAGGCTTGTCAAACCATGGTTTGTCATTCCCCTCCTTGAGTATCTTAGAAACTCTCTCGAAAAGATCACGATCAAGCACGAAACCATCATTCTTTTGTGGGGATCGTTGATAAGTTAAATCCTCACGAATGTGGTAAACGTCATTCTCAAATGAGGAGTGTTGATTAGGTAACTCCTCGAGAATGGGATTTGTGGTCACATGAGTTGGTTCGTCATCGAAAATAAGACGTTCCAACTCATTAAGTTCATCCTCGATTTTGGAAAGGTCGACCTCACTCGTAGGTGGAAGTGAAGGCATAAGAGCTAGCTCTCGTTCAATGATTTCCTCAATCTCGGGATCAAACTCATAATCATCGTACTTCACATGTTTCTTCTTAGGAGAATCAAAAATAGCATGTGGATTTCGAAGTACGTGATCAATCTCGGCAAAATCGCCATCGTCATCGTCAAAGAAAGAGTCGATGTGAGCACTCACAACCATGGACTTACAAGTCAAATGACTATGCTTAGGTGACTTTTCTAAGACGAGAGGATCGATGTCGATAAACCCTTTAGCCTCAACGGGTGTTGGGCTAGGCAAAGGAGTCTCTTCGATGGAGTTAGAAGTTGAAGCCTCAAAGACGTGGTCCTTCGAAGGTGGTGAAGACGAATCCATTTTGGTCATTGTCGTGATGGCATTAACGTCACCCTTCGGAATTGGTGGTTCACTTGTTTCGCTAAAAACATCCCAAAAGTGAGTTTTCATCCATGTATTTACACATACCCTTTTGAATTAGGTACACGTATTCTTTATCATTAAAATCATCATCCTTAAAACCGTTTTTCTTAATTCTTTCAAAACATGCATCAAGCTTCATTCTTTCCGCTAAAGTAAACATTTTGAAATCATTAGAATTTGAATCATTAGGTTTTGAAACCTCGGTTTTTTCATTCTCATTAAATCCTTGGGATTTTCTAGCGAAAAAGTCTATTTTCTCATCCCCATATCTCATAGTAAGTCTCCCCTCGTGAACGTCGATTACGGTTCTAGCTGTCGATAAGAATGGTCGGCCTTAAATAATGGGACATTTAGGGTCACACTCGTAATCGGATATAACGAAATCCGCGGGAAAAACAAACTTTCCAATCCTAACATAGACATCCTCGGCTATTCCAATTGGTATAAGTGGAGTACAATTTGCAAGCTCGATTGTCATGTTTGTGGGGGTAAGCGAAGGCAATCTCATCAATTTCCATAGAGAATGAGGCATAAGATTGATGCTAGCACCTAAATCGGCAAGGGCTAAACATCCCTCAATCTCGGAAAAATCACAAGGTAGTAGAAATTGGCCCGGATCCTTTTCCTTTCTCGGCATACGCCTTTTGGGTTTTTTAAGAAGGATCGATGCACAAGTTTCTTCAAGGGTTACTTTGGTAAGGTCGACAAAGCTCTCTTTTTGAACCGTGGATGGAATTTGAGGTACACGAGGGTGTGCACTCTTTTCCTTGGTCGCCACGTTCACCCCATCGACTTTAGAACAAGAAGACGTCTTAGAAGTCGAGGGTTGAGAAGCATAAACAACACGGAATCCTTCAAGGTTAGGGGTAATCACACGACCTTTCTCACGAGACGAGGCGGCTTTACATTGTTCCTTCGGATTAGCAACGGTGTCACTAGGTAACGAACTCGATGACGAACCCGAGGCTTTGTTCATTATGGCCGAAAACATCTTTTTTATGTCAATTTGCCCTTGCTCAATCTTCGTGTTTTTCAATTTCAATGTATTAGAAAAGTCGTTTTTCAAAGTACCAATTTCTCCCTCTAATCGTCTCATATTAGCCTCATTCGTTTTCATGTAATTTTGAAAATCGTTTAACGAACTATTTTGATTTGAGTTAAAGTTCCCTTGGTTTTGATTGTTTCTTTGAAAATTTCCTTGATTACCACTTGAAAAATTGTTGCCTTGATTGTTGTTGTTTGAAAAATTCGAGTTTTGGTTATTATCTCGATTTTGCCAAGTTATATTACGACCTTGATTATAACCTCCTTGATTTTGATTCGAAAAATTTCCTTGTTGATTATTTCCTTGAAAATTGTTTCGATTTTGAAAATTGTTGCCTTGGTTATAATTGCCTTGTTGTGATGGACCCGCGTTATTTTGATTTTGATTAGAAAAATTGTTGTTTAACGCACTCACATTCGACGTTTGGCCATCCGTAGCCGCACACTCGTAATAATTATGAGGTCCACCACAAAACGTACACGATGTCTCAACCGCTTTCACCGTAGCGGGAGCGTCTTTCTTTTGCATCTCAATGAGATAAGACGTGAACACATTCGTCAACTTGTCGACTTTTGCATCAACTCTCTCAATGTCGCGATTAGAACTACTAACATTGGCGACATTGGCAACACTCGGTGCATTGCGGAGTTGGTAAACCTTGGATCGGTTCTCGATAATTATCAAAGCTTCTCTCGGAGTTTTACACAAAAAGTTGCCACCGGCGGCGGAATTCAACGAGTCTTGTTCGTGAAAATTAAGACCGTTGTAAAACGTATCGATTTGGTGCAACTCGGAAAAACCATGGTGAGGACATTGCCTAAGCAATTCCTTAAAACGATCCCACGCGTCTCTAAAAGATTCATTCGATTTTTGCTCAAATTTTGTAATCTCGTTTTTGAAAAACGTTGTCTTAGACGGTGGGAAAAAATAATTAACGAACTTGGAAACGAGATCCTTCCACGTAGTTATCGAATTAGGTGGCTCTTTCTCATACCAATGCTTGGCGGCACCGTCGAGCGAGTAAGGAAAAAGCATAAGCTTGACGACATCGGTGTCGACGTTCTTAAACTTGCTTGTGGCCAAAAGACGATCAAAATTCCGAAAATGGTCGTGAGGATTATCGGCTTCACGACCTCGAAACTTCGTAGCTTGGATCAACGAAAGCATTCCGCTCTTGATCTCAAAATTCTCCGCCTCGATAGCGGGAATTACGATCGCGTCTCCATAACCCTCGGTGGGCGCTTGGAGCAATTCCATCATAGAACGATTGTCGGCCATCTCGTCTAAGGTCTCTTCAACAACAATATTAGGAACGTCGGTTTCTAATTCTCGTCTACGTCGTCGATTCCTTCGATTACGATTGCGTCGATTCGAAGCTTGCTAGAATTGGAATAATCCTTCGATCGAGTGCGCATGCACTAAGCGTAGAATGGGTGATAGCAAAGAAGATTCTTTTTGCGGTTTTTTCGATTTTTTATTTCAATTTTTTTGGTTTTTGATTGTTTTTCAAATTTTTTTGGATTTTTGAATGTATTACGTAGACACAAATCTACAAATCTCCCCTCGAATCGACTTTCTCGATTAAAGGAGCCTCAAAGAATGAAAACGATCACGTGGAGTGAACGCCTTCGATGACTTTAGAACGTTGGTGGAACACCAAAACGTTCAAGAGGGTTTAATCTTGAAAACAAGCAAATATATAATACGTAGATAATACTTGGGCGGCAAACCCTCGATTAGCCCTCTTTCTCAAAACACGCACAAGCAAGCGGAGGAAACGAGGCGGCGCGAAGCACTTAAGAGCCTTTTTCCTTTAGGTCGTGAAATACAACCGCCTTATACCCACCTTATAGTTTGTGTAAATTGAAATTAAGCCTCAGGAAAGTATTTATCTATTTTGCCTTTAAAATTTTGCTTTAGATTCGAATACAATGATCGAGTGATGAAATCCCGAATCAAGGTTGCGTTTTCACGCTTTTGGAGTACTTGTATATTTATTGTTCTTACGTAGTACAATATAGTAATAATATATTCACAATAAAAACGAAAACCAATATATCTACAATATAGTAAAAGATTGATTTGTGTTTAATTTAGGAAAATTAAACACGATTTATTTGGATATTATACTATAATAGATAAAAATAACAAAAATGAGTATGTACGATATTCACGCTTTCCAAAAAAATGAAAAGCTAAAACGCACTACTCACACAAACACGATACTAATAATAATGGCACACTAAACACCTCCCCGGCAGCGGCGCCAAAAATTTGATGTAGGTTTTTCGTACACGTTTTAGGAAAAACGCGTATGAGTGGCAAGTATTAAGTTATACGCTTTAGGAAAAACGTAAAACCGAATAAATGCAAGTTCGTTCTCGAAGGAGGTGTGTGTATTAATGTGCCAAAATATAAAATAACAATTTTTGGATTAGTGACGTTTTTGGTTTAAGAGAGAAAAATTAAAGACGAGCTACGATTACGATTAAACTACGACGTTGACGTAAAACGATGACGTAATTACGTAAAACGCGACAAAATTAAAAATTAAACCTAAAAATTAATTGAAAGATTAAACTAAGTCTATAATAATATAAATAAGGATAAAAATCCAACAAAAATATTTTAAAACCTTTTATTATTTAAATATTCAATTTTTAATGCTAATTAAAGCACTAAAATTAAATATAATCAATAAAAAGCCCAAAATATTATTTTATTGGACTAATAACTCACTTATATTATTTAAAGACTAAAAAGTATTTTTCCAAAAATTTTAAAACTATTTTTCTATTTTTAAAAGGCTAAAAACACTTTTAAACTAAAATAATAATAAAAATAATAAAATAATGCTAAAAATAAATATTATTTTTCTAAAAATCTTTTTTTTAACTAAATTAACAAGGGAAAAATGAAAAAGTAAAAAAAAAACTAAAAAAATTGGCTAAAAATGAAAGTACCCCCAAAGTACTCCAAGGTGGAGTACTTTAGTGTTGTCCAATATCCTACCAGACAAAGGACTTGTCCAAGATCAGTGTTGTCCGATATCGGACAACACTAAAAAAATAAAAAATCTGCAGCGTTCTCGGACAACAAAGAAAAAGCTACTGTATGGTTTTTCGGCTCGTTTTGGGCTTGTTTTCGCTTGGTTTAGGCTTGTTTGTTGGCGTTTTTTTGGGCAATAAGGCACCCCCACAAAAATTGAGTTGTGGGGAGTCAAGAATAACATAAAAAAACAAGCAACAAGTGCAATTAGACTCCAAAATCACACAATCTATTAACAAAAAAATGGGGCTGTGGAGCTATTGGTGTGACAGTGGGCTAAGAAATGCGACTTTGAGCAATCAAAAACTAACAAGCCTACAATACCAGATAATTTACTACTAGTATACCTTATAATCTAGTGCTATACCAAAAATCAAAACTATAAAAGCACAAAAATCAAGCCCAAAAGGCTTAATGATGCGTTTGTTGACAGCAAAAGGGGATTGTTGATTATTTGGCCAAATGACGAGTTTTATACCCACAAAACTTGAAGTTGAGCATGCACAATCAATGAACCAAACCTCAATCCCCTAGATTACCATATTTCTTTACAGCTATCAAGATTTCAAAACAAAATCAACAAAAACAAGGCAGATTAAGTCTCCTATTGTTTTCTAGCAGATTTGACCAATTTTTGAACATACAAAATCTAATTCCTAGTTATATTTCTTAAACAAACTACTGAAAACTCCTAACAATACTTATAGGGGCATGTTAAAGTTGTGATTACACTATTCCTGTGTCACCTTAGTCTTGTGAATCCCAATACCAAACACCCCCTTATAACTATAGATGAATAAATTGACCCAAAAAACTTCAAAAACCTATCAGCTTTAAACACTTAAAATTTACTAGCATGCGATCCTAATCTAGCAAGGGTTAAATCTACCAATCATCACACACCAAATCACATTAATCAACAGTAAACAGATATCAAAAATAAACCAAACAGGGTTCAAGCCATGACCTTTCTTGAGTATATTTACGCCAAAAAGGGAAAAGCTGATGCCTTCTATCTGATATTTATAAGCTATGGAGCGTTTGAAAATGAGAAGGTGATGAACAAGTCCTTGTTGGGAGTTCTACAACAGCACCAATGAGCTAATGAAATGGATGATGAAAGTGAGATTCCTTTGAGATACCTGCAAACACACCACCATAAAAGAGACACACCAAATACCAATAACAAGGTTTCCTCAGGGGCTTTTGTCAGAAGCTCTTGAGGAAGCTATTGCTACAGGAATAGTTAAAAGAAAAAGAAAGGAAAAGATTTTATAAAAATCTTTGGAAAACTCCAATTGAAACCAACTTGAAAACAAATGTTGCCAAACATAAATGTAACAGAATCCTACTGGTTTAACAAGATTGAGGGTGGTCAACCCTTCAATATGCAAAAACGTCTAGAAATCCGGATCTCAAAAGCTGTTTTATCCAAAAAAAATCTTTGAGAATAAAATATTTTTGATAAAATCTAAATTAAAATGCAGAAAATTAAAGAGATTTAAGCTAAATGGAACACAATATTATATAATTCAAAATTTCATTATATTAAACTGAAAATTCTGGAAATACAAAAATTGGAACAAGAATTTTGCTAAGACTAATTAGACTATATATAGTGATACATGAAGAACCCTAATGGTAAAACCCTAGCTGCATATCTTCAAACTTCTTCCCAATCTGCCCTTGGATATGCCAATGGCATATTCTTCTTCTTGAAGCTTCTAAGCAATCTGAATGGTTGATTTGATGTGGGGATCACGTCAAATGATCTTGGCCATTAATCAGTCAAAGGTTGTCAGGATATTGGTGATTCATGTGACTTTGGTGAGCTGGTGAGGACCCCATATGTGATGTGGCGTCTGAGTTTACCACATGGGTGTGTTTGTAACAACTTAATCTTCAAAATCCCCAATTTAAATGTGATTAAACATTTGAAATAAGGCTGACCGAATCTGGTAGGGGTGTTAGGGTTCTAAGGATAAACATAGTGGTTTGATCTATTTTAGGTGTAAACCTGTTGTTTCCCCACTTAATTTTAAATAAACATATTTAATTAAAAGGGGTTCAAAAGGGGTTTGTGACTGGGTCGAATAGGGATTTTGGACTGGTCTTCATCTTTCAAGAATAACAAAACACCCCCTTGACTTGGATAAATCTATAGCAGCAATTATCCTTTGTAATTAACTTTCATGACTTGTCATTTTTGGTCCTTGTGTCTTCAAATACATTGACAAGGACTTGTTTTGCAATTGTTGAGATCTTCAAGGGCATTTCTTGTATATTGTGCAAACATTAGGGACCAAACATGTACAAAATGATTCTTCAAGGGCTGACTTTGACAAATCTTCAAACTTGGAGGACCAAACTTGTACATTCTATAAACTTCAAGGGTATTTTTTGGAAAATTACCATTCGGGTCCGGTTCTTTGTGCGACTTCGTTTCCCGTGTTTGTTTTTGCTTGATTCTTATAATCTTTTGGTGAATTCACGATATCCGTACCTGAAATACACAATGAACAAACATAGGCACATTTTTGGGTATTTTGATGATATTTTAAACGTTTTAAGCCCGATTTGGACGATGAGACTATGTATAATTACAGTCTCATCATTTATCATTTCAATAAAGTGAATAAAAATGAATTTCGGAGATGCTATGATACTTTATTCTAGCATTGCGTGAGGGCACAGCAATGGTTTAGTATGGGGGAGTGATGAGACTGCTTTTATACATGGTCTCATCGTCCAAATCGGGCTTAAAATGCATAAAATATCATTAAAACTACCAAATATATGCTCGTGTTTGTTACTTGTGTATTTTTAAGTACGGATATTAAGGAAATTGAAAAAGATCACAAGAATCATTCAAATACGAACATGGGAAACGAAGCCGCACAATGAACCGGACCCAAATTTGGATTTTACAAAAATGCCCTTGAAGAATTGAAGATTGGCAACTTTAGTCCCTCAACTTTTGAAGATTAACACTTTATACCCCTCAAATATTCATTATTATGAATAGGGTCCCTAAAGTTTGAAGAATATACAAGATCAGCCCTTGAAGTATGAAGAAAATGCATAAAATGTCCTTGTTTAAGTTTATAAACAATATGTGCCAAAAATGCCAAAAGCTGAAAGTTGAAATCAAAGGAAATGGGAGTTTGCTAATTTATTACAACTTGAAGGAAAGAGGAAAGCTTGGGGGCCAATTTTGCCAGACAGCCAAACTCTCACCACCACTCATATCCTTACACGTCATCAATACCTACCCAATAACCCAATTACCCTACCCGTCCAACCCATTCACCCAAACCCAAAACCCAAGTTTATTAATTAAACTGGGTCAAACCCCCGGTCAACCCTTTTTCCCACCACTAACAAAAGTTTAAATAACTTGTTTCCCTTTTCAGATTAAATCCCCTTTCTTAATTACCTTATAAACCCTAACACCTCCAGACCCAATTGGACCAAGAACAAAGGGTTTTACCCTTAATTACTCCAGATCCCTAATTAACCTCCACCTCACTCGAACCAACATTCCAACTCACCACAAGACACACCCATGTGTCTTGTGGGACCCTCCCCTGCCCCGTCCCTTTCCCTCAAACCCTACACCCGACCAAACCAACGCCCAGGATGATTCTACTTGGCCCCCCAAGGATATTTGACGCCTATGATCAACTCCAAACAGCTGTACATCCCACATGATTCTCCAAAGATCACATGAAGCCAAACAAGACCAATTTTCATTCAAAAGTCTCAAGGACAGATTAGGCATTTTAGTTGCTAGGGTTTTAGTATTCCAGATTGTTCTATAGACTAGTATATAAGGAGTCATTTGTGACCCTTATCATTTGTTCCAGATTTTTCCAAGTACTGTAATTCCTTTTTGAAAATAATAAAAGTTGGTATTTTTGTGTTGAAAAGTAATTCCTTTTTATATATTTTAAAAGTTGGTGTTTATCTTGAGGAAAATCTGAGTTCCATCTACCTGTCCAGTGATTGAGAGTTTGACATTTTTATACTTCCTTTTTCAAAAAGAAATTTGAAATGTTGGTATACAATTTGGTTTAATTTCTGTTTGAATCCGTGTGAGGATTAAGGTGTTCTTAAGTTTATTTGTTTGAGTTTTATCAAAGGAGAGTTTGGTTTCATGTTTTTTTTAAAAGAAAAGTTTTCAGAAAGTGAAAGAAAATCTGATTGTGTGATATTGTGTTTGGTTTTAAAGTTTGTTATTCTTAGCAGTGGAATGCTTGTACACGTGCGTGTACATGAGCTAATGATCAAGGGTGTGGATGTGCACCCTTGAGGTTTGATTTCTCTTCCTTTTTCATTTCTCTAATTTTCTGCATATACAGTGGTGTTGAGTGTGATTATGAGTTCTTGTTGTTTATGTGTGGATTATTTAGTCGTAATCCGTTATTTATGAGCATCTTGAACAAAATCACTTGAAAACTTGTTGGTTTGTGAAGTTTTACACAAAATCTTTACAAAAATTTGGCTTTCTAAATTATAAAAGGGAGTGTTTGGGACAACTAGGGATTTGGGTAGAGTTACTCACCAAGTTCATTGGTTTAGTTCTGCATTCTTGAATGATTTAGAATAGGCGAGTTAGACTATAAGGTTGGGGTGTTTAGTTTATAAACTTATTTTGTAAGTTTGTCCAAAAATCTGCCATGGTATGAGATTTTTAGGGGTAAGTTACTGTATGGCTCTTGGTTTTGAAGATGTTGTTTTGTGCTAAGGTGTTTTGGATATTTGAGTTGCTGGAGTGCACTAGTTTATGCCTGCGTGATCATTGTGTGCAAAGCCTACTCTCAAACTGCTGTCCCAACCACCAGAACCATCAATCTGTATTTTATTAT
Organism: Glebionis coronaria; assembly: GCA_025667525.1. Classification (NCBI taxonomy): domain Eukaryota; kingdom Viridiplantae; phylum Streptophyta; class Magnoliopsida; order Asterales; family Asteraceae; genus Glebionis; species Glebionis coronaria. The sequence goes on from CM046875.1 coordinate 425,235,801, forward strand.
TTTATATTTTTTTTGGTTTAGATTTTGTGTTTTGGAGCCCAAATTTGATAAATCTATAGCTTAAGTATCAATCATGGTTGGTGTTTTGCTTGCTGGTAGGGTATGCTAGATTATTTGAGTTTATTGCTCATGATCTAGTCACCTAATCCTAGTCTAAGCATTATATAGGCCACTGTTAAGTAGTTCTGCCCATTTAGCTGCCTATCCCACTGTGCGTTTTTCTTTTATTGATTTGAGTGGCCTGCTAAGTGTTTTGTGTTCACTATACGCTCAAGCACCAAACAGTGGCGTGAGTTGTGATTATTGGAAGTTTAGTGTAAGTCTACTATTTTTTTTCATTTATTTTGTTATGATTTGTTATTGGATACTACTACTGTTTCTTCATGTTGTTTGAAGTTGTTATATTTTTGAGCTTGATATTGATATACTCTGGTTTTTTTAGTTCTTGCTGCTATTTCTTTCATTGTCTTGTTTTAATTCATTAATCTTAGTGTAAAATCTATTTTTCTACTTTTATATTGGGTGTTTGGAATAGTTTAGTCTTTATCGAATACTGTAGATCTAGATTTATTGTTATTTTAAGTATTTAGAGTAAAGTCAATTGAGCTTGTTTTGAAGATTTGATGTTCATAAAAAAAATAATAGTCACAGGTTCACTCTAAACCTTCTGTTTCGATGCTTTAATTACTTGCGGCTCAGGAGTGTTCATAGGATTACTTCGTTTCATATAGTTTACATAGGGTTAGTGTAATTTAGTTTGATTGTTGAATAGGTTTAATATCATAAAAAAATATATATGTAGTGTAGAGTTCATATTCTGCTTAGTTGCATCAGTAAGTTCTTAAAAAAATAAAAAATTGTTGTTGAGTTTAAGGTTTTCAGTTTTCTTTAAGAATTTTTTAAGGTTTAGAAGCTTTGCTTGAGGTTATTGGTATAAGTGCATCAAAAGTGCTCACCGTTTGGTCGTTGTGTTCATCGATATGGCATATTACACTAGATCTTTGTGTGTGCTTAATGTTAAGTAGGATTTAAATCTTTGGAATTCAGTAGATTATATAGTGAAGTTTATATACTTTAGTCAATTTTGAGTTAGCATCTTATGTTCTTAGTTCACTTCTATCACCTATTTTAGCTAATAAGCACCTATTTTGTGGTTCATTGTTTATTGATTTTGGTTGAGTTCTTGTATCTTTTGTGTGAATTTTGTCTGCAAGCAAACTGCTCTTGGGTTCTACTGAATTCCAACAAAAAAGCTGTAAAGCTGTGAGTCCAAAGCTGTCAAAAAAATATCAGAAAGTGGCAAACAGAGATCTCGAACCCCTGTCCTCTGGCACAATCAAACGCAGCAGACAACAATACCATCTGCTCTCGGAGTACTTTTTATTTAAAGTTCATCTTGTTCTCCTGTTGTACAGTTTTGGCAATAGACGCTCACAAAAAGAAATAACAAAAAGTGGCACAGATGGGGTTTGAACCCCTGACCTTCCCTTCGCATACACAACAACTCAAACAGCAATCCCCCAACCAACTGTGCTAGAGTCTTTTTCTTGTTATGTATTACACAGAATTTTATTTAAACCTTCTTTAATGCTTTGCTTTTTATACTAATTCGGCTTATTGCAGCTTATTGCAATAAGTTCTTGGCTGAAACGTATTTTTCTTGCATTCCTATTAGTATTCAGCACCTTATATAATTTTTTGGTATTTTTATTAAATCATTTAATATTTTTTTTATTTTTTTTGCATTTAGTTAGTTTAAAATCATTTTTAATTAAAAAAATATAAAACTAAAAAAAAAATGTAATTCTTTTTTATTTTATTTTATCACTTAGGACGTGGGAAAAATAACTTTTCATTTGTAGAGTTTAAATTTCATAATTTTCTTTTTATTTTTTATTTTCTAAGATTATTCTGATTTTAAAATTTAAAAAAGTCATAAAAAATAGAAAAAAGTTTAGAAAAATTTTCAAAAAAAATACTTTTAGTTTTTAAATAGTATAAATTAGGTTTGCAAATAATAAAGTTTGAATTTTGTCCTTTTCTTAATTAATTTATTTTTTAGGTTTTTTAATTAACTTTAAATATTAATATAAAATAATTTAAGCACTTTCAAAATTTTTGGTTTGCGAAGTTTTCTTGGTTAAACTTTTTAGGTACTTTTAGGTATTTTTAATTATTTTTAAGTCGAAATTTTTCGTTGGGTCGCGTTTTTACGTTCGTACGTTCGCGCGTTTTCGTCCGTTTTGAGCGTAGTCCGATCACGTTTTCTTTTCTTTCCTTCTTTCTAAAACGTAATCACTCGATTAAATAACGTATAATATTGTTGGCTAAGCACCATACCTCCACCGAGAACGAACTCGACGACGAGTATTTGCGTTTTTCACAAAACGTGATACTTAATACTTACCCGCTTTTGTCGCTTTGTTTTTCCTAAAACAAAAGTGTGCAAATATTCAACATCAGACACCTAGATCTAAGCTTAGGCTAGGGCTAACAAGTGCTAAACCTTAGTTAATCACACCAGGGAAGAAGGATTTGAGGCTTGAAATTGGATCAAGTGTCAAATAGATCAGCAAAACTTGTTTGCATATTGTTCATTGTTCATCAGAAACTTTTCATGCTTTGATCTTGTTATTTACTTTGATTCAGTGTTTGATTCTTGTTGCTTTGTGTTTATTCTTAGTTTATATAGCTTGTGTATGCATCCTGTTAAGTTTGGTTGGCTTATTCAGTCTAAATCTGCTTATTAAGTGCTTAACTGCTTATTTCCATATCTGGGCTATATCTGGTGACTGTTTGGCTTATTGTGGCTTATTGTGTGAACCAATTTGTGATTTTCTTGTTTCTATTGACTCCTTGTGATTCACTGATCACAAGGGTGCCCTTGTTTCCAATTGAATCCAACCAGAACTCTCAAATAAGCTTGGTCAAATAGTCAAAGCAGTGGGAACTCCTTTCCCCTGCTAGTTGCCACTGATAGTGTAAAATTTGGGTCAGCTTATCAATAAGCTATAATATCTTATTTTAGCCAGCAACAACTTTGTTTTTGTAATAGGTGCTCATATTTTGACCCATTTGTTCATACTGGAGCATTTGGTGGGTTGACTTTAGGGTTTGACTAGAAAACCAACTTCATTGACTTTTTCATAAGTTCATTTGTGCTTATTCTGGCTTATTGGTTGTGCTTATTGGATTTTTGTTGATTGATTTGGCTTATTGAGTCCATTTGTGATCTTTTGCAAGTTGAATCAAGTCATGAGGTGCCTTATTTCTCAAACCCGACTATTTTGTCATTTTGTGAAATAATACTTTGCTTATTTCTGGCTTATTGAGTGAGCTTTTTCAAAATTTCTTTTTACAGATCTCATAAGCATCCCAAAAGAAGGTTGTGTGTCAAATTAGAGCTTATGGCATTAGCTTATTGCTTAATGGGCTGAAAAGCCCAATAAAAATAAGTTGTGTGCTTAATAAGCTGTGATAAGCTCATATTCAGCTTTTGGGCCTTTAGAGTTTTGTTCTTAGAATTGAATTTTGAGTCAGATAGGGCTTTTCCAAGTCAATTGGGCCAGGTTTGACTTTTTGGGCCCAAAAGCCCATTTGTGTTGAATGGTTTTGGTTTTGGCCCATTTGAGGGCCCAATAGGGGTATTTTGGTAATTTCACTTTGATTTTATGATTACTTAGGTTAAAATAAACTAGTTTGCAAGATTTTATAATTTTTTATAATTTTTGGATTTTTAATATTATTTTATTTTATTTTATTATTATTTTTAAAATTTCACTATTTCCAACTTTTTATATTTTTCTTAGGTTTAATACATTAAAATAGGAATTTAGCAACTTTTAGAATAATTTTATCACTTTTAGATTAATTTTTATAATTATTTTAAGTTTTAATAGTTTTTAAATCATTTTAAATAGTTTTTATTAGTTTAAAAATTTATAAAAATAGTTTTTAATCTTTTTAGGTCATTTTTGAGGTTTACCAATTGAAAAATCTTTATTTGGGCTTTTTGATAATTTATTTGATTTTTAGGGCTTTAATTAGCATTTAAAAATTGAATATTTAATTATTTAAAAGGTTTGAAAAAGTTTGGATCATTAGTAAATTCTTAGTTAATTTATTTTGATTTTTGGTGAATTTTTGGTAATTTTTAGAATTAATTTTTATTTTTGTGGTTTTTAAGGTCTTACGTTTTAACTTTCTAGTAGTATTAACTTTTATTTTTACGTCTTCGTCATCTTCTTTTCTCATCCCATTCTAAACCAATCTTTAATCACAAACATTTAACAAGTTTTTCACACACATATACCTCCTTGGGAAACGAACTTTGAATTCATAAGGGTCATTAACACTTGATTTTTCCTAAAGTCATTTGTTCAATACTTACCGCTTTTACGCCTTTTCTCTAAAAGGTGTATTTTACCACAATCAAGGTGATTAGCCTTAAAACTCACTTTTGTCAAATATAACAAAAGATTTTTAATAAACTTTATTTTTAAGAAAATGTTTTATTAAAATGAAAATGTAAATTTGAATATGGCATATTTTAAATGCCATAAGAATATCCTTTGAATGTTTAAACAGCCTCAGATATTTCAAATTCACTAAACGACAAAAAGGAGCGGACTCTACGCCGGCGGTACCTTAGCACCTACGGCGGTTCCTTATCAATAAGGAACCGCGGGATCCAATAAGGAACCACGGGAAGATATAGCCGTTGGATGTTTGTCTTATAAATAGTGGATCAAATTTGCATTCTCATCAACCCTTTTTGGACATCTCTTTCAGCCTTCTTTCTTTTATCTAATCCTAGTCATTTGTGAATAATCACTTAACGTGTTAAGTATGTTTACTCATGATTATCCTCTTGATCTCCTTCTTTACCTTGTCCAAAGAGAAGATCACTCACACACTTGTGATGTGATTAAAGATGTAGCATTGATGACGATCACCTTCTCCAAAAGATCTAGTCATGTTCATCATTTGTTTATTTGTGTCTTGTGTTGATCCAATGTATGTGTGAATACTTGGACCAGTTGTGTTCATCCAAGCTATATGTGAATACTTGGATTAGAGTTGTGTAAATCTATTGCACATGTGTGTGCTTGGATTTATGTTGTGTAGATCCAAGCTACATGTGTGTTTGGATATGTTTAGTTGAGTTGTAATTAGTTATGTTAGTTCTCACTAAACTATAAAGTGATGTGGTTGTGTCTTGTGAGTTCTTACTAAACTATAAAGTGATGTGGTTGTGTCTTGTGAGTTCTCACTAAACTATAAAGTGATATGTAGTTGTGTTGTGTGAAGTTCTCACTTAGCTTCAAAGTGAAAAGTCATGAAGATTGGTTCTAGCTTTGGATTAGAACTCGACATCTAGCCTTGTGTCGGAAAATGGTGAAGTAGGCAACGTTGTGAAGATTGGTTCTAGCTTTGGATTAGAACTCGACATCTATCCTTGTGTCGTAAAATAGTGAAGTGGGCGATGTTGTGTAGATTGGTCCTAGCTAAGATTAGGTCTCGACATTTAGCTTAGTGTCGGAAAATAATGTAAGCGACATTGTAAGGTTTTCTCCGCCAAGAAGGGAGCTTGTGGATATAGTGGAAATCTCGAGTAAGGTGTACTCGAGGAGTGGAGTAGGAACGAGGATAGAGCCTCGTTGTCGAACCACTATAAATCTTGGTGTCTTCCTACTAGGTTTTTTCTTTCCTAATTCATTACTTACATTCATTATCATTACACTTACTACACATTGTTAATGCATTAGAATTGAACCTAATCATTATGCAACTAGCTTTCAAGTAAAAGATAGTTTTGTGCACTCACCTAATTGAAAGGAATTTTAATTAGGAGATAAACCGATGAGAAACTATTCAACCCCACCTTCTAGTTTCTACAATTGGTATCAGAGCGATGGTGACACAAGATCTTTTAAGTATATTTTACTTTAAAACTTGGATCGATCCATTGTCTCCTCAAATTAGAAGGTTAAGTTGTACTAAATTTTTTCTTTGGTCAAAACTATTTTTTGTTGAAAATAAGCCTTTTAAAATGTTAATATTGCATAATACTTAGATTAGTAGTATTAATGCATTTTAGATTTACTCTTGAAATGTATCTACTAGTTTGCATCTTGTTATGTGTAGGTACTCATGAAAAGATGAATCATTCTATTGATTGTGGATTGAGTTACTTACACTTGTAGAAGACTCATCTTCTTTGATCTCCAACATCATTGAATGATGATATCAAGATGGGTAGGAGTGATACTAGTCTTTGAAGACTTATTAGTCACTATTAGTCATTGTTGGGCTTTACATCGGTTCCTTGAAAGCTTGGAATGCAATTTTTGGCCAAGGTATGCTTTCGTTCTTCCACACGCCCTATTGATCATTCTTTTGATCATTAATTGACTATATGCTTGTTCTTGGCATCCTTGCCTTGACATTTATTTGTGGTTTGTGATTCTTTCCTTTTTCCCTCTCAAACCTTCATTGCTTAGATACTTGACTCCCTATGGAGATGTAGGGTGAGTTAGTAGAAGCTTAAAGTATCAAGCATGATTTCCATGGTTTGCACCCTTATGGTTAGTAGGCCCTATATCATGTGTAACTTGTGTAATTAAGCTCATCTCTACGATGATTAGTGAATCCATTGAGATACCAAACTACTTCATTAAGTTGTAGGTGGATTTTGCATATTTGGAATTGAAATATTCCAAGGATATTGTTATTGTTAATTCTATCAATAATTATCCGATCATGTGGGAGAGAAAGTGAATCTATACCTTGCTCATGTTTTGAAATAGAATAAGACTACTCTTGAAAATGATTTTATTATCAAATTTGCTTGGTATAATTCATTACCAAAGCCGTTTAGACTTTTCGCCGGAAAGGAACGTCTTAAACCACTATATATAATACAAGCTCTTCACCTCCTCAATTTGAAGAATGTCATTTGTCTCTTGAGCAATGTTCTTGGTCTTGATTCACTTATCTTGACTCCTCTCCATTTGCTTCTTTGCTACGAGTAGTCGTTTGTTCGTTTCGGTCTTTTCCTATCTCGATTCAACTCGTAATCCTTCAACAAGGCATTATTACCTAGTGTTGTGGTGGTCCAATGATATCCTAAAAGGTTTAGGATATATTTTTAAGTATTTTAAAAAAAATTGATTTTCGAAAATTCATTGTTTTTCTTTGATAAAAACCAGCCTCTATAGGCGGTTCTTTATATCTGGCGGTTCAATAGCGTGGTTCCTTATCGATAAGGAACCGTGGGCAGAATCTTTTGTCAGAGCGCCAGTTTTTATAAAATACCCTTTTTCAAACAAGACCTTCTCTCTCCTTCACACACATCCGACGGTTTTCTTGTTTTTCCACCATTTTTGAAGCTTCAAAAACCTTCAATTACTCAAATTAATTGATTCAAGTTCGTGGGTTTCACTCATCCATCATCCATGATCAATTAATTGTAAGTTATTTCTTTCAATTTCATCTAATTTTTTCTAGGGTTCATACATTCATAATTGGGGATTTTAAAAATTGACATTGAATTAGAACCATACTAGGAATAAGAGTTGACATAGTATTGTTACTATGATTCCTTAGGTTCATATTCATTGAGATTTCACTAAAACCCACTTGTAGAACAAATCCCAATTTTGACTAAATATTTTGGTTGATTGGTGGAATTGATATGAACCCATGAACAAGTTGGTAATGGCATTTTATAAATGCTTACCTAAAAACCTTGTTTTGAAAAACCAATGTTCAAGTTCATTGTTGATCTTACATGGTCAATGTGTCATTTGAAAGTCCCAAAATACAACTATTGTTGAAACTAAGTCACGAAAAACAATAACACACAAAGATATACTTTTCAAACGAGTAATCCTTTATTAACTATTATCAACAAAGTATTACAAAGTGTTATGAACACACCTGTTGAATAACAACAAGAAATGAACCCTAGAACAAGTAAACTTGATTCGAGACTCAAGTTTACAAGAGAACCAACGAGTCGCTGATGGACAGCTGAGGCCTCAGTGGTTCCAGTGGGAGAAAGACTTTAGATTAAGATTCCAAGCACAAGGGTTGAATCTTAACTTCTTTCTCATCCCCTATTTATAGTGGTACGAGGTTGTATCCTTAGTGGGGGTAGTTGATACGTGTCATCTTCTTAGTGGAAGAGTATAACGTATTAAATGCATGTCCAAATCGAGACATGCCTTTAACTACTTTAGGTGAACAGTTCTGCCAACTGTTCACCTTTGTCCCACTAGGTCGTACTAGGCATTGACTTGAATCTCTTGTTTTGTCCCGCTCAAAACACTTGTAAGATTCTTCTGCCTAAACTATAAAGGGTTGGATAAGGTTTGCTTAATCCAAGTCTCTAGGGTTCTTAAGTGATCTCTGAGTGTTGTCAACTCAGAGATCCTTGAACACCAGTGCATTCCTTTGACATCCCAGCTATCCATAATCGCCGGTGAGTCTGACTTCAGATTGTCTTCGACTTCTCTGACGTTGTCTTTGACTTGAATGATCCTGGTGTGCCAGCTGAGGCTTTGCCTTCCACTGGTCTAGTCTCTGTCGATGGTCTTCTCAGCGACCTTTAAACACTTAGTCTAATTTAAACAAATCTAGACAGGGCCATAGTTAAAACTTTCATTGGCCCAACAATCTCCCCCTATTTGTTTATAAATTATACTAAGTCTAAAATTATTGTAAGTGAGTACACAGCTTCTTCTTACACATAATTTAACAAACATACCTCAAAGTTTTATTAAACAGAATGAACCTAGTCTATTACAATAGCACCCTAGGGTGAAAACATAAACAAAAATAAATAGGTTCTTCAGCGATCAAGGCCTTGATCACAGAGTCTCTGGGCTTCGACTTTGTTACTCCTAGAGTTAATGACAAGTTCAATTTCAAAATCAAACTCATCAGCTTCTTTGCAATTCCTTAGGATGCCTTGCTTGAGTCTGATTAGCTGAATGGTTGAAGCTAGAGGTAGCTCATTCAACCGCTAAAAAGCATAATCACAGTTGCCATTTATGAAGACCATACCTGCCTCAGGTTCTGTGTATACTTGGCCTTCTATGGGTTTGGTGATTTCTTTGGGAAGGACCAAGTTCCTTTGTATCCCATCGACCACTACATCTTCAGTGACCAGCCTTTCTATCAGAGGCCCCATTGGGGTTTTCCTTTTTCTTTGCAGCTAAGGAGGTGGTTGAGAAGAAAGCTGAGGAGGCAGGGGTGCCTTCAGTTTCTTTGCTGTGTCTCTTACCCAATTAAGTTTTGCTTGTATGTTTTTCATCATTTGGATAGCACCAGGCCCAGTCTTCTTTTGGGCAAGAGCCAGCAACTCCAACCACTCAGAGAGGCTCAGATCTCTGAGTTTAAAGTCACTGGAGACTTTGTAGTTCTGTATATCATTTTCCCTATAAATAGTCATTACCACCTTTTTGTCTTTGTCAGTGAAACAAGTATACTTGGTGATACGACCATGTTCAGCTCTCTGGTTGACAAGTCTTTGATATTCCTTCAAGAGGTTGTTCCTCTTGTCCTCCAGTTCCTTGAGCTTGACAAGCTGAGCTTTCTTAGCAGTAGGAGAGAGCTTGTCCAGGGCTTCTTTGCTTCTCAGTTCAGCAGCCCTGATGTTTGCCAGTCTTTGATGTTCAAGGATCTGGGCTTTTGCTTGCTCTGGGGTGAGTGGTGGTTCATCAGCGCTCTTAAATTTGTTGAGTTTAGAGTTTTTGGAGGGTCTTGCTGTGGATCCACCTTCAGCTTGAAGGGAGTGTAAGGTTATCTCAGGTTGCTCAACAACAATTCCTTTTCCCTTATCTTTCGCAGATTCAGCAGCGGATTTGAAAGATCTCAGTGGTTTGGGTGTTGGAATTTCAGCTGTGGATTCATCTTCTTCAGAGGAGGAGGCAGAATTCTCCCCCTCAGGCATAGCCCCAGCCGGTGCTGTGCCTGAACCTGCCTTATTGAAACGAAGGAACTCATTGTGAACAAATATGCAAATTTCCTTAAGTTCACCTTGGAGAAGGTCCTGAAGAAGACGCCTTGAGGGTTCAGCAGCCTGAGCTATAGCTGCAACATTTTCCTGCACCGCTGAGGTGAGAACAGAGGGTATATACTGCTGAAGACTCTGGTTGAGTAGAGTAGGGAGTTGTGCCTTCAGAGCATCGTTCAGCAGTTGTGGAAGCATAACTGTCATAGAGGATTCCACTGATGAAGTTAGTGAAGTCTCTAGATTGGTGGTGAGCTCCTCAGCAGCATGAGTGAGGGTTTGGATTTCAGAGAGGAGATCATCATTGGTGGTTTTGGGCTTTGTGGTGCTGATATCCCCTCTCTTTTGCCATAAAGCCTTAGCAGCCAATTCCTGTACATTTTGCATTCTAGGAACTTGTGCTGACTTGCGGGATTGTAAATACTCCAAGTGTTGCTTGGCCCCTAGTTCCAAAACGTTTGGCAAGATGGGGAATGGAATGGGTGTAGGTGAGCAGGATCTCTGTTCCCATAGCCTTCTGGCAGCCAATTCCTGAACATTTGGTAGTGATGGAACAGAGGCAGTCTTCAGCTCAATGGAAGATAGATTGTAATCATCAGTGCTCATTTCCTCAAAGTCAGAGGTGAAGGTGCCTTCTTCTACAACAAAGACTTCATCATCAGGCAATGATTCAATGTCTGAGAGGGCATCAATATCAATGGTGGCAACTTCAGCGGTTTCGTCATCAGCAATCGAGTAATCATCATTGTTAAGTTGCTCCTGATGAAGATTGTGAGCCTGTGATAAGAGTTATTAGTTGACCCGTTGTGAAATAATAATGCAGTTATAGATCGCCAGTCGCTGCCCCTAGGAAAGCTGGGTGTGATTATCCAGCCCCCCCTAAGGATTTCTCCTTGGGACTCTTTTAATGTGAGATAGATGTGTTGAAGGATCGCCATTCGCTGCCCCTAGGAAAGCTGGGTGTGATTATCCAGCCCCCCCTAAGGATTTCTCCTTGGGACTCTTTTAATGTGAAACAGATATGTTGAAGGATCACCATTCGCTGCCCCTAGGATAGCTGGGTGTGATTATCCAGCTCCCCCGTAAGGATTACTCCTTGGGACTCTTTTTATGTGAAAGTTATGAGGTGAATGGTCGCCGTTCGCTGCCCCTAGGATAGCTGGGTGTGATTATCCAGCTCCCCATGAAGGATTTCTCCTTGGGACTCTTTTATTGTGAAACATGATATGGGAATGGTCGCCTTTCTCTGCCCCTGGGATAGCTGGGTGTGATTATCCAGCTCCCCCTGAGGGATTACTCCCTGGGACTCTTTTGATTGTGAAATAATATGAGGGTGATGGTCGCCTTTTATCGCTGCCCCTAGAAAGACTGAGGGTGATGATTCAGTCTTTCCAAAAGAATAAATTCTTTGGGACTCTTTTAATAATGAGGGGGACCCAGAGTCAGTGAGAAGTGCAGAGACTCTGGGTCGGGACTTATATGTGCTCAGGTTGTTGTTTGCCAAGAGCACAGTCCAGAGGTTGAAGGATCATCGGGGTGCGTTAGGAGCACAAGTGAATCATTTCCTAGTGAAGACAGAGTGTACAGAGAGTCCTAAAAGATCTAGGTGCTGACACAGACACGCTAAGAGTTGAGGCAAACTCTAAAATTACATCACTCTCTCCTAAAGACAATGAGAGTGAATGTATGTGGACCTCTGAGAGGAAAAATAAAGGACAGACTAATACCTGAGTGATATCAGCGTGGAGAGGGATCTTAGTCGTCTTTGCTGACATGGAGACACTAGACACTGGTTGTTTGTCAGCAATGGGCTCTTCTACCACATCCACCAGAGAAGGGGATGGGTTCTTCTTTGTCTTTGTCTTCTTTGAAGGATTAACAGAAGGGGTTTCAGAGGAAAGGGGGATGTCTTTCCTCTTCTTCTTCTTTTCCTTAAGCACCTTGGGCTGAGAAGTAGATTGTACAGAGGTCTTGGACAGAGACTTATCAATCGTGCTTTTAGCATTCACCTCAAGTTAAGGGATCAAGGGCTCATCATCCTCAGCAAGTAGCCCAGCAACTCTCATCATATGCCTGGTAAGGGGTACTTCATTATCTATGGGAGTCTTCAGAGAAGCTGCGGTGATGTGATGAGAGGGAAAGGAGTGTAAAGCATCATTGGTGTAGGATTCACCAAGAATATCTTCTAAGACAAGAGAGATATCTGGTGTAGCAGATGGTGGCCCCACGATTCTTCTTTCCTTTGTTTTCCAACTTAGCAATGAGATCGGTGTACAGTATGTGAGCGATTCTAATATCCAAACCCCAGATTAAGCTGTATGCAATGGCTAGCTGGGAGCCATTGAGTTGGTCATGTGAACCAGTGTTTCCTCCTAGACACTTTATGTTGTACAACATCAGCGTTCTCCATGTTGGAGATAAGTAATTCACCTTGATGAGAGATTTGCTTTGGAAGCCAGCAGCGGTGAAAGGTTGTTCATGATCATCATGAGGTTGAAGGGTGGCCAGAGCTTTTCTCACAGTGGCACTGGTGGGCAAAGCTGACATGTTATTGTTGTAAGGGACTCCAATGGCTTTAGCAAAGGTTGGGAAATCAAAGGTGAGAGGTTGAGGATGGGTGGAAAAGTTGAAGGTGATGTGTGAAGAGGTTTGGTCAACTTCAGCGCTATACCAGAACTCGCGAAGGTATTGGGAGTAGCAGGTGGAGGGTTCCTTGGTGATAGCTTCGTTGATGGTGGAGTTCTTGAGGAAGTTGAAAAGTGGATGGTAGAGGGGATTGTTGTGTTCAAGAAGGGCTACACAGTTATTGAGTGCAATCTTTCCATCAGAGACCTCGAAATCAACGTTTGTGGCGGCTTGTACGACGAAGGTTTGGTTTGGTGAAGTAGACGCCATTGTTGAGAGATTTAAGGTGGTGAGAGGATTAAAGAAGATGAAAGGGAATGTGTGTGTTAGGAATTTTTTTTTTAAAATGACAAACTGATTTTGGGTCAAGGGTTTTGAAAGATTTAGCTGTTTTCCAAGATAAGAGCATTAAATGCAAAAGTTAAGCTTTTCAGAAAAACGTGGGTCCCCTTGACCTTTCATGGGATACTTGTCCCCTTGGAAAGCGGGAAAGTTGGTAGCATTAAGAGACAATCATTTGAATTTAATATCAGAATATACACATTCCCATTGAGATGTAACTACCTCGTTACATTCAATTCCCTTAAATGCCCAGAGACAGCGGTCATTATCAGATTTATTTGCCAATATTGAGCATTCCCAGCTCAGCGACAAGCCTAGTAAAACTTGGCTCAGCCAGCGGCTTAGTGAAAATGTCAGCGAGCTGGTACTCAGTGGGTATGAAATGTAGCTCAATATCACCTTTTAGAATATGGTCTCTGATAAAGTGATACCTGATGTCAATATGCTTGGTTTTGGAATGAAGTACTGGATTATTGAAGATGGCTATGGCACTGGTGTTGTCACAGAATATGGGAACCTGCTCATAATTAATTCCATAGTCAGCCAGCTGACTTTTCATCCAGAGAACTTGTGCACAACAACCAGCGACCGCAACATATTCAGCCTCAGCTGATGACATGGCCACAGAGTTTTGCTTCTTAGCACTCCAGCATACCAACTTTCCTCCAAGGATTTGACAGCTACCAGAGGTGCTCTTTCTGTCAAGGCAGCACCCTGCGTAATCTGAGTCGGAGTAGGCTTTAAGGTCGAAGCCTGAACCATTTGGGTACCAGAGACCCAATGAGGGAGATCCTTTTAAGTACCTGGAAATTCTTTTGACAGCTACAAGGTGGGATTCCTTGGGGTTAGCTTGGTACCTAGCACAGAGACAGGTGGAGCATTGTATGTCTGGTCTACTTGCTGTGAGATACATCAGTGACCCAATCATGCCTCTATATAAGGTCTCATTAACAGAGACCCCTGAGTCATCAGCTCCCAAGTTGTTGGGAGGAAGCATGGGGCATTTCACTGATGCACAATCAGACATATCATACTTCTTGAGCAAATCTCTAACATATTTTTCTTGACAAATAGAGATTCCTTTGGAATTTTGTTTGATTTGAAAACCCAAGAAAAAGGTTAGTTCCCCCATCATGCTAATTTCATACTTTTTGGTCATTAGTTTGGCAAATTGTTTGCTCAAAATAACATTGGTTGAACCAAAAATTATATCATCCACATAAATCTGTACTAAAATGACGTCACCCTTGGACCTATAGGTGAACAAGGTTTGGTCAATGGTACCTCTGACAAATTTATTTTCAAGAAGGAATTTTGAGATAGTTTCATACCAGGCTCTGGGCGCTTGTTTCAGCCCATAGAGAGCTTTGTGAAGTCTGCAGACATGATTGGGGTAGTCACTGTTTTCAAACCCTGGGGGTTGACTGACATATACTTTCTCTGCAAGTTTCCCATTAAGAAAGGCACTCTTCACATCCATCTGATAAACCATGAAACCCATATAAGCTGCAAAGGCTAGGAAGATTCTGATGGCTTCCAATCTGGCCACTGGTGCGAAGGTTTCATCATAATCAATTCCTTCAGATAGGTTATAACCCAGCACCACGAGCCTAGCCTTGTTTTTAACTATCATACCAGCTTCATCCCTTTTATTTCTGTAGACCCATTTTGTTCCAACCACTTGCTTATCAGCTGGAGCTTTAACCAGAGTCCACACCTTGTTTCTCTTGATCTGATTGAGTTCATCTTGCATGGCAACAACCCAGCCTTCATCAAGCAGAGCAGCAGCCACGTTCTTAGGTTCATCCTCAGAGAGAAAATTTGCAAATAGGCATTCATTTGCAGAGGCGGTTTCCAGAGTTCTTAATTTTCCTCTGGTGGTGACTCCCTCAGAGGGTTCTCCAAGAATATTAACTAGAAGAATATCTTGGTTCCTACTCTATTTGGATTGTGGAGCAGGAGTCTCTGTGGGATCAGGAGTCACTTCAAGTTCAGGGAGTGATGGAGGTTCATCATATGTAATCTCTTCGTCCATGATCTCTTCATCTGATTGAATATTTAAAGTGACTGGATAAGCATTTTCTTCAGAGATTTGAGTAAGAGATTCAACACCAACAGTCTAGGGAATGATGTCAGAGATGGAGTGAGGATCAAACGCTTGAACATATGGAAGATCCTTGTGACGACTTTGAGATGATTCCTTGGGATTTGAGAAGTCATCTTTGGGATAAGATTTAACTTCATTGAAGTCAATGTCACAATCCTCTGAGTTGGTGTGTGTGATGACAGCGTCAGCTTCATTAAAGGTGACATGAATGGAGTCTTCTAATTCTTGCCTGTGAATATTGAATACTCTGAAATATCTGGAGGTAGGAGAGTATCCAAGGAAGAATCCATCATCTGATTTTTCATCAAATTTACCCAGATGATCTTTGTAATTGTGAATGAAAACAGGGCAACCAAAGACATGGAAGTAGCTTACATCAGGGGCTCTCTTCCTATACACTTCATAAGCGGTCTTACCATGTTTCTTCACAATAATGGATCTGTTTTGTGTGTAGCATGCTGTGTACACAGCTTCACCCCAGAATTGTTTAGGAAGTCTAGATTCGCTGAGCATCGTTCTGGCAGCTTCAATGAGTGTTCTGTTTCTTCTTTCAGTGACACCGTTTTGTTCAGGGGTTCCTGGGTTTGAGAAGTTCTGTGATATACCCTTTTCATCACAAAAGGCTTCCATGGCATGGTTTTTGAATTCTGTGCCATTGTCGCTTCTGATAGCCTTTACCCTACAATCATTGAGGTTTTCTATTTCTCTGATGAAGGACATGATTCTTTCAGCAGCATCACTCTTTCTCTTAAGAAAGAATACCCATGTGTATCTGGAGAATTCATCTACAATGACCAAGGTATATTTGTTGTGATTGAGGGATTGAGGTTTAACTGGTCCAAACAAGTCCATGTGAAGAAGATGAAGGCACTTGTTAATGGAGAATGATTGTTTTGTTTTGAATGAAGCCCTGTGATGCTTCCCTTTCTCGCAGGCTGAGCAGGGTCTATCCTTGCTGAAGGTCAGAGAGGGAAGTCCAGCTACCAAGTCATTCTTAGCCAGTTTGTTGATGTTTTTGAAGTTGAGATGGGAGAGTCTCTTATGCCAGAGCCAGTTTTCGTTATCAGATGCTTTGGCAAAGAGACAAGTGTTCTCTCCTTCAGGGGATGATGTCATGTCAATGACATAAACATCCCTTCTTCTGGGTGCAATTAGAACGACATCATCGTTCTGATTGAAGATAGTTCCTTGGGTCTTAGAGAACAGAACCTTGAACCCAGCATCGCAGAGTTGACTGATGCTGATTAGGTTGTGCTTCAAACCATTTACATAAGCGACCCTTGTGAAGGTTAATCCATTGCAGTCCACTGAGCCATATCCTTCAGTGGCCCCTGAGGAGTCATCCCCAAAGACTACTTTTGGACCAGGCTCCTTCTTATATCTATGCAGATATTGTTTAATTCCTGTCATGTGTCTGGAGCACCCGCTATCCAAATACCAAACAGATTTCTTTAGGTATGTCTGCATAGATATAACAAACCAGATTAGTTTCTATGATGAACCCACTTTCCAGTGGGTCCATGCTGTCGCTGACTGGCGACATCGGGTCTTCTGGGCCTTTCTCCCCCTCTTTGGTTGCAATCCCTGGTTTCATGACGCATGCTGCCACAGATGTCACAACCAGGGTAATGTTCACACTCATCAGAGTGGTGGTCATAAAAGCCACAATATTTGCAGGGAGGATTAGGCCTGTATCCCTGAGAACTTTCTCTGGATTTTGGTTGCTCAGGTCTTCTAGAGGGTCTGTGAGGGGTTTTAGATCTAAGCTGTGTTCGAGTTCTTTGAACAGCGATGATCTCCTCATGCTCTCTAGAAGAGTGTTCAGTGGACTCACATGTGATACACTTGGGTCTCTTGGAACAATCATCTGAGGAATGATTTTGAACCCACAGTGTTTGCAAGGCCTGAATAGCGTTCTCCCCTTTGAGCTGCTGGAGCTTTCACCAAGGGAGTTAACAGAAGGAATGTTATCCTTGGGGTTGATTTTTTCTTTCAACCCTTTTACCTCTTCCATCAGGGTGAGGAGAAGTTTCTTGGTGGGTGATAGCTCTTCGGGGGAAGAAGTGGGTATGTCAGTGTTCTTGGCCACATAAACCTTCTTGTGTGCTTTATCAGCAACTTTGGAAGTGAGGTTCCCAGAGGTTTTGAGAACTGGTTTTGGGCCAAGCAAGGAATCTGATGGGTTAGCACCAGCGAGTTTGGGAGTAGCTGATGCGTCAGATTCTTTGTCAGAGTCCTTCTCAACCACAGAAGTGGAGAGAGGAGAAGAGACTTCTGATGGGACAAATTTAACACTGGGCACAGGAATGTGGTTTTTGAACCTACCCTTACCCCCTATTGCCTGAACCACATTTCCTGGAATGGTTTCAGCAACTATTTCTTCCACAGTGGACTGGGCAAGGTTCCATTTTTCAATGGTTTTTCTCAACTCAGAGTTTTCATCAGCTAAAGATTCGTTTTCAATGGACAACTTGCTGACCTCATTTTGAAGTTGATTAGCGATGTTCACAAAAGGTTTGAGATTAGCTAATTCAGATTGACAAACACTCAACTTGTTTTTGAGATTTTGAAACTTATTTAACAGATTTTTTCTTTGTTCTTCTACAAAATGAAGGTCAACTAAAGTGTAATCGCTGACATGGTCTCTGTCAGGACCCTCAGGCATGGAAAGTAATCTTTGTACCTTTTTCATAGTGATGTCAACCCATTGACCTGATCTAGCTTCACTTTTACCAACCGCTGGTTCTTCATCAGCAACAGCCATGAAGGCTCTGACGGTAGTGGTTCCTTCATCCTCAGAGGTGAGGGGTTCATCATCCCAGTCAAAAGAAGCAGCTATTAGACCTTTTTCAGTCTTTTTGTTATCCTTCTTCTTGGCTGCATCATCAACTTTCTGATTGAGTTTAATCAGCTCAGCTTTCAAGGCCTTGTATTTTACCTTGTAGTCCTTTTTACCCTCAGAGTCACTGAGAGAGGATTGCTTAAAAGGCGAGGAAGAAAACTTCTTTTTGCTGAGGGTTTTGCTGGATGATGGAAAGCTGGGAGAAGATGTCTTGTTTGACCAGCAGTCCTTTTGGAAATGACCAGTCTTTCCACAAGTGTAACATGACACTTTGGATTTGTCAATCTTGGCAGCACCAACTCTACCAGATCTTTTGTAATATCTCTTCTGGTCAGCTAAGAGGGCTCTGTCATGGAATTCAACATGTAATTCATCAAGGAATTCTTGACTACTTCTTGTGTCTTCTTCCACGCCAGAGTCACTATCCTGAAAAGAGTGGTTAGCAACAAGAGCTTTTGACCCAGATATAGGAGAAGTAAACCTATCAGTCTCTGATTTTTAAATAGAGTCAATCAGTCCTTCTTCATAATTGTATCTACCAAACAGTTGAGCAAGAGTATCATTTTTTATGGCATTATTTGCTCTCAGGGTTTGGTTGAGACTAAGCCATTTCCTAGGCAAGCTGTTTACAAACATGGCATTAACCTCAGCCTTGGGTAGTACAACACCATTGTTACCTAAATCATTCAGCAAGATCTTCAGTCTAGTGTAAGTTTGAGAAACAGTTTCAGTTTCCAAGGCTTTGAAAGTGTTAAACTTAAGTCTTAATGCTTGGATTTTGGTCTCTTTAGTCTCTTCTGGTCCTTCATACCCTAGAACCAACTCAGTCCACATTTCTTGTGCGGTATTGCACTTGATGATAGACTTCATAATGTTCTTGGGTAGGCAAGAGACTATTATACTTTTAAGTCTCTTGTCCTGGTTAGCCAGACGTCTATCAGCGGGAGACCATTGCTTAACAGGTTTCTTAATGGGTCTCTCTGGTGTAGAGGAAATAGCATGTGGTACATAAGGACCATTTTCTAAGATTTCAAACAGGAAGGGTTAGAGACCATCTAAGTATATAAGAAATTTACTTTTCCAACTTGAGAAATCTTCTTCATCAAACGCTGGTACATTAGACACATGTGACCCTCCACGATTATCAAGAAGTTGTGGAAGATCATCCTCATTTACACCAGTGCTTACAACAGGTGTAGGCATGGTAGTAGATGTGGTGGCTGGAGCGTTTGTTGAAGTATTTTCTTGGTTAGATTGACCAAACGGTGGTGGGATGGGTGGCATAGTTTCAGTCATATTTGGATCTTGATTTTAAAAACTAGAACGGTTTTTAGAAACGTTTTATGAATCAAACCACTCTGATACAAATTGAAAGTCCCAAAATACAACTATTGTTGAAACTAAGTCACGAAAAACAATAACACACAAAGATATACTTTTCAAACGAGTAATCCTTTATTAACTATTATCAACAAAGTATTACAAAGTGTTATGAATACACCTGTTGAATAACAACAAGAAATGAACCCTAGAACAAGTAAACTTGATTCGAGACTCAAGTTTACAAGAGAACCAACGAGTCGCTGATGGACAGCTGAGGCCTCAGTGGTTCCAATAGGAGAAAGAACTTAGATTAAGATTCCAAGCACAAGGGTTGAATCTTAACTTCTTTCTCATCCCCTATTTATAGTGGTACGAGGTTGTATCCTTAGTGGGGGTAGTTGATACGTGTCATCTTCTGAGTGGAAGAGTACAACGTATTAAATGCATGTCCAAATCGAGACATGCCTTTAACTACTTTAGGTGAACAGTTCTGCCAACTGTTCACCTTTGTCCCACTAGGTCGTACTAGGCATTGACTTAAATCTCTTGTTTTGTCCCGCTCAAAACACTTGTAAGATTCTCCCGCCTAAACCAGAAAGGGTTGGATAAGCTTTGCTTAATCCAAGTCTCTAGGGTTCTTAAGTGATCTCTGAGTGTTGTCAACTCAGAGATCCTTGAACACCAGTGCATTCCTTTGACATCCCAGCTATCCATAATCGCTGGTGAGTCTGACTTCAGATTGTCTTCGACTTCTCTGACGTTGTCTTTGACTTGAATGATCCTGGTGTGCCAGCTGAGGCTTTGCCTTCCACTGGTCTAGTCTCTGTCGCTGGTCTTCTCAGCGACCTTTAAACACTTAGTCTAATTTAAACAAATCTAGACAGGACCATAGTTAAAACTTTCATTGGCCCAACATCATTGTTGATGATGAACTTGGTACATTGTGAATATGAGAATGATAAGGATTAAACCTTGGTTTATCAAGAGATTGATAAAACACATTCTCACTTTCTTTGATTTTTGGTTTATATGTAACATATGAGTAATTGGAGAAATATGTTTATATGTTATTTTTAGTTACTATCATCATGACTACAAGATATCAAAATGACCATCTACTTAATAGAAGATACATGCCTAATACTTCTTTGACAAATCAAACTCTCCCTTTTCAAAACACTTATCATAATCTTGAATCTCGTTGTTTTCATGAAGGACATATTGTTCCTTCTAACCTTCTTGGACTTGACTTCACTCAATTCATGTTCAATACCATTGGTGTGATAATCTGACATTTTCAGGTAGTAAATTATTTCTCGTATATTATTTTGAAACTTGTTTTTGTGTTGGTTTATGAACTCACAATTTACGGGTTGAAATTAGGGCTTGCGTGCATAATTTAACGTCCCTTACGACTAAACCGAGAACCCTAGGTTTACGTATTTACGTTTTTGAACTCCGTTTTTGATGAGACATTTTTTATTAGATTCGTTTTGTGCCGTAGATTCATAATTTATAAAAACGTTTTTCGTAAAACGACACGAGGGCACGTAAATCGAGGAACATAGAATCAAGGTGTACCCGTCAATTAGTGGGGATGAAACAAGTATACACTTGTCTCACCCCCACTATGGGCGGCCAAGACAAGGACACCACACCACCCTTGGTGGCAAATTTTTATAAACACTAAGGACACTTATCCTTAGTGCCTTACTAAACCACTTAAACACAAAACTAGCTAAACCAAAACCATTTCTCGTACATGAAAACAAGGAAAAACTCTCTCAATCTCTCTCTAGCTCTATCTCTTTCCGTCCCATACTCCTCAACAAACACCACCATTGATAAAAAATTAACCACAAATCTTATGTATAACTTACATATGATGACAATCCATTAAAGACATGATGATTTGAGGTGATCTTAACAACTAAAAAGAAGTTTTCAAAGGAGTTTAGGGCTGATTTTCTCAAGGTGTCTTCATATTCTTGGTGATCTTGAAAGTGGTCTTGATATTTCAAAAGATTGGTTAACAAAAACCAAGTCTTGTTTTTAACCTTTCACTATATTGGTTGGTAACAAGATCATTTCTTCTATCATCTTGTTATTTTGTAAATGTACTCATGTATTTTATTTATTAATTTATATGTATATGATGATAAATGATGATCAAAAATTTTATCTGGGGATTTTGTGTTAATAGATTTGGTTAAAGAGACTAAAATCAACAAGTAAAAATGTTAAAATCTTGGTTAATTACATAGGATGTATAAAACAGTAAGTATCAATATCATAACATGGTTAAATGGATTGGATTATTAAATATACAAATATATATATATGATTTTTACATATGTGGTGAGTTGGTCACTCAATGGAATCATTAAAATGAGCAAGATATGATCAAAATACTATTGAGGTACAAATCTGTATAGTCTGTTTTGGACGAATTATTTAAAATACTTAGAGGATGATTAGCAGTAGTTATAATTGAGTTATTTGTAGCACACATCATGTAATTCATGCTGTTCAAATTTGAGCTTCTATCTCCTTGTAGAACTCAAGATATAGCAAAAATGGTGGACATGACTTTAATAATCATATTTGTAAATAAACTATATAATATAAAAAGAGCATGTTAGCCCTAAAATGTGAGCGACATTTACGAAATTACATTTTATTCAGATAGGCAAAACATGGATGGACTACTATTGACATGTTGTCAAAGTGACCTCTTGTTTAGCCTATATATACCCCTCCATACTTCCATGGAGGGGTGAGGATTCTTCTTAGTTGTGTATTTCACTTTCTCTCTCTAAATACACACACTACATTCAAGCTTTTATCTTTCTCTCTCTAAAATGTCTAAACACTTGTTTTATCCTCCCCGACCTCCGGATCACCCCTAATAGCTTTGAATCTTATGTTTAACAATTGGTATCAGAGCGAACCGGGGGTGTTTTGTGTTTATGTTTGCTTATTTTTGTGGCTGCTACGGATAATTACAGATTATGGCTTATTTTATAATTTTTTTTTGGTCACGATGGTGTTTTTGTGTTACTGATCTGTCCAAAAAGTCTCCAATCTGTCCAAAATAAAATGTCCAAAAGTCTCCCATCCGTCCAAAACGTCCAAAAGTCTCATACTTTTTTAGTGATGTTTGGTGGTTTTTCTCTTTTTCTCTCTTTTATTCTATTAGCTAACTTTGTCAGTTCTGGAAATCACCAAATTCATTTTTTATTGGGGAATAAAAAAAATGGAGCAGACCCAGTTTTTCAGTATCCACAAAATGTGGGTCAAAACCCTTTGCGATGACTACATTCCGATGGTCATACTCAGATTCATTCCGATGGCTTCTTCTTTTTCGGATTTATTCCGATGGGGTTTCTGTTTCACATTACGATGGTTAGGGCTGTCCTCATTGCGATGGATGGCTTGATCCATCGCAATGGTATTCTAAGCCGTCATGCTGCCAAATTTTTCACTATGACATTGCGATGGGGTGTTTTGACTGAAAATATTGCGATGATTTTTTCTTTTAAAAAGAAAACATTGCGATGGTTGCAAACATATAATATTGCGATGAATTTTTTTTTTTTAAAGAAAACATTGCGATACCTTATCAAAACATTCAGAGACCCATAAACCATAACAACATTACTAATCAACACTCGCATCATCTCACAACAAATCCTAATTCCCATCGTCTCTTATCACCATCTACAACATCTAATCCTACATTATCTCGACTAAAAAAAACATATACACGATCTCAGATTTGTTCATGGTAAGAAAACCTTTAAATATTTTTCTGAATGAACAACATGCATCATAGATCTTATGTATGGCTCAACCATCTAATTACTTTTCGAAAATAAAGAAAGAATAAGAACATTTATGTTCATATCTATTCTTTGTTTCGTCAAAACTCAACATCAAAACCGACACGCATCATGTATAACCTACCCGAGATCAATAATATGATCTTGAAGTTGTATCTTGATCAGATTCATACTCTTAATGAGGCCAAGAAGGGATTTTGGCTCGTATAAAAAGATTCGAAGAGATCAACCAGTGTTGAGATGACATGAATGGAGATTAGTGTGGCTGCGTTTGGTGATGGAGATTAGATGAACCGTAGTTTGATTTGGTTTGAGATATGTAGATTTGGTGATTTGGGGATGTGGATATATGTTTGGGATAGTAGGTGAAAAAGCGGCAGAGAAAATGAGATTGGAATGAGATTAGGTTTATGGAGATTAGGGTTAATCTAATTTATACTCCTATTCCTTATCTCTTTGGATGCATCGGGTGTTAGTAATGTCATATTGGACCAAGTATGTACAATGTGTAGTAATGTCAAAGTGGCCCAATTCAAGATAGAAAAATGAAGTATATGGTTGTGACCATTGATCACGTGAGCACATTTCTATCGTAATTTACTTATTGGGATATTGTGGTAGAAATTGACATGGGCCACGTCACATAATCTAATGGCTTATTTGGATATGGTGGACATATATTGGACTGGTATAAAACGGGCTTTATTAGTTTGGCTATGAAGACGTTATTTTCGATGTCGGGTATTTGTCATGGATCGATCGAAAGTGCTTAAACGACAAAGAAAAGTTTAGGTTTTAAACCTAATATTTTTTCGAAAAATTTTCGACGACCTCACCGCGGAGGTGGATCCGCGCATCAGTTGGGCATGTGACTGACGTTGAGCTTAAATGACAAGTTATCTAGACAAATTTTGTCCTTCAACGACAATTCATTTCTTAATTTGTTCTAGTTAACGACATTCAAACACAACACCAAAAGCAAACAAAACACTTAACGCTAAAAAGATCCGATATAAGATTCAATTTAACGACAAGGCTAGTTTTGATTCTACAAAGACAGGTGATCACGAAGTTGATTTGGTATTCTTTATTTGAAGTTGAAGTGGGATTTCATGAAGGCGTCTACTTATTTCATCATCGAGCCTTCCTTCTATTTTTCTACCCCTTTTCTTCAAACCCAGTCTATCGATTGATGACTTGCTTGGACGATAAAATTTATGATTGAGACTTGAGTTATCTAGGTTTCCACTGTCAAGGGGTGGATGGTCGACGACATGGATAACTATCATTTTTGGGTGTCACACGCAGTTGCTCGTGTGGATAACTTCAAGAGGTATAAGAGACTTGTTTCTGCACCGTTCTTCAATCGACATAAGTGCAAGCTTAAGTAACAAATTTGGGGGATTGTACTTCAGTTTCAAGTTTGGAATATCGGATTTACTTCACATGTGGTCACAACAAATAGCCGAATGAATTCGAGGTTGGTAAGTTAGACAGAGAGAGATGGAATCAGCAATCAATTTTCACGGGATATTTATGAGCTTCATAACGACAATGGTACTTCATAGTCTAAGCAAAATTTTTCAAAGTTTCTCAATGACTTTCAAAACTTTTCAAGACATTTGCTTTAGACTAAGAACTTCTCGAGTATATGGACGTCCACGATAACGATGCTTCCGAGAGTTCGAAATCATCATGGGGGAAGATCGTGTACTTTGAAGTAATCGGATCAACTTCCAGGGGGAAGTAGCGTACATGGAATGGTATCTACTTACTTTATATGATTTTTATGAAGTATTCTGCAGGCGTGAGAAGAATTGTTGCTGATTTCCTGCATGTTACCCCAAACGGATTATCACCAAAACCTAAACGACATGACACAGTATTGAAGCAGTATAATCTGGTGTGGTTCTTCTACAAATTTCTGCTGTGCACTTAAACCGATGAGCTAGAAGATTGTTCAAACTACATCAAAGTGTCAGAATCTGCTTAAGATACATATATTGGTTTGGGGGGAAGCTGATTCAGAAACTTCGTCAAAAAGAAGTCTATGAAGAAAGTTTTTTAATACATGCTGCATGAACTGGGGGGAAGTTAATCCAAATCATGCATATTACAATTGTTCCACAACAAGCAAAGACAAAGAGGATTCAAGCTGAGGTACAAGTTATGAAGACAAGAAGAATTAAAAGACATCCTCAGCATTGGAAGCGCCTTGGAAGACTTTATTTTGTTGTATTTTTACTTGTTAGGAACATTGTAAGTAATTTCGTATGTCTCCACATTGGGGGAAGATTGTTAGCCCTAAAATGTGAGCGACATTTACGAAATTACATTTTATTCAGATAGGCAAAACATGGAGGGACTACTATTGACATGTTGTCAAAGTGACCTCTTGTTTAGCCTATATATACCCCTCCATACTTCCATGGAGGGGTGAGGATTCTTCTTAGTTGTGTATTTCACTTTCTCTCTCTAAATACACACACTACATTCAAGCTTTTATCTTTCTCTCTCTAAAATGTCTAAACACTTGTTTTATCCTCCCCGACCTCCGGATCACCCCTAATAGCTTTGAATCTTATGTTTAACAGAGCACTCAAGTAAATATTATTATAAAATAAATAAATAAAAGCCACTAACTAATAATAACTATTATAAAATGAGTTGTATACTAAAATAAATAAACATGTCATTTTATAAAAGTAAAAACTTAAATGTTTTCTAAAGTTATAAAACTATATATAAGTTTTACGTCTTTTCGGCTAAAACCGAAAGATTAACGTTTTCACGAAATAAAACTTAGACGGTCGGACCCGTCTAATGCAACATTTTTATAACTCATATACTGATATGTAAACACATTTTACAAGTAAAAACCGATAAACCCGAACTTTATAACTTATGGACCATAATGGGCCAAAGTAGCCTTATTGGACCATTAGCCCAACTAGTTTGGCTTAACAATAATGGACTTACTCATGGGCTTAACCCACTTGGGCCCAACATACGAGTATAGGCCTGGTATTAAAAATATAAATAGGCTAATATAATGAATTGAACTCTTAATGGGCTTATTGGGCCTTAATATGTAAATAAGTTAAAACTAGTATAACTAGCCTAAATTGACTAACACGTCACAACTATAATGTTGTATGAAGAGATAAAATCCCACTTGATCATCATCATACTTATTATATCATCACATATACATAACCATTATTATTATAAAGTCATTTGACGAAAGTCTAAGACCGAGTATTATTTGTCTAGGTTTTCGTGATTGAAGCACGTATCGTACATCCCAATCGCCAATAACCCTCCTTTCCTAATCAACGTGAGTTCATAGCATCACAATCTTTTAAATGTTTTATGAAATGTTTTATAAACCCGCGAGGGAGATAACATGCAAGTTTTGATAAAAATCGAACACAAGTTGTCCCGATGGTATGCTTATTGATATGGACCCGAATGATATTATGACCCAATGAATGAGATGATATGGATTAATATTAGTTAGGTTATGTCACTTAAAGTCCCATTAGCATAAATTGTGAACTACCGGTATTTGGTAGACGCTTATGCATATAATAGTACTATTTGGGGAAGATCACCCCAGTTCGCGCGTTGACGGTTGATCCCCGTCGTGCCACATTGATTGGTAAGCGAATTTATGTATGAGAAGATTTACATAGGTTGATTTTTTGTGACGACACGCTAATTTGGATGGGCAATTGTTTGTCGGGTTTGCGGCCCGTTGTTTATTATAGTAAGGTAGCAATGTCATGCGGCTGGTAATAATCCAATATAATACGATACAATATAATGCAATGCAAATACAAATAACGATAATACTGAGACTACGGTCTCATGGACGGTATAAGATGTATGACTTGATTTATAATATATTGCCTGACTAGCAATACGAGGACTCACTTCTGACATTATACTTGTGTTCTGCTTTCTATAACCGTTTTGTATAACGGTTTTATTAAACTCTATGAGTTCACTCGGCATTCGCTGATATAATTTTCGCATGGTTTATCTCAGGTGCTTGAAGGTAACTTGGATGGAGATCGACTTTGATGGCCCACATAATAAAAAAATTCATTCGATCTATGTTTTGTACACTTTATGACTATGAAACTGAGGGACCTTGTGTAAACTTAAAACTTTTATTCGAATTAATGTATGCTTGACCTTGTACAACCCTTTTTATGCCTTGTCTATGATTTGAGTTATTGTGCTATCCCGTAACACTCTATTGACCCTTCCGCTGACCCGATACGAAATTTGAGAGTGTTACAGTTTGGTACCAGAGCTCTCGTTATAGAGAACGAAAGATTTTTAAAACCAAGGTTTTGAATAGAACATTTCAAAATCTTTTAACTATAAACATTGTGAGAAAAATATTTAAAAATCTTTTGACTATAACGGTGCCAAAGATCTCCGATGTTACCAACAAGCCTTATTGAGAAGATATATATTTTGATATATATAATTTAATTTATATATATGTATATATCGTGAATTCAGTATGTAACTGTTTAATAATTATTTTATGCTAATACGAGATATATTATATAATGCAGATTGTCATGGCTGACCCCAATATTCCCGTAGAGAACCCTGCTATTCCTGAACCTAACATAGACGATAACCCTTATTTAGACTTAGTGGATTATAATGTAGAGGAAAATATGGATGATGAAGAGGAGGAACCATTTGAGGATCCTGAGCCCGAGATAGGACTAGGAGATCAGATTGCCCCCTAGGTTGATGTTGTAGAGAACGATAATGATAATGTTGGTATTGAGGAAGATGATGAGATTGGGATAGATAATGTAGGTAATGAGGATGACGACAAGGATGTCGAGGAGGAGGTAGGTATAGATGATGAGGTTGATGATGATGAGGCTGAGCTTATTTTTCCTTATGATGTAGAGGATGATGAGCTCTTACCCCCTCCAGTTGATTTGTCCGATTCTGAGTTCGAGTTACTTAGAGATGAATTGTCTGAATCGTCTAAATCTGAGTCTGAATCAGAGGATGATGAGGATGATGATGCACTGATGGGATTGCTACTCGTAGGCCGATTGATTTGGATGACTTTCAGGGCAGTGTGCATGTGATAGGAGAGTCGTCTAGGGTTCGAGAGGCTCATATTGATGGACTTGCACCTTGGGCCTTAAGGCATGATTTAGATGCTTCTCGTGATCAAGGTCGTGGGACATAGATTGGTTTATGTGTTGTTTACACTCATGTTGCTTTATTGGAGTCGAAAACAAAGATTGGTGAGAAAGAGTGAGAGTTGCTTAATTTGGGTTTGACTGATGTGGAGCGTGGTTTGAATGAGGCGTTTAGGAGTTTGTCTGTGTTGGAAAGTAGTGAGTATGCAGAGATGAAGAAAAAGGTGAATACGATGGAGATTCAGTTGAGTGTAGCTCGTGCAATGCGTGAGAAAGCAGAAAAAGAGTTGAATATATCTGTTGGTTGGAACAGTAGGTTTTATACTGAGATGGTCGAGAAAGGAGTGATTCGTAAGAGCCCAGCTGAAGATGTGTATTGTGATCGTCCGAGGAAGATACCAAAGACGATGGATGATAGACCTTCTAGCAGTTCTCAGTAGACCAGTCTATCTTTAGTAGTATCTTTTGTATCTTCTGTAAACTTTAGCTAAACTGACATATTGGTTAGTAGATCTGGCACGGATTTTGGGCATGTATAGTGCTAGGAATTTTTATGTGGAATGTTCACTAAGACAATGTGGTTGTTTATAGTCTAATGAAATATGTATCTTTTGTCTTGAATTCCATATTTTGCCTTATTTGTATCTTGCTTCCTTGATTATGAATTTAATCCATCTTATATTAATCCCTCATTGAGTGAATGTTTAATATACTTTGAATTTGTGCAATAATAGAATCATGCCGCCCAAGAAAGTCGTGACTGAGGATGATGTGCGGAGGATCATTGCGGAACAAGTTGCCACATCTATGGCTGAATTTATGGCAAATGCTAGAAATGGAGCTGGAAGTAGTAGAGCTGGCGGTAGTGGAGCTGGCGGTAGTGGAGCTGGCAGTAGTGGAGCTGGCGGTAGTGGAGCTGGCGGTAGTAGAATTGGTGGTAATAATGTGAATGTTAATGCTAATGCTGGAGGAAATATAGGAGGACTTGGACCTAATGCGCATGAAGTCGGTGGTTGTACTTATGTGACGTTCATGAAATGTGAACCACTCCCTTTTAATGGAACTGAAGGTGCTATAGGAATAAGCTAGTGGATTGAAAAGATGGAGTCGGTGTTTCGAATTAGTAAGTGTAAGGATGAGGATAAAGTGACTTTTGCTATGGTTACTCTTACAGGTCTTGCGTTGACTTGGTGGAATGGGAGAATTGCTTACAAGGGCATTGATGTTGCTAATACTACTCCTTGGGCTGAAATTAAAAAGTGGATGACTCTGGAGTTTTGTCCCTGTAGTGTGATTATACGGTTGGAACAAGAGTTGATTCATCTGAGAATGAAAGGTGGACATTGATAGCTACACAAACTGATTCCATGAGTGGGCCTTGCTGTGTCCTCGATTGGTGGAACCCGAAGAGATCAGAATTGAGCAATACATTAAAGGGTTGACCAAGAATATCCGAAGGGATGTGACATCATCAAAACCATTGAACATTGATGATGCGGTTCGAATGGATTACCAACTTATTGGGAAAATAATTCAGGACAAGGAGGATGAAGCACATGCTGGTGAGAAAAGAAAGGGTGAAGGCGATCGTGGAGCTCGAGGTGACAATAGGCAGAATTTTAATCGCCGTCAAAATCAAAGTAGGGGAAATGCAAATGCTCTTACCAACAACACACCGCGCAATGATGAAAAGTGTCCTAAGTGTGGTAATAAGAGGCATGCTGGCGACTGCTGGAAGTGTCGAAATTGTGGAAAGCTAGGACACAAAGTGGAAAAGTGTAAGAGGGGAGTCATTTGCTTCAACTATAGTGAAGAGGGTCATAAGAAATCGGATTGCCCCAAGTTGAAAAGGATTGGACCTGGAAGAAACAACCAGGGTGGTGCTTATCAACATGGAACGGTTGAGGTTAAGAAAGAGGATCCGAATGTCGTTACTGGTACGTTTTTACTCAACAATCATTATGTTGTTGCTTTATTTGATTCGAGTTATGATAGGAGTTTTGTATCTACTAAATTTAGTGCCCTTATTGACATTAAACCTGTTGAGATAAATACCAGTTACGAAGTAGAATTGGCTAACGGTAAATTGGTAAAAACTAATAAGCTGTTAAAAAGATGCTCTCTTAATCTCTTGAACCATTCCTTTCCGATTGATTTGATATTGATAGAACTAGGTAGTTTTGATATTATTATTG
Source organism: Glebionis coronaria (assembly GCA_025667525.1). Lineage (NCBI taxonomy): Eukaryota > Viridiplantae > Streptophyta > Magnoliopsida > Asterales > Asteraceae > Glebionis > Glebionis coronaria. Next base: position 425,266,284 of record CM046875.1, read on the forward strand.
GTATGGATTGGTTATCCTTGAATAATGCTACAATTTTATGTGGAGAAAATAAGGTTAAGATTCCTCTTAGGAATAAGACGTTAGTAATTGATGGTAATCCAGGTGAATCCCGTTTGAAAATCGTTTCATGTATTAAAGTCCAAAAGTACATCAGGAACGGTTGCGAGCTATTCTTAGCTCAAGTGATCGGGAATGAGTCTAAGGAGAAACGATTGGAAGATGTACCTATGATCTGTGATTTTCCAGAGGTATTTCCCAATTATTTACCCGGACTTTCGCCGATAAGGCAAGTCATGTTTCGAATCGATCTAATTCCTGGTGCTGCACCGGTGGCACGTGCGCCTTACCGATTAGTACCTTCTGAATTAAAGGACTTATCCGAACAACTCAAGGAGTGTCTGATAAAGGTTTTATTCGACCGAGCTCGTCACCTTGGGGAGCTCTAGTCTTGTTTGTTATGAAGAAGGATGGATCTTTCCGTATGTGCATCGATTACCGTGAGCTGAATAAGTTGACAATTAAAAATCAATATCCTTTACCAAGGATTGATGATTTATTTGATCAATTACAAGGCTCTAGTGTATATTCTAAGATAGATTTGCGGTCTGGATATCATCAGATTCGCGTCCGTGAAGAAGATATTCCTATAACTGCATTTAGAACTCGTTATGGACACTATGAATTTCAAGTGATGCCATTTGGGCTAACTAACGCACCTGCGGTATTCATGGATCTAATGAATCGAGTGTGTAAACCCTATTTGGATAAATTTGTGATCGTGTTCATTGACGACATTCTAATCTATTCTAAGAATAAAGAGGAACATGGTGAACACTTAAGGATTATCTTGAGCTTGTTAAATGATGAAAAGTTGTATGCTAAGTTTTTAAAATGTTATTGGTTGGACTCTGTGTAATTTCTTGGGCATGTGATTAACAAAGATGGAATTCATGTTGATCCAACAAAGGTTGAAGCCATTAAGAATTGGTCTGCACCGACAACGCAAACGGAGGTGTGACAATTCTTATGATTGGCAGGCTATTATAGACGATTCATTAAAGAATTTTCTTTAATAGCTAAACCCCTGACCAAGCTAACTCAGAAAAATAAACCTTTCGTTTGGGGAAGTGAAGAAGATGGAGCATTTCAGATATTGAAGCAAAAATTATGTAGTGCATCAATTCTATCATTACCCGACGGAAGTGAAGATTTTGTAGTACTTTGTGATTCATCTCTTAGAGGTTATGGAGCTGTCTTGATGCAACGAGAAAAGGTGATAGCGTATGCTTCTAGGCAATTAAGGAAGAATGAGGAGAATTAAACTACTTATGATCTTGAGTTAGGAGCAGTAGTCTTCGCTCTTAGGTTGTGGAGACATTATCTGTATGGCACCAAGTGTACTGTATTCACCGATCATAAAAGCCTGCAGTATATTCTCCATCAAAAGAAATTTAACATGAGGAAACGATGATTGATGACGTATAGTCCCCAGCCGGGTCATGTACCCGGCCTACGGGTACTGCATGTATCAGGCCCATCACAGATGGGTGGGAATAATGTTGTTTGAGCTTATGGGCTTGGATGAACAGTAACCGCACACACGTGTGCGGCCCACGGCCCGACATGCCCGGTGCAGGGTTAGACAGAATCATACTCCTATTATGATTAGGATTGATCCCAAAGGAGAGGATATTCACTCACCATAATTAGAAGATAACAATCAATCTAATTCTGGTGTTCATCCTTTCCTTGTGGCCGAAGCATTAGTGACAGCCCATTAGGGTTTCACTGCCTATATAAGGAACCCCCAAGGGTTCCACAAAGGTATGACATTCGACACTCTCAAACTCCCATCCGATTCCTATAACCCTAATCAATTACTTACTCTCACGCCGGAGTCTAATCGTGGGAAACATTCCCACGATAAGCCTAACGCGTGTTGTTTAGTGTGCAGGATCCCAACCATATGATTCACTTGGTGCAGGAGCCGGAGTCCAGCCAACCCAAATTAAGCCTAATTCGGGTCTAGCAAGGATCACCCAACTTTTGTATCAACAAGTTGGCGCCATCCGTGGGACCATTACACTAAGCTAGAGCAAAAATCTCATCTTGAATCTTCAATGACGAAGGGGCATCCGCAGGGAAATCCCAGGAACACAAATCCTAGAAATCGGAAGTCCCAAGGGGAATGGATACTAATTCCCAATCGATCCCCTAGCCATCAAGCTGCCGAACCAAACAGCCGGAGTGGTCTTCAGTCCATGGGGGTGACGAGCACGTTCTCCATGACCCCACCACCTACTTCGACCTTGGATAATCTTGATCCAGGGAGTGCGCCTAATCCCCCTAACAAGGAGCCACGCAGACCATCGACAGAGGAAGAAGTAGAGGTCGAACCACTCAGCGAGGAGGATCTCACTCGGGTTCTCACGCAGAACTTTGATAGGATCGTCCCAGGGATGCATCAAGGTTGAATCTAGGGAGGGACCTCCAATCTAGACTCAACTTTGGCAATGTCGGACCAAGCACCTCTTCTCAAACTCAGAGGAAGATAAGGACACGACCTCAAGAGCGGAGCCTCTTTGAGGAAACTCCCCAACCTAGAAATGTGTTCGAACGCATAGGGGATTGTCTCATGCAGGAACTAATACAGTCCAGAGAAGAGGGAGAGAAGTCCGATGGTTCACCCGAACGACCAGTCTGGAACTCACCAGAACCAACCGCCGCACAAGCGTGTGGGATAGGATGAATACCGGGAAGAAGGCTCCTGGCTCTTTTCACAAGAGCGGCCCTCACCCAAAAGATGGGGCACCACCTCCTTCTCCTGGTCCATCAGGAGAGGACTCGGATGAACATCCGCCCAAGCGTCGCCGACCTAGGCGCACTCCTCCACCACCACCAGACAATGAGTACTATGGCGGTCCCTATTACCGAGAGACGGAAGAAGAAGATCTTTCTCAACCGTGGTGTGACCCTAGTCTCACCCGTACATGGGCAGACCACAGGGAAGATCCTTTTACTCTCCGCATACGGAATTACTACGAGGACACAAAACGTCGCATGCTAGCGTGTGTCAAGACTTATGATGGAACTGGTGATCCGGATGATCACCTCAAGATATTTGATACGCAGGCTAAGATTGAGCGATGGCCCATGCCTATATGGTGCCAAATGTTCAATTCAACCTTGATCAGCAATGCTCGTGACTGGTTTGAAGGACTTCCTCCGCGAAGCATTGATAGCTTCACTGAATTACGCATTGCGTTCAAGAATAATTATACTCAGCGGAAGAAGTATAATAGGGACCCGGTCTCATTGGAAACCGTCAAGAAACGGCCGGGGGAGTCTACGGAAGCCTTCACTGAACGCTTCAATGACGAGTGCACACGCACAAAGACAATACCGGAACTCCTGAAAATTTCCGACTATGTGCATGCCATAACAGACAGGGAATTAATCAGACGTCTCAATGACAAGCGTCCGGAGAGGTATGACGACCTCATGGAAAGGGTCAGAAACTTCATAGAGGGAGAAACCGCGGTTGCCGCGGCATATCCTTCAAAAGGAAACAGCTACCAATCGAACGACCAGTCCAGGAGATAGTCGGGCGGCCAAAGCAACCAGAACAATGGTAGAGGCTCAGATTACAAGAGCCAAAACAAGGAAGGACGGTCGGATGATAAGTTTACCCCTCTAAAGATGTCCTACCGGGAGATCTTGCTGACGGAAGGGGCTAATTTTCCGAGGCCTCCCCCAATGACGACTCTGTTGGACCGTCGCCAAGGAAATCGTTTCTTTGAATTCCATAACGACAAGGGCCATGGTACGGAGGAATGTATCCAGCTCAAGAAGCATATTGAGTCACTGATCAAGTCAGGTAAACTTAATCATTTGGTTAAGGATTGGAAGGATGGAAAAGATAACAAGAAGTATGACAAGAAGGATCCCTAAAAGGACAAACCTTCAACTATATATATGATCCAATCCAGACAGCGCCGCAAGAGGCTAAAAATTAGTAAAAAATTTTCACACGGCAGAGAAATCTCATTCCCTCCCATCACAGCAAACGATGTGATTGATGCGCCTCTCACTATTGAGATAAGCATTGGAACACACAATGTTCGTCGCATGTATGTGGATGGAGGGTCATCAGCAGAAGTACTGTACGAACACTGTTTAGTACAATTACGACAAAAAATAAGAAGCCAATTGGTACCGGCCACGGCGCCGCTCATTGGTTTTAGTGGAGACACCATCTGGCCAATAGGGCAACTACGTCTGTTTGTAACCATTGGGAACGAAGAGCACTCCACCATGGCATGTATGAACTTTATGGTGATACGATCACACTCTCCATACAATGGGATCATAGGCAGACCGGATATCCTGGCCATACGAGCGGTACCTTCCACAGCACACGGAATGATCAAATTCCCTGTGGAAGGAGGAATTGTCACCATCTATAAAACAATCGTACCAGCATCCGAGTGTCATGCCGTGACAAAACCAGTTCCACCTGTTCCCCTCAAGGACGGATCACCACCTCCCAATTGGAAGGTGGAAATTCATCCTGATTACCCGGAACAAGAGGTGTCCATAGGGGGAACGCTCTCGAATAATGGAAAGAGGGCCATGTGCTCTCTCTTGAAGGCAAACTTAGATGTATTCGCATGGGAGCCCAAGCATATGACGGGCGTACCGCGCATGATAGCAGAACATCGGCTCCAGATCCGCCATGAATACCCACCCGTCAAGCAAAAGAAACGCGGTCAGGCACCTGAGCGCAACCAAGTGATATTGGATGAGGTACGTAAACTGGTGGATGCGGGTATCATGCGCGAGGTATACTACCACGAGTGGTTATCCAACCCAGTCATGGTCAAAAAGCACGACGGAAGCTGGCGCATGTGCGTGGATTACACGGATCTGAACAAAGCCTGTCCGCAGGATTGTTACCCGCTACCAGAGATTGACTGGAAGGTGGAATCTCTATGTGGATATCCCTTTAAGTGCTTCTTAGAAGCATATAAAGGATACCACCAGATCCAGATGGCAGAAGAGGACGCAGAGAAGACGGCGTTCCATACTAGTCAAGGCGTATACTGTTATAAAAAAATGCCATTCGGACTAAAGAACGCCGGGGCAACATACCAGCGACTTGTTGACAATACCTTTGACTCACAGATAGGCCGCAATCTGGAGGTCTATGTGGATGACTTAGTCATCAAAAGTCATACAGAGGATGCACTTCTCTGAGACGTCCAAGAGACGTTTGACACATTGAGGAGGATTAATATGAAGCTAAATCCAAAGGAATGCACGTTTGGGGCAACGGAAGGAATGTTCCTTGGATATATGATTGATCCAAATGGCATTAAGCCTTGCTCAGAAAAAACAGACGCAGTAATACAACTACCATCCCCTCAGACACGGAAAGAGGTACAGTCCTTAAATGGGAAGCTGGCCGGGCTAAACAGGTTCTTATCAAAGTCCGCAGAGAAGTCACTCCCCCTATTCAAAACACTCAAGAAGTGCATTAAGAAGGGAGACTTCCGGTGGACAAAGGAAGCTGAGGAAGCCTTTGGTCAACTCAAGCAACACCTCGCATCTCTCCCCATGCTAGTAGCTCCCCGGCCAAAGGAGGAGCTCATTATGTATCTATCAGCCACACATGGAGCAATAAGTGCGGTACTCATGAAGGATAGGGACACGGTCCAAACTCCGGTCTACTTCATAAGTAGAACATTACAAGGGCTGGAGTTGAATTACTCCTCTATGGAAAATTGGTTTTGGCACTTGTGTTTGCTACAATACGGTTGCGCCGATACTTTCAGGCGCACCCAATTGTAGTCATTACTGACCAACCAATAAAACAAGTCGTCTCTAGACCGGATGTGGCAGGTAGGCTACAAAAGTGGAGCATTCTATTGGGAGAACACAACATATCTTATAGACCAAGGACGGCTGTTAAAGGCCAAATCTTGGCGAATTTCTTGATAGAGAAGCCGGATGAAGAAGGACCAATCGTAAAACAAGACGAAACTCCAGCAAAACAATTGGTGTTATTCACGGACGGATCTTCGTGTACGGATGGGTCAGGAGCTGGTATCATCCTTACGAATCCGGAAGGAATTGAGTTTACGTACGCCCTTCGCTTTGAGTTCACAGCCACCAATAATGAGGCAGAATATGAAGCATTGATTGCGGGTTTAAAATCACCGCTAGAATGGGAGTCCGCAACCTTGAGGCCTACGTGGACTCACGGCTTGTCGCGAGCCACATTCTGGGAGGATATATAGCTAAGGAGGATAACATGGTCCGATACTTGGAGAAAGTCAAGTCACTCATCGCGGCTTTCAGCAAGTTTTCTATCAAGCAGGTACCAAGAGGTGAGAACAAGAAGGCAGACACTCTTAACAAGATCGCGTCTACAAGTTTCGCCCACTTATCTAAGCAAGTATTGGTGGAAATACTCAAGGAAAAGTCTATAACAGAAGGGGAAGTCGCTGCTATAGTTGAGGAGGACGGACCTACATGGATGACCCCGATCGTCAACTATTTGACTAATGAAACCCTTCCGGACGAGGAAAAAGTGGCACGGCGCATCAGAAGGAAGTCACAGCACTTCGAGTTTCGAGAAGGTATCCTTTATAAGCGTTCTTTCTTGCAGCAATGGTTGCGTTGTGTGGGACCACGTCAGGCCACTTACATGATCAGTGAGATACATGAAGGGTTATGCGGAATGCACGCGGGCCCCCGATCCATGGTGGCTCGAGCCCTACACACAGGATATTGTTGGCCTACCATGCATAGGGACGCACGCGACATGATTCGCAAGTGCAGTGATTGCCAAGTGCACAGACCAGTGCCTCGACACCCGCAGCAGGAACTTACACCTATTACATCCCCATGGCCATTCTACAAGTGGGGGATCGACATTGCAGGACCATTTCCTTTAGCTGCGGGGGGAGTCAAGTTCTTGATTGTCGCAATGGACTACTTTACACGTTGGATAGAGGCCAAGGCAGTCAAATCCATCACAGGCAAACAAGTTAAAAAGTTTGTTTGGGAGAACATCGTGTGCCGCTTTGGCTTACCAGAAGAAATCATCTCGGACAACGGGAAGCAGTTCGTGGATAATCCATTCAAGGACTGGTGCGCAACATTGAATATCAAACGGCGCTTCGCGTCTGTTAAGCACACGTAGACAAATGCCTTGTGGAACGGGCAAATAGAAGCTTGGGAAATGGCATCAAGGCACGCTTGGAGGAACGAAGTGCCAAATGGGTGGACGAACTACCACATGTTCTATGGGCGCACAGGACTATGATCAAAACAGCCAACGGGGACACTCCATTCGCATTGGTCTACGGCACTGAAGCTGTTATACCAGTAGAAATAGGAATGCCTACCATCCGTACGGCGGAGGTTAATGTCGTCACGAACGACGAGCAACTCCTGATCAATCTGGATTTGTTGGCGGAAAAAAGGGAGATAGCGGCTATCAATGAGGCCAAGTCCAAGGCTAAAATGAAGGCTTATTATGATGCCAAGGTTAAAGGTGTTTCTTTTCGACCGGGAGATTATGTCTATCGTGCTAACGAAGCAAGTCGAGCAGAGAATACAGGAAAGCTGGGTCCTAAGTGGGAAGGACCGTATGAGGTCACGGAAGCCTTAGGACGGGGCGCGTACAAGTTACGTGACATGGATGGCCACGATCTGGAACGCACATGGAACATCTCCAATCTCAAAAGGTGCTATCTTTGAATATTACGGCTTCCGCATGGATACTTCGCTATATCTGGCTTTAATGAAGATCCATGTGCTCCCTCTGTTTTGTTTCTTATGTTTTTCTAGGTTCTTTTTTGTTTTTAGGACTTCCCATTCTTGATAAAACAAAAAATGTAAACGTTCTAATAAAATGTCGTGGTACCTAGCTAGCTCCACGACTTGTTTTGTGCAAATTGTTTTTTCTTTAGATTTCGTTATAGTCATATGGATTTAATTGTTATTATTATAATGTGCCATATCTTATTCATATGCATTCATTCAATACCGTACATGTACAATGCGCCTCCAGGTGGGGTAAGAGGATTAAGTGAACCTAATAATTCAACTTGTCACATAAGAGAAATGCAACCCTAGTGACGCGGATCATGTATCCTTACTAGACACCTTATTCACGAGACGTTGTGATAAGTTTCCATATGCCGCGCTCACGTAGTGCTTTGCATAGTAAAGACGCACGCCGCACGTCTTGTAAAGTATAGACTTAGTTTTATTCTTGGTAAGACGTGACATGTCATGCGACACAGATACATGATATCTAAAAGAATATAAAAAAGTTTCCAAATCATCAAAATTGTCGTGCCTACCACGGACTTATACATAGCATAACAAGTGTTTACAGTTTTGAGGTACCGTGGACATCCACGGACAAATATTTAAGGTTACAAACCAAACTGTCCAAATAAATAACAAATTAAGGGCACCCTACATGGGGGGGGGGGAGAAACCTACCTTTCTCCCATTGTTCTTCAGCCAGACAAGGCAATATCTCACTGCGTTCCTTCCGCTCCAAAGCTTGAGCTGCATTCCTCTCCAGCACCTCGCTGAATGGTTGCTCATCAACTACGATTCTGGTCACATCCTCATAAATAGGAAGGGTGAGGTGGCTGGGTGAGGGAGTGAAGGAAGCCCGAGAATGTCCCTCATCTTGAGAGAATGCACCAAGACTGAGTTTTTCCATAACCTCCATGTTCGATGCATCCTTTGTGGCTTCCAGCTCGGCCAAGAATGGGTAGTGTAGATCTCGCATTACGGCCATGGAAGCAGTCATCTTATTAGCAGCTCCGGTGTTGAAGAAGGCATGCTTTGTGAAGTTTTGCTTCTTCCTGATTAGCTCTACGGCCATGACCATTCCTTCATGGCGGCCGTGATCAATGCCATCTGACACAAGGTTGGCAAACTGCTGAACAAATTCTGGGGCCTCCAACACCTTGGTAACGGCTAGACGTGCCCCGTGACCCACCATCCACCTACGGCCGGTAATGGCTGCTAGTAGTTGGGGGCATAGCACGTCGTCACGTTCGGTGATAAGGGCATTTATTAGCACATCTTTTTGGGCGGACACCTCCCTCAGCTGTTCGGTCATGGCTCTCTCTTGAGCAAGCTACTCTTTTACTTTTTCCCCGCCTTGGATCATCGTATGGGCATCCTCAAGCTTGTTGGTGAGCATGGACACTTGGTTGGAGGAGGACTTGGCTGACGCTTCTGCCGCGGTCACTTGTATGAGATACATTACTTATTAGAATGGTGGTTATTCTGGCATAGGAGTGATGCGGCGCGGATACATACCTTGGTTGTTTCAGCCTCAAGTTTTGTCTCAAGCTCGGCTACATGCTGGTCATGAGCATTGGCGTGGGCTGATTGTTCTTTCACAGTCGCCTCGGCGGTAGCAAGCTGGGATTGGAGGGCGGCAATTTTGGCTTCATTGTCTTTGATCATCCTCTCTCTTCGGTCAACCTTCCTCTTGAGGGACTCCACATGCCCTAAAGCAGCTTCAAATCTTACCCTCATCGAAGTACCCATCGCCATTTGATGCACCAGGGCGCCATTGTACTCATCCACCAGGTCCGCATGGCTTAGTACATTTACATTTTGTACCAAACCAGGGGGATGCAGTTGTTAAGGTAATCAAGGCACTCCTCGGCCTCTCTCATCCGCGACGTAGTAGTGATCTTCCAGACAGGATTGAACGATTGATGAGGGCCGGACATTGGGATCTCTTGGGAAGCTGTGGGGGTACCTTCTTCAAAAGCAGGGTCGGATCTGGTTGCGGCTGTATGCAGCACAGGTTCTCTCTCCACTTCCTTCTCTTTCCCCTTCTCTTTCTGTGCATCGGAGGGAGGCGCGTCACCAGCTTGTTCATCTCTACAAAACACACATTTGGAGTAAATATCAAGTATTGTTTAAGGGAAGTCGTGGCTTTTACTTAAAATAGACGTAGCCTTACATGTTATTCCCTGCTAGTTCTGATGCAGTCGGGGGAACTTGAGTAACCGGATCCACATATGCGGCCCACACCGTTTCAGAGGCCTGGGTGGTGCTCCCAACAGATTTATAGAGGGGGTGGTCCTAGCGAAGTTTTTTTTGGGGGGGGGGGGGGGGGGTCATTTTGTTCACCAACCTCAGCCTGAGCGACTCTTCTCACCCGCTTGTTTTTCCTGCGGGTACGCTTAGGGGCGGGCTGGGCTTCTTCTTCTTCAACTTCCTCTTCAAGTTCTTTTTCTGCTCCCTCATCTTCTTCTTCATTGACTTGTTGCATCTCCTCCTCGTCATCGCCCAACATTTGGCGAAGACTGGAGGTGGTCCTCTCAATATTGTCTCCTTGCTCTTCCCCGTATGCGGGGGTGGCAGTCTTAGGCGGCGAGGAGGGCCCAACTTCATCTTCAAGCATCATGTTATCACCATCCTCGTTGTCAAAGTACACGGGGGTTCTCAGGAGCGTTGTTTCCTCTTCGTCTGAATGGGGGTCCGGCACGGCCTCCAGGGCAACCGTCACGTTTCAGGTATGCTCGAGGAGGGGTAGCTCGTTCTCACGTCTAGGACGGGATCCCTCTGGTACAAGCTTTGGATCGCCTTGACGTAGGATTCTAAAGAAGTTCATTTCTGCCACAATAAACGAAGTGTGTTAGGCATTAACAGATAAATGTATGCGTCTTTGATGTACGGATGCTAAACCTACCTTCACCATGCCTTCTCCAAAACACAGGATATCTGTTGGACGAGCCGAAATAGTTTCGGCTAATCCCTAGAAAACAAAGGAATGATTCAGGAAGGTTTCTATGGAACTCTGTTCTATTCCTATCTATTTCTTGGGAATGTTGGGGATTGTATGTACTGGCGTGCGGAGGAGGGTCATAAGGTAATCTATGTTTGAAGACATAATCGGCCGGCCACACTATAGAGTCAATGAAAAAATAATGGTCGTACCAATTTTTTCAAGGAGTCCATGGGCTTATTATGGGACTGGGGGCTATTGGGAGATCGTTTCTTAAAATATAACCAACCATTTACTAAACTAGGAGTGTAAAATAGCCAAAAAAGCTCTACGGTTGGTGGGATTCTTCTAGCGCGACAAAGGATTTCAAACTGACTAACCTTACATGCGCCTATACAGTGAAGCTGGCTAATATGTACATCATAATGTCCTAAGAGATCTATGAGGAAGCGAGTGAAAGGAATGCGGTAGTTGGCCGCATAAAAAAGACGAATATATAGGCCAATCTTTCTTTACGGAGCCTCAGTTATGAGGTCTCCGGCACCAGGGAGTGAAGGGTGTAGATTGGTAGGAATGAAGTAATTGGTGCAAAAGTGGTCTAACTGCTCCTGGGTCATTACATTGAGCACGGATCCAATGGAGGGGTTATTTCTTTGGGCCATTACTAAATAAAAAGTTAAGGACGTGGTATTCTAACCTGCGATGGAAGGGATCCGTGCGTGAGAAAGTGGTGCTAAGAAGAAAAGCTTTAATGGCAGAAATGGAGAAAAAGACTGTGTGTTTCACACAGCCGTAGGGGTGGCTTATTTATAGGGTTTCCTTGTGAGTCATGGTCTATTGGATGCATGACACGTGTTTGCCACTATCCTTAATCGTGTGGCTAGGGTGTAAGTGGCAAGTGAAAAGTCAGGTGGGACCTACGGGTCACTTCTGACTCAGTAGTTTACGCCGGTCGAGGTTCTGACTGTTTGCACTTTGTCAGTCAAGTGGCAGGTGAACAGTCAATTATGTCGGGATATGCGTTCTTACGTAAGACCAAATTCAATGCTACATTTAATTCCTCTTAGTCGTCACGTGCGGCTAAGGTGCTATTGGAATACGTTCCTAAAGTCAGGTAGCCACGTGTGCGGCTGATGATAATTATCATTCCCTTAAAAGATCTTTTTCTTGGTACGTCCAGGGAGCTTCTTTATAGTCTAGAGGTTACGCCTACGGCTGTAACAACTAGACTGGGGGGACATGATGACGTAT